>CM048755.1:510918070-512303070 GCA_026315105.1 Locusta migratoria
AGATATGACCTCAGATATGGAGCATTAATTAACAGAGAGAGCGGAAAACTTCATTTAATTTTTTTATCGCTCTTGACGAGTCCATGGACGTTTCGGACATACTCAGATTGTCATATTAATTCTGGGTGTCAACAACAATCTGCGTGTCACCGAAGAATTTCTCGATTTCTTGCCATTAAAGGACAACCACAGGTTTCGATATTTTTCGAGCCGTCGAAAACGTGTTCGAGTCAATGCGTTAAAAATGGGAACGCATGACCACTGCAACAACCGATGGAGCCCTTCCACTATGGGGACTACGCACTGGTTTCTTGAGTTACATCAGGGCAAAAATAGCTGAAGTCGGCCGTCACTTATTCACGGCAATTCATTATCTTATACAGTAGGAGGCGCTTTGTGCGAAGATAAGTGAGCTTCAACCGGCCTTATATATATTTGTTCGCCTGCTTTGCCTTAGAGCAGAGGACATCTCACAAGTGTTTCAACTAGAGCTGATTGATCTGCACTCCGATATACGCCTGAAGGACCTCTTTCTTATGTGTAAAGCTTGGGAAGACTTTTACAGCAGTTTTCCACAAAAGAAGTATCCTTTTTTGCACAAACACGTGGCCAAAGTTATATCAACGTTTGGTTCCATCAATATTTGTGAGTACTTTTTCTCTCATTTAAAGCATGCAAAAACTAAGAACCATTCATTATTTAGTGATAAAAATTTGACTAATTCTTTGAGGTTAGCAGTCTCCCGGAATATTGCACCAAAAATAGACAAAATCATTTCCTCAAAACAGAAATACTTGTTAATTGTATCCTTTAACAATATTGAATGTAAGAATTAAAATTTTTTATAACCTTAATTCCTCAATTATATTTTTATTGTAATTTTGCAAACTTACACGAAGTAAAAAAATTTACTTGTAACTAGTAAGAATGAGACTGTATCCCTAATGTAAAATTATTGCTAAAATGGAAGTTTATGGTTTCCTGTTATACCGCTCATCGACCACATTTACAGCGCTGCGCTTCCACTTTTTCTATATTTTTATTTATTGATGGGTCTCACCACGAGACAGTCCAGCGCAGAGCAGTGCTGTGCGGTCTCACTCTTTCCGCAGCTATCTCTCTCGCTCCGTTGCCGACACTAGCGATACACGGTCACGGCCCGGGCTCTGAACTAAACTGCCCTGCGCCCTCGGGGCGCGGCCGCGCCCTCGGGGCGCGGCCGCGCCCTCCGGGCGAAATTCTTGCTTGAGCCTGGTCTAAACGAAGAGATACATTTATAGATCTAAGGTTGCGGTCGAGTTCCGAAATGGACCATTTCTTTTCTTTTGGTTAGTTGGCTCTGGTTGGAATTGTTTTTGTATATCAAAAGAATTTATGTTAAGATTGAGACGTAAGTTTGTGGCGTTCGTTACTGTAACCTGCACTATTATTATTAAACACGTCTGTCGGCTGTAGTCTATGCGAAGAGCATGGAGAAAGAGATAGGAGTGTTTGCGCATCGAAAAATTCTTACTTGCAAATTTTGATTACGAGTTTTAATAGTTTACTACTACAAGCTGTAGTATACGAGACCATCCAAGCATTTCTGTTCTATATTGCTTTTAACATTACACCGAAATTCTTGTTAAAATACATACGAAGAACACTATGGTAGCTTTATTTTTTTCCGAGAATAATAATAAACGGCGGAAATTGTTACATAAATCGAGATCTGGCTTACGGATTGCTGCGGCGCGCTATATAATAAATATGCAATTTAATTGGCTGCTGACCTGACGGGTCACGGTCGCCGTAAAAAGAGTGCAGTACGCCCCTGCCCTGGGAGCAGGGGTCGGCCGGCGGGGGCAGTGTTGTATAGAGATGTCGATGCGGTTAAGACAATTGTCACGGTATTGTTTGTTCTCACAGGTAGGGCGGGTGGCGGCGTCCTTTGAGAAGGGGTCGCGAGCGTGGAGGAGGACGGGGTAGCATCTGTCAGCGACAGCGGCGGTGACGTCTTTTGAGAAGCGTTCTGGCCATCGACCGAGCGGGTTGGGGTCGCGGTTTGTGCCAGGTGTGTGGTGGAGGGTGCAAGTACAGACATGTCGAGGAATAGATAGGTCTGGACCTGTCGGAGGTGCTGCCTGTCTGGCGGCGGCACCGAAGGGTGGAGGGGGGCCTCGTCTCCGCCAGGTGTGTGGCCTAGAGTGCGAGTACAGAAATGTCGAGGAGTCTACAGATCTGGACCTGTCAGAGGTGCTGCCTGTCTGGCAGTGGTGCCGAGGGGTGGAGGGGGGCATCGTGTGTGGCTGAGGGAGGTGTTGTTTACTTGCAACCTGTCAATCATCCTGTGGCGGCGTCCTTTGATTAGCGGTCCAACAAGTAGCGAATCAAAAGGACCTAAATATAATCATCCTGTCCTTCTGGGAAGACCTATCAATCATCCTGTGGTGGCATCCATTAATCCGCGGTCCGGCAATGGGCCGAGCATGTGGCGTCGATGACACTATCGTCGACGGGCGATTCTAAGTGGAGTAGAAGTCCCATTGCCCCACTACTAGCGGCCTTAAGCCGTCGGCACACGGAGCATGTATCTGAACGAGTGTGGCCAACCTGGCGAGTTTATGACGTCATAACGTGCAAACAGCACATTGGCGAGACTTTCCCAAAGTGTGGTGCAGTCTCAAGCATGGCTGATATTCTCAACGAGCGTCTGAACGATCACCAATAAGGTGGGAGAACGTCCCCGACGTCACACCATGTGGCTATCCGTGGAGGGGGACACTTCTTTTCAGTAGAGAGACGAAGACGTCACGTTGGCCTTCGTATTTCGTGGTTTTTATGTATATAACTTAGGTCTTATGAATGTATAACATTTAAAAGCAAGTAAAAGTAACTGAGTAAATTGAGAATCTCTCGGAAACCGGCCATTAAGGAACTATTTGTTGGAATAAATGACTGGAAACATCTTATACATAGTTAAAAAATTTCCGTATTACAGTAATATGCCGTTTCAAGGCAAGGCAGACTGAACATCTGTCAACACGAATAGTTCTTTGTATCATTTGTTGTAATTACATATCAACAACCAACATATCACCCAGTAGTATATACTACACGTCTGATATCGTAGGTGAGGATGCAATGGTAACGTAACTGGTCGTAGTGTAGGGGGTAAGTCGTGGACCGAGAAGTTAAAAGAGGTTGCGGTATTGGTTCAAGGCTCCAAATAAGCAAATATTTTTTCTTCTTTTATTCGGTTTTCTGATAGACTTGTGCGTACCCTCTGAGGAGTGAGTTTGTTGGATTCGTTTTATGAACAAGACAGTTTGCACCTCACTTAACGTAAAATACGCACTTATTGTTTCATGTATTGCATTTTACACGTTCTTAACATTCTTCTACTGAGTAGTAACATTGACCGTGGAAGCATGATCTTTTAAGATTTACTAAAAAGCGAGACTCTTGCAATAAACCTTTGTGTTGTGAAGGCCTATTCTAATTTTATATCGCACAGTTTGTCATGAAACTTTTATTATTCGCTGCACTTATTGACAAAAAATGCAACTTTTATGCTCATAGGTCTTTTGTTGTTATTTATTTAGGACTATCACAGAACATAACGAACATAAGCACAATCGAGGAAATAAGCGGTTCAGTAGACGTAAAGCAGGAATTCCACACTTTTTATTGGTAAATAGTGTGATTCCAGCAACTGATACCGCCGACAACTGTCGCTGGAGCGCGCTGTGGTCGCGTGTAGCTCGTTGAGTCACACGTCTCGTATGCTCAAGTTGCGCCGTCTCCCAGCGTTCAGCCGCATGGTGGACTCGGCACGTTGACCACACACGATCAGACACACGCTCCATGTGTCGACGGCTTTATATCTGCCTCCATCCTCTGCCGGCAGTGTGAGGGTACAGTAGTTGCATGCGCCAGCTGGTGCTCGCCGCTGCAGACCGGAGTGGCGAATCTCCATTATGAGACAGATGGCTGGCCATCGCACTCTGTGTGACCGACCTGACTGAACAACATGAATTTCAACAATGCAGCCTGTTCCCTACAGTTGAAGGTAATGAAGGTCACAGCCCGCTCCACTAGGCCGCGTTCTGTCCAGCAAGACCTTGGACACTGGTGACTGTCGCAACTGCTGAAATACATTCCTTCAGTCCAGAACACTACACTGCCTCACCGAGCCACTGTGACACAACAGTCTCCCTCTCGCCACAGGTGACGGACGAGACCACAAAGTAAGGAGCAGTCACGGTCAGCAGGGCCACAGTCAATTTTTTTTGAAAATTATTTATTTTTTGGGAGAGGGGTGAGGGTATCAGACAATAAAACGCAACTGTAAACTATTACATATATTCTAATTTGTAAAACATTAAAACATAATTTGAATTGGGATATTCGCACACGGACACATATCACACACACGTCATTGCAGATTTTCCAGGATTCAGACAATCATTTCTGTACAAAGCGACACACATAAACATTCATTACACATTATACTGTACATTTTGTAGTCACAAGTTCAGTTCTGTGCAACAAGGAGAACTTTACAAGTGAATTAAAAAATGTTCAAATGTTTGTAGAGCTTATGGGACTTAACTACAGGGTCATCAATCCCTAAACTTACAAATTACTTATGAACTACATTATACTAAAGACGGCATAAACAAACATACATGAATTAAAAAGTCGTCCTGCAATTTAAGGTATCCAAAGCAATAACTATGGCAACAAAATTATGAAAACGAGTGTGTGGCAAGAAATTACTACAAAAATGTGATTTTCTAATTGGGTTTGTTAAGTCATCAGCATAGCACTGTGTTTTTTCTTCTTGTTACGATAACATGTTTCGCTGCAGCTGCAATATCTTCATTGGGATTGATTCATTTCTATCGAACAACAGAAAATATTTTTACATTTTATTCATCATATTCACAAATTAGAAAACATGCAAGATTTTATATAGTACTACATATAGAAACCTGTTTTACATCTTGAGGTAGGTATACATGCAAGACTATTAAAAAACCAAGGTATACATATAGACCTATTGTAGATTGAAAATCACATGAACTGACAAAGTGGCAAGCAGTTTCAGACAGAGGCAGGAGTACGTGATCAAATGCGAGTATTGCGTGTTGCATCAGAACTTGAGCATGCGCGGCTGTCAAAACTGTAAACAGCAATACACAGCCGGCATCCCAGAAGACAATCAGCAGAAGGGGGCAGCTGGCGGAATAAATACCGGCCAAGAAGCGAGGATTGGCAGCATTCGCTGGCGAGCAGTAAAGTTGGTGTTCGTTTGCGATCAGTAAGATCCGGCAACACTGGGTTTTGCGGGCACTGAGGGACTAGTGGTGGGGTACAGCAACCGGGTACGTCAGAATAGAGCTGGTTGGCCAACCCAATGACCGCCGCCTAGTTGTCAGCCATCAGGTCCCCGCAATTGGCGGTGCCACAGATGGGAGTAGCAGCCCGCCACCTACCTCCGGGAGACTGCACTGGTGACGTCCACGGGGAGAGTAACTGAAGACCCCTAAGCAGAGGGCGCCCGTTCGAGTCCTGGCCAGCACACTATCCAGCATGACACCGCGAGGGAGAGGCGGGAGGCAGTTTACACATGCTACAGGTCTGCAGGGTGCGAACACGGCACCACCGGCGTGGAAAGCAGGGCAACACACTCGTGCCTGGCAACGGCCTGGAAGAGCAATAACTCGCAGATGTCAGCGGGCCGCCGTAAAGGATGCCTGTTGACGCCCACACTCCGTCATGAGCGTCAGCGCCAACGCCCACAAAGTTGAAATATCTGAAGGCCGCGGAAGCCAGGTTACAAACAGGAACAGTGGATGTCAATAAATGTTGTCTTAAGTAAACGCTGTTTCACTCATGCCTCCACCCCTAGTCGAGATAAGTCCCTCGCGCATTAGGGCCACCCTGTGCATTCCTGACAAATATTAATAAATATTATCAATAACAGTTCCAGTTCCTTCCTCACCATGAGTCCCCTCCCCCACCCCACAATATCTCGTTATACTATATGAAATCTTGCATGTCATCTAATTTGTAAATATGAAGTGCATACCGTGCAAACATTTTCTGTTATTGAATAGAATAATAATATCCTATTGAAAATATTGCAAATGCTGTTAAACATATGTGGATAAAAAGGACAAGAAACAGAGTTTTACCATAACAAATGTAGTGTTACGCAGTCTCAATGTGAAAAGAATGGACCAATAAAAATGATTGCAGAAACTATTATCTCATTCAATAGTACGAATGGAAGAACATAAAAAACTTTTATTTTAATATACTGAAAAACTTCACATTATCTAGTCTTTTGACAGCCGTGGTGGCCGAGGGGACTGAGGCGCTCCAGTCACGGTCTGCATGGCCACTATGGTCGGGGTTTGAAACCCCCCTCAGGGATGTATATTTGTGCCGTCCTTAGTATTAGTTAGTTCATAGGTAGTTTGTAAGTAAACTGGCCTCAGTATTCCAGGACGAAATCACTGCTTTCAGGGTATGTGTGGAGGAGAATTTGTGTAGGTGTTACAAAGACCGTAGCATCTATATCTATTCAGACAGCCAGGCAGCCCTGAGATCACTGGCAGCTCCTGAAACAAGGTCTAAAATTATTGCAAAATGTTACAGGGTTCTGGTGGAGCTAGGGGAAAGAATTAGAGTAAACCTATTGTGGGTCCCTGGCCACTCGGGGATCAGAGGAAACGAACATGCCAACAGATTAGCCAGGATGGGGGAGAGACTCCATTTATTGGACCGGAACCTGTCCTGACAATCACCAAGGCAATGATCAAATTGGAGCTACGTAACTGGCTTAGATGACAGCACGTAGAATATTGGACCAAAGTCCATCAACAAAAACATGGCAAGGTAATGATGCCAAAGCCATGTTTTAAAAGAAGCTCTGCAATCCTGGGTCTGAACAGGAGAGAGATTAGACTCATGGTTGGATTGCTGACAGGCCATGGGAATTTCAAAAAACACCTACATACAATGTGAATAACAGAAGAGGACCCTAAATGTAGGATCTGTGATGACGGTGATGAAACTGCATCACATCTAATCTTCGAATGCATTGCATTGGAGAGTAAAATGCACAGAACATTTGGGACAACCAGACCCGAAGAAATTGTGTCTAATACAGAACTGGTAGGGATAGATTGGTAGGACACATTCTTAGACATCAAGGAATTGTGAATTTAGCATTGGAGGGAAGTGTATGGGGAAAAAATCGCAGGGGAAGACCAAGAGTTGGATACAGTAAGCAGATTCAGACAGATGTAGGTTCTCGCTCTTATGTGGAGATGAAGAGGCTTGCTCAGGATAGGGTATTGTGGAGAGCTGCATCAAACCAGTCTCCGGACTGAACACCACAACAACAACAGAACTGGTAAAGGGGCTCCGTGCACTGTTCAAGGGCATTGATTGCCTTTACTAGACATACAGGGAGCGATACCGCACAATAAACTTAGTTTTGGTGCGGGCAGTGCCGGGTTGGACCAAGACTGTTTTGGCTTCCCTGAAAAAATCAAATCAAATCAAGTTTAGAGACTGATGATCCCGTAGTTAAGTCCCATAAGCTATACAAACATTTGAACATTTGATCTTGTCTTATATCGTCAAAGAGTGTAAATCAATCGTTTCTCCAGCCAGACACATAGTAGTGGACATACATCTAACGAACGTTTTGTCATAGTGATTCTTCTCCTCGTGCTTAGAAGTACTAACGACAGTTCCTCGTGGTTCGAGTCAATCTCACTAACACCGACACGAGTGTCTCAAAAATGTTCACCACAGTCACCGGTGACAGTCACTGGCAACCGTCACCGTTGTGGAACGAGTGTCGAGAATAAGACGACTAGGAGAGGATGTTGACGACCTCGGCCCTGCGGTAGCGGGTGGCCAGTTGCAGCGGCGTCTTGCCGGCATGGTCGGTGGCGGCCGGGTCTGCGCCCAGCTCCAGCAGCGCGCGCACCACCTCTGCGTGGCCGAGCTGCGCGGCACAGTGCAGCGGCGTGCCACCCGACGCGCCCGGCGCGTCGAGCGTGGCGCCCGCGGCGGCGAGCAGGCAGGTGGCGGAGGCGCGGCGCATCCAGGCGGCCTTGTGCAGCGGCGTGTCACCGCAACGGTCGCGCGCCTCCACATTAGCACCCGCACGCAGCAGCGCCGCCGCCGCCACGTCGTGGCCCAGCACGGCCGCGCAGTGCAGCGCCGTCCAGCCCGCCGCGTTGCGCTCGTCCACCGGCGCACCCGCCGCCACCAGCCGCCGCACGTCCTCCGCGCTGCCTCTCACCGCTGCCGCGTGCAGCTCCGGCATCTTGTCCGACGACACGTCCTCTTCACACTTCGACCTGTGCAAACGACATTCCGCTCTATCACTCACAGTAACTACTACATCTACATGCTACTAATCGTCCTTAAGTTGTTATTTTATGCATTATTTTGGCCCATTTTACGTTACGGCAGTAACACTAAAGGTTGGCCTTTGCGATCGCCTTTTGACAGCTCGAAATTTAAATGAAAATAACGGCTTAACCGTAAATCTGACACAAAACTGAATAAAGAAATTTGTAGACGAGAAAATTGTCTACAACTTTCCTCTCTTACGTTTTTTTTTTTCGTAACTCACGCCGTTACAGAGATATTTACAAACATAATGGCGATATGACACAACCTCTTGATTTTACGTATACCGCGCGTTGGGAAATGTCATGTCACACTCCTCACCCAGAACTCTCTCTGGCATATGACATCTTGCTTCCTGCATTTTACGATTTCCTTATTATAACTAACACTTTGTCATTTCAAAGCAGTAGAGCACTGAAGAATTAACAAAGCAGGCTCCTTTCCTGTGTTAACTAAGATTTCTTTTTTCATTCCACTAAACGGAACTCGGATTTATTTTTTAAATCGATAATTACAAGTAGCTGTCTACCGCAAACGGAGATGTCTAATCTAGTAAGTAGAATGCTAGCCTACACATCGCAACACCTGATCGTTAAAAGAAAAATTTAGAGCTATCAGCACAAAACACCAACAAACCTCACATATTTCCAATCCCTATATCAGAGTACAAACAATGATAGATGATACATCGTATTAATAATAGGAGGCAGTGCTTAAACACAATGATATTTAGTAGACCCTCTAGAGGCCCAAACATTTATCAACGAGACCATCTGTGCTATCATCCTTTCTCGGAATAGTATAAGACAAACAAAAACGTTTAAACCAACAACTGAAAGACGAAAGTAGTGCACCTTTGGCCTCACAAACGACAGATAAACAGACGTCGAACATGCTGTGTCTACACTATTTTTGGTTACAGTACAACAGCGTATGTGCAAAGTAATGATCACAAACGCTTCTATCGCACCCCAACGAGAGAATTTGTCATCACAATTCAGGAATATGTGACAGGCCGCCAACAGATACGCATACACCGACCATCATATTTCTAAATGTTTATCTGAATACCATGCAAGCACAATGTACCAATCAACTATCCATTAAGTACACTACATAGACCGCAGATATCCTATCCGACAGAGGAGTTCGTTACATTTATGGATACAGAGTCAATTTTCAGTGTTCTTATTGAGCCAGTAAACAACTTGCACAACAACTGTTCTCTAAGGAATTTGCCAAGACCACATGGATGGGATTGACACACTGTACAGGGGTGCACTTTGTAAAGATTGACTATAATCGTTTAAAACACTTAAACAGTATTGTGTAGAGTGAAAACCACGATCTATTCGGTAATTGTATATTGTGGCATCCATCCTGGTAATACCATGTTATCGACCAAGAAAAGAAGTAACAGTCTCCTGCAAACATATATCAGGACACTATGGACACTTTATAAAATCGATAATGTGATTACATGTAATGTTTTGTCTTCATTGGCCTATTTTTCAGGAAGGATCTGCTCAGGACATGTGGGATGCGTGGACACCTAAACAACTATACTGATTAGTAATAAAAGTTTTATTTACCCAGATATACAAAATACTCAACTTTGGTTTATGACAAAGTTCGTCTGTTCTCACGGAGGCATCTTCGTGCTCGATGATAGCTGCCCTGAATCATAGTAACTGCCTGGTTCGGAGTCGAGTTCAGAGTGCCCTTCCAGACACATGTCAGCATTGATATAGCTGCTTGTAGAGGGCGCGCTTCTCAGTTGCTCCCTCCAGGAGGCGGGGTGCCGGCATGTGATTGGCTGCCGGTCATCCGCTGCCTTCTTCACGGTCGTTTTCGTGCGTCTGGCGTGGTGAGCTGACTTTACGCCACAACGTGTAATATTATTGACACCAGAACTCGTGATTTCACAAATAAATTTATTATATATTTTTACTCTGCAATTCGACGACAACCACGTTAAAAATTGATTCCAGTTGTCTTATCATTGTCCACAATCACAATACTGTCCCATATACAACATCCTTCCAGGCGAAAGTCATGGCTGGATACTAGGTATGTGCACATTTCCATTTTTTTAAAAAGTCCCTGCTAAATGTAATGGGATGCCAAAATCCAGGAGATAGAAGTCAACTACATGAAGCTGTTGTAGTATATATGGGAGCTCCTCCATTACAACATCTAGTTTAACATCAGTTGGTTCCACTTCATAGGGTACTAGCTGCAAGTGCCCGGCTTAGCCCCAGTTTAAAATAAGGTTTTCTGTGTATGTGTACCAAATTTCTCGTTATTTGGTTGTCTGGATATTGAGTTATAAGGGAACAGACAAACAGACAACAAATGCGTCTTATAAGTATTTCCTTATTCGTATGCTTATCCTTACAGAGAAAGAGTGGAAGACATTGTAGCATGCATAGACCAAAGACATGGTCTGTGGCATCACGTTTTGCTGTATGTAACCACTTTGCTAAAGAGTCGCAAACGTCATCGCTGGCCTTCAGTCCGAATTTTATAATTTGATGACTTTCAACCACCATATCTTCCATCCCCTTATAGCTATCGGCATGGAACTGCTATGGTGTACAACGGGAGACTTCGGGAAACAATTACACTCAGACCATTCGTTTGTGTTCTGTAGTTTTTGCTGCAGAGCGAAATATTAACACACACACACGTAGAATTTTATATAAACTGATAACTTTCCATCCCAATATACTCCACCATCGACCCTCAAGCAACAATGGAACCAATAAAACCATTTTCAAAGAGTAATTATTGTTCCGCATTTCGCGTTATATTCTTGAGGTTACTAAATATCTATCAGATCGTTATAAAACGTGCCTAAAACCTTACTCAGATATAAATTAGTAACTGTACAAATATTCAAGTCTCTGCGTCTTGTCGTTCGGACGTGATAAGAGTACACTGAACAGACATTCACATTAATATATATAGATAAATAGCTATCCGATCGCTATAAAACCGTGCCTAAAGCACATTAGTAACTGTACAAATTTTTAGCTCTTTATGTCTTGTGGTTCAGACGTGATAAACATACACCGAACAGACATTCACATTTATAGATATAGAAGATAGCCACAGGATTTGCATATTTGCTCCATATGTTTTCCAATGCCTCCTTTCCAGTTTCGTTCCAGCATTCCACGTGATGTCACAAAGCTGCTGCCAGGTAGGAGAACATCATCCCATCACCAGGGCTTACAATGATGAACTTGTCGAATTTACTACACGGGTACAAGTTAAAAGATCAAGAATAATTTACCACCGTAAGTATCTATGCTACATAAATGACACCAGTCGTAAAGTAAACACCACTAACACCTGATGAAACAGAGAATACTTTGTAACATACACAGTGAAAATGTTGTACGACAAGACCAAAGAATTTAATTTAACGTACATTGGGGGTCTGGCAAGTAGCCTAAAGTGGAGGGGTGGGCGGTCGGTATATCTCAGGACCGGTCGGAGCTGTGCTAGAGTAGACCCTGCAGCTATTGTGGGTCAGAACTATCATTGCTATACTACTTTTAATTTTTGTCTCTCTCTATATTTTTGGTAAAGGGCGGATCGAACTTGCCTTACAGAACTGAAAACTGTTTTAATTGCATTAGCCTGGTAAAGAATTACCTTTATGTCCTCTCGATTAGGGGGATGTGTTAGCGGTTCTGTGGTTGCTGTATTGGCGAGTGTCATTTCGAATAAGAATGTTGTTAGGTCCGTGCTTTCTAAAAAAAATATATGTTTTAGTGTAGACGGTCGGAAATCGGTAAACTGCTGATCTTTAATTATTTTGTGCATTTTTTATTGTTTATTGTAACTCACCAAGGAAATACCGTTGTATAATAGGGTTTAGTTCTGTTTAAATGTAGAGAAAGAACAATTTTAAACGTCTTTTGCAGTGCTTAATTATCGGTATTGCAAGTTTGACCTGTATCAGATAAATTTTGTAAGGAGTTGGAGCATTTAGAAAAGAATCGTTTGCAGTATTTAATATTGTAACAGAGTATGGTCATTAGAGAGAGAGAGAGAGAGATTCCCTTTGCTATGTTTAGTTTCAGAAAGATGGGCATACGCAAGATGTGTACTGCTGCAGCAATTGCTTTATAAAGGAAATTAGAGTTAAAATTAAACTACCCGAATTCTCTCGTGTAGAAGATTTGGCAGAAGGCGCAGAACTGGATATTAAAACCATAAATGTGGTGGATTACAGGAAGACGTCGAATAATGGATGGGGGGGGGGGAGGAAATAGAAAACAGCAATACATCGATCTAAGAAAACGTTGTAAAGACTTGGTAGATTATGAAAAGAATTGTGTACATTGTAACAGGGCATGGTCGCTAAAGAGAGAGAGTATTACATTTCTGAACGTGATAATTTTAAGAGCGGCCACAAAGTGTAGTTCGTATAATTTCTAAGAGAGAGCAGGTTGTGGCTGGTCCTCTCTATACAATGGAACAGATATGCGAATGCGTGTTTGTGTTACTCATCGATCTGCTTTTGGGATGGGGGCTGAGGCAGACCGCTGTCGGGCAGTTGGCTGCGTCCAGCTCCATTGTAGTGCGTTTAAACAAATGCTTGCCGGCCGCGGTGGCCGAGGGGACTGAGGCGTTCCAGTCACGGTTTGCATGGCCACTACGGTCAGGGGTTCGAATCCCCCCTCGGGCATGGATATTTGTGCCGTCCTAGTTCGTAAGTAGTTCATAGGTAGTTTGTAAGTTTAGGGACTGATGACCCCGTAGATAAGTCCCATAAGCTTTACAAACAATTGAATTGAATTGAAACAAATGATTCATAAATACAATGCCACTATCCTCGTCAACGTGGTGTCCACAGAGGTCTGGTGTATGTATTGAAAGAAGGTTTTGTTGCCTCTTAGATCATTTGGAGATGTAACATACATGTTTTTTGAGAAAGAAAGCTTAAAATAATAATAAAACTTTATGATATTTTGTTTAAACAATTGGCATATGTTTATAAATAGGACTGTAAAATTGTTTCATGTGGCTTCCCGAGAGAAAACTGAGAGTGTGTTTGTGATCGCATTGGAGATCGAGCTGTAATTACGTTACTGTTAGGCAGTTTAATTTTTAAAACGAAGTTCTTCTCTAGATCGTTCGTACCGTTTCCATGGTGTATATCGAGAAAAATTGTTTAAGGTATTTGTGTTACACATCTGGAGTGTTTGTTAAGATGGACGCACACAACTTTGTGGCGTTTACTGTTATATTCTGTTTATTATCTAACGTGCTTTATTTTTGTATAACATGTTCATTGGCTGTTGCACATATCGTCTATACAAAGAAATACATTTATTTTGTCCAGAAACCTTAGGGGGCGTACGATTTACGAAAGATGGATATTTTTTTAAAAATAATCCCAAGTATTTGGTTACAACTGTTTCTAAAAATTGTCGATAAATTTACAACACAGAGTACATCTACCTGTAGCATTACACCGAATTTTTTGTGTTGTGTCTATATTTACCTGCAAAATTGCAAATTGTACTTAAGGTTCGATGTATTACGTTACTTAAACTGTATGTTCTGATTCCGAGAAAACCTAATGTTCAAATGTTTGTATAGTTTATGGGACTTAACTATGGGGTCATCAGTCCCTAAACTTACAAAATACTTATCAACTAGCTTATCCTAAGGACGGCACAAATATCCATGCCTGAGGGGGGATTCGAACCCCCGACCGTAGTGGCCGTGCAGACCATGACTGGAGCGCCTCAGTCCCCTCAGCCACCGCGGCCGGCAAACATAATATTCTAATTGCTAATGCAAAACATAGGATGTCGCAATTAATACATCAAATTAGGTATAAAAACAATTGGGGCGTGGTGGTAGATAGCCTGGTAGCTTGCGGACGGTAGTGATTAGTTGTGGAAGGTGTAAATGTATTTACGAAACTCTCGTGTTAAGTGCAGGTACATGTTTTATGTTATCAATTATTATTCCAGGTAAATGTACTGTCTTAAGTACAGTTATAAATAAAATAATTGGCTCCTTTTTTCCAATGTTGGTGTAGGACAGAGTAATACCATCTGCACATCAATATAGGAACTTTTCAGAAAAAAAAGAAATTTTTAGGTCCGTGGGTTCGCATCCCAGATAGGGTCGCTTGGGGCAGCAATCTTTAGGGCTGTCAGCGGGATGGAGGTTGGGGCGGTGGCGGGTTGGAGGGTGGGGTGGGTGGTGGTGGTTAAGTTGTTCAAAATTAAATTTATATGCAAATTTAATACGGAATGTTCTAACTGTTAATGCATAAGCATAGGATGATGCAATTAAATTGATATGCAAATTAGGAATAAAAAATAATAGGGAACAGTGATGGATGGCCTGGGGGCAGGTAGGGACGGTAGTAGCCCAAGTGTCCACTTGTGGTGGCGGTCATGTTGTTTATGAGAACGTTACTTGTTATTTGTCATTCGTCTTTAAGAGCGTCTTGTCTTACCAAGTGAAACTACATGTTCGTCTTGACCTTCCGGGAAGTGTGCTATTGTTCGAGTGTGGTGGGGTGGGGGGGAATTAATGGTACATCGGCAGTCTCTTAAGTGGCCTATGGTGGGGGGGAAGCGTATCTCAGGATCGGCTGGGGCTGTACTAGAGTAGTCCGTGTGGCTTTTGTGGGCCGGAACTATCATTGCCATACTACTCTCATAATATAGTGTCTAAAAATGCCATTTTAACTGTTAGCAACTGCCAGCAATAGTACGAGAATTAATGGAAAATGCCGTACTTGTTCGCTGTTGTTTAGTGGGTAGTGCTTTACAATGTGACGCACGTGGTCGGTAGTTCGAAACAAGCTGATACCTTCTTATTTTTCCCCATGGCTCCTAAAATGGCTTCCGGCACTCCTATTAATTAAATGCAGCTATCTTCTGCAATGTTTAGAGTTGTGCAGATGTCAGAGTACTCCCTCTAAAATGCGTGTTTCTTCTATTTTGTGAACATGCCGTGAAATAAGTAACAACGAATTGAACACTGGTCCTCTCAAGCATTTGCACAACAACGAAGAGGATACTGTGATAATGAATATTCTAAACAACATGGAGATACTTCTAGTTTCATATATAATTGGAGTCCTAGATTTCTGCGGCAACTGTTATTCCTTAATGAAACGGAAGGGAAGTGGCAACCAGGGGCGGATCGTTCTAAAGGGCCACAGGGGCCCAGACCCACCAGAAAATATGTGATACACTTTTGCAGTGTTATATCAGACAGTTGGAGTGTGATATGATCCCCTCGACATCCTAACTCAATTTACAATTATGCGAGCAAATGATTTTGCTTGCCTCACGCAGCGTAGCTGAGGGCCCGCTTGCAGATGCCCGGTGGACACAGACCCCTCTTCGGTAGGCAGCCATGCCGGCAGCCGAGGGCCAGCGGCAGCTTGCTCCCACTCTCTCTGCACCCCCCCCCCCCCCCCCCCCCGAAGACTGCAGTCGCAGTGACGTCACACACGTGTTTTCCTTTCCCCTCCTCGCCCCTAGAGCCGGTCAAAACGGCCGCCACTCCCGCTCGCTTCCCGCCGCGCCCGCGGCTCGCTCTCGACGGCTGACGGCTGACGTCACACTGTCGAGAGAAAGACGCTTCGGGACGGGGCGAGTCCCGGTGCTCCCGAGTCCCGGGTTGACGCCGCGGCCGCCGGGCCAAGCTGAGCCGCCTCAGCCTAGTCGGCGCATGCCACCGGCCTGCGCGTTCACGCAGCGCGCCGGGCATGGCAGAGACGAAAAAGGGGGAAAATACACTTTTTTCGATTTTCACGTTGTAAAAATTGTTTACGGTATACAAGACCACGCTACATCATTTTACGAATTTATTTTTTCCTAAGAAGCTTTGCCTTGCCTGTGAAAAAATAAAAAGTCTACTTTTCATTCCGCCCGAGTTTTTTAGTTCCGTGACGCTCTTCACTCGATTTTGATGAACGTATGCGGTTAAAAAATCTGATTTTTGTCGCATTGTAGTGAAACATCTTACGTTTCGAATGAAACATTCACCTTTTCGTAATTCGTAACAGTCGTTTTCAAATAACGCTGTTTGTCAAGTATGTGCACTTGATTTACAAATCGTTTATTGAAAAAGTTCGATAGCGGGCAGCTTAGTGTTCTCTGCATTTTAGAACAAATATTAAAAATGTTCAAATGTTTGTAAATCTTATGGGACTTAACTACAGGGTCATCACTCCCTAAACTTACAAACTACTTATGATCTAGCTTATACTAAAGACGGCACAAATATCCATGCCCGAGGGGGGATTCGAACCCCCGACCGTAGTGGCCGTGTAGACCATGACTGCAGCGCCTGTGAAATGGAGATAAAAGAAAATTTTTTTGATATGGTAGTCGCACTGACATCTACCTCCTTCCACAAGTAATTGCGAGTTATCTGAGCGGCGTCATATCGCGGTCCCAAGCCTACGAACTCGGCGGCTGTTGAGCGGAGCGTGAAGCACTGCACTGCCGAAAAATTTTAATTGCTGGCTACGTTTGACGGTCCCTCGTGATGTGTTAGGCTAGGCGCGCACAGGCGATTTTTCAGTCGTGGCGACGAAGTAATCGCTGTCGCGGCAGTACACTGTGGTGCGCACACAGCGACAAGAAAATCGCAGCTACTCTATCAGCACGGATTTCATCGAAACAGCTTATTTGGTGGTAGTACGAAGAAGAGCGAGAAAACAGCTCATATGTTGTTACTAGAGCATCCTATTGTAAGTCAAAGACCAGTGAAAGGCCAGTTTTAGAAATTGTACGAAGAGTTAGCAAATCACCCAAATAACTTCCTTCAATACTATCGATTGAGTAAAAATAGTTTTGATACACTGCTTGTAGGGACCGAATGTAACAAAACAAGATACTCACAGAATATATGACATCAACTGCAATTGGGCAAAGCTGAAAATGTGTACCCAGCCGGGATTCGAACCCGGGTCTCCTGCTTTCTAGGCAGTTGCGCTGACCCCTACACCACTGGGAACACAGTGATCACTGCACCTGCACGGACTACCTAAGCACGCCTCCCGTCAGATACAAATTCCCAGCTTCGCCCTGCCCACAGTACTCAAACTCGTAGTTATGAAACTAATTCCCGTAAGAGTAAGGGCTTCAAACTCGCTCACCCCTCCCCACTAACGATAGGATCATTGCCAGTCACCGGCATATTATATATATACATGTGGTGTCTGTTCCGAAAGAACAGACGTCTTCTGATCCTGCAGTTGTTATTATTTAATATTCACAGAATATATGACATGATATGATAAGAAAGCAGGAGACCCGGGTTCGAATCCCGGCTGGGTACACATTTTCAGCTTTGCCCAATCGCAGTTGATGTCATATATTCTGTGAATATTAAATAATAACAACTGCAGGATCAGAAGACGTCTGTTCTTTCGGAACAGACGCCACATGTATATATAAAACAAGATACGACATAGAGGAAGTGTGTACCACTTGAGGAGCGCTTTGAGGTGTACACAAATTATCTCATTCAACAGTTTTTATTGCCCTTTTTCATTACTGAACAGAGAGATCAAGAGAATCATTTCATTCGACAATTGCTATCATTTTACATTACTGATAATATACATCAAGAAAATCACTACTGAGGCCGAAACTGGCGAAGTTGTTTCTTGAGAAAACTGCAAAACCATGTTGCGGGTAGAGGTATCTGAGGTCTAGTTGTGGTTGTCAGGAGAGGCACACACAAAGTTTGTGGAGGTTCCGTTTGATTTAGCACGTTTGTAGAATATGGTTGAACGAATGAAGCTGCTTGAAAATAAGTTGTTTGACGGCTGTTATGACACATGTTCGGATGCTGTGAATGTTGGTTTTTCAGACATAATAAAAAAAAGCTTGTATTCTGAGTAATTCCGTAACATGAAATAATGCTGCACAAATTGAGGACGAGTCCTACGAATGGCTTCTGCGCCGCAGCGGAGCGGCCGAGCGCATTGAGGCGCTATGTTACGGTGCGCGAGGCCGTTCCCCGTCGGGGGTCGAATCCCCCCTCGGGCATGGATGATTGTGTCGTCTTTAGTATAAGCTAGTTCATAAGTAGTTTGTAAGTTTAGAGACTGATGACCCCGCAGTTAAGTCCCATAAGCTTTACAAATATTTGAACATTTTTTGAATGCCATCTGCAAGGCAGTGAGCTTGTAGGATTAAGAACTGATGTATACAGATAAGGAATTATTTTAAGAAGTACTTTGTGACTCCACAAGGATCAGTACCTTGGCAATACGAAAAAAATCAAACTGCTGTAATTCTGATGTGTACGTGAATGAGTAAAATAAGTGAAGCATAAAATAACTTTGTCATTCTTTTCTGGTCCCGACAGTTCAGCCCAATTCCTAATTAGGCTTCAGCATACTTCTCCCCACAGTTTCCCCTTCAAATTGCGATCACTGTATTCTTTTAATTTCCTGTTGTAGAGAGCTGGTCGCTTTTCTACTTCTGTATTCTGTATCGACAACACAACCTACAATGTCACCCGTAGCACAACTCTCGTTATCAAGACACGCTACTGGCGCACTGAACTTAGTCGTATGCAACACAGAGCGGGAGCGACTGAGAAACCGCGTCGCTATACAGTGCGCGCGGCCCCGTGCTGTTGCCTGTGACTCATTCCACACCTGCGACAATCGCGTCGCGCGTCAAATAGGGCCGGTTGCGTTTTCTAAATCGCCGCTACTTTTTTGCCGCACGTGCGCGCGCTCCTATTCGAGCCGCCGCGTTCCATTCTTGCAACAAATAAATCGCGCGACGGAAACTCGCCAGTGCGCGCTGGCCTTAATGATCCGTAATCAGAAAACAATTATGAACCATTTTCTTGGGTGGCGACCGATTCCAATGGACAACGATCTGCTACGGTTTTACATCAGATCAGCTCGACTTTATGAGTGGCATACATCTGGTTTTTTGACCACCTGGAATATATCAAAAATAAGAACAAATTAATGTAAACTTTGGCTCTGCTGTTGATGGACTGAAATAAAATTTTCTGGCGTTACAGTTAACGGCTTTTTAGTTGAAGATGAAAAAGCCCAAAACACTATAGTTCCATCTACACCTAATACACAATATATACCTTTAAAAAAATTCTTTTGTTGCTTTCAGAAAATGTGGTACCACAATGTGAAAATAGTTGTGTATCGGGCTTGATTCCATGGTGGAACTTGTGCTCAATGACTGTATTTGATTTGTAGAAATTTTCAGCAATCAGTCGTAAAAATATTTATTTATTGGCAGATCAGTACGAACGCACCTCCAACAAGGAGGTCGAGATGTTTTAAGTACTTTAATCGTTTTTTAAGCATTGATAATGACCACACACTGGTCGAAATCTAGATCTGCCAATAAATAAATATTTTTACGACTGATTGCTGAAAATTTCTACAAGTTGTACATCGCGTGTCCCACATAAATGCGGTACCTTCACGTCTGAGATTAAAGTAAGAATGAACTAAGTTGCTTTTAGGTACCTGTCTGAGAGGAACAACGTTTCT
The DNA here is from genome assembly GCA_026315105.1 of Locusta migratoria. NCBI lineage: Eukaryota > Metazoa > Arthropoda > Insecta > Orthoptera > Acrididae > Locusta > Locusta migratoria. The sequence continues at coordinate 510,938,040 of CM048755.1, forward strand.
ACGACCTTTTTGCTGAATCATTTGAAGACAGTTTTCTTTGTCTGCTGAATGGTACTTTCGACATTTCTACATACGCTAGTTTAATTGAACCTCAGACACTGCACGACAGGTCAGTAAAGTATCAGAAGGGTGTGTCACATTTTTTTTATTTTTTTATTTCGGGAGAGGGGCGGGCTTGTCCCCAGCAATAAGGAATCGCCACCCACTGTCAGCAGAAGATCGATTGCCGTCTACTTCAACAAGCCAGCTAACAGTTCATTGATTTTGTTGTTTTATTACTATTGTCCTCCCACTGTAGTGAAACGTCGAATCTTATGCACATAAGAAATAGGTGGTAATGGACTCCTCCCATGAATTTAGACTAACATTTAGGATAGTCTTTCCTTACGTGAACATTCGATATGTTTAATATTCCCGGCGCGAGTCGGCGCCGGCACGAACCGATTGGGCTACGTGTTGCTTGTGCAGCACAAGTATCACACGTTTCCAGCCTGCTTTCAGCAGAAGCTTTTCTGAATGATATTTTTTCCATCACACTTATGAAAATATTTTTATTTTTCTTCTATTACTATTAATTCTTTAATATGAATAAAAAATTTAAAAAAATGCTCAGTTGTTCACAAAACGAAAAACTCTCCTAAATGTTAGTCGAAATTAATGTGCTTATAATTCTATGAGCCAGTAAAGTGTGCAAACAATAGTAATAAAATAACAAAATCAATTAACAGTTGCCGGCCGCGGTGGCCGAGTGGACTGAGGCGCTCCAGTCACGGTCTGCACGCCCACTACGGTCGGGGGTTCTAATACCCCCTCGGGCATGGATATTTGTGCCGTCTTTAGTATAAGGTAGTTGATAAGTAGTTTGTAAGTTTAGGGACTGATGACCCCGTAGTTAAGTCCCATAAAAAAAAAAAAAAAAAATAAAAATTTAAAAAAATTAACTGTTGGATGGCTTGAAGCAGATGGCAGTGAACAATTATTGGTCACCCCTGTGTTTCCTTCAATCTTCCACAATATGAAACAAAATGACACCTGCTTCTCATCCTTTACTGATCTCCAGTGTCTGAGGCTAAACTAAATCTGAGCATAACCATAGCAGATCATTGTCCATTGGGATCGGTCGCCACCCAAGAAAATAGGTTCATAATTGTTTTCTGGTTACGGATCATTAACACATCACGAGGGACCGTCAAACGTAGCCAGCAATTCAAATTTTTCGGCAGTGCAGTGCTTCACGCTCCGCTCAACAGCCGGCGAGTTCCTAGGCTTGGGAGTGCGGCATGACGCCGCTCAGATAACTCGCAATTACTTCTGAAAGGAGGTAGATATCGGTGCGAATACCATTTCAAAAACTTCTCTGTTCTTTTAGCTCCATTTCACTCGCTGTAATGTATGGTCTAAAATGCAGAGAACACTAAGCTGCTCGTTATCGAACTTTCTAAATACACGATTTGTAAATCGAGTGCACGCATTGACAAATAGTGTCATTTGAGAACGACTGTTATGAATTATGAAAAGGTGAATGATTCATTCGAAAGCTAAGATGGCGTACTATTGTGAGTTCAGAAATCAGATTTTTTGAGTCGTATACTTTCATCAAAATCGATTGAGGAGCATTACAAAACTGAAAACTCGGGTGGAATAAAAAGTAGATTATTATTATTATTATTATTTTTTTATTTTATTTATTTATTTATTTATTTTTTTTTTTTTTTTACAGACAAGGCAAAATTTGTTAGGAAAAACTTGATTGATAAAACATTGTGGATTGGTCATATATCCCTTTCTTCCATCTCGGCCTGGCCGGCTCTGCGATTGCAGCCTTATGTGTAAAATGTAGACGTGTGCCTGACGGGCGCAATAATTACGGCGAGGGGGGGGGGGGGGGCAGACCGTGCGCATGCGCACTGCTGTGGCTGTCCTACATGCCAGTCGGGAGTACCGAGTCGCCTCGTTCACGAGTCACGAGCTGTGTTATCGGCACTGCCGGCTCCCGGGTACGGCGGACTCGCCAGCCGCTCTCGTTGGCGGGAACGAGCGGGAGCCAGGTCGCATCTGACGGCCTCTACTCGTCCCTCACCCTAGTATTGCTTGGGGTGTACCTGTCGCGCTCCAAATGCCCACCCCTCACGCATCTGCCCACGGGCACACAGGAACATATACAGAGAAGAAGACCCCCCCCCCCCCAAACCTCTGTCCTACGCTCCCCTCGTAGTTCCGTAAGATGCCAGCGGTACCGTTAGACGACACTAGAGGCACTTCTGAGGGTGCCTCTCGCACATCAGAGGGTAGCGTGCAGGGGAGGCCGAGGGGAGCGTACTGCCTTCCACGAGGCCACAGCGTTCGAGGGGAGGTGGTGGTAGGGACAGCCGCTACCTGCCGCCTGCTCTGGCCAGTTTAAAGGGCTGCTTCTGACCGCAGCGCCATCATGGGACATCTTACGGAACTGCTGGAAACCCTCCCTCCCGCACCCCTGAGCGTGTGACCGGGCCCTTACAGAGGTTTCCTGTCTGTATATTTTTGTCTGTGCCATGGGTTAGCAGAGTTTGGGGACAGCGAGCCTGGGCCCTTAGCACTTACGTCAAAACGTATTCTGGAGCTGTGTCGTTGTAACTTGAGTGGTCGTAAACTGAGTATAAAAATAATAAAGCAGTCTCTTTGCTTAAAACGACCTTTCACTTATTAAGTATGGAAGAGAAGCTAGAAATCAAGTGGTTAGGTGTACATCAACCAAAAAATTTCTTGGTGTCTCAACTCGACGGAAAGAAAAAGAGATCTTTCGGCTATACATGGTCCTGGAAAGGTCTTAGTTAACTGTGAAGAGAAATAAAAATTGTTTTGTTTTTACGGTGTGTTCTTTGGTGGCGAAGGTTTGTGGACAACAGTCGGATGCAAGAATCTAAAGCATTTAAGTGAACGAATTAAGAAACTAAGAAAAGTGAACTTCATTTAGAAAATGTTTGGCACAATTAACATTGCTGCTCAGATTGTTTTGGCGTATAAAATGTCAATTCAGAAACATAATGAATTTGTTACGAAGAACAGACACATATTAAACACAATAGTAGAGTGCTTAATGTCTTGTGGAATTCATGAGTTACCACAAAGAGTTCACAATGAAAAACAAGAGTCAGCAAACCGTGGCAATTTCTTAAACTTGTTATCTCTTTTGGGAAGTCTTGACAGAATATTAGATGATCACTTAAGCAGCTCTAGTAATTCCGTGTGTAAATATAACATGAGCTTCTGGACTGTACGTATCACGTTCAAATCGAAAAACCGATTAAAGAGATTAACGATGCCACTTTCGTTTCTGTGAAGGCTGACGAAACAACAGATATTACCTGCAGAAGTCAATTTGTCATTACACTGCGATATATTAAAGGGGAAGAAACCTGTTGAAAGATTGATTTCCTTTGAAAATGGTAATGACAGGACAGTATATGTACTTAGTGAGGTTAAAAAAAACTATCCTTTCAATGTTTAAGAAAAACTCATTGTTCAGGCATATTATGGCGTCCCAGTATTGAGCGGCAGTCACAGTTGCGTGCAGACACTGATGCAGAGCACTTTCCCACTCGCCAAGTACGTTCACAGTTATGCGCACCAAATGAATTTGGTTCTTTAAAATGCTTTCAGTAAAAGCATAAAGTCGTAAAAGTTGTTCTTCATCTCCCAAGCGAAGTTATTTGTTACAGACAGTCTGCAAGGAGAGAATTCCTTCAGTCTCTTCAACTAGATGGAACTTCCAATCCCGCATTGTAAATACTGTCAAAGAAAAACATTGCACTTATTGTAATGTTTTGAAAATTTTGAGGATGAGGATTCCTGGGATGATGTTACAATAAGAGAAGCATTTACCTTGAGAAATTTACTTGATAATCCACACTTTTTGTTCCTACTAACTTTTTTCTATGATATCATGAACCACGATATTTTCTACAACCAATTTCAGAATACAGAGTGAAAATGACGTTACCATATCCAATGTATTACATCATTTTCAGTGTGCTGTATCTAAAATAAGAGAGAAAATTCAACGGTTTCGAGTTTCTGATAATGAGTGTATTGATTCTCCAAGAAAACGTTCCAAATGTAGCAGTGAACTTAATCTGACAGCTGATGCCAAAGAAGTGTGACATTATGACCAACCAACTGAAACTATCATGTATTTAGCAGCTTTGAAATAATTGATCCAAATAAATTTTCTTCTTTTAGAGAACATTTCCCACTTTGGTCAATACTTTTTCATTAAACTACAGTCCGTTTATTTGCCACGATAAATTGAAAAATGAACTGTCAGTGATTTGTCGCTATGATACATTTAGAGCCATTACATCGGTTTGTGAGCTGTTTACTTTCTGTGTTGAACATTCCTTTGAAGACTCATTCACCGAAGTGCACAAAACATTACAAATTGTGCTAACTACACCAATTTAAACAGCAGAAGCAGAGGGCAGTTTCAGCAACTTAAAAAAAAATGTTCAAATGTTTATTAAGCTTATGGGACTTAACTACGGGTTCATCAGTCCCTAAACTTACAAACTACTTATCAACTAGCTTATACTAAGGACGGCATAAATATCCATGCCCGAGGGGGGATTCGAACCCCCGACCGTCGTGGCCGTGCAGATCGTGACTGAAGCGCCTCAGTCTCTTCGGCCACCCCGGCCGGCCAACTTAAAAAGAATCAAAACTTTCCTTAGGAACAGTATGAGTCAGCAAAGGCTGAACTCACAGGCTTTTTGTTCCATTCATAAAGGGAAAATCAGTGATATTCCAAACTTCACCAACATACTAATTGACAAGTTTGCCAACCAGAAGAACTGTATAAATAACCTGTTGGAACACAGACCTCATTAGTTAACGTGCTAGTTAGGGAAAATACACATGAAACTGCTCCTAGCCAAGCCTTTACACAGAGTTTTTAACTTGGCCGTATGGCAAATGCCAGGAGGGTCCCTGTTGATCTCTGGTGCATTCCCAATGACAAAGAAGTCACATACTTCCTCCCACAGTTCATTTTGATTTTGACATCACGATCGGTACACAGAGGCACAACTACAATATGTACGAACTTCAGCGTGAAAAGAGCTTGTTAACTTCGGTTCGAATCCAAACACGTCCAAGCCCCCCAAGTTCTTCAATAAATTGTGTCACCACAGCATAAACTCAGACACCCACAAAAGTACAGCCGAGCTGGTGGACCAGACCAACTACACGTAAGACACACAACCCCCACCCCACCAAAAAATAATAATAGTAATAAAGAAAATGTTTATTGGACATATGTACTCATTTTTATTAGCTACAGTGTTTCGTGTATTATATTAATTACTGCCTAATTAGCATATTTAATATCTTTCGAATGTGTTTCAATGGTGTTATATAAATGGAGGTTATATAATGAACACTTCAGACTAATTCCATTATATTGGGTACACACTTCTTGTCTGGGCCCCACCATCGAAACTGAGCATGAGCCGCCACTGATTGCAACAAATTATCTGTCTTTTTCCTAAGCATTTATTCACTATTACTGGAATCTGCTGAAAGTCATTAATGGCATGGTTGCTATGGAGGCTGTTAAAGTAAGTTGTATTACTTTTTCTGTAGTTCAGATATGACTTTGTTCATGTAGCTTTGTTGACGCTAAAATAAAGAGCAAATATTCTGTGTCAGACCGTGACTATTTTTTTCTTTTACAGCTAAAATAACAAACGGAATAAGTGTGGTAATACAGAATTCCACAAAGCTCTAGTACTTCATCTATATACAAAGTTACTATAATCATTACGTATTTTACAACAGTCATTGTAATAGTATCTCCCCAGTTTGTGTACATGTGATAAAGAAGTCTATGTTTGCAATTAGTTCATACGTATTTCATGATATGTTCACAAAATAGAACAAATGCACTTTTCAGAGAAAGCACAGTTATCTTTGAACAACAAAGAATGTTGCAGGATACAGTTGTGTTCAATTAACAAGAGTGTGCGAAAACCTCTTAGGAAACAAAAGGAAAAAAATGTCAGTGTCGGGTTTTTATGTTCTTTATTTTTATTTATTTATTTATTTTTTGTTCTTCAGGTAGATAGATGCTTTGAGTCGTTTGTTCAAATTTCGTTCTGGGTTGTTCGTTGAGAATTTGGCTCACTTCTTTATTACAACTACAATTTGACATTCCTTTAATCCAAATACCGACGCCTTCTTGTTCGTTAACTCTACGATGATTACGAGCTCTAACAACAAATGGCATGTTACACGAATAATACGATTTCCCAATAGCCTCGTTAAAAACTTCAAACACTTGAAATGTACGAGAAGCAATCACATCTCTGTTATTAAAACTCTCAAGTCCACCTTGCGCCTTCAAAGTATCACCATTACCATGTCTCGGAGTATTGTCAGCTCTAGTAACAGTAAACTGGGAAACACCACCGCAAAACACACTAGGCCCTTGCAGAAACACTTGAGCTCCTACATTATTAGTCGTATTCTTAACTTTCCGATAGGCGCGCCTTCTAGTCAGCCAAGGAGTTCACGCTTATTTTCCAGATACCTCTTGATAATAAACCTTAAAAAGACACGAACATCCAACTGGTATCGTAAAAGAGAAGGCCAACACAAAGAGTGGGATTTCCGACTCTCCCACTGCCCGAGAAAAGGATACGAAACTTGTCGCCTCGTATCTGACACATGCGCGCGCCTGTCGGAAGGTTAATGTCTATATTATCAATAGCCTTAAACACAGGAAGACGAGAACGCTTCATTCCTCGCCTACGAACCGTACTGAACGCCTATCCGATCCAGAAGGACCGCGAGAGCGCTCATAACGGCCCTTTTATACCTAGTACCGCCGTGTCCCTGAACCCGAACGATTACGTCATATTGATTTAATGCCGGCGCGCGACATGTAATACTAGTTTCGCGCGCCTCGCGATGCCCACACTTGTGCCGCCAAGGTCACGCAATTGCAATTGCAGGATGCCTACCTCCGCAGGCGCTGACATTCACAGCTACTTTAACGTAGCGCAGCTTACGTATCGAAGATACATACTTACGTAATTTGAATTCACTGCAACAGACTTGACTCCCTGTGTTTAAGGCTATTGATAATATAGACATTAAGAATACGACTAATGATGTAGGAGCTCAAGTGTTTCTTCAAGGGCCTAGTGTGCTTTGCGGTGGTGTTTTCCAGTTTACTGTTACTAGCAGTGCCGGCGCAAGGCACGTGCGAAACGTGCGGCCGCACGGGGCGGCAGTTTCCGAGGGGCGGCAAATCAGCCGCCCCCTTTTTATATATATAATTTGGGGGGGTGTGTGTAACAAACTCAACATTAATGCCCAAGAGGGGATTCAAAATCAAACATCGGAGGAGCGCCTTAGGGAACCGTGGCACGGCACCCGCGCCTCGACTACCTGTTGCCCGCCCCTGTTGAACAAGGGGAGAGAGGAGGACTAATTTCTTCCTCGCCACTGTGGCAGCACCGCCGGAGGAAAGCAGAGGGGGAAGCAGTTTGGCGTACACGCCAGCATTCTTATGAGTGGAGCGCTGCCAGCCTGTTACGCGCCGTGTGTTACATCTACTTTTGCGGAAGACGATATCTAATTTGGAAATTCGAATGCAATATTAGATACTGCAATTGAGTGTTAAGCCTGAAACAATTTTGTTAAGCCCTTCAATGTCAGTTTCCAAGTGTTTTATTCTTCGCGCTTTATGGAAAAGAATCGTTGAACATTACTACAGTCAAACATGTCCAAAACCTACAATGGCTAGAAGTATTCCGAATGGGTAAACACGCTGCGAGTAATTACAAGGGATAAAGACATTGGTGGTAAGCCTGGCGTAAGTTGGGTTTCGACGTATTCTATAAAGTTTTTGCTATCCGTTTCTGAGTGATAGTCGGACATTTTGGCCTTTGAGCCATGAACCACCTGTCTCCGCCTGATTGAACAACAATTAAACTCTAACGGGCGCTTTTGTTTGACAATACTACTCGCACACTAGCATTTTACCAACAGTTATTTAATTATACTGTTTCCTGTTGAATACATTATCTGTTCACAACCATTGAAAAATGTTTATTTACTATAACTGTAGCTTCATGCAGCGCGGGATTAGCCGAGTGGTCTAAGGCGCTGCAGTCATGGACTTTGTGACTGGTCCCGGTGGAGGTGCGAGTCCTCCCTCGTATATATGTGTGTGTGTGTGTGTGTGTGTGTGTGTGTGTGTGTGTGTGCCCTTAGGATAATTTAGGTCGAGTAGTGTGTAAGTTTAGGAAGTGATGACCTTAGCTGTTAAATCCTAAAAGATTTCACACACATTTCAACATTTCTGTAAATTCACAAGTTGCAATTTTTGCTTATATTTTCCACATTTACATACATTTCGTGTGCAGTGTGGCTATTCTTAATTCTTTGGGTTATGTTTACATCTACTCATCATGCTGAACGTATATGTCAACATGACGACTTAGTTGTAAGCACATTAAAAGCTTTGCGACATGCCACTCAGTGGCCGAAACCTACAGAATATAAATGAAATTCCACAAACGTTTCGAAAAAAAAGGGGGGTAAGGGGGGCGGCAATTTAGCAGCTTGCACGGGGCGGCACTTTGGCTTGCGCCGGCCCTGGTTACTAGAGCTGACAATACTCCAAGTCGTGGTAATGGTTGGATTACGGCTGCAATTGTTCGTGGTAATGGTGATACTTTGAAGGCGCCAGGTGCACTTGAGAGTTTTAATAACAGAGATGTGATTGCTTCTCGTACATTTCAAGTGTTTGAAGTGTTTAACAAAGATATTGGTAAATTGTATTATTCGTGTAACATGCCATTTGTTGTTAGAACTCGTAATCATCGTGTTTCTTTTTCTCACTTTTCATTGGTTCTTCTGTTTCGTCGGTACTTTGTGGACGTTGGTTTGTTTCGTTCTATTTTGATGGTTTCGTCGGTTTTTTTTTTCTTTTTTTTTTTTTTTTTTTTTTTTTTTTTTGGCCTTCTGAGTGTGGTTTCGTCGTTGACTCAAGTTAGCCGGACGCGGTGGCCAAGCGGTCTGCGGCGCGCCAGTCACGGTCTGCACGGCCACTACGGTCGGGGGTTCGAATCCCCCCTCGGGCATGGATATTTGTGCCGTCCCTAGTATTAGCTAGTTCATAAGCAGTTTCTAAGTTTAGGGACTGATGACCCCGTAGTTAAGTCCCATAAACTCTACAAAGATTTGAACATTTTGTTTTTTGACTCAGTTATTTCGTTGCACAGTGCGTCGAGCTACCATGCCGGAAATGCTCAGACCGAGTGCGCTGCGTCACCGCGCCCTAGCAATCTCCGAACCGCCGTCTAACCTGTTCGTACATCACAAACTAATTCGTCGCCCATTACTCTACGGCGAGCAGCTGCGAGAGTAATCCGTATTTCGCGGACCACTGATGGCAGGTGTTATCTGCTAATATGGCATTTTCAGACATTGGATTGTAAGTCATTGTCTTAACAACGACGTGTTGTTGATAATTTTCAGTGCGCCATTGCTTTGAAATGACAACGCTTGAGTTATAATAAGACAATCATCAAATACAAAAGTAAGATAGTGTATGCAAAAGAGAGTTTCGGACGAGGGATGTCACGTGACTGATTTCCGAACACCCACTGTACGCTGAGTTCCATCCAGGCTATAGTCATTTGTAACCAGTATAGGCAAAGAAAATAAACTTCGAACAAACTACCAAGGCAAGACGGAAAAATATAATTGCCGGCCGCGGTGGCCGAGGAGACTGAGGCGCTTCAGTCACGGTCTGCACGGCCACTACGGTCGGGGGTTAGAATCCCCCATCGGGCATGGATATTTGTGCCGTCCTTAGTTGTAGGTAGTTCATAAGTAGTTTGTAAGTTTAAGGATTGATGACCCCGTAGTTAAGTCCCTTCAGCTTAACAAACATTTTAACGTTTTTTTAAGAAATATAATTAAAATGTGTAAGAGATATTAAAATTTTAATCTGCCAGGAAGTTTCATATCAGCGCAGACTACGCTGCAGAGTGAAAGTTTCATTCTGGAAACATCCCTTAGGCTGTGGCTAAGCCATGTCTCCACCATATCCTTTCTTCCAGGAGTGCTAGTCTTGCGTGTTTGCAAGAGAGCTTCTGTGAAGTTTGGAAAGTAGGAGGCGAGGTACCGGCGGAAGTAAAGTTGTGAGGCGGCATCGTGAGTCGTGTCGGGGTAGCTCAGTCGGTAGAGCGCTTGCCCGCGAAAGGCAAAGGTCCCAGGTTCGAGTCCCGGTTCCGGCACACAATTTTAATCTGCCAGGAAGTTTCATTAAAATAATAGTTTCAAGATAGTTTAAAGAGGTAAAAGTTCGTCAAAGCTAAACTCAGATATCAAATAATTTTGACTGTTTGTTACAATACGGCCAGAAAGAATATAATGTCTTGGGTGCATAAATATTATCACAATAGTAGAGTCCTAATAGTATCACCAATAATTTTATTTACATGCTCTTTGTCCGAAATATTTGCAAAAATCATAAAACTATAAGCAAATCTAAAGTGGGCCGTAAAACACGTCAGTGCACACTACCGTCTCTACCATAGGGGCACAAGGGGCACGGGCCCAGGGCCCCCAGCCTGATGGGGGGACGGAGAAACTCGTTCCTTTCTCCTAGGCACTGACTTTTTTTAAGTAAATTTTTGTCGCACTTATTCATTATAAAGACCCAGAAATTGTCTCGAAACGTTATATGGTGTGGCAAGTGTCTTGGTTTGCTGTCTGCATGCAAAATCGTAGTTATTATTGCGGGCCTTAGCTACAAAACACACGGCGACAGTGTTCTAGTAGAGCTTTTGGCAGTCTGTTTCAGGTATAACTTGGCGGAACACTGTATCCAATAGCGGCCTTCGCATGACGCCACACGGGGCTGCTGTAGACCGGCCAACCAGCGGGTAGGCGCTTACGTCACGAGACGTCAGCGCAGTCGGTCCCAGTAGTAGGGACGGGAAAAACCGACCGGTTAAAACCGATACCGGTATTTTAGTTTTGAATAATCTTTTTTTCGGTATTTATTTGGTGTCGGTTGTAACCGGTTGTTTTTAGTTGTTACCAAGAACCGGGTAAAAAACCGGTACGACTACTTCCTGTAGTAGTGGTTCAAAATGTGTTTTTTCTAAATATTAAAAAAATTAAAACTAGTAGACCCTAATATTTAGCGCTATTCCTAAAATTTCCATTGCTGTGAAATATTAGGTCATCGCAGTAACTGAGAAAAGCGATCAGTGATAATTTAAGAACAATCCCGGCAGTCAGAAACGCGCTACAAACGCGTCGCATAAGAACTTAAAAACTGGTGCAGCTATTGAAGCATCGATGCTGTGTGGCGTGGCCTATTAGACGACGCGCGTGCACCGGCAGTGTACGAGACTTGCCTCCGTCTGATCATGCGGCAGTTCCTTGCTGTCGTCGCCAGACATCGATTGTGTCTTAAATGGCACCATCCAGAGTGTGGAAGTACTTCACCAAGTACGGTAGCAGTGAGGTACAATGCTCCATTTGCTTTAAAAAGCTGAAAACGGGTGGAGGTACTACAAACATGCTGTGTCATTTAAGGAGAAAGCATCCAAAATGTTTGTTGGAAGAGAAGGTAAATTCGATTCATATACCTATTATGTAAGCTTGGAATAATATCTTTTAATGTATTATCATATTTTTATGCTAACAACTTTTATTAATGTGATTCCTTGAAAGCGAGGGGCTTTTTTAATAATCAATATGGGTTTAGGTAACATAGATCATGTGGTGCCTCGCGAGGTAGTCGTGCGGTATGAGGATAAGAACTCACGCAGATTTGAACATTCTTTGATCATGTGGTACACCGCTTTCCTAGTTCAATTTGCGTAAATTTACACTGACTACAATCATACTGTTAGTCGGAACTGTGACTTTATTTTTCGAAATACTTCTGCAGCACTGATTGAAGTTCATTTATTGACTGTAACTTATATATACATTGTGTATATAACGAGATATTCGTATGCGCTGACTCACAAGTCCAACTTACGGAGTGGTTGGCTCAATATTCGCAACTGCCGGATGGAAATACTAGGCCAGTAAATCTGTATGCTTCGTATATCGTTTTCTACGGACTCCTGGCTAGGCTTACACAGACTCAAGAAGGCGTAGAATTGGGAGGGGACCTTACAAAATATGGAAAGACCAGTGATTTGTCGTATAACGTAAATTTACCTAAATTGTAACTAAATTTCCTAAGTTTCGGTTTCGGCCGAAACTAGAAGAATCGAAAATTCGATTACGGTTTCTGTTTCGACCGCAAAATATGTTTTGGTCGAACTCTACTGGAAATAATAGCAATAAAAAACCGAACACCGGTTATTTAAAAAAACCGGTTATCTTGAGCAATTTTTACAGTGCGGTTAAACTGGCGATGAAAAGAACCGGTATAACCGAAAACCGGTTGTTTGAGCGATAACCGGCATCCCCACCCAGTAGCAAAGTTGCCCACAACGACACAGCAGCTGCGCCGTTCTCAGCAGCAGCGTGTGGCGCCGCGCCGTGGGAGTGCATGAGCGCCGCACAGTGCACTGGAGGGCAAGTCAGCAATCACACACTGCTGTACACAAGAGACGGCCAAACCCGTTCATATTTGGAACCTAGTTCACTGATGATCGTTTCTTTTTTGGAACCGTTCCTTTCCACTCGTTCACTGTTCCTTTTTTTTATTCGGTTGTCAATGTCTATGGTTTTCATAACAGTCGGAATGGCAAACAAGTAGCATTGGCTCTGTACTCACCCACTCCGTTTTACACATTTTACTGAAGTTAATTCCCTACAGTCGATGGAACACCGGTATAAACCGTTGTTCCTTCCATAACAATGAGCTCGCTGCTTCACCGTGGTAAAATAAATAAATAATAAAAAAAATAGCGACAGCTCGATACTGAGTTGGAGCTGCAACGTTCGGCCGAAAAGGGAACGGCCGCACTGCAACCCTGGAGCTGAAACGAGAACGGCCACGCGACCGGGACCGCCGAAGTGAACGTTCCTTGTAACCAGTTCCTCGGTCCTTCCGTTCACTCTTGTGAACCGTTCCTTTGGACCCGTTGGTTCACGAACGACCCATCTCTACAGTGTACAGAGCAGTGGCATTTGATGGTAGAGCCGGTTATCGGAAATAGAAGTCTCTTTGTAACGGGTGAACTCAATATTTTAGAGAACAGTTGTTTCCAATATTCAAACACACGCCAATGAAATGAAAAAAAAAAAAAAAAAAAAAAAAAAAGATTATGTCTTGCCATGCAACGTAATTGAGGGAATGCAAAATAAATCCTAGTGAGCAACGCAAAGGGTCTCATAATCTCATTCTCTAACGTAACTACTATCCTTGCCAATGAAACACACATAAGATCCAATGCTTTGAAGACCGGCCTAAACGGTGAGAAAGGAAGGATTTCAGATGTGGAATAATGCCTACAAACTTTATTTGGACAAAATTATGCAGCTAACAAACCTATTTCTAGCGTAAAAGGTAGTCAGCCTGTTGAGAGATTTTTGCAACTTTTGCCTATGGAGGAGCATAAGGCTCAAAGTATAGAAGATACTGTTATGAAGTTTTTGGATAGCTATGACATTTCAATAACAGATTGCCGCGGACAGAGCTATGATAATGCAGCTATTATGCCTGGAAAGAATTCAGGCCTTCAGGCAAGAATAAAAGAAAAATGTGATTTTGCTATGTTTGTACCATGTGCCACACATTCACCAAATTTAGTAGGTGTTCAGGCGGCTGCATGCGTTTCTGAAGCAGTACTTCCAATTTGTCCAAAACTTGTTCACCTTTTTTTCTGCTTCGAAGAATCGATGGAAAGTTTTGAAAGAATGTTTAGGTCCAAATAAGGTTCTGAAGTTCCTCAATGAAACCAGATGCTCTGCTCGTGCTGACGCTCTTACCGCTTTGCATAATGGCTACATTGATATTTTTTAAGCTTTAAAGTCAATTAGTAGCCAGTGGGAACATGAAATGAAACTCAAACCCTTTGAGAACTACCAACAACACAAATGTAACTTTACAAAGTAGTACCGTCAGAATAGAAGTTGCAACAAAACCTTTTGCATCTATTTCCGATTTCATCAGTTCTGCACGCTGTAGATTCGATCAGTATGAATCTTCAGCCAAAGAGAAAAATCCAGGTGTAGACTAATGGTAATTCCCAAAGGACGAGAATCTGTAGCAAGCATATAACTTTTTCCGTATATTCATCAGAGACTGATAAGCTGAATACACAAAAAAAATAATAAGTATAATAAAAAATAAAAAAAATCGTGTAGACTTTTTCTGCCTACAATTGACAATTGGATTCTAGTTAGAAGCGACGTTCGAAATCATACGAGAAAGTTAGCAAACATTTTAGTTTCCTTTCTTAGTTAATACAAATCGGTTCTGAATAGTGGAATAGCAGGTGCAAAGAATTTTATCATGCAGGAAATGCTGATGAGCTTATATCAGAATGTTCTCATTTAAAACAATATTTGAAAAACACAAATGAATCCCCAGAGCTAATTGTATCATCCTTACATTCTTTAATAAAACCGGATAAAATAGGAGGATAACCTTTTCGAATGCAAAATTTGCTACCCGGATATTTCTTTGTCTAATGGTAACCAACTGCAGTGGAGAGCGTTTATTTTCCCAGTTAAAGAGAATCAAAAATGAATTACGAACGACTATGTTACAGGAACGACTTAATAATTTGTCAATCATGTGCATATAAAAGTGACGTCCTTCAACAGTTGGACTTTGAAGGCATAATAGAAGATTTTGCATATCAATAATCCCGAAACAAACCTTTAACAGCAACGGAAGTGCAATTTGCAAAACAATAATCACTAGTATTTTATTTGTGTATTTCTAACCATAATAACCAATGAATTCACTAAACGAATGGACATCATTCTGATGAGTTCATTCAAAGGAAATTACTGTTTTGCTGGATCTCCTAAACGGTGTTCCAGTCATCTGCATAGAAAGAAACATACTCCAAAAATTGTATAATTTGTATTCTGGATATCTTTAAAGAAATGATTAATTTTAATGAAAGACTAATTTGTAGAACTAATCATCAGTATCTGATTTGTAATATTTTAACCAATTAAGTCATTCTGATTCATTCATTTAGTTTTTTTGCAGGGCCCCAAAAGACTGAGCGCCCAGAGCCATGGCTTAAGACGGCGCTGTTAGTGCGATTTTTGGTTAGAGAACGCCTCAGCTGTTTTCGTAATAATTCTATAGTAAACAAATACTGCAACCAGCCACAAGACTTTTATAAATCAATTTATTTCACTATTCCAGTTTCAGGCCTGAGCCAAGCATCAGACAATAATGTAGATTTCAAGTTTACATTGGTGTCCTAAAATAACAAAGTTATGTGAATCCATTAGGTTACAAGGTTAAATATTTTTATCCTAAATATAAAATAGTTTTGTTGATTATATTGTTTACACTTGAATTAAGATTACATCTATTGCTCATACGCTGAACTTACTTCACAGAAATGTCTTCTTTATGCATTATTATAGGAGAGTGATATGTGTATTTGTATTGCAACATGTTGATCTGTGATCGCTCCATGTTGAGCTGTGATGTTGATCAGTTTTTTAAACTAAGGCCGTCATTTTAAATTAAATCGAGCGAGGTGGCGCAGTGGTAGCACACTGGACTCGCATTCGGAAGGATGGTGGTTCAAATCAACCTCCGGCCATCCAGATTTTGGTTTTCCGTGATTTCCCTAAATCACTCCAGGCAAATGCCGGGATGGTTCGTTTGAAAGGGCACGGCCGATTTCCTTCCACATCCTTACCTAAATACTCCAAGCGTAAGCTCCGACTCTAATGACCACCCTGTCGATGGGACGTTAAACTCCAAGCTTCCTTCCCCCTCCTTTAAATTCAACCGACGAACGGCCTCAGGATAATCTCGCGGCCAATAGGAGCATTTGTCGCGAACTTTCCGTAGTTTAAAAACCGTGCGTTTTCGGCCTACATAACATTAGTAAGTTTGGTTCCTTCTGGCATGAGCTATCCAGGGATAGACTTTCCTGGCACAATTTTTCTCCATCTTGTATAAGGTCCCTTTCGTAAGCCACTATACGATGTATCACTGAGGGTACCTTACAATTCACTTTGACACCGTTTTACATATCATTATAAAATTAATAAATATATCTGTTTTCATGGAGAAAGATTTGTAAGGGTTGGGATAGAAACACGGCCGTGTTCTTTCAAAGGAACGATTCTGGCATTTGCCTGGAGTGGTTTAGGGAAACCACAGAAATGCTAAATCTGGATAGCAGGAGATGGATTTGAACTACCGCCCTCTCGAATGCGTGTTCAGCGTGTTACCACTGCACCTCGTTGCTCGGTCATAGAGACGGGCTAAGAGCTGAGGACAGGTATTAGGACGAGATGAAGCATGAAAAGGAGAGGAGGAAATTGACACAGAAAGGGGAGAAGCAGGTATACAGAGACAGGGGGAAAGAGGAAACTGGAATAAATGCATAATGTAGGAAATGTTACTGTGAAATTGACGTACCATAGTTTATATCGGAAGAAGGTTGGAAGGGTGGCTAGAGGGGAGGATGAGGTGATAAATATTCGTATTTCTGCTACCAGTTACTTTATTTGTTAGTGTTTAATCTAATATAGCACAACGCGTTTCCAGCATGTTTTGCTCATCGTCAGGCGCTTTTTGTACATAGACAAGTGTTTATGTTAGTTATAATTTACTTATTTAAAGTCTGTTTGTTATTATTGGTGGTTGGGGTAGTTGGAGGGGGGGGGGGGCAGTGGATGACCATAAACCAAGACGTAGTGCTGTCTTCTGCTGGTCTTCCTGTATGGTGCGATTTGTTTCACCACCTGTGTGGGATGTAGACAGGAATGCATCAGGTGTTGCGATGGAATGGTCGTGTGACTCTCTTATGTTGATAGTCACGAAAATCGTAAGTGTGCAGCTAACTATTAACATAAGTGATTATACGACCATTCCATCACAACACCTGATGCCTTCCTGTCTACATCCAACACACGTGGTGAAACAAATCGCACCAAACAGGAAGACCAGCAGAAGACAGCACTACGTCTTGGTTTATGGTCATCGACTACCCCCCCCCCCACCCAATTTCCCCGAACGACCAATAATAACAAATATACTTTAAATATGTACATTATAACCAACATAATAAAAACTTCTGTATGTAGAAAAAGCGCCTGATGATGAGCAAAATATGCTCGAAACGCGTTATACTATGTTAAACACTAACAAATAATTAATACAAACAAACAATCCCTGAGACGGATATTCGTCTCAAATATGTCAAAGACATTATTGATAAATATGAAGCATTGAATTAAAATTTGTGGTGCGGTCGGGAATAATAGTGGCAATTATCTTTGGAACACAGAAGCTGAATTAAAGTTTGTGATGTGGAGGGAAATCTACATCTACATAGATACTCTGCAAATCACATTTAAGTGCCTGGCAGAGGGTTCATTAACCACTTTCATAACTTTTCTCTACCGTTCAATTCTCTAATAGCGCGCGGGAAGAAAGAACACCTAAATCGTTCCGTTTTTGATCTGATTTCTCTTATTTTATTGGGATGGTCATGTCTCCCTAAGTAGGTGGGTGCTAGCAAAATATTTTCACATTGAGAAGTAAAAGGCGGTGATTGAAACTTCGCAAACAGATCACGTCGCAATGAATAACGTCTTTCTTTTAATGATTTCCACCCCAATTCGTGCAACATTTCCCTGACGCTTCCCCCCCTGTAACGTGATGAAACAAAACGAGCTGCCCTTCTCTGAACCTTCTCAATATCTTCCGTCAGTCCCACCTGGTGAGGGTCCCACAAGGGGCAACAGTACTCCAGGAGAGGACGCACAAGTGTGATGTAGGCAGTCTCTTTGGTGGAGCTGGTGCATCTTCTAAGCGTTCTGCCGATGAAACGTAACCTTTGATTCGCCCTCCCCACGATATTTTCTGTGTGTTCTCTCCAGTCAAAGTTGTTCGTAATTGTAACTCCTAGGTATTTGGTAGAATTTACGACCTTAAGGTTTGACTTACAACGGGAGGCCGCCAAATGTGAAATTCAGATTCGATTCACACTGCGCATAATGAAAGCTCATGGCCAGAGGTATAATTTGGCAAAGCACCAAGATGCACTTCTCAGCCGTTGTCAAGAAAATCGACAATTAAAAAAAGCCGTTGCGGTGAAATGCTCTCCACGATCTCTACGGATTAGTAATATTGTACAGAGGCGTGGCGTAGTGGTAAGCGCTCGTGTTCGTAGTCCGAAGGTCGCCGGATCGAATATCGCGGCATGTAACTTTTTTTATTATTTGTTTTTTGTAATTCAAATGTACACACACACAATATATATATATTAACATTTGATTAATAACATTTTATGTTCGAAGTCGCCAGTTTTTCCACGACAAACGACTTTCAAACAACTTATTGTATGAAACTGGCGACTTTGAACATCATTATGTTTTCCGCAAACAAAGTTGTATTTCACAAATGTTATTAATTGTCTTCATAATGTTTACCACGTATAGTTAACGCAAGAAGTATAAACGGAATTACTAAACGAATACGTATAGTGTAAGTCAAACCTGACGAGCCGGCCGCGGTGGCCGAGGTGACTGAGGCGCTTCAGTCACGGTCAGCACGGCCACTACGGTCGGGGGTTCGAATCCCCCCTCGGGCATGGATATTTGTGCCGTCCTTAGGATAAGCTAGTTCATAAGTAGTTTGTAAGCTTAGGGACTGATGACCCCGTAGTTAAG
Source organism: Locusta migratoria (assembly GCA_026315105.1). NCBI lineage: Eukaryota > Metazoa > Arthropoda > Insecta > Orthoptera > Acrididae > Locusta > Locusta migratoria. Next base: position 510,956,892 of record CM048755.1, read on the forward strand.
TCCCATAAGTTGTACAAACATTTGAACATTTTTGAAACCTGACGAACGATAGAACAATTTTTCAGAATGTCAATCAGGTGTGTTTTCCAACAGATAATTTAAAAAACAATTGTTCTTGTAAAAACGCATCGTTTAGCATATGTGCTCGATGTCGTGCTGTTTTCTGCTTTCCATTTTTCTATGATAACTATCACTCTGGTGATAATTGCATGCCGCGAGATTCGATCCGGCGACCTTCGGACTACGAACACGAGCGCTTACCGCTACTCTACACCACGCCTATGTACAGTATTACTAATCGTAGAGAGTATTTCACCGCAACGGCTTCTTTTAACTGTCGATTTTCTCGACAACGGCTGAGAAGTGCATCTTGGTGCTTTGCCAAATTACACCTCTGGCCAAGAGGTTTTATTATGCGCAGTATGAATCGAATCTGAATTTCACATTTGGCGGCCTCCCTTGTTAGACTATTCCGAGGCGCCTTAATCGTTAGTGGTGTGGTAGTCTGACGGTTAAGACGCCTGCCTAGTAAGGATGGAGGTCCGGGTTCGATTCCCGGCCACACGACAAATTTCAATTCAACGCTTCATATTTATCAATAACTATCAAATAAAGTGACTAGTAGCAGAAATACGAATAGTGATTGAGTGTTTCACAGAGTCAAGGTTTCTAAAATTAGCCATCATGGCTACAATTAATGAGGATGAGGTGGAGAGACAGACGAAAATAGACGTAATATTGAAACTTCCTGGCAGATTAGAATTGTGTGCCGGAACCGGGACTCAAACCTGGGACCTTTGCCTTTCGCGGGCAAGCGCTCTACCGACTGAGCTTTCACGACACGGCTCACGATCCGCCCTTACATCTTTACTTTTACCAGTACCTCGCCTCCTACTTTCCAAACTTCACAGAAGTTCTCCTGCGAGCCTTGCAGGACTAGCACTCCTGATAGAAAGGATATCGTGGAGACATGGCTTACCCACAGCCTAAGGGATGTTTCTAGAATGAAACTTTCGCTCTGCAGCGGAGTCAGCGCTGACTCCGCTGCAGAGTGGAATTTTCATTCTGGAGTCTTAATATTATTTACTCCCATTTTTGGCACATCTTGTAATTTGTACCTCTGTCTTGTAAAAATGTTTCACGGGAAATGAACGAGTGAGATGCAAGCGTTATGAGTTGTGTCAGATTTTCTCGTCGTCTGAAAATTTTTTACATTTTTTTCTCTATGGAGCGAGGTTTAGTTTGTGTGTGTGTGTGTGTGTGTGTGTGTGTGTGTGTGTGTGTGTGCCGCAAGTGGTTCCTTCTTCAGGAGCTCTGAGAGAGAACTTCTGTGGTGGCGCTTATGCGTCGGCATTAATGTTTACTTTGAAGCAGAGGTGGGCAAAAACGGCTCAATGAGCAACGCTCCGGCTCAGGCCGGAAAAAGAGCAGCGATCGCGATCGCGCTCGGCCGGTAGTTATCCTAGTTGCCGCTAGAGGTCTGCATGCTTGCTGGCGCACGTACTTGGCTCTTATATTTATAAGATATTTGCCGGCTCGACTGCACGCGCTGGACATTTTAGAGAAGAGTTTCCAGTATTATGTCTATAAGATAGTTACTTATAATAGAATTTTTCATGAGATACCCCTAGCAGTGGAATCTGTTCATTCGAGTTGGATACTAAAGAGTTTGCACTATTATCTATATAAGTTATTTTATAACGCACTCAGCCAGGTGCATTTCTGCGGCTCCGTTAGCGCATTGGCTGCGCATAACGCCATCTAGTCTTTTCAGCAGGAACTACGTGACGGACGCCAGCTGCTCGCGGCTCTGCTCCCGCTCAGGCAGGCGGCTCCGAGAGCGCGGCTCGCTCATTGCCCACCTCTGCTTTAAAGGTACGACCCCACTGAGCGGAACTGCACTGCAGCTGAGCGGTGCTACACGACCTGGCTCTGTGTGGTATACCGCATGTGAACTGCTGAGGCGCGAAAATACGCGGCAAATTTTGTACGTCACTCGTTGGATAACCTCGGAGTACAATGGACGATAGTGACATGGTTGTAATACAAATTTCTTTAAATACATGCAATATCTTCACAGTTGCGAATATTAATCAGCATCAGCTGTATGGTGTAATGGTGACATATGAAAATTTGTGCAGGGCCAGGACTCGAACCCGGATTTCCCGCTTATCGGGAGCAGTCGCATTGCCATTACATTACCCGTGCACGCTTCCCGGAATGACCCAAACTTTCATATGCCACATATTGTCTACTGCCCATTAGTGATCGTACATTCTATGATGTAATTCCTGCACAGAGTGAGACTTTTTAGTACATTTGTCGCAAGCCTTGCCATGACTGATTTTAAATATGACGTGCAGTGACCGTGTTTATTGATAGAACTGAGCAAATGTCTTTCTGTCTAAGCAAATTTCCTTCTGTTTAAGCAAATAGCTGAAGGACATTTGCTTAGTTCTATCAATAAACATGGACACTGCACATCGTGTTTAATATCAGTCATGGCAAGGCTTGCGACAAATGTACTAAAAATAAAAAGTCTCACCCTGTACAGGAATTATAGAATGTACGAGCACTCATCGGCAGTAGACAATGTGTGGCATATGAAGGTTTGGGTCATTCCGGGAAGTGTGCGCGGGTAGCGTAATGGAAACACGACCGCACCCGATACGCGGGAAATTCGGATTCGAGTCCCAGTCCGGCACAAAATTTCACATGTCACCATTAGACCATATAGCTGATGCTGATTAATATCCGCAATTGCGTATACATTTCATGTATTTATATTAGCAGCTGTAGTCACCGCAGTGACATTTGCTTAGTTCTATCAATAAACAGGTACACTGTACATTGTATCGTAAGTAATTTCTTTGTATTTTATGGAAGAAGAAAGGCTGAAGCAAAAGCAAGCAACAGAAACACGAAGAATATGGCTGTATAACATTTCTAATTCGCGATGTGAAGAAGGAGAATATCATACACTTTTGTCACCGGTTAAGAAGGCTCCAAAGAGATTTCATACGTACTATAGAATGTCTCAAGATAAATTCATCGTGTTGTACAACTATGGAGTCACTAAAATAAATATCAGGTACATCCATAAAGTAAGTTCCATTTGGTTATATACAACAAACGTGTACAAATAAAGAAAAAAAATATTTATTGTACAAAAATCTACAACTGTTAAACTACTTTTCTACATAGCTGCCAAAATTTTGTAGGCACTTGTCATAGCGTGGCACAAGTTTCTGTATGCCTTCTTCATAGAAGGTTGCCGCCTGTGTATTCAGCCATGTGCTAGCATGTTCTTTCAGCTCGTCATCATCGTTGAAATGTTGGCCACCAAGGACAGATTTTTAGGTGTAAGAAGAGGTGAAAGTGGCTAGGAGCGAGACCCGGGCAGTATGGATGATGATCAAAAACGTCCCAGTGAAATTCCCGTAAGAGTTGTTTGGTCACATTCGCCACATGAGGTCGGGCACTATCGTGGAAACAAACACCACCTTTCTTACACCTAAAATTTGTCCTGTCAACACTTCAACGATGACGAGCCGAAAGAACATGCTACCACATGACTGCATACACAGGCGGCAACCTTCTATGAAGAAGGCATACAGAAACTTGTGCCACGCTATGACAAGTGCCTACAAAATTTCGGTAGCTATGTAGAAAAGTAGTTTAACAGTTGTAGATTTTTGTACAATAAATATTTTTTCTTTATCTGTACACGTTTGTTTTATATAACCAAACGGAACTTACTTTCTGGACGTACCTCGTAATTATTGTATTGGTGTAGTGTCTGTTCTTTCGGACGTCCGAAAGAACAGACACCACACCAATATAATAAGTATTTATACGCGACGACGGCGTTAGCTTCAGTTATTTCACCGCAGATGCGGTCATACGTCCGACCTCGCACGGGAATCCGTAATGGCGAATGTAAGAGGGCATGGACGACAGGGGCGCTACAAACATAGCGTGCGACATGTGGGAATTTGAGACGGACGGGAGGCGAGCACGGGTAGCCAAGTGGATATGCCGGGCGCCGTGGCTCAGGGCGCCCAGTCAGGGTCTGAACGCCCTCTGTAATAAAAAAGCTGAGCCAAATATTCAACGAACAAACTGGAACGAACTGAAACAACGAACACAAAAAAGGTGACCAAGTGGTTAAGGTGACCGCTGGCCCGAAGCGGGAGACCCGGGTTGGATTCCCGGTCCGGCTCACATTTTCACTTGCCTCCATTGCTTAATATCAATGCCTAAATGCGGCCACTGTCAATCCTTTCTTTCCTATCCTTCTTCCTTCCCTTCCTTTACCAATCATTTGCAAAGTACCTCGTAATAATAATAATAATAATAATTATTATTATTATAGTTACTTGTATGTTACGTTTGACCAAAAATAAGTATCTTGCACTAACATAGAAAAAATATTAAGTTCAAATACGTTGTATTTACAATTCCTTGTAAATATCTTTTCAAATGTTGCTTTTTCTTTTACTATTCATTATAATGTTAATTTTGAAGGTTACATTAATCTTAAAAAATACGATTAACTTTTCCTCGTCCAATGCCATTGATGAAAACAAATTTTCGTCTCACTTGCAACAGAGTTAAGATGGGAATGACACGCGACGCTTGCCATGCCACACTAGCGGCAGCGGTACTGCGCGACGCGGCAGGGCGCCACTTTTGTCCAGTTGGTCAAAGTTGCCGCGCAGTGCTGGCAGCGCAGCTAGCCGGCCGCGGAAAGCGGCGCGCCAGTCACCTTCTGCACGGCCACTACGGTCGGGGGTTCGAATGCCCCCTCGGGCATGAATATTTGTGCCGTCCTTAGTATTAGCTAGTTCGTAAATTTAGGGACTGATGACCCCGTAGTTAAGTCCCATAAGCTCTACAAACATTTGGAGCGCCGTCCCGCTGCCGCTTAGTGAGTGCTGCCCCATTGCAAATGTTTAAATACTTATTGTATTGGTGTGGTGTCTGTTCTTTCGGACGTCCGCAGATGCGGTCATACGACCGACCTCGCACGGGAATTCGTAATGGCGAGTGTAAGAGGGCATGGACGATAGGGGCGCTACAGACATAGCGTGCGACATGTGGGAATTTGAGACGGATGGGAGGCGAGCACGGGTGGCCAAGTGGATAAGGCGACCGCTGGCCCGAAGAGGGAGACCCGGTTTCGATTCCCGGTCCGGCTCACATTACACTTGTCGCCATTGCTTAATATCAATGCCCAAATGCGGCCACTAATCCTTTCTTTCCCATCCTTCTTCTTTCCCTTCCTTTGTTGTTGTTGTTGTGGTCTTCAGTCCGGAGACTGGTTTGATGCAGCTCTCCACAATACCCTATCCTGAGCAAGCCTCTTCATCTCCACATAAGAACGGCAACCTACGTCTGTCTGAATCTGCTTACTGTATCCATCTCTTGGTCTTACTCTGCGATTTTTACCCCACACACTTCCCTCCAACGCTAAATTCACAATTCCTTGATGTCTAAGAATGTGTCCTACCAGTCTATCCCTTCTTTTAGTCAAGGTATGCCAGAAATTTCTTTTCTCCCCAATTCTGTTCAGTACCTCCTCATTAGTTACGCGATCCACCCACCTAATCTTCAGCATTCTTCTGTAGCACCATATTTCAAAAGCCTCAATCCTCTTCCTGTCCGCACTGTTTACCGTCCATGTCTCACTCCCATACAAGGCAACACTCCATACAAATGCCTTCAGAAAGGACTTCCTTAGACATAAATCAATATTCTATGTTAGCAAATTTCTCTTCTTCAAGAACGCTTTTCTACCCATTGCCATTCTGCATTTTATATCCTCTGTACTGCGACCATCATTTGTTATTTTACTGCGCAAGTAACAAAACTCATCTACCTCCTTTATTGCTTCGTTTCCGAATCGAATTCCTTCAGCATCACCTGATTTTCTTACACTGCACTCCATTACCCTAGTTTTGCTCTTGTTATATTCATCTTCTATGCACCTTTCAGCACACTGTCCATTCCGTTCAATTGCTCTTCCAGGTCCTTTGCTCTATCTGACAGAATTACTATGTCATCGGCAAAACGCAATGTTTTTAATTCTTCACCCTGAACTTTAATTCCTTTCCTTTATCATTTGCAAATGTTCAAATGTTTGTAAATCTATCGTACCAAACAGCGTGGTCATCAGTCCGTAGCTTACAAACTACTTACACTAAGGTAAACTAACCTAAGGACAACACACACACACACACACACACACACACACACACACACACACACACACACACACATGCCCTAGGGAGGACTCGAACCTCCGACGGCGAGCAACCACGCGCTCCGCAGCGAGGCGCCTTAGACCGCTCGGCTACTCCACCGCGGCTGCCCCATTACATTTCACGCAAAGAATATTTGGCTGCGTCGTGCTGCATCGCTCCGCTGCAGGGCAGTTCCACTCAGTGCGGTCGTACCTTAAAACTGTGTATCTGCGGTAACACCGCGCATCGGAGATGTACGTAAAAATAAATGTTCAAATGTTTGTAAATCTTATGGGACTTAACTACGGGGTCATCAGTCCCTAAACTTACAAACTACTTATGAACTACTTACGAAGTAGGTCGGCACAAATATCCATGCCCGAGGGGGGATTCGAACCCCCGACCGTAGTGGCCGTGCAGACCGTGACTGGAGCGCCTCAGTCCCCTCGGCCACCGCGGCCGGCACGTAAAAATACGAACCTGTTAGACGTGGACGTCGCTGCGACCCGGTGGCAAACCTCGACGAGGAGGTGCGGGTGGGTGCGCAGCGCGTCCTCCCAGCCGCGGGTGCCCATCACCTGCACGGCGCGGCTCCTGATGAAGGCGACGGCCTGCTCGCGCAGCATGGCGCACGAGTGCAGCACGGCCAGCACGGCCAGCTCCGCCGCGTTCTCCACGCACAGGTCCCCCGCCAGCTGCAGCTCGCACCTGTGCTTGAGCTGCGCCACGCCGTACTTGTCGGCCGCCGCGAGCAGCTCCCGCGCCACGGCGGGCAGGTCGGGCGCGTCGTCGGTGTAGACGAAGGCGAGCAGCTGGCGCAGCACGGGCTCGGCCACGTCTGCGACGTGCACGCGGCCGCTGCGCGCCTCCCGCGTGGGGTGGCGCAGCATGGCGGCGAACACGGGGCTGCGCGCCGCCAGCACGGCGCGGTGCGCGCACAGCTGCGACGCGCCCGCCACCAGCGTCACGTCCGCGCCCTCCCCGCTCTCCAGCAGGCCCTCCAGGTCGCTCGACAGGCTCGCCGACATCTCTGGATCAAAAAAAAAAAATATGGTTGTATAGCTTATAGGTCTTTATTACGGGATCATCAGTCCCTAAACGAAAAAAAAAAAAAAAAAAAAAAAAAAAAACGTAAAGCAGTCAACAATCCTAAGATTTGGTTGAACACCACAGTGCTTTACTAGGCACGGTCCTGTTTGGAGGTGGTATGCCGTTGCCTTCCTCGGACCTTCGAACTGACTTACCCAGCCAGTTATAGGGGGACCTTTTGTGTCCCAGTCTTGTCGCCGCTTTTGTGTCTCGTTTCCGTCGTAGGTGTCGGTGGTCGAGTAGAAAGACCGCCACAGGAATAAAGGATGCACGCTTGTGCAGGTAGGAGGTGACCAGCCAGTGGGACAGCAGAAACTAGAAACACTAGAGTAAATTAGAACGAGATATATATTTCTTAGAGACTTAGTAATACTTGACTTATACATAGCTCAGTATTGCAGAATACTGCTACATAATTGAGCTAGAAGCCTGCATAGTGCCTATCCGATAGCCAAGTCTTCACTGGTGCCTATGTGATTCCGAAGTGTTAACTGGTTCCTATCTCAGTCCAAAGTGAACGATGTCGTTCAGTGGGGGCCACGAGCGGAGTTGTAGCAGAGGGCGCTCGTGGCTGACGTCGTAAGAACGCCGCGCCGTGCGTGCATGGCGGCGCGCGGCGAAGTAGGTGGCGTGCACTTTAGACTTGTGCGACACCTCAGGACCTACAGTTTAACGTGGGTTCCGAACCACGGTGCTACTCGGTATTTTTCACATGAGCAATACTGCTAGAGATGAAAGAAGTAGAAAGTGACAGATAAAAGTCCTAGGACCTGGCAGCAATCGAACCCGCGACCTTTACATTTGTATTCTGACATTCTACCACTGTGCAACCGAGGCGCACCACTAAACTTACAAACTACTTATAAACTAGCTAACATCCATGCCTGAGGGGGGATTCGAACCCCCGACCGTAGTTGCCGTGCAGACCGTGACTGGCGCGCCGCAGTCCCCTCGGCCACCGCGTCCGACAACTCTGGATCAGGTAGACAGACGTAACACCTAAACTTTCTTATATTGAACTAGCAAAGGTTCGCGGCTTTACAGCCAGATCCCCGTGCCTAACTGGCAAAATACTTGGGCAGCAGTGAACTGATCGCCCAGGAGCGACATTCCGTCGGCCGTCGGTGCCCAGCAAACTCTTGAAGTCATTTCGTTGTGGGACAATCCCTTTCTGTACTTCATCGTGCTAAATGTCTGTTTCCATGCCTCACGGGGTATGAGTCCACTATCACCATTTATTTCCCGTTCTATTACATCTACATCTACATACATACTCCACAATCCACCATAAGGTGCGTGGCGGAGGGTACACAGTACCACTACTAGGCATTTCCTTTCCTATTCCACTCCCAAATTGATCGAGGAAAAAATGAATGCCTATATGCCTCCGTACGAGCCCTAATTTCTCTTATCTTCTCTTAGTGATCACCACACGAAATGAAAGTAGGCGGCAGCAAGATCATACTATACTCTGCTTCAAATTCCGGCCCTCTAAATTTCCTTAACAGAAATTCAAGAAAAGAACGTCGTCTTTCCTCCAGATATCCCCAATCGAGTTGCCATAGCATTTCCGTGACACTCGCGTATTGGGCGAACCTACTAGTAACAAACATAGCTGCTCGCCTCTGAACTGCCTCTATGTCTTCCTTTAAACTGATCTGCTGCACGTCCTAAACAATTGAGCAATACTCAAGACGTCTTACAAGCGTTTTATACGCGGTCTCCTTTACAGATGATGTACATCTTCCCAAAATTCTCCCAATAAACCAAAGTCGGCTGTCCACCTTACTCACAACTGACCTTACATGTTCGTTCCATTTCCTATCGCTCTGCAATGTTACGCCTAGATATTTGAATGACGCGAAAGCATCAAGAAGCTCACTACTAATGCTGTATTCGAACATTATGGGATTGCTTTTTCTACTCATGCGCATCACCTTACATTTTTCTACATTGAGAGCTAGCTGCCATTCTTCGCACCAAATAGAAATTTTGTCTAAGTCATCCTGTATGCTATTACAGTCAGTTAAAGACGACACCCTCCCATACACCACAGCATCATCAGCAAACAGCCGCAGATTACAAGTTAGTCTGTCCATCAGATCATTTATATAGATAGAAAATAATAGCGGTCCTATCACACTCCCTTGGCGCACGCCTGACGATACACTCGTCTCTGATGAACACTCGCCGTCAAGAACAACGTACTGCACTCTATTACTTAGGGAGTCTTCCAACCAGTCACAAATCTGTGAATCTATTCCATACGCTCGTATCTTCGTTAGCAATCTGCAGAATGGCACTGCGTCGAACGCCTTTTTTAACTCGAGTAAAACATAATCCGCCTGTTGCCCTTCATACATGGCTTGCAAGATGTCATGTGAGAAAAGGGCCAGCTGAGTTTCACATGAACGATGTTTCCCAAGCCCGTGCTGAATCACAGAAAGAAGCTTTTCCGTTTCAAGGAAATTTACTATATTCGAACTGAGAATATGCTCCAAAATTCTACATGAATCTGATGTCAACGATATTGGCCAGTAGTGGGGTAGCGGGGGTTCTAAGCCACTGAGATTCGCCCGTCACCTACGCCAGAAGCTCGGCCAATTGCCGGACAGCAGATCAAAGGATGCCGCCACAGGATGATTGATAGGTCATCCCGGAAGAACGAAAGATGACTGACAGTTTACATTTATGTCCTTTTGATTGTCATCAATGCTCCTTGTCTGACCGCTCATCAAAAGACGCCACCATAACGCACTTAAGGATGATTGACAATTTGCAAGTCAACAACACCTCCCTCGGCCACCCCTCGGCGCCAGACAGGCAGCATCTCCGACAGGTCCAGACCTGTAGACCCCTCGACATGTCTGTACTTGCACTCTCGGCAACACACCTGGCCTGCACCGAGACCCCAACCCGCTCGCTTCTCAAAAGCCGCCGCCGCCGACAGATGCTACCCCTCCTCCTCCAAGCTCGCGACTGCTCCTCAAAGGACGCCGCCACCCGCCTACCCGCGAGAACCTGCGCCCAGGGCAGGAGCGTAATGCACTCTTTTTACAGCGACCGCGCCCCGCCAGGTCAGCAGCCAATTAAATTGCATATTTATTATTAAGCGCGCTGCCAGATCTCGATTTATGTAACTACAATTTTACGCCGTTTATTATTATTATTCTTGAAAAAAAAATAATGCTACCATAGTGTTCTTCGTATGTATTTTTAACAAGAATTTCGGTGTAATGCTAAAAAACAATTTAGAACAGAAATGCTTAGTTGGTCTCGTATACTACAGCTTGTAGTAGTAAAATATTAAAACTCGTATGCAAAATTTGCAAGTAAGAATTTACACTCCCATCTCTCTCCATGCTCTTCGCTTAGACTACAGCCGACAGGCGTGTTTAATAATAATAGCGCAGGTTAGATAATAAACGCCACAAACTTATGTATCCATCTTAACATATACTCTTTCGATACACAAAAACAATTATAACCAGTGCCAACTAACCAAAAGAAAAGAAATGGTCCGTTTCGGAACTCGACCATAACCTTAGATCTATAAATGTATCTCTTCGTTTAGAAGATGCAAGCAACAGTCGTCGAACGTAATGTAACTTGTATGCCAACCACTCTTTCGATAAAACAGCAACAGCAGCAGCAGAAGACGGCATATCGTTTATCAAAAATTCCAAATAACGAAAATCGGCAATGACATCTAGCACAACGTCTCTAAATATACATCTGCAAGCACCGTTAACAATCGTCCAGAACGCAGAGCGCTCTCTCGACAGGCTACATAAAAGAAACATATGCTAAATGTTTAAACAAAAACACCTAAGTTACATCTCCAAATGATCAAAAACTTCTACGCAGACGCACCACTCTGACAAGGATAGCTCGCATTGTATTTATTAATTGGAGCTGTGCCATGCCGAAAGTTCCGACATTTAACACACACTCTCTCTCGCCGGCCGCGGTGGCCGAGGTGACTGAGGCGCTCCAGTCACGGTCAGTACGGCCACTACGGTCGGGGGTTCGAATCCCCCCTCGGGCATGGATATTTGTGCCGTCCTAGTTTGTAAGTAGTTCATAAGTAGTTTGTAAGTTTAGGGACTGATGGCCCCGTTGTTAAGTCCCATAAGCTTAACAAACATTTGAACATTTGAACACTCTCTCTCTCTTTAGCGATCTTGCCTTGTTACGTTTCCTTCTTAGATCGAGGTATAGATGCGCCGATATTCCAGCGCCCCAGAAGACATTTAAACCCTATTGTGCAACGGAGAGTCGCGTTGTCATATGCAGGATTCGATTCTACGCACCTGTCTCTATACCACAAGTCCCGAAGAACGCACCTAGAATCTCGCCTATATGAAGGTTATTTAGTACTTCGCCTGGAAATATCAGTCAAAGCCATAATTTGGAGAACGTCCTGGAGTCTTGCTAGGGGATAATTCGCTGGTTGTGGTGTGAATTTTGTGATCTGTGACCTGATTTACCCTAAAAAGAGAGATAGGGGTCTATTTGCTGCATATGAGCTCTTATTTCGTCGCTGGGTCGAGAACAGGGGTATTACAAGGCTGGAGGCTACAATATACGATTACCGGATGGATAGTGTTTTTGATCTTGTGCAAGACTGTTTAAGTTTTTTAAACGAGAATAAACGGTATCTGCAAAGTGCTGCTCCACCATGTGGAGGCGAATAACAAACATCTGGGACAACCGATGCTTTGTAGCATTTAATAGTGCCCTGAAATTTGTGTACTGGGGTCATAAAAATACCCGAAAATTGATCGGTGTATGGGTAAAAACCTTCGAGATCGATAAAAGCTTATACATTACGTTCTATCAGCTTTTAGTTTCAATTGTCTACCTGTAAATTACGTGTAGATTCGTAATACTAACACCGGCAAAGACGATATAAGTAGTACACTTATCCAGAACATTGTTCTCCACACTGTCTCCAGATATAGATATCACCTAATTAGGTCTGGCACCTACAGCCAATGTCATTCCGCAAGTCCAGCGAAAAGAGTAAATGCATCACACGGACGTAAGCCATCCCCCATTAAAGAAATTACATCGCTACGTGCAGTTAATATCTTATGTGCGCGAAAAGAAAACTGGAAATGGCGGATATCGAGACCAAGAGAAGGAATCTAGAATATATGGCTAAAGCAACTGCCATAAAGGACGAGTACAAACTAATGCTGGAGAAAGACGAAGCTATGGCAAATGTGTAAGGCTGGCTTAAAAAGAAGGAGTGGAAAAACCTGGTTACGACTGGGACTTAAAAGATATTTGCTTTTTACAGTAAACAGTCAGGGAGATTGGTCACGCGTCGGTGTACTGATCGAAAATAGCGGAACACAAGAAAAATGCATAGCATTCTCGTTTGGGGGAGGGACTACATTGTATCCAAATGTGGAGGACTGGGGGACAGTCATTTGCAGAGTTAAAAACGGATGGAATAACAGGCAATCGTTTGCAATAGTCGTAAAACTAGTGCTCCATACGGAAATTACCGCAGGAGTTGGTAACGTACACACATTGGGACGTATAGTGCTATACAGGAAATAATGGGAAAAGTTAAAATACCCGATTGTTCTCGTCTAGAAGCATTGTCCGAAGGTGTAGAGCTATAAAGGAATTGGAATTCAGGAGGAAACGAAGATACGTAATGGAGCTCGAGAACATACCTTCCCTCTCTACCTTTCGAACTTCTGGCTGGAACGGTAATAGGAGACGCCGATGCGGATCTAAAACTAAGAGTTAAAAAAATTACAGCGGATAAAATTAAAGTTACACATAACAAGAATAATAAAGAACGATTTGTATTCTGTGTCTAGCTTCTGGAGTAGAACGTTTCGGTCTTACAGGGTTTAGGAGAAGATACCAGAAGACAGGTTGCTTGTTACCAGAGAGCAGTAACTCCCTCGGTAAAGTATCTGTTAGGGAGGTGTAATTCTGTGTTGTTCTATTCTACAGCTAAACAAAGCGTTCCTTTAAATCGATGTTGCTTGGTACATTGCTGCATGGAGTGGGGTTTGACTTATTGCACATTGGTTCATCTTGTATAAATTTCGTTCTTCTTCTTATAGAATTTCTAGAAAACTATGTTTCTGTAATAGCTACATCGCAAATATGCGCTCATCCTACTGTCTGTATATATATCTGCGTATAAAAGATATAACGACAGCTCGTACGGTAAAAACATCGCTTGTGTCAGCTGCGAGGAAATGTTGCGGCATTTGTTGGTAATACGCATGTATGTTCAAATGTTCAAATGTTTGTATAGTTTATGGGACTTAACTACGGGGTCATCAGTCCCTAAACTTACAAACTACTTATGAACTACTTACGAACTAGGACGGCACAAATATCCATGCCCGAGGGGGGATTCGAACCCCCGACCGTAGTGGCCGTGTAGACCGTGACTGGAGCGCCTCAGTCCCGTCGGCCACCGCGGCCGGCACGCATGCGGTTGTCTCTTTATGGGATAATTGTGTATTAAGAGCTATGTTATAGCTGCAGAATTTCGATCGTTTTTTTATTCCTATGTCTGTTGTTACAATCAATGTAATTCTATCTTCGTGAAAATAGCTCTCTTGTATTCGGAATCTGGAGCGGCCAGGAAAAATTAAACCGAAAACTTCTCCAGGTCAGGTGCGAGCGTGGACAGGTATGTTTACATGTATAGGACGTACACACGCTCCAAACCGGCGTGTAGGATGAGTCAACAGGTCCGCACTCGCCTGCAGCCAGAAATAGCATGGAATGTAAGTGCGCATGCTAGCTTGCGCGAAATACCTATTTCGAACTGTTTAGTCGTGCGATGCGATGCAATGCAGATGCGATCCACAATTGTGGAAATACATATAGATACTTAGTATCATGGATGTGGGGCATTTATATCTTCTTTTAGCTGCGTTTACGAATGGTAGCGTATCGGAGATGATTGCAGTGGTAAATTAATGTTTTTGTCGGTAAGCATCGAGTTAGAGGATTAGTTACCTACGTTGGAGGTGCATTTAAAGGTATGTTTAGTCTCTAAAGGATTGCTCTTGGAGATCGATAAAAAATCTGTTGTTGCATTATTTCGAAATGGTGTAGACTATTTTTCGTTGCTGCTTGTAAGGATTATAAGAACTTGGCTTTGATCTAGATCTTTTCTTGTTAGCTGTTCTGTGCGTGTGCACGTCGATCATTTTTTTTTTTTTTTTACACTGTGTTTCAGATGTTTATCGAGAGTAATAATTTGTTAGAAGGAGTGGAATACGATGGTGGTTTGTGCGCGAATGCTCGTGGTATGTAGCCTGTTGACTGATAGAAAGCATACCAGAAATATTGTCTGCTGGGCTATGCGTTGGAAACAAAGCTGTGGTTGGATGTTTTGGGCGGGTCAAGCAACAATACAGTTATTGGGTGGAGAGAGAAAGATCGAACTTTATTAAAAAATATGCTGTGTCTGGGATGCCTTGTCTGTTACTGATCGCGGTTATAACACCGTCTGTGGGGGAACTTAGAGTTGGTACTGGGTTAGTGACGGCTGTAAGGATAGCGCTGTCTGGGTTTGCGTTTGGACGTATACAGAGCTTGCAGCATGCTAGTTGGGACAAAAAACGAGTTGGAATGGCTAGATTCGTTTGTTGTTGTAGGTTCGTGTTGACTGCAAGGTGTGGTTCTGTTACAGAGAGTGCTGTAGGTTAGATGGGGTGGAATTTAAGTAAAAAGTGTTGATATACCCTAAATACACGTCACGGTAGAGCTCTAAAGAAACCGACTTTGGTGGTTGTAAAATAAACTTTGCAATGATCTTTCGTCGAAGCATCGCCTGTTTAATCGTATGCTAGTGTTGTCTACTTTACGGCTGGTGTGCATTATGTTATGTAGCGGATATGCCTGCTGCGGTAAATCATAATTCTTTCGTCGAAAATCAACGTGTGCTAGTTGTAGCCAATGGAGTGCGTGTGTACGGATCTACAAGCTTAGTAAATTCCGCAAGTTTGATACTGCAAACGTTGGAGATAAGACGAAGTTACTATTTCTGGAATACATGGGGGAAATATGCACGTCCTGTGGGTATATATCTTATAAACTGCAACTATTCAATGTTTTTTAATGGAGGTGCCCCCATCTATACTACAGCAGCAGCTTCGTGTAGACGGCTTCTATCTCCTGGATTTTTGGACGACACACAAGATTTCGAAGGGATTTTTTAAATCGAGCATGACTTTCGGTTGGAGGGAGTCATATCAATGTAGTTGCGGGCGAGGATAAGACGATTGGAAACGACTGCTTAACGTCGTTGGAGCCGAATTGTAGAACCAAAATAAATTTGTCGAAAAATCACGAGCCCTCGTGTAAGCAAAGTTATCGATTTTATAAAGTGTCCAGACAATTGATTGTTAGGACTTTTATTTTTTCGCTGGGTCGAGAAGATGGCATTACCAGGATGGAGAATTGTGCAAGCAGATTGTTTAAGTGTTCTAAAAGAGAAGATGCGGTATTTACAAAGTGCGCCGTTGTACTGTGCAAACGCTTTTAGATTTGATTACTTGGGTATTAATAGTACCCGAAAATTGACCGCTCTTTCGGACATTATGATTTTTAGTTTCAACTGTAAATTACTTGTAGAGTCGAGCAATGAGCTATATTTGTTTAGCATTCAAGGACTTTATTCTCCACAGACGTAGATATCGCCTACGTTATTCCACAAGTCCTAAGAAGAAGGGTAAACGAAAACTGGGATATATGGTGAAGACACAGGCTTTTAAAAGGAGGCTATTGCATATGTGCAAGTCCAGTTTAAACAGATAGTGTGGAGCTTTTACACTAAACAGGCGGGGGGATTGGTCTCGCATCGTTGTATTGACCGAAATTAGCGGAACACACGACAAACGTGTTTGTACTGTGTGTGACTCCCATCCATTCCTTAGAGAGCAGGTTATGATCGAAGTATGCGGGTGTTGGTTGCGACATAAGTGTTTGCGAACATTCCGCTGCATGTACTCAGTTGTACTGTAACAAAAAAAAATTGTAAACACTCCATGACCTATATAGGATCATATGTTGCGGTGTGTAGGTTAGCATCTTCGTTTGTGGTAGACATATACTTGTAATTAAAATAATAAATCTTAGTTCGTATTATTGGAATGCACAAGAAAGGTACTTGGAGTAGGAATTTTGTGGGTAAAGGGCGGGTCGAGCTGGAAATCTGTGTTGCATTGCACAGGTAACCTCGGTTCTGTGGTTGCTGTATTGTCGAATAAGTGTGTTGTTAGGCCAATACTTTCGAAAAGTTTTAGTGTAGACGGTCGGAAATCGATAAATTATTTCACGTATTTTTCTTTCATTTCGACTCACCGTTGCACAATAGGGTTTAAATGTCTTCTGGGACGCTGGAATATCGGTGTCAGATAAATGCAGTTTGCATCGTAACAGGACATAGAAATTCCTTAGATGGGATGTGTACTGCTGTAGCGAGGAAATAAGAGGTAAAATTAAAGTACCCGAATTCTCGGAAGGCGCATCTATACCTCGATCTAAGAAGAAAACGTAACAGGCAAGATCGCTAAAGAGAGAGAGAGAGTGTGTGTTAAATGTCGGAACTTTCGGCATAGCTCAGCTCCATTATATAAATGCAATGCGAGCTATCCTTGTCCGAGTGGTGCGTCTGCGTAGAAGGTTTTGATCATTTGGATATGTAACTTAGGTGCTTTTAAACACTTAGCATATGTTTCTTTTATGTAGCCTGTCGATAGAGCGCTCTGCGTTCTGGACGATTGTTAACGTGCTTACAGATGTATATTTAGAGACGTTGTGCTAGATGTCATTGCCGATTTTCGTTATTTGGAATTTTTGTACAAACAATATGCGCGTCAGTCACGGTCTGCACGGCCACTATGGTCGGGGGTTCTAATGCCCCCTCAAAATGTTCAAATGTTTGTAAATCTATCGGACCAAACTGCGTGGTCATCAGTCCGTAGCTTACAAACTACTTAAACCTAGGTAAACTAACCTAAGGACAAACACACACACACACACCCATGCCCCAGGGATGACTCGAACCTCCACAGCGAGCAACCGCGCGCTCCACAGCGTGACGCTTTAGACCGCTAGGCTACTCCAGCGCGGCGGATTAGCCGTGCGTGCTGGTGCGCCATGTTGCGGTGCGCTCGGCAGTTCTCCGACGGGGATTCCAATCCCCCCCTCGGGCATGGATATTTGTGCCGTCCTTAGTAATAGCTAGTTCGTAAGTAGTTTGTAAGTTTAGGGACTGATGACCCTGTAGTTAAGTCCCATAAGCTCTACAAACATTTGAACATTTTTGACTAATAACTGCCTCTTTAGTTAAGTCTCTTAGGTTTACAAACATTTGAACTATATCAACGTTGCACACGGTTTTGTGCAGCATGTTTTAAGTTTCATCCTTGAATGTGAAATAGTGCTTGCAACCAATCTTTAAACTCTCACATATATGGCGATATTTTCAGAAAGATTCTCAATAGTCTGAGTCATTAGCAGAAACTGCAAGCATACGTTTGCGGTGTACTAGTTTTCTTTCAATTTTTGTTCTTATACCAGGAAAAAAATGTTGTGTCATGTAATATTTTGTCTAATGTACCGTCTTGTACAGACACCCTTCATTAACTTGGCACGTTCCTCGCATTACGAAGTGTCGTATTCATGATCTATGGAGCAAGTGTTAATCTAATCTAATCTGCTCATAAACGGTAACAGGAAGCTTTGAAGGTGAGTTATTATGCGTCATTCCACTCGAATGATTTTTTATTCGTAATAAAATTTTTCACTTCTCTGTTTTTCCAAAGGGAAAAAATGTTTTCATACTCATTATTTCATTGTCTTCCTATAGTGATTTAGGGAAATCACGTGAAATATGGTGTGCGTAAAACAGTCTTCACCACTTTTTGTTGGATAATTCGCCACAATATCGCGTTCCAGCAGTGACAGCATCCTTCAGTGGTTCTTCTTCTGTGTCTGCCGATCTTCCAATGAGTGAAGGGCGTACGGCTCTCCGACTTTGCCACCCTATTTGCCATAATTCGAGTTCACGGTCTTCAAATGTTCATATTCTTGTTTCAAGCTGTCACTGTCAGAGAGGGTGCGAGCTTGTGTACCAGTGATTGTTTAAATGTTTGTAAACCCATTGGACCAAACTGCTATGGCCATCAGTCCCTACACTTACAAACTACTGGAACTAACTTACACGAATTACAACATACATACCCATGCCCGAGGGAGGAATCGAACCTCCGGGCCGCGGTGGTGTGGCCGAGCGTTCTAAGGCGCTTTGTTACGGAGCTCACGGTTGCTCGCCGTTGGAGGTTAGAGCCCACCTCGTGGCATGTGTGTGTGTGTGTGTGTGTGTGTGTGTGTGTGTGTGTGTGCGTGTGTGTTGTCCTTAGTGTAAGTTTGTTTCAGTAGTTTGTAAGTCTAGGGACTGATGACCATTATAATTTGGTCCAGTAGGTTTACAAACACTTGAAAACTTCTTGAATCTACGGCGGGAGCCGCCATCAAATGTTTCAAATATTTGTCAAGCTTAAGGGATTTGAACACCTGGGTCATCAGTCCCTATACTTACAAACTACTTATGTACTATCTTTTACTAAAGACGATACAAACATCCATGCCCGAGAGGGGATTCGAACCTCCGACGGGGAACGGTCTCGCACATCGGAGCATAGTGCCTCAATGCGGAGCCGCCACTCAGTCTGTAACATGATGCCTTAGACCACGCGACCATTCCCATGCTGCCCATGTTTGTACCACAACGTTCCTCTGCGCTTTGTGATGACAGATGTCTACACGTATACATAGGTCAGTATGCATCTTTTTGAGGTAGGTTACCACCCGGTTTCGTTCTTTCGAGGACATCAGGGAAGGGTAGCTTTTCATCCACTACCATGACCATGGTCAAACTGATGTTTTGTTGTATGGAATCTTTTTTTCCTATGAGGCCATATGACAAAGGTATCATCGACGTACCGGAAAAATTGGTAAGTTTCCACCAGCTTGTTACTAGAGTTCCCTCATCTTAATGTTCCATATACATATCGGCGACTACTGGTAAAAGTGGACTGCCCATTGCAGCTCCTTCCGTTTTTGTTCATACTAAACACCGACGAAAATAAAAAATCTCAATATCAAAACACGCGTAAAAAGTTTGGTAGTATCTGGATAAAATATACAAAGAATCATTTCGAAGGATTCTTGTAGAAGCACTTTTGTGGAAGAAAGAAGCTCAAAGGGTGTCTGAGTCATTAACATTCAAAATGTGTTGTGTACATTTGCCATTTCACTCTGCAGCTGAGTGTGCGCTGATATGAAACTTCCTGGCAGATTAAAATTGTGTGTTGGAACCGGGACTCGAACCTGGGACCTTTGCCTTTCGCGGGAAAGCGCTCTTCCGACTGAGCTATCCCGACACGACTCACGATGCCGCCTCACAACTTTACTTCCGCCAGTACCTAGCCTCCTAGTTTCCAAACTTCACAGAAGCTCTCCTGCGAGACATGCAAGGCTGTGGCTAAGCCATGTCTCCACCATATCCTTTCTTCCAGGAGTGCTAGTCTTGCACGTTTCGCAGGAGAGCTTCTGTGAAGTTTGGAAAGTAGGAGGCGGAAGTAAAGTTGTAAGGCGGCATCGTGAGTCGTGTTGGGATAGCTCAGTCGGTAGAGAGCTTGCCCGGGAAAGGCAAAGGTCCCAGGTTCGAGTCCCGGTTCCGGCACACAATTTTAATCTGCCAGGAAGTTTCGCAACGATATTGTTCGCGCATAGGTACGAGATTTAAGCTGTACAGTGCGACACTTCGTAGAGCTTATGTCTGTAAAGGCACTTCATCTCTTTTAGCGATTCGTTACAAAAGATGAAAAAGTTGTAAGACTGAGCGTGCTGGAGGCACGAAAACGGCAAGTGATGTGAATCGCTTATGTGGGAGATTCACGGCGCCGTTCTGGCTGTAAGCAGTTGTGTCTTGTGTATGTCATCGCTAGGAACGATTCCATCACATTCTTCTTACAACAGCGTTTGGTGTAGATTTAATAGCTGGAGTGGAAATTTGCGCTTTACTTAAATTAACATACCAGCAGTCATATGTAAGAAAGATCTCAACCTAATACACTAGACGATTGTCACAAAGGCTCCTTTAAGGAGGCCACAGCTGAACGTATCTCAGTCAATTCCTAGTCCTAAGTAATTGCTCATGAACAATTATTTCGTTGACTTGTCAGTTTCAGACCATCTTAGCGTGAATTAAAACGAAGAAAGACTGGAGTAAAGTTCTGTCGTAAAGGTCTTTACAGAACATACACACACTCGGATTTGGGAAGAATATTAACCGTGTTTTGTTTCACAGTAACCATCGCAGAGTTTCACGTGAACAATTTATAAAAACAAAGGAACGCCCAAGGCTGGGAGGGGAATTAACTGCTGTCTTTCGGAATTTAATTCCGGACTACCTCGCTTAGATTATTTCTTGTTGTTTACCAGAAAGCATCATTGCTGAATAACTCTACGGAAATAAACGGAAGTCGCAGGAACTGAGAGGACCGCCTGCCGCTGTGCAGTTCCTTCAATAGACAATAATTTTGATTCGTCTCTAGTTTTGACACACTCTTTCGAAGAAACGAACTGCACTCTTTATATATATGAAGCAGAAATTGGTAGCACCCTGCGACTCCTTCGGTTAGTATTAAATTACCTGCCATATTCAGCAACGTTAGTTAAAGACAGATAGAAGCCGCTATGGCACCTGCGACGAATGTTCTGGCAAATCCCGGATGCCGCCCACACCCCTGGGGATCGATACTTGCCTGACGGTGATTGGCGGAATGTTGCGAGGTCATATACATCTCCGGGCTCAATGCAACACCAGCTACCGGCTACGCAGCTCTAAGCGGACTGTCCGCCATATATAAAACGAAATGGCTTGCGGAGTATAGATGCATACATAGATGTAGGACGATAAAACAATGTTCAACTGCGATACTGGAAGATTTACTAAGTTTAAATGAAGAAAGGGTGCATAGATAGAAACAAAGTATCCCGTAGTGCTCAGTTTCAGAACTGGTGATATTTTCTGGATTCAATCACAGACAACAAAACTCTACAAATAATTACAATTGAACGCTTGCTCGCGAAGGCACACAATTTTAATCTGCCAGGAAGTTTCATATCAGCGCTCACTCCGCTGCACAGTGAAAGTTTCATTCTAATTACAAATATATTCACAAATTGGGAAATTTTCTTACTTTTGCTACTATTCTAAGGATGTACTGTCGTTCTGGGACACATGAAAATTTGTACTCAACCGGGACTTGAAGCAGGGTGCTGTTAACCTCTCGGCCACCTGTGCACGCTCCCCGACCAGATCCAAACCTCCATGTACCACACTTGCCTCTATCCCCAAATGTTCGCACACTTCATAGTGTGAGTCCCGTGACAGGGAGAAACAAAATTTAATCACCGAAAACATGTCATGATATTATCAACAAATAATACGGTTCCTTGAAACAACATTGTCTCGTTATAGCAAAGGTATTAAATATAAGGAGAGGCATTGAATTAAAATTTGTGCTGTGGCCGGGATTCTAACCCGGGACTTCCTGCTTACTAGGCAGGGAACGTTGAGGCAGAATTAAAGTATGTGGTGTGGAGGGAGACGTGCTTGAAGACAGTCCGTGTAGTTGTTTTGGCTGCAACGCTGTGTTAGCTGAGCGGTCTAAGACGCCTGTCTAATAAGCAAGGGGTTTCGCGTTCGAATCTCGGCCACAGCGCAAATTTTAATTCAATGCTTCTTCTTATATTTAATACCTTTGTCATGACATTGATATTCATTATGAATTGCCTGTTAAAAGAAACAAACGTTAGCTGTGATTTGCAACTGCAGTAGACCATCGGCCTCGTTTGTACCTCTGGAACAGACAATTCATTATGAACTCTACAAATAACATTACTCTATTAAATGAGTATCTAAAATAGCTGTTGTGGAGGCAACTCTACAAATGTCTGCAGTCTTCAATAAAACGATCAGCTCGAAGGAAGAAGTTCAAAGAATCATAGACATGTTGCTACTTTTGTAATTCGTCGATTTATTGTACGTGTGTGACATTACAGACAAAGGGGGAAGCTGATTGTTTCCGCGTGAAAAGCAAGTTTTGGCAAGATAAATGCGTTCCCCAGCTGGCCGGCTAACAGTTTGGTCCTAGTGAATGGAATACAGGTCGTCAGGGAAACCCTAATGTGCTCGGAAACAGGAAATGGCGGTCTTGGACTAGCGAGGGCGGCTATCACAGATTGCAATTGAAATACAATATAGCCACACATATTATTCGAAAAATCCATATAAAATCAGGGAATGATCACATGGCAAATATAATTATATGAATGGATTCAGGAGACTTGGGAGAATCAAACGCCGTAATTACAAGTTCAATATCCCTTCCAGATAAAAGCCGATAAATTTCAGTACTATAATAATAGCATTCTAAGACTTATATTTACAATTATTGATATTATTTATAAGTAACAGATTAAGAAGCAAATGGGCAGCATTTCACCACGATACATATCTTAAAAGACGCACCACATTATTTCCTTATTCTTTCAATAAACTCTTATTCTGCTTTTCGTTGAGGTAGTAATCTTCTTGTGTCAGAACATAGATTCCACTACAGAAACACAAAACATGAACCCAGCAAAGCGCATTACATTTTTATATATGTATTTTATTATATTTAATATTATTTTAGTAACGTTCGTTTTATGCTGTAGACTGCCTCTTAAATATTTCGTAGCCGACTAAAAATAGTAGATATTCAGCAGATAATGTATACATAAACGATTATATGTATTTGTGCACAAGAACTGAATATATTTGCGTAAAAAACCAAGATAAATTAAATATTATTTGTGTAACTATATTTCGACAGCGGCAGTATATTTGAATAGTGAGACGCCACGCTTAATAGCTACCTGAGCGAAGAGCTTCAGTCTCAACCGATTTTAGTATTGTTAAATATGTGTTTGTTAATTATAAACAACATTTGTAGGGAGGTGGTCAAACAAATTAATTCTGTGATATTCAAATGTATAATATTTTGGAAGGGAAATTGTATTTTAAATATGAGGCGTTAGGGCCGGCCGCGGTGGCCGAGGGGACTGAGGCGTTCCAATCACGGTCTGCACGGCCACTACGGTCGGGGTTCGAATCCCCCTCGGGCATGGATATTTGTGCCGTCCTAGTTCGTAAGTAGTTCATAAGTAGTTTGTAAGTTTAGGGACTGATGACCCCGCAGTTAAGTCCCTTAAGCTTAACAAACATTTGAACATTTTTGAGGCGTTAGGATGAGCGGAAGGATACAATTTTGGGAGCAGGTAGAGCACGCTTTCTAACGCTTGGGAAGGGACTCGTAACTTGGACGCGGGGGTGAGAGGTTTTCACTGGACGGTCTGAAGCCGCGTTACGAACTTGTGATTTGAAGAGATAGGCATGTGTGGACTTAGAAAATTTACGGGACTGTGAGTGCAGAACTTAGTCTCCGATTGAAAAGTGGTAAATTATGGACAACAGTAGGACTGTGGAACTGTGATAATTCAACAATCGTGAACTCGTGTGATTGCAAACTGTGTTTTATAACAAATATTGTAATTAATCGCGGATTAATTTGGAACTGCAATGTTAGATGGACTTCATTAATTTAAGAGTGATAATTTGGAACTTATACTCTGAAGTGCGTGTGAAGTTATTGTGGCTCTCAGGGACAATAGTTGGGGAAATATTCAGTTATTTACCGCTGTATAAAGTAGGACCACCTCCGCATTTTCATGCCCAAAAAGAGTAATAAACTCCATTTATAAAAAATAAGAGAATCAATTTTGTTGGTCATTCAGATCTTTAATGTATGTTTGTTTAAAGATATTTTTCGCGTCATCATCCGCATATTGATAGACTGGCTAAACTAAAGATTAATTATTTATCTGATTTAAACATTTTGGGTAGCTGTTTAGGGCATAGAAGCTGACATACATAACTAACCCCTATGAACAGAGACAACGAGCCACAAACCTTTTACTGCTATGAGTTATGTATTGCCCAAATCTTATTGGTGAGTACCGATAGGAAGATCGCACGTGCATATAGTTTATGGAAGTTTTGTTGTTGTCAGTTTGTGTGTATATAAGTTTGGGAAATATGCGATTCATGTAAACGAATGAGTCCTTGGTTTTTCTCACTGTCAATAGTCTCTGTGTTGGACAGCATCGTCAATATATTAAAATCCACTGATGCTTTCGTCACTATTTCAAGCGGTCTTCTTCTGGGTGTTGCGCTTACTGCACAGTTATCACGACACGCAGAAGATTATTGACGCTATGTGTTTCAGTTAGCCTACAAAACAAATTTGCCATATCGTTCCTTGCATATATTAGTTTTCGAATATGACAGATGTAATCATTCGAGATTCTGTCGCCGATAGAGTGTAGTATTTTCACTAATATAGTGTTTCCACTGCTTGTAAACTATTAAAATCCATTATCGGTTCAGCCGTATTAGGAAAATCAGGATTCAATGCTCTAAAGATTACGAAATTATTAGAACCGGAGCACACGCCCCGATACTGTAGGCGGTATGAGGAAATTAGCAGATCCTGACCTGAAATTTCGGTATTTTCAAGTAAATGAATTAGGAAAACCACGGAAAATCTAAATATGGTCGGCCGGTCGGGACTGGACTTTCACATGCGAGGCCAGAGTAGACTCGTGAAAAAAAATCCCTAGACTTAAAATGAAAATTCTGCTACCAAGTGATTCACCCTTCTGTTACGTTATGAAATTATGTGAACGGTGATTTTGGTATATGCAGCAATGAATTATTATTGCAAATAACAATCACAGAATGAGCCTGTGACTTTTTGATGTTACTTCTGTTCTAAGCTTTCTCTTGTTCTGAGTTCATATACTCATTCCCAGATATCTGAAGCAAATAGAAGCATGACTATAGAGTTCACAGGTGGATAGTGCAGGTGAATTTACTCCCCGAGTATAATTAATAGAAACTGTTTCTTTTTGGTAAAAGATCATTGGTAGAGCCGATCATCTCAGATTTTCCAATATGACAAATCTTTTCGTAAGATCGTATACTGTATCTTTCCTTCCATATAAGGAACCTGTATTTATGTACCGTATAAGTTTTGTTCGCCCCCATGAACTACAAGCATTGCCGAGGTAGGGTGATTTGCGTGTCTCAACAATACAAACAGCCGTACCGTAGTTGCAACCACAGCCTTTTCAGTATCTGCAGGGGCAACTGTCCGACTGCTTAAATTATCTGTTTTGTAACATCAGCCAACGTGGCGTTTGCATACAGTTACTTCAAGTACAAACAACAGTAGTTACGTTTCCTGATGATATCCAACTCTACTCTACGTAAACATGACGATCGCGTCCTCACGGATAAAATATTTAGGAGGCAAAATACTCCGTCATTGGATCTCCGGGCGGGGACAACACAGGAGAATGTCAATATCAGGAAAAACAAAACTGGCTTTCGTTGGATAGGAGCGTGATGTGTTAGATCCCTTAATCGTGTAGAATAGTTCCAAAAATTGAAAATGGAATTAGGTATAGTGGAGTAGTTAGCAATGTAGGAGTGGTTCTGTTAATTAAGAGGAAAATAATAGTGCGAGTAACCAACTATGTATAGCACAGTGGACGCATCATCATAGCCAAGACCGATACGTGGCCAACACCCACCACAGTAGTACAAGTTCATTTGGCAACTAGCTCTGCCGCTGATGTGGAGACTGAATGAAAAGAAATTTTTCAGATAGTTAACGGAGAGGAAACCTGAATTGTGATGGACGACTGGAAAAGAAGAAGAGGGAAAGATAGTGGATGAATACGGGACGGGGAAAAGGAGTGAAGTAGGTTGCCACCTCAGAGCAACTGATGTCCTTGCAAGAGACAATCATAACAAAATTATTCCAACTGCTGTACAAGATATACGAGACAGGCGAAATACTCTCTGACTTCAAGAAGAATGTTACAATTCCAATTTAAAAAAAACTGTTGCCAGATGTGAATATTAAATGACTATCAGATTAAAAAGCCATGGTTGAAAAATAGTTTTACAGGTGGAAGCCAACCTCGGTGAAGATCAGTTCGCTTTTAGGAGAAACGTAGGAGCACACCAGTCACTGCTGTCCCTACGTATTATCTTAGAAAACAGGTTAAGGAAACGCAAACCTAGGTTTATAGCTTCTGTAGATTTAGATTAAGAAAAAAAAATCTTGACAAATTTGACTGAAACATGCTTCTTCAAATTCTGAATATCGTAGAGATTAAATACATGGGCCGGTCGCAGTGGCCGAGCGGTCTGCGGCGTGTCAGTCACGGTCTGCACGGTCGCTGCGGTCTGGGGTTCGAGTCCCCCCTCGGGCATGGATGTTTGTGCCGTCCTTAGAAAAAATTTGGGGAGAAAAGGAATTTCTGGCATGCGTTGACTAAAGGAAGAGATCGATTGTAGGACACATTCTTAGACATCAAGGACTTGTTAATTTAGCGTTGGAGGGAAGTGTGTGGGGTATAAATCACAGAGAGTGACCAATAAGATATGGTGAAAGTCTATATCTGCCCGTGGGTATTTGTTACGGGAAATCTATGTCTCACCATTATAAAATCTATCTCGTATCTTCCGGTGTCTCCTGGTCTCTTCCACGTATACAACCTTCTTTCGTGATTCTTAAACCACATGATGGTTATGATTAAATTACGTTCCGTGCAAAATTCGACCAGGCGGCTTCCTCTGTCATTCTTTTTGCCCAGGCCATATTCACCTACTATGTTTCCTCCCCTAGCTTTTCCTACTACCGAATCCCAGTCTCCCATCACGATTAAGTTTTCCGTTCCCTTAACTGAATAATTTCCTTTACCTCCTCATACATATCTTCGATCTCTTTATCATCGGCAGAGCTAGTTGGCATATAAACGTGTACTATTGTGGTCGGTGTTGGCTTCGTATTATCTTGACTACGATAATGCGATTACTGTATTGCTGTTAGTAGTTTACCCGCATTCCTATTTTCTTATTCATTATCAGACCTACGCCTGAATTACCCCCAACTGACTTTGTATTTATAATCCTGTATTCACCTGACCAGAAATCGTGTTCCTCTTTCCACCAAACTTCACTAATCCCCACTATATCTACCTTCAACCTATTCATATCTCTTTTTAAATTTTCTAACTTCTCTACCCGATTAAGGGATCGAACATTCCACGCTCCGATCCGTAGAATGCCAGTGTTGTCTTTCCTGATGATCACATCCTTCTGAGTAGTCCCCGCCCGAAGATCCGAATGGGGGACTATTTTACTTCCGGAATATTTTATCCGAGAGGATGCCACCATCATATATCATACAGTAGAGCTGCATGTCCTCGGGAAAAGTAACGGCTGTAGTGTCCCCTTGCTTCCAGCCGTCCGTAGTAGCTGTGTAGTTGCAGCTGAGCAGCGGAGGCGTGCGCATCGTCGGTGCAGCGCGCTCCGTTCCAGTTGCCGGAGAGCTGTGAGGAAGTCCGTGCTGTGGCGGGAACGAAGCAAATTGTCGTTGCGTTGTTTTAACAACGCTGCAAAATTGTCGTGTCCTCCCGCACCACAGCATGGTGAAGAAATCGGCGCAGCAGAAGAAACCTGCAGTGAAGGGGCCGTCGGTCACGCAACTCATCGAGGCTGCAGATCACGGTAAGAAGACCGAAGAAGATTGTACGCCTCCCCCGCCCTTGTACATCTCGTGCAGTGGCGCATGGGTCGAGGTGTACGATATTATAGTCGGCTGCTGCAAGAAAGAGGTCGGCATCGAGCTGGTCAACTCGAACGCGACCATTTCGCTACAAGCAGCAACGAATTCGGACCACAGAGCACTGAAGAGCGCTGTGGCCGCCTTCATCGTCGACGCTCCTCCCTTGAAGACGACGTCTGAAGGGAAGCGCGCGAAGTACACCAGGGCGCTCCTGAAGGGCCTGCCATGGTGCTGCGACGAGGCAGCAATCCGAGAAGGGCTGCGGCGAGCAGGGTTCGGTGGTGTAACTGCTAAGTTGCACAACCGGACCAACAGGACGAGGCCGCCGCTCTACGTTGTCGCCGTGCAAACGGTCGATGATGGGGGCGACGTCTTCGCCCTGCGGAAGCTCTTGGGCTTCCTAGTGACGGTGGAAGCTCTCCCCGCCGACATGGACCCTCTCCCTCAGTGCTTCAGATGCCAGGGGGTAGGCCAAATACTGCCGCAACGCAGCGCGGTGCGTCAAATGCTCTGGCGAGCATGACACACGAGACTGCGTGCGCGGCAGGGAAGAGACGCCGACTTGCGCCCGTTGTGGCGGTCCTCACGTTGACAACTGGCGAGGCTGCCCGGCTTTTTCAAGCCGGAGCCAACCCGGAGGCGGCGCGGCGGCCATTGCGGCGGCGCCGCATGGTCGGCGGAAACGGCGGCGACGACGACGACGAGGGGACGGCGCGGCAGCCGCGCCCCCTGACCGCGACCGGCCGGAAAACACCGCCAATGGCGGCGCGGACCGGCCGAGAGCGGAAAGGGGTCCGGCGCCATCCGCCCCAAAGAAGACGACGCGGCCCGGGGACGACCTGCGCGTTGCCGCGGAAGAGGCAACGGCGGCATTCAAAGCCGCCATGGCAGCAGAGAGGGTGGCCTTCCAGGCCCAACTTGCTGCGGAGAGGGACGAGGTCTGCCGACAAATTCGGCAGCTGCACGCCGAACTGGCGCGCGACCTCTACGACGACGACGCTGATGACGACGCGGAGGACGCCACAGAGCCCGCCCCTGCCGCGCACAGCTCTGCGGCGACCACTGCTACGACGACCGGCGCTCCTGTGGTTGTTCAATCACAGTCGACAGCCGCCCAGATGACGCCTGCCCAGATACGGGCGGTCAGAGAATTTGAGGCCACTCTGAAGGCCAAACTGGAGGGGCAATCATTGGAGGAGTCGCTGAAGAAGTCATGCGCCACCCAGTGAAGTTGCGGCCCAGACGACCGGCGGCAGGAACCTCTCCGCGCAGTCGTTTGCGCGCAGAGGTACCGCGACGAATGGACGCCACCGCCGGAGAGAGGACGCAGAAACATCGCGGCTCGCTGCCGCACTTGGCCAGCCGGTCGAGAGTAGCAGCGCAGCCCAACGCAGCAGGTTCTGCTGCAGCACCAACGGATTGATGTCTTTATGACGACCTTAGCTCTGACACGGTAATCGATGCACGATACCCGCTACTAACATAACCTACCCTTGCATGAACTATCGCAGTTAGCAAGGAATCCGCTACTGCCCTTACTACCCGCACCTGACTGTCGCAGAGGTTTTTTTCCCTTGGCGCTTGCCTTGGCACTTTTTTCCCTCTGCCCTTAAAACCGCTCTTCTTTCGAAGTTTTCGACCAATACTATCTCCCGATATGGACCGTATTAATGGGTAATCTTATCCACACGTACGGAACACATCACAGTACCTGCTCCTGTGACGCCTACATTAACTTACTAACACATGCAGAGGTGACAGTAGAACTCTTGAGTTGGTCATCATGCTAGTGCGAGTGTGGAGGGGCTCCACTCTTTTAGTAGCTGTGTGGCAAAGCCACATTAGCTGATGTTACAAGGCCAGCTCAGTCAATCATCCAGACTGTTGCCCCTGTAACTACTGAAATGGCTGCTGCCCCCCTTCAGGAACCACACGTTTGTCTGGCTTCTCTACAGATACCCCTCCGCTGTGGTTGCACCTACGGTACAGCTAACTTTATTGTTGAAGCACGCAAGCCACCCCACCTCGGCAATGTCTGTGATTCACAGGGGTGGATTTACTGTGATATCCATGGATTTCTGTAGGTCTTGCTTTTCTACCTATTTCATCTCTCAATGCTAGCCATTCCGCTTCTAATGTTTTATCCCCCCCCCCCCCCGTTTCTGTCAAATGTTGCCTAAAGCTGCCTCTGAAATTCTCAAGAACTTCAGATTGCTTCAATTTACCAGCTCCCTTCTCAATATTTGCTAACCTTTCTGCAGTTTTTTCAGTTTCAGCCTGCAGTTCGTGACCAATAATTTATGGTCAGAGTCTATATCTGCCCCTGGGTATGTCTTATAGTTTAAAACCGGGTTACGGAATCTATGTCTTACCATTATAAAATCTATCTCGTATCTTCCGGTGTCTCCTGGTCTCTTCCACGTATACAACCTTCTTTCGTGATTCTTAAACCAGGTGTTTGTTATGATTAAATTATGTTCCATGCAAAATTCTACCGGCCGGCTTTGTCTTTTATTCCTTTTGCCCAGACCATATTCACCTACTATTTTTCCATCCCTTCCTTTTCCTACTACCGAATTCCAGTCTTCCATCACAATTAAGTTTTCATCTCCCTTAATTGTCTGAATAATTTCCTTTACCTCCTCATACATATCTTCTATATCCTCATCATCGGCAGAGCTAGTTGGCATTTAAACCTGTACTATTGTGGTCGCTGTTGGCTTCGTATCTATCTTGACTACGATAATGCGATTACTGTGTTGCTGGTAGTAGTTTACCCGCATTCCTATTTTCTTATTCATTATCAGACCTACGCCTGCAATACCCCCAACTGTCTTTGTATTTATAATCCTGAATTCACCTAACCAGAAATCGTGTTCCTCTTTCCACCAAACTTCACTAATCCCCACTATATCTTCCGTCAACCTATTAATATCTCTTTTTAAATTTTCTAACTTCTCTACCCGATTAAGGGATCGAACATTCCATGCTCCGATCCGTAGAATGCCAGTGTTGTCTTTACTGATGATCACATCCTCCTGGGTAGGCCCCGCCCGGAGATCCGAATGGGGGACTATTTTACCTCCGGAATATTTTACCCGAGAGGATGCCATCATTATATGTTCATACAGTAGAGCTGCATGTCCTCGGGAAAAATAACGGCTGTAGTTTCCCCTTGCTTTCAGCCGTTCGCAGTAGCTGTGTAGCAGAGCCACATTAGCTGATGTTTCAAGGCCAGCTCAGTCAATCATCCAGACTGTTGCCCCTGTAACTACTAAAAAGACTGCTGCCCCTCTTCAGCAACCACACGTTTGTCTGGCCTCTCCACAGATACCCCTCCGATATGGTCGCACCTACTGTACGGCTATTTGTATCGTTGAGACACGCAAGCCACCCCAATGTCTGTGGTTCAATTTCATATAGACCTTTCTGACAGGTCTAGAAACATGAAGTTGTATTGCCAATATCACTGTGATTAACGGTAAGTTACATCAGAAAGCAGATATCACGTACTATACTGATGATTTAAATACAGTTTTAAAAGAGTTCGGAAAGGGAATTACGTGCAAACAACAACACATTAAGGTCTTGTATAAAGATAAAAGAAGATACCCTCATCTTTAACCATGACAAATTAATTGGGCCACTACTTGGGTTTTCACGTAATCTGAGTTTGAACAAAGATCGTGTAGAGATCTACGAGTCAGATAAGGAGGTATATATATAGCCTGTCAGCACGATTCGAGTAGAGTGCAAACATCTCAAAGACAGATTGCTTCATACAACCTACGGTTTCTGTCGTGCCGTCGCGGCGGAGCGGCCGAGCGCATTGAGGCGCTATGCTACGATGCGCGAGGCTGTTCCCCGTCGGTGGTTAGGATACCTCCTTGGGCATGGATGTTTGTGCTGTCTTTAGTATAAGGTAGTTAATAAGTAGTTTGTAAGTTTAGGGACTGATGACCCCGCAGTTAAATTCCATAAGCTTTACAAACTTTTTGAACACCTGTCCTGCCATCGGTCTGGGCTATAACACTATCAAAGCACCGACAAACGTTATTTACCTCCCAGTAACCGTTGAGGTATTAGACTATCTCGAATTACGTATTATAGATCCAAACGATCGTCTAGTTGACTACCATGGCAAAGAAATAATTACTCGTCTTCATTTAAATCAAATAAAAAGAGTTCAAACGGCTCCCTAGAAACAATTTCTCGGCGGAAGCACAACGTGAAGACACACAAGAAATACCTGTTTCTTAAATCCATTGTGTTGAAACATCGCAATGACATCGCTCAACATGTCGGCAGCAATAGATTTCTATAACAGCATTATAAGTTACAAATTTCATTCACGTATGTGCACTATGCCTCAACCACTTATAATAGTAATGGTGAAATCAGGATTACCCCGATCAGTGCAACAGCTACCTATACAAAGACCGGAAGAGGTGGCGCAGTGGTAAGACACTGGACTCGCATTCGGGAGGATGGTGGTTCAAATCCATCTCCGACCATCCAGATTTAGGTTTTGCGTGATTTCCCTAAATCGCTCCAGACAAATGCTGGTATGGTTCCTATCAAAGGGCACGGCTGATTTCCTCCCCCATCCTTCCCCGAAAATCCGACCGTAAGCTCCGTCTCTAATGACGACGCTGTCGACCGGACGTTAAACCATAAGCTTCATTCCTTCCTTCCTGTACAAAGAGGCCAAATTTACAAAAATGGATGGGAGTAATTACTTTAATCATATCTTGGCATTTCAAGAGATACTCTATGAGTTGAATGGTGTAGAAATTGGACCGAACCCCTAATGTAGCAATTACTTCAAAGTTAAGAACATAATATTTCAGGATCCATCTGAGACTTAACTGGTTTAGATAAGGCTGGCTGGTTTGTGGAGGACCTATATACTAGATAACATTCAGATCATGAACGATTTAGTGCATGAATTCCCTTCAGCATGTTAAGTGATTTATTTAAGGGCAATCGTCGAATTATTAAGAATGCGAAGCAGGAGCTTATTCTGGTTCGAAGTAATAGAGATAATGATTTATGCGTTAAGGAGTCTTTCGAAGGACCTAAAATTAAATTTGCTTTATAGGTAAGGTTCGCCTTGAGGAAACAAATGTTTTTTGATTTCTCCCATACATGTTTCGCTGGCGTTGCAGCATCATCAGTGGGATGTTTAATTCGTTTTGTCTGTAAAATTAACAATGAAATGATTGTTACTTTTGTACATTAACAGTAAAAACTACAGATAATTGTGAGACTACTATACATCGTTTCTTATTTTTATAGGTATGCTAGGCCTACCTTAATACCACATGTAGTTATGTTTGTGGTTCTTCAACTCACAAAACGTCACTGATATTTTTTGACAGTTTGTCATCTGCAAACCAAAATTATTTTTGACATACTGATCTGGAAGGTCCCACACATGGAAGTAACTGATGTAGCTCAAATCTTAAACTTGGGGAGTTATTTACCTCTATCATAACGTTCTTTCAATTTGTACGAGTTCCTACTCCTACCAGTAACAAACAATTAGTTCTGGCATGTAAGAACTTTTGTGAAGCTGGGAACACCTCAATAATCATGGTAATGTAGAAGTAGACCTGAGCTAATTCTATACCTGTAAATTGACTACTGCATGCGTTGTACTTAATTCAGACCTGTTCCCATACGGTAACCGTAATCTTGAATGGAGTAATAATGCCTGCAGTCAGATGTATAATATGTATAAATGCATGCGTTGTACTTAATTCAGACCTGTTCCCATACGGTAACCGTAATCTTGAATGGAGTAATAATGCCTGCAGTCAGATGTATAATATGTATAAAGGATGTTGAGGGTCATACTATCGAGATATGAAAAAAAAAAATACTGGATTTTCACTCCCAATGAATCAATTTAAAGACTTATCACCAACAATAATAATTGTTTGATCTCGACAGAATGAGGCGATTAAGGCCTGCACTGTTGATCTGAGGATTGAATTCGAAGCTTCAGAAAATTTTCCTCCAAATACTGCTGCATACGCCCTTATTCTATTACAGAATAATATATTAAGATGTCTGACCGGAATCTGCAATTTTTTGGAAACCTTCATTAGAGGAGATGAGAGTTGGTGCTACCAATACGACCTACCCCATCTCCCAGAAACAGTTGGTTGACAAAATCCAAGATAAACGTTGTTTGCCTTTTTCGGTAACAAAGAGTTTGTCCATCATGAATTTGTACTCAAGGGTCATACTGTCAACGCGCAAGTTTATGAGGGAGTTTTGAACCGGCTGCTGGAATGCATCCGGCGGGTTCATCCAGAACTGTACCGGGGTGGACAGTGGAATTTCCTGCACGACAGTGCCAGTCCGTACACCATGATCCACGTGCTCGACGTTCTCGCTGGACGCAAGGTCACTGTGCTTCCAAACCTTCCTTATTCTCCAGATTAGGCCCCGGCAGACTTCTTTCTGTTTCTCCGCCTTAAATTAGCACTGAAAGGCTTTGGCTTCGCAACGTTTGCGGAGATCCAACAATACGTGAAATCAGTGCTTCGAGCGATTCCACAAGAAGCACCTGCTGGCAGCTTCTAATGTCAGAAAACTATTCCAGCCAATGGCGATTACGGTGAAGGCCAACAAAGGTATTTTGGTTGCAACTCTTGTTTTCTATATTCGTGAGACCATTCTTCAAACTTTTCAGACACACTTTGTATCTCGCTGAAAGACAATGAGGATAAAATTAGTGAGTTTAGAGCCCACGCTGTTACTGGTACAAAAGGCACACACCATGGGGTTGCTTGTAGATGTTGATGCCCATGTTGAGCGATCACTAGGAAGGTGAGTATGGTGCATACTCGTGTGAGACAGCGTTATCAGCGCCTGACAGAGATTTTAAGGCGTCTCATTGTTGGCCTCCATTTGACTCTGAAACGTGTCCATAAAAAATTATTTTTATAAGAAAATGTCTAATATTGTGCCTCCTGTTTTGTATCGAGTAACTTGCTTGCAAGAAAATGTATAATATCGCTTCTACTGTATGTATCGATATGTGTAAAGTTTCATCTCTGGCAAAGATCATGTATTGCATAGCATTGTAGCTCGCACTGAGAGAGAGTAGCACTAGTGGTTCAGCTCGCTTAGAGAGCGGTTGGGTTGTGTGTATGGCTCCGATGTAGAGCAGAGGCTGCTTTGCCAGCAAGTCAGAAGTTGTATTATGTAGGTAATGTAATGCTGATTATCAATAATAAGTAACTTAACCCTGTTTCATATTTCATTTACGTAGTTAGAAAATTAACCTACTTCCTTCATTTGATAATTAGTTGGTTTAGTGGTGTGTTGATTTGAATAATATTATTGAACATATTTCATTATTGGTGCCATAGTAAAATGATAGTTAATTTAAATTTCAATAATTAGAAACTGATCTACATAGATTCTCACAGTCAAGCATTAAGAAAGTGATTTGTGGTTTTTCTTATATCTTTCTCACAGTCAAAATTTTTGAGTATAGTCAGTGTCTGTTTCAAAAGGTTACATGTCACAGTTGTTTTGTTAAAATATCCGTTGCGCACATAATCAGTTTAATGCACTGTTTCTTATACATCAATATCAGGGCCATAATTAAACCAAATAGCTGTGTTAATGAACAATTTATTGTCTGATTTAACGATAGGTTCAACATTCCACAACACACGTACAGCTTTTATCTGGCGCCCTTTCTGCCAGGATAGTTCACAAACAGGATCGTGACGTAGTTAGATACGTAGTCTTATATCAGTTAGTTTGTCTTTTCCACTAACCAACTTACCTTTTGGCTCTTAATTTAATTTTTGTAGCACCATCCTCTGTTGTAGCAACAGTAGCATAGTAATTGTTTCTGTAGTCTGTTACTTACCATTCTTGAGATTGTGTAGTATTGTTTATAGTAGATGAATTGAATATACAAATAATTGCATTACTACTGAACAAGCCTCTCTTTTATATTGTCTGATGTTTGTTGTGATGAAAGTTCTAGTACCGCGGAACTCGTGTGATAATTAACGGTTCGCGTAATCTCGATTGTGACTGTATGTTGCACTTGCCCGATTCAGCCTATTGTTCTCTCATAATTACTGTGTGTAATTTTCAAAAAATATGCAGTAGGTGAAAATAAATATTATTGGTCACTTTACTGCAAAATTCTGTTAACAATGTCGAAGAATAGGAGAGTCCGCGCTGATGCTAAATCTGCTTCCGAAAATGAGACCTTGAATGATGCAAGGAGAGAAGCTGAATTTTTACAAGAGTCTTCTCACTGCAGTGATACAAATACGACAGTAAATACCGTGTCCGAAAACGCGGAACAGATTAGTTCAGGAACAGACAATATGGATAATGACACAGAATTCAACAATACAGAATTCCGATTCTTGTAACGTGGTTGCGGAAAATAATCCATCGGTTCCGCCTAGCTCTGCTACAAAAAATACATGTGCGACAGCTATGGAAAACGTATTACCAAATGACTTCATGCAAATTTTATTGTCAAAGCTCTCTAAGTTAAATGAGGCACAGTCTCAGAAACTAAGTGAAAAACTTGAGAATAGTCAATTACAATTTCAGAAATTAAATGAAAAACTTGACAATAATCAATTACAATCTCAGAAATTAAATGAAAAACTTGAGAAAATAGAACAGACGTGCGATTCGAGGTTTGCGAGTGTTCAAAGTAGTTTTAATAGAATAAATGAGGACAACAACCGGTTCAGGGAACAACTGCTCAATACTTTCAAATGTGAATCTCAGCACATAAGACAAGATATTCGCGACGAGATTAACCCGGTAGTGGAAAGCCTAGCGTCACGAGTGGAAAATATGGAAAGCTTTGCGTCACGAGTCGAAAATATGGAAACTACTGAACTCGCTCAATTGAAGCAGCAGAGTAATCTAATTGATGAAAAGCTGCAGAACTTCCAGTCAGTCACGACTGAACAGATCAATAAAATTAATAAACAGTTTGAGGATATTACTGTTAAAATTACCCAAATCAGTGATAACAGTGACAAAAGTTCTGATGTAACGCATCCTACCCCGTTTAATGAAACTAATGAATATCTCGCCCTTGACCGTTTCAAACAAGGTCAAATGACCATTAATCAGCAATACAAGGCTGAGGTCAGGAAATTAGATGATCGCGTGGCGCGAATAGAGAGGAAATTTGACCACACTTATGGAAATGCATACGAAGATGTAGAAGAAAATTTGAACGAAAATGACAATGATGATTCGACTCAAGTAGGTCGCTTGGTACGTGAACGAAGTGTACCTTGTAGTAACAACAATGAAGACGCAGTGCGTAGTTTACGCCCACTTACGCCGCACGGGCGAAAGGAAGCGTTTGACTACAAGCATTTCCTGACTGTACGTAAATTCAAGACATTTAAAAACTCTCCGAATGACTTGCACCCTAAAGAGTGGTTGCAGCAATTCGATTATTGTCTTCCCCCGAATTGGCCACTTGAGCACAGATTAGAATTTATATGTGGTTATCTGGAAGGCGAGCCAGCCACCAGAATGAGAGCTATTGCACAAGAGTGCTATAGCGAGAATCAGTTCCGACGCTCATTTCTATCCGCATACTGGTCGGAAGCGGCACAAGACCGCGTTAAAAACAGTATTGCGACATTCAAAACTTTTAAGCGATCAAATTTCTCGAGCCCAGTGGAATATTTCCAAAACTTAGTATAGAAAAATCAATTTTTATCGGCACCTTACTGCCCTGCGGAATTAATCAGAATTTGTTTGAACAAATTGCCTCTACACTTGCGTCAAATTGCCATTGCGGCACGATGCAAGAATGATATTGAAGCCTTTAGAAATCTCTTACAAGACTTAGAGGAAGAAGACGAGGAAAAATCCTCGCGCAGTCGATATTTTGAAACAAACAAATATGATCGCCGGTCGCAACAAAGCCCGCCGCGTACTAAACGTTATTCAGAGCACGAAGATAAACCAAAAAATAATTCTTTCACTAATGAATCTTACAAACAAAGTCGCGACAATGAGAACGGTGATTTTCATGATCGTGAAATTAACCGTGGAAGTTTTCGTGGCCGCAACCGAGGTGGTGGTTTTGGTCGCGGAGGACGCTACAATAATTACTATCATAACAGCAATACTTCGAATGATACTAATTGGCGTGATAGACGCAATACTGATAGTGATCGCGAGACTGAAAATCACAACAATAACGCTGAGAAGCGTAGTCGGGAGGGCACACGCGATAATTCTCGTGATCGCCTTCCACGATACGAAAACACAAATCAGGGCCAAAGCAGATCGCGTACCCCAGAAAGACAAGAGCAAAACATTGAAATCAGATCTGCCAATCCACACTATAATTCGTCAAAAAAGGGGCCGCGTCAGGTATGACTAGCGGACTCGACGGCAAATAATTCGGCCGTACAGAATTTGTGTGATCCTAACTATACGCTGAAACTTGTTCATTGTGAACTACCTCACAGAGAGGAAGATTACGATGAACAACCTCCCGAACAAAACAGAATAGTAGTTTGTGCGGAAGTGCACAATACTGATGTTGGTAGCACCTCAGTAAGTGATAAGGCAAAACCGACACAACTTGTGTCAAAACCTAAAGCCGTTACTCCTGAAAGTAATGACAGTAACAAAAATTGTACTATCAAATTTAACGAAACAAATGAAAAGGTATCGAACAAACGTTATACTGCCCAACGGTTAAACGAGATAATTGTCGATCAGCAATATAATGACGACAATTCAGATTGGGAGACAGAAGCTTCGTCTTCAGACTCTGAGGAAGACACTATATACGAAATAAAATTCTTACAGTATCAACCAACAATTGCATATGACAGACCGGTCATGTACTTTGAAAGGCAGGACACAGTACTGCCACACAATAATGCAACTAACAGTAACCTTGGAACAGCAAAAAATGATTTCGAACAATTAGATTTGCAGCACACCTCTGTTGCTGATTGGATAGACAATTACATGTCTTCTAATGACGATGATAGCGAATGCGAAGTTGATGAACAACCAAGATTTGAAAAGCATTTATCTTGTGAAAGCCTCATTAATCTTGGTAACACTTGTCTCAACAAAGAAATTTCTTATGAACCTTCTACCGAACAAGACGTAAAATTTGTACAGTTAGATGACATAAAAGAGGCACTATTAGAAGAGAAGGTAGAATGTCTCGATATTCCAATTCACCCTATTGTATCTGTGAAAATTGGTAAAATCAATCTTTCTGCTGTCTTAGATTCTGGTAGCCCAGTATCAGTAATCAGTGAAGTGACTTTCAAGAAATATCAGAATTTGCTTAACGGTCCTACTCTGCCTTTGCATTGCACTAAAATTCGTGGCGTTATTTCTAGCAAACCTGTCGAAATTCGACAGCAAACATACGTAGAATTTTTATGTCAAGGTCATACCTTTTCTGCCAACCTATTGATTGTCCCCCGCTTAACTACACAGATAATATTAGGTGTGGACTTCCTATACAAGTACAAGTTTACTTTAGATTTCAATACGGCTAGTGCCATTGCTTTTGTTCAGGAAAATGCCATTCAAATTAAATTCGAAGACTGGATTACCAGATATGAAGAAGGTGCCAGTTGTTTAAAATTTTTATCTAATGCGACGCAGGATGTCAAACCTGATGATGATATAACAGATAAACATTTCGAGACTGAGCGAATTGACTTGATTTCTGACATCATTAAGAAAAAATTAGTAGAAGTTGAAGGTGCCTCAGAACGTGATAAGGAAGAATTGTTCCTTATCTTGCGGCGTTATTCCCGTGTATTCGCTAACAGTCCTGGTACCATAAAAAATTTTCTCTATGAATTTAAGATCAAAGAACATAATAAATTTTTTGTACCTCCATATCCCATTCCGATAGTATACAGGGAAAGAGTTAAGGCTGAAATTCAGTCCATGCTCAGTCAAGATATAATTGAACCTGCAGTTAGCTCGTATAACAGTCCCCTACATATTGTTGAAAAAAGAGATAAGTCAATTCGATTAGTGCTCGATTCCAGACAAATTAACACTATCATTTTACCTGAAACCGACCGACCCCAAACCCTTGAAGAATTGTTACAAAAATTCTATGGTGTCAAAGTTTTATCCTCATTAGATCTTAGGTCTAGTTTTTGGCAAGTGAAACTGCACCCCAACTGTAGGAAGTATACCGCGTTTCTCTGCTTCGGAAACTGTTATCAGTTCCGTAAATTGCCTTTCGGACTGAACATCTCCTCATCTGCTTTCATCCGTGCGATGAATGCCACACTCCCTGAGCACTTAAAACAACAAATCACAATTTACGTTGATGATATTTTAATTGCAGAATCTTCCTGGGAAAAACATAACAGTACGTTGGCATCTTTACTTGAAGTGTTTGCTCAATCCGGGATTACTGTCAACTTAGAGAAGTCACAGTTTGGTCGTTCTCAGATTAAATTTTTAGGGCACATTATTTCTAAAGATGGGATCCAGCCCGACCCCGAAAAGTTAGAGGCGATAATGAAAATGCCTGTTCCCACCACTAAACGCCAATTAAGAGCTTTCTTGGGTTTAATTAATTTCTATCGCCGTTTTATAAATTTGAAAGACCTAACTACTCCCAGATTATATGAATTAACTGGAAAGAATACTGTTTGGTTCTGGGATGAAGCTGCCCAAAGACAATTTCTTTGCTTAAAAGATGCACTCCTTCACGCACCTATTCTGCACCATCCAGATTTGTCTAAGAACTTTTGCATTTCTACCGATAGTTCAAAATTCGGACTTGGCGTTCACGTGTTTCAAGAGGATGAAGAAAATGGCTTTGCCACACAGAGAACTATTGCATTTGCTAGTCGCATATTATCCAAGTCAGAGCGGAACTATTCCGTCACTGAGCTTGAAGCTTTGGCAGTAGTTTGGGCCTTCGAAAAATTCCGTTATTTCTTGTTTGGCAGACACACTAAAGTTTACACGGATCACCGTGCACTTCAATTCCTCATGTCGGCAAAACTTAACCATGATAGACTTAGACGATGGGCTTTGTTCCTTCAAGAATTCGATTTCTCTGTAATTTACATTCCTGGTAAACAAAACATCGTTGCAGACTCGCTATCTCGTTCGCCTGTTGGGCTCATCAAGGCGACGGAAGAGGCATACTTAGAAAATAACTTTACTATCCTCTATATGCAGCAAGTTGCTTTCGAAAATTACATATCTGCCACATTTTCTGACATTGCTAAAGAACAAGATAAAGATCCAATCTGGCGAGATATTAAAATAAAATGGCATGATAAATATAATGTTTCCATCAGACAATTTTACATTATCCATAATAACATTCTCTTCAAACGTAAAGCCCCTGACAGTCAATTTTGGTTAGTGTGTGTTCCGGAGGAATCCATGAACAAATTGATTTGGTATATTCATCTCAGTTACGGACACTATGGTGCCAAGAAGTGCTTCGCGAAATTACGCGACTCTTGTTACTTCATCAACATGGAGAAACGTATACGCAATGTGTTATCTCGATGCAAATTGTGTCAGAAAGCAAAGCCGCCGACCATATCGCATTCTGCTCCACTTTTTCCGATTATACCTTCAAAATTAAAGCAGTTAGCAGCCGTTGATCTGTTTGGACCTCTTCCGAGAACTAACAATGGTTTCTCTTTTGTTTTCGTTGCTATTGAGCTCACATCAAAATTTGTATCTTTTACTCCGCTCCGCCGTGCCACGGCGAAGACAGTAACTAACGCCTTTGTCAAAAACTTCCTAAAAGATGTTGGCCATATAGATAAAGTCATCTCCGATAATGGACCTCAATTCCGTTCTCATGATTGGGCACGGATGTTGCGGCGCAGAAACATCAAACCTGTGTTCATATCACTTTATCATGCTGCCTCTAACCCTTGTGAACGAGTGATGAAAGAACTTGGAAAACTTTGTAGGGTATATTGCTACCGACGACATAACACATGGGATAGATATCTTCTTTCATTTCAAAATATTATAAATGAACTTCCTAATGATTCTACAGGTCTTTCACCAATTCTGGTTCTGAAAAACAAGCAACCTCCCGACCGTATCAAGGAATTGATACCTTTTCCTAAACACAGAAGACTACGTCATCATGAGATCATTGAATTGGCGCTTAAAAACATTAAGAAAGCCGCTGAAAAAAGGAAACGCTCTCAACGTAATTGTTACGCTAAACAACTCTATGTAGGACAAAAGGTATTAATTAGATCCCACCACTTATCCCACAAGGGAAGATCTATGATTCACAAATTCTTCTTACTGTACAATGGTCCGTATCGAATCAAACGTATCATCCACGACAACGTCGTTGAGGTAGAAACTTTAAAGACGCACAAGTCGAAAGGCATACACCACATTTCCAATATTAAAATTTTCAAGGAATAAAGATGGGGTAGAGAGTCCATTAATCTGTTTTGGACACACCAAGTGGCGATTGGTGCCCCGTTCTCGAGCTGAGGGTCACTATTCTTCCGCTTTTCCTTAGTGCGCTCTATCTACCTCTTTTTCTCACTGTTACTTTTCTCTAACTCTGAATACTTATGCTCTGTGCTACGCTGGGATATTGTCATACAAAACTATGACTATCTTGCAATTTACATATAACGAACTCTGTGGCTGTGCAAGACAAATAAAATTAATGGAAACTTTTGATTGATTAATCTAATTAAGTTCCTATGTTTCAGAAAATATCAGATTTCTCTTCTGTGTTACTAATTGCATAACTTACGAAGTTCTGAGCGAGTGAAGAAGATTTTGAGTTGACATAAGCATTTTGTAAGCCAAGGACATTATGGAGGATGATGAGTAAGGCAATACACAATATGTCATGGTGGTCTTTAAAATGCATTATTGTTTATGGATAAATGATGGTAAGGAAGGTATTGGTAACAGTCAAAGACGTTTGATAAATGTAATTATGTGGACGAGATTATACAATGATTATGAA
The DNA here is from genome assembly GCA_026315105.1 of Locusta migratoria. Lineage (NCBI taxonomy): Eukaryota > Metazoa > Arthropoda > Insecta > Orthoptera > Acrididae > Locusta > Locusta migratoria. Next base: position 511,000,055 of record CM048755.1, read on the forward strand.
GCAATTATGAGGAGAATCGCTATGTTGCTAATGATGCTATGTTCTGTTCTTTTCTTATGTGCTTACTCGCACTGCCCTTTTGTGTTTTCTCTTTGTGCTTATGTGCACCATTTTGTATGTTGATGCATTGTGCCTTCAATGGCATGTGTGATTGGTGAGATTCATATCCTTCTGATGCTCTGTAATTATTTGTAATTATGTGTAATGAATATTTCTAATTATGCTTGCAGCTATGCGTATTGCTCTTGTAATCAAAGCTTACCGCTATGCTCACTAATTATATATCTAAGCCCTACCACTATGCTAATTAATTTTATAATGAAGCTCAATGACAATGTATGGTTATGCTTATACGTTGCACACAGCCATCTCTCTTGCAAACTTGCAGCTATGCCATAAATTGCGCCTAGTTAAGTCTAGAAAGATAATGCACAGAGATATTTTGCTTTTGCTTACTGCTATCTTCCAAATTTTATTGATGATCTTGTTGACGAAAATCTGCAGCTATGCCTAACGAATATTACGTCTGTGTTTATGTTATTGGATGATTTACTGTGATGTACATCTATTACTGTGCCAAAATTTGCACTAATTGTTTTGTTTGACCCTACTGTTGACTCAGACAGACACAGACATGACCTGATGACTTGAACCTCTTTTGATATTCTCACGAAACTACCCTGATGTGTTATACCTTAAGGCAATGAAATATGTAGCTCAGTTGAGACAAAAGCCTGGCCATGGCAACATATGTAATTTAATTGTTATAATTTGGTGGTAACGCAATCCCCACCATAGTGATGTATGTCAATTTAATTGACTAGTGGTAATTGGAATGTCAATTTAAGTTATTTCATTATGACAACAAATTTACTTTACATGACCTAATGCCAAATTGATGACAAGCACCCTCAATGTATTTCATACGATTATGTGTTTGTAAAGCAATATGTACATAGTATGTAAAGCCTTGTGCTTATATGAAATGACACTAATGTTGTAGATACTCTAATATAAGAATTAAATTACTCATTAGTATTCAAATGTATCCGTCTTCAAGACCCTACCTGTAATGTAAAAATATGGTTTAATACCATGACCCCATCTGTACCACTTGAATTTGTGGGAAAATATTTCTGTAGATATGTTCTAATCAATGACTTTTCTTTCAGTCTAAACTGAAATATCATGACTATGTTACTAATTTGTGTGTAAAATGCTTTATTTCATGTACTTTGGACACGCATGGGAAGTGGCGATTTCGCACACGAGATTCCAGAATGCACACAGAACAATGGACGAGATACTATACACCACTGATTTTGGGCCTTTTAATGAAGATGTTTGTTGGATGATGTTTGGCCACACAGTACTGTCCATTGCAGCCTTGGCCAACCACCACCATTTTGCTCTAATTTTGGCTATGCTGATGCAGTCTGCTAATAGCTCCGTTGGTTGGAGCACACTTGGTTGTCGAATTGCATGGAGGAATAGATCAGAACCTTTTCCCCATGACTTCCACTTCAATGCAACCAGCCAGCCCGCCTACAGTGTGGTGTAATCTCACAGTGTTTTGTGTTCGTGTGCAGACCTAAAATGAATGTTAGGAGCTAATGTGCTATTCGTGTGCATATACTATTCAGTGCCTCCCATTGCAAACGTTGTCCACAGGTTCATTACCAGTGTTTAGGTATATTTCATGGTTCTTTTACATTCAGTGACCAAAATAAAATTGTGCTCTTGATAGATACATATACTTAGTCTGAAATGTCATTGTGCCTATTCGATTGACAAACGTTATATTGAAATCCTATTGTGCTGAAGCAGTAACATTATTTTGTACATGATCAGAAGCCTATGTAGTCAAAAATTTTACATATATGTTCTAGCATCCATGAAAGTATGGCATTTTAAATGCATCACAGAATACAAAACTGACACTTTATCTTATACTAAGTGCACTAAAAATTTACATAGACTACATTGTGCACAAGATACGAATGTTTATTTTATGTTTAAAAAAAATGATGACATTAGTTAAACTATCTTTTGTAAAACTTTGTATATGTTTATGTTTATTATTGTATATTTTTTTCCATTTGTGTATTACTTCTAGCTATCTCATTTTCTCCACTATATCATTTGTCAAACTATGTTTTCTGAAATTCTATATATACTTATGTTTACCATTATGTATAATTGTCATATATTCCACTTATTGCTGATGTTCTGTAAATTTTGACATTTGCTTATGCCTGTCACACCCTGTACCACTCCATGCGTGACTTTTGATGGTACTGTTCTGTAAAATGGCATGTATTTATGACTGTCACATTTTTTAAAATTTTCTATGTACTCCATCTGTTGTTTCAATCTTGAATATCTTGTATAAAAATGATTATCAGGTTTTTATATTTTACATGTAATATTTTGGATGTCATTAATGAATTTTTGGACTTGAAATTCAGTAATTTTGCTGGCTAGGCAATGCCATTGGCATCACCCACCCTACAAAATTTTAATAGGTAGGAGGGGGGTGATGAAACGTGTCCATAAAAAATTATTTTTATAAGAAAATGTCTAATATTGTGCCTCCTGTTTTGTATCGAGTAACTTGCTTGCAAGAAAATGTATAATATCGCTTCTACTGTATGTATCGATATGTGTAAAGTTTCATCTCTGGCAAAGATCATGTATTGCATAGCATTGTAGCTCGCACTGAGAGAGAGTAGCACTAGTGGTTCAGCTCGCTTAGAGAGCGGTTGGGTTGTGTGTATGGCTCCGATGTAGAGCAGAGGCTGCTTTGCCAGCAAGTCAGAAGTTGTATTATGTAGGTAATGTAATGCTGATTATCAATAATAAGTAACTTAACCCTGTTTCATATTTCATTTACGTAGTTAGAAAATTAACCTACTTCCTTCATTTGATAATTAGTTGGTTTAGTGGTGTGTTGATTTGAATAATATTATTGAACATATTTCATTATTGGTGCCATAGTAAAATGATAGTTAATTTAAATTTCAATAATTAGAAACTGATCTACATAAATTCTCACAGTCAAGCATTAAGAAAGTGATTTGTGGTTTTTCTTATATCTTTCTCACAGTCAAAATTTTTGAGTATAGTCAGTGTCTGTTTCAAAAGGTTACATGTCACAGTTGTTTTGTTAAAATATCCGTTGCGCACATAATCAGTTTAATGCACTGTTTCTTATACATCAATATCAGGGCCATAATTAAACCAAATAGCTGTGTTAATGAACAATTTATTGTCTGATTTAACGATAGGTTCAACATTCCACAACACACGTACAGCTTTTAACTCGAATCTAGAATCGGGTAAAATGTAAACTCGTGGGCGCTTTGGTGGATCGATGTTGGACTGCATAGGATCGCAGGCAGTCAAAGTTCCGGTCTGACACGTCTGACGAACCAAAGTGAGGTTGTTGTAAATACACTGTAGCACTTTCATCATCACCTGCCTTATGACAACAAGTAATAGCCTCCGTAGAACATTCGGCGTCGTGACACACAACCAGTACCGCGGTGGAGGGGTCGAGCGCTCCAAGGCGCCTTGCTGCGGTGCGCGCCGCTGCTTGCCGTCGGAGGTTCGTGTCCTCCCTCGGGCATAGGTGTATTTATTGTCATTAGCATAAGTTAGTTTAAATCGCTTGTAAGGCTAGGGACTGATGACCAATGTAGTTAAGTCCCTCAGATTTACAAACATTTGAACATTTTGAACAAACCACCAGTGTGACAGCAACAGCATGTGGAGAATTACGCTGTGAAGCACAGACTGCCATTATCATCGTAACAAAAACAGCTGTGTTTGAAGTGTTGCCGTGACGAGAAAGCTTGGGCTGTTGATGAAAGACATTTCTCTGTGATCGGTATTGAATCACAGTTCTCCACTACCATCTCCCAAGTATAACCTTTGTCAAGCAAAATGCGGAAAGGACCCATTGTTCAAATGTTTTCAGCAGGCACAGTGGTGTTGCTCCTGGGGCCATGGTGTGGGGCCACTGGGTGCAACTTCAGGTCACGGCTGAAACTCTGACGGCGCGGTGGTACGTTCAAATCAAAATATTTGTAGATCTATCGGACTCAACTGCTAGGATATTAGTCCGTAGCTTACAAACTACTTAAACTAAGGTAAACTAACCTAAGGACAACACAAACACCCATGCCCGAGGGGGGATTCGAACCCCCAACGGCAAACGGCCGCGCGCTCCGCAGCACGGTGGTACGTCGCCGACATTCAGCATCCTCATTATTGTGACCTCTAATGTAATGATGCTGTTCGCCTTTTTTCAGCAGGACAATACTCTTCCACCCCTCAGATATGTCTCTATGTACAGACTGAACGATTTTGGGATATTACTGTGATAGTAAGAGTGACAAACTTGTCAGCTATAGCACATGAGTGAAAACTACATCGGTAACAACTCGTTTCCAGTGACCGTGCCATTGCCACGGATATGAAGGAGTATACGGGGTGTCACCTAACACTCCTTTTATTTCGAGAACGGTTACACATATCGCAACGCGGTTTTCGGCATTTCTAGAGCGTCGAGGGCCACATATATTTTTGATTTGTGAATGGTTTTATCACCAATATGAACCGCGATATTGAAGCAAGTATCTTTTGTTACCGGAACCACATACTTTTTATAACTGCATTTGATAGCTCTGACGAAAACAACTGCAGTGATAAAGCGTTTGTTAATGCTGACGTTAAGGCCTGTAGATTTTTTTTTTTTTTTTTTTTTTTTTTTTTTTTTTTTTTTTTTTTTTTTTAGAAATCTTTTATAATTTGAGAACACGGTGGCCGGAATCGGCGTTAGCAGATCAAACACCACCGCAAGCGGAGCTCTTGTTCGACAAAGCGTCAGAATGTCAGGAATGTCAGAGCATATCTGACTGTCGTCTTCTCTGCACTGCAGGCCGCTCATTTCCGCTACAGCTCCCATTGCGTGCAGACATTTACACGAATGAGAATAAGTTAGATACACTACTTTCATATGGCGGATGTAAAAGAAATGCTGTGAAACAATAGTGCGGTATAGGACCTTCAATCCGGATCACCAACGTCCGAAGTGCGACTTATGTAAGAGGTCGAGCACGATGTGCACCTGCGCAAATACCGCGTATCTGGCGATGACAGAGCAATGCGGCGAGTATTGAGAATAATGACAGGAGTCCACCGTCAGCAGTGAAGTCGAGAATGTGGTTCTGCCTGGAGGCGTGCTAGGGTATTCCGTGATACCTGTGTTCGCCTGGCACAGTGGTCAGCAGCTTCCTAGTGAGCAGAATGCCCGCACTAGAATCCCGGTCAGGCATTTCCCACTGACAACTAATATTATTAATTCTCTTGCGCCTTGTATCAAGGACTAGTTGCAGGGCACCTTGTTTTCAGAGAAAAAACAACGGCTTTATGACCCCTAATGATATGTGGGCGAATGCGGAAAAGTTATTTCTAAATTTGTCTCGAGTTTGTAACCACTGAAATAACATCACATACACTTTCAACCACTAGAGTTTCATTCAGTTTCCTCTCCCCTTTCTTGATGATTCACTATTTTTCTCAGGCAGTGGACGTTAACACCGTTATGACACAGTCATCTTCAAAAAATTGGAGTAGCAACGTTGTCATACCTTCTTTCCGTATCCATCATCGAAGGGAAAATCTGGAGTTTAAGTTTGTTTAAACATAGCGGAATAAAACAGCTCTTGCCTAATAAGTACATCTACATCTACAGGACCACTCCGCCATTCGTAGTTAAGTGTCTGATAGAGCATTCGCCGAACCTTTCCCAGACTATTTCTTTACCGTTACGCTATCGAGTAACGTTATTTTATTATGATGGTCATTTCTCCATATGTGAGTGGGGTGAACATAATATTCTCGCATTCGAAGGAAAAAGTTTGGGATTGAAATTTCGTAAATAAATCTTACCGCAAAGGGACACGACTTTGTCTTAATGATTGCCAACCAGCTCACGTATCATATCAGTGACACTCTTCCCCTTATTGCGTGACAATCCAAAACTGAGCTGTCATTCGTTCTACCTCCTCGAGATTCTCTGTCAATCCTATCTGTTATGGTTCCCATACCTCGCAGCATCATTCCAAGCAGTGAATGGACAAGCGTCATGTAGATGGTCTCTTTACTGGACTTCTTACACCTTCTAAGTGGTCTACCAACAAAGCTCATCACACTCTTTAGTTCGTCTTGCCCACAGTGTTATCTATGTGGCTTTTCTAATTAAAGTTGTTTGTAATTGAAATTTCTAGCTTTTTAGTACATCTGACAGCCTTGAAAATTTTTCGATTTATTGTGTAACCGAAATGTTAGTCTAATGTTGAAATGTTTTTAAATCTAAGGGACTTAACAAATTTGGTCGACAGTCCCTAGGCTTACAAACTACTTAAACTAATTCATGCTAAGGACAACACACAAACCCATGCCCGAGGAAGGACTCGAACCTCCGACGGCGAGCAGTTGCGCGCTCCGCAGCAAGGCGCCGTAGGGCTTAGAGCGGCAACCGAAATGTCGCGGATTCTTTTATAAGTCATGTGGATGATCTTATACTTTTCTTTAATAATGGTCAAACTGCACTTCTCGCACAATACAGCCATATTGTCTATACAATTTTGGAATGGTAATCCATCTTCTGAAGATTTCACTAGAAAGTAGATGACAGCATTCTCTGCAAAAGGCATACGACCACTGCTCATGTTATCTCCTGGTTCATTTGTATAAATTATGAACAGCAGAGGCCCTATGACACTTTCTTTTGAAACGCCAGAAATCCTCTGTTTTAATCGACGAGCTGCCATATTTTCATTATCACTGTAGCAGCTATATCAAATCGGAAGTTGTGCACGAGCTGTTAAGATAAACAATATCGCCTGTGACATGAATAAACATATTAAGTGTTCCTTTTTTGTTGTGTGCGCCTCATATACTCTACAACGTGCTGTCGCTAATTATGAGAGCATATGGAAGTACGAAATGTTCCCAAAAGTCCTCTATCAGTAATGATAATGCCATAACATAGAGGGAAGAAAGTGAATCTCACACATTATAAAAATTATTGTCCTGTAGGCGTAAAATCTAAGGCCCTATTACAAGTGGGGGGAATTCATTTTGCTCCAGATGGGACGAACGTTTCGCTGAAGCCGTCAGGTAACAGCCACTTAAAATGTACTCAGACCAGTAATAACTACACATTCAATAAGAAGTACCGCATCAACTTCACAACACTCCGTTCTCCTCTACTGTCGTAACACTCGAGACACCACAGAATGAGGGTGAATGATAGTGAAGTATTATCATTTTGCCATCGCTACTTCCATTTGCCTTAGGCGCACAGAAGGAACGACCAGAGACATACGTTTTCATGGAATTCCGGATTTATTCTAATTTAACATTCAAGGTGAGTCCACATATGAGGATCCTTCTGAGTATTAAGAATCAGTAATACCAATTCAGCGCCGGCCGCGGTGGCCGAGGGGACTGAGGCGCTTCAGTCAGGGTCTGCACGGCCACTACGGTCGGGGGTTCGAATCCCCCCTCGGGCATGGATATTTGTGCCGTCCTAGTTCGTAAGTAGTTCATAAGTAGTTTGTAAGTTTAGGGACTGATGACCCCGTAGTTAAGTCCCATAAGATTTACAAACATTTGAACAGTTTGAACCAATTCAGTCTCTTATAACTCATGGCATGACGGGGTTGACTGGAGATTGGAGTGGCACTCTGTAATATTCAGTAATGAGAATGGTTTTTTCCTGTCTGTATGGAAGTGATGGGCGTACGCGTGTAGAATAAAGAACTCATGAGGTGACTACTTCGAAGCGCATTCTTCGACAATATAGATTGCACCCCAGGTTTTATGGAGTGCCAGCCATCATTTTCATCCTAGGTATCATCTGGTACTTGATTATACAAGTTGTTATCCCCATGCTACTGCCATTTCTTCAACAGGAAAGTGATGTGAATTTTCAGCAGGACAGTGCACATTTACACACGGCTCCTGTGTGAAGCAACACCAACTTAAATGACCATATTCATTCAGTTAACAAGCATACTTTCTTCACGTTTTCGTATCTGGATTTACATCCAACGTTTCATTCATTACATTTTGCCAGCAAGAGTGGCTGGGATTATTAACAATATTTCCCCCTCCCCTCCCCCTCCCAAGTTTCAGGAGAAGCATCACAAATATCATTAAACAGACGTTGGCAGATAATCTCAAGACAAAAGCCAAGAGGTAGTACGAGTACGACTGTAGGCATTTGCAGTCAAGATTCGCTGATCATATTAACACATACCTTCTCATAGCATGTCAGTTCCTAGAAATCCTCAATTATCATTATATTACGTCACATCTACGGCGTCTGACGCAATTCTAAAAGTGACAGGCCAAGTTGGGCCCCCATTCCATTTCCCGCCCCCACACCTTACGGCCAAATGCATCAATGTCATGATGTAGTCAGCCAATCACCGAGGTGCACTTGGGCAAGTTTTACCTGTTCACTTCAGTTCGTGGAACTGCTACAGTCACATTCATATCCTCATATTATGTTATAATGTGGTAAACATAGAGACAGCACCTTTTCAAGGGTATCAAGTCATTGTCCTGATGAACCTTTACAATATCATGCTGCTTACGACGACGTGGTTGTTATATTTCGCTGAAATGAGCAGAGAGATAGCACTTTCTCAAGAACATCAAGTCATCGTCCTTATTAATGTGGCTAGGTTCATCTTACTGGAGATATGGGAAAACAAAAACAAAAACAAAAAGTAATTAATTGAAGAAACCTCATCTTATGTCTAGGAAGAGAGAGCTTTCCGGGTTTGTAACATGTGATTACCCGAACATAGTTCTCTTCATTTTTCTATACAACTCTCTCACTACCAATGAACATGCTGATAGTCCACCTCTCAGTTATGGATACATGTAGAAGATACATATATGATGTGCTCTTCGATCATCATGTTGTTATGGCTGTCGATGTATTAGGATTGCTACGAGTGATCTCATAAAGGAGTTAGCAGCGATTTACAAATAGGTTCTGCAATATGGTTAATGGTTAATGGTGCATTTCTGCCAGCAAATGGCCTCAGCCAGTGTGCTTTTGGAGGTTGCACTGAATGCCATAAGCTCAAATATTTCATTTGTTTCTCGCATCTTTGTCAAGGGCTTGCAGGAAGTGAATTGGGTTAAGGACTGGAAGCTTGAATATAATGTGAATAATAATGAGGATGAAGAATATCCATCACTCTCAACACGCCAGCTGAAAATATGTGTTGATAAAAATTTAACACTGACTGCTAATTCAAACGTGAAATTGTTGGAATAGTTGCTATTCTGTTATCATCTGTTGTGGAAATGCTGTGTGTACTTATGTAATAAAACACCCTTTGTAAACAATGGAATTAAATATTCTTTTTCATTTATAACCATATCTATATTATATAACCCCTCCAGATTTTCAGTAAGCCGACATTCACAAATCAGCAGAGGTATATTAACAGTGATTTACAAAACGGCTTTTGTGTAGGGAAAAAACAAACAGCTCTCACTATAGATGTATAAATGAAAAAACAGGCTTGAAAGCATACAGCATACGAAGAAAATGTAAGGTACACATATGATGCAAGGAGTAATTTGCTTCATGGTCGAAAAAGGACATGCAATTCCTTCTAAGAACTAACCGGATAGAGGCAAACATGGTCTGGCCTATCTAGAAAATCTTTACACTTTGCAAGAATCACAGGCATAAAAGACGCTACTGTCACAGGTTTACCCTACTCTCAGCATCCCAGACAGTTATTAATTTGTCAGACTTGATTTATTCAATATGACGACACTTCAAGCCGCCATAACGGAACTTCTCACGTACAAAATACATATTTCCAGCAATGTTAAATTAGGAAGTCTTTCTGAAAGTGCTAGTCTACTGTCATATTCTGAAGCTCTCATGAGACAATCACTAAATTTTACATTGTTCCCGTAATTGTTTGACAGACCTCTACATTCGTAGTAAGAATTTGCAGATTGGCAATAGTGACAACTAACAACTGCTGAAAAAACTGCTATAACTAATTGTAAACCTGAGTCTACCATCCAACTATATTTCTCATTCAACAGCACAACATGATGAAAATTAAAATGACGTAATGAAAATGAGTTCTATGTGAACTTCTGAGAGTGAGTGTAGGTAAATTTATAACATTAGTGCGTAGATGTAGGCAATTTGCAATAACTCAATGTGAATGATGCGCCTTGCTGATGCTGCAGTATTTTTGAATTATTAATTAATATACCGTATATACAATTTGCTATTTTAATTAACAGTATTCATTCTGATGTGACATGCTAGGTACATGTAATGAAATCATGTAGTAAATATTTATTAGCTAAATCAAGGCATCTAATTTCTTATTGGTAATAAAGAATTGTCCATTCAAGACTTCATTTTATGACGGTATTAGGTGGCTGGGTCTATTTTGTGCTGAAAAAGAGAAATAGAGAGCTTACTAATGCATATATTGTTGGGTTATATTGAAAACTTCATATCCAAAAAACTGAATCCACAGATTGTTTACTGTGTATCAGGAAGAGAACTTAGCTCCTCGATAATCAGTACGCCACTGAGACGTACCGACCTATTCACTCTAGCGAAGTAAGAAAAGAAACCACGCATATTGCTAGACAAATGTTTTACATGAGAAAACCATATACGAGGTTTTCAATACAACCCGATGATATATTTTGAATAACTATCATCTTCATCTCCATTTCATCACCTGACATATGGAATTTTATGAAGATATAAAAAATAAAGCTGTATTACGAATGTCAAAATCGCAAGTTGTCTAGAGTTTCTTGTGTACATCTCTTTCACTACATTATGGATGTAGATCTGCAAACAACTCTGTTAACTGCTCTGTCTGTTAACTGCTATCTCTCTCTCTCTCTCTCTCTCTCTCTCTCTCTCTCTCTCCGTGTATGTGTGTGTGTGTGTTTGGGGGAGGAAGGGGTGTTACATTATTTTTTCGTGAGATACAATTTCCAGAAGGGTCTATCTTCCAACATTCCATTCACTATTTCACATTACACGTATTTAAGTATGCAACTCCAAATATACTTATCGAGTCACTCAGAGTTTAAGGCTTTCAGTACGCGTTACTATGTAGCTGATAAGAAGCGAATTTGTCATGTTGGATGGTTCACAAACGCATATACAATCATGGAATAACTGACGTGGTGTGAAATAAATTTTATCTTGCTAGACAACAGGTAGTAATTTCCCATAAGTTCCAAGTGATTCAATTCGAGAATGATGAATGGAGGCTGCAGTTTACCCAGTGACAATCAATTAACATGATTCAGAAGACTTGTGGGTGAAGTGAGACGTGCATGCTGTCTGAAGGGCAGTAGTGGAGGCAGAGTTAATCAATCCAAATTCTCTGGAGGGCTGCACACAGGCAGGGATTTGGCAGTTGTCACTGTTACCTAGAGTGCTGTAACTGCATCACATTATGGCCGTGTCCACGTGTCTGGTATGTGTACTCACCTCGTTATCAATAACCCGTGCTTGTGACCAGCTCAAAACACGATGACGTAAGCTGTGAAAAAGAAGAAAAAACCACCTCTGATATTTCCGTACCAGACAAATATTGCTCATATCTTCAGCAATGTAATGAAGTCACTAAAAACTCCTTAGTGCAGAAGTAATTGATGCCTCATAAATTAAATATTTATTTCTTTATTAAACTGATTTCTGAATGAAACTTCCTCGCAGATAATAACTGTGTGCAGGACCAGGATCAGAATCTGGGACCTTTTTCTTTCGCGACCAGAGGTTCCAAGTTCGAATCCTGATCCGGCACATAGTTTTAACCTGCCAGAAAGTTTCATATAAGCACACACTCCGCTGCAGAGTGAAAATATCGTTCTATAATTTCTGAACCTTTATAGAGTAACATAACTAATAGTGATGTAAAATATATTAACTATCTCATTTCCCTTTCAATTCTCTTGTTTTTATTGTTTGTCAAAGAGATATTGAAACAGCTTTTATTTGTAAGTGTATGGGACTTAACTACTAAGGTTTATCAGACCCTAGGCTTACAAACTACTTAAACTAACCTAAGGAGAACACACACGCCCATGCCCGAGGGAGGACTCGAACCTCCTGCTGGGAGCTACAGCACGCTCCACAGCAAGACGCCTTAGAGCTCTCGGCCATTACACCGTGGCGGGCCTTTTATTCACAGACTAAGGGACTACTTTCTCATGAACACATTAAGCCTATGGATATAGTTTTCTGCTAATAAATATTATGCCAGAAATGGAACTCAAGCTTACAGACAAAAGAATTGCATTTCACCACTCCCTAATAAAAATTATAGACATTCAGATACCTAATAAATTGAGTAATCGGTTGTAACGTGATTGAAAAAACCCTCACCTACACTATCAACAAGACCAGTATGTAGCCTGATTCAGACATGCTAGGGTAAATTGCGAAATGAAACCTACTCTCATGATTGTTGACAAAATGTTCAAATGTTTGTAAATCTTATGGGACTTAACTACGGGGTCATCAGTCCCTAAACTTACAAACTACTTATGAACTACTTACGAACTAGGACGGCACAAATATCCATGCCCGAGGGGGGATTCGAACCCCCGACCGTAGTGGCCGTGCAGACCGTGACTGAAGCGCCTCAGTCCCCTCGGCCACCGCGGCCGGCAATTGTTGACCAGAAACACAACAACCGTGCAGAAGGATACCCGGTACCCCTACAATTCATTTGCAGTCCTTTTCCCTTCCTAAATAGAGCGAAGGAAATTCTACTGTCTACATGCCTCTGCACAAACCCTGATTTATCTCTGTGGTTCTTATGCAAAATGAAAGTTAGCGATAGTAGACTGTGAACTATTTGACAATGACGTCTCAGAATGTAAATATCATTTAAGATGCAATGGGGTTTTAGGAAGACTTTGAGGAATTTGTATTCTATTCCCCAATGTTGGACGAATATTAACGCTGTATTCTACAACCGTCCCATCACTCAAATTGTTTATCTCAGTGAAATATGCTAAGATGCATATATGAAATATGTTAAGATGCAACCATTCAAAACGCTGGGATGGGCAAGGACTCCCATACGAAGATATGATGAAACCACTCTGTACTTGCGATCATAACAGTTAACGTAGTTTATATCAAAGTTTTGTGAGAAAGTACCCTGGTTTCAAGATACGTATAAAATGCCTCTGTTCAAAACCACACGGATATCCTGAACTCAAGCAGCTGAAGAATTGTGCGCAACATGAGCTGGTGAACGCTTCACAAAAAGTACTGTTTGAATACTTTAACAATATATATATTTAAATATAACTCTTTTTAACAGAACTTTGTAGCCAAGCGGGAATGGCCATGCGCTCTAAAACGCATTGATGCGGAGTGCGCGACTGCTCCTTGTCAGAGATTCGAGTCCTCCCTCGGGCAGAGATGTGTGTGTTGTTCTTAGCATAAGTTAGTTTAAGTAGTTTGTATGTCTAAGGACTGATGACCACTGCAGATTGTTCCCATAGATTTACAATTAAACATTTGAGAAATTTGTATTAATTTTATAATTACACTTCGTCACATTGATTTTTAAAGTTAATGCTTAAAACATGTTGTCAGATAATTTTCAGAATTTGTTTATACGACTTCGAAAATGCTCCCTGTCTAGCCCCGGTGGAGTGCCCAAGCTCTCTTAGGAGTCTTGCTACGGAGCGCGTGATTGCTTGCCGTCGGAGGTTCGAGCCATCCCTGGGTCATGGGTGTGTGTCTTGCCCTCAGGTTAGTTTCAGTTAGTTTAAGTAGTTTATAAGTCTAGGGACATGACCATAGCAGTTTGGTTCGGGTTGACAAACATTTGAACATGTTTTTATCCTTCCCTGAAGCTCCCTGTAAACAGGGGCCATTATGCATGTATCTGTGTATAATGAAATGCCAACAATCCAAAATGTGAATTGACGTACATAGTTTATCCAGAAAGTGAACGTATTTTCTCGCTCGCGCTGACTGCCAAGTGGAGTGGCATACACAGGATCAGTCACACTGCTGTGTATTGTGACGTTATACGTCCATCACACAAATGCACAATTACCACATACCCTTGCAAGCTGGTGGTTCAATGCTCGTGGGAATATATTTCTGTAACTGTACACATATCAAGATCAGAATTTTTTCCTCAAAAAAAAAAAAAAAAAAAAAAAAAAAAAAAAAAAAAAAAAAAAAAAAAACCATTCCACTGCAATATTTCAATATTTCTAAAGACTTTCAGACTAAAATTCCACTCCATAATAATTCAATACTTTTCAAATTTTTGTGAATCTATGGGACTTAACTTTTTTGGTCATTAATTCCCAGGCTTACAAACTCCTGGCCATTAAAATTACTACACCTCGAAGATGATAGGTTACAGACGCGGAATTTAACCGACAGGAAGAAGACGCTGTGATATGCAAATCATTAGCTTTTCAGAGCATTCACACAAGGATGGCGCTGGTGGAGACACCTACAACGTGCTGACATGAGGAAAGTTTCCAACCGATTTCTCATACACAAACAGCAGTTGACCGCCGTTGCCTGATGAAACGCTGTTGTGATGCCGCGTGTAAGGAGGATAAATACGTACCATCAAGTTTCCGACTTTGATAAAGGTCATATTGTAGCATATCGCTATTTCGGTTTATCGTATCGCGACATTGATGCTCGCGTTGGTTGCGATCACCACGATGTCGCCAAACACGGATACGACCATCATGATTCTGTAAACACGACCTGGATTCATCCGAAAAAAATGACGTCTTGCCATTCGTGCATCCAAGTTCGGCGAGGGGACTGAGGCGCTCCAGTCACGGTCTGCACGGCCACTACGGTCGAGGGTTCGAATCCCCCCTCGGGCATGGATATTTGTGCCGTCCTTAGTATAATCTAGTTCATAAGTAGTTTGTAAGTTTAGGGACTGATGACCCCGTAGTTAAGTCCCATAAGCTTAACAAACATTTGAACATCCAGGTTCGTCGTTGCGTACACCATCGCAGGCGCTCCTGTCTGTGATGCAGTGTCAAGTGTAAACGCAGCCGTGGTCTCCGAGCTGATAGTCCATGCTGCTGCAAACGTCGTCGAACTGTTCGTACAGATGGTTGTTGTCTAGCAAACGTCCCCACCTGTTGACTCATGGATCGAGATGTGGCTGCACGATCTGTTACAGCCATGCGGATAAGATGCCTGTCATCTCGGCTGCTAGTGATACAAGGTCGTTGGGATCCAGCACAGCGTTCCGTATTGCCCTTCTGAATCCACCGATTCCATATTCTGCTAACAATCATTGGATTACGACCAACGCGAGCAGCAATGTCGCGATACGATATACCGCAATCGCGATAGGCTACAATCCGACCTTTATCGAAGTCGGAAACGTGATGGTACGCATTTCTCCTCCTTACAGGAGGCATCACAACAACGTTTCACCGGGCAACGCCGGTCAACTGCTGTTTGTGTATGAGAAATCGGTTGGAAACTTTCGTCATGTCAGCACGTTGTAAGTGTCGACACCGGCGTCAACCATGTGTGAATGCTCTGAAACGCTAATCATTTGCATATCACAGCATCTTCTTCTTGTCGGTTAAATTTCGCGTCTGTAGCACGTCATCTTCGTGGGGTAGCAATTTTAATGACCAGGAGAGTGTATTATTCGATAGGTTAATTGGAAATTAAATATCGTAATAACTATGGCGAATATCGAAAAACTAGACACTCATTTATGAAGCTGTTCTGTTAGCCTGTAAGATTTGCAAAACTCAGTGATGTACGACAATTAATTTTCTCAGAATCGAGTGAGAAGTATCATATGTCAAGGAAAACGCAGAAAACCGGAACAGGTGGTGTTTTTTTTTTTTTTTTTTTTTTTTTTTTACAGGAGAAGGCGAATTTTTTAAAAAAAAAAAATAACTGATACCAGAGTGCGATGTAGCTTTGTTTCATACACATACATTATTTTCTACAGCAATAAAATGGAAAAAGTAATTTTGGTCATGCATTGGGATCAGCCGCCGCTGCGCACGTAGGACAGGGCGGCCCCACCACATCGCTTCGCATCGCATCGCCCGCCGATTCGCGCCCGCCGCGTTCGCGTTTCCGCAGATTGCAAAACCAAATGTCATCAACATGACTGTTATCCATTATAGATTGGTGTTACGCATTAGAACAGACATAAACACACGAATTAATGCACACACAGTGTAGTATGAAACGAAGTCATGTTACTGTCTCCCCCTCCCCCTCTACCCCCAAAGGTGACGTGTCGTGTTTGTAGGTTCTCGCATTTACATTTGCTTCTCTAAAAATCACTCCTTAGTGCTGTATATTGTGAGCAGAAAGTGCGACTTTTGACTATAGAAGAATTACTACAACACGAAAAGTATTTAATTGCTGAAAACATGAAACCACTGCACGAGAGTAGCCGAGCGGTCTGGAGCGCCATGTTGCGGATCGCGCGGCCCCCCGCGTCGGAGGTTCGAATCCTACCTCGGGCATGGATGTTTGGGTCGTCTTTAGTATAAATTAGTTCATAAGTAGTTTGCAAGTTTAGGGACTGCCGACAACTCCGCTGTTAAGTCCCATACATTTTTAACGTGCTTCACTTCCTCAAGAAACTGAACTTCACACCTTTCTTTCAAATTTTTTCATCAAACTGCGGTAAAGTTTTAAGATTTTACTGTAAAGACTTCAAAAGAAGAGGATATTTTAGATGAACCCAGCACATGAAATGAATAAGCCCGTCAAAGAAATCAGACTCTTTCAGCATGCTATTTTCTGGCAATGAATTGATTAAAGACTGAACTTTTACATTTGGAAAAGTTTGAGAAGCATCCGTTTATTGTTGAAACTAGCCTTCAACAATAAACGGATGCTTCTTACATCAAGATATATAAAAGAAAAGACCGAAAAAGCATTTATAAAATGCTATGTGTGGTATGTGGCATTGTATGGCTCTGAACTTGGATACTCGGCGTTTGCGACAAGAGAAGACTAGAAGCATTTGAATTGTGGTGTTGGAGGAGGCTGCAGAAAATCCATTGACGACCAAGATGACAAACGAAGAAGTTCTTAGAAGAATCGGCGAAAAAAGAGCACTTGTGAAAACGATAATGAAGAAGATAATGAAGAGAAGAGAAAGTTAATAGATCATCTGTATAGGTACAATGAGTTTATAATAAAAGTTATGGAAGGAATGGTAGAAGGAAAAAGAGGCAGAGGAAGACCCAAATTGCAGTACTTGAAACAGATTCAAAGAGATATAGAAGTAGAATCATATCAGGAAATGAAGAGTCTATTCGAGAATAGAGAAGAGTGGGGGAGGAGATTGCTGCCAACCAATCTTCGGATTGAGAACGAGAGATGAAGGAAAAGTTACCATGTCATGTGAAAGCTTTACGTAGTACCAACGACATAAATTAAAAAAAATCATTCATTATTCACTTTGATTTTTTTATTGCTTGATTATGACCAAATTCGTTCTCCATTTGGACATGACATGCTGTACATTACTTTACTATATATGCGACGGTAAGTAAGAAACGGGACTATATACGTCCCGTATTTACTTTGTCGGGACAAAGGGACAGTTGGACTAAATAAGGGACGATCCGTAAAATACGGGACGTCTGGTGACCCTAGGACAGACGGATGTCGAACCATCGTTATATACGATGGACAACTGAAAACCTGCTCTGGATGCGAGCAGGAAGCTAACATCTGATCTGACTGTGTGCAGCGACGAATAGTACACTTACCTTGGGACATTCAAGAACCATCACAACAGATAACGTCGCTGCTATTCACGTACGTGGATGCACTCCGAAACGAAGTGAATGACACACATGACTCGCCATCATGCAGGGAATCAACAAGCTCTGCTCTTGATCACGCACCACTGACAGCGTAGATGAACTTGTCAAACCCTCATCTAAACGCTAGGGAACCCCAGGAAAGCCAGGGATCTACTGCACTCCTGTGGAATCTACCTTCGCAAAAGGAAGTGGTACCTGTAACAACAACAGTCCGACCAGTATTCCACACAGGACGTGGAGACGAGGATCCGAAAACAGCGGTCGCCAAAGGAGAGGAAGAAGCGGCGACTGTCTACGGAAGAAGAGAAAACCAAAGGGAACGACGAACAAGAGAGTGCGAACGATCATGAATCGTCCCTAAAGACTGCTGTGGATAAAGTCGCACCCACAGCGTTATCAAGGGAGGGGGAGGAACTGTAACCCAGAGGAGAAGCGATGGAAACGGTAACGTTACAGGGAGCCCTGTCATCTGTCTTTTGTCACGACGAATGGAACACGCCGGCGAGCGCCAAGGTAGTTTATTGGGAAATTGGACGCTAGAAATGGAGCAGGACGACTGAATGCAAGAGGTGGACGCGCAGTCGCGGCCACCCGCAAACGAACAGCCGGAAAGAAACGCAGTCCACGGCCGCCAATGAAGTTGTGTCGGGTTGCCCCAGCCCACGACGAACCACCTGCTGCTACCTGGGTGACGTTATAGCAGACTACAGCTGATACGATGACCCACGTCTATCGTGTGGGCACTATTAACATCAGTGGTATCAGAAACCTGATAAGGATTCATGTGCTACAAGATATGGTGAGAGCAGCGACACGATACCCCGATAGAGTTTTATGGCTTCGACTCACATCGGCTAACAGGTAACTACGGTTGCGGCGGCAGGGCCAATCTATTACGAGAAGGAATTGTGGCGGACGACGTGTAGTGCCTAACATTGACCCGCGGCGTCGCACTTATCATAAGAGACGTCCGTCTGGTGAATTATCATGCACCGTCTGGCACATCAAAAAGACGCGAAGAGCTGTCTTTTATGCAAAGGAAGTGGCACCGCTCTTTAGAGGACTTGACGGAAATTACATTGTCGGCGGCGATTTTAACTGCGTGCGGCGGTCAGAAAATCAATATCCGCACAACGCTCCTTGACCGGCAATTACAGGCGCTGTCCGCGATCTCGCACTGTGCGGCAGACTGTGACAGATCGGTATATACGCATTTCACGAGCCATTCGGCCAACAGATTAGTCAGAGTGTACGTGTCGCGAGGGCTCCGAGCGGCGACGAACGACTGGGAGGCGTGCTCCCGGCCTTTACAGATAACCAGGCTTACATATGCACCTTCTCTCTCCCAAGATAAAAGAATTGGCAAAGTAGGGCCCATGGAAACTCAATATTAGCCATCTACGAGATGAGAACTGTTACCGGGAAGTAGAAGACACATGGCGACATTGCCAACGACGTCAACGAGCATATGATTCTACTCTTAGATGGTGGTTGTACTGTGTCAAACCAGCTTTACGGAGAACATCCATACGATACTGAAAAGACAAGAGTTATTGGCAAAGGGCGACTTCCGAATTTTATTTCACGGCACTACATGAGCTAGCAACGCAGCCACCATCTCCCGACCGACGAGCTGTCCAAAGTATCAAGGCACAACTGCTGCTTCTTACGGCGGCGAAAGCAGAAGGAGTTAAGGTTCGTGCGAGAATGTTCGATGGACTATGCAACGAACGACTGTCACTACAATACATCGTGAGAGAAAGACGGCAGCGACGGCGCACTCTTATACAGGATATTGAAGTCGAAGACGGATCGCGGGCCACGACACAGAAAGATTTTGTACGTGCTTTTACTCAGCTCTATCGCAGTTTCCATGCGGAAGAACAGCTTGATAGAACAGGACTTGTGGATGTGCTTCAAGAAATACCAGCGGCAGATCATTCCGCTGACGTGGATGAACTTATGGAAGAAATCATAATGGACGAACTGGACACAGCTCTAAAACATGGCGCACTAAATAAAACTTCAGGACAAGACGGACTACCTTATTGAGTTCTGACGTACCTTTGCACCCCTAATGGGACAGACGTGGATACAAATGTTCAATGAACTACTGACACCGGGTATACAGGTTCCCACCGATTTCACTAAAGCTATTATGATACCCGTTTCCAAAGCCAGAGAAGGCTATAGACCACAAGATTACAGACCACTGACATTACTGAACAGAGACTACTAGAATACTTGCACACATCGTACGTGCCCGCCTTCAAATGGCTATAAAGGACAAAATACACCGAGCACAAACGTACCTAGGTGTGAAGATCAACATACACACGGCACTAGGGGCATACAGGAATGTCATAGCATTGATGTCAGGCAAATGCAGGTATGCAAATTACGAGGAGTCCTGGTGGCAGTGGCTTTCGTTCACGTTTGCGACAGAGTGGATCATGGATTTTTACTTGCGGTCATGGAACGCATGGGAATCCCAGTCATGTTTGGGGACGTGATCTTGCGTTTGATTCATGGTGGGCACTCGAGAGTTCTTGTGAATGTCACCAGTTCAGAACCTATCGACATCATGCGTTCAGTGAGGCAAGGCTGCCCTCTGTCAGCCGTATTATTCGCAATTGCTCTTGAGCCTACACAACCTTCGACGACCAATGACGTCGTCCTAATCCTGTTCAAGTCAGGAGACGAAATCCTGGCGGTTCGAGAATGGCTACAGTAATATCGACCGGTGGCAGGCAGTGTCACCAACCTACTGAAGACCCGATACACGGAAGTGGACAGAGGGCGCCCGCCAGAGACGGTTGTGCCAGTTACCACTGCCTCTACTCTCAAGAGTTTGGGAGTAGAGTTCCATGGAAATGTACGGCGTACAGCAGCGGATGATTTTCGACGGCTACTACCACAGATCCGCGCAACAAGTACAACACAAATTGCGTGCAACAGACATGCTACAGCGCACACAGTTAGTTCACGTCTACTTAGCACCCGAAATAAGTCATTATGCGCACATACTGCCTTTACCCATCATGATAGCGTCAAAGTTACAATCAGCCTTCGGATCTACCGTTTAAAATCCAATACGATACCCTGACATTACCACCGCATGGAGGAGGCGTCGGACTCGACAACATGAGGAACAGAGCTCGCACGATATTTCTCCACACGACGCAACGGTTTTGAAAAACCGAACACGTCACCTTAATGGGCAATTTGATCGAAGAAGTGGCCCCTCAATTAGTCCGTCCGCCGGCCAATGTTGGTTGCTCAAATAACGACGTCGCTAGCACACCTTAAAGACCTCTTCATTGAATACAGTTACCTGCAGGACGTTTTGCCGGAAACCAGGTTCCCCACAACGAAAGATATTTACCAGAAATTAGTTCGGCATCTCCCTCGCAATGTGATCGAACAAAAGTACCAAACAATACAATGGCGGAGACTTTGGAGCGCAGTACATCTGCCTTCGCTCCCAACCAAAGTTCGGGCTTTGTTTTATGTAGTCGTGAGCAATAAATACCCGAACCGATGTTGACTACATTCCATCCACTTGGTAGACACGCGAATAGGCCCACAATGTGACGTCACCGACTATGACGACCATCGTTTGGTTTGTGGTACGGCAATTGGATTTTGGCTTCTCAAGAAGAAAACGCTGGCCTTAATAATGCGTACGACACACACGACAATCCACGTCAACGAAATACTCCTGCCGAACAAAACGTACTTTCCCACTGTCCGGACAAGCGCTGTTAACTGGATAAACGCATGACGATATATTATTTGTATCGCAACGAAGATAAACACGTCTTAGGCTTCTGGTTCATACTACAAGAGCAACACAGCAACACACAAGATTACAGAGACCCAAAAAATAAAGAACATGGTTTGCAAACTATTTGGGTTCATTATTTTGGGGTGTGGCAGGTACGAGACGTTGTGACATGAAGACACGGGCAGTAACATGCCTGAGCAATCAGGTAACGGTATCTGTTAAACGCTGCCGCGGCGGATCACTGTGCGCATTGAGGCGCCGTGCAGCGGTGCACGCAGCCGTTCGTCGTCGGGGTTCGAGTCCCCCCTCGGGCATGAGTGTTTCTGTTGTCCTTAGCTTAGTTTACCTTAGTTTAAGTAGTTTGCGAGCTATGGACTAACAACAGAGCAGTTGAGTCACTAGGAAACATTTTAAGTTTGTGTGGTTAGAATGTCACATTCTGTTTCGTTGTATATTAATTTAATAACAATAAAGAAGTTAATAAATAATAAAAAATAAAGAAAGAACAGGCAAATAAATAAAATAAAAACAAATTCTTTTCTTCCTTTCCTAGAACTTCTTCTTCTTACTCGTCAGCCCATTTCCCGGACATGCGGGGTCGGCTTGGTTATTGCAGATTTGGCATGTTAGTATTGACGGGGTGGCCGGATGCCCTTCCTGCCGCCACCCCCTGCTCCCACGGAAGAAATGTGTACCCGTCTGTGTATAGTGTTGTATGTGTGAACGTGTAATGAAGTGTTATGAAATGTTTGCGAATCGTTTGACCAAGGCTGGACTTGGGGACCAGCTCGATATTCACCTAGAAGCCACAGGCTGGCCGGCACTTCGACCCCCTTCGTTAATCCGCCGGGCGGATTCGAACCGGGGCCGATACGCCTCCCCGTCTCGGAAAGCGGTGCGTTAGACCACACGGCTAACCGAGCGGGTCTTCCTTTCCTAGAACATGACCCCAAAATAGTTTTTAAAAAAAATGAATTTTAAAAAAATGCTCGCCGTTGGAGATTCGAGTCCTCTCTCGGACATGGGAGTATTTGTTGTCCTTAATATAAGTTAGTTTAAGTAGTTTGTAAGCCTAGGGACTGTGACCAGAGTAGTAAGTCCCACAGATTTACAAACACATGAACATTTTTTTTAGAGCCGTGTCGTCGTAATTATGTGGCAATGATGTGGGGCTGCAATTCGGGAGATCCGTGTTCAACTCTCTGCTGTGACGTATACTTTAATTTCGTGTTTTACACAAATTATGAACTTTCCATACGGTTTTGGTCATGTAAGTCGATTTTATTCAGTTTTGTGTATTTGTTGAGTCGTAACATCCGTGGCACACCACTGCTCTATTAGCAACCGAAAACATGTGGCTCTTGAAAGGGAGCCGCAAAGGTTTGATGACAAAACGACAAATCATCGTAATCCCCCCTGAAAAACACGTCTGATCATACACGATGTTTGTGACAGTATGTGCGTCATATGATAGGTATCGAGGCCAACGAGAACAGGCCGCGGCGCGTACGTCACGACACGTCATCAGAGAAGGCTTGAGTGAACGCGAATGTAAATGTGATCACTCCCAATGAAATTATGAAACCATAACAGTTTGTCACATAAGTGCAAGAGATGAACGCAACAGTTTCACAAGCACACACTTTTCCCTGTGCTCTATCAAAGCATTCTGACTTAAATTCTATAATTAAAGTATACAATCAAAACTGACAAGGCTACAAAAAGAGAAGAGAGATGTTAATGATCGGACGCACAGTTCATAAATTTGTGAAAAACAAAAAGTAAGAATGCAGAGACGAAGGAAGACTTGAACACAAACTTACCAAATTACAGTCCGTCACCAACACCACAGAACGACGATGCCACGGTTCTATCAGCCCGATGTCGCATATCTAGCACCTTAGACCATCAACAGTTTCTGCTCTGCTTTTTTTTTTCGCAGTTCCATACAACTTCTTCCTGTTGTTGTGCTTTTCTGTGTTCAGTTTTTAAAGTGCTGTCCACTGCGTCATCTTACCACTAAATATCAAGAGGTGCAATCGCGAGTTTCCCTAGAAAATAACGGTTTACTGTATTCTTCCGCCGTCTGAATCAAGACAGTCGTTTATGTTTGTTTGAACAATGGGGCTGCTGATATCGACCCGATAACTGCAGCAAGAAACAAGTAAACAGTTTTGCTACATTTTACGTGTTCCTAATGATAAGCCACGCGGGCTGTCCGGGCGGCCGATTCCGCCAGAAGTTCGAGTCCTTCCTGGGACACGCGCGCAAGCGCGCGTGTGTGTGTGTATGTGTATGTGTGTGTATGTGTATGTGTGTGTGTGTGTGTGTGTGTGTGTGAGAGAGAGAGAGAGAGAGAGAGAGAGAGAGAGAGAGAGAGAGAGAGAGAGAGAGACAGAGAGAGAGAGAGAGATTGAGTTTGTGAGTTGTTCTTATTATGAGTTTAAGTAGTTTCTAAATCTAGGGACTGATGACCATAGCAGTTTGGTCCACTGGGTTTACAAAAATTTTGAACATTTCATTAATTAGAAAATTGGGTGTATTGTAGACCGGCTCCGTCTGGTACAGCCAACAGGTACAACTGGATAAC
This sequence comes from Locusta migratoria, assembly GCA_026315105.1. Taxonomy (NCBI): domain Eukaryota; kingdom Metazoa; phylum Arthropoda; class Insecta; order Orthoptera; family Acrididae; genus Locusta; species Locusta migratoria. The sequence continues at coordinate 511,024,363 of CM048755.1, forward strand.
GCTAAATGGTCTACAGAAGATGTTCAAGATTCAACTCAATACAAATGTATGCGGAGGTAAAACAGTTCTCGATTCGGGTCTCCGGGAGAGAACAGTATTGAGGCCCAAACAAGTAAACAAATCTCCAACATATTACAATGGAATGCTGGAGGAATGTCTTCAGCTAAAAAGTCTGAACTTATGAAAACTCTAGATGAAGAAAAAATTGATTTATTTGTAATAATCGAAGTTAACATTTATGAAGATAACAAAATATCCCATGAACTGCACATTCTCAATAAATCAAGCCAGATATCAAGTGGAATTTTAGTTAGTGTTCGCAATGAGCTAAGAAACAATTTTAACATCATTAAAAAAATGAATGAACAAAATAAGTTAGAAGTTGTAAAACGTAGAAGTAGGAACATGGAGGCAGCGTTTGTGATTTATGACCTATACAACCGTCCAAACAATAAACCGGAGTTATATATGATTAATATTTCTTCCAAAACAGTGATAATTGGTGATTTTAATGCTCACGTCCAAATGTTCAAAATGTTAAAATGTTTGTTAAGCTTAGGGGACTTAACTATGGGGTCATCAGTCCCTAAACTTACAAACTACTTATCAAATACCTTATACTAAAGACTGCACAAATATCCATGCCCGAGGTGGGATTCGAACCCCGGCCGTGCAGACCGTGACTGGAGCGCCTCAGTCTCCTCGGCCACCGCGGCCGGCCTCACTTCCAACTAGTTGGCTATGAAGATACTAATGTTGCTGGAAAAGCCGTTGAAGAATTCATTTCGTCAAATGAGATAGAACTTACATACAGCTCCAGTGACACACCCTCTTAACTAAATCATAATGGTAGTGTGGTGTCGCCCAAGTATAAAGTGCGCGCCACCTACTTTCGCCACGCGCCGCCATGCACGCACGGCGCGGCGTTCTTACGACGTCAGCCACGAGCGCCCTCCGCTGCAACTCCGCTCATGGCCACCACTGAACTGCATCGGCCACTTGGGAATCAGATAGGCACCAGTTAAGACTTGGCTATCGGATAGGCACTAGGAATCATCAGTAAGCAGGCCTCTATCTAAACTATGTATCAGCATTCTGCAGTCAAGAACTATGTAAAAGTTAAGTATTACTAAGTCTCTATGAAATATATATCTCGTTCTAATTTACTCTAGTGTTTCTAGTTTCTGCTGTCCCACTGGCTGGTCACCTCCGTACCTGCACACGCGTGCATCCTTTATTCCTGTGTCGGTCTCTTTCTACTCGGCCACCGACACCTACGACCATCGGCGAAAACGAGACACAAAAGTGACGACGAGGCGGGGATACAAAAGGTAGATTGACAAATCCGGCTTTAACTTTGGCACCTGCTGATGTTGCTTCTAAAGTAATGAGAAAAATAATAGCTGACCCGTGGTCTGGACATAGTATAATAATTTCGAAGATTCAAAATAAAGCAAAACATTTAGTATGCACACTACCAGAAAGTAGCTGGAACTTCAAGAAGACAAAAAGGAATAAATACTTAGAAGAACTGGAAGAAAAATTAAATCCGTGTAATTTTGATTTCGTTAAAGGTGGACCAGATAAGAACAATAAAAAGTTGTGTCTTGTCATCATTGAGGCTGCTAAAAAAATGTATCCCGAAAGGAAGGAAATTTCAGTATAAACCATACTGGAATGAAGCACTAACAAAATTGAAAACAGTGATCGAAAATGCAAGGAAGAAATCAGAATCAACAGGAGAACATAGTGATGTGGTAGAATGGAGAAAGATTGCAGCAAAAGTTAAAAGAACTATAAATGAGTCCAAAAGAGATACTTCCAACAAATTCATTTAAAATGTAGATTACAGAAAAGATAGTACAAGAACCAACAAATGTCCCGAATACTAACAACACATTATATATTAACCGAAATATTGCAAAAGCGTACAATAAATTGTATTGTCAAACAACAGCTATACCTAAAGAGTTTAAACAAAAAGAGAAACCAATGAAATTTCCTATTCAAAGAAGCATGTTTTGACACATCTAATAGATTATTTATGCCTAACGATGATTTTACTTCAGAAGAACTTACACAAGCAATATCAAGCTTGAAGAATAGGAAAAATCAGATCATATGACGCCTGGGTTCTTAAAACATCTTGGCCCAGTTGCAATGGAGACATTACCAAAATTAATGAATCAAATATGGAAATCATATATACCTGCCGTCTGGAAAAAGAGCATCATCATACCATTATTAAAAACAGAAAAACCAGCGGATAATTTGCTCAGTTACAGACCCATACCTTTGACAAGCATAGTAGCTAAACTATGGAGAAGATAAATTTTTGACTAATGTGGTACCTTGAATCAGAGAACCCTGTTTCTGCAAATCAACAAGGATTTAGAAAATTCCATTCAACTACTGGTCAGACTTTAAACCTCTCACAAGACGTAAAAGAAGCCTTCAGAGATAAGAAAACCTCTCTTGCATTATTTGTGGATTTCAGAGGAGCCTATGACAATATATAGAGTGTAAAATTGCTAGAAAAACTAAGGAATTTAAACATTTCTGGAAAAATATTGCGCTGGATATTCAACTTCACGCAAGGAAGACTATGTGCAACCGAAATAAAAGACACATTAAATAAATATAGTAAGTCCAAGATGGGAGTTTCTCAAGATGCTGTGACCAGTCCAACATTATTGAACACCTTTATCAATGACCTCTCCACATATGTATCTACAACAGAAGAAGTTAAAACTACATTGTATGCAGATGACCTAGTTATCTGGATTTCACTGCCAAACAACAAAAGGGATCAGCTATCAGAGAAAATGAGCCAAGTGATAAATCGCCTTGAAAAGTGGTGATATGAAAACCTTCTAGAAATAAACGCTCAAAAAACCTTCTACCAAATATTCTCGCTGTCACTCACAACCACAATTAACTCTGAAAATTGGAGGAGAAGTTCCGCAGAATGAATATCATAAATACTTAGGAATATATATGGATCAAAATTAAATTGGCAGAACCACATCAATAAAACTGCAGATAAAGCTAAAACCAGACTCAACATACTGAAAAGATTATCAGGAAGTATGACACTGTTGTATATTCTTTTATAGTTGACTGTAGTTTTATACAGATATTTTGTGATATATACAAACCAATATTGTATTACCGGTGCATTGTGACTACTATTCTATACTTCTATAATTAACTGTTGTTTTATGTTGATCTTTTTATGGTATGCACAAACCGGCATTGTTGACCACTCTATTGATGGTTATTGTATACAGATATTTTTGTTATATGCACGGCCAGTATTGTATGACTGCTACACTATAATTAATGTTGTATATTCTTTACAACCTTGTGCTGTATTGGCTGACCTATTGTGTTGTTGCAGCCAAATCTATAATTCGTAACTGCTGCACTGTGTCTACTATCATGTATTCTTTTATGACTGTCTTTTTATACAGATGTTTGTGTTTTATGTACTATCCAATATTTTATGACTGATACATTGTAGACATTGTTGTATATTCTTTTACACTTGGTTGTGGTTTTATATAAGTGTTTTGTGATATGCATTAACCAATATTGCATCACCGCTGCATTGTGGCCACTGTTGTATACTTTTTAATCGACAGTCGTTTTATACTGATATTCCTATGGTATGCACAAAGCAATATTGTATGACCGCTACATTTTAACTGTGTTAGTTTTTCGTTTATAAATGACTGTCAGTTTATACAGATATTTTTGTGGTATGCACAAACTTAATTACGCTATCAATGTAGATATTAGTCTATTTTTTCAAATGACTTCTAATTATTTTTATAATCTGTACAACACGTTTTTAACCTCATTGTGTTTTAACACTACATTGGTGTGTGCTGCCATCTGGCGCCATATTTTTTTATCCTTGACTTGTATCATGTATCAGTTTGCTTTTGTCACTCACTGTGATAATTATGTTTTATTATAATGACATAGTGCACCTATGCACTGTAAATTGTTATATAACAAGTGTTTGACGTTACAAGATATGTCTCATCTCTAAATATGCCCGATCTTGCTCTTATGGATTTAATTGACGTATCTTCTCGTTTTATTATAATGACATGCATGTTTTAAATTTCCGTTTTTCCTTTTTAACAGATTATTGCGTTGTAAAATATTTTATTTGACCTGATGATGCTGACATAGTTCAGTGAAACCGGTAGTCGTTAATAAAAATTGATGATAAGCGATCTTGGTTATTTTATATCTTTTTACAATATTATCGCCTCCTAAAACGTAAACCAACTCAGAATGATGATAAGTCAAGTGCCGGAACATTATTAATAATAATTAGAATATTGGTGCTTTTGTAGCTTAGTTTCTAAATTTCTGCATACTAGTCTAATTAACCTAACATAGTTTGACGCGTTTTTGTTAGTGTACACTGCAGAGTACTGCAGCACGTGTCGGCAGGCATTTGTTTATCTGTCAATGGAGTGGATAGGGACTGCGACTGCTGAGTGCGGCTGCGATGTGAGTTAGTGAGACTTTGCTCCCTGCTCCAAGCTGTCACATCTTCGGTTACGCAACTTGAGTTTGCACCAAATGGGTATCACAGTGCTGACCAGCCCATTCCTACCCGCGTCGAGGTTACTCCCTTATATGTGGTTAAGTGAGAGATCGCCTCGGAAAGTGACGTTCTGGGGGCCGAAATGATGGCCTGACGAACAGATATCAGGCGCTGTCTGTGCCAGCCTATGTTCCTAAGCCAGATACAGATGCCTGACTTGTGTAATTTCAGACGTATACACTACTCATACAATTACAATAGGCGGTGATTTCAATTTAACCCTGATCTGTCGTGAAAATGTATGTTTAAATCTGAAGGTATGTCGTACGCATAAAACAGTGTCCCAAATTGTGCTAAACTTATTCTATGAAACTTATTTCGTACAATTATTTAATTTCATGAAACTACGCGAATAGCAAGTGGATTTTAAAAAGAATTGACCTCTTAGCAACAAATAATCCCGAGCTCATAACGAATATCAAAACTGATCAGGGATTAGTGAACAAAGCGTTGTTGTACCGAGACCTAACATCGAAAGTCCCAGATTCACAAAAAATATACGAAAAAATAGCCTCTGAGAAAAGCAGTGAAGACTTCGCATAATGCCTTCATGACAGTCTCCACTCCTTCCAAATTAGAAATCTAAGCTTACATCAGATGGGAGATGGGACTTAAGTTCAAAGAAATAGTACCGGCAGCAAATGACGGATTTATGCCAAATAAAGTAATATAACACGGAATGGTTCACAAAACAGGTCAGAAAACTGCTCCAGAAACAATGAAAAAATTATGACGTATTCAAACTAACATAAAATTCCCGAGATAGGCTATCTTACACAGAAACTCGAAATTAGCGAGAACTTAAATGCAAGAACTTTACAATATTTTCTACAACAATATTGTGTTTCGAAATTTGGCAGAAAATGCAAATACATTTTGGTCATATTTAAGTATACTAGAGGCAAGACACAAACACTACCTTCACTACGCGTAGTAATGGTGATGCTGATCATGACAGTGCAGCTAAAGCAGAGTTACAAAACACAGCTTTACGAAATTCATTCACAGAAGAAACCAAACCCAATAGTCCCGATTTCAAATTAAGAACAGCTGCGAACATGAGTATGGTAGAAATAGATATCCACGAAGTAGTGAAGCAACTTAAAGCATTTAATAAAAAATAAGTCTTCCTATCCGGACTGTATACCTATCGGGTTCCCATTAGACTATGCTGATGCGATAGCTCCATACTTAACAGTAAATAGAACAGATCGCTCAACAAAAGATCTGCATCCAAGGACTGGAAAGTTGCACTAATATTAAAGAACGGCAATAGGAGTAACCTGCTAAATTACAGACTTATGTCACTGACATCAGTTTGCAGCACGGTTTTGGAACACATACGCTGACAACTAGCTCTTTACTGCCCTTGAAAGATGAATGCTATCAACAAGGGATCTGAAAATGTTCACATGTTTTTAAACCTACTGGCCCAAACTGCTATGGTCACATCAATCACTAGACTTTCAAATTGTTTAAATTAACTTACGCTAAGGACAACACACACACACACACACACACACACACACACACACACACACACACACACACATGACCTCGCAAACGGTTTTTAATGAAACTGCAAAGTAATGGAATATCCTCTCAGATTTTTGACTGGAAAGGAGATTTCCTGTCAGAGAGAACATAGTCCGTAAAAATCGATAGAAAGGTATCGGCTAAAACAGAACTGATATCTGGCGTTCCCCTGGATACTATTATACACTGCCGGAAAACAAAAGCTTGTGTACATGGAAAGATGTACATGAAAAGATTTTGTCCGATGACGCCAGATGCACTTACGGAATAGAAGTTGTACTAATAATAGCTTCGAAGTCGTCCGCCAACAAATAGCGCAGCAACACAGTTGCCAAAGCGCCATCTCTCTGAACGGTTAAATAGGGAAGTTTGACAGCCATGATGCTCAGTGTGATATCAACGTGTAAAGATAACAGGCGTCATGCTACGGAGACGAACCAGTGCTTGCCACAGCCAACTGAGGGAGTTTGAAACGGGCACAACTGTTTTCTTCCCACTGGCCGGGCAGTCGTTTTGGAGGATTGCCTCTCGAGTTGGACATGCTGCATCAGTTGCGCAGTGACGCTGGTTACAATGGTCACGTCAACATTCCCACACGTGTACACGGGGTTCTACACGTCCACACAGCACGGAAGTTTGCCACGATTCTCGTATTATAAAGGCAACAGTGACAGATCGTGCAGTTACCACAGCACAGATAAGATTTGTGAGCCCAGAAGTGTAAACACGAATTGTTGCCAAGTGATTAGTAGCAGCGGGACTACGGGCACGTGCGCCTCTAACCCGTCTTCCAGTCAGGCCAGAGCATCGACGTGCACGGTTCCACCAGTGCCTTCAGAGGATCAGTTACAAGGGAATGGTCAGACTTATGTCGAAACCTGTGTTGCTATTTTTACCACTGTGAGTTAACATTGAAGGAAGCCTGTATGCAGACTGTTAGCTGCTGACATGACCTGGAAGTCTGTAAAAACTTTTATGAAGTATGTCATTATTGTTGCATGGTTTCCGCGCTTATAACTGCCTGTCGTATAACCCTGACCTCTCTCGCTACGTTATACCAATGCCATCTAGGGGCAAGGTGGCGTTAGCTACGTGCCGCTCTCCTGCCACAGCAGTGAGAGAGCCGATTCGTCCAATGAAAGCGATCGTACGATAATTAATAAATACGATAATAATAAATTCGTTGACAAATGCAGCAGATATGTTATCTACAACATTTTTTCCAAATAGCTATGAAATAGACACAAATACATACACGGTTTAGAAGACGTCAAACTTTTATTTCTTGTAATTACCACAAAAGTGCGAAATATTGATACAATGTTCAAAACATAGGTTTCTTATGCACCAAGAACATACAAGCAAAGACGACATATGACAGCCCTACGAATCACAGACGTTGTTAGACGTCCGCATAGAAAAGTCGACCGGTGTTAGGAAGGAATCAGGCCTAATATCAGTACATTTCGAGGCCTGCCACGCATATTTAATCACATTTTGAAGCCGTGGGGAGGAAAACCGATAATGTTCGACTGAATGCAAGTTGGACATATTGTCACGGAGATAGACAGGAAACTGCTTTGATTTGTACACACTAATTTTCTCTGTTAGTTTTCTGTAAAATGCCTTCCACTGGCGGAAAAATTCTCTGTCTAACGATTGAATTACGTTTGTAGGGCCGAGTGGAATCTAAACTACCTCTACTTATTTGTCAAGGTGAACTCGAAATACAGCTTTTAATGAATCAGAACTTTTATGACCTCACCACGAATCTAGAAGGAGAAGAGATTTGTTCCCGCAGAACGGAAGAAAAGCATGATGCATGAAAGAACGTTATCATTTCCCATTTTTCCAGACTTCGATGCCTCTATCACAGAATTGTCTGCGTAGAACATTGTTAGTTTGACACGTGGTCCAAAACGTCCAGTTGGTTCTTGAAGACGCACATATAGTTTAGGCAGCAATGAACCATCCAGACTAATTATGGGCTTTATAGTGTATGAATGGGTGAGTGCAGTCGTGGATTGCGCAATTGCCTCAATATGTTTTTCCCCTTTGAATGGCAGTGTTCTTTTCGCACGCATTTCTTTTTGAAAACCTGACTGCTCTGCATTGTAAACGTAAGATTCACTAAAACTGGTGATCTTATTTTTTGCAGTCGTAAGAAAAGCTTCTATCATTTCCATTTAAGTCACTTCATTTTCCGACCTGCTTCTCGATACACATTTTGTTATTTTTCATGCTATAATTTTATGTGATCTTTTGAAGCGACTAATCCAACTTTTAGAAGCTGTAAATTCTTTAGACCCTATCGCGTTGGCAATCTCTAAGGTCCAACCACGCAGAGTTGTGTCGCTGACACTCAATGACTGTCGTCTGGCGTCGGTAAGTTGCTCAAGAAGTCGCGCATTTCTCTCCGTCGCAATTTCCAGTCGACTCTTACGTCGTCCAGCGACTTCCTTTTTCCATCTATACAATTCACGTTCAGAACGGACAAAGCGATACCTATTTTGAGTCGCGGTGGAGTAGCTGAGCGGTCTAAAGCGTCTCGCTGCGGAGCGCGCGGTTGCTCGCCGTGGAGGTTCGAGTCCTCCCTGGGGAATAGGTGTGTGTGTTGTCCTTATGTTAGTTTAACCAGGTTTAAGTAGTTTGTACGCTACGGACTGATGACCACACAGTTTGGTCCGATAGATTTACAAACATTTGAACCTATTTTGAACATTACCGACACGTAGGAGTTTCTTACCACTTTCGTTCAACCAATACTTCACCGCTTTTTCTTTGTCTGATAATGTAATTGTAGTTCCTGGTGTTGCTTTCGGAAATAATTGATGATGGTACATAGCACTAGCACTCGAAGAGTCTTCATGTGTGCAACGTTCTTCCGTTTCTCCGACGTCTGTAGATTAACAGTCTGCAATACCGAGTGTTTCAGTCGTTTCTAGCCACATTTCTGCGCTATTTACATGCTCGTCTAGAAGTTTAACTACCATTTCGCACATCACACAGTCTTCACGCGTGTTTTCTGTTGATTGCTTCATTTGGCGTGTGTGGTATATCTGCATGGCAAGCAGCAAAACATTTACAGGGTTTGCCATCACCTGTGAGGGGAGAATGAATGTTCACCGTAAAGTGGCTTGCGGAATATAGAAGTAGATGTACAGAATATCTTTCACATCTCTAACCAGTTTCAGGACGGTATGTTTCGAAATACTTACCAGAAATGAAAAGGAAGTTCATGCCACAGAAAAGAATATTCGTTTCCCCTTTCCACCAAAACCGTGCAACGATATTCCTCTTTACTTAACGCCGCGATAAGACGGCCGCACCTCCCGACCATGCTCACAACGCTCACCATAACAACAGCTCGCGACTCGCCATTTTCAGGGGTGGCCAGCCGTCACCGCAAGCGCCAAGCAGGAAAAACGCCCATTTTCGTGATTTTTTTAGGTGACTTCCAGGTCATGTCAGCACCTAACATTCTGCATACAGACTTACTTCAACGTTTGTGGTGTCGCACAAGTCCAAAGTGCGCGCCACCTACTTTCGCCGCGCGCCGCCATGCACGCACGGCGCGGCGTTCTTACGACGTCAGCCACGAGCGCCCTCTGAGAAACTCCGCTCGTGGCCACCGCTGAACGACATCGTTCACTTGGGACTGAGATAGCAACCAGTCAAGGACTTCGGAATCAGATAGGCACCAGTGAAGACTTTGCTATCGTATAGGCACTAGGCAGGCCTCTAGCTCAACTATGTATCAGCCTTCTGCAGTACTATGTAAAAGTTAAGTATTGTATAAATTCTGTTCGATATATATCTCGTTCTAATTTACTCTAGTGTTTCTAGTTTCTGGCTGCTCCCCTCCGTACCTGCACCAGCGTGCTATCTTTATTCCTGTGTCGGTCTAATTCCACTCGGCCACCGACACCTACGACGGAAACGAGACACAAAAGCGGCAACGAGGCTGGGACACAAAAGTGGCGACGATGAGTGATAGACGAACCTTGGACCAGCCAGCTTGCAACAGCAGTCGGAGCACGCAGAAATTGTTCCCACCCACCCACCCTTATTATAAGAATTTTGGGGGAACATTTTCAGTTACGTGTTTTGTGGACTTTTTTGTTGCAGAGCGAGCGTCCTCTTTCATATTGCATTTGTGTTTTGTTATAATTTACTTGTATGCGCCGCGCCTAATCGGTCAGCATGGCCACTACCCCGAACCCAAACGTAATGGAAATTATTCAGTTACAGACAGCGTAAATCACTCAACTCCTGCAGGCAGTGTCGCAGTTAACGGCACAGGCTGCTCACCAACAACAACAGCCGTCACATCAGCAGCCCACACCTGCCGCTGCACCGCTTCCTACATTTCGCCAATACAACGAAAGTGAGGAAGAATGGAGCGACTACTTCGCACAGTTTCAAGAACTCGTCGCGGCTCATCAAATTACAGGTCAGAAAGTGAAGCATCTGTTATTATCTGTGGTGGGCACCAACACCTTTGTGTTACTGAAAAAACTTTTCCCCGACGCATCTCCTCGTGATGTAGACTTTGAACAAATAGTAGAGGCACTAAATGCTCATTATGAGAGAAAAGTTCTCGTAGCTGCGGCACGGTACCGATTTTTCAGACTTAAAAAATTACCACAGCAGTCACACCAAGAGTGGATTACGGAATTGAAGGGCTTAACCAGCAAATGTAAATTTACTTGCTCTTGTGGACTTTCGTATAGTGACGTGATGTTGAGGGATGCGATTACGCAGAACATTCAGGACCCCAGAATTAGGGCAGCAATTCTAAAACAGTCAGACCCTTCATTAGACAGTGTACTGCAGCTTATAGAAGTGCATGATACTTTTGACTTAGCAGATGTAGAAATGCAAAGCCACAGTGTCAATTCAGTGCGCCGCAACGGACGCTTTCCTAGCCGTAGTTCTCAGTATAGCACTAGTGATTCTTTAAATTCTACCGGTCGTGCTGAACAGACAGTGAACAGTAGCAAGTGTAAAAGTGCGACACAAAGGTCGCCCCGTCGTGTTATGAACAGTAATTTGAATAACGGGCGCCAATTTTCATTTCAGAAAAATGTTCGTAAGTCTTGCCCTCAGTGTGTATCTCGCCATAAGCGTGCACAATGCCCTAATCGGAACGCGACCTGTTATCAATGTGGCAAATCAGGACACGTACAAACAGTGTGTATGCAAAATAGAAATTGCAAGAACGGTGCCTTTCAGAACATTGCCTCGCAGAGTGCGAGAACAATTCCTTCTGTAAATGTTATACATGCTGTGAACTTAGACAGTGCTTCTATTGATTCTCAAAGGCAAGAAAGTGCTTCTGCGCCTACTGCAAAACTATGTAGTGAGCCACGTCGCATGCGCCGACGAGCGCGTAAAACAGTGAAACGGAAAAGGGTTCGGGACAAGCAAATTTACTATGTACAGTGCAATCCTGTAGTGAACCTAGTGCCTTCTGCAACTTCTAATTGTAATAGTGCCCAGTACGGTGTAGCTAGTGGCAGTAGAATTGGTGTAGCTACTCAAAGTAATTTTAGTGCAGTAGCCTCGCATTGCGCGGACGCCGATCCGGCGGTAGTGCCATCTAGTGACAGTGTTGTTAATCCGCTGCGTGCCGAGTCTGCGCCACTTAATTCACTACACAGCCCGCGCATGCGCAAGCGTAGTAAACTAGTTCAATCAGACGTTGCCCACATTCGCGCACCTGTAGAGCGCCGCAAGCAAAAACTTTTTGTGAATCTTTACATAGACAATAAGACTGTGCAACTTCAGCTTGATACTGGTTCCGCTGTCACATTAATGAATAAAGACACTTATGAACTGTTGGGTTCGCCAAAATTGTCGCCTTGTCAACAAGTGCTAACAGCGTACACAGGTCAAAATATTCCCGTGCTAGGAACGTGTAGCCTGCCCGCCTCTTTTCAAGGTGTAACGAAAACAGTTGCTTTTGTTGTTCTTCAGGCCAAATCTACACAGAACATTTTTGGACTAGATGCATTTGACTTATTTGGTTTATCAATTCAAAGAGATGTGCTTCAAATTTCGTCAGTAGTGCCTCAGGACAAAATAAAGGCATTGTGTGAAAAATATAGTGACTTGTTTTCGCCGGAACTAGGTTGTGCAAAAGACTTCGTGGCACATGTAACTTTAAAAGAATCTGCAGTTCCAAAATTTCGTAAAGCTAGACCAGTGCCTATCGCAATCCGTGATACAGTTGCCGAAGAACTTACACGTTGGAAAGATAGTGGTGTGATTTCTCCTCTTTCTGCGAGTGAGTGGGCCTCGCCTATAGTAATTATACCCAAGCCGTCAGGAAAACTTCGTCTCTGTGCGGACTTCAAATCAACGGTGAACAGTCAAACAATTGTAGATACTTATCCCCTGCCCAGACCTGAGGAACTAATGGACAAATTAGGACAGTCTCGCTTCTTTTCCAAGATTGATTTAGCAGAGGCATACTTACAAATTCCGCTTGATGACGAGTCAAAAAAAAATTTTCGTCATTAATACTCACATGGGCCTTTTTCAATTTCAACGCCTACCATTTGGCAGTTCTTCCGCCCCTGCTATTTTTCAGCGTTTCTTGGAACAGCTGACAGTTTCTGTACCGTGTTGTTCGAACTATTTAGATGACAGTGTAGTATCCGGACGTACAGTTGAAGAACATTTAGCAAACCTGGAGTGTCTTTTCAAAGTTTTGACTGCAGCAGGTCTACGTTGTAATAAAGCAAAGTGTTCGTTTTTTCAAACTGAAATAGAGTACCTAGGCCATGTGATTAATGCCCAAGGAATCCATCCCTTACAGTCACATCTTAGAGCAATCAGAGACTTGCCTCCACCTAAGAATGTGCAGGAATTGCAAGCAGTAATGGGAAAGCTTAACTATTATTTCAGGTTTAATCCCAATGCCTCTCAGATTGCAGCTCCACTGCATCATTTACGTAGGAAGAATGTTCCTTTTCTATGGTCTAAAGATTGCCAAGTTGCTTTTGACAAATTAAAGTCTGCACTACTCAGTGATGCATATTTGATTCCCTTTGACCCACAGAAGCCTGTAGTGCTAGCAGTTGATGCCTCGTACGGTCTGGGTGCAATTTTGTCGCATCGTATTGGTTCTCACGATCGTTCTATTGCCTTTGCATCCAAGCTACTGAGGCCAACGCAACAGAATTACAGTCAGATAGAAAAGGAGGCCTTTGCAATCATTTACGGCGTCACAAAGTTTCACCATTATCTCTATGGCAGAAAATTCTATTTGTTGACAGACCACAAGCCTCTCACGTCGTTGTTCTCACCCACAAAGCCAATTCCGCCACGAACGGCGCAAAAACTTCAGAGATGGTCCTTGATATTGTCTAATTATCAGTATGAGATGTTGTACCGACCTACCACTAAACACTCCAACGCGGACACACTTTCCCGACTTCCAGTTGGCCAGGATGTGTCGTTTGATTCTTCGGAAATGGCATGTTGTCAGATAGACTCCAGAGATGCTTCCGCTGTCGCAGATTTCCCTTTGAACTCTCGTCGGGTTGCACAGGAAACAGCTGCGGATGCAGACCTAAGTGTGGTAGCACGTTTTGTTCGCTCAGGGTGGCCTTCCAGAGCCAAAGACATTCAACGGCCTCTGGTTCGACGTTATTTTGCACAACGTCATGCATTATCTTTAAGTCAGGGTGTTCTGTTGTTACATACGAACAACGACCAAACAAGAGTGATTGTTCCTCGTTCCCTGGAACGAGGAGTGTTACGCCTCCTGCATCAAGAACATTGGGGTATTGTTAGGACAAAGCAACTGGCCAGACGTCATTGTACCTGGGTTGGCATGGACGCTCAGATAGAGAACATGACGTCACAGTGTACGGTTTGTGCGGAGCATCAGGCGGCTCCTCCGCAACGTTTCTCAGACTGGTCACGCCCCAAGGGCCCATGGCAACGTTTACACATTGACTTTGTCGGACCTTTCTGGAATACGCGCTGGTTAATCGTTGTCGACGCTTTCAGCAAGTTTCCTTTTGTGATTGCCATGAACTCTAACGACGGCGTCTAGTACAATCAGTGCCTTAACATCAGTGTTTTGCATCGAAGGTTTGCCTGAAACTGTCGTCAGTGACAATGGACCTCAGTTTGTTAGTGCGGAATTTCAACAGTTTTGTCGTGTGAATGGCATTCAGCATATCACCACCGCACCTTTTCACCCTCAGTCCAATGGTGAAGCAGAACGTTTCGTTCGAACATTCAAGTCTCACATGGAAAAGATGAAAGGTCAGCACTCCAGGCAGCAAACTCTTCAAATTTTCCTGTCTACGTATCGGACGCCACGTGACGGCCCGTCTCCTGCCGAGCTGCTACACGGCCGCCGTCACCGCACTCTCCTTCACCTGCTGCAGCCTCCCACGCACCGAGTCGGTTCGTATGGCGCTTCGCGTTTTCAGGTTTCTACGCCGGAGCTGTACAGGGTGTTTGCTGGTATGAAGAAGACATGGTTGCCAGGCACCATTCAGCGCGTGCTCGGTCGCAATATGTATGTTGTACGTTCTTCCACAGGGTCGGAGTTGCGGCGCCACGCAAACCAATTACGCTTGCACAGGGCGCGCGATCCTTTCTCGGGTTTCTTGATTCCAGACCCAGTTCACCGCCAGGGAGCACAACCACATCGTTCGTCCCCGGACTACGAGATCCCTGACGTCGACGCATCTCCGACGCAGTCGTCGCCGCAGATGACAGCGTCACCGAGAGGGACTCCAGGACCGTGCGTCCCCCCCCCCCCCCAGCTTGGGCCACGCACCTCAGAAGAAGATGACCTGCTCCCTCTGGGCGGGGGTGTGCGCCCTTCCCCAGGTTTCGGCGGGTTTCCTGGAGGATCGCAAGGCGGATGCCGCGACGGCGTCTCGATCCCAGCCTCAGCTACGACGCCCGTCCCACCAGTAACGCCCCCTCCCAGGCCCTCCTCCCAGTGCCGTCGCCGTGGCCCTCAGCCCTACGCCACGACGGCGCGGCGGTTTGGGGGGGAGGGGTGTGGTGTCGCACAAGTCCAAAGTGCGCGCCACCTACTTTCGCCGCGCGCCGCCATGCACGCACGGCGCGGCGTTCTTACGACGTCAGCCACGAGCGTCCTCTGAGAAACTCCGCTCGTGGCCACCGTTGAACGACATCGTTCACTTGGGACTGAGATAGCAACCAGTTAAGGACTTCGGAATCAGATAAGCACCAGTGAAGACTTTGCTATCGTATAGGCACTAGGCAGGCCTCTAGCTCAACTATGTATCAGCCTTCTGCAGTACTATGTAAAAGTTAAGTATTGTATAAATTCTGTTCGATATATATCTCGTTCTAATTTACTCTAGTGTTTCTAGTTTCTGGCTGCTCCCCTCCGTACCTGCACCAGCGTGCTATCTTTATTCCTGTGTCGGTCTCATTCCACTCAGCCACCGACACCTACGACGGAAACGAGACACAAAAGTGGCGACGAGGCTGGAACACAAAAACGTTAACTAACAGTGCTAAAAAAAAATCAACACTTGTTTCGGCATGACAAATCTGACCATTCCCTTGTTAGAAGAATAAAGGGCCATCTGCTGTCTCATAGAGTGCATGCGTCCAATACACTCTGGCCTCGCCCCACACCATATAGTCTGTCATGCGACATCGTTCGCCTTAGGTGTTCGTGGAGGTATCGGTAGACAACAAGCGATATGTACAGAATGATGGCAGACCTGTTCTTCCTTCAACAGGAAGGTGATGTATTGTTCCAACAGGATAATGCTATAATGCTCGCCACGTACTGCGCGGGAAACTCAACGTGCTCTGCAAGTCGTGCACTTCCCAGGCCAGCGCGCTCTCCGCATGCCTACAATCGAGTATGTTTGGGGTATGATGTGACAACTGTCACGTGCGACCAGTGGCGTAGCTATGTCACCAAGGGCCCCGGGGCAAAAATGACATTGGGGCCCTCTTTACACTAATACTGTACAGATGCAAAACAACTTCATCATCAGCTCCTCACCGCCCACTGGAAGACATAATAAGGCAAACCTAAATACTACTAAGTAAATTATTATGTGTCACGCAGCAGATAAAATTTAATCGTACTCTCTCTAATACAACTGTGAAAGTTTAAAAGTCGAAATTCCTTTATTCAACTAAAATATTATATACAGTAAAAAGTGTATTATCCGAAATAATTTGGGGACACGGATATTCGGAAAACCGTTTTTTTCGGATATTCGAGCTGTACACTTCTATTTGTCAATAAGAAGTACTGTACAGTAAAAGTATTTATACTCTATTTGGAGGAGCGCGATCCTTCACATTGCACGCCGCAACACTTGGAAGACGCAGCTGTTCCTGTGAGCAGCTTTGATGCTGCCGCTACCTCTGCAGACTGAAGTGTGCCGATTGTTGGACACATTGACTGGCCGCTTCGCCTGTCAGCAGCGTCATATAGTGGCGTCTTGTAAAGGCCTAATGAGTATTGTTCCGCCAGCCGGTGGCCCAGAGCGGCTACTGTGGGAAACTTGGTTTGAGGGGAAGGGGATATGATGGACGATAGGGTGGTAGGGTAAAACAAACTAAGTAAAAAATTCGACGCTCTACTTTAACTTTTTTCTATCGTCGCTCAGGAATTCCGAGGGGCCCCTGGAGCTCGGGGGCCTCGGGGCACTGCCCCGCCTAGCCCTATGATAGCTACGCCACTGCGTGCGACTCATTTACCCACAACACTTACAGAAATACGTAAACAGGTCGAGCAGGCGAGGAATAATATATCTCAAGACAGTATGTACCATCAGTATGATCAAATGGATGCCAAAATCAGCGCATGCGTTGCCACCCGTGGAGGCTACGTGATGCACTAATAATGGTGTTTCAGCATGGATCGACACCTGGTAACCCAGTACCGCTTGAGCTATTGATCTGTAATTGTAGTAATTTCATACGCACTGTTTCAACAATAAATGTTGAGCGAAATGAGAAACTGAAATCGTACTAATTTTTATTTCCGGGAGTTATGTCCTCTACTGTTTCTCATCTACTACATAAATGACTAGCTGGTTCCCAGGAGTTGCTGCCGCAGAAGTAATAATTGTGCAAACAGCGTTTGAAATTTGAAAGTGTTAGCATGTTTAATTACGAAGTTTTATTACAATCATATAAACGTTATGGCAGAGCATAAAATACGAACTTGCGATAAATGGGGTTTCCAATCTCCCATTAGTCCACCTCCTCCTTTCCCCTCTCTCTGCTCACCTGCTCCTTCCCCCGTCTGCTCCTCTCACTTTCTCTGCCCATTTCCTCCTCATCCTCCCTCTCTTCATGTCTTTCCTCTGTCTATCTCCCCACTCTCGTTCTCCTCCTCTCCCCTCTCTCTGCCCGTCTCCTTCTGTAACCTCTCTATGTCCGCATCCTCTTGTATTGTTGTTGACAATACTTGATCAACCATGGTTAACATATAACCACTGCAAAGCACGTAATTTTTCACTTGTTAAATGTCTATGTTCTTTGTAGCAAATATTTACGTATATCAGTGTGGCAACAACGTAAGTTATTAGCGATATGTTATTTCGGTGTAGAATGCTTTTGTGGCAGCTGACCTAGGCGCATTTTTGATTGCAGTATTCTGTTATTACTTTCGTCTTTGTACCCAAATATCGTCAAAAAACTTCACAATAAAAAACCCTTTAACAGCAGTTTTACGAGTATGTAGACTTAATACATTTAATAAGCGCCAGATAAATGTGTCTTAGACTCTATGGAAGAAGTTGTTACAACACATTAACAACAGATCCAAATCCGTGATCATGATTGTTCGTCATAACAATTGCTGTTAACTGTATAAGTTTCGCAGCACTTTTAGACTATGAACTTGCATTATAATTAACACAAATATTTTCCAAGTGGCACTTTCGTTGTTAGATCAAACCTCACCGAACTGTTATACTTCGAACTGGAAGTGTATTACTGACAGATTCGTGATATTCCATTACTGCATTTTAAGAAAATACACTATCTGGCTCATCAATTCGCAGCTTTCATAAACTCTGGACACACCGACGGAACTTGATGCACATCTGTACTCAATAGTCAATATTCATTTAAAACGTAAAACTGTGTAAATAGGTAAAATTCTGGAGTGGGCGTGACATACCAGCTGTCGGCCAATACCAAAAATAACATGGCGGACGCTAGTTCAATTTGCCTCAAACTTGGCGCACCTATCGCCACTCTATGAAATTCACGCTCGTTGGTTGTAACGTACTTTCCACTAGAGGCCGTCAAACGGTGCCTGGCTCCCGGTCGTTCCCGCCAGAGGGAGCGGCTAGCGAGACCGCCGTACCCGGGAGCTGGCCGTGCCGATAATGCAGTCTCGGGAGCGAGAAGACTCGGTACTCCCGGCCGACAGCAGTGCGCATGCGCACGGCCAGCCCCCTCACGACGCCGATAATTATTGCGCCCGTCCGCCGGCCGGGCCGAGCCGAGCGGGGATGTGCCAAGACGAAAAAGAGGGGGAAAAACAACTTTTTCGATTTTCAAGTTGTAAGAAATTTTGACGGTATATAAGACCACATCGCATCGTTTTATGAACTTATTTTTTCCTTACAAGCTTTGCCTTGCCTGTGAAAAAATAAAAAGTCTACTTTTCATTCCACACGAGTTTTCAGTTTCGTAAAGCTCCTCACTCGATTTTGATGAAAGTATTCGGTTAAAAAATCCTATTTTTGGACACAGGGTAGTACGACATCTTAGCTTTCCAATAAAACGTTCACCTTTTCGAAATTCGTAACAATCGTTTTCAAATGATGCTTTTTGTCAGGTATGCGCACTTGATTTACAAATCGTGTATTGAAAAAGTTTGATAGCGGGCAGCTTACTGTACTATGCATTTTAGGTCATACATTATAGCGAGTGAAATTGAGCTAAAAGATCAGAAAAGTTTTTTAAATGTTTATCGCACTGATATCTACCTCCTTTCACAAGTAATTGTGAGTTATCTGAGCGGCATCAAGCCGCGTCCGCAAGCCTACGAACTCGGCGTGTGTTGAGCGTGGCGTAAAGCACTGCAACGCCGGAAAAATAATTTGCTCAAAATGTTCAAATGTTTGTAAATCTATCGGACCAAACTGCGTGGTCATCAGTCCGTAGCCTACAAACTACTTAAACCTAGGTAAACTAACCTAAGGACAACACACACACCCATGCCCCAGGGAGGACTCGAACCTCCACGGCGAGCAACCGCGCGCTCCGCAGCGAGGCGCTTTAGACCGCTCGGCTACTCCACCGCGGCAATTATTTGCTGACCATGTATGTTGGTCCCTCGTGATGTGTTAATAATTCATAGCCAGAAAATAGCAACCGATTACAATGGACAATGATGTCCTATGGTTTTATGTAATACTACACTAAAGAGGTATACAAGTAGTTTGTTGTTCACATTGCACAATTAATGGAATACATATTTCGTGTTTCAAACTACAAGAGAAGAAACAATGTAAACTGCGAATTTGCTGTTGATGGACTGAAATAAAATTTCTGAAATTCTACTCAATGACTTTCTAGTTGAGGATAATAAACGGAAGAAACCCAAAAATATACTTACATTTACTGATGCATCTACACCTAAGATTACACTATTTAGCCTTCTCTTAAGCCGGCCGCGGGGGCAGAGGGGACTGCGACGCGCCAGTCACACGGCCGCTACGGTCGGGAGTTCGAATCCCTCCCTCGGGCATGGATATTTGTGTCGTCTTTAGTATAAGGTAGTTCATAAGTAGTTTGTCAGTTTAGGGACCCACTGTTAAGTCCCTTACGCTTAACAAACATTTGAACCTTATCTTAATTTTCGCTTTTGTAACTCTCAGAAAATGTTCTACCACAAGGTGAAACAATTTATATACAGTGTCTAACATAAAAGCGCTATCCCTCACACCGGGACTAAAGTAGGAGTACATAACAGTAAAATTAAAGACATTTAGTTACCTCCTGATAAGGGATGCTGCAACTTATAGCCTTGGGGGTACGTCAGGTGTGCCAGATTTATGTGGTACACGCTGTACATGTTTCAGCTCATCTCCACTTCCAATAAACTCTACACGGTTCTCAGAACTTTTATTTATTATGTTAGGAAGCTGTCTGATGGGAACTGCTTTTCTATGAACATTTCCTGATTCTCACAATTTTCCTTGTCTCCATGGTACTTTCATATCGATTTTTTATACTTTAAATGAAAGGAAAACGCGCAGATTTAGTTTAGGCTCAGACACTGCAGATCAGTAGAGGATGAGAAGCAGGTGTCATTTGTTTCATTGTGTGATTTGTTTTTTCGTTCTTAGTGGGCTTGTGGCCAGCAACAAGGGATCGTCACCCACTGTCACTGGAAGATCGAAGGAAACACTGGTGTGACCAGTACTTTTTCACTGCCATCAACTTTGAGCCAGCTACCTGTTAATTGATTTTGTAATTTTATTACTATTGTTTGCACACTGTAGTGACTCATAGAATTATAAACACATTAGAAATATGTGGTATGGACCCATTTAGGAGAGTTTTTCCTTATGTGAAAAACTAAACATTTCTTAATTTTTTAAATTCATATTAAAAAATTAATAGTAATAGAAGAAAAATAAACATATTATCATAAGTATAATTGAAAAAAAAATCATGCAGAGGAGCTTCTGCTGAAATCAGGCTGGAGACTTGTGATACTTGTACTGCAGAAGCAACACCATACCCCAATCGGTTCGCGCCGGCGCCGACTCGCGCCGGGAATATTAAAGATATCGAATGTTAAAGCAAGGAATTACTCTCTTAAATGTTAGTCTATATGGATGGAAGGAGTGCATTACCACCTATTTCTTATGTTCATAAAATTCGACGGTTCACTACAGTGTGAGAACAATAGTAATAAACCTAGGCGATCTGTGCAAATACTTTGCAGCATTAGTGACCATTCATGTAAAATGGAAATAAGTAAAATTAGATATTTATCATTTAAAAATATTTATTATAGATAGTAACAGTATACAGAATATTATATAAGCTTGTGTTTTCTTAAATTCATATCAAAACACGTATTTAAAATCAATTATAATTATAAAATAGATTATTTTAATATATAAGAAAGATAGAGGACACGTACGAATACTTCGCACCGTTAGTGGAATGACTAAAACGTTGGGAAGACATGGAACTAAAGTTGAATGTTCACGCATAGCTTTCTTCAGAATCAATCCGTGCAAGTGTTTAAAAGCACAAATGAAAGATCTTGATCCGTTGAGCGTTGTTAGGTCAAAGAGAACTGTGTACTTTATTTAGAACCGAAGATATCTTAAAACAAATCGATTAAAAATATTCAATGCAAGGACAGAAGGATCCCGCGTTTGAATCTACATCTACATCTACGTACATACTCCGCAATTCACCGTAAGGTGCGTGGCGGAGGGTACACTGTACCACTACTAGGCATTTCTTTTTCTATTCCACTCCCAAATTGAACGAGGAAAAAAAAAAAGGAATGCCTATATGCCTCCGTACGAGCCCTAATTTCTCTTATCTTGTCTTTGTGATCTTTACGCGAAATGTAAGTAGGCGGCAGCAAGATCGTACTACACTCAGCTTCAAATTCCGGTCCTCTAAATTTACTCAACAGAAATTCACGAAAAGAACGTCGTATTTCTTCCAGCGTTCCCCAATTGAGTTGCCGGAGCATTTCTGTGACACTCGCGCATTGGTCGAACCTACCGGTAACAAATCTAGCTGCTCGTCTTTGAACCGCCTCTATGTCTTCCTTTAAACTGATCTGCTGCGGGTCCCAAACACTTGAGCAACACTCAAGACGTGGTCGTACAAGCGTTTTATACGCGGTCTCCTATACAGGTGAAGTACATCTTCCCAAAATTCTCCCAATAAACCGAAGTCGGCTGTCCGCCCTACTCACAACTGTCCTTACATGCTCTTTCCATTTCAGATTGCTCTGCAATGTTGCGCCTAGATATTTGAACGACGCGACAGCATCAAGAAGCTCACTACTAATGCTGTATTCGAACATTATGGGATTGTTTTTTCTACTCATGCGCATCACCTTACATTTTTCCACATTGAGAGCTAGCTGTATCCTGTATGCTATTGCAGTCAGTTACAGATGACAGCCTCCCATACACCACAGCATCATCAGCAAACAGCCGCAAATTACAACTTATACTGTCCATCAGATCATTTATATATATAGAAAATAATAGCGGTCCTATCACAATCCCCTGGGGCACGCCTGACGATACACTAGTCTCTTATGAACACTCGCTGTCGAGAACAACGTACTGCGTTCTATTACTTAGGAAGTCTTCCAGCCAGTCACAAATCTGTGAACCTATTCCATAAGCTCGTATCTTCGTTAGCAGTCTGCAGTGTGGCACCGCGTCGAACGCCTTTTTGAAGTCGAGAAAAACACAATCCGTAAAAGTAAAGGAAGGAGAGACTTAAGTTAATCATGATACTTGATGACGAATCTGCGAAAATGAAGGAAATGGGTCGGATAGAACAGCCTGACAGAATGACTTTAGTTTAAAGCCAGGATATCTCCATAAGAAATATACAGAAAAAAATCTCTTTTGAGTGTAGAAAAAGTGGATGAATACCTTTAGTTTTACACAAAAATGAAGGAAATCAGCTGGGTAGTTTAGTCTGTCCGACTGACTTTAGTTTCAGTAGATTCTTTTAATATATAATATAATAAAATCAATGAACTGTTAGCTGGATTCTTGAAGTGGCCAGCAATCGATCTTCTGCTGACAGTGGGTTGGGATTCCTTATAGCTGGGGACAAGCTCTCCCCTTCCCTCGGAAAAAAAATAAAAAATAAAAAAAAAGTGGCAGACGCTTCTCATCCTTTACTGACCTGTCCTGCAGTGTCTGAGGCTAAAGTAAACCAGCGTATGTTGAAAATTCGCAAGTACCATCTTGCAGACAAAGAAAATTGTCTTCAAATGATACAGCAAAATGTTCGTAGAAACGTTGTTCGTCTCAGACAGGTTACTAAAAGCAACTCAGTTCATTCTTACTTTCATCTCAGACATGAAAGTACCGCATTTATGCCGGACACACTGTATACAATTATTTTCACCCTGTGGGAACACATTTTCCGAAAGCCACCCAAGCGAAAAGGTATATATTGTGTCTTAGGAGTAGATGCATCAATAAATATAAATATCTTTTGACTTTCTCGTTCATCTGCAACTAGAAAGCCGTTAACTGTAATGTCACAATTTTATTTCAGTCCATTAAGAGCAAAGTCGCAGTTTACATTACTTTGTTCTTCTCTTCTAGTTCCAAACACGAAATATAAATTCCATGAATTGTATTATGTGGAAAAAACCAGATGTATGCCTCTCAAAATCAAGTATGATCTGCTGTAAAACCGTAGCAGATAGTTGTCCATTGTAATCGGTTGCCACCCAAGAAAAAATAGTTCATTATTGTTCTCTGATTACGGATCTTTAACACATCACGAGGGACCGAAAAACGTAGCCAGCAGTTCAGATTTTTCGGCACTGCAGTGCTTCACGCTACGCTCAACACAGGCTGAGTTCGTAGACTTGTGAGGGCGCTCAGATAACTTGCAATTACTTGTGAAAGGAGGTAGATATCAGTGTGATTACCATTTCAAAAACTTTTTTGTTCTTTCAGCTCCATTTCACTCGCTGTAATATATGGTCTAAAAATCATAGAACAGTAACCTGCCCGCTATCTAACTTTTTCAATACACGATTTGTTAATCAAGTGCATATACTTGAGAAATAGCGTCATTTGAAAACAACTGTTAGGAATTACGAAAAGGTGAATGTCTTATACGAAAGCTAAGATGTTTTACTATAATGTGTCCAAAAATCAGGTTTTTTAAACGCATACTTTCACCAAAATCAAGTGAGGAGCGTTATGGAACTAAAAACTTTTGCGGAATGAAAATTAGCCATTTTATTTTTTCACAGGCAAGGCAAAGCTAGTAAGAAAAACTAATTTCATAAAACGATGTAGCGTGATCGTGTATACCATCAACAATTTTTACAACGTGAAAATCGAAAAAGTGTATTTTCCCCCTTTATTTTCTCGGGTACGTCCGGCGCACAGTGTGAACACGCAGCCGGCGGCGTGCGCCGACTAGGCTGAGGCGGCTCAGCCAAGCTCAGCTCGGCCCAGCGGGCGCGACGAGAACCCGGGAGTATCGTGACTCGTCCTGCCCGAAACGTCTCGCTCTCGCAAGTGTGACGTCATCGGTCCCCCTCTACCAACCCTTTACCCGCCGTCAGCCGTCGAGAGCGACGCGCGAGCGCTGCGGGAACCGAGCGGGAGCGGAGGCCGTTTTGACGGGCTCTACTTTCCACCATGCAGCTAAAGAGGCTTACGAAAGGTAGCCCATGTATTAATTCAGCGTATAAGTTATATTCATTCCACATTTCATTCAATTCAGTCCGAGAGTATAAGCGTGAAGAGTAACAAACGTGTTAACCCACTCTAAGGTACCCTCCGCCATGCAGCGTACGGTGGCTTCCTAAAGGTAGCTCTTGCGTTAATTCAGGATATAAGCTATCTGCATTCCAAATCTCATTCAAATCCGTCCAGCTGTTTCAGTGTGAAGAGAAACAGACGTATTAACACATTGCAAGGTACCCTCCGCCACGAACCATACGGTGACTTACGAAAGGTTTCCCATGTATTCATCAGGGTATAAGCTACCTCTGTTCCAAATTTCATTCATATGCGTCCAGACATTTCAACGTGAAGACGTAAGAAACGAATTAACTAATTGTAATGCAGCCTCCGCCATGTACCACATGAAGTTAATTTTAGTATGCCTGTAACCTTCGCGCTAGTGCAATAAATGAGTTGACAATTTATCGCCATTGTATGTACGCTATGGCCGTGCATAAAAGACAAACAAACATTAATTTTTATATATTAGATAAGTCCTGAAGTATGTGTCGTACAGTGATATAAAATTGATGGCACAATTAGTGATGCATATACTATAAGCTTAAGTTAAACATCACAGGGTCATGCCTTATGTGACAGTTTTACACCTGCAGCGAAACTTGTGAGGGGTAGACTTTGTTTCGTACTATTATTTTGTGTGTGGGGGGGAGGGGAGCGGAGGGGGGGAGTGTTCAGTTACAAAACGCTTCATAAACGTCCGAAATTGTATGCAAACTTTGTTGCATTGAGGTCCCTAGCTGCTCCCATTTTCCAAAAATTGACGTATAAATCTAGGTATTCTCACGCGGTGGCCTCTCATTATTTATGACGTCATATCTCCTGAGCTATGTGTCGTGCTCTTTTCTTTATGGGTAAGGAACCTTCGTGGGCGTACGGTGAACAGATCACCAAAGTTTCATTGCAATCGAATGAATGGCTTATGAACACATATATAGATTTGTGGGAAGATCTGAGCAATCTTCTTAGCTTGTTTTCAGATGATTCATTTATCGTCTGTTAAAGTAGGCTACCCTGACTGAAAATATACCCTGATTGACTGTATGGCACAAATATTGTCCCATCGTGGCGCACGCCAGACGTGTTTTCCCTCTAGCTACTGCACGCTCTGAACCACCCACTACATCCCACGGAACATTGTGGGTAATTGTGATTTGAGTTGGAGACCAGTTGTCGTCACTTGTGTGTGTGTGTGTGTGTGTGTGTGTGTGTGTGTGTGTGTGCGTGGTCAACGACCGTGCCGAGGTAGATACGCCGGTTCCCGCTAGATCACCGGTCCAAAGTCCCTGATCACCACTAGTATTTCCACCAATATCCTTGATTAAATTCCATACCTCTCCACAGTGTTCCTTGGAGTGAGAGCATGTAACACTGTTGATGGTGATCCGTTCGTCGGAGGGGGACGTTAAACTCGGCGGCCCGCTTGGTGCTATTCGAGAGAAGTAGCCTGTGTGCCTGCACCGAAATTTCACCCTCTCTCACCTTCCATCATCCACAGCACGAACAATACAGCAGATTTTAACCTGTAAAAAAAGGTGAAAGAAAATCGTATAAGTAGATTGATCGCCTTATACGAGTTCGTGCACTAAGGAACTATTTTATTTATCAACAATCCCTATGAGTAAATCAAATAAAAGTCACCTTTAAATAATCGCTAACACTCATCTAGACGTGGTGTGGCATAAGGAAAAAAGAAGTCGTCATTGTTCAAATGAAATGTTTGTAAAGCCTATGGGACCAAACTGCAGTGGTTTAGTCTATAGACCTACAAACTACTTAAACCAACACATATGTGTGTGTGTGTGTGTGTGTGTGGTTTTTTTTTTTTTTTTTTTTTTTTTTTTTGTGTGTGTTTTCATAGGAGGACTCGAACCTCCGACGGGGAGCAGCCTCGCACTCCGCAGCAAGGCGCCCTAGACCGCACGGCCATCCCACGGCAGTCGTCATTGTCAGGGCAAACGTAAATGCAACGATAGATCCCCTGAAGTGGTTTCTAAGCCTATGCATTTAATTCGAAGGAAGAATGGGAGAAGAGGAAGAGAAGGAATTACTCTGGCTGCACCAGGAAATTCAAATAATTCACTGACGGTAAGTGGAAATCTGAGTCGGACCAGGAATCGAGCCCAAATTTCCGTCGTCGGGCCAACGCAATGGTCGACTTAACGTTTTTAAATTTTCTTTTCTTTTTTTCATATGAAAAGGAAGAGGTAGCAGGATGGCGGAGGCAAGGTCGACAGTGGTCGCTGACCACAATATCTCTCCCCTCCCACTGCTGAGGAAACCCTTCATGGCGTAAAAGTTATTTTATTATTTATTTTATTTTTATGTTTTATTGTTTATGTTTTTCTCAAACTATTAGACTATCACTGCACGTTTTCCGTCCGGGCCAAACTTCCGCAAGTCGCATGCAATTGTTACAGAAAGTGTTACCAAAGAGGTCAGATGATCAGACTGTGTGTTTTTATAGTCCGGAAATGATTTGAAAGTTCGTCAGTATGCTAATGTGGTTTACTTCCTTGTATGAGAAAATTTAATTTTTTTTTTCAAAAAACTACAACTGTTTTGGCATTCTGGTACAATATCCTTAAAAAAAAGTGAGAGAGAGAGAGACTGATGAATCCATCGTTAATAAAACGATTATTAGATAAAAAGGAACATGTGGTGACATAAAGGACAAATATTTAAGCTTCAAGTTAAAATAAACGCATTGCTCTTAACGTGCATAAAATACAGTAACCAATTACTATGTGATTTTTAGTATGACGTTTAATTTGCATCCTGCACAAGAATTTCAGGCTGTATCTCTGCAGTGCTGCATAAAGTGTGCAGTATTCAGTTGCCTATTTACGAGAGGCAGGCATAAGTACATCTTTGATAATGCTGTGTGGACATTTTATATACATACCCACTGCGTGTAACGAACGAGTCCGTCCTTAGAATTAAGTCAGTTCCAGTAGTTGTAAGTACAGTGGAGTGCGGTTCATACGCGTCTCCGGATATGGAGATTTGCTTTTTCTCTCATTTCCCTAAACCACTTCAGCGAAATGCACGAATGATTCCTTTCAAAGGGCACGACCAATTTCCTTCTCCATCAATAACCTTCCTCCCCCCCCCCCCCCCCAAAAAAAAGCAGCTTGTTCTACGTCTCTAATGACCGTGCTGTTTACGATAAGTTAAATCCTAATCTTCCATCATCCTTCTGTTAGGAAGAGTGTCACGTAGTAAACTGCTGGTTGCGAAAATCCGTCGGCTGCGGACGGAGATCACATCTCTCTGCAGCAGGATGGTGCTGGCGAGTGCTTTCCGTTATCAGAACTCCAGGCGTTATGTCACACACACACTGCCATCAGCCGAAGGTCAATCAGTCGACCAGCGCCACGATCTCAATTGCCCCACAATATGTAAACAGCATGACTGTCCTATCATAAGTAATTAGTAACAGCATTTCCTTACGTATTTCAGGAAAAACATTAGCCATTAACTTTTCGTCAGATTATATCCATGTATTCTTTATTTATGCGGGGTGAGGACCTTTCTGCTTCCGCCCACTGCTGTGATTGTTCTTTCAGTTTCGCTGTGAAGTGCGAAGTCAGCATCCTCATGTAGCTTAACGAATGACAAAAGTTGCTACCAATCTATTAAGACTTTCCCTACTTAATGCACATACGAATTAGCATTTGCTTTCGTACTGACAGGGGGAGGCCGCCAATTGTGAAATTCAGATTCGATTCATACTGCGCATAATAAAAGCTCATGGCCAGAGGTGTAATTTGGCAAAGCACCAAGATGCACTTCTCAGCCGTTGTCGAGAAAATAGACAATTAAAAAAAACGTTGCGGTGAAATACTCTCTACGATTAATAATTTTCTACATCGGTGTGGAGCAGCGGTAAGCGCTCGGATTGGTAATCCGAAGGTCGCCAGATCGAATCTCGCGGCATGCAACTTTTTCATTATTTGTTTTTTTGTAATTCATATATATATATATATATATATATATATATATATATATATATATATATCGCACGAACCAGGGTGATAGTTATCATACAAAAAATGGAAAGCAGAAAACAGCACGACAGCGAGCACATCTGATAAACGATGCGTTTTTACAAGAACAATTATTTTTTAAATTATCTGTTGGGAAACACAGAAACACACCTGATTGACATTCTGAACAACTGTTCTACCGTTCGTCAGATTTGACTTACACTATACGTATTCGTTTCGGAATATCGTTTATACTTCTTCCGTTAACTATACGTGGTAAACATTATGAAGACAATTAATAACATTTGTGAAGTACAACTTTGTTTGCGGAAAAAATAATGATGTTCGAAGTCGCCATTTGCATATAATAAGTTGTTTGAAAGTCGTTTGTCGTGGAAAAACTGGCGACTTCGAACATCAAATGTTATTAATTGTATATATTATATGTGTGTGTATGTGTGTTTATACATTTGAATTGCAAAAAACAAATATTAAAAAGAAGTTACATGCCGAGAGATTCGATCCGGCGACCTTCAGAGTACGAACTCCAGCGCTTACCGCTACGCAACGCCTCTGTACGACATTACTAATCCGTAGAGATCGTAGAGAGTATTTCACCGCAACGGCTTTTTTTAATTGTCGATTTTCTCGACAACGGCTGAAAAGTGCATCTTGGTGCTTTGCCAAATTACACCTCTGGCCATGAGCTTTCATTATGCGCAGTATGAATCGAATCTGAATTTAATAATTAGCGGCCTCCCCTTGTGAGTGTAACAAACGCAGAATCAGTCAAATAAAGGTTTTTCGTAAGTAATTCTTCGCATTTCATGCACTACACGCCCTTCTTTGTAGCTGCTTTACATTGTACATAAACTTGGTGTTTTTATTTTCTAACGCTTCTCCTTGAAAATAGCCGGGAGTAGTACAGCGACGTTGGAATCGAGCAACATATTTTTCAAATACTGAAAGAATGAATTTCTAACAAACCTTCAGTAACGTTTTATAACTCTCCAGTGTTGACAGAGTGTGCGACACAAAACACAGAAACCTTCCTGGTGGCACTGCATAATCTCTACCTTTAAGAAGCGTGACAACTGACATGATTTATCATGTGATGTACACCAGAATAACGAAAAGAAAATTCTTTAATATCATTACTGTGCTGAACGGTAAACTGTTCACTTTGCATTCATATTTGGGTAATATAAACCCTCTTTAAATCCTCATATGGAATGATAATCTATATCTATAAATGTGAATGTCTCTTTGGTGTACGTTTATCACGTCTGAACCACAAGACATAAAGAGCTAAAAATTTGTACAGTTACTAATGTCTACCCGGGGAAGGTTTTAGGCACGGTTTTATGACGATAGGATAGCAATATATATATATATATTAAAAAATGTCTGATCAGTGTACGCTTATCACGTCCGAACGACAAGACGCAGACTCAATTATTTGTACAGTTACTAATTTATACCTGAGGAAGGTTGTATGCACGGTTTTATAGCGATCTGATAGATATTTAGTAATCTGAAGAGTATAACGCGAAATGCGGAACAATAATTACTCTTTGAAAATTATATTTACTCTTTGAAAATGGTTTTATTGGTTGCATTGTTGCTTGAGGTTTGAAATTGGTAAAAGGGTGGAGTTTATGAGATGAAAAGTTATCGGTGTATATAAAATTCTACGTGTGTGTGTGTGTGTCTGTGTGTGTTAATATTTCGCCCTGCAGCGAAAACTTCAGAACGCAAACGAATGGTCTGTGTGTAATTGCTATCCCAAGTCTCCTGTTATACACCATAGCAGTTCCATGCCGATAGCTATAAGGGGGTGGAATATAAAAAAAAGGGTGGAATATATGGTGGCTGAAAGTCGTCAAATTATAAAAAGAACTCGGACTGAAGGCCAGCGATGACGTATGCCACTCAATAGCAGCGAAACGTGATGCCACATACCATATCTTTGGTCTATGCGTACTACAATCTCTTCAGCTATTTCTCTGTAAGGATAAGCATACGAATAAGGAAATATAAGAACAAATAAATAAAGCAGTAAAAAAGAAATTTCTTTTAATACATCTCTTTAAAAAAATCGATTTGACGTTTCGCGCATTACATCAAGTGATCGATCTGTGATATTATTACAATCATTATTGTCGAATTTCGTGTTTTTATTCTTCGAAACGAGTGTATTTTTACGTGTGATTTGATCTACACTACCTACTTTCCTGATAAACGGTAAGTTCATAGACTTCTGCAATCTGATGGGGATAGTTTAAGTTTGTTTCTAAAGAAGGTGTTGTATTTCATTTCATCCTTCAAAACCAGTCTCAATAGCACACCACTGAAAGATAGCTTATCTATCATAATCAACCAATACACGAGTGGGACCGCGTCTTTAAGCTAGTAGTTTATATTTGAAGTATAAAATGGGAACTGTGTAAGTTGTGTTTCATGTAGTTTGTGTGCAGTTGAAACAAACGTTAAACTGTGTTGCGAATCTACAGCGCTGTTTCCGGCCAAAAGACGTCCCAAATGCATTTGTGTGCAAAAGATCTATTTGTAAGATGGATGGATGCATTGTTGGATCAGGGGGACCAAACTGCTAAATTCATCAGTCTCCCAGGGCGAGGCGTGGGGAATGAGGATTGGAAAAGAGAGGAAGGGAAAGAAAGGAAATGCAGTCCAGGGAAGGAAGAAGGAAAAACATCTGCATTAGGCTGGCGCCCCCTGCTCGCCACGCACGTACTCACGAAAGAACCGGGAGCCCCCTGCGAGGGGAAGGGGGTATTTGTAAGACATAAACGTATGTGAACTTATACACGTAAGCCAACGCCCACACTCTAAAATTGGCTGTGATATTACCACTAATCTGCAAGCAGACGGTAATTAAAATGTTCAAAGGTTTGTAAATGTAAGGGTCTTAACGGCGGCGAATATCGGTCCCTAGGCATACAAACTTTAACTTATGTTACGGACAAAATACATACACCCAGGCTCGAGGGAGGTCTCGAATCCCCGAGGGTGAGCAACGGCGCGCTCTGCAGCAAGGCGCCTTTAGGGAGCTCGACCACTCCACCGCGGTAGACGGTAATAACGAGAACTGGAAAACAATAAACACCATGTGCCTGTAGACCGCGACTGCGCCAGTTGCAGCTGCTTATCTAGCCGTAAGCCAGCATCCGGCGACAATCTCAAGCGTGATAACCAGACGCGGTTACACCGCTAAGTGCTGCCGGACGCCGTGGTTCAGCGGGCCAGGTCAGAGGGCTAAACGCCCTCTGTAATAAATAAGCTGAGCCAAATATTCCACGAACGCATTGAACCAACGACCGCAAAGCATAGGTCTACCTGGAAAAAAAAAGTGGTGCTCGTGACTCACGCAACATGCTTTCGTTCTTTTAAAACATCGGGGAACAGTGACGGGTATCTGAAGATTACAAAGTTTATAAAAAATCTTTACATTTCAACCACTCAGGCGCGATCTTATGAATTAGTATTTATAAAACATCGCATTGCAATTAGTATCAAATACGGTTTGATTTCAAAATTATATATCAACAGCCATCGATAAATAGTTGACCCACTCGTGTGAGAACGCACAAATTTTAAACAAGTCGAGGCATATGGTGGTGTGAAAGCCACAGTTTAAGTATTGGTGTCACAAACAATGAATTGAAAATGGCCGTGGCGGAGTGGCTAAGCGCATTGAGGCACTACACTCCGATGCGCGAGGCCGGTCCCCGTAGCGGGTTCGAATCTCCCTTCGGGCATGGATGCTTGTGTTGTCTTTAGTATTAAGTTAGTTTATAAGCAGTTTGTAAGTTTAGGGACTGATGATCCCGCGGCTGCGGCGGATTAGCCGTGCGCACTGGGGCGCCGTGCTGTTCTGCTAGGGTCAGCGTGGGAATGACCGCGCTTTGTGGAGCGTCATGGCGCTCGCTGTCGCCGGAGTTTCCAGTCCTCCCTCGGGCATGGGTGTGTGTGTGTGTGTGTGTGTGTGTGTGTGTGTGTGTGTGTGTCGTACTTATAAGTCAGTTTAACAAGACTCTCCGATCTACAAACATTTGAAAATTTGATTTGGCGATCACAAATTATCGTTGCATTGCCTGCCCAAAGAGGCTGAATCGATGCTGACCAGATAGGTGAAGGACACGACTGCACTGTTTAGCGTTTAAGTGCCGACAATATGTTTTGTAATGAAAGCATACACAAAACAAGGCAAGACAAGATTGGTGGAGAGGAACAGTCGGTGGCCGCGGTGGAGTAGCCGAGCGGTCTAAAGCGTCTCGCTGCGGAGCGCGCGGTTGCTCGCCGTGGAGGTTAGTCCTCCCTGGGGCATGGGTGTGTGTGTTTCTCCTTAGGTTAGTTTACCTAGGTTTAAGTAGTTTGTAAGCTACGGACTGATGACCACGCAGTTTGGTCCGATAGATTTACAGACAGACATTTGAACAGTCGGTGCAACCTGAACACTGACAACGACCGACCGGCGTTAAAAGCGATTGTGGCCAGACAACTTAAAACTACCGCGGCAAAACTCATTTGAGTAATACTGTTTCAGGTAAAAAAATAATAGTAAAAGTACAGCTGGAGCACAACATTCATGGAAAGGCTGAAGTTGCTAAAGCCTTAATAATGGAAGCCAATGCAATGTCTGGCAGGAAGTGGTGCCCCGATCGTAACTTGTTGACTGGAAGTCCTAAGAAGCATCGTTTACATTGCTTCCTACAACATTAAAATTGCCTGAATATGACTGTCCATTGTACGTGCTTGTCCGCGGCTCAGTAATCGCCTTTGCGGTGTATTGCTACCTATCTCATATTACTGACATTTCAACCTGGACTTCCGTTTGTTTGTTTGTAAAGCTTATGGGACTTAACTGCGGGGTCATCAGTCCCTAAACTTACAAACTACTTATGAACTATCTTATACTAAAGACGGCACAAACATCCATAACTGTGAAGTCAAAGAACATTTAATAGGTCCTAGGATTTTTGTCTGTCACTTTCCACTTCTTTCACGTCTGGCAGTATTGCTCATGTGAAAAATACCGATTAGCACCGTGGTTCGGGACTCGCGTTAAACTGTAGGTCCCCCTATAACTGGTTGGGTAAAAAGGTGCGAGTCCGAACACAGCGACAACGACCTGCGGCAACTGCCGACAACGACGGCGCCGCCTCTGCCTGCTGTCGACCCGTTGCGGAACACAGCGGCAGGCGAGCAGCGCGGTCGCCGAGGTGTCTGCCGACTGCCGCCGTCGTTGGAGGGGGAAGACGATGACGTTGCTTTGTTCCTTACAAAGAAAACACGAAAGCTGGTAATGCCTTTATGTAAAAGAACAGCTGCCGATGGAAGTTACAGGCCGTTGATTAAAAAACAAAAGTTTAGTGACGAATTCATTCAGGAGCTATTGTCGTTTAAATAAAAGACAGTTCCACTTGCCGCGGTGGAGTAGCCGAGTGGTCTAAAGAGTCTCGCTGCGGAGCGCGCGGTTGCTCGCCGTGGAGGTTCGAGTCCTCCCTGGGGCATGGGTGTGTGTGCTTGTTCGTAGGTTAGTTTACCTAGGTTTAAGTAGTTTGTAAGCTACGGTCTGATGACCACGCAGTTTGGTCCGATAGATTTACAAACATTTAAACAGTTCCACTTCGTACTGAGTTCTATTTCGGATGACATAAAACCACAGTGCCTAAGAAATGCAATAACTGAAGAAGAAACATTACATTTTACACTGAGAAGTACGCAAAAACTCGTGCATTATTTACAATCTGCTCAGCAACTGGTACGGAATACTGTACGAGCGATGTGGATGTTGAAGGTGTGTTATTATCTCTTGATTGCTGATTTGTGTTGCACTGTGGACCCATCATTTCGTAATCAGAAACAATGCTACTATTATTTTTCTTTCGATTCTCCTTTATATATTGGAAATGAACTCCGAAACTGCACTGATATGTCCAGAAAATAATTCAATATCATCATATTTGCGTCGCTTAAAGGCCTGTAGTAACTTTTGACACTTTTCATCCCTTTCCTTTCACGCTTTTAATATTCTACCATAGTTTTATTCCGTTTTCTTTTCTGTCTTGGTACATAAAATTAATCGATTGTCACTTCTCGTGTAACATGAAGTAAATAAACCTGTCCTGACCGTATTTTATACAAAAGGCTTTGTTACTATATATAATCATTTTTAAGAACACCATTTATGTAATTACCGATAGTTAACAATTTCTTAAATCTTTTGAACATAAACCACCATTTGTGTTTAGTTTTAACTTTAATAGTTAAGTATTGAGGAAACTGCACTAAATTGCTACAAAAATGAAGCAAAACGTGTTAAAGCTATTAATGAGTGTAGCTTCCTCTGAGTCTTCATTGATATGCCACGTCAAAAATTTACAGGCATAAAATGTTCAAATGTTTGTAGAGCTTATGGGACTTAACCAGGTGGTCATCAGTCCCTAAACGTAACAAATTACTCATAAATTAGCTTATACTAAAGACGGCACAAACATCCATGCCCGAGGGGGATTCGAACCCCCGATGGGGAACGGCCTCGCGCATCGTAGCGTAGCGCCTCAATGCGCGGCTTACAGGCATACATCCGTGGTCATAATTAAATAGTTTATCAGAATTTACAACAAAAATTTCCGACTGATTAAGCACAGTTCCAGGCCTATTATAGATTTATTCGCGGAACTTGACAACTCTTCTTCCTTGTCACAAACAACAAATGCAAGTTTCAATCCGATCTGTAGAAGAGACAAGGCACTGAAGTCTTCTGCTTTTATTTACATTCAATGCAATTATGTCTCAATAAATTAAAACGAACAAAATCTGAATCTACAGTTTCTTGAGGACCTATCCCCAAGTGCTTCAGTGGTTATAAACAACGTTGCTTGTGGTGGCCATTTGAGCAGCAGCTGAATGCTATGTATTTTCACTGTAGTGTTTTTAAAGAAAACGCCTTTTGCTACTGCAAGTAGTAAAATGCGTTTTCTTTCAAAAACACTACAGTGAAAATACATAGTTACAAACAACACACATATTAATCCATTAGTTGATAAATAACAAGTTTCTTGCACTTACTAGTCCTGTTTAACTACTGTGCTGTAGCTTTTCAGATATCTTTTACTAAAACATTTCTGTATTCGTTATTTCCTGCGTCAAATATTACAGGATATGTTGCTACTGTGTTTACGGACTTCTTTTCGTCAGACTGCAAACGTTCAAATGTTTGTAGATCTTATGAGACTTAACTACGGGGTCATAGTTCCTAAACTTACAAACTACTTATGAACTAGCTTATAATAAAGACGGCACAAACAGCCATGCCCGAGGGGGGATTCGAAACCCCGTCGTGGAACAGCCTCGCGTATCGTAGAATAGCGCCTCAATGCGCTCGGCCACTCCACCGCGGCTCGTCAGAGTCTGAAGAACTCATTTCCCTTGGGTGTCATCATAAAACCGGTCTCCGGCGGGGGGTCGGGTCGGCGACAGCGACACCACTGGCTCGGGACCGGATGGTCGCCGGTCGCCGGAGCAGGTATACGGCGACCGGTGGCGCTGCCGCCGCGTTCCGCATCGCTCACATTGCAGACAATGGGGACCAGTGGTGCCGCCCGTCGCGGGACGCGGACGACCGCCGCTTGCCGCCGGGTTCGGAATCGCACCTTACGTCAGTTCCAATGGTCGGAGGAAGGCAACGGCATACCACCTCCAAACAGAAGCATGCCTAGTAAAGCGCTATGGTGTTGAAATCAATCTTCTGATTGTTGACTGCTTATGTATTCATCAACAACTACTTAAATACGAATCACACTAAAGAGTAAGACAGAGGGTTCATCAAACCGCTGTTATGGTATTTCTCTACTGTTCCAATCTCTAATAACGCGCAGGATAAAGGAACTCCTAAATCTTTCCGTTTTCGGTCTAATTTCTCCGATTTTATTACGATGATCGTTTCTCCGTATGTAGGTGGGTGCTAAAAAATTACTCAAATAAATTTCGCCGCATCGAATAACGCGTTTCTTTGTATGCTTTCGCCGCATCATACCCGTGACCTCGGCTACCGGCAGAGGCGCTGCTGCAGTCCAGCCGCCGCCTGTTGCTGCTGAGTGGGGCCGCGCTCGATCGCCGCCGCCCCCCACGCCGCCACCGACACCACCCGCCCCCCACTCCGCCCGCCTACCGGCCGTCGCGCACCTAACGTAGGGATGGGAAAAACCGACCGGTTAAAACCGATACCGGTGTTTTAGTTTTGAATAACCGGTTTTTTCGGTATTTATTTGGTGTCGGTTGGAACCGGTTTTTTTTAGTTATTGTCAAGAACCGGGGAAAAAGCCAATACAACTAGTTCCTGTAGCAGTGTTTCAAAATGTGTGTGTGTGTGTGTTTTTTTTTGTTTTTTTTTTGTTTGTTTAAATAATAATCTGATGAAGACTGACTAAATGTGCCGAAAGAGGCCATTTTAATAAATGAGTTTTCTTGACTGCTTTTACTATTGGATATTAAAGAACAGAGTATTGTTAGCTCCTCAACACGTTGGTTAAAACTTTAAATGTATTATATTGCTATGCTAACAAGTTTTATTAATGTGATTGCTTGAAAGTGAGGGGCTTTTTTAATAACCAATATGGGTTTAGGTAACATTGATCATGTGGTGCCTCGCGAGGTAGCCGTGCGGTCTGAGGCTCCGTGTCACTGACTGCGCGGCTGCTCCAGTCGGAGGTTCGAATCCTCCCTCCTCCCTTGGTCATGGGTGTGTATGTTGTCCTTAGCGTAGTTTAAGTTAGATTAAGTAGATTAAGTAGATTAAGTAAGATTAAGTAAGTCTAGCGACCGATGACCTAAGCAGTTAGGTCTCATACGAACTCACACCCATTTGAACATTCTTTGGGCATGTTGTATACAGCTTTTCTAGTTCAATTTGCGTAAATTTACACTGACAACAATCATACTGTTAGTCGGATCTGTGACTTTATTTTTCTGCAGCACTGATTGAAGTTAATTTACTGACTGTAACTTATATAACTAGCTATTCATATGCGCTGGCTCACAAGTCCAACTTAAGGAGTGGTTGGCTCAGTATTCGCAACTGCCGGATGGAAATACTCGGCCAGTAAATCTGTATGCTTCGTATATCATCTTCTACGGACTCCTGGCTAGGCTTACACACACTCAAGAAGGCGTAGTATTGGGAGGAGATGTTACAAAATATGGAAAGACTAGTGATTTGTCGTATAACGTAAATTTACCTAAATTTTAGCTAAACTTCCTAAGTTTCGTTTTCGGCCGAAACTAGAAGAAACGGTTTCTGTTTCGGCTGCCAATTAAGTTTCGGTCGAACTTTGCTGGAAATAAAAGCAATAAAAAACCGAAAACCGGTTATCTTGAGCAGTTTTTACAGTGCGGTTAAACCGGTGATGAAAAGAAGCGGTATAACCGAAAACCGGTTGTTTCAGCGATAACCGCCATCCCTAACCTGACGCCGCCGCCCGTCGCTGTCGTGCGATGCTGCGCTCGCTAGGGGAGCAAGGGAAGCGTACCTGCATAGCCTCATCAGTTAATCCTTATCATGTCAAGCGGGATCCTCTAGGGACCCCAGAGAGTGTTTTCTTTGTGATACTTCTGCAAAGCCGGCCGCGGTGGCCGAGGGGACTGAGGCGCGCCAGTCACGGTCTGCGCTGCAACTACGGTCGGGGGTTCGCCCCCCCCCCCCCCCCCTCGGGCATGGATATTTGTGCCGTCCTTAGGATTAGCTAGTTCATAAGTAGTTTGTAAGTTTAGGGACTGATAACCCCGTCCCATAAGCTATACAAACATTTGAACATTTTTGAAGTTCTGCAATGATAAAAACTAACAATTAATTATTCATTTTTATGTGTCTTGCATCCATTTCAAATGTTTGTAAATCTATCGGATCCAACTCCGTGGTCATCAGTCCGTAGCTTACAAACTACTTAAACTAAATATCAATTTAATACAAATAAACAATACCTGAGACGGATTTTCGTCTCGAGTATGTCAGAGACAATAATGATAAATCTGAAGCGTAGAATTAAATTTTGTGTTGTGGCCGGGAATCGAACCCAGACCTCCACGTTTAGTAGGCAGACGTCTTACCGCTTTTTTTATGCCTTATCCATTTTTTTTTCATTTTTTATTTTTTTTTATTTTTTTGGTTTTTTAATTTTTTTATCTTTTTTTTAAAAAATAAAACGGGCCTCTTCTCTACCCCTTCAGCCCGGCCTTGCGCTCACCAGTGTTCGCCTTCTTCGGCGTCGGCTTCAAATGCCATAAAACATTCCTCTGCCGTAGGTACCAGTGTTGTATTGCAAAACAAATCAATTGCGTCTTCTCTTCAAATCATAATACGAAACTAAAATGATGCTCTATGGAATGAGTGAGAACTGCCCACTCTTCGTGTAGCAAGAAGAAAAAAAAACTTGTAATTCAAACGAATGAAATGATATTCAATACGTAAGTGAAACCTTTAAAAAGTTTTGGAACAAAGTCCTGTATTTGAACGCTTTTGTAGAACGTAATACTGGTCGTTAATATAGAGTATGAAATCTTGTAAGGTAGTAGCTTTCCGATTAATCGCATAATAAATAAACTGTCCAAGAAGCCATGTGTAACTATTATGCTTAGCGTCAGGGTAATATTTCCAATCGTCAGGGTAATATTTCCAATCAGGGCGCAGTATGTCACGTACAGTAATGTTCAGTGCGGTGGTGCGAGTCATAAGAGCTAGTCTTCTTCTAGTCCAAGTCCAGATTTCAGTCTGATCTCGACAGACAAATGCGTGCGCTAACGTGTCCAGCAGCTGGCACCGAGTGCAGTACGGCGTGGCTTTTAATTTGATATTGTATATCTTTTCACCAGTAGGGATGGCATCATTTACAACGTCATACCACGTGGATCTAACTTTCGTAGTAAGTACTGAATTATGGATGTTTTTCCATATAGCAGTCCAGTTATAAAGCGGATATTTCAGCTCGTTTGTATTCTGTGGCACTATGTCAGTGAATGTGCGATAGAGTGATGCAGTATCGTAGGTCCGTTGATGTGCTCCTATATAGCCTACTTCTAGGTAAAATTTTCTGAGGTGTTCCAGTTTCGGGTTGATACGGGCGAGGTTTACTGGCACAGCATTGTCCGCAGGTTCTAAGCGGACAAACAAATTTTTGGTGATCGTATTGTAATCGGCCTGCAAAATTTTGATGGTTCTGCTAACAAATAGTGTCGTACACTGCGCTTCGAAATTTTTGAGCCCGAGGCCTCCCTTACTGCAGGTAAGTGACCCTGTACGAAAAGCAATTTTAAAGATGTTGCGTCTCCACAAGTACCAACTTGCACTGGCTGTCATTTTCTGAGCTGTGGTGTTGGGGATAGGTAAAGTTGCAGCTACGTGGTAAATTTTACTGTAGACATAACCATTGATTAATAAGGCTTTTTGAATGCGGTCTAAACGTCTTGTAGAATTATCCCACAGAGTCGCACGTATGATGTTAAGTTTTTCTTGCCAGTTGAGCTGTACCATGATACGGGGATTAGCCGTGAGAATCAGTCCCAACTGTTTCCTGGTCTCGGTTATAGGAAGCCACGTAGATGCAATATAGTTTTTATGCGGTTCTAATAATAGCAACCGAGACTTCCGCTCGTTCACCCTGGCACCACAAGCATGAGTATACTCTTGAACTATCCTCTTGGTGGTACTGACTTCTTCGCTGGAGATGGCATACTGTTCTTGTATTGAAAATCTGTAACCCTTGCAAGTTGATGTATAACGTTCGGAGGAGTGGTTCCACAGCTATCGCATACAGAGTCGTAGACAGTGGACATCCTTGTCGGATACACCGCTGCTGTGTAATAGGTGGAGTAAGTTGACCATTAATTTTGCATCTGAATGTCGTATGGCAGATGCAATGCCTGATGATTGAAATAAATCGATCGCTGAAGCCCATAGTCCTCATAACTTGAAATAAGAAATTGTGGTCGACTCTGTCAAACGCTTTATCGAAGTCGAGGAATGCCAGTGCCATTTTCCTTCTACATATCCAGGTGAGGTAAATTAAGTCTCTGTATTCGGCGAGTATGGTCAACATTGTACGCCCAGTAACCGCACTTTTCTGGTATTGACCAATAATCTTGCGAAGGAATGGTTTCATTCTCTTGTTCAAGAGACGAGTCAATATCTTAAAATCCGTATTCAGAAGCGTGATTGGTCTAAAATTCTGCAGTCCGCCAGCATGCGGCGTTTTCGGGATGAGAACGAAGATGCCTTCAGTGAAGTTCGAAGGAAAGTCATTGCCGGTCATTAACTCGTTATACATTTCGGTGAGTTGAGGGCCGAGTAAATACCAAAACCGGTCCTAGAATTCTATAGGCAGACCGTCTGAACCAGCAGCTTTGTTTCGCGCCGCTTCTGCGATAACATCTGCAATTTCTGCACAAGTTATATTTTCCAGCAACTCTGCATTATCCTCGTCCGCTATTCCTTGCGTGGTATTTCATAAAAACGTCCGCATTACGTTCAAGTCCGTCGCCGATGCAGCGAAGAGGTTCGTAAAATATCTTGCAACGTATGCCTTGATTTCACCTTGATGTGTATACTCCTGTCCCTGCTCATCCGTGAGCTTGTGTAACATTTGTCGCCTGGCTCTCTTTGTTTCCTTTATTACGTGGAAGATGGAAACATGTTCGTGTTCTATGTCGTTGACATTTCTGGCTCGTATTCTGATGCCCTCCAAGGATTGTCTCGTAAGCGCCACTATTTATGCTTTAGTCTTTTTGATTTTGATGACGTCCGCAGCCGTGGATGTCGGTTTGTTATACAAATCACGAAGGAGCGCAAAGAAGTATTCCAGTGATCGTTTCTTCCAATGCGCTCTTTCCCTAGCGAATTGAATAATACATTTTCTTAGTTGTGGTTTGGCGCACTCCAGCCACCATTCAATACGTCTGGCGTAACGTGGTATTCGCTGAAGACATCGTTGCCAGGTGTTCTCGATCGCTTGTTGGAGAGAGTCGTCATTTAAGAGGGAGACATTAAGTTGCCACAGTCCGCGTCCCAAAAAGGTCTTCTGTGGTGTGTGTCTCAGGACTACTTGAAGAGCACTGTGATCACTAAAACTTAGCGGCCACATCTCGCAGGCCATAACACTGGTTTTAAAATCATCGCTGACATAAATTCTGTCGATTCGACTTTGAAACACACTGCTGATGTATGTGTACGCAACGGCGTGTGGCCGGAGATGTATCCAAGTGTCCGTGACTTGAAGGCCACTAACAAGCTGTTGCAGCTCCTCGCAAAAGTTAAAATTTGGAGCTTGATCTTGCTTACGAAAGACACAATTTAAATCTCCAACTAAAATTAGTTTGCATCGTTGTCTCGTGAAGAGTGTGACTATTTCGTCTCGAAAAAAATCACATCTCTTTCGCCTATTGTTGCTTCCTGATGGCGCGTAAATATTGACAAGTAACAAATCTTGTATACTGATTGAGATTCCTCTACCCGAGCTTAAGAGGGCTTCTGTAGTAAACTGGGTGCCTTCCTTACATAAAATCGCGGTACCAGCTTCGGGCCCAATATTAATTATGGAGATGTAACCAAATATCTGTCCTATTTTGGTGGAGACCACTTCCTGTACTAACGCGATATCTATTTCTGCAGCTTGTGGGTAGTCCTTAAAGCATTGGAATTTGACGTCGGACTCTATTCTATTGATGTTTAAAGTGGCTAACTTAAAGTCTTGCATGATTGTAGAGGTTGCAATTAATCACCGACTTCGTCCGCCCAATTGATCTTTGGGAGGGACGGTGCAGTGTCCATAAGCGCGGAATCTTGCACATCTACGTTCATCAGTGTGTCCTCCGTCTCCGGGTACAAAGGTTGTGAACGGTCTTGCTCGTGAGATGGCTCATCATACCCATCCTTTTTGAGTATTTTCCTAACGCGCTGTGGTTTCGTGTCCAGTTCTTGAGTTTCGCCCTGACTTTGTGTCCTCAGTGGTCGTTTTAGGTTTCCTACTTCGCTGACTGGATTCTGCGGAC
Source organism: Locusta migratoria (assembly GCA_026315105.1). Taxonomy (NCBI): domain Eukaryota; kingdom Metazoa; phylum Arthropoda; class Insecta; order Orthoptera; family Acrididae; genus Locusta; species Locusta migratoria. The sequence continues at coordinate 511,067,073 of CM048755.1, forward strand.
TTTCTAATCGTCTGTCATCACCACCAGGGCACCTTGTAGGCACTGAGACAGATTCTAACGGCTGCAAAGTGGGTGGATCTTCAGACTGTTGCAATACGTCCGTCGCCATGGTGTCGATGGAGTGTAGTGATACATTCTCCGACTCCGTCGCGGAGGAGTGTTTCGGCACGCAGGTGTTGGGTGCGGGATCGTGTGATGCAGCAGCGGAGGGAACAATATGAGTCTCGGCCGACACGACTTCCTGTTCGTAAGTCTGCTTCTGGTGTTCGTCGCCGTGTTCGGAAAGATCAGCACTGTCCGTGTCTGCAGCCAGAGTAACTCGTGCGTACGTTCTAGTGCCCGTAGGCGGCGCTCGGTCAGTGGTAACTACCTCGCGAGGCAATTGTCGGCGGTCTTGATTGTGGACATGCTGCTTTCATGTGTTCTGACGATCCACAATGAGCGCATGTACGAGGTTGTCCGTCGTATGTAACAAGACCTTTGAACCCCTGTACTATGATATAGGACGGTATATGTTTATTCAAATCAATCTTTACGATTTTTACGCCGTTGTCAACGTTAAAGTGCCTGAGACCTGTCCACTTTTCTCCAAAATTGTCGGTCGCACGTATCCGTATTTAAATGCGAACGTGAGGGTGCGTGTTCGAACTAGAGTTTCCATACTGCAGTCGGAGAGCAATACTCACAATAACCGTCAACAGGCTGCTGCAACCCAGCAGTGTGCACTCGACCGCGACACTGCTAGACCACCACCTCGCCTAACGCTTAAGGCTCCTCAGAATAGCCTAAGTACGATTTCCCTTCACGTCACAAACTTTAATTCAGCTTCTGTGTTCCAAAGATATTCGACATTTACGAGACGAAAATCCGTCTCAGGGATTGTTCATTTGTATTGAATTGATATTTATATCACCTTAACAGGATTGTTCCAATATGTCCATTGCCGAAGTGCTATTCCGCTGCATTGAGAGCCGTGGCAGTGGTGGCAATTGAGCGAATCTGATGAGGATTTTATTCTAGAACGAGATGCATCAGAATCATAACTGTGAAGTGAATTCAGATGAAAGTGACATTGCCGGTTAAAATTCTGACGGAGTTTCCGATGATGGAAATAAGTTCGTTGGAAAGTCAGGACGAAAAGGGACAAGTTATTTTCCTCCTGTGACGCGTCATCGTCAGTGTAACGTTGTGAATGGATCTCCCAGGCCAATGCGAGCGAGTGATCTTGCAACCGCAATGTCTGATGTTTTCAACATGTTCTTTGATGACAAAACTGTAAATACTATATGCATCTTCACCAATGATGATGCGTCATAAGTTGTTCTGCATTACAATGCAAATGCTGCTGTGACCCAAATTAGAATTTGGACAGATGTAGATTCTATCGAACTGGGGGCGTTTTTCGGTGTGCTACTTATTGCTGGAGCTCTCCGCTGCCGAAAGGAATCAATTTCTGAAATGTGGACAACAAACGAAAGCATTCATCGTGCAGTTTTCATTGCTGCCACGGGATCGATTTGCACATATCCTTCAGTTTATCAGGTTTGACGATAAAGCAACACGCGCACAGCGAAAGGAAAATGATAAACTTGCAGCCATGTTTGGAACTGGTTTGAAGAAAATTGTAAGAAGCTTTTCGAACAGTTTGAAGACATTACAGTGGATGAGCATTTCGGGGCAGATGCTATAAACATAAAAATAAAAATATTATTTCATGTCAACAATGCCTATACAACTAAAATATAGTTTTAGACTTCCAAAGAACCTAATTAGAATAACCCTGTACACTATTTTCTTTCTTTCTTTCTTTCTCTTTGGCCATGTTCCCGCACATGCAGGGTCTGCTTCATTAATTCGGATTTAGCATGTTAATATTTACGGGGTGGCCGGATGCCTTTCCTGTCACCACCCCATGGCCCCAGGAGGAAATGTGTACCTCAAATGTCTGCGTACAGTGTTACATGTGTGAAAGTGTAAAGTGTTACGAATGTTTGCGAGGCGTGTATCTGAGGCGGGACTTGGGTACCAGCCCGATATTCACCTAAGGCGATGTGGAAAACCGCCTAAAAACCACATCCAGGTTGGCCGGCAGTCCGACCGTCTTCGTTAATCCGCCGGATGGATTAGAAGAGGGGCCGGTACGCCTCTCCCTTCGGAAAGCGGTGCGTTAGACCACACGGCTCTCCAAGCGGGTACCTTGTACACTACTCTGTTGAGAAAATAAAAAAAGAACGTAGGGGACTCACAGGACCCCAGCTTGGTAAACAACGTTGATGACACAGGCTTGGTATATTGAGGGTTAGGGCGGCCGCTGGCCCGAAGCGGGAATTTCGGGCTGGAATCCCGGTGCAGCACAAATATTCAATTTCACCATTCAATTTATTTCAATGCCCTGCAGCGGTCGTGACCGTGTGATTGTGTGTTTGCACTCCATACAAATCTACAGTTTTGTTCCAAACATGATGCAATTTTGTACACTTGACCTTCCAACCAAGACGGAGGTCACTGTGTGTGTAAAGATCGCGTACAATACATACTCCAGTAGTTATGACGTCATATACAATGAAATGCGCGAGAAACTGCTGTATCCTACGACCATGTTGCAAATCCTAAACGACTGAACCGACTTAAACCAAATTTGGTGCGCATATTTCTTGCCATGAGGTAACAATTGATGTAGGGGTAAGAACCACCGACGACTCCTAGTTCAGGAGATATGATGCGTGGGGGAGTGTTCTTTACCTAATGGACCTTGACACAATATACCGTTTTATTATGATCTTGATGGAATTTTGCACACTTCATCTTCAAAACAAGAGGAAGTTCACCGCCCACATCAAATTTCGTATGGTGCATGGCTGAGGGTACGTTAGAAAATACTTCAATACTGTATGACCAGTAACCATGAAACTACGTAAGTTTTCACTGTTTTACAGCTCACCATAATAGTTGTACAAGCATGTAATTTTTTAAAAATAGAGGCAGTAGGAGATGGACAGAGAGAGAGGTGAGGGGATGGGCCGAGAGATAGGAGGTGGAGATGAATAGGAAGAGGGAAGAGAAGCAGACGGTCAGATGAAACAGATGGACAGAATAAATAAATACTAGGGCAACGCCAGCTTTTCAGCTAGTTATATACAAGGGCCACCCTCATGAACTACAGACATTGCTGAGGTGGGGTGATTTGGTGCCTCAACGATCAGATAGCCGGACCATAGTTGCAACCACAGCAGAGGCCTATCTGTGGAGAAACGAGACAAACGTGTGACTCCTGAAGTGGTCCAGCAGTCTTTCAGGAGTTACAGGGGCAACAGTCTGGATGATGGACTGATTTGGCCTTGTAATATCAGAAAACATGGCATTCGAATGCAGTTAGTGCGAACGGCTGAAAAGCAAGGGGAAATTGCAGTCGTTACCTTTCAGCTCTATTGTATGAATATATTATGATGGTGTCGTCTTGGGTAAAACATTCCGGAGGTAAAGAAGTCCCCCACTCGTATCTACAGGCGAGGACTATTCAGGAGGATATCGCCATCAAGAAATACAAATCAGGCATTCTACGGATCGGAGCATGGAATGTTCTATCCCTTAATCGGGTAAATAAGTTGGAAAATATGAAAACAGAAATGAATAGGTTAAAACTGCATATGGTGGGGATTAGTGAAGTTCCGTTTCAGGATGAACAGTATTTGTGGTTAGGTGGTAACGCAACACTAGCAAAGATAGACACGAAGCCAACACCGACCACAGTAGTACACGTTTATATGCCAAGTAGTTCTCCCGAGATTGAAGAAATGTATGAGTAGACAAAAGAAATTTGAGCTGTGAGCGCTCGTTTCAAATTTCCCTCCGCCGCCCACCCTGTTATCAGCTTGTCTAGCAGCTGTATCGTTGCCTTGGAGGCGCTGTATTGCAACTCGCGACCGATGCACGGGGCCGTGGTGGCGCGAAGAGTGTGGCGAGGAGGTGTTCAGTTGCCAGAGAGCGGATTTTGCGTGGTGGTCCACTGCCGCATTGGGCCGGTCTCTTGCGTACAGGGATCGTTGCCACGATTACTGATGGTAATTGTGCCATCGGTGTCTTAAGTGAAATGACCTTGTTGCTGCCCTGCGCTCTTCCACACTGCTAAAGTGTGAAGCTGGAAGTGTCGAGTGATATAGCCGTTGGAAATGCCTCTCTCCCGTCCACTGTCGTATGCAAGTTGAAACACGTCCACTGAATGTGTGGTCGTGTTCCATTTTGATTGATTCATTAACCTAAAGTGTTTCTGCAACATTAATGTTATCTCTCTGTGTGTTAATTATTTTATTCATTTTATTAATGATCAATGTTTATATATGTTTGCCCCATATTTATAAATGTTTCCACCCGTGTGATTGAACTTGTGTGTTAACGTGAATGTGTGCTGTCAATATTGACTGACTGCCGCGCAATGGCTAACAGTCGCCGCCTCCCGCTTTAAGGTGGGTTGTCCAAGGCGCGATTGCTGCCTGCGGCTGCGATGGAGCGGCTCGTGACGTCAGAGGCTGGCTGCTCGCGCATGCGCACTTTGAGTTTGGAGTGCGCCGCGCGGCTGATGCGGCGACAATCGCAGGACTGCACCAGTGAGCAGTGTTGCGATGGGAGTCGGACGACTCAAGGCAGCGGCATAAAGATGTCGAGACAAGCGGACCGAAGAAAAACGGATATGAACCACTCATAAGATGAGTTCGTCTCGCCATTAAGCTATTGCCTTTGTACATTGAAGAGATTTAGATTTCATGGTAATCTAGTGACGTATATAAGAGTAGACTGAAAATATTCGGAGAAATAAAAGAGAAATGAAGGTTGAAAAAGGATCAGTATTGGCCTCTAGGGTTTTGGAAACAAAACATGTCACCGGTGGCAACTAATTTTTTGGTTTAGGTGATCCCACAGGTGTAAGGAAATGCATGACAACTTTAATGTAATATTTTCAATAATTTCATTCATACCAATACAGTCTGTTTTGTGGTGCGCCGTAAAAATTATCTTAGTTTATATGAACAAAGATAAATGTTGTGGTGTACAATTTAGATTCAAATGTCTCGTGTACGGTATGAATGACATCTTCGATATTTTAAATCTTTTGTTTTCAATGTTCCCTGGAAGATGGTTTAGGACAGAGACCGGTCAGAATGGAATAAATTCTAACAAAACAGCAAACACTCTTACAACTGTTGTTGATACATTTAACAAGCTGCAGAAAAATCTTTTGTTTGGTATGTGTGTGCTATTTTTTATCTTCCTTGGGAAAAAATTTCAATTGTACGTTTTCGAACACTGGGGGTTATTTCAAAGGCAATACAGAAGGTGAATCCAATCTGTTAAAATGAAAAAAAAAAAAAAAAAGCCTGAGACGAGAGAGATGCAAACTGCTTCAGGAGTTTCAGATAAAAACACTCCTGGTCTTATAAATAGCGCCACAATCGTAAATAAGAAAATAAAAGAACAATTACCTTACCGTCACTGCATTTTATTTTTATTTATTTATTTTCTCAGCTGCACTGATAGATTTGTTGAATCGGTTATAGGATTTTCTCTGTATGTCACTCTCTGCAAGTTCCAATTCATGTGCAAACTGATTGACATTTAATCTAAACTGAAGTATGAATTTCGTGTCGTCATTTAAAAGGTGTCTGTTAATAAAAATGTTTTAACAGCTTTCATGGCCATGTGTCACAAAAATAGGATCAATATATAGGAAACCCTAACAGTTACAATCTGCAGTGACACAATGAAGTGCACATCAATGTGATGAAATAAAGAACCATAACTTCCATCACTTTGGATAATACATACACAGCTCCTTGAAGTCACACGTAGAATTAACACTAAAAAACTGCCATTGATGATGGTTCACAAATAAAGAAGTAAAACGCCTTTTATTTAGTTGCAATAGACAGAAATAAAACTCCATAAATTAAATACTATTTAATTAATACCTCGTTTCATCGTAAAAAACTATAGTTATTTCTGTATATCTGTAGATAAAAAAAAGATTTGACTATTAATGATTGTGTAAAACATGAATTCCTTCCCAGGCTATCATTAAAAAAATGGTTCATTATCTTCAACAGTTTATAAGAGGTGATGATTGTTATCTCCGCAGGTTGCACGTGGAGAGAACTGGCGCGCTAGTCGCGACGCTCCCGAACCGTAGATATACGAACCAAAATCTCGAAAACGGAGACAGGTATCATCCTGCTCTCAACTTTAAAAATAATTTCGAATTATTGGCTTCATTTCATCCGCAACAATGTATGACCTAAAATGAACCATACGCAAAGTAGCCAGCGACTACATTTTTCGATGTAATCACTTCAAGTTTAATGCAATAGGTTACTTAAAAATTAAGTATCTGAATAACTATGAGGAATTTTGATAAAATAGGCACTTCGTTATCAAGCTGGGATATGAAACTACAAGATATGCAAAAACCAAATTGTTTTGCGTGTTAGTTTCGTCAAACTCGACAGAGATGTAATAAAAAGTGAAAAAACACGCACAACCGAAAGTAGCGCTTTGTAATTTTTTTTATGGAGAACGAGAATTTGTAACGAAAAACTAAATGTGGGAACTCATGTAGCTTTGCTTCCTTAACATGCAGTATTTTTTACAGCATAAAAAACGGAAATTTTATTTTCGTCGTGAATTTCCCGAGTCGCCGACCACAAGCCGCACCTTGGTAAACGGCAGCGGCTGGCGTCGTGCTCGCGACTTGCCACCGTCCGCCAAGGCCGAAAAGGGGAGGGGGGCCGAGCCGCAATCGCAGTTAACAGCCGCGTCTTGGACAACCCACCTTTAGGCCTCGTTCTGCTATAGTTAAGAACGCATGGCTTCATTTGTCGTCTGCGCTGGAGTCTGCTGGCTGGCCAGAGACAAGCTTACTTTGCAAAATAACGAGGTGGCCGTGTTTTTAGTGTCGTACGAAACTAATCTTGGACGAAAGAGGTGACAGGAGACCTCTCTGGGAGCGGTTGAAGAGGGAATTGTCTTGGCCAGGTAGCAAGGGTTGGTAAACGCTAGTCTCTGAACACACTCTGCGTCGCTTTTAGCGCGCTCTACATCCGGTGTATGGCTATGGGAGGCTTTTCTGAGGCCTTAGAGCTTCAGTCTTCACTCTTCATTCTGGCTCCGACGACTTTGGAAGTAAGTACTCCGCCGAATCATGTTGAGGGGAAGGTATGCTGTTAGGACTTTACTTTCTTTGTTGTCAGGCAGTGTTGGTTTTCAGTGATAGTTTTCTGAGTAATTCTTTCGCTATGCGAGGCTAAGTGTTTGATTTACAGAACTCGAGTAAATTCAATGTAAATTTATTATCTGCATTTTTATTTCGGTGTTGATTTTGTGTTCGGTTTTGCTCAAGTTAGGATACACGTGTGTGGCCTTCAGCCTTTGTGTAAACTTAGTGTGTTCGTATTTCCTTGCTGTTTTTAACTGACGTTTCGCGTAGTTTCTGTATCCGCACTCCTTTACTTTTCTGTGGTACATCTTTACTCCACACTAAACGCCTAACACTTCTCAGAAATACTTCTGCCTGTCTGACACGTTCTATAATCTCCTTGTCATTTCTCGCATTTCCTCAATTACACTTCCCAGGTACTTGAAGCTTTCTACCTTCTTCAGCTGCTCATCTCCAAGTGTTATTCTCTTCACTGGTCTATCCTTTTTCCTGCTGGTTACCATGAACTCAAATTTACGGATGTCGAGTTTCAATACGTATTCTCCCACTGTTTCTTCCCAAGCATCTAGATGCTCCTGGGTTTCCTTCTCCTTGTTGTCCCAGACCATGAGATTTTCTGGAAACACCATTGCTTTCATCTTTCCTTCCTCACGTTTCTCTGCTACCTTTGTCATTAAGTCATCCATAACCACAATGAAGAGTAGTGGTGATAATGCACTTACTAAATACCTGGCCTAAATTGTGTGCCTTAGTTTGTTTCAGATTTAGAAGCCCCCAATGATAACTGCAGCCTGGGCATCATATGTGAATGTGCGAAATATTCTTGTACCAATGTAAATCTGTTTCTTGACTATTACTTTTACTATTTTCCAAATAACTTCTCTTGTAACCCTTTGAAAGAAAAGTGTTTGGGTATTTAAATTTATGCCAAAAATTGTCTTGTTAACATTTATTATACTATTTATATTGTTATAATAAAATGCGATACAGACAAAGCTGCATTAAGTGACTGGGCTCTCGTTTCTGTATTCCTAACCTTCGAAGGTCATTCAAACAGTTAAGGGAGTCGAAAACTTAATTCTGATGGGGGACTGGAACTCGGTAGTAGGAAAGGGAAGAGAAGGAAATGTAGTAAGTGAATATGGACTGGGGAAAAGGAATGAAAGAGGAGATCGCCTGGTAGAATTTTGTGCAGAGCACAATTTAATCATCAAAAATACCTGGTTAATCATCGCGAAAGAAATTTTTATACGTTGAAGAGACCAGGACACACAGCAAGGTACCAGATTGACTTTATAATGGTAAGGCATAGGTTTAGAAACCAAGTTTTAAATTGTTACACATATTCAGGGACAGATGTGGACACTGACCATAACTTACTGATTATCTAAATCTACATTTACATGATATAGATGTAAACTTGAGAGACTGAAAAAAGATAGAAAAATTAAGCAGTTGGAACCTGCACAAATTGAAGGAGCTAGAGGTGGTTGAGAGTTATAGGCAATGATTGGATGAAACGAGGGCAGTAATACAGTAAAGGAGAATGGGTAGCTCTTAGAGACAGAGTAGTGAAGGCCGCAGAGGATCATATAGGCAGAAGGACAAGGCTAACATAAATTCATGGATAACACAGGAGATACTGAATTTAATTAATGAAGGGTGGAAATATAAAAATGCAGCAAAAAGTAGTACAGGTTGGCAGGAAATGCAAACTGGGTAAGCAGCAGTGGGTGGAGGACAAATGCAAGACCGTAGAAGAATGTATAACTACGGTAAAGATAGATACAACCTACAGCAAAAATAAAAGAGACATTTGGAGTCGAGAAAATCAGCTATATGAATATCAATAATTCAGATGGAAAACCATTACTAAGCAAAGAAGGGAAAGCTGAAAGGTTGCAGGAATATATAGAAAGCCTATACAAATGAAATATGCTTGAAGGCACTAGTCTAGAAATGAAAGACGAAGTAGAGGAAGATGAGATAGGAGATACGATACTGCGAGAAGAATTTGACTGAGCACTAAAAGATTTGAGTGAAAACAAGGTCCCGGGAGTAGATGACATTCCATCTCAACTGCTCATATCGTTAGGAGAGCCAGTCATGAAAAAATTGTTCCACCTGGTATGCAAGATGTATGAGACAGGGAAAATATCCTCCGACTTCAAGAAGAATATTGTAATTACAATTCCAAGGAAATAAAGTGCAGAAGAATGTGAAAATTACAGAACTATCAGTTTAATAAGTCATGGTTGGAAAATACTAACACGAATTATAAAAAAACGAATGGAAATACTAGTGGAATTCGACCTTGGGGAAGATCAGTTTGGATTTAGGAGAAATGTAGGAACACGGGAGGCAATACTTACTTTACGACTTATATTAGAAGTTAGGTAAACGAAAGGCAAACCCACATTTCTAGCATTTGTAAATCTGAATAAAACTTTTGATAATATTGACTGGAATACACTTCTTCAGAGTCTGAAGGTAGGATGGTTAAAATATAGGGAGCGAAGAGTTATTTTCAACTTGTACAAAAACCAGGTAGCAGTTATTAGATTCTAAGGGCATGAAAGGGATGCAGAAATCGCGAAGGGAGTAAATTAAGACAGGCTTGTAGCCTTTGTCCAATTTTGTTCAAGCTGTGAAGGAATGCAAGGAGAAATTTGAAGAGATAATTAATGTTCAGGGAAATGAAATAAAAACTTTGCGGTTTGCCTATGACATAGTAATTCTGTCAGATGACAGCAAAGGCCATGGAAGAGCAACTGAACGGAATGGACAGTGTCTTGAAAGGAGGATGCAAGATGAACATTAGCAAAGAGTAAAACAAGGGTAATGGAATATAGTGTCAGAAAATCAGCCGATGCAGAAGGAGTTAGATTAGGTAGTGACACAATGGGAGTAGTAAATGTGTTCTGTTATTTTGGTAGCAATCTAAGTTCTGACAGCCGAAGGAGGAATCGGACCTGGTCCCCCTATCCTCCCTGCGAACCAGTAGCACACGTGCTGGCCTTAGGCGTGCGTGACACTAGATGTAAAGTAGTTACTATCTAAAAGTGACACGGATGAAAATATTCGATTTTAGACCCAAGAAATACGATTTTGAAATTGAGCCTTTTGCGTGATGACGTCACTGCCCAATCAATGGCTCATAATTGAAGAATGTGATACACGCACGATATAAAAATGTATTTTTTCTGCTCTTTATCTTGGTTTCCAAGTTGACTAGCGCATAATAGTTCGCGATCGGGAGCGCTCACTTTAGTTCGCGGCTCTGCCACGAACTAGTTCGCTCTTTAAGTTCGTCCGCTCCCAGTGACGGCTGAGAGGCGTGGTCTGCGCGTGCAGGTGGAGGGGGAAGTTCCCCCACCTAACTGCTTCATGCGCTTGCTGCTTGAGCCGCTAACGATATCACGCAAACCAAAAGAAACAGTTTGTGGATCATTTCTCGCGTTTAAGTTTAGAGTTATCCCTATATCTTGGCATTATGGAATTTATTAGTCAGATATTGCAGAGTGCAGAACACATCAAAACAGAAATTTGTAGCACTGAACAATGTAATCTAGCAGGCAGACGCTCACCTCGAAATGACTCATCAGCAGAAGGCAAACACGTGATTTTTAATTCTGCTACGCGCCCTCTCACTATTGCTCGTCGGACTTCGGAAAAGAATCCAACGAACTATGAAGCGAGATACGTTTGGCATATTCGTCCGCTGCTTCTAGTTCGTCCGCTGCTCCTTGTTAGTCCGCTACTCCTAGTTCGTCCGCTGCTCCTAGTTCGTCACTCTTTTTGGCTTTTGCTATCGCTACTAAAAGAGCTATTTTTATGACACCTTTTTTATATAATGAATCAGTGTTGCCAAAGCGTGTGCTATTACCCGTATTTTTGGACAATTTGACATCAAATACTTAGGCAAATAAAACCGTTATTTACACGAATGGGTGATACAATTATATTCAACTACTTTGTATACAGAGTACTCTTAGTACTTTATTTTTAAAATAGATTTCTTGTGGCAGTGAACTATGAAACTACAGCTGAGCTGCCTCTTAGCTCGAAATGAAGGTAACTGGCAGAAGGGAATCACGCGATTCTGCGCACTCTCGCGTCCTCTCGCTGTTCCCCGTCAGTCTTCGGGAAAGGAGCGGACGAACTAAGAGGCGAGGGATCTGCGAACTAGTTCGCATAGTTCGCCTGTGAGAGCGCTCTTTCGAACTAGTTCGTTCGCGAACTACACAAGACTATTTCCAAGATCACCTGAACTCTGGATTTTTCAGTCAGGATTCGTCTCAAAAGTGAATTCAGACAGGTGAAGAGCTGAAGGAGTACACTATACGGTCTTGTGAAGCCTTACCATATGGTCCAGCGGTGTTGGAAAGAGTTTGTAGATTAATGCAGAGGCTAGTCCAGTATTGCATCTAAATGTGGGGCCTACGTGTGGAACACCTTAACCACGTGCAAGTGCATAGTGACATGCTGAGGCAGGTTTGTATTTCCTGTTAAGTAGATCTAAGGGCGAATTTAGTTCCCGATTAGATGATCGAAAAGTTTTAATTTTAAACAGATTTATACTCACTAGGACAACATTTCATAGTGAAATCATTGTAGGTTCGTTATAACATATTCGTGATTACCTCGCAACAGGCTCGGTTGCAGGCTAATTTTTACTGGATGTGTGATATTTTAAATGTTAACATTTGCTAAAGTTGAAATTTTTGCTGCATTCTTTTAAAGTTGCTAATGGCCAAAACTGCAGAAGTGGGTTTTAAAAATAAATAATTTTAATAGAAAAGGCCACTGCAATATATTTCAAGAAAGAGTGCTCATTTCCTTTAGTAACTGGAAGAAAAGAACATATTAGATTTAGTAGGCGGAATTCTAAATTGTGTTCTGGGCAAAAGTGACCTCCTCACAGTCTTCTCAAACCAGCTAGTAGTTCCTAGTGTCTGTTATTAGAAATCCGTCTCTAATGACCACCATATCGAACATTAATCTTGTTGAACCCTAATGTTGTTTTTTCCTTCTTTTGTAATCAAACACTCCGGTCTCAGCGAATGTCCAGTCCGGTTATTCTTCCTTTTTCCTGTAATCTTCAGCAGTTTTGTCCTCTCCCCAACCCTTTCCAACACTCTTTCGTTGCTCCCTCTTTCCATCCAGCGTATCCTGTCCATATCCTTCACACCCACATTTTAATTGCTTCCAGCCAGTTTTATCCACTTGTTCCAGTGTCTACGGTTTTGCTTTTGTACCACAATCCAAATAACACTTGCCAAGCTTTTTATCAGACCTTTATCCAATCTAATATATAAAGCAGAGTGTCCGTAAGTTTATACGTGTTGCATACAAATCTACAGTTTTGTTCCAATCTTTATGAAATTTTGTACACGTAAGCTTCAATCCATGAGGACGGTCGCCGTAAGTGTAAGAATCACATACGATATATAGTTCACGAGATATTACGTCATAAACAATGAGATGCGCGAAAAACTGCTGCATTTTGCGACAATGCTGCTCATTTTCTTCTAAACCATTGGACCGATTTCAACCAAATTTGGTACACGCATTCCTTACCGTGAGGCAACAATTGCTGCATGGTTAAGAATCACATACGGCACATGGTTCAAAAGATATTACGTCATAACCAATAGAAATCGCAAAAAATGTCATATAATGCGGCGAGGCTTTCGAAATACACTGTATGAGAATGACAGTACTTAGCGACTTGCAACAAACTTTAAACATAATTTCAAACCTTTATTAAACTTTTTCTCGCTGGAAACCATAGTAAAAGGAAAAAAGTTTCTCGCTTACTACTTTTCCGCTGTTTATGGAGTAAAACTACGGCTCTCGGTATGACGTTACAATTTATAATTTGAACACTACAAATTGTAGCGACAGGAAATTTTACAGACAGGATACACACATATAGTTGAGTGTACCGTCTAATTTGTATCACAGTACGACACGTTGTTCATGAGACATGAGCACATAACACTAACGTTCATGGAAAACCGCCCCATCACGCACCAAGTTTTAATCTATTACTTATTTGCTACTAATTGCATTCCCAAGAGATTTTACAGACATACAACCGTTATACAAATGAATACATACCTGAAAAATGGCAGGTATAAGTAAATAAATACCCGGGCAACGCCGGGTTTTCAGCTAGTTGGTTATATAACAGGTGGAAAAAGTATATAATGAGGTACTTATATGTGCTATAATATTTACATGGGATGAACTACAGCTGTAAGGAACCGAAACACGGCAGACAAACCCGAGTTTCCGGGTTCGATACTGGAGTATCAAATGACTAACCTGAAGCGGTACTGGGATACAGGTTGACGGAAACCGGATTTGGTAGGTTATTTAAACGTGAACTGTTCGCATTTAAACCCCGGCGCGCTGCCCGAGTCAGTGTTTAAATGGCCGTCAGCCTGCGCTCTCTGGATTTAAATGCCTGCCGCCTCCGAGGGCTGTACTACCTGCCGACCTGGCGAGCACGTCGCTGGCAAGAGTATGTGCTACCTGCACGCTCTCTGCTGAGCACAAGTCAAACATACACCTAACGCGGCATTCATGTTGCTCACCTTTGCACAGTAGTACATACTTGTACAGAACAAATACTGATATAATCCAATGTACTTTTAAAGTGTTTCAGCCTGCCGCGGTGGCCGAGGTGACTGAGGCGCTCCAGTCACGGTCAGCACGGCCACTACGGTCGGGGGTTCGAATCCCCCCTCGGGCATGGATATTTGTGCCGTCATTAGTTGTAAGTAGTTTGTAAGTTTAGGGACTAATGACCCCGTAGTTAAGTCCCATAAGCTTAACAAACATTTGAATATTTTGAAAGCGTTTCAATGAAACAGATATAAAAAGTTTTACGAGTTGTTTATTATCATAAGAAAGCGCCAGCCTTCGAGCTATAGTATTGGCATAACTGGCTAAGGCGCCAGAGGTGATGGCATTCAACTAAAAACCTTTTTCTGATTTCGGTCAGGCAAACACCACAACGAATGATGATTTTAAGGGAAGAAAGTGTAATAGTAATGATAATCGCAGTGGTACATTCGTAGCGAGGTATGAATCGTGATAAATGGACATTTAATCGTTGCTGCTTTCGTGTATTTACCAGTGGCGGCTGGTGATAATGTGCTAATGTGCTGCAGCACACTGTAAATATATTACTAAAATTATGCCAATTCTCTTCGAATGCCAGCGAGAAATCGCTGTAAAATTACATCCTTGCTCTTGGAATACGAGCCAGATATCACAATAAAATTATGCCAATTCCCTTCCAATGCGTATTAGAATGCTAGTAATAAGGATGAAAACGCATTTTGGAGCGTTCTCGCCGCGATAGCTGGAAACCAGCTCCGTGTGCTGAAGTGGGATTCAGCCACGCTGGTACGTGCGCAGAGAGGCGGCGCAGTCGTCTGTCCGCTAGTGCGGATGCGCAGACGTGACGTCAGACCTGGCGACTCATGTGTGCTGAGACCGACTGCAGCACCAGATCAATATTTCTCTTTGCACTGCGTGTAACGGCTGCGGAAGAATAGTATACGACGAATATTGCGGCATACATAGTCAAATAGCGCGCTGGTTCAGGCGTCTTGCGCGTTGTCTCTCAAACCTACCTGTGTGAGTTTCGTATTCAAATACCTCTGAGTCTAAATTTTTAATTTCTGTAAATAAAATTAATATTTTTTAAACGTTATATTTACTACCTGCAGAGAATACATGCAGTTGGCAGCGCTGTTATAGATTCCCCTGGAGGTCTTACTGTCAATACAATATTAATTGATATTTAATTAAAGGCAATCATACAAAAGGTTGACTTATATTTTAGTATATTTTGTTTCCTGTTTATTTTTGTAATATTGTAGCACACTGGTCAAATTTTGTACGAGCCGCCACTGGTATTTACGCTTCTGTAGAAGACCAGCATAATCTGGCTTCGCAGAGGTCTACTGCAGTGAAAATCATGTGAGAAAGAAACGTACCCTCCTGTTCACTTCACCGGAGGGAACACCTCTTTCCCAGCTGACTTCTATAGAAATCCACCGTGTGCAAGATCCGTTACAATGGACTCTGTAGTAGTTCACCGTGGTTAAAGGCCTAAAAAGTAATTGCAGTGGAGTCAACATATTTGTAATTTATCGCCGTCATTGATAACCTGACTTCATTTGAAGAGTTATTTCTTAACAAAGCATGAAAAATATAGCCTACATCTAAACCGAGCACAGTTTATGAATGACGACTTAAGAAACGCATATTTGATTTTTAATACGGGGAGGTGTACACGACACTAGTACGGCCGATACTTCCATGCGTTTACGAAACCTGGGTGACATCAGCAACAACTGAAAAAGTAATCCGTGCATTCGAAAGGAAGATAGACCAAAATATCTATGGACCCTTGCACAGTACCATGGAAGGTAAATCAGAACGAAGAATGAAAGGAAACTTGTAGCAGCCGTTTGGAAAGTCACACACTGAACGAATATTAGGACAGAAAAAGATACAGTGGTTTCGCCACATCTTTCGACCTGCGGATCCCTCTTTAAACGAGTCCTCAATTTTCAACCTGATCGTAAACTACCAATAAGACGTACAAGGACGCGACGGAAGACTTGAGTAACAACAGTCCTTAAAGAAATATAGCCGACAGTGCTGGAAGGTGAAGACCGGCAAAGATGAACTATATTGTTAAAATGTAACAGTCTTCCACCACGGGAAGATGTCAACAACGGACAACGGCAGTCGGCAACGCTAAATTGAGCGCGCCTTATCCAAAACATCTGACTTCACACCTGTGCCCCCGAGAACGCGCAAACGGAATTGGGCTGCAGTCAGTAACGAGGCGTGGTGTGGATCGCACGTTAAGAGCCACGATCCCCCTTCAGAATGTCCCCCGAGATGGGGACGAAACGTTAGATTTTAATAAAAAAATCCACGGCATAATAGCCCGGAAAATTTTAACAAAATTGATACTTCCGGCAGTGACAAAAATGTTCAAATGTTTGTCAAGCTTATGGGAGTTAACGATGGGGTAATCAGTCCCTAAACTTACAAACTACTTATCAACTACCTTATACTAAGGACGGCACAAATATCCATGCCCGAGGGGGGATTCGAAACCCCGACCGTAGTGGCCGTGCAGACCGTGACTGGAGCGCCTCAGTCCCCTCGGCCACCGCGGCCGGCCCGGCAGTGACAGTTTACATTTTATAAAGATGGACTACCATCTGCTGTAGACATCTTCTCCGCTCTGTCTGGTTACTTTCCATATTTATTTTATATGTATGTGTGACTGTCTGTGTTGGTAATGTGTTCTTTTATACGTTTTTGTGCAGTTATCTGCTTTTTTCCTCTCTCTCTCTTCTGTAGTGTGTTTTTTAGTATCCTAGTAACAAAAGAGAACTTCATAATTGCTTTATTGACAGTTATCAACACTGCGGTCTGCGGCGCGCCAGTCACATTCTGCACGGCCACTACGGTCGGGGGTTCGAATCCGCCCTCGGGTATGGATATTTGTGCCGTCCTTAGTATAAGCTAGTTAGTACGTTTAGGGGCTGATGACCCCGCAGTTAAGTCCCATAAGCTTCACAAACATTTGAACAAAACAGCGGTATGAAAACATTGAAACAAAACTCACATAATACGTAAATGAAACTTCCACACAGAGGGGAGAAAGGACGTCAGCCAAACCATATCCAAATCTCCCTGTTTATTGAATAAATTTATAACACTGCGCAGGGATAGACGCGCGGTCTGAGGTGCCATGTCACATACCGCACACCCGCTCCCGCCGGAGGTTTGCGTCCTTAGTATAAGTTAGTGTAAGTAATTTCAAAGTAGTGCGTAACTCTAGGGAACGATGGCGCTCGTAGTTTGGTCTTTTAGTTACGCCAATTTTGAACTTTTTTTTTAGTTTATAACGTAACCAAAAAGACAGAAATACCATTACAATTGCTATTTTAACTAACGACTCCAAACAAAACAAATACCTCACAGACATAAGACGACTTTATATGTTCAAGTGCTTGTAGAGCTTATGGGACTTAACTACGGGGTTATCAGTCCCTAAACGTACAAACTACTTATGAACTAGCTACTACTAAGGACGGCACAAATATCCATGCCAGAGAGGGGATTCGAACTTCCGACCGTAGTGGCCGTGCAGACTGTGACTGACGCGCCGCAGTAGGCTCGGCCACCGCGGCCGGCACTTTATATGTAATTGCAAGAAGACAGAAGAGAAAATAGGCCTAAAGTGTAGAGCGTTTTAATTTCGCAGAAAACAAGGGAACGCTAAATATTATGAAACAGAAAATGTTACTTCAGCTGAACTACACGCCATATATAAATGAAACAGTCTCACTATCACACACGCAAACATTTGGACAACTTGATCAGTATTTCTCTCGGCATAAAAGTATCATTATCTACAAAAATTTTCAATTATTTGTAAATTTAACGGACTTAACTCCTGCTGTAATCAGTCCCTAGGCTGACAAACTACTTTAACTTATGCTAAGGACAAGACAGTAACCCATGTCCGAGGGAGGACTCGATCCACCGACGGCGAGCAACCGCGCGCTCTGCAGACAGGCCCCTGAGCGCTCGGCCACACTACCGCAGCTATCATTAACTCATAAAAATATCACGGTATTGCATTACTCTCAACAACGTAATACATCGTTACAGTTCTGCCCGAAGCGCTTTTACACATATCAGGAATTCTTTTTTATAACATCTAGCGCAGCCTCACGAAACGCGTTCTGTCTATATTCCTCATGCTCTAACAATCGGCAGTACAGCGAAGGAAGTTAGTAAATTTCTCATCGAGTAAGAGGCGTTTGAAAACAGCTCACTTTTTCTCATATTGAACGTAGCGGAAGACAGCCTTAGAACGTAACCGGCACTGTAATGAAGCACGCTACAGAATAGCAGCTGTTTGTTTTACATTTCCGACAACTATGAAAGTAAAATGAAGCAGAAAAAGCATAGCACTTTCAGTAACTGACCACTGCGTCTAATTTCCGCTCCCCCGGCGGCTGAATTCCACAGCGGCGTGTTCTCGTACATGTGGCACAGTAGACACGCTGGGGTCACGTCAGAACAGATACTGCCGTACCCTTGCTGCCGTTCCAGGCGCAGTATCGCTGCAGCGGCAAGCAACGGCCGCGTTGCCAAGTCGCCGCTCCGGCTCACATAATCTGTCTCCGTTGCATACTTTAACCCAGTGGCGGCTCGTACAAAATTTGACCAGTGTGCTACAATATTACAAAAATAAACAGGAAACAAAATATACTAAAATAAAAAATAAAATTGTTGTGATATTAGTTTTACCTAATGAACTAAGTTTATTATGTTATGTTTATTTATGTTTATGATATGTTATGTTATTTATGTTTATGATTTCCTTTGTGTTGTTTTATTAATGCATTAAGATGTCCGAGGTCTTTCACTCCCCCTGTACTCAACGCATCACTGTTCCCAAACAACAAACACGGAAAGCAAAAAAGTGCATTGCGAATGTCACACCCGCAAATCCAACTGTTTTCATAAACTTTTCTTCTAAATTTCCTAGAGTACTCACTTTTCTTGCCACCTCCTATAGCCTTTTGACTGAGATTTAAAACTGGAGTAGGTCTACCTAACTCTTTCACTTTCAGTTTCTCTTCCAAAGGTCTATTGGAAATGGTCTCTGTAGCAGATCATCGACAGAATTCTCCATGTTGCTCGCACAGTACGTAACGCGCACTTTCACGAAGAAATACACCGCGAAACACTTCTTCAGCGAACGCACAAAGCGTGACTGACAATGAAAATAACGGAGCTTAACAACATCCCCACCACGTCATCTGCGTTCTACACAAGCGACCAATGAAACTGCTTGGCTGAAAAGCGCAGTTTCACTCGCATGTTGGCTAAACATTACTGATGAATGTGATTGAAGTTTTACGTCAAACACGTCAACCTTAGTATGATTGCCTTTAATTAAATACCAATTAATACTGTATTGACAGTAAGACCTTCAGGGTAATTTATAACAGCGTTGCCAACTACATGTATTCACTGCAGGTAGTAAATATAACGTTTAAAAATATTAATTTTATTTACAGAAATTAAAAATTTAGACTCAGAGGTATTTGAACACGAGCGTCACACAAGTAGGTTTGACAGACAATGGGAAGACGCCTAAGCCAGCGCGCTGTTGACTCTGTATGTCGCAATATTCGTCATATACTATTCTTCCGCAACCGTTACACGCAGCATGAAGAGAAATATTGATCTGGTGCTGCAGTCGGTTTCTGCACTCATGAGCCACCAGGCCTGACGTCACGTCTGCGCATGCGCACTAGCCAACAGACGACTGCGCCGCCACTCTGCGCACGTACCAGCGCGGCTGAATCTCACTTCAGGAGCTTCAGGAGCTGGTTTCCAGCTATCGCGGCGAGAGTGCTCCAAAATGCGTTTTCATCCTTATTACTAGCATTCTAATACACATTGGAAGGGAACTGGCATAATTTTATTGTTATATCTAGCCGCATTCCAAGAGAAAGGATGTAATTTTACAGCGTTTTCTCGCTTGAATTCGAAGAGAAATGGCATAATTTTAGTAATATATTTGCAGTGTGCTGCAGCACATTAGCACATTATTACCAGCCGCCACTGCTTTAACCGCTGAAGTTTTAATTTGGAAAACATAGCCAGAATACCGATTCTTGTAGACTGAGGATGGCACGGAATTGGTCGAACGGGTTATGAGTTTCGTTGTCAAGGTTTTAGGTATTAAACGCCAACACTAGATGATAAGTACACTGACATCTATTATACATGTAATATTTCTGGCTTAAAGCCATCATATGAAGATCGAAGTATTGCTTCAGTGCAGCCGGTTACGACCAGTAGGTGACAGATGGTAAAAGCTGGTGAGAACCACGACAAGTGGTACAATAGGTCGGGTTCTCGTGAGAAAGAGCACTAGCAAATTTCCCCTAATTCTAGGGAAGTTCCCGAGCGGCAAGGACTGGATGCTGATTGGCTGTAGCACTGGCGATCACGCGCCAAAACGCAGTCATATTTTATTAAAATTTAATAAACTAATAATACATTCAAAGTCAAACTTAATTTAGAAATACCCCACAAAGCCAAGCTATGCCCTGAGTAGGTAAAACATATTAACAATTGCTAAAAACATAAACAAAACAATTAATATAAGACGGACGATGCACGGCTGCCATGTTTACGCGCCAAACTGCGGAACGAAGGCAGCCTTGCATCGAGCCGCCACATTTCATTTCAGAACAGGCACTCGGAAGAGTAACATGTGACTTCAGTAGGCGCACTCGGTGGAGTAACATGCATACGTAGGCGGTCATAAAGCATTGTTTAATCATCTTAGATCAAGGCTAAATGACTTTATATTTACTTTCATTCAAGAAAATGTGTGTCAAGTGGTTATCATTATGCAGTTTACTGGTTTTCTGCTTATTTTCAATAAAATCAGTTGGCATTCCGATTCCCGAGAACTTCAGTTTTATTCAGTAATTAGATCAGTTGCTGCCAATAGTTTAGCAATTTCAGTCTCATTCAAGAACTCCGTGCCGGCCGCGGTGGCCGAGGAGACTGAGGCGCTCCAGTCGCGGTCTGCACGGCCACTACGTTCGGGGGTTCGAATCCCACCTCGGGCATGGATATTTGTGCCGTCCTAGTTCGTAAGTAGTTTGTAAGTTAGGGACTGATGACCCCGTAGTTAAGTCCCATAAACTATACAAACATTTGAACATTTGAAGAACTCCGTCCTGCGTGCTATCATCTGCGTGGGGTCATCTATAGAAGACGTCAGGTTGGTGAACTTTCAGAGTTTCTACTCTTCACACAGTGCAGTGGGGAGTTACAACCCTCACGTACACTGTCCTTGCGGTACAAACGCAAACTGTTGTGCGTCATCCATGGCAACATGGAGGAGGAAAGGAAATGATATAGGACAGGTTTAAGCACCGCCCCCTGTAGTTGTTTTTTCCCGTTGTATACTCCGATTAGTATTACTTCGTGACTGATGTTTCAGCGAGGCGAGTGGGAGAGGCCAGTCGTAGTTAGCGCCTGGCGCGCAAATACTGCTCCGGGCTTACGATGCGAACCGAGTATTTACGAAGCGAGCCGAACTTTGGCGATCAATCAGCGTGATATTTATGTAGCGCGCAGCACGATAGCGGCGAGAAGTTTACAACCTAACGCTACTCTGTAAATCATTAGAAATACAAATAAATACTGAAATTAAATGCACCTGTGTAACAGAAATCTATTTCTTACTGCATTACAAATTCTTACCCTGGTGCTGATAGACTAGATTACATTAACATACAATCGCACCAAAAAGTATTGGCGCAGTTACATTTTAGTGATTCTAGGTTAAACAAAACATATATTTCAGAACAGAACCCAGACACGTGCCACCTTATATTACATAGGTTACAAATACGTCCAATGTGTTATGAAAATAAACATCGCTCTTCTGCATTCAAAAAAGTATTGGCACACGCATATGAATCGGACAGTGTGTTCGTTTTCTTCATTGATGTACACGTTCTAACAGCTAGTGTGCATCCCTTTAGCATCTATAACAGCATGTAAACGTCTAGGAATGCTTTATATTAAATTCCAGGGGTAATTTTCGACCATTCCTCCGGGAGCACTTTCTCCGAATCGTTTTTTTCCGGAAGGGCGCTTTTTTTCTGACTTGTGTGTCAAGATGAGCCCACAGGTTCTCAATGGGCTTCATGGGTCGTTGTTTTGCTGGGAATGAAACACTTCAATGAGGCCCAATGTCTGTGCACTAGCTTGTAAATTACCTCGCAACACGTCGATGTATCTCATATGAACCATTGTACCGAGGATTACAGATAGATTAACATCGCCGGACGCCGCCATACGGCCCCAGACCATGATACCGCCCCCACCGTGTTTGACTGTGGGATGCATGTGATGTCGAGGTGCGTATTCGGCTTGCGTCAAACTTTCTTTCTTGCATCAAATCCGAACACATTGAACTTTGATTCGTCGCTAAATATCACAGTGATCCAAAACTCCATCGGCTTGCTGATGTAGTCCTTGACAAATTGTAGGCGTTTCTTCCGATTAATTTCCGATATGTATGACTTTTTCCTGGGAGAACGTCCACGCATGTCAGACTCATTCAACACATTTCGTATAGTTTGAACACTAACCGTCTTGTCGGACGTTGTCTGAACAACCTCAGCAATAGTTGCTGCACTTGTAACAGGTTCCTTCCGAGCAAGTGCGATGATACAGCGACGCTCTCGGGATGTAAGCACTACTGGACGTTCAGGACGACACTTATTCACTGTTGTTCCAACCTCTGCTCCGATTTGTCGATAGCTTCTCCTTTGTGAATGGAGCAATACCACTCTGTCACGCAACGCCACTGAATGTTCGTTCTTCTTCGGCCCCATGCTGACCACTAACGCGCAATACAGCAACATACTAGCGACTGGACCGTCAACAACACGCAGTTTCTATTGCATCAGCAGATGGCGTCCTGGTACCTGAAACCCAGCAATATACAGAGAAGCCACGGTCTGTGCCAATACTTTTTGTGTAAAGAGGAGATACATGTTTGCCCTTAACACTGCATTTCTTTGTTAATGGTGGGCAGAATTGTAATGTGAGGCAGCACGTACATGTGCTGTGTACCTGGAGATGCGGCGTTTGTAACCAGCAACAATAAATACGCACGTGTGCCAATACTTTTTGTACGTTGCATAGATCATCAATACGACACGTGATGATGTGGAAAGTGTCAGTCTAATAATTGGTATATAGCCGCGGCGGAGCGGCCGAGCGCATTGAGGCGCTATGCTACGATGCACGAGGTCGTTCCCCGTCGGGGGTTCGAATCCCCCTCGGGCATGGATGTTTGTGCTGTCTTTAGTATAAGGTAGTTCATAAGGTTTGTAAGTTTAGGGACTGATGACTCCGCAGTTAAGACCCATAAACTTAACAAACATTTCTCAACTTTATGTATATGTGGCGTCTATTCTTTCGGACATGTCCGAAAGAAAAGACGTCACACCTGATCCTGCAGTTACTATCTATTCATTTTCACGTAATGCATGACATTAACTGCGAAATGGGGTGAAGTTGAAAATGTGTACCCAGCCGGGATTCGAACCAGGGTCTGCTACTTTCAAGGCAGTCGCGCTGACCCCTACACCACTGGGGACACAGCGGTCATCACACCTGCTCGGAATTACTCAAGCACGCCTCCCGCCAGATACAAATTTGCAACTCCACGCTGCCCACTAGAACTCAAACTCATAGCAACTTAGTGCTTATTCCCGTAAGAGTAAGGGCCTAGGAGTGCCTCCGCACTGAAGAAGAAGGGATCACTGCCCGTCATTGGCAAATTTTATAAGTTTATATATATGTGGTGTCTGTTCTTTCGGACAGAAGGTTCTAGTGGGCAGCGTGGAGTTGCAAATTTGTATCTGGCGGGAGGCGCGCTTGAGTGATTCCGTGCAGGTGTGCTGATCGCTATGTCCCCAAAGTTACCCCAAACAGCACAACAAAAAAAAAGAAGTGTTGTAGGGGTCAGCGCAACTGCCTTGAAAGCAGCCGATCCGGGTTCGAATCCCGGCTGGGTCCACATTTTCAACTTTATCCATTTCGCAGTTAATGTCATACATTCCGTGAATATGAAAATATTTTTTTAATTTGTATATTTAAATGATATAAAAAGACATCAATTTTTTGAAATTTATTTACAGTAACAATGAAAATTGTCTTACACAACGTGTTTTCTTCTTCCATGACGGAAGAATTCGAACTGCGTCAGGTCACTTTTTACTGTGTTAATAAAGTTTGTAACAGAAAATACAACTTTTAGGAAAGAGGGAAAAACATAATACTGTATAAATTCAAGTACTTGTTTTGTTCTTCTTCTTTTTTTCGTTTGGGTCATCTAAGAACTACGAAAATGTCAATGCTTCTTCATTTGTTCTTCTTTCAGTTTTCTCCAGTATTCTTTCATATTTTCCCTACGTATCCTTTTTCTCTCCTCGGACCATTTAGACTCTCGTCTTCGTCTCCCTCCTGCCGTGCACCCGTTCCGTTTTTAACACTTTCTTCTTAAAATACACTCTTTCTGTCGCATCTTTTTCACTTACGTCGTTTCTTTCGAAATCTTTCCTTACTTATTGAATCTAAGCTGTTGTTGACTTCTTATCCCAATTATTTTTAAAAATCTAAACGAAGTCTTCCGCGGCCGTTGTCACTGTCGATAAATTTTTTTCTGGATATTGGATCACATCATCAATATGTCAAATTCCACACACATTTCGGCCACTGTTGCAGCGGCCTGCTTCTGGGTGTTGCGTTTACTGCTGAATGATGGGAAGCTGAGAATTTAAATACTGGTGGTAGTTAACTTTTGCCAATAGATTAGATTAGATTAATACTTGTTCCATAGATCATGAATACGACACTTCGTAATGATGTGGAACGTGTCAGTTAAATGAAATGTGTCTATACATAATATTACATGACACTCAATATTTGAATATTTTATTTTTTTCCCCCTAAAGTAGTAACTATTATGTAGAAATTCATCTAATGTGTAGAAGGAATTGCCATTCAGAAATTCTCTTAATTTATTTTTAAATGCTAGTTGGCTATCTGTCAGAATTTTGATACTACTTGGTAAGTGACCAAAGACTTTGTGGCAGAATAATTAACCCCTTTCTGTGACAGACCTAAATTTAACCTCGAATAGTGTAGGTCACCCTTTCTCCTAGTGTTGTAACTATGCCCACTGCTATTACATTTGAATTCAGTTGGATTGTTAATAACAAATTTCATAAGTGAATCGTGAATCTACTGTGATGATTCCTAGATCCTTAAATAAATGTCTGCAGGATGATCTTGGGTGGGCTCCCGTAATTATTCTGATGACCCGCTTTTGGGCAATGAATACTTTCTTACTAAATGATGAATTACCCCAGAATATGATACCATAAGAAAGCAGAGAATGAAAATAGGCATAGTAAGCTAGTTTACTGAGTTGTACATCATCATAATAGCATAAGTAGCTGAGCTCAAACGTTTCAGCAGATCTTCAATGTGTTTCTTCCAATTCAATCCCTTATCAATGCATAAACCTAAAAATTTTGAATATTCTACCTTAGCTATAGATTTTTGGTTGAAGTCAATATTAAGTAATGGTGTGATGCCATTTATTGTGTGAAACTGAATGTACTGTGTTGTTTTTTTTTTTTTTTTTTTTTTTTTTAATTTAAAGAGAGTCAATTTACAGAGAACCACCTAATAATTCTCTGAAATACTTCATTGACAATTTCAACAGTTAATTCCTGTGATTCGGGTGTGATAGCGATATTTGTATCATCAGCAAAGAGAACTAGCTTGGCATCTTTATGTATATAGAAAGGCAAATCATTAATATATATTAAGAATAGCAAAGGTCCCAGTACCGAACCCTGTGGCACCCCATGCTTGATAGTTCCCCAGTTTGAGGACTCGGCTGTTTTTTGTATATTATGTGAATTACTTATATCAACTTTCTGAACTCTTCCAGTTAGGTATGATTTAAACCATTTGTGCACTTTCCCACTCATACCACAATACTTAAGCTTATCTAGAAGAATTCCATGGTTAACGTAATCAAAGACATTTGATAGATCACAAAAAATCCCAACGGGTGATTTACGGTTATCCAGAGCATTTAATATTTCATTAGCGAAAATATATATTGCAATTTCTGATGAAACTGACATTTTGTTAGTACTTTATTTTTATCAATATGTGAAGCTACTCCGCAATACATTACTTTTTCAAGAATTTTTGAAGAGAAGTGAGATTGGGCGGTAGTTGTTGACATCCAACGTATCACCTTTTTTATGCAGTGTATTGCAGTTATTGCATGTATCGGTTGTAGGAGGTGCCGGCCGCGGTGGCCGAGGGGACTGAGGCGCTCCAGTCACGGTCTGCACGGCCACTACGGTCGGGGGTTCAAATCCTTCCTCGGGCATGGATATTTGTGCCGTCCTTAGTCTTAGTTAGTTCATAAGTAGTTTGTAAGTTTACGGACTGATGACCCCGTAGTTAAGTCCCATAGACTAAACAAACTCGGTTGTAGGAGCAGGAAGTGACGCTTTCTTTATTGGTGTTTGCCGTATTTCGTGCTATTGGCTGGAAAGTGAGTTCAAGTGGCTTAATGTGGCCAAGTGTACACTGGAGAAACTGGACGGCCAATTAACACTAGGATAGCCGATGCGCGCGCATCCTACTCTGCCTGACGTCACACGAGAGCGCCGCGGCCTTCTCTCTAGGTGAGGCTTCTCCAACTCAGGTGCTTGGCGAGCACAGGCCGGCACCGGGCAAAGCACCGGTGCTCTGCTGCAGCGCCGGTGGTATGGGGTACGTGATGTGAGCGTGGTATTGGGCACGTGATGTGAGCGAGGCAGGCATAGCGCTGTCATGGCAGTGGTAGCAGGGGGGGGGGGGGCGTGTTGTCGCAGCGCTTAGCGAACCGAGAGTCATGTGGTCGTTTGTGAATACTGACGCGAATAATAATAATGCCAATTTTTATGTATGGACAAAAAGAATAGTTTTATCGTGCCCCCTTATTAGCACGAATACTCTGCTGATATTTGGTATCACTTTGATCCATTAATTTTCCCATATTAGGCACAATCGTTTTGGCTGTTGCAATTCGAAATATACAGCTTGCAACGTAGCATTAAACTTGAGCTTGTTTTTGTTTTGTTAATATTCGTAACTGAAAACATTTGTTGACAAATGAATGTCGTTCAGAACATTGCAACGCATTTTAGGACAATCCTCGCGAAGGAATTGACATCACTATTGTAATTATGGTAGCGATCTGTGAAAATTGAATAGTACTGTACTTCAACTCGAGGAGCCGCACGATCCGTAATAAGTACAATTTTTTAAAAAGTTATATTTTTGTTTTTAGAGTAAACTAGCTTAAACCCGCGGCTCCGCTCGCGTGTGGGTTCGTTATGATAGATAAGCTATGTTTCAGTAGTGTGCTATGAGACTGGTTTTGAAGGATGAAATGAAATACAATATCTTCTTTAGAAACAAACTGAAAACTATTCCTAACAGATTGCAGAAGTCTATACACTTACCGTTTATCAAGAAAGTAAGTAGTCTAGATCAAATCACACGTAAAAATGCACTCGTTTCGAAGAATCCAATCACGAAATTCAACAATAATGATTGTAATAATATCCCAGATCGATCACTTGATGTAATGCGCGAAACGTCAAATCGATTTTTTTAAAAGAGATGCATTAAAAGAAATTTCTTTTTTACTCTTTATTTATTTATTCTTATATTTCCTTATTCGTATGCTTATCCTTACAGAGAAAGAGCTGAAGACATTGTAGCACGCATAGAACATCACGTGGCATCACGTTTCGGTGTATGTAACCTCCTTGCTATAGAGTCGCAAACGTCATCGCTGGCCTTCAGTCCGAATTTTTTTTTATAATTTTACGACTTTCAACCACCATATCTTCCACCCCCTTGTAACTATCGGCATGGAACTGCTATCGTGTACATAGGAGGCTTGGGACAACAATTACACACAGACCATTCGTTTGCGTTCTGTAATTTTCGCTGCAGAGCGAAATATTCACACACACACACACACACACACACACACACACACACACGTAGAATTTTATATATACCAATAACTTTCCTGCCGGCCGCGGTGGCCGAGGTGACTGAGGCGCTCCAGTCACGGTCAGCACGGCCACTACGGTCGGGGGTTCGAATCCCCCCTCGGGCATGGATATTTGTGCCGTCCTAGTCGTAAGTAGTTCATAAGTAGTTTGTAAGTTTAGGGACTGATGACCACGTAGTTAAGTCCCATAAGCTTAACAAACATTTGAACATTTTTGAATAACTTTCCATCCCAATACACTCCACCCTTTTATCATTATCAACCCTCAAGCAACAATGCAACCAATAAAACCATTTTCAAAGAGTAAATATAATTTTCAATTCGCGTTATATTCTTCAAATTACTAAATATCTATCAGATCGCTATAAAACCGTGCCTAAAACCTTCCTCAGGTATAAATTAGTAGCTGTACAAATATTTAAGTCTCTGCATCTTGTCGTTCGGACGTGATAAGCGTACACCGAACAGACATTTCCATTAATATATATATATATATATATATATATATATATATATATATATATATAGATAAATAGCTATCCGATCGCCATAAAACCGTGCCTAAAGCCTTCCCCGGCTAGACATTAGTAACTGTACAAATTTTCAGCTCTTTATGTCTTGTGGTTCAGACGTGATAAACGTACACCGAACAGACATTCACATTTATAGATATAGACAAGACTTATCTCTTAATGTAGTAATCAGTTCCCTTCTGTCTGATTCGTCAATCCTCTCGTGTGTAAAGGAATGTTTATTTTCGTAGTGACGGCGGTTTGTCGGTGCTTTGATATTTACGGTAGAGTAGCGTATTAAGCATTGTGCTTTCCCATCAGCCTTAAGGGATTTTCCCATTGAGTCATAAAAATTGCACATACATATCCGAACGTTTTGTGCTCATGATAAACGTCCGCAAGATAGATCAATAGTGTCGTATTTGATAAGATTCAGAATGGATATTCAGCGCATCCAAGAAAACGCGAGAGCGAGCGTTGTGTCTGTCACACACGTGCTGCGACACAGCGAGGCAAGAGTGGTGGGGGAAAGCACCGGAGCCACACGGCGCGGCACAGGGCGCGAGTTGGAGGGGCTAGCTCTAGGGATGGCGGTTATTGCTGAAACAATCAGTTTTCGGTTATACCGGTTCTTTTCATCTCCAGTTTAACCGCACTGTAAAAATTGCTAAAGATAACCGGGTTTTTTAAATAACCGGTTTTTTTAAATAACCGGTTTTCGGTTTTCTATTGCTATTATTCCCAGTAGAGTTCGACCGAAAAATATTTTGCGGCCGAAACAGAAACCGTAATCGAATTTTCGGTTCTTCTAGTTTCGGCCGTAACCGAAACTTGCATTTAGTTAAAATTTATGTAAATTTACGTTACTTGGCAAATCACTAGTCTTTCCATATTTTGCAAGATCCCCTCCCAATACTACGCCTTCTTGAGTGTGTGTAAGCATAGCCAGGAGTTCGTAGAAGACGATTACGAAGCATACAGATTTACTGGCCTAGTTTTTCCATCCGGCAGTTGCGAATATTGAGTCAACCACTCCGTAAGTTGGACTTGTGAGCCAGCGCATAGGAATATCTCGTTACATACACAATATATATAAGTTACAGTCATTAAATGAACTTCAGTCAGTGCTGCAGACGTATTTCGAAAAATAAAGTCACAGTTCCGACTAACAATATGATTGTTGTCAGTGTAAATTTACGCAAATTGAACTAGGAAAGCTGTGTACCACATGATCAAACAATGTTCAAATGGATGTGAGTTCTTATCAGACCTAACTGCTTCGGTCATCGGTCCCTAGACTTAAAAACTACTTAATCTAACTTAAACTAACTTACGCTAAGGACAACATCCACACCCATTACCGAGGGAGGAGGGAGGACTCGTACCTCTGACTGGAGCAGCCGCGCAGCCCGTGATATGGAACCTCAGACCGCACGGCTACCTCGCGAGGCATCACATGATCAATGTTACCTAAACCCATATTGGTTATTAGTAAAGCCCCTCGCTTTCAAGGAATCACATTAATAAAACTTATTAGCATAACAATATATTACATTAAAAGTTATTATTCCAAGCTTACATAATAGGTATATGAATCGAATTTACCTTCTCTTCCAAGAAACATTTTGGATGCTTTCTCCTTAAATGACACAGAATGTCTGTAGTACCTCCACCCGTTTTCAGCTTTTTAAAGCAAATGGAGCATTGTACCTCACTGCTACCGTACTTCGTGGAGTAATAACTTCCACACTCGGAATTGTGTCATTTAAGACACAACCGATGTCAGGCGACGACAGCAAGAAACTGCCGCATGACCAGACGGAGGCAAGTCTCGTACACTGCCGGTGCACGCGCGTCGTCTAATAGGCCACGCCACACGGCAACAGGTGCAACAGTGCAACAGTCCTTAAGTTCTTATGCCACGCGTTTGTTGCGCGTTTCTGACTGCCGGAATTGTTATTAAATTATCACTGATCGCTTTTCTTAGTTACTGCGATGACCTAATATTTCACAGCAGTGGAAATTTTAGCAGAAGCCCTAAATATTGGGGTCTACTAGTTTTAATGTTTTTAATTATTTACAAAAACACATTTTGAACTACTACTACAGGAAGTAATCGTACTGGTTTTTTACCCGGTTCTTGGCAATAACTAAAAAAACCGGTTACAACCGACACCAAACAAATACCGAAAAAACCGGTTATTCAAAACTAAAACACCGGTATCGGTTTTAACCGGTCGGTTTTTCCCATCCCTAGCTTGCTCTAGGTGGTGGTGGCAATAGGCGGGCCAAGTGAGGCTCGGACTGTGTGGCTTTGCTCAGCGCTTCCCGGAAGTGCTCACTAAAGCCGTCCTCACACGGGACGTGTTGTCCCAACGTGGCGCAGGCCAGATGTGCTGACTACCTAGCTACAGCACGCTCTGAAACGACCTGCTGCATCCCACGGAACGTGCTGCTCATCGTGGTTTGCTTTGCGACCGCAGCGCTCTCCAGCGCCCTTTGTGGGTTGGCGCGTAGATCATTAACTGTAGAAAGATGGATGTGCGTAAAATTACATGCTATCTGTTAGCAAACGCCGGAAAAAAAAAAACTCAATACCATGGCTTTCTTATGCTTGGACGTTGCATGCAATAATCTTCCAGAAATGGTAACTTTTTATTCAAGTAACACAAAGACGGTACATTAACTGAAAGCTTTTGATAATGATAACAAAATGTACGACTAAATCACTTTTGGCAAAAATCATTAAAAAAACTGTAAACGGTGAAATCCTTCATCTGCGCCAGCTCCACTTGTCATGCTCTCTTATATTGCTATTTTGAGGATGCACATATTCTGCATATCCAAATGTTTACTTCGGCATTCCTTCGAAGATAATAAGTTCTGCCTGATACAGTTTACTTGTTCACACACGCGGGACAACGGCTCAGTTCGACAATGTTCGTTGTGATAATTTTTGCTTTTAGTATTGTACGTAAACACTTTTGCTCCTTTACTTCATCTGCTTCCATAACCACACTCTCTCTGCACCGTGAAACTGAACTATTCCAGCACTGTACTGAACTGCAACACAATGCAAACACCGTGGCGAAAACCGATGACGTGGCGTACTGTCTCGAAATGTATTGGTACGTGTGCCCTTGCACGAAACACACAAAAAGTTCTCTCGCGGACAGAGTTCGTTCATGTTTGCAGTAAATAACGTCGAATACTGGTCTTTATAATTGTATGAAATTAACAAATAAATTGCATAAACCGTAATTAAACAAAATCGTTAAAAATATCTCCGAGAGTGTAGATGCAAATGTTATTTACATCTTTTCCTCCTTTGCTCGAAACGCTAACCACCACGCTAATCCGTCGCCTTAAAAAGAAATAACAACGAGTATCGGATATTACACTTCAATTAATAAGAAAGAACCACAAACATTAAGAAGACAAAAAAGGAAAAAAATAAAATTTTTTAGAAGTACAGGGGCACGAACCTCAATCTTCTGCTCTGTAGCTCACCACGCTACCAAGTACGCTATTTCTCCTTTTTTGGTTTGTTAAAGAGGCTTCATTGATTGTAACTGAAACCCATCTCCTTGGATATAAATTGAAATAAATATTTTCCATCGGACAAAAGGATTTGTTGCAGTTTCGTGTCCATTGCATTTATTTATTTCCATAACGGATGCCCATATACTCCTGAAGAAAATAATTGGGCTCCTGTCCGATAAGGAAATCAGAAGAAATGTTGGTCTTCTCCATAAATAAAACATAAGATAAATCGAAGAGAAAATTTTAATTGAATAAAATAAAATCCTTCTCCCACGGTAGTATCGTCTGCACAGTGCTCCAAAGCTCGTCTTCGCGATAAGGGCGGTTAACGTTCCGTGTTTTTTATTCGTAACTGTTAGAACAGCATACCTGTAGTTTGATGTGTGTGCAGTTTGATTGTCATCTCTTAACTTTGATGCGTCCGTGCTCCGAAATTTCCGCGCTCATCAGTAGTACAGTTCACATTTATTTTTTGTTCTCTCGTTTCTATTGTGCTATTTTTTCAGTTTTACTTACTTGAACCATAACCACATTTGTACCATAATTTACAGCATGTTACCATATGTGTCCTTATAGTCCCTGAGTCCTTGTATGGTGCTGTGTTCGTATTCGAGGTATGCTCGGTAATCGTCAAGGGTGGCGTGACGATTGTCAAGAGCGTATACAACCGTGTGACCTAGCATCCAAATGGCAGCGTTGTTTTTCCTTCGTGGATATCGTGGCTTGTCGGGTCTGAGTAATTCATTGATGTCGACGGTGTGTGGGACCGTACGGTCGACTATAGCCAGGCGTTGTCGCATTAGTGTAATAAGCTGTCCCGTTGTTCCGCAGGTGAGCCTGTGAGGTAAAGTGTCAACGAGACCACATGTGGCGCAAGCTGGCGAAGGACACATCTTGACGTTGTGGCGCTTTACGGTCGTGGGAACTTGATCGTTGACGATCATGTACCACGGAGATATAATGCGCGATGGCAGCACAGAGCTATGGATATTCTTCCAGATGATAATCCATTTGAAGTTTGGGTATTTCTGGATTACTCTGTTGTCACTTATTCCTCTGGTAAGAAAGGCGTAGATCTCGGCGTTCGTATAAGGTGGGAAAACTCCGTCAGCATTGTGGGTATAGCTGAATTCGCTGTAGTAGTACCGGATGTGACGGAGAGCTATCGGTATCAAGTCTTCGTTTAGCGGAGGTTTGAAGCTGCATGGCCTCAAAAGAGAAGTGAGGTCCTTTATTAAACTCGGAGTGGTTGTGGTGACGGTTTTATGTATACGGTTTATTAGGAGAGTCAGACACTTGTGTTTGGTACTGATGAGACCAAGTCCTCCCCGGGAAGTTGGTAATGTCAGTGTTTCAAAACACACTTTGAAGAGATGGCCTCTCAATATGTACCAACAAAACGCTTGTTGTATGCTTGTTACGAGTGGGTCGGATATTGGCAGAATTTCCCCGAGGTAGCACATTCTGCTTTCTAAGGAGATTTTAACCGTATGAACTCTTTGCAATAGATCTAATTCTCTGTCGGAATAAATGCGCGTTGTAGCCCTGATCTTGTGCAGCATGTCGGTCCAGTTTCTTGTTGCCATAGCATCTGGCTCCGCTCTCTAGAAGACACCGAGACTTTCATGTTCAGTCGCTGTCTCGCACCAATCGAGATGCGTAGCATCGCCAATTCCTGCACCTATACTCAGCAATATTGTCTTCCTGGTGTTGAGCTTTGCACCAGTGACCTTGGTAAAATCTTTTACAATCGTCCGCACATCCATGAGGTTTGCAGTGGATTCAACAGCTAAGCAGATGTCATCAGCATAGGCAATACAGGTCACCTTTTTGGCTCCGATGTTGATTCCTTGTGATCTACAGATGATGTTGACAAGCAGAGGTTCCACTGCAATGACATATAACGCTATGGATAAGACACATCCTTGGCTGATAGATCTTCTAACAGTTATTTTGTCTGTCAGGTGGCCATTGAGTAAAACACGAGAGGAGCCATCAGAGAGGAATTGTTTGATTAATTTGAAGAAACGCTGGCCAAAGCCCATCTCCGTCAGTACTTTAAGGAGGTAATCATGGTTGATGCGGTCATATGCCTTTACGAAGTCTAGGAACAGTAGCGCGTGAGGTTCTTGGTTGTGCGCCAGGCTGCATATGGCGTCCCAGAACTCGCAGGCAGCTGTTATCGTGCTGCGTCCAGGCACTGCAGCATATTAATGTGGTCCAAGTATTTTTTGGATAAATGCTTGCAGTCACTGTTTAGCAGCCCTCGTTATGATTTTGAAATCTGAGTTTAACAATGTGATAGGTCTCAATTCGGTAATCTTTTTACTATTGCCTTTTTTGGGAGTAAGCACAATGAAACCTTCCTTAAATTCGTCCGGAACGGGGTCGAGTTGCCACATTTCATTGGCCAGTTGAATCAGTGTGGGGGCTAGCAGATCCCAAAATTGTTGGTAAAATTTTGCGCTGAGTCCGTCAGGCCCGGGAGACTTTAGCTTTGCGGCGTTTAACACGGCCTGTTGTATCTCATCTTCAACAAATGGGCCCTCTAATGCGGCAACGTCTTCACGTGAGAAGAGGCAACGTATTTCAGTAAGTACTTCATTGCAAAGTGCATCATCGATTTCGTTGGTGTCATGCAGTTCTCTGTAGTACCTGCATACGTGTGATAAAATGTCCCGTTGTTGTGTGACTACATTTCCGCTACTATCTTCTACCACCTCGATTAACTTTGCTTTCTGACGTTTCATTATCCGTAACGTGTGGCAGAGGGAAGCTGTTTCTTGCGACGCAATGTCCCTACGGTTGCGACCTTGTGATGGTGCTTTCTATTTGTTGGCTATACAGATTCGTTATTTTCGCTTTGTACTTCTGTATTCGGCGGTAGGTGTCTGTTATCGGAACGTCAGTAGAATGGTACAAAGTGTTAAAATGTTTGTAAATCTACCGGACCAAACTACGTGGTCATCAGTCCGTAGCTTACAAACTACTTAAACCTAGATAAACTAACCCTAAGGACAACACAAACACCCATGCCCCAGGGAGGACTCGAACCTCCACGGCGAGCAACCGCGCGCTCCGCAGCGAGACGCTTTAGACCGCTCCGCTACTCCACCGCGGCTAGAATGGTACAGCTCGCGGAGACATGAGAAGTAGAATTGTGTTCTTTGTTTGTACCAGTATGATTTCTGGTAAGCATATCGTTTAACTGTTGCTCGAAGCTTCGGTTTGGCGCAAGATAGCCACCATTCTGGTCTGAGAGCGCTTGGCTGGCTCCCACGCCTGTTGTACTTCTGTATGCAGCTGTTGGTCGCGCAACAGACCGCTGTCCATCCGCCAATAGCGTATGTCGCGAAAGACTTGCGGCCGCTGGAGATTGACGTGGCACTGGTGAGCACTATGGTCGGAAAAACGTACGGGTGCAATATCGCTATTGGCTACATTTCTGCGAAGGGCGTCAGAAAGATAGATCCGATCTATTCGACTGGCGGAGTTGTTGGTGATGTGCGTATGTGCGTGTACGCTATGCGGTCGCCGTGGATTATTTCCCACGGGTCGAGGAATTTCAGTCCTTGGACGAGGTGGTCGAGTTCGATACATGTTTCGGGGTTTGGTCATTTGGTGAAATAATGCAATTAAAATCTCCTCCAATGATACAGTTATTGGCGTAGGTGATAATTAAAAAAGGCACATCAGTTCTGTAAAACTAGGAGCGCTCTTGTCGGCGATTACTGCCGGATGGTGCGTACAAGTTGATAATCTGAATGCCATTGATGTTACAGGAGATGCTGCGTACATTCGTAAGCCGTATAATGTTCGAATGATGGATTCCGTCACGTAAAAGAATTGCAGTTCCCGTGTGATACTCTTTGCAGATGTTCGTAATTGTGAGGATTTCCGCCACCTGTGATTCTACACAGACTTCTTGAAGAACCCCAATGTCTGCGTTAGTATTATACGGGGAGGCCGTGAGGGCTCTAAGTTTGACGTGGTTCTCAATTCTGTTGATATTAATTGAAGTAATGTTGTACGTAAAATTAGCAGACAGTAGATTACCTTATATGTATGACCAGGAGCAGACACACAAACAATAGACTACCACGTATCCATGTACGCGCACTCGTGCTCTTGCAGCAATATACTTTATCAAAAATGTTCAAATGTTTATGGGACTTAATTACGGGGTCATCAGTCCCTAAACTTACAAACTACTTATGAACTAACTAATCCTAAGGACGGCACAAATATCCATGCCCGAGGGGGGATTCGAACACCCGACCGTAGTGGCCGTGCAGACCGTGACTGGAGCGCCTCAGTCCCCTCGGCCACCGCGGCCGGCTATACTTAATCAGTGTTCCTCATTATCCCCCATGTCATCGACCGCAAACCACACATAGTCCGGCGGTTTTTCTCGCGTGTCGTCGGACTCCATAGGCTCGAATCTAGTAGCTGCGGCCGCTTTCGATGTTTCTGACTAGCTGCTTTTGAGTTTGACAGCTACCGTTCGCAATTCCTTAGTGGCCTCCGTAGCACCTTCGCGTGCAACACGAATTTTCTTTTTCTCAGGCGAAGAACGGCCTGTCGCATCTTTCGGCAAGTCAGAAGGCGACTTCTTCGATTTCTTTGCAGTAGGAGTTGCAGGTGCAGGGGCATTCTAACTTGAATCACTGGCCGCGGGAATATCACGAGTGGGAGGTGCAGCTGAGGGAGGGTCTCCTCGTTTTTCAGTTTGTAATTGTTCCATACTGTTCAACGGCGCAGGTGGAGGGACGTTTGTTGCATCACGGATGGCTTCCGATGTTTCGTGGGCCTCGTCCTCGTCTCTCGTGACAGACTCTGCTACATTGGTATCGTCAGTGATGTTGTCTGGTGTGGGATGGGTTTCGGAAACAAAATGAGAGTGAGCGTCAGACATCTGCACATCTTGTATGGCGGGTGCACTTGGCTGCGAGGCTGCCGCGGCAGTGACGTCACCGGGCAGGTGGGCCGCGCTCCGCTCGTGCGTAAACAAAACAAACGGCTGGCGACTGCGGTGTACTGGGCCCGCGGTCTGCCGTCCGCGTCTACTTAGGCAGGCAACTATACCGGTTTTTTGCGCGGACATTCCGCTGTAAGGTGGCCTGGCAAATTACTGGCGGAAGAGATACGCGGTTGTCCCTCATATACAACAAGGGCCCGAAATCCAAACACATTGACAAAGGACGGTATATGACATTTCAAATCGATCTTCACAGTTCGTACGCCGTTGTCAACCTTGTGTAGTGCATGTTACGTCCCCATTTATTAATAGTTACTCCGTAGACGGTGTTGTATTCAGAAAGAGCCTCCGCGATATATTGCAAATCTAGCTCAAACGGTAACAGGTGAACTTTAACTGAGCTACACCATCACATGCTGAATGTATTTTAATTATGCGTACTTACTTACATGTACTTGCAAAAATTCAAAATCGATTTTCTCGACAATTTTTGTGAGTTGCATCGAACGGTTTGTGGCTGATTGTTATTTTTTTTTTTTTTTTTTTTTTTTTTTCGGAACTTCACGTTCCGTAAGTATAAAAAAATTCTGAAATCCGATACCCATGTGGTCTTGTCAGTGAAGTCTTACCTGCCACTCTCCCACACATTGCTGCCACACACACAGTCCTACCACATTACTCCCGCCAAAACCACCTTTTCCCTTGCATCAGAAAACTTTCCGTTTTGAATACAAGTTTTATATTGCATTGTATTTAAACCCTAGTGCATGGATTAGCTAACATATTAACGTTTGTACATAATTATTCACAACTATAAATTCTTTTATCAAAAACAATTCTAAATAATATTTTTATGTTGGTACACTAAAAAAATATAAAATAAAAACTGATTCCATAACTGATAAAGCAGGTGCACGTATATCCAATATCACCCAACATGCTTTTGAAGGTGCACGTCAACTACCCTGAGCAGCGCGATCCCCATTCAACATGTTTGGGAGCGGATGAATCGTCATCTCGCGCGGTCTGAACGACCAGCGCGAAACCTGGTCCAACTGAGGCGCCGCGTCGATATTGTGTGGCAGGCTGTTCTGGATAACTACATTCGGACCCTCCACGATCTTTCCATGTAAGAATTGCAAGTTACTTCGCTGCAAAAGTAAGATATGCAGTGTACTTGCGTCGACATTGCACACCCTCTGTCTGTGTCATCGTGTGTTGTATGCATCCTCGAGAATGTGTCAATAAAATTTCCCTCTGCTGGGTCGACGAATTCATGTTTCTTACCCTCATATTCCTGGAGTGTATTTGGAGTTCTTTCAAATTATTCATTATAATTCCTTTGAGGACACGCTGTAAAATTTTTATTGCATTTTTTATTCATTCTGATTTGTGTTTATGGTTGCCTGGATGTGAGTAAAATGTTGACTGACTACTCTCACAATTTCATGTGTGTTCCATAAATCAAATTGTGAACATTCAAACAGTTTGTTCAGTGTGAAAATCATCAAATAGTCACCATATGTAATCTGGGACATACGACTTACCATATTCTATCATAGTTTGTATTTTTCTTTTGGTGCAGAAAGGCATTTTTTAATTTGGCCCTTTTAAATATATTACTAATTTTTATATAATTTGGCCATTATGTGGTGTTCTTATGTAAGGACACGTATGTTTCCTCACGTTTTTTCTTCCATAAACACTGACTTTTTTGCATTGATGAGTTGTATTTTTGGGTGGATGCTTTGATAGTATAGTTTGGTTAACAGAATTTTTTTGTGTTATGTATTGTATGTTTCTCTTTATTTTTGTGTGGCATTAATGTCAAGCCTTAAGTCTGTGATTCAATTATTCATTGATTTAAAGAGGCCGGCCACGGTGGCCGAGGGGACTGAGGCGCTCCAGTCACGGTCTGCACGGCCACTACGGTCGGGGGTTCGAACCCCCCCTCGGGCATGGATATTTGTGCCGTCCTAGTTCGTAAGTAGTTCATAAGTAGTTTGTAAGTTTAGGGACTGATGAGCCCAATTAAGTCCCATAAGCTTAACAAACATTTGAACATTTCATTTAAAGAGTGCAAGTTTATGTTAATTTGGATAACGAAGTTGTTGATGACAATGTCTGGTGTGGTAGGTATCCAATCAATCTCAAATCTACGCCGACTCATATTCTTTCATATTATAAGATCCAGAAAGTTTATTTAATTGTATCGTTCAGTTTGTATAGTGAATTTAATATTGGCTGCAAACTGTTTAAATTTTGGTGAATCATTTGTATGTATCGGGTGATCAAAAAGTCAGTTTAAATTTGAAAACTTAATAAGTCACGGAATAATGTAAATAGAGAGGTAAAAATTGACACAAATGCTTGGAATAACATGGGGTTTTATTAGAACAAAAAAAAGGAACTCATTGTTGGGATGATCTAGAATTGTTTAATAAGGGGTTTGCAGCCAAGATCGCTTTCTTCATTTAATTACATAACCGGTTTCGGCGTGCTAGACGCCATCTTCAGACCTGTAGTAATTTTTACATCAATTCACTGTTATTACAACAATTTTTTACATAGCAAAATGGTGTACAGTCGGTGACAGAATTCGCGAGACCACTCACCTAATCGCTATACACAACCGCAAAGTTCTGCTGCTTGCTGGGAAGTATATACAGCTAGGCAACACGATCGTACATACTGTCGATTATCCATCTGACACGAAATCTGAGAGGAAAAATGTTATCTTCCAGTATCGCAGCCAGTTGTAACAACACGCGTGCTTTCTATGCGACGTAAAGGCGACTTCGAAAACTGATTTTAGAAACTGCTTTGCGTATTAGCCATAGCGTTTTAAGCTGTTTGCGACCGACAAATTCCTTTCCACATTTCTTTTCTTATATTGTCAATGAAGAAAGACAGCAATTAGAATTGAGATGGTGCAGTCCGTGAATATTTTCGGACGTTACTGACAGATTCAAATGGAAAAATTGCATGCATATCATAGAATTAATTCAATTACATGAATGGACTTTGTTATGAAGCTAAGTGTTACATCATGGTGCATCATGTTCCGAATATCGCTGACGGTTTCCGCCCACCGCCTGGGTTGAGCTATAGAGACGACAATCGTTTGGCGCCGCATATCACTGATGATATTTCCGAGAGTGAAGGTATCGTGTCATTTCCACTAATTCTCTTTCGGTTTATTGTGGAACTAATATATCAGCACAAATATAACAAACATTTGAACTCATGATAATTGAGTAACAATCTGTATTGCAATCATTGTGAGGAAATTATTATTCCGTAACCATGAAAATGTATTGATAATACTATATGAAACATTTGCAACAGAGAATTGTGTTGCATCAAATGAATTTCTTTAAACTATCGTATCCAACACATAATTGTATTTTTATTCCGTTTCTTTCAATAACGACACAAAAGCTACGTTTTTCGTGCAAGCAACATTAGGAGTATTAACTCGCTGTGACATTCAAATCCGTAGTCGTTCAATATAATCCTGTTTCAATCCAGACAGTAGTACGACAACAAGAATTCCGAATACTGGCGAGCTCGGTGTTCGCCAATTGGCTTCCCCAGAGGTTAAAGAGATCATTTGGTGTGAGGTGGTCACTGGGGAGTATCGAAGACGATATGTTTCGCATACTAATCAAAAATATAAACCCGCCAAACCACCCGCACCTAGTAATACATCATGCAGGAAGTTAGACGTCTGAACAATCACCTTAGAATGAAGTCGGTCATCTATTCAAAGAAGCAGGCATTAATTTGATAATGCAAACAGCAAAAACAAGTAGATTGAATAATTTGTAAAATCTCAAACCTAAGAGTCGACTTTTGGTGATTCTCCATCGTAGCAATTAGAGGAGTGAAAGATTCTAACGCTAATTCCTTGGTTTTAGAAGCCGCAGCCGTTTATTCTGTAGTAGGACAGCATTACACACCGGTGGGTTTCAGTTACTGTGCAGAATACAAAACCACGGTTTTTCGTCAAAAGCGTGCGTAGTTTCCTGCCACTTATGAATAGGTAGTAGACCTATGTTCCTGCAGAGATTCGATAACGTCTATGCTATAGTATGTGTGGGTGGCGCCGGCATAAATGCGCAGATGCGTAACACGAGGTCCTAGGATCGATCTGACATCCGCAGCACTTTTATTTTTAATTATTCACTCATTTTCACGAGTATCAATCCGTATTTTTCACATACGTAACTTTTCTGCTCAGTAACAACTTTGGTAGCGAATATAGTAACAAAAAGTTTTAACTCTTCATTCAGCCAGTTGATATGATAACAAAGAGAAGTTTTGAATGAATTAACGAAATAGAGAATCTATTTGCGTCAGATGTTCTGAGCAGATTGACACTGCCACGAGAAAAATGCAACAGATCGTGTGAGTCATAGCGTAAGGTTTTTCACAGACAGATAATAAACGTTGGTTTCAGGGAACATATCGTATGGATTTATAAATATCAAACAATATAGTAGTCACAATTTTGGCCAGCCGTGGTGGCCGAGGGGACTGAGGCGCTTAAGTCACGGTCTGCACGGCCACTACGGTCGGGGTTCGAATCCCCCCTCGGGCATGGATATTTGTGCCGGTCTTAGTGTTAGCTAGTTCATAATTAGTTTGTAAGTTTAGGTACTGATGACCCTGTAGTTAAGTCCCATAAGCTATACAAACATTTGAACATTTTAGTCACAATTTATTAGCTGAAATAAGTACATACTGGAAAACGTTGCCTTTATGTGGGTCAAAACTTGTCAAGCACATACCAAGAGTGTAATAGCTACAACGACAATCTCCGAAGGCGATAGTCTTGACAAAGGCTAATAATATCCAATTATACGTTTGCGTGTTGAAAGTCTCAACACTAGGGGTCGCTGGATGGGTCTCACCTATTTGGCCCAATCTGTGCGAGAAGAAACACGAATATGAACCTTTCAAATTCCTACAATATCTCCCCTGTGTAGGCCATAGGAAAAGAGAAAATTCATGCCAAATGATCCAACTACAGATAGGTGCAATACCAGCTAATATTGAGGCTCTCCACTGCTGATGACGGTGTTTTCGGTGTTGCGAAGTAGCTAAACGATTAGCTTTTGAATGAAACAGCACGGGTTTGAATCCCGTCCCTTCCAAAATACTTTTCTTATATTAACCCTTGTAGTTTTAATTATCAATTATAAAAATTTCAATACATAGTATATATATTTGGTTTCATTATAACTAATTTAATTAATTAATGTATCTTATTTCATCATTTAATTTTTTCGATGAAGTATTAAATGAAAATAATATTTCAAAAATTGTAGCACGTATGTATATGCCGAAGTTATATTACATTCCTTAGGGTGTTCATCGTCAAAGAAAATCTCCACACTATGCAGACGTTACCAAAGTATTTTAAGCGAGAAATTTTATCCGAAATATTCTTCGGTGCAAAGCATATATCATTCAAGTTTTTAAGTAAATAACTTTTCACTGTGGAATTTTGTGCATACCAAGTGTATAGATGGGAATTGTGGCACTGAACTGATGCTGTAGGATTGAATGTGTTTTAATTGAAACACCTCTTGACATCAACGTTCGTGGCACACTGAAACGTTTAAGTAAATTTAAATTTCATAAATACAAGATTTACATTGCGAGGGGTAATATGAAATGAACAAAAATGTAAGGAATACCGGGCAATCGAACCTTGACCTTCAGCTTTGCACTCCAAGCACTTGTCCATTACGCTAGGCACACTACTAAAAGACTGTAAGTTAATAAGCAGCATATATAACACCCATTTGTCTGTGAGAAATTTTCGCCACCGTATTCGCTTTCCCTTTAGCCAACTCGGACGGGATATTTCGGAAATTTGAAAGGTTTGTCAACTTCCTTCTCGCAGGCTTTGAACAAAATCTTTGAAAACCATCCCGCAATCTACTCTGTCAGTCATAAACATTCCACAGTATAAACTGAAAGACAGAATCGTTGAGGAAATGTCTGCCCCCCCCCCTCCCCAATCCTTGAGGGTTAAAATTCTAGGTGTAGGAACTTCCTCATCTATGATCCATGGACTGAGACGCGATATTTTTGTGAAATTCAGTGTCCTGTTACAGCGACAGTCGTAAAAATTGTGGGAATAAACTTTATGAAGTAGTTTCTGTTAATATTTATAAAGAAACTTTACTCTGTAGCTGCGAATGCCTGATCTACAAAACAGCAACGAATCTAAATAATTAATACGAACGTGTTTCTGACGGCATTTTGACTCGTGAGTGTTCTATAGTTCAAAGGCACATGCGGTAACGTGAGAGTAATTTTGCGAAAAATTTGTAACAAAAAGTGAGGGAGACGTATGTCGACCACGCTACTAAACCCCCACATGCAAGATCTTGGTATTCTGGGGTGTTCAATCTACTATCAATCGCTGTTTTATGTCGTCCGACTTTATTGAAAGCAGTGCGGTTTTTTTTAACAAATGAAGCATGTCAAGTTACCAAAAAAGGTGGTCTTATTTTTGTCACCCTGATGTCTTTAATGAACATTTTCATATTAGCAACATACCTAACGTAAGAATCATTTATGAAACGTCTGAGACCAGCTGAATAACAGTTGGTAAGATTTATGTGGGTTCAA
The DNA here is from genome assembly GCA_026315105.1 of Locusta migratoria. Taxonomy (NCBI): domain Eukaryota; kingdom Metazoa; phylum Arthropoda; class Insecta; order Orthoptera; family Acrididae; genus Locusta; species Locusta migratoria. The sequence continues at coordinate 511,110,731 of CM048755.1, forward strand.
AACTTGACAAGCACATACCAAGAGTGTAATAGCTATAACTACAATCTCCGAATGCGATTGTCTCGACAGAGGCCGATAATTGCCCCTCATGCGTTTTCGTGTTGGAAGTCTCAACACTGTGTCTCACCTACTTGGCCCAAACTGTGCGAGAAGAAACACGAATACGAAACTTTTAAAGTCCTACAATATCTCCCCTGTGTAGGCCATAGGAAGAGAGAAAACGCTTATCAAAAATTTTCCAACTACAGATAGACGCATTATCAGCTAATCTTGAGTATCAGCATTGGTGCATAGTGGCTAAGCATTTAGCTTTTGAATGAAACAACACGGGTTCGAAACCAGCCCCTCCCAAAATATTTTTCTTATATTAGCCTTTGCAGTTTTAACTATTAATTATGAATTTTCAGTGCATAATTAATATATACGGTTTCGTTTCAACTAATTAAATTAATTAATACACCTTATTTAATCATTTAATTATCATAATTCTATGAAGTTTCAGATGAAAATAATATTTCCAAATGTTGTAGCAGGTATTTATATATAGAAGTTATATTACATTCCTTAGGGTGTTCATCGACAAAGAAACATAAACTTCACACTATGCAAACTTTATGAAAGTATTTTAAGGAAGTAATTTTATCCGAAATATGCTTCGGCGCAAAACACACTTGATTCAAGGTTTAAAGTAAATGACTTTTCACTCTTGCTTTTGGTACATACAAAATTTATCGAATCATTGCGTTGGAAACAGGGGCACTGAACTGATGCCATGCCATTTAATGTGTTTTAATTGAGTCTCCTTTCGACGTCAACTTTTGTGGAACACTGAAATGTTTATGTAAATTTAAATTTCATAAATAAAAGGTTAACATTGCGAGTGGTAACACAAAATGAACGATTCTACGAAGTACCGAGAATCGAAACTGGGCCGCAAATTTTGCAATACAAGCCCTTGTCTACCACGATATTCACAATTGACGTAGACTGGGACTCAATAAGCAGCTTAGATAACACCTATTTCTATTTGGGAAACTTTTGCGACCGTATTCGCTTTCCCTTTGGCCAAATCGCGCGAGATATTTTTGGGAATTTGAAATGTTTCGTCTGCTTTCTTCTTCTCGCAGAGTTTGAACCAAATCGGTGAAACCCATCCCGCGATCTACTTTGGTCATTCATAAACAGTATGCAGTATAAAATGAATGACGTTGGAGTCCTTGAGGGAAAGTTCGCACCCCTCCTTGTGAATGAAATTCCAGGACTGAGAACATCCTCGCCTATGGTCCACGGACGGAGATGCATTATGAATGCGAAACGCAGGGTCCTCTTACAGCTACAGTCATAAAAATTGCGTGAATAAAGTGAATGGAGTCGTTCGTTTCTTTATAAAGAAGCTTTCCGCTGTAGCAACGAATGCCAGATCTGCGAAACAGCAACGAATCTAAATCATTAATACGAATGTGTTTCTGTCGGTATTTTGAGTCGTGGGTGTTCTGTAGTTGAAAGGCACATGGGGTAACAGGAGAGTAATTTTGTGAAAAATTTAGGACAAAAAGTGTTGGATACGTATGTTGACCACTCAGGCTTCTTAATAAATGAAGCGTGTCAAGTTACCACAAAAAGGTGGCCAGATGTTATGACACACTGAGTTGTTATTTAGCAGTTTCGTATTACCGGCACATCTAATACAAGAATCATTTTTGAAACGTCTGAGGCAAACTGAATACCATTGGGAAGGCTTAGCTGGAGTAGGTTGTCGAGTAAGAAACTTTGTTTATACGCGCTCGCCGTGCTGTGAGTGCCCCGTTTACTTCCGCGTAAACCTCTTGCGGCCCCTCTTGCGATTGAGCAGAGTAGAGGAATGCCTCGCCTTTCCTCGACTGCTCACGGATGTGGCCGGACCTTATACGGACAGTGCCTTATGAGGCTTGGTTTGCCTCATACCGATCTACTAATGGATTGTCGTCCTAGTCTATATGCTTGTGCACTGAATTAAAAACTATATTATTGGTTGGTTTCGGTTAGACGTCCTGTTAGTTACTATATTTAGTGGTAATTCTTACATTGCTAAACAACAAGTGTATAATAACTTTGTTTTAACTTGGAACAGTAACAAGTTATGATGCTTTAAAAAAGGAGTGTGTGTTCTATTAAAAAGTATTCTGTTGAATGTGCAACACATTAAGCTCGAAGTAGCTTTCAAATTATATCTGAATGATGACATGGCAGTTACAGATTGATTTGAACATTGAGGTTGTTTGTTGATTTTAAAATTTTATTTTAATAATTTCGATAGGTTTCGCTGCCAGCAAAGAACTAACCTGCCGGAAATCTGATGGTGTAACAAAGTTTGCCGTTTGTGTGACAAGAAATACAATAAGTTTTGAACCTCTTGTCATGGTCTGTCAGCTGGTTCAAAAGTGCGTTTTGGACACGGCTTTAAAAAGAATTTAAAAGCAATTTTGTGTAAGTTCCATTACATGACGACCAAAGTTGGTGACGATTACCTTCTATACTATCGATATACCGGGAATATTACTACTATATATCGTACAAAGAGCTTTGCAACCAACTTCGAGAAAAAAAAAACGCTCGGAAAACCTCCGACTTGTAAGAAAAAAAAATTCAGATATCGTTTATGGCTTCTTACCATCAACAATAGTTGTGATAAAGAGTTTAACTTATGTTTTTTTTTTTTAAATTTTGCCTTCAACACCCTTGCTGACCAACGTGCTTCGTCCACAATGCTTTTTTATACTTGTTTCGTCTCCTGTACTATAATTGTTCACACTTTGTTAATTTATTTATTCCCTAAATTAATCTTGAAACGTTATACTGTTCTTTCTCGTTGAAAAAATACACAATAATAAAATGAAATCATAAATTACAACGTTAAAACATACTGCATGTGCTTTAAAAGAAATAAACTAAAAATCGTTTCATTTCGTTGGTGAGATCTTGATTCTGTTCTAGTGAACCTCAGTGTTTCTCAAACTGTTTGAAACCTTTGCTTTTTTGCTAATGTTGCTCTGAATCACGTATAACCGCCTTCTGCTTCCGCAACAATTCGAAGCTTATTGGGTATTCTCGTTTCTTATTATATTGGTGTGGTGTCTGTTATTTCGGGCTATCCGAAGTAACAGACACCATACCAATATAATTAATTACGACACGCGAAGACGGCGTTTCTTCAATCACTTCACAACATATGTAGTCATACGTTCGACCTCGCACGATATGGGCGCTACACCCATAGCGTGCAACTTGTGGAAGTATGAGACGGACGCGGGACGAGCACCTGGATCCAGGTGGTTAAGTTCACCGCTGACCCGAAGCTGGAGACCCAGGTTCGATTACCGGCCTGCTTCACATTTTCACTTGTCGCCATTGTTTAATTTCAATGTCCTAATGCAGCACTATCGATCCTTTTCTTCCTAATCCTTATTCCGTCACATACTTCACAATTGTTTACTAGGCAGACTACTCTCCACTAGACCATCGCACCACTAGCGATTAAGGCGCCTCCACGTCACAAACTTTACTTCAGCTTCTGTGTTCCAAAGAATGTTGGAACAACTGTCAAGGCTCTCCACGCAGGGAAATAGACTAGTAAGCATGGAGGTCTGTGTTCGATCCCCGACCGCATCACAAATTTTAATTCAGTGCTTCACCTTTATCTTTAATGTCTTTGACATGTTTGAGAAGAAAAACCGTCTCAGGTTTCGTATATTTGCATTTACATTGATATTCCTTCATAACTATTTGAAAATTCTTGTTTCTTTTTGTTTGGGCCTCTCTATCTCCCCTTCTAGGCTGAACTTCCCTCACAATTTACGCCCGCATCGGCGATCTTCTATATTTAAACTTTTCGCAGATGTTTTAAATACAATTCTGCACAACCATATTTGTTTTAGAGATTGATTAAATTTAGAAAATGAGTACTTCTTCTCTCGGAAAAATAAATATTACGATTCCTGATGAAAGTTAGTCTGTGCGTCCAGTTTAAACTTACAGATCTCTGGGGCACGGCCCACCGCCTCACAGCGGCCGGCCAACTAGCTAGCCGGCCAGCCGGCTCAGGACTGCTATGCTTACGTCGGATGACGTGCGCGCCGTGGCCTGTCTTTCTCGTAGGCATCGCTCCACAGCTGCAGACGTAACGCTGACTGGTGAAGCACGACATTCACTGTCGAGTCGCCACCAGGTTTCTCATGATATTCAGAACTCTTTGAACATTTTGAAACAAAATCCGCTTCGACTGCAATTAACTTTATTTAAAAAAGCACTACCGGTTTCGCGTCCTTCAGACACATCATCAGGTGCTAAAATTCCTTAGAAAAACATATCTGCCATTTAGCCTTCCCCAGCGTTCACGTTAAATTTAAAACAATCGAAAGTTTAACGTCACGTCCTCATTAAAAAGTATAAAACTTGAACGCTGTTAAGTTAGTCCTAGTTTCTAAAAATATACTGGGGGTGGAGGGCAGGTGAAACCGTGACATGTGGAAGCGGTGTTGGCGCGAAACCGACCGAGGCAATACTCTTGGAACCAGTTACTTGAATGTCCATGTTACGTGATTAGAGTTGTGGGTTCACTACCAGACGGACTTCGAGCCGTCTTTGAGGCTGAAGGAGGATATACGGGATGTTAAACAGTATTAGTAGAGTTTCTTGGCCGGCCTCTGTGGCCGAGCGGTCTGCGGCACGCTAGTCAGGGTCTGCACTGCCACTACGGTCGGGGTTTCGAATTCCCCCTTGGGCATGGATATTTGTGCCGTCCTTAGTATTAGCTAGTTCATAAATAGGTTGTAAGTTTAAGAACTGATGACCCCGTACGTAAGTCCCATACGCTCTACAAAAATTTGAACATTTTGATTTGATTTCTTGTTTTGTTTGCTTCGTTTTTTAAGCAGTCAGAGAATTTATTTCTTATAAAGAAGAGTTATTTACTTTTATTTTAAGGGTCAGTTGTAAGTTTAAACTGTACGTATAAAACTAATTTTCATCAGGATTCGTAATAATAATGTTTATTTTTCCGTGAGAAGAACTATTCAGTTTCTAGATTCAATAATAGTAATAATAAAACATGGATGTGCAGAACTGTATTTTATACATCTAAACCTGCAAAAACTTTAGAGTACAAGATCGACGATGTAGGCGTAATTTGTGAGCGAAGTTCAGTTCAGCCTAGAAGAGCAGATAAGGAGGACCAAAGAAAAAGAAACAAGAACTGAGGCGCTTCAGCCACGGTCTGCACGGCCACTACGGTCAGGGGTTCGAATCCCCCCTCGGGCATGGATATTTGTGCCGTCCTTAATTGTAGCTAGTTCATAAGTAGTTTGTAAGTTTAGGGACTGATGACCCCGTAGTTAAGTCCCATAAGCTGTACAAACATTTGAACAAGAACTGGCAAATATTTATGAACGAGGTGAAGCAATAAGAATTAGGAAGGAAAGGAATGATAGTGCTGAATTAGGGCATTGAAATTAAACAATGCCGATAAGTGAAAATATGAAGCGGGACGGGAATCGAACCCGTGTCTCCCGCTTTTTTTTTTTTTTTTTCTATGGGTAGTCCTGTTCGTTGCGGACGCTGATCATGTTTGTTCGTTGTGTTCTTGGCTCAGCTTTTTTATTGCAGAGGGCGTTCAGCCCTCTGACCGAGCGCGCTGAGCTACGGCGCCCGGCTATGACCTCATATTCGGTGAAGTGATTGAAGAAACGCCGTCTTCACGAGTCGTAATTAATTATATTGGTATGGTGTCTGTTACTTCGGATATGCCCGAAATAACAGACATCACACCAATATAATAAGAAACGAGAATACCCAATAGGCTTCGAATCGTTGCGGAAGCAGTATTAGCAGATGACGTTCATTTATTTATAATGGTTTAGTATGTAACAGTATAAGAGTGCTACTCATAGGACCCACTGTTTGGCTACCATTGGCAAAAAAACAAACGAGTCAAACTGTTTGAGAAACACCGAGGTTCAATAGAATAGAAAAAAAATTCACCTACGAAATGAAATCATTTTTAGTATATCTCTTTTAAAGCGGATGTAGTATGTTTTAAAGTTCTAATCTATGATTTCATTTTAATATTGTGTACTTTTTTTTTCAATGAGGGAGAACAATATTACTTTTAAACATTAATTTAGGGAATGAATAACATACTGTGAACAATTATAGTACAGAAGACGAAGTAAGTATAAAAAAGCGTTGTGGAAGGAGCAGGGTCCTCTGGAAGGGCGATGAAGGCCAAATAAAAAATAAAACACAATGAAACCCTTTATCATAACTATTGTTGATGGTAACCAGCCATAAACGACATGTCTTTTTATTCAGGTCAGAGGTTTCCAGTAGGTTTCTCGAAGTAGGTCGCAAAGCTCTTTGTACGATATATAGTAGTAATATTCCGGGTATATTGATAGTATACAAGGTAAGCGCCAATACCTTGGGTCGTGGAGTAATGGATTTTATACATTACTTTCAAATTCGTTTTGAAGCTGTGTATAAAACTCACTTCTGAACCAGCTAACAGATACAGAGACTATAACAGAGGTACGAAACTTTTGTATTTTTTGTTCATACAACAGCGTACTTTGTTCCACCATTAGATTTCCCGAAGGTTAGTTCTTTGCTTGCAGCTAAGACTATCGAAATGGTATTAAAACATTAAAAACTCCTCAAAACCAACAAACAGACCAGACGTTCAAATCAATAAGTAACTTCCATGTCATGAAAAGAAAAAAGTTTTAATTTTTGGTAAGCTTATGGGATTTAACTGCGGGGTCATCAGTCCCTAAATTTACACACTACTTATGAACAACCTTATACTGCAGACGGTACAAACATCCATGCCCAAGAGGGGGGGGGGGGAGGGGGGGATTCGAACTGCCGAGGGGTTACGGCCTCGCACATCGTAACGTAGCGCCTCAATGCGCTCGGCCATTCCTCCGCGGCTATGTCATTATTAAGATATAATTTGATAGTTGCTTCGAAGTTAATGTGTTACACATTCAACAGAATACAATTTTAATAGACGATACACACCTGTTTTTTCAGCGTCACGACATGTTAATGTTCAAATATAAAGAAGTTATTATAGACTTATTGTTTAATAATGTAAGAACTGCCGCTAAATATGGCAACTAACAGGCGGTCTATTTGAAACCATGCAGTAATAAAATTTTTAACTCAGTGCACAATAATATAACCTAGGACGAGAATCCATTAGGAGATCTGTATCAAGATAACCAGGCATCATAAGGCAAACAGTCCATTTAAGAAAATACAGGTTAAGACACATCAGTGGGCAGTCGAGAAGAGGCGAGGCATGCCTCTGCTCAATCGCAGCGAATGTCTCGTCCTCCAGTCAGTGCTTGTGGCCGGTCAGAGGTTGAACGGAAGTAAACGGAGCACTTCACAGCACGGCTAGCGCGTGTAAACAAACTTCCTTACACGACAATCTACTACAGCTAAATCTTACCAACTGCTATTCAGCTGGTCTCAGACGTTTCATAAATGATTCTTGCGTTAGGTATGTTGTTAATATGAAACTGTTCATTAAAAAAATCAGGGTGACAAAAATAAGACCACCTTTTTTGGTAACTTGACATGCTTCATTTGTTAAAAAAAACGTACTGCTTTCAATAAAGTCAGACGACATAAAACAGCGATTGATAGTAGAATGAACACCCCAGAATACCAAGATCTTTCATGTGGGGGTTTAGTAGCGTGGTCGACATACGTCTCCCTCACTTTTTGTTACAAATTTTTCGCAAAATTACTCTCAAGTTACCGCATGTGCCTTTGAACTATAGAACACTCACGAGTCAAAATGTCGTCAGAAACACGTTCGTATTAATTATTTAGATTCGTTGCTGTTTCGTAGATCAGGCATTCGTAGCTACAGCGTAAAGTTTCTTTATAAATATTAACAGAGACTACTTAATTAACTTTATTCCCACAATTTTTACGACTGTCGCTGTAACAGGACACTGAATTTCACAAAAATATCGCGTCTCAGTCCGTGGATCATGGATGAGGATGTTCCTACTCCTAGAATTTTAACCCTCAAGGATTGGGGAGGGGGGCAGACATTTCCTCAACGATTCTGTCTTTCAGTTTATACTGTGGAATGTTTATGACTGACAGAGTAGATTGCGGGATGGTTTTCAAAGATTTTGTTCAAACCCTGCGAGAAAGAAGTTGACAAACCTTTCAAATTCCCAAAATATCGCGTCCGAGTTGGCTAAAGGGAAAGCGAATACGGTGGCGAAAATTTCTCACAGACAAATAGGTGTTATATAAGCTGCTTATTAACTTACAGTCTTTTAGTAGTGTGCCTAGCGTAATGGACAAGTGCTTGGAGTGCAAAGCTGGAAGTCAAGGTTCGATTGCCCGGTATTCCTTACATTTTTGTTCATTTCATATTACCCCTCGCAATGTAAATCTTTTATTTATGAAATTTAAATTTACTTAAACGTTTCAGTGTGTCACGAACGTTGATGTCAAGAGGTGTCTCAATTAAAACACATTCAATACTACAGCATCAGTTCAGTGCCACAATTCCCATCCATACACTTTGGTATGCACAAAAATCAACAGTGAAAAGTTATTTACTTAAAAACTTGAATAAAGTTTGCTTTGCACCGAAGCATATTTCGAATAAAATTTCTCGCTTAAAATACTTTGGTAAAGTCTGCATAGTGTGCAATGGTGGGCCTCAATATTAGCTGATATTGCACCTATCTGTAGTTGGATCATTTGGCGTGAGTTTTCTCCTTTCCTATGGCCTACAAAGGGGAGATATTGTAGGAATTTAGAAGGTTCATATTCGTGTTTCTTCTCGCACAGATTGGGCCAAGTAGGTGAGACCCATCCCGCGATCCCTGGTGTTGAGACTTTCAATACGCAAACGTATAAGGGGATATTATTAGCCATTGTCAAGACTATCGCATTCGGAAATTGTCGTTGTAGCTATTACACTCTTGGTATTGTTTGTCAAGTTTTGAACCTACATAAAGGCAACGTTTTCCAGTATGAACTTATTTCAGCTAATAAATTGTGACTACTATATTGTTTGATATTTATAAATCCATACGATATGTGCCCTGAAACCAACGTCTGTGGAAAAACTTACTATTTTTCTGGTGGCAGTGTCAATCTGCTCAGAACAGCTGACGCAAATAGACTGTCTATTTCGTTCATTCATTCAAAACTTCTCTTTGTTATCATATCAACTGGCTGAATGAAGAATTGAAACTTTTTGATACTATATTCGCTACCAAAGTTGTTACTGAGCAGAAAAGTTACGTATGTGAAAAATACGGATTGATACTCGTGAAAATGAGTGAATAATTAAAAATAAAAGTGCTGCGGATGTCAGATCGATCCTAGGACCTCGTGTTACGCATCTGCGCATTTATGCCGGCGCCACCCACACATACTATAGCATAGACGTTATCGAATCTCTGCAGGAACATAGGTCTACTACCTATTCATAAGTGGCAGGAAACTACGCACGCTTTTGACGAAAAACCGTGGTTTTGTATTCTGCACAGTAACTGAAACCCATCGGTGTGTAATACTGTCCTACTACAGAATAAACGGCTGCGGCTTCTAAAACCAAGGAATTAGCTTTAGAATCTTTCACTCCTCTAATTGCTACGATGGAGAATTACCAAAAGTCGACTCTTAGGTTTGAGATTTTACAAATTATTCAATCTACTTGTTTTTGCTGTTTGCATTATCAAATTAATGCCTGCTTCTTTGAATAGAAGACCGACTTCATTCTAAGGTGATTGTTCAGACGACGGATGCCGGACACTTGCCACGCCGGCATTTTGCCACGCCGGACATTTGCCACACCTGACCCTTCGCCAGGTAGTCGGATTAGCGACCCCTCAGGCAAGGGACGCCCTTCCCCGTACTCCTGCTGTTTGCTTCCAAACCTCCGTCTCCGATCTTACTCGACACAGCCAATATGAATGAGATATTTTTGTTCGATATCTCGCCGAAATTTACAACTTCTTTTCAATTTCCCGAAATCGAAATATTTGTAAATTTTGGGAACCGAAAGCAATACCATCGGCTATGTCAGTGTGCAATTAGTTCTTCCAACCACAAATATGGATCCATTTCTCCCTCCGTTTGTACGGTTGCTTTCTTCCATCGGCATGGAAGGAACATGGAAGGAACGATATAAAAGTAATTCGAATGTTCGATTATTATTCAAGTTGGATCACTGCATTTGTACATATATTAATTGCTACAACTGTGTGACAAAAAAAAAAAAAAAATAATAAAATAAATAAAATAAAATAAAATATATGAGAGACCGATACACTTCATAAATTTACTCTTTTGAGGCGAAGTATTAGTTAATATAGTGAATTGCGACAATGTTCAAATCAATGACAGAAAATACGTTTACAAAATATAGATAAGAGCGTCTGTGTTTGACAGATCACCTAAAAAGGACATACAGATTTGAAATAAGGAAATAAAGGAATATATAATTCTATGCTTGTAAAGTACACTGTTGTTCTACATTGTTTAGCTGAGTCGCAGAGGAAATAAACTAGTTTTTTTAATGGAAATGCCATAATTCCTATGATCTGCGCTACAAAAGAAACAAAAAGCATAATATATGTGTACTAGGTCACAAGCGAAACTGAATTAGTTCCTGTCAGTTAGTGTGAGCAGATGTTATACTCGACTACCGGAATAAATTTATAACTGCCGCGTCTGAGCGACCAAGCGCATTGAGGCGCTATGCTGCGATGGGCGAGGCCGTTCCCCGTCGGGGGTTCGAATCCCCCATCGGGCATGGATGTTTGTGTCGTCTTCAGCAAATGGTAGCTCATAAGTAGTTTGTAAGTTTAAGGACTGATGACCCCGCAGTTAAGTCCCTTAAGCTTAAAAAACATTTCAACATTTTAATTTACCCACCCCGGCACTCTCGTAATGCAGCCACTGAACAGTTCATAGAAAACTGAGTCTCAACACAAATAGGTACACTACTCATACAATTATAGTTGGCGGTGACTTAAATCTACCATCCGTATGTTGACAGAAATACACCTTCTGACCAGATACATCTTCCGAAATTGTTCTAAATGCTTTTTTAAAATTATTTTGAACAATTAGTTCACGAGCCCATTAAAACTGTAAATGGTTTCAGAAACACACTTAAGCTATTAGTCACAAATACAATACAGGGATAAGTGAACCCAAAGTTGTAGCGAGCTCAAATCTGTAACAAAGATTTTCACCAAAACGAAACGCTAAATACGTCTACTAAAGAAAGATAAAAATTCGGTTGACATCTTCCTTGTTGTAACAGTATAATTTATTGTACACATTGGACGGTACAATATATACAATAATGACAGAACTGAGTTGGCAAGTAACGGACACAGCTAAGGTTTTCAAGTGCAACGGGCGAGAGCTACAACTAGACTGAGGCACGCCTCGCACACCGGTCGCGGCGGCGCTGCAGGCCCTCAGAGGCGGCGGACTCGGCCGTGGCGCGGCTTTTAGATGCCGCGGACGGACGGGACGCGGCTTGCAGTGGCGCGCTCCAACATCCCAAGGAGACAGTCTCCATTTTTTCTAAATTAACTATGTGAGTGAAGATAATATGTGGCTTACATTCAAAGGACTAATATTAACAGCATTGGAGGGATTCCTACCAAATAAATTAATAAGAGACTGAACTGGTCCCCCATGGCACATAAAACAGAACAGAAACCTTTTGCAGAAAATTTAGACGAATTCAAAATCCCCAAGATTGCAGATGTTTTACTGAAGCTCGAAATTTGGCGCGGCCTTTAATGCGACATTCGTTTAATATTTTTCACAAAACCTTCGTAGAAATGTGGCGGAAAATCCAAAGAGATTCTGGTCCTACGTTATCTACAGCAGCGGAAAGACTAAGTGAATGCTTTTATTGCACGATAGCGACGGTAATATTACTGAACACAGTGCCACTAAAGCGGAGTTATTAAATGCAGTTTTCAGAAATTCTTTCATCAAATAAGACGAAGTAAATATTAGACAGTTCGAAATGAGAACTGCTGCAAACATAACATAAAAGTAAATACCCTTTGAGATCCAAAGCAAATCACCCTATCAAATAAGTGATGTTGCAGACGAAATGATCAAATATGTTTTCAAAAGTTTCTAATGCATAAGAAAAAAACGTCTAATACATTTGTTTATGATATTCTTTTGTAACAATTATTTTTAAACAGTAAGCTCATTGCCTTGTTTCCATAGCTTTTACTGACCCGATTAAAGATAATCAACAACATGGTGAGAAACTTTAATTTTTAAGGACTACAGCTAAATGTACTTGATGAGATCTACGTCTGCTATTGTTATTTCTATCCTTGTGTAATTTTGGAGATATGGGAATTATTTCAACACTACAGCTGCCGACCTTGTCAATCTTAAAAGCAGATCTGTTTTAGGGTGTGTATTTTAGGTGCAATTCTTAAGTTCAGATTCTTTTTAAAATCTGAAGTGTACTTTATCAGTTTAACAAAAATGATATTTTTAGGGGCTAACTGTAGCTCTGAAGTTACAGGAATAATTTTAGAACTCAATCATTGACGGTATGGCCATAATATTAGAAGGTAGAAAAAATTCTCTTAACGTGTCAACTGTAGGAGTTTTTACCTATAGAGGAAATTGCAAATTGAAAAGCGGTGGATTTAACTGTAAGTTCTGTTTGCAGGAGTTTGCATTTTAGTGATGTTTAATGTATTTGCTTCTTTGAGTCAAATTTCACCGCGTATTGATTAAACGCTAGTGAACCGAACTGTGACCAGCTAGCTTCACCATTAAGTTATTTCAGGATACTGATGTCTGATACTCTCTTTTTATTGTTACATCTTATATAGGTCGCATCGTTAGGTGGTCCTCACAGGTGTTCTCTACGTCCAATACGTCTCCGTTCTTCGAAATCAGCATTCCCATACAATGATCCTGTTTTCGGCGTAATCACATCCACACCTTATAATCGCGTAACCAATGTAGTGGGAAAAAGGCCTTGCCCTTGGCCGTTGTAATAACTTCCATACTGACGGTCGTACTACAAAATGCGAAACTGACCAGTGTGCATATGTCGTGACACCGTCCACCGAGTTCTCGGGCCGGGTGGTAGGGGGGTGGAGGAGGACCCTTCGGAGCAGGTAGAAGTGTGGCAAATGTCCGGCGTGGCAAGTGTCCGGCGTGGCAAGTGTCCGGACACCGTTCAGAAGTCTACTTCCTGCATGATGTATTACTAGGTGCGGGTGGTGTGGCGGGTTTATATTTTTGATTAGTATGGTGTCGCACAAGTACAAAGTGCGCGCCACTTACTTTCGCCGCGCGCCGCCATGCACGCACGGCGCGGCGTTCTCACGACAGCCACGAGCGCCCTCTGCTGCACCACCACCACGGAAAGACACCGGTCACTTCGGACTGAGATAGCAACGAGTTAGGACCTTCGTAATCAGATAAGCACCATTGAAGACTTTGCTATTGTACAGGCACTAGGCAGGCCTCTAATAACTATGTATCAACATTCTGCAGTACTATGTAAAAGTTAAGTATTGTTTCATTCTGTGCAATATATATCTCCTTCTAATTTACTCTAGTGTTTATAGTTTCTGGCTGCTCCCCTCCGTACCTGCACCAGCGTGCTATTTTTGTTACTGTGTCGGTCTCGTTCCACTCGGCCACCGACACCTACGACGAGGCTGGGACACAAAAGCGGCGACGAAGTTGGGACACAAAAGTGGCGACGAGAAGTGATAGACGAACCTTGGACCAGCAGCCAGACAGCAGCAGTCGGAGCACGCAGAAATTGCTCCCGCCCACCCACCCATATTATAAGATTTTTGGGGGAACATTTTCAGTTACGTGTTTGTGGACTTTTTTGTTGCAGAGTGTCCTCTTTCATATTGCATTTGTGTTTTGTTATAATTTACTTGTATGCGCGGCGCCTAATCGGTCAGCATGGCCACTACCCCGAACCCAAACTTAATGGAAATTATTCAGTTACAGACGGCGCAAATAACACAACTTCTCCAGGCTGTGGCCCAGCTCACAGCGCAAGCAGCTAACCAACAACAACAGCCGCCGCTTCAGCAGCCCACACCAGCCGCCGTACCGCTCCCTACGTTCCGCCAGTACAACGAACGTGAGGAAGAATGGAGCGACTACTTCGCACAGTTTCAAGAACTCGTCGCGGCTCATCAAATTACAGGTCAGAGAGTGAAGAACCTTTTCTTATCGATTGTGGGCCCCCAGACCTTCGTACTATTGCAGAAACTATTCCCGCACGCATCTCCTCGTGATGTAGACTTTGAACAAATTGTAGATGCACTGAATGCTCATCATGAGAGAAAAGTTCTTGTAGCCGCTGCACGATACCGATTTTTCAGACTTAAAAAATTACCGCAGCAGTCACACCAAGAGTGGATTACGGAATTGAAGGGCTTAACCCGCCAATGTAAATTTACTTGCTCTTGTGGACTTTCGTATAGTGACGTTATGTTGAGGGATGCAATTACGCAGAACATTCAGGACCCCAGAATTAGAGCAGCAATTCTAAAACAATCTGACCCTTCATTAGACAGTGTACTGCAGCTTATAGAAGCACATGATACTTTTGACTTAGCAGATGTAGAAATGCAAAGCCACAGTGTAAATTCAGTGCGCCGCAACGGACGCTTTCCTAGCCGTAGTTCTCAGTATAGCACTAGTGATTCTTATTTTTCTACCGGCCGTGCTGAACAGACAGTGAACAGTAGCCAGTGTAAAAGTGCGACACGAAGGTCGCGCCGTCGTATTAGAAACAGTGATTTGAATAAAGGGCGCCAACGCTCATTTCAGAAAAATGTTCGTAAGTCTTGCCCCCAGTGTGTGTCTCGCCACAAGCGTGCTCATTGCCCTAGTCGCAACGCAACCTGTTATCAATGTGGCAAATCGGGACATGTGCAGTCTGTGTGTATGCAAATTAAAAACTCAAAGAACAGTAACGTTAGAAACGGTGCTTCGCAGAGTGCGCGAACAGTTCATTCTGTAAATGTTATACGGGCTGTGGAATTGAACAGTGCTTTCCTTGGATCTCAATTGCAAGAAAGTAGTCCTGCACCTATGGCAAAACTATATAGTGCACCACGTAGCAAGCGCCGACGAGCGCGTAAAACAGTGCAACGGAAAAGGGTTCGGGACAAGCAAAATGACTATGAACAGTGCATTCCTGTAGTGAAAATAGTGCCTTCTGCAATTGCTCCTTGTAATAGTGCCCAGTACTGTGTAGCTAGTGACAGTAGACATCAAGTAGCTACTCAAAAGTGTAGTGCAGTAGTTAGTGACTCTGTAGTAGCCTCGCACTGCGCGGACGCCGATCCGGCAGTAGTGCCATCTAGTGACAGTGTTGTTAATCCCCTGCGTGCCGAGTCTGAGCCGCTTCCTTCACTACGCGGCCCGCGCATACGCAGCACCCAAACCGTAGCAGACGTTGCCCGCATTCGCGCACCTGTCGTGCGCCAGAAGCACAAACTTTTTGTAAATCTCTCCATAGAAAATAAGACTGTGCAATTTCAGCTTGATACTGGTTCCGCTGTTACATTAATTAATAAAGATACTTATGAACTTCTGGGTTCGCCAAAATTGTTGCCGTCACAGCAAGTGTTAACAGCTTATACAGGTCAAAATATTCCCGTGCTAGGAACATGTAGCCTGCCCGCCTCTTTTCAAGGTGTAACAAAAACAGTTGCTTTTGTAGTTCTTCAGGCCAAATCGACACAGAACATTTTTGGACTAGATGCTTTTGACTTGTTTGGTTTATCAATTCAAAGAGATGTGCTTCAAATTTCGTCAATAGTGCCTCAGGATAAAATCAATGCATTGTGTGACAAATACAGTGACTTGTTTTCGCCGGAACTAGGTTGTGCAAAAGACTTCGTGGCACATGTGACTTTAAAAGAATCTGCAGTTCCAAAATTTCGTAAAGCTAGACCAGTGCCTATCGCCTTGCGTGATACAGTTGCCGAAGAACTTAAACGTTGGCAAGATAGTGGGGTGATTTCTCCTGTTTCTGCGAGTCAGTGGGCCTCGCCTATAGTAATTATACCCAAGCCGTCAGGAAAACTTCGTCTCTGTGCGGACTTCAAATCAACAGTGAACAGTCAAACAATTGTAGACACTTATCCCCTGCCCAGACCGGACGAGCTACTGGACAAATTAGGACAGACCCGCTTCATTTCCAAGATTGATTTAGCAGAGGCATACTTATAGATTCCACTTGATGACGAGTCAAAAAAGTTTTTCGTCATTAATACTCACATGGGCCTTTTTCAATTTCAACGCCTACCCTTTGGCAGTTCTTCCGCTCCCGCTATTTTTCAGCGTTTTTTGGAACAGCTGACAGTTTCTGTACCGTGTTGTTCGAACTATTTAGATGACATTGTGGTATCCGGACGTACAGTTGAAGAACATTTAGCAAACCTGGAGTGCCTTTTCAAAGTTTTGACTGCAGCAGGTCTACGTTGTAATAAAGCAAAGTGTTCGTTTTTTCAAACTGAAATAGAGTACCTAGGCCATGTGATTAATGCCCAAGGAATCCATCCCTTACAGTCACATCTTCGAGCAATCAAAGACTTGCCTCCTCCTAAGAATGTGCATGAATTGCAAGCAGTGATGGGAAAGCTTAACTATTATTTCAGATTTATTCCCAATGCCTCTCAGATTGCAGCTCCACTGCATCACTTACGTAGGAAGAATGTTCCTTTTGTATGGTCCAAAGATTGCCAGGTTGCCTTTGACAACTTAAAGTCTGCACTACTCAGTGATGCATGTTTGATTCCCTTTGACCCCCAGAAGCCTGTAGTGTTAGCAGTTGACGCCTCATCGTACGGTCTGGGCGCAGTAATCTCACATCGTATTGGTTCACACGATCGTCCTATTGCCTTTGCATCCAAGCTACTGACGCCGACGCAACAGAATTACAGTCAGATAGAAAAGGAGGCCTTAGCAATCATTTACGGCGTCGCAAAGTTTCATCATTATCTCTATGGCAGAAAATTCTATTTGTTGACAGACCACAAGCCTCTCACGTCGTTGTTCTCACCCACAAAGCCAATTCCGCCACGTACGGCACAAAAGCTTCAGAGATGGTCCTTGATATTGTCAAATTATCAGTATGAGATTTTGTACCGACCTACCACTAAACATGCCAAGGCGGACACACTTTCCCGACTTCCGGTTGGCCAGGATGTATCATTTGATTCTTCAGAAATGGCATGTTGTCAGATAGACTCCAGAGATGCTTCCGCTGTCGCAGACTTTCCTTTGAACTCTCGTCGGGTTGCACAGGAAACAGCTGCGGATGCAGACCTAAGTGTGGTAGCACGTTTTGTTCGCTCAGGGTGGCCTGCCAGAGCCAAAGACATTGATCGGCCTCTGGGTCGACGTTATTTTGCATAACGTCATGCATTATCTTTAAGTCAGGGTGTACTGTTGTTGCATACCGACAACGACCAAGCAAGAGTGATTGTTCCTCGTTCCCTGCAACGAGAAGTGTTACGCCTCCTGCATCAAGGACATTGGGGCATTGTTAGGACAAAGCAATTGGCCAGACGTCATTGTACCTGGGTTGGTATGGACGCTCAGATAGAGAGCATGACATCACAGTGTACAGTTTGTGCGGAGCATCAGGCGGCTCCTCCACAGCGTTTCTCAGACTGGCCACGCCCCAAGGGACAATGGCAACGTTTACATATTGACTTTGCCGGACCATTCTGGAATACGCGCTGGTTAATTGTTGTAGACGCTTTCAGCAAGTTTCCTTTTGTGATTGCCATGAACTCAACGACGGCTTCTAGTACAATCAGTGCCTTAACATCAGTGTTTTGCATCGAAGGCTTGCCTGAAACTATCGTCAGTGACAATGGACCTCAGTTTGTTAGTGCGGAATTTCAACAGTTTTGTTGTGTGAATGGCATTCAGCATATCACCACCGCACCTTTTCACCCTCAGTCCAATGGTGAAGCAGAACGTTTCGTTCGAACATTCAAGTCTTACATGGAGAAGATGAAAGGTCAGCACTCCAGGCAGCAAGCTCTTCAAATTTTCCTGTCTACGTATCGGTGCATGCCACGTGACGGCCCGTCTCCTGCCGAGCTGCTACACGTCCGCCGTCACCGCACTCTCCTTCACCTGCTGCAGCCTCCCACGCACCGAGTCGGTTCGTATGGCGCTACGCGTTTTCAGGTTTCCACGCCGGTGCTGTACAGGGTGTTTGCTGGAAACAAGAAGACATGGTTGCCGGGCACCATTCAACGCGTGCTTGGTCGCAATATGTTTGTTGTACGTTCTTCCACAGGGTCGGAGCTGCGGCGCCACGCAAACCAATTGCGCCTGCACAGGCCGCGCGATCCTGTCTCCGGTTTCTTGATTCCAGACCCAGTTCACCGCCAGGGAGCACAAACACATCGTTCGTCAACGGGTCCAGCGTCCCCGGACTACGAGATCGTCCCGATGGAGATCGACGCGACGCCGCCGCTGTCGCCGCCGCAGATGACAGCGTCACCGAGAGGGACTCCGGGACCGTGTGTGCCGCCGCCGCCTGGGCCACGCACCTCAGAAGATGACCTGCTCCCTCTGGGCGGGGGGGTGCGCCCTTCCCCAGGTTTCGGTGGGTTCCCTGGAGGATCGCAAGGCGGATGCCGGGGCGCGGACGGCGTCTCGATCCCAGCCTCAGCTACGACGCCCGTCCCACCAGTAACGCCCCCGCCCAGGCCCTCCTCCCAGTGCCGTCGCCGTGGCCCTCAGCCCTACGCCACGACGGCGCGGCGGTTTGGGGGGGAGGGGTGTGGTGTCGCACAAGTACAAAGTGCGCGCCACTTACTTTCGCCGCGCGCCGCCATGCACGCACGGCGCGGCGTTCTCACGACGACAGCCACGAGCGCCCTCTGCTGCACCACCACCACGGAAAGACACCGGTCACTTCGGACTGAGATAGCAACGAGTTAGGACCTTCGTAATCAGATAGGCACCAGTGAAGACTTTGCTATTGTACAGGCACTAGGCAGGCCTCTAATAACTATGTATCAACATTCTGCAGTACTATGTAAAAGTTAAGTATTGTTTCATTCTGTGCAATATATATCTCCTTCTAATTTACTCTAGTGTTTATAGTTTCTGGCTGCTCCCCTCCGTACCTGCACCAGCGTGCTATTTTTGTTACTGTGTCGGTCTCGTTCCACTCGGCCACCGACACCTACGACGAGGCTGGGACACAAAAGCGGCGATGAAGTTGGGACACAAAAATTAGTATGCGAAACATATCGTCTTCGATACTCCCCAGTGACCAACTCACACCAAAAGATCTCTTTAACCTCTGGGGTAGCCAAGTGGCGAACACCGAGCTCGCCAGTATTCGGAATTCTTGTTGTCGTACAACTGTCTGGATTGAAACAGGATTATATTAAACGACTACGGATTTGAATGTCACAGCGATTTAATATTCCTAATGTTGCTTGCACGAAAAACGTAGCTTTTGCTTCGTTATTGAAAGAAACGGAATAAAAATACAATTATGCGCTGGATACGATAGTTTAAAGAAATTCATTTGATGCAACAAAATTCTCTGTTGCAAATGTTTCATATAGTATTATCAATATGTTTTCATGGTTACGGAATAATAATTTCCTCACAATGATTGCGATACAGATTGTTACTCAATTATCAGGTGTTCAAATGTTCAAATGTCTGTAGATCTATCGGACCAAACTGCGTGGTCATCAGTCCGTAGCTTACAAACTGCTTAAACCTAGGTAAACTAACCTAAGGACAAACACACACACCCATGCCCCAGGGAGGACTCGAACCTCCACGGCGAGAAACCGCGCGCTCCGCAGCCAGGCGCTTTAGACCGCTCGGCTACTACACCGCGGCAATTATCATGTGCGTTTGTTATTGTTGCGTGAGAAACGTAATGAGCCATATTTAACAATAGAAGAAAAATATGAAAGAGTCAGTAATCGAACTGTCGCTCGTTGATCAGTAGTTGGCCATTTGGCGAGATAAATAAGCTTATCTTTATCATTTGTTTGCTTCTCTGCACATTCATTTGACATAATCGTATCTGGTATTATAATAGCCCAATATGTTGTCGAATGCTTAATATTAGGCATTTCAATAAGACAAGGAGTATGGAAAAGTACCAAACATCTGAGGAGAACTGTAAAGCCGGCCGCGGTGGCCGAGGGGACTGAGGCGCTCCAGTCATGGTCTGCACGGCCACTACGGTCGGGGGTTCGAATCCCCCCTCGGGCATGGATATTTGTGCCGTCCTTAGTATTAGCTAGTTTGTAAGTTTAGGGACTGATGACCCCGTAGTTAAGTCCCATAGACTTTACAAACATTTGAACATTTGATTACAACTGTAATTTGTGGTGACACAGCTGGCTTATATTTGTTAAATTTGTGCTGATATCTTAGTTGCAACATCAACCGAAAGAGAACCAGTGGAAATGACACGATACCTTCACTCCCGGAAATACCGTCAGTGATCTGCGGCGCCAAACGGTTGTCGTCTTTATAGCGCAACCGAGGCGGTGGGCGGAAACCGTCAGCGATACTCGGAACATGATGCACCTTGATGTAACACTTAGCTTTATAACAAAGTCCATTCATGTAATTGAATTAATTCTATGATATGCATGCAATATTTCCATTTGAATGTGTCAGTAACGTCCGAAAATATTCACGGATTGCACTATCTCAATTCTAATTGCTGTCTTTGTTCATTGAAAATCTGTCGGTCGCAAACAGCTTAAAACGCTATGGCTAATACGCAAAGCAGTTTCTAAAATCAGTTTTCGAAGTCGCCTTTACGTCGCATAGAAAGCACGCGTGTTGTTACAACTGGCTGCGATACTGGAAGATAACATTTTTCCTCTCAGATTTCGTGTCAGATGGATAATCGACAGTATGTACGATCGTGTTGCCTAGCTGTATATACTTCCCAGCAAGCAGCAGAACTTTGCGGTTGTGTAGAGCGATTAGGCGAGGGGTCTCGCGAATTCTGTCACCGACTGTACATCCACATAGATGTGTCATCCAAATAAAATTTACACGTCAATAATAAAATGTCTGAACCCATCTTTCTTAAGGTCTAAACCAAAGGCACTTCAGTATTGAACTTCGATTCTGAAGTGCCTCTATGTCAATTTTTGTCTCTCTACCTACATTATTACGTGATTTATTAAATTTTCAAATTTATACTGACTTTTTGATCGCCCTGTATGTTAGGTTACCATTTACAAGTAGCAGGCTATCATTTACTTATCTGTAGCAGTATATAATTTTGTTTAATGTGGCCCAGTTGAATCTGAAGGACGTTTCTTGTAACGTATTTATAAATACATCAGCAATTGTGATAGCAATGCACTTTCCCATTGCTACTGCATCTGTTTGCAAACGTTATTTTCAAATGCTAAATAATTTTTTGATAGTGTCTATTTTAGTAATTAAATTATTTCATATATTTTAATTATGTTTATTCTCCCATAACCCATTACGTTTTCCTTTATTATCTCAATTGTCTCTGTCTCTGGTCCATTAGTGTATATACTGGTAATATCAAATAATATAAATTTTTCGCCTTTGGGATTCTTCATGCCTTCTGTATGTTGGTGACCCACATATACAGGATGATGAGAAATAGTATGAAAAGCTTGGAAGGGGTTTGGGCCATTCGATACCTTGCACTGTTTGCGGTTTTATTAGCATTTAGTTGTGCAATAAGGTCGTTTTTCTTCCAGATTAAAGCATTCTGCCAGGCTTGACGTTGCTGAAGGTGTTTTCGGTTCGTTAACCAAAACCGAACAAAGAAAAAATTGCCTAGCACAAGATTTAGACAGAGATTTCTTATTACCAGAAAAACGTGACTAAACGTTTTCCCTCCTATATTTACATCTAATACAACCTCCTTACTCACTGGCTTGCTGTAAGTTCCAGTTGCATTTTTTATTCTAACCCCTGTGACCGGATATTCAACTGTTCCTGTGGTCCTAATCTGATTGTAAAAGTCTTCTGCAATGCCACTAATAGAGCTCCCAGTATCAATCAGTGCATTTTCACATACCCCTCCAACAGTGACATTTATGATTGGCTGCACATATTCATTCACATTTATCTCTAATTCAGTCTCTGCTAACGGGTCGTCTTCTATTTCATGTATGGAGTACTTTACCATGTTGCATACCTGATCCTCACTACTAGGGCTATATGGTTCTATGTTATCACCTGCAAATACTTTTTCAAACACCTCTTTCATACCGTCATACAGTTTACTATTATATATGACAAAAGTTTGTATATCATCCCCTATTTCTTGTTCATCACTAGATCCATCATTTACAGAGTCATGTTCATCATTCATTTTATTAGTTTCCAATGAGAATATGCTTTGTCCCCTCAATTCATCAAATTCTGGATCCCCTCCAAATATTTCTTTAAGAACATTGTAATATGTCTCATTTTTCCCACATTGTTCTCCTAATCTTTTTATATAGTCATATTTATGAATTGCCCAATCATCTGGTGCCAATTTCCTAATCCAATTGACCTTCTTCACCCAGCCTTTAAATTTACTCTTCTCACCCTGTTCCCAGTCTTCATTAATTATAGGTGCTTGTACATTCTTATTTACCTTTACATCATCAAACCACACATCATCAACTTGCACCAAACCAGATACAGCTCTTATTACACTGTCATTAGTGATTGCTTTAAACTTTGGAATACCCACATTTTTTTCACACATATTAATATTTGATTTTGTCTCATCTAGTTCAATGACACTTTTGCTACCATTCACACATTCACTTGGCATACTCTTACATTCAATCACACACTTATGCTCCGCATGCAAACCTGATTCACCTAATACAGAAGCCAAACCAATGCTGTTTTCTTCAGCATCTCTCCCACTACTTACTCTTTCACTAAACAAATCTCTCACATTACAATATTCACTTGGATTTTTATGATTTCTTCTCTTATTTGCATTTCTTTTATCATGCTGTGTAAACCATCCCCCCAACCATTTCTTCATTACCCAATATTGCATCCATATTACATATTCTTTCTTCCCTTTTCTCTCTATTCTGGTCATAGTTATTCCTATCTGATCCCCTGCTATCTGGCTTGTAATTATTTATCCTTCTCTCGGTCCTATTTCGTACCTTGTATCCCGTCCCAAATCGGACCCCATTTGGAACAAATTCTAGTTTTCCGAACATTGTCTGTGTTGTTCGTTTCTATTTTGTTCCCTTCTTCTTTCTCCATTTTCCTGTGTTAACCTTCGATCATCCCTGTTAGTTCTTCCCCATGAATCTCTCAGATTCCTATCATCACCATTCCATCTACCCCCATTATTTCTCCAATTTTCATTTACGTTCCTTTCTTGGTGGTGGTCATGCTGCTTATTTCCCCAATTTCTGGTATTCCTATTATGTTCCCTTTGGTTAGCTATATGTTGAGGCTCCCCATGTCTAGGTTCATATGCCATTGCATGATCTAGTTTTTCTATAAAATCTAGAAATTTTTCAGTAGAGTCAGTAGGGCAGTGTATAAGTTGCAAATTTAAATTCTGTGGCAACCTCCGGCAAAGAGTGTATATTTCAGTAAGAGCTCCTAATGGTCTATCTAAGTGCACCAATTTCCTTAACTCTTCCTGACAGAATTCTTTCATAGTCTGTTTATCCCCCTTGTAAGCAACTCCATTTAAGAATTCATTTTGTAACCTGACTTGTTTAGCCTGGCTCCAGTACTTATCTAAAATTAGCTTTTCGAAAACTTAAAAGGAAACGAATTTCTCAGCACATTGGTTAGCCCACGTCTGTGCAGGACCTTCTAACATTCTTTTGATGTATTTTATTTTGCAATTATCAGTTATTCCAGGCAGGAATTGATCTTTGCATGCTGCAATAAAATCTACTACATGGTAGCTACTTTCCCCTGAAAAAGTTTTACAACTTGGTATCTGCATCCCAAACCAACCAGTATTTGCAGATGCAGAGCACAATTCTAAGTCAGCCATCCTACTATTCACCTTTTCTATACTACATTTATTTACAGCTACTACCTGTTCTATTTCCTTTCTTAAAACACTTTTTGTATTTTCCAAACTTGTCTTAGTTTCATCAACACAAGCCACAATCCTTTTGTTTATGTCAGTTAAAGCCTGCCTAGAGTCCTCATTCCTGATTTCACAAATCTGTTTTCCTGATTCTATCCTGTCATTCAACTTACTCTCAACAGCACCAATTCTGGCATTCAGATCCTTTTCTCTAACTTCAAATTTTAAGGTCAAATCTTCTAATCTTTTGTGAAAGTTCGAGATTATTTCATTTTTTAAAACACCCATTGAATTTTTTATTGAGTTTCCCATTTCAGCAATTGAATTCCCCATTTCAGATTTTATACTTATGATTGAATTTCCCATTTTTGTTTCCAGGCCCCCTACAGTATTTTTAAGTTCAGTTATCATCCAACCCATCATTGCTTTCATTTCATCTGCCTTAGATTGTGTTGGGGCCTCAAACCCACTACCACACTCTAAGGATTCACTATCACTTAAAACCCTATCAGTTTCGGTACTCATGGCTGGGGACAAGAGAACTGAAATCAACAAAATAAAAGCCTGCTGCGACACTTATCTCTTTGTCTGTGCTGCAAGTCCACTGCGTAACTGCGTCGTGTTTCTGTGCTGAGCTGCTGATGCCGAAATCGCCGCTGTTGTGCGCCGTATCTGCCGCGTCCTGCCGCCGCACGGTGATGGTCTGGAATATACCGGCTGTTGCCGCCGCGTCTCCCGGTTACGCTGTTGCTGCCTGCCGCACACTCGCTGCCGTGGGCCACTGAAATTTTCTTCAACACGCGAGTCGGAATGTACTTCGCACTCGAATTGAACGAGCCGCGACGTACTTCTCGCTTCAAATGGGCGAAACCGGAACACACTATTTCACGAAATGGACGAGTCGGAACGTGTCTCAGTACACACTACACACTGTTTCGCGAAATGGACGAGCCCCCATATGCGACGGGGCGGAACATGCTTTTCCCTCTTTCTGGTGGAAAAATGTTTTGTGGTCGTTTAGGGGATGATATTAAATGATTCCCGCTTTGGTGCTGTTCCGTCCACGTGCGCCTTAATACATTTTTCAATTGATAAACAAAAGTACATACCAATTATACAGACTTATGGGCGTACAGGGCGAGTTGCGAAAAAATAATGTTCATCACACAGACGTTGTTTTAAATACTTTTAATTTTTCTATGCACGTGTTTAAATTTATAAAGATGTTTTTTGTGACTCGAGCCCCCACGCAACTTCGCACTTTGACCCACACACCGGAATCGTTTAACTCAAACGGCATACGAAAAAACGGTACTTCAGCCGCGAAAAGCTATCCCACGTTTTTATAGAAAATGCCGCGACGAGCAACCACGCTCTGCCATCCTCGGCAGTCCACGCGACTCTGCCTTCCCCCACGCGACTCGGCTTCCGTTTTTCCAGCCCTGCGGAAAAACCCCTACGTCACAAACTTCCCGAAGCTTGTATTTCCCGTGCGCGTTCGCGCGCGCACGCGATTTAAATGTGCCGATGTGTGTGGCTCTATAAAATACAAGTGTGCGGCATCAGCCTGGGGGCACTGTCATGTCATACAGGTCAGACTGTTAAGCATCTTTTATTGTCCGTGGTGGGTCCCAAAACCTTCGTATTACTGCAAAAACTATTCCCGCAAGCATCTCCTCGTGATGTAGACTTTGAACAAATGGTAGAGGCACTAAATGCTCATTATGAGAGAAAAGTTCTCGTAGCTGCAGCACGGTACCGATTTTTAAGACTTAAAAAATTACCGCAGCAGTCACACCAAGAGTGGATTATGGAATTGAAGGGCTTAACCCGCCAATGTAAATTTACTTGCTCTTGTGGACTTTCTTATAGTGACGTTATGTTAAGAGATGCGATTATGCAGAACATTCAGGACCCCAGAATTAGGGCAGCAATTCTAAAACAGTCAGACCCTTCATTAGACAGTGTACTGCAGCTTATTGAAGCGCATGATACCTTTGACTTAGCAGATGTAGAAATGCAAAGCCACAGTGTTAATTCAGTGCGCCGCAACGGACGCTTTCCTAGCCGTAGTTCTCAGTGTAGCACTAGTGATTCTTACAATAGTACAGGCCGTGCTAAACAGACAGTGAACAGTAGCCAGTGTAAAAGTGTGACACAAAGGTCGCCCCGTCGTGTAAGAAACAGTAATTTGAATAATGGGCGCCAACGCTCATTTCAGAAAAATGTTCGTAAGTCTTGCCCTCAGTGTGTATCTCGCCATAAGCGTGCACAATGCCCTAGTCGCAACGCAACCTGTTATCAATGTGGCAAATCGGGACATGTGCAGTCTGTGTGTATACAAATTAAAAACTCAAAGAACAGTAACGTTAGAAACAGTGCTTCGCAAATTGCGAGAGCAGTGCATGCAGTAAATGTTATACACGCTGTGGAATTGAACAGTGCTTTCCTTGGAGCTCAATTGCAAGTAAGTAGTTCTGCGCCTATGGCAAAACTATATAGTGCACCACGTAGCAAGCGCCGACGAGCGCGTAAAACAGTGCAACGGAAAAGGGTTCGGGACAAGCAAAATGCCTATGAACAGTGCATTCCTGTAGTGAAAATAGTGCCTTCTGCAACTGCTCCTTGTAATAGTGCCCAGTACTGTGTAGCTAGTGACAGTAGACATCAAGTAGCTACTCAAAAGTGTAGTGCAGTAGTTAGTAAATCTGGAATAGCTTCGCATGCTTGCGCGGACGCCGATCCGGCGGTAGTGCCATCTAGTGACAGTGATATTAATCCGCTGCGTGCCGAGTCTGCGCCGCTTACTTCACTACGCGGCCCGCGCATACGCAGCACCCAAACCGTAGCAGACGTTGCCCACATTCGCGCACATGTCGAGAGCCGCAAGCAAAAACTGTTTGTGACTCTCTTCATAGAAAATAAGACGGTGCAATTTCAGCTTGATACTGATTCCGCTGTCACATTAATAAATAAAGATACTTATGAACTTCTGGGTTCGCCAAAATTGTCGCCGTCACAGCAAGTGTTAACAGCTTATACAGGTCAAAATATTCCCGTGCTAGGAACGTGTAGCCTGCCCGCCTCTCTTCAAGGTGTAACAAAAACAGTTGTTTTTATAGTTCTTCAGGCCAAATCTACGCAGAATATTTCTGGACTAGATGCTTTTGACTTGTTTGGTTTATCTATTCAAAGAGATGTGCTTCAAATTTCGTCCGTAGTGCCTCAGGACAAAATTAATGCATTGTGTGACAAATATAGTGACTTGTTTTCGCCGGAACTAGGTTGTGCAAAAGACTTCGTGGCACATGTAACTTTAAAAGAATCTGCAGTTCCAAAATTTCGTAAAGCTAGACCAGTGCCTATCGCCTTGCGTGATACAGTTGCCGAAGAACTTAAACGTTGGCAAGATAGTGGGGTGATTTCTCCTGTTTCTGCGAGTCAGTGGGCCTCACCTATAGTAATTATACCCAAGCCGTCAGGAAAACTTGAAAGGAGCTACATACTTCTCAACTATGGACATGCAGACAGGTTACTGGCAAAAGGAGGTTGACGTAGCTGTCAGGGAGATGCCTGCTTTTACTACACCTGACGGCTTCTATGAATTCAGAGTCATGCCGTTTGGACTATGTGATACTCCGGCCACGTGTAATGGACAACTTGCAACTGGCAGTCCATCTCTCATCTTTCTTGATTAATTCAGTGTAATAATAATCATGTAATTAGTTCATTATGCGTATTTTGCTGTTGATGGAATATTGGAGCAGGGCCATTGTATGTGAGAATAGGAAGTTGTGTTTGGCTGGTTCAGTGCAGGATGAAGGCCCAGCGAGTGGAATTCCAGTGTGGGGCCGATTTCGGTGTTTGTTTCCTGCTGGCTTGCCAATCCAGGGTTCCGAGGGTTGCGACGCCCAAGCTACGGAGTGGCCTTCGACCAAGGACTTGTAAAAATATTCGCCTAGCTTTCCAAAGTGAGGAAGGAGGAAGGCGAGTATTGTGTGAGCTCCTAAAGAGCCAGTCTCACTGATTTCTCGAGGGACGAGTGTCCAAATCGTGTTTCCTAAAAAACGACAGCTCTACGAAGCAGGCTGCGGAGCGAGGTGAAGGAGGCTTTTGCTAATGGAAAAATTCTTACGCAGGCCCCGGTAGGGAGCGGGTCCAGTGGCTACTGGGTGGAGCTTCAGATTTCCGAAATCGTCCAGGCGTATGTGAAATTTTACTGGCTGGTGCAAGGAAGCTTGAATCTGATTGGCTTTCTGGAAAAACGTCGTTTTTCGGGAGGTCTTGCACTGCAGACGGTGTTAGAATGTGGACTTCTCTTCGTGCTCTCCTTGGGTATAGACATGGAGATTTGCTTGTTTAGTCGATTCGTGGACTCGGGAACTTGTACAAATTTCAGAGTGCGCTCTGAGATTTTAACTGGTACCCATAGTTCTTGTTCGATGAGAATAAGGTCAGTCAGCCATAATTAGTTGCACCAAGGCACTAATTACGACATACTCAGCTTTCTAGGGTCTTTTAGGCCTTCAGTACTTGTGCGTACTTGTCCATGCTGACTGAAGTGGCCCAGTCTTGTCAGAACTGCTTGAGGTCGTAGGTACTACCGAGAGCACAGTGGCTGATATTAGGCAGTACAGCTTCCAAATAACGGAGCGCGATTTTATTTCGTGGTCGCAAACTTTTCAGCCTATAACCGCCAGATGCCCACGCCACAGCGGCGCAGTGAGCTCACACTGCAGTTCGTCGATTGGGTAATGCATGGCTTGCGCTCACCAACAGCAAGTGGCAGTTGTATCAGGTTCACCAGCGTAGCGGGAAAGTGTTGTTCATAAATCTACACTGCTCAGAATATTTCGTTATGACAACGAACTTGTACGTAAATTTCCATTCTGTTACGAAGTTTATCGTTTTCCAATAAGGGATATTTTGACTTGCCAGTCAGTATTAAATTCATGTTGACGGTGATCAGTTTAATGTAAAGCAATGTCCTAGGTTAATCTTCTTCTATGTAGTGTGTGTATGAATATTGATGTCCGTTTTAATTGAGAGTTTTGAGTTATTGATTGTGAAGTCATAATACCAATATTGTGTCGTTTATAATAAATTTATAGCTGAGAAAGTTTGTTTTTAACGTATTCATTTATAGTTAGATCCCCGTTTCATTCATATATTTCAGATGGGAATGTCAATATTAACCACAATTGTTGATATGCCAGTGAGATTGGAGATGATAGAAGGATGCTATTCAGGGCCAAACAATTACTTGATCATTAAAAATATTCAGTCAGTATAATTCAATACCAACTTTATCAATTAAACAATATTAATTACTCAGACAATTATTGAGGGTCAGCCACACTGGTCCATAATTATTTGTTCTAAATACCCACCAAACTTTTCATTTAATGTCCCCTGCCTCGATTCCTGTCATTTACAAAATTCCTTTTCGAAGTAATTTATACTGCAGCAGTCACTTTTTACTAATATTTTTGATAGCATGATGCAAGCTGCCATCATCGGGTGCAATTTTACAGTTACATGTTCATTACTGTTTTTTGTGTTTTGTGTTGTGGGTGCCAATGAGGTTATGGTTGGATGTTTTAACCTGTTCAGGAAGATATAGCTATTTCAGTATTATGTTTTATGATTATAGTTTCTGGATTATTATATTGTTCTATTTACTTATAGTTTTGTTGATAATCTTGTTATCTGGAACACACAAAACAAGAAAAAAGTTATGTATACACCACATGTAGAAATTTTGTATTAGATGTTTACACTGTAC
This sequence comes from Locusta migratoria, assembly GCA_026315105.1. Classification (NCBI taxonomy): domain Eukaryota; kingdom Metazoa; phylum Arthropoda; class Insecta; order Orthoptera; family Acrididae; genus Locusta; species Locusta migratoria. The sequence goes on from CM048755.1 coordinate 511,140,667, forward strand.
CAAAGATCCTTAGAAGCTAAGATAACCTACTTACATTAATATTTACAGTGCATATGCCATAAAATGTGCATAAGTAGATAGTATGTGTTGAAACATGTTGCCAGGGACATACTTATTTTCTTACAATATTACTTTTTACATTTATAGAATTATCCAAGCAGAGTTACATCATTAATTTTTCATTTTAATGAAAAATACATTCAACACTGGAGAAATTTTTAAAGAAATTGGTATTGTTGCTTTCCAGTTTGTCATTTAGTAGAAGGCCACCATGTATTGTTTCATGGATGAAGATTTCTAATTCTTCATAGAGGTCCATTTGATGCCCCTTGTCCATTTTATGTAGTATATGAAGATCACTCTTAATATTATGGAATGGATGTCCTGTGTCCTTTATGTGGGTAGCTACCACTGATGTACTAAAGTTATTGGTGTAGTAGGCATTTATGTGTTCATTGTATCTTGTTTTGAATTCTTTTCCTATTTGGCCCATGTACAGAGCGCTGAAGGTTAGTATGTTTACATTGTGTCTCAGTGAGTGTTGTAATTTATTGTGTTTTGAAGGCTATGTTGGTGTTGTGTAGTCTGAAAATGTTTGCTATTTTGTGGGATAGTTTGCCAATGAAGGGGATGCATGCTGTTTTTTGTTTTCTGTGTGGGGACTGGTTTATTTTTGGTTTCGCTTTTTTGTACAAGGTTATCAGCTAGAGTGTCATCATATCGATTTGCTGCAGCTATTTTTTTATGATGTTGAATTCTTCAAGTTTTGCGTTATTCTCCATTGGTCTACTGTTGGCTCTGTTAACAAATGCTATGTATGCAGCATGCTTGTGTGTTGGCAGATGGCAGGATGAGTTGTGTATGGTGGAATCTGCTGTTGTTGGTTTTCTGTAGACTTTGAAGGTGTGTGCATTGTTTACTTTATTAATAGTTAGGTCCATAAAGTTGATACTGCCATTGTTTTCATGTTCCACTGTGAATTTTATATTTTGGTCATGGCTGTTTAGTGTATTGAGGATATTGTTGATATCTTTATTGTAACCAACTATCAAGAACAAGGTATCGTCCACATACCATTTGTAATAAATAATTTTATCCATGGAATTGGATTTCATGGCAAGAGCATTTTGCTCTAGGTGGTTGATATATATGTGTTGGCAATGGTACCTGCTATACCTGAGCTCATTGCAAGACCTGTGTTGCTTGTAAATTCTATTGTTGAAAGTGAAGTAGTTGTGGTTAAGCACCAGTTCTAGAAGATCTATGAATTCAATGATTTCAGCCATTGACAATCGCAGACCTCAAAACAAGCCACATAACATGGATAAATTTATACAAAATTCCTGTTCACCACAAACTTTACAGCCATATATGATGATAATGTGTAAACCGAACTTCACACAGACGCTAGTGGTTATTGGATTGGTGCAGTGGTCGTACAAATTCAGAAAGGTGCTGGAAAGCTGATAGCCTATGCACCAAGAGTTCTCATGAAGTTTGAGATAAACTAATCAACAAACGAAAAAGTATATCTCCCCATTATCCGGGCTATCGACAAGTACCAGCCATATTTATTCGTAAACCATTCACTTAAGGAGGCTCTAACTTCCGCACCAGTTCTAGCCTTGTACGACGAGAATGCGGAAACTGAACTTCACACAGACACCAGTGGGTATGGAATTGGTGCAGTACTTGTACAAGTTCAGCAAGGTGCTGAAAAGGTTATAGCCTATGCATCAAGAGTACTCTCCAAGTTCGAGATAAACTACTCTACATCTGAAAAAGAATGTCTCGCAGTTATCTGGGCTGTCAACAAGTTCCGGCCGTATTTATCCAACAAACCATTCACTGTCGTGACTGACCACCATTCTTTATGTTGGCTGACCAGATTGAAGGATCCATCAGGTCGACTAGCAAGATGGGCACTAAGACTCCAAGATTACGATGTCACAGTGATATTCAAAAACGGCCGCAAACACAAGTACGCTGGCTGCCTTTCGAGGAATCCATTAGCTAAAGACAACAGAATGGATGAAATTTTAGCCATCAGTGAGTTAGGTGACGTTACAGCTGAAAAGAGGGAAGATCCAGCATTATTACAAATCATAGAGGCTTTGGAGAAAGGATAATCGACCAAAGGAAAGTTTCAACTTATAAATGGGATATTGTATAAGTGCAACTACGATGAACTGGGCCCCAAACGGCTACTGGTCGTTCCAGCTCATCTCCGGTCAGATATTCTTAAGTATTTCCACGATTCTCCAATATCCAGTCATCTGGGATTCGTGAAGACCCTAGACAGAATCAGATGCAGGTATTACTGGCAAGATCACTAGCGATTTGTCAAGCACTATGTGAATCACTGTAAGTAGTAAAATAGAGGAAAGCATGTACCGCAATTACCTCTAGGGCATCTGGTACCAATTACACGTGCAGCAGCTTGATTCCACCGGATTGGAATCGATCTTTTAAGTGTGTTCCCAAAGTCGACAACTGGTAACCGCTGGATAATAATCTGCACTAACTACCACACCCGCTACGCTGTCACCAAACCTGTACCAACTGTAGAGTCTCCAGTGATCGCAAAATTCCTTGTAGGAGACATAAGACATCATTCTGAAGCATTGTGCATCACGTGTGATGGTATGTGACTGCGAAAAAGTATTCATGTCGAAACTAGTATCAAAGATAATGTCACTTTGCGAAATTTTGCACAGAATAACAATTGTCTACCATCCTCAGACAAATCATCTTACAGAACGTTTTATTAAGACGTTAGCAGATATGCTGCCAATGTACGTCGTTGTTGAACAGTAGGGTTGGGATATAATATTGCCACTCGTGACATTTGCTTATAATACAGTAAGGCAAGACACCACGCCGTTTTCAGGCTCCATGGTCGTGAAGCTGAGACGACAATGGATATGCTTTTCCCGTACCAACCAGATGACACTCAGGATGAATATGTGAAACAGCTCATCACCAGGGTCGAAGAAGCAAGACCGTTGGCTCGCATATGGATACTAGACGCCCAGGAGAAGGTCCGCCACAGGTATAGCGACAGGCAGCGGCCTGTTGTGTACAGCGCAGGAGATCTGGTATGGAGTTTTACCCATGTACGGAAAGTTGGACAATCGGAAAGGTTAATGAAGCGATACTTCGACCCGTATTGTGTCTTACGCCGCCTGTCAGACGTCACATACAAAGTCGGGGATTATGAGTCGTCTTGAAAACGTCAAAAACGAAGAAACATTGTTCACTTCCTCCGTAAGAAGCCTTACCACGATCCCAAAGAACAGGTAGACAGAAACGGCCTCTTGTTCAAGGAGTCTGAAGACCATTGCGATCTGGCGCCGGTCATCGTCACCGTAAGAAAGGCGTGCAGGTAGTATGCAAGGATTCTCTGGAAGTTCCATAGAGAGGGTCCATTTCAGGAAGGGTAGCAATGAGGCAAGAATCAGTGAAAACTGCGAGATAACTGTGTTACATTAAGTGAAACATGTTTCACATCGAAATATGCCTAGATCATACACAATAATATTTATGACGGTTATGCAAACATTACATAGTAACACAGTAGACACTGGATTGATTCTCTGAGGATACACTACGTTTTTTGTCGGAATTCGAACGCAACACGCACGAAAGCAACAGTACCAAACACTCAGGCGACTGACATTCTGGAGTAGTCGGGTGTTCTGCTGGATGTTTGTGTCAAACTTGCACAATATTTCGACAGTGTGCCTCACTGTCTTCCTCAGGTGCTTCCTGGGACTTGTCCCTGTTTGGAACGCGTCCAGTATTTATGCCTAGGCGTTAGGCGTTCCATATGCGGTCCGCGCCGAGTCAGGTGCTCTGTGATTGGTCCATTCCTGAGAGGGAGTGTCTGGTTGCTGCCTGGTGCTCCCTGCGCCGTCCGCGCTGTTGTAGGCGCTTCCTCTGCCGTCCGCGCCGCTGCAGGTGCTCCCTTCACCGTCTGCGCCGCGTTGGGGGTTCCCTCTGCCGTCTGCAACGTGCCAGGTGCTCTCCTAGTCGTTTTTCGTTGCGATTTCAGAAGCTCCAGTGCTGGGTTCCACGCTGCACTGAGTTGATATCCAGGATATCTGTATTTTTAAATAAATCCATCGTAATCAAACACAGATTATCGTAATTACATTACAATACGCAATTTGAAAAATGGTGGGAAGTGGTCTAGCAAAATTTCACGACATCTCACCAGGGCGGAAGAGAGGGTGGGTCGCATTAACGGCAAAATCTCCTCACGCAATTTATGGATGCCTTATTACTCAACCTGTTATAGATGGACGCAAAATTTAACGTGGACTGTGTTATAATGATAACACAATAAAAGCAAAATCCAAGCTTCCAACAATTTATTTACACAGCACTTTCACAAACTCACAGTTAAAACAAGTCATATGTTGGTTGGTCTTCATTGGTACGGCACACCAATCTCGTAGAAATGCCAAGGAATCTAGAGCCGGAAGTGGCAGCTCACTATTGAAGTCCTCGTAGCACTTCGTTCGGCACATCAATAAACTCAGTCTTCCTGCAAGCGAAGGTATCACTGGCGAAGGCGAGAGTACACTGGGTTGCTTAGGCAGGTGCGGCCGCCTATATTCGGTTCTGGTAGTTCGTGTGTGAGCCAGGCGGTGGCGCTGTGGACGTCTAGTGTAGACTCACTTGCATATCGCAACACTAGCCCTCTAGCGGTCCAGTCGAACTGTACCGTGCGGCAGGCCGGCGAGCCTTTGGTCTGCGCACCTTACTTCCTTGTGTGGCTTGCACTGCAGACCGTCTACTTGGCGTGGCGCTATCTGCTGGTTTGTCGGCCGGCGGCGGCGTGGTAGCGGATACCACACCCCCTCCCCCACGGGAAGCTGTCAAACAGCGGCTGGCGATGTAGGAAACATCCATGGGCTCCTTGTCGTCGGAGTCACGAGGGAGAGTCGTGCAGTAAGGGCGGAAATGACCTCGACGATGACTTAGACAGCATGGCCGGCCGACCTGCGGTGAGCGGGGAGGCTGTGACTGCTGGAGAGGCATCTCTTCATCGGATGCCCGCGTCCAGAAAGGGCGCCGAGCCGGAGAGGCGTCGTCGTCGGTGGAACTTAGCGGCCCTGGAGTGGATGGTCGCATGGCGGATGCATGCAGGGCACCCGGAGCGGTCGGAACATCGGCTGGCGTCGTAGCCCGTGACCTGTTGGTGTGTGGAGGAAGGAGAGTGAGAGGTACACCAACTGGGACGAGCTGGTCTGAAGGAGTAGTCGGTTGGTCTTCATTGGTACGGCACGCCAATCTCGTAGAAATGCCCAAGGAATGTAGAGGTGGAAGTGGCAGCTCACTATTGAAGTCCTCGTAGCATTAAGTTCGGCACGTCAATAAACTCAGTCTTCCTGCAGGCGAAGGTATCACTGGCGAAGGCGAGAGTACACTGGGTTGCTTAGGCAGGTGCGGCCACCTATATTCGGTTCTGGTAGTTCGGGCGTGAGCCAGGCGGTGGTGCTGTGGACGTCTAGTGTAGACTCACTTGCATATCGCAACACTAGCCTTCTAGCGGTCCAGTCGAACTGTACCGTGCGGCCGGCCGGCGAGCCTTTGTGGTAGCGGATACCACAGATTCTGAAGGATGGCGCAACATTTTCAAAACTGTTCAAATGTTTGTATATCTAACGGACTTAACAGCTGCTGTTATCAGTCCCAATGCTTACTAACTAAATTATGCTAAAGACACACACCTATGCCCGAGCAAGGACTCGACTAACTGTGATGGCTAGAATCTGGGCTCCACAGAAAGGCACCGTAGAGCACTCGGCCACTCCACCACGGTGATAGTTTTCAGATTAACAACGTAGCCAGAGGGGAAATACATTAAAAGTGACAAATAAAGTCCTAACACAGAACGGGTTTCGAATATGCGGCTTTCAGAATAATAGTCTGAAACTCTGCCAGTGAGCGAAACAATTCAACTCATTAGCTTCTCCTATTAACACAAATATTATTTCAAATGAACTTTTCTTAGTGGTAATATCGAACCCAAGGCGTTTAGCTTCTAGTCAATCCACTATATAACTTGCATTTACGACTACATCACATAGGATGTAGCCTTCCGATCAATCATGTTAGTGTGAAGCCTGGAGTTGGACATGTTTTCCAAGAAGCAGGCATTAATTTGATATTGTGAACAGCAAAAACAAGAATTGTAACTTGTAAAATGTAAAACCTCGAGCCAAGATTCGACTTTTGGTGGATCTTCTTCATAGCGGAAGTTGTGCTGTGTAAAACTAAAGAGACACATCAAAGTAAAATGATCAATTTAATACAAATAAACAATCTCTGAGACGGATTTTCGTCTCGAATATGTCAAAGACAATAAAGATAAAACTGAAGCATCACAAATTTTAATTCTATGCTTCAGATTTATCATAATTGTCTCTTAAAGTAAAATTAGATTGAATTTAGAAGCCGATGTGTATGCTGCTAAGAACGCTGATGTAGGACAGCATTACACTTTTTGGGTCTTGCTTAGTATGTAGAATTAAAAACCACGATTTGGTGTATGGAGGATATGCCATTTTCATATAGGGTCTGCCACTTTTGCATAATTAGAATGTTACTTCAGAAGTTAAAAATATAGGCTGTTATTTGCTTTTCCTCTTGCATGTGTAGGTACCAAAGTTACCTCACTCCGTTGACTGTATGTCCTGTCCATGACCTATACTTTAAATAGCAAGAATCACAAACTGTCATTTTGGATTTATCTTGAAAAAATCAAATTCATAGATTATAGACTTTGTTCATAATACAGTATTTTGGTATCAGTGGTGCAGCCGTAAACAAGCAAATGAATGAGAAGAAGTGGCAATCTGTATATTTTACATTGACATAAACATACAGTCTCAGACAAAAAAACCTATCACCATCTGAAGAGTCACTCACTTGCAGTGGTCAATAAAGCCGATCTCCCCTTCGAATTCTAAGTCCGGCAAATACGCACGATCTGGCAACACTGTAGGGTATAGAAGTGTCTGGAGGAACTGCACCTAGCGAGCTGTACCAGCTTGTGGTGTCGTGTTCATCATTGCGGGGTTCCAGTGTAGTTTTACAAGTTCAAAGCCACTTGTTCCCCAAACATTTTTGCACAATTTCAGTGACTGCTTGTGTTATCAGTATCAGGAAACCTCAAATATTTCCTAACCCACTAGTAATAGTGACAACACCAAGAAATAATTACATAAAAGTCCTCGTTGCTGCCTCGAGATCGCAACTGTATACCCTCAGGGGTCCTCTCTCCAACAACGTCCAGCAGCTACTGGCTACACCCGTTTGAAACAACCATCTGGCTCTGACGACTCCTGGCTAATCGTCGTTCAAAGAATCGTCTGTATCATGACGATTCAAAGTTCCAGCGATTCATGCTGCAAAGGCAACTACCGAATCATGTCAGATTGACTGTGAATGAAGAAAGCATGGAAGGAACATAGTGGGCCATTGACTTTTATACGTAATCTACTGATGACAGAAACGAAAAACAGTGAATAATTAGCTTCCAATACGCATGGTGAAAATTAAAAAAAAATTATAATAATCACAGTACAGTGCATAAATACTTACCTTTTATTTGCATCTGGAAGAAATAATATTTAAACAAACAGTTATTTCACATACTTGTTTCGGGTATCTCGAAAACGGCTATAACGATTTAGATTGAATTTTGTATTTAAGCAGATTTTTGCTTTTAGAGTGCACCTACATAGTTTTATGTTTTGTGGAAACGTAAATTTACAAGTATATATGTTTTTATTTTCAAGCATGATTTTAAATGTTTTTGTAATGCCATCTCGTAAATCTGCTTTACTATTTTGGTTTTTATGTACATCTGTATATAAGTACCTTTCCTGTTCGAAAGTTATCTTACACAAGGATACATTTCTTATTCAAAAACCCGAATTTCGTGAGATATGGCTTTAACCGTTTGGGTAATATATAGTAATTACAGACAGATTTTGATTTTAAACATTATCTATATAGGCATGAGTCATTACAATATACGATTTTACATAATAATTACATAGTAATTTATTAACTAGATTCGTTAATTACCATACATTTAATGAAATCTGTATTTAAATGGTTAAAGTATTTGAGCAGAACGAAAAAAAGGAAACAGAAAATTACAAGAATACTAAATATTGTTTATTTGTATTAATACTAAATATCTTGACAATCTACAACCAAAGTGTAAATAACCCCCACTATTAGATGTATTTCTATGCACTTCCATAACTTCACAAAGTCTACTCTCTAGACAATTTTGAGGGGTGGATCGAATGACTTTGGCTGATTACTATTTGAGGTCTGAACTTTACTATAAATATAAGAAATTACAAATACCTGAAATCTATGTGGTCTCGTTTTTTGCATTCTGGAAAAAATCAGATCGTTCTTAGTATTATAAATTATAATCTAGTGTCTATAATGCCATATTAGCAGTTAACACCTGTCATAATAGTACAAGAATTAAGGAACAGTTTCATAATTATCTGCTGTGTTGTAGTGTGCAGCACATTACATTGTGATGCTCATGATTGGTAGCAAGAAACCTGCTGATACCATTTCATATTTATTGTTTATTTTTGCCATGGCTCCTAAAAGGGTTTCAGGCACCCTTATTAATTAAATAGAGCTATGTTCTTCAATATTTTTGTGCATATATAATAATGAACATTCTAAACAAGTGCTGATACTGGTAGTTTCATATATAAATGAAGTCCTAGATTTCTGGAGCAACTGTCATTCCTTAACAAAACGGAAAGGAAGAGTATACATCACAAGAAATTACCTTGCTCCTTTTTTTTCTATGCAGTTATTTGCTACTTGTGGAATATGTTGAAAGTCATTAATTAGAATCAATGCGTCTACTAAAATGTTTGTCTTTGGTATGGTTGCTATGGACACTTATAACTTAGATTGTATTATTACCTTTCCTATATTTCACATATGACTTTGATCATGTTACCTTATTCTGCACTAAAACAAAGAGCAAATATTCTGCTTCAAACCGTGACTACACTTTCTCTTACTGCTAAAAAAACAAACGGAATGAGTGTGGTAAAAGTGAATTCCACATAACTTTAGTACTTAATCTATATAAAAAATTACAAAGATCATTGTCATTTACAACAGTCATAATAACAGTGTCTCCCCAGTTGATATACATGCGAAAAAGAAGGCTGTGTTTGCAGATTGTTGGTATGCATTTCATAGAGTGTTCACAAAATGGAACAAATGCACTTTTCAGAGAAAGCACTGTTACCTTTGAACAACTCGGAATCTTGCAGAATATACTAGTATTCAGTTAACAAGAGTGAGTGAAAACCATTTAGCTATCAAGATGAAAACAAAACAACAAACGAAAAAATGCCAGTGGTGGTATTTTATTTTTATTCTTTTGTCCTTCATGTAGAGCGATGCTTTTCAGTCGTTTGTTCAAGTTCGTTCTGGGTTATTTGTTGAGATTTTTGCTCAGTTTTTTTTTATTTCAGATAGCATTGAGCCCTCTTTGTTTTTCTATCTTTTCATTGGTTCTTCGGTTTGATCAGTCCTTAGTCCTTTGGTAATGTTGGTTTTTGTTTCATTTTGACCGTTTTGTCGTTGACTCAGTTTTTTCTTTACAGAGGCCGTTGAGCCCTGTGAACAAGCACAGTGAGCTACAATGTTGTCAACCCTCTGACCGAGTGAACTGAGCCACTGTGCCTGGCTAGTTTCAAACCACCGTCTAACATGTTTGTGTATCACAAACTAATTCGCCGCCCATTATGCATGCTAAACACCTGCAGTAGTAATCCATAATTCTTCTATCATCAGTGGCAGCTGTTATCTGCTAACGTGGCATTTTTAGAGATTTGTCCTAATGACATGCTTTTGACAATTCTGAGTGTGCAATTTACTTTGAAATTGTGGTGTTGCACAAGTATGAACTGCGCGCCACGTACTTTCAGCCACGAGCCACTCTGCTGCAACTCCGCTCGTGGGCATGACTGCTGCATTGGCCACTTGGGAATCAGATAGGCACCAGTTAAGACTTGGCTATCGGATAGGCACTAGGACTCATCAGTAGGCAGGCCTCTCTCTAGTTCAACTATGCATCAGTGTTCTGCAGTCTTGAACTTTGTAAAAGAAAAGTATTATCTTATTTCTACGAAATATACAACTTGTTCTAATTTAGCCTAGTGTTTCTGCTGTCCCACTGGCTGGTCACCTTTGTACCTGCACATGCGTGCATCCTATTTCTGTGTTGGTCTCTCTCTACTCGGCCACCGACACCCAGGAATACTGGCGGAAACGAGACACAAAAGAAATAGCAATAAATGAGCTATAATAAGAAAATCATTAAATGCACAAATCAATATGGTTTATGCAAAAGAGATTTTCAGGCAAGCTTTCAGGTTAGGCATGTCACATCACTGATTTCCTAACACTAAATGTATACTATGTTCCTTCCAGGCTATAGTCATTTGTAACCGGTACAGGCAAAGAAAATAGACTTACAACAAATTACCGAAGCAACACAGATGATATTTTAATGGAAAAATATAATGAAAACGTCGGTGAGAGTTTAAAATAATGGAAAAAATAATGAAAATGTGGGAGAAAGATTAAAATAATAGTTTAAAGTGGTAAAACGTCAAAAAAGGGTGTGTTTCTCAAAGCTAAACTCAAATATCAAATAATTTTGGCTGTTTGCTAAAATACAGTCAGAAAGAATATTATGTTGGGTGCCTACTTATTAACACAATAGTAGAGTCGTTATTGTATCATCCATAATTTTTTATTATTTATATTATATTTCTTATCATAAAACTGCAGGAAAATCTGAAGTGGGCCGTAAAATGCGACATTACAATTTTATTTTTATATTTTGGCCAATATGTGGTGTTCTTGTGTAAGTGCATGTACGATTCCTCAGAGTATATTTTTTAATTTAATTTAATTTTTTTTGTTTATTTATTTATTTATTTTTTTTTTTTTTGCTTTGATGATTTGTTTTTGGATGGATGCTTTGACTGTATAGTTTGGTTAACAGAATTTCTTTGTACTATGTATCATACGTTTTATTTACTTTTGTGTTGCATCAATGTCAACTCGTAAGTCAGTGATTCAGTTAAACATTTATTTAAATATTGCAAGTTTTATAAAATTTGGATAACAAAGTCGTTGATAACTATGTCTGCTGTGTTAGGTATCCTATCAACCTCAAATCTATGTCGATTATTATTATTTCTTATTATTAGATCCAGAAAGATAATTTATTTGTATCGATCAGTTTGTATTGTGAATTTTCTTTTTGGGCACAAACTGTTTAAATTTTGGTGAATAATTTTTATGTATGTTAAGTTACCATTTACAAGTATCAGGATACTATTTACGTATCTGTAGTTGTATATAATTTTGTTTAAAGTGGCTCATTGAAACTGAAGAACTTTTCTTCTAACAAATAAATATGTCAGCATTGTGATAGCAATGCAGTTTCCCATTACTAACTGTTTGCAAATTTTATTTTCAAATTCTAAATAATTTTTTGATAGTATCCATTTTAGTAATTAAATTATTTCATAAGTTTTGAAGATGTTTACTCCCCTATAGCTTGTTAGGTTTTTCTTTATTACCTCAGTTGTCTCTGACACTGGTATATTTGTGTATAGATCGATAATACCAAATGATTTAAATTTTCCTCCTTTGGGAACCTTAATGTCTTACATATATTGGGAGCTACTACCCTTGTACACATTGTGCTCGTATGTAGACAGTTGGTCCACATGCAGGTTTGTGGGTGATCCACATACACAATGTGGTGAAACAGGGCATGAAATGCATGTAAGTGTGTTGTGCCATTCGATACCTTGCCCGCTTGCGGTTTTATTAGTATGTAATTGTGTAGTAAAATCATTTTCCTTGCAGAGTCAAGCATCCTGCCATAGTTGATGTTGCAGAACGTGTTTTCATTTAATTAACTAAAACCGAAAAAAGAAAAAAATGTAGCACATGACACTGCTGAGCCACTGGCTCAGCTAAGAACCTTATCATGGTCCGAAGCCCCATTTTTTACTCGCCTATCATAAATTTAAAAAAAAAATAACAAAACGCTTGGCAACACTATCACTGGCAGGCTGCTTTAATGTGCACGTGCTACGATAAGATTGCCTAATTGTGATGATAATTAAATCAGAAACTGTTCCAGGAATTGATTTTTTTTACCACTTATTGCTTAGGATAACCTTCACTAGAATAGGGGAGAGACATGCAATATCAGCTGGATTAAATTATTCGCCTTTACTGTGAAATTTTGAATGTTAATATGAATATTACTGGTTTATTATGATACCTCAATTCATGTTCCATAAATATCAGATGGTAATTATTTATAATTTTTATTTGTAGTATTTAGAAACATCGAAAATCAAAGAGCTAATTTCAAGGATTATACAAATTGCCTTCCAGTATCGGCCACGTTCTTTAATTCATAATAAGATTGTAAATGATTATATACAGTGATATTTATTGAATAATAATATAATAGATATACATACAAACATATTGTCAAAGGTACAGTGTAGTAATGTTTAGCTCAGTGTTTACAGAAATCTTCTTTATTTTCACTTCAGAGGCTTTTGTCGATGGAGATGGTGTTGCTGATTTAATTGAAGATGGATGTTGGAAATCTAGAAATATTAGGAGACTCCAAACGACAGTTTGAAATTCCCAGTGTGGACGATTGTTCATAAGTTTAAGTCACAGTATGAAAAGCACTGGTCGATTGTTTAGTTGGTTGCTGATTGGCCAGTATCTAGATTGTGATAAAGGTCAAGGTGTAGAAAGAATGGTTGTATTGAGAGCTGGCGAAGGAAAGTTTCAGGAAATATGATTGAAGTGATATCCAATGCAGGTTCCAATTCCAATACTGTAGGCCTAGAAATAACCCCATCTCCTCTTGACATTTTGAACACTTTCTATATTAGCTCAAACTGCCGAAAATACTCAGCAGGGAGGAACTCGAGGTAATTGAATGTACTAATTGTATCCATTCCTTCATCAAAAGTGTTTTTGAATATGCCCATCTCAGGTGTTACCTTCTTTTAGTGCTCGTCTCCTGTCACCAAGTGTTCTTCGAGGTACAGCCTCCCTGGCAGTTATTTCCATTGGCATCACCTTGATTACAGCCATTTTCATGCCTTCTTCACTGCACTTGCCTCTTTTTTGTTTTTCATTATCTGTCATTTTAAACTGAAATGAAGTAAAAGGAGGAATACGTAATTTAAAATTGAATTTACTTCAGGCCAGTACTGAAAGACATTCAGGTGGCCGATATTGCAGGACTCACATGAATGGGTATGTATTCTCATTACAAGTTATTTTATTGAAATTATCATCAAATGATTGGTAAACGTCAATCCTTACATAGCACAGCTAAGCGAAATACAGCAAAGAAATTAGTCACCATAAAGAAGAGTACCAGAGATCCCTAGAAAGAGTGAGACCACAAAGTGCTGCTCTGAGCTGGACTGTTCCATGGTCATATCCAATGAAAACAAAGTAACAGAGGAACTGCATCTCTGTTATGTGCACTAAGAACAGTAAAACAAGCAAACCATTTACTGTTTAGGAGACAATTACTGTTTTATGGTAGAATCACTATGTGAAGCTTTAGAAAATATCCAACATACGAATCGAAGAAAAACTTGGTAATTTTGTGTCCCAAATTTGATTTTATTAGTCCTGTACATGCATTTTTGGCATGTATACAGTAGGCTTCTTCTGAAAGTTTTTATATTTCTTAAATGGACTAGTATCATAAATATGCTTTTTAAGAAATAACTTTATGTAACGGTTACAGAATTTCATTTTTACAAGTAAATATTTTTTGATAAAACACAAATAAAAATTAACAAAAAAAGATTAGTTTTAGGTGCATTTTCCCTCAGTAGTAGATGAGGGATGGGCATTCTAACACTGAGTCGAAAGTCATTTAAACCCTATTTTATAGTTCTTTTTAGGTCATTTAATTTCAAAATCATCTTTAATCCATATTTTTACCATGATAGAATCACAAAAATAGAGAAATGCTTAAATAAGACACTTTGATGAATTATATATATATATATATATATATATATATGTGTGTGTGTGTGTGTGTGTGTGTGTGTGTGTGTGTGTCTTTTATCATCATTTGCACTTAATGCCATTTTGTTTATTTTCACTGTGTACATTTCATGTTTATATTTTCTGATTAAATTCATTGATCAATATTTTTCACCTTTGTTGCTTTCTTTCCAATCATCAATTAATATATTATTTTTTACTACTGATTTTTTTAACTCCCTTAGATTTTTTTCTTTATCCATCAGCAACATTATAAGTATACATTTCAGATCTCAGTCCTAGAAATTCAGTCAATATTTTACCATTACCTACATGTTTCACTTTTCCCAATACCTTTTTATTCATTTATGGTATATTATAAATATTGTCATGTCTATAATCATTTCTATCAAAGTATTCAATCGTATCTGTATAAAGGTAATCTGTTTTTATATTGTGTATGTAACTATCAGTATCTTGATGGCACAACGCAATATTTGTAACATATTTAGGTTTCATTACATCGTAATGTAATTTATACATTAGTTCTTTTGATAAAACTAATATACTCATACCAATATCAATTGGCTTATTAAATTTAATTTCAGTTTTATTCATATGAATAGCAACCAGATTTTTATTAAATATCGTTTGATGTTTTAAATTTGGTTTACCTATTAATTTATCTCATTTTTTACCAACTGATAGTAATTTATATTAATTCTATTATGTATGTTTTCCATTGTCTTACCAAACACGGAATTATTCATCAGTTTAAAGAAACCCTTTTCGAAATCATTTGTTGTCTTCATTCTCACTTGTGTATTCATATCTATATATTTCATCAACCAAATTTGTTTAAATTTTAACACTCTGTTTTTTTGTTATTTTCATTCCTAAAGATAAATACTGTTTGAGGTTTCTGTAGTGAACTACGTCATTATATTTTTTAGAGTAGTTAACAACTTACTATCTTCAGTTCCTGGCACAATTTTATTTTGTGGTGCTAATCGTAAATCTTTATGTTTGTCATGTAACTCAATTGGATACTCTAAATCAACTTCAAAGATATACCCATATTCAGAATTATCTGATATTTTCATCAAAATATCTATATTATTATCCCATTCAAATCCACTATATGGTAAATATTGTGACATTGCATAACCATATAAATTACTTGCATCGAAATATATTAAATAATTTGATTCCTTATTTGAATCAGAATGTTTATTATTTGCTTTAACATATGTTTTAGAACATTGTGCTATACCACCTCTTATTCCTTTTCCTATGATTAATATATCATAATCATGTAATAATTCAAGTGGTTGTTTGGTCATTTTTATCATAGCATCCCCTGATAAACCAGGCGCTGTATAATACCTTGTAGGATCTAATTCCTATGGTTTCGTACATGTAGCTCTAAAATTTTCAAATACATCAACAAATAATAGTACACCTGGTTTAAAATATAAATCATGATATTCACCCATATTTTAAACATTTAATTTTTTTCAAACTAATTTTGCATGTAGATAATCTGCAGTAGTTATATGTTCTTCATTAAGTCTGGTATATAATGCTTTTTAGGTGGTAACTGTGTTTCATTGAATCTATTCCAATTTTGCATATCATCATATGGATAAACAGCGTTTTTAATAACTAGATCCACTATATCATCATTAAAGAATTGTTTAATATTAAGCATTTTATCTTTTGATATATTAGATGATAACTTATCGAATGATGATGCCATAAATCTAAATCTATCAATAAGACTAATTTTTAAGTTATTTGTTTGTTTGCCAAAGCTAATTTATTTTTCTTCATTATTTGGTATCAACTCTATTTCTATTTCATCTTATCCAAGTTATATTATAAACAAATGTGAGTCATAACCAATTAAATTGTGTAAGAATATAGGTACAAATGTTGAAGTTTAAGATTACATGTATTACATTGTGTTGCTACATAATTTCCAGATAAATGATCATGATGATGTACCTTTTTTATTTTTTGGAGTAAAAGCTTCTTCAGAAAATGAATATTTTGTTGATTTAGAATGGATTGACTATTGTTGTGGTGTTAACTTTTTCATTGGTACTATTTGTGAATATTTTTCAGCACTTTCTTCCACTTCTTTTTTAATCATCTCAATAAATTCCTTATGTGTGTATGGTCCTCTGTATACAGCAGGGTATTTATATTTGTCATTAAAATATTTCACATAGTAACAAAATCCAGAGTGTTCATGTTTTTGATATTTCATTGTATATTATTCGTCTGGATTTGGTTCACATGTATCCATCTTAAATAATAAGCTTTCAAATTCAGCATATATAACAAATGGAACACGCACTGTATGAGTATAATTTTTAAAAGTTATGCATTCACCTTTATTAGGTACAGTAATTTTAACTGATTTATTTTTTAGCATAATCTTCTTTGTGTGTATTTACTGTACTTTCTGAAGTGTCGTAGTCACATTTTACATAGGAAAATTTAGCATGGTGTGATGTTTACTGATTTCTATGTAAACGTGATAAATATTTAAGGGAGCAATAGTGTGAATTATTAGCATTTTCCATGTATAATAAATTTATGTGCACTTTATTTTCACTCTTTGTAACCTTTAATGGATGGATGTCAAATTTTCATTCATATGCATATACATTAATCGATTTATTAAGTTTACATTCATATTTAGGTATATTATCAATTTTAACTGGATATTCCATTTCGCCAATTTTAGTTTCAAATTGTTTCATACATACTACCTAGTTACTAGTCTTATTTGGATTTAATGCTGATGCTATAGACCATGAGAAACATTTTTCAACATTATTCATAACATTTATACCTGCTTTCTTATCTTTCAATATCTTAGGTAGCTCAGTATATGATGAATCATTAAGCAGTGTATATTTTTTAATTCCTAATTGAATAATTATTGTATTTAACATATATCCTGATCCTCTATCTTGAAAATCATGCATATGTGTTAACGTTTCACGTTTATCTTTTACATAAATTTTTTTTAGAAGTTTCTCATTTGTAATGATATACTTGTAAGTTGAAAATCTAAATTATTTTATTTCTTTAGTGGTATTCAATTTGAATTCCGAATACAATTTAAATTCACTTATAATCCATTGTATATTTTAAGTTTATTTTTTATTAGCGGATATATAATAGGTTTAGTTGATGTCGTAATGTGTTGCGGGTCTTTCATTTTAACCTTCAACTACCGTAGTGGCAAACATGGGAGACTAATACTGTCGTGCGGTCAGTCTGACCTCTCCCTTTTTAGGTGGGTGTAGTGTTAACAATTTTAACACCTTTGAAATTCTCTGTTAAGCATATGAAAGAGTCTTCAATACTAAGTAAATAAACATGAAAATACAATACAATAACATTAAACAATTATTGTTAAACTGGAACTCTGATATGTTTGATGCACATTTCACACACTAATACATTTATATGTTTTCCATTAGCTAATAATGACAATAAAGCTTTGATAGATTTTGTATATTTTATTGAAGAACCAATGAGACAAAAAATGTAACTTTTTTAACTCGAAGAAATACCTCTTGAAAAATCAAAGCCGTCCAAGTAACAAGTCTTCACAACCGTTCTTGGAGAACTGATAATATGGCATTAGTCGTAACTCCTGCGGAAGTCATCAATTCTGAGCTAACGTTTGCATATGTTTCAGCAAACGACTACAAGCTAGCTCTTTCAGAAGGATATCTCTGTCGACAGGAGCTTCATCTGATCCAATTTTCTCAAGAACATATGCATTTCTCATTTAGTTCAAAGTTTCGGTATGAAGTGTTCACACATTGTCAGCTACTTGCAGCAGATCCTTTAATTGTAAAACTACTCGGTTCCTCCATGTTTCAAAAGCTTTGAAATGGAAAATATCGAGAATATATGAGGAACTTAATTGCAGAAAAAGTTACACAAACAATGTAGTGCAGTCAAAATGACCACCAGCTATTTTCGAAAGGACGTCACTCATGTTAAAGAACCTCTGGCACATGCATATTACATACATATGCTTTGCCGTTCCACTCACAACTAAACTTGAAGCTAATGAGCTGATGGGCGCAATAATAGGTAGGGAAATTACTAAATTGAAACTCTTGCCAAAAGTGCAAGGTCAGATAGACCGCACCAAGTTAGTTTAAGGTTAATGTTGTTTTCAATGTTATATGTATGTAATCTATTTTGATATGCTTTCTCAATTGAATGATAATTATGAAGTTTTCTTTCATTAGGTTTGTCAAATATGACTGTAAAAATGGAAATAGTATTTTGTATTGTACATTGTTGGATATTTCTTTTCAATAGTAACCAAAGATACATTTTTAATTTTTCTTTTTTTTTGTTATGATTACCTTCAAATCAATCAGTAACATCTGGAACACCGATTTAAATGTAATAGTCTCTATCAAATCAGGTTTACGTAGTTGAGAGTAACTTTTCAGTTTCAAGTTGTTAGCTAAAGCTTTGTGTTCATCAATTTTCATCGAATGTAGTTCCATTTATCAAGGATACAAACTAGTAATTTTGTTGTTTATTTATACATGTAATATTTACAGTTAGATTTATCTACTTACGTATATAATTATTATTAAGGGTGTTTGGTATCCAAAATTCACTCCATAACATACAGGAATTGAGGCTCTACTAGGCCTTACCCTGGAAATAGAAATTTTTCTGCCATAAGTTTGTTGTGAAATAATGTTTCTAAATTTTGTTTTAATAAACATTTAAGTATTGATCTAACAGAATTGCATGTAAACTTTTATATAATTTTATCCTTATTATTATCATAATAACACATTGTGTGCTGGCATGCACATTGATTACATATACTATGATGGTGATCCATTGGAAATTTCTCAATATGAAATTCATTAATTTTTTTTTTCATTTTCACATCAACTACACTTTTTGTCGAATCTGTTTGTTATATAAAAACATTCTACTATTTGTTGTCTATTGTGGTATAAATTCTAACACATATAATGCACCTAGCATTCCATTATATGAAATATTACAACCAATCATAGATGTACAATGATGCCATCCTATCGTTTCCCATATCTATCCATTTCTATGGTAGAAAAATGTTCAAGCTTTTGTATTGTATTTTTAGTACATCTATTACTTCTGGAATTATTGGTGTATTTATAGCAAATAATGACAAATCAGTCATACCACGATTTACTGCCTTTTTCGTCAATTCATTACATGCATAAAAAGTATCATCTTTGAAAAAATACAACATGGAATTAATGTATCTAAATACTGAATTTATTACAGCTGTTAATACAGAAAATTCTCTGGTTATAGTACCACATACTTTATATTTAAAATTACATTCATCTATTTCAACACAGAAAAAGTGATTACAGAAAACAAATGTTCTACGAGAATATGTGTTAACTACACCATTAATTTTATAATCATTACATAATCCTGTACTAGATAATGGTTTTGGATATAGATCACACTGTCAACAAATATTACAGCTTCAGCACTTGGTCTATGATATATTCCATTTATTGTTTTAAATTTTTGGCTAAAAGTGTTAACCAGTCAGTTATGAATTGTGATTTCATATCATTACCAATCGACACCCATTTTTATATAAATATCCTTTCACAAGCAATAAGTAATCGAAATACTTACTTTCACATAATGATACAAGTGGTGGAACTGGTGTACATGATGTAGATACATTTACAATTATTTTTGGTGTTGTAGGTTGAGGTGATACTTTACCATATAAACTTTGAATAGCTTCAATATCATTTTGAGATAATTCTAAATGTGATCCATTATAGTATACATACATAATTGATCCATAAACAACTGAGTACCGTAAACTTAATGTGTGACTAATTTCATGCACTAACACTTCAAATATAATTGTTTAGTACTGTGGTGTATTTTCATCAATTTTCAAATACCCGACTTCATTTTCATCCATATGTATTTCTACTGGATCATTATTCAAAGTTGGAAAATATAGATGTCCTAAGACATTACCTTTTCCATCAAACTCTTTTGAACAATGCATATTTTTATCTATTTCATATCTATGTTTTCATCTTTTATTGAAAATTAAGATGTCTGGATTATTGCTGTCATGATGAAACTGAATATCAATATATTTTTGCTATAAATTAAATACTGTTTCTGCTACATTTAATACATTTTTTACTTGCACCTTTATAATACCATTTTATATTTTTCTTATTCCAGTTATACATGCTAGTTCTATAACTACGAAATTCATCTTTTACACCACATCTACGCATTTTCACAAAGTTTGAAGTATCATCACTTAACTCACCACTTATTTCAAGATTGTATGTTAACTGAAAAAGCAATAATTCTTCTCTAAATGCATCAACACTGACTTGAGTGTTTTGATTATCTGGAACATTCAATGAACCATTTAAATATTTAACTTTACTCTTATCATTAGCAGTAACTATTTTCACCAATAGTAGCAACAGAAGAAGCTGCATTTGGATGCATTTAAATAATTGTATTTACATATAGTCATTGTTAATATTGATATATAAATCAATAATAGGGTCATCTATTGTTGAAGAAAATTCCCATCCTTCATATTCTTCAGACAAGGTAACTGATTCTTAAACTTAGTAGTGTCTTATTATCGTAATTATATATAATGAGCTTGTAAGTTTTATACAACATTTTTTCACATTTTATATAACCAATTCTAAGATTATTTTGTAAATAGAAGTGGATATTAAATTCTTCAAGTTTAGATATTACATCTATCAACATCATTTATTAATATAAAGATATATTAAGTGGGGTATGGCAATACAATTCTAGTTTATCGATTTTCTGCCATTAATAAATGAAAGTGAAGTATTAATTTTATGCTGTATGCAACATCAAATTCAGTGGCTAGTCACAAATCCCCACTGAATTATTGTGTTTTTGTTTTTTAAGCAATATTCTGTGTTTATTCATTATGTAATTTCATAATCTGTGGACATTTTATGATTCATGTAATTACATTATCCTTATCTATCCAGCTATTCTCTGAATTATCAAATACTAACCATTTTATATATTGTACTTTGTCACCTTTTTTCTCATCACTTTTGAACAAGGTATACATCTGGAAATATTGTTCTCTGTAGTTCATGTTCATAAAATGTTCTTTTGATGTCTTTCAATTTATATGTGATTGGATCTGAAAATAAAACATCTTCAATTTCAAATAATTCTGTAGATCAATTAGCAGTATATCCTTTTTCAAATATTCCTTTCAATTTACTTTTCCGAACTTTATCGCCAATATTTGAATACCTAACATTTGCATTAGCTTAATAATTTCTATTATTAACATCAGCAGGTTTCATTCTTATTGTTCAATGGTTTGTGTTATTGTATTCATGTACTAATTTTGAAACATCTAGGCATTTCCACATTTTTCTTCTAATGTCCTATTGAATCTTGCATCAACACGTACTTTTAATTCTTTAAACGTATAATAATGATTAATATTTCATTTTCTCATCATTTCATTATATTCTTTGTTATAGAATTCTTTCCATTATCAGTTTGTAAACTTTGAGATGTTCTGTGTCTATTTTTTTCAAAAACATCAGTTACATTTTTACGTGTTCTATCTTTAACTGTAATAGCCCAAGCAAATTTTTGAAAAAGCATCAATATCAGTCAATAAATATTTATATCTTTTACCTATTTACGAGATTCCGTTCAGATTTCCTTAATCCGTTTCAACTAAATCATCTTGCCATAAATCATCAATCCCAAATGATACTACTTTTCTTCTATTCTAATTTTTACTCATTGACTTATGTAATTCATTAATTATTTCTTCATGAACATCAGGTTTTATTCCATAACCTACAATTTTTTAACAAATTTACTCGTTTTAGTCTTGCAAATTATACAAATATCATCAATTCTTTTCCTTCCATTTTTAGTTGTTTCTCTGTGAGGATTATGTGTTTCAGTAAACATTTTACACTTCAAATAAGAAATTTGGTCCATTTATATAGCATAAAATCCTAAATTATTTTACCAAAATCAATTAACTTCACATGAACAGGAATAGTGTTAACTGTATCTTTTAATCTCACATTGTGTATTACACTTACTGTAATATCAAAATTAGTAATGATTGGTCTTTACCAACAACAATAATTCTTTTAAGTCTATGATCATATTCAAAATTTTGTATTTTTGTTCATTTCCAGTCATAAAAGTAAATTGAATGATTTGTCTATTATGTATCAAATTTTCTAGTCGGTTACACTTTTGTAAAGCAAATATAAGGTCTGTGTGTTCATGAATCTCCATAACTTTTTTTATAAAACACTGATTTATTGACACAATTATTAAATTGAGTGAGAATACTCATATATTCACGTTTTGTAACACATTCTTTTTGAAAGTATTGCTTAGTGACTACATCATAACCTCCTATTGGATTCATTACATCAACTAATACTCTTCCTTTAAAATCTATATAGCTTTTTTTTTACTCTACAAATATTGTGAAGGTCTTTCTGCAATTGTTTAGGCAAATATTCTATTCTTGGTTCTAAAGATTCGATTTTATTTCCAGAAATGTCTATTAATTACATTCTAAACATCACTAAATTTATAACCAACTGATGCTACCGTCAGCATAAATATACACAAATGTCCACACACAACTTTGTTACAATTTTGGATTCTTTGATTATTGTAGCATAGATTATCTTTCCCCAAATATTGAACATGTTGTTTAGGTATATTGCCTCCAAATGAATCAAACACAACTTTATTGTCATTATTCTTATGGTAACATATCCAGTGTGTACCAATGTGGTAAGACGCATCTAAATTTACTATTCCACATTCAGATATTTATGTTGTATATGGTAATTCATCAATCATCAAGACATCTCTAAAATGTTTAATTTTAAATGTCTTAGTAAGTTTTACTAGATCAAAATTACTTAATGCATTAGGATACTTATCGATTACTTCTTGCAACGTTTTTTTAAACTCCGTACTTCTCTTTTCCATTTCTAAATTGTGTCTCTTCTAGTCTTCCAATCCTTATCTGCTTCCTTCTTGTTTATATCAGCATTTGCAATTCCAGCTGATCCACCAGCTAGTGAACCAAATGTTGCAAAATATGATAATGCTGTTAATAATAATGGTAAACCACCGCCTTCATGTTGTGTTAATCCTTTAACTTCTTTCTTTTTCGTTAGATATTGAATAAAGATTTTCACAACTGAAATGCCTAGTGTAATGAGTAAATTCCCACGAGTTTTCTTATCTTTTTTTCAGTTTCATATGTCAGCTGAAAATTGATCTATGCAATGTAGTTGTTCATTATTACCTTTAATTTTATGATTCGTTTAATTTTTCCACTAGGTAGGACAGTATAGTCGATACTGACTGTATTCATTTATGTAGATCAAAATTTATGATACCCATCCATTGTCATCGAGATCAAGTCCCATTCCTAATTTTCGTTCTCCATACATTATTCCTCTAAGTTGCTGCAACGTTTTTACCAAATGACGCCTCAGAAGCATTCATTCTTTGTTTTGCAGCTAATTTAAGTTGTTTATCTGCTTCATGTCTTTTTTCTAAATCTTTGTGATCACGATATGTGATGTATATCATGTTGTTTGCAAGCTGAATCTAATTTATTTATTCCTGTATCACCATGTTCTAATCTTTCTTCTAATTAGGTTCCTGGACCACAAAATCTATATCCTGGAAGATACATTTCAAATGGTAATTTATAATTAATGTATTTACTAATCCTTTTCCATATTTTTCACTTGGCCAGGAAGTATGTGGTAAATTACTCAAAAATCTAATAAAGTGTGGAATTCCTTTTGGATTGTTGATGATGAAATCACTAAATTTATTTGTTAACATCTGTGATCTGCAAACATTTTCGTTGTGGTAATTTTTATTCCCAGCCAATTCTTCTCAAGAATTACTGCTAATCTATCGATTAATTCACAAACTTCATAAATCCAAAGATATTTAAATCGTTTTTCAGTATATTTTGTAATGAATCGGTCACCTGTTTTTCAGGTGAACTATTTATAGTTGTTGTACTGAAACATGGGAATTAAACATCAATAATTTCTTCTGTCAAATTATTGTATTTAACACCTCCACTTGACTTTATTT
This sequence comes from Locusta migratoria, assembly GCA_026315105.1. NCBI lineage: Eukaryota > Metazoa > Arthropoda > Insecta > Orthoptera > Acrididae > Locusta > Locusta migratoria. Next base: position 511,165,045 of record CM048755.1, read on the forward strand.
TATTGGGATTTTTATCAGAATATAGTGCACCTGATTCATATAGTATGTTTGAATAATTTGATAAATCAACAGAATCAAATTTATCATTCAAATGATCCTTAGATACATGGTCTTTAGTTAAAAGTGTCATCAGTCCATCTCTTCCTTCATATTCCTTTCCACCATGAATTAACTTATTTCCATCAAATGTTACTACTAAACAATCAATATACTTAAGCATACCAACAGGCCTTAATCCAAAAAATGTATCTTCACTATGACTGATGTACTTAAAAATTCTTTCAGTAACATTTATTCTTTCAATGTCATCAGATTGCGACTGTGAATTTAATTCCTTTATTTTCAGTAGATTTTTCTCTTCCTCACAGTTTCACAATGCATCTTATATTTCTGATTCACTTAACGTATAGTCATATTCTCCTTGAACATCATCAGACCAATCATGTGAGTGTGGTAAATCATTTAAGTCTTGTATATGCTGATGAAACAGAATCAGTTGTTTTTCAGATTCTCTCTTTTCTTCAATAGCTTTCAGAAAATTGTCACCTATTCCTTCAAGTCCTTGTTTTATTTGTCCTATAGCATTAATAACAGTCTGATCTTTTTTATGTTTTTCATATTCAGTACATGGTTGTTTTTTTTTTCATTTTTAAACTCTTTATTCAATTCTTCCTGTTTATTTTTATTTCCTTTAGCTTGTTTGACAACGCTTGGATCATATTTTGCGAACATTTATAGATCATGAAAACTTAGATGTTTATGTTTACATACAAGGTGAATGATTTGTTATCCTTATGTTTATGTTTACATTTATGTTTGATGTTTATGTTTACATTCATGCTTAATGTTTATGTTGTTAGACAATATTTTATATGAGATCTGTATTTACCATCATCTGATTTTCGTGTCGTGTCCATAGTTATAAAACCAAAACCATCAAAATTGCAACAATTATTACACATATTTCTAAATTCATCATATTTTTTTTTTTTTTTTCTTTTTTGTCTATGGGACTCAACTACGGGGTCATCAGTCCCTAAACTTACAAACTACTTAAGAACTACTTACAACTAAGGACGGCACAAATATCCATGCCCGAGGGGGGATTCGAACCCCCGACCGTAGTGGCCGTGCGGACCGTGACTGGAGCGCCTCAATCCCCTCGGCCACCGCGGCCGGCATCATATTTTAAGTCACCACCAACAAATTCACGATAAATGTGATGTATATTAGTGTCATTCTGTCTGAAGATATTTAAAAAATTTCAAATTATCTCTGAGTAGTTGTTTTGGTATTTTTAGTATGTCTGGGCTAAATAAAAACAGTCTCTTGCTTTATGTCACCTGTACTAATGTATTATCTTACTACATCTTTATTTTCAAGGATGAAATCATCAAATACAACAAGTTTTATGGTCTTGACATTCATCTAACAGTATAACTTCATCATTGCCACAAATAAATGATGCCAAAGAGTCACATGTTGATTCTTCAGTTTTATTACATTTTCTAACAAAGTCTTGATATTTTGGCTGATGTAAACATTTAGAATTAACATATAAATGATTAATTTTATTCCAGTTTAACCATCCTGGAGCTAGAATATAATGATCATTCATTAATGTTGGTTTACCACATCCACTAGGTCGATTAATAGCACATGTAATTGAATTAGGTGAAAGTTTACTATGTTTATTTTTTTATTCTTTTTTGGAATTCATGTTTTTAGTTCCCTGTCTTAATTTAATTACCAATAAATGAATAGAATAATTCAACTAATTGATAATACATCAGTACTCTAAAAAGATTAACTGTTCCTATACAAATAGTTTATAAAGTATGCATTGGTTGGATTTTATACTACATTTTTAACCCCAAATGTTATTACAAAAAGTAATAAATTATACTGTGATGGTGAAACAATAATAATTCCAACTGGTCAGCATACTTTGAAAAGTTAAGACAAATATATTCATACGAAGAACCGAAATATAAATGAAATTTTAAATAGAGTTACTATTCAGAGTGATGTTAAGCTGTATATGGATATAAAATGACATGATGATATAGACGTTTGCTAGGATTGAGTAATAATACTATAAATGTGAACGAAAAGGTTGTTGCTAACGATGTTCCTAAGATTATTCCATTTGAATTAATAACTGTAAATTTTAATCTAGCTGATGGAATATATGTAAAGCATACTGATCATTTTCATTGTGAAACAAATATTTTTGTTTCATTTAAACCAAATGTTGAATTTGGTGCACCAATAATTTATGAACCTTATCATCCTTTATTTGTTCCAGTTCATGATAATTTTCAAAATTCAAATGTTTGTAAAGTCTATGGGAGGACTTAACTACGGGGTCATCAGTCCCTAAACTTACAAACTACTTATGAACTACTTACGAACTAGGACGGCAAAAATATCCATGCCAGAGGGGGGATTCGAACCCCCGACCCTAGTGGCCGTGCAGACCGTGACTGAAGCGCCTCAGTCCCCTCGGCCACCGCGGCCGGCAGTTCATGATAAAATCCAGGATTTACTAGTAACTATAACTGATGAAAATAATCTAATCCATTTCAATGGTGCTTCTGTATTTGTAATTTTATTCTTAATAAATTAACAAGATGAATCCTATTAGTTTCCATCATTCCCAGTGAATGAAAAGAGTAAACATAGCCTGAATATTCCTAAAAGGGTACAGAAATTTATATACATATTGGTGATGGATGGTTGCATCCTAGGCATGCTCAATTGTACATGAACTTATCTGTTAATGATGCTGATGGTACAGACTATCCAACATATGATGGAAAACCCAATAAGTTGCTAATCGTTAACTATGTGGCAAAACCATAAAAAAAGTATAATAATGTTTATCTAGAATTGAACATCCATTTATTTCATCATCAGTTTTATTTGATTTAACATCATATGTTACTGATAAAATTAGTATGGAACGACATGTAGTTAATAATGGAAAATTAAGAAAGAAAAAACATGAAGTATTATATCCATTGGAAATGTTAGGTGGATTTTTTCAAAAAATTATCAAGAAATTATGTTTGAAGGTAATATTACAGTAATTTTTACATGGAGTTCAAGTGTAAGTGACCGTATTCTTAGATGCGCTGACTAGAATAACGATGGTGTTGAAGTAAAAGATAAATTACCAAAAGAAAGTAAAAGTGTTATAGAATTTATGGAAACTCGTGTCCCAATTGTTAAATATAATTTTAGTTATGACTACAACAATGAGAAAATATACTGAAAAATCCTAAAATACCGATACCTTTTTATGAATTACAAACCACAGAAGTAGCTGGATTAAGTGGTAACAAAAATTTCGAATTAGACAGCACAAATTACTGTAAGTCAATGGAAATTGATATGCCTTACTTTACATTCGTTGTATTTCAAACTAATCGTAAAAATAATCAATTGTGTAATTCATTTGCATATAATCATGTCATGTTACATACACTGTATTTGAAGAATGGAAGAAATGAAGTATTCCCTCAAGAACAATGGAATTTAAATCCACCATATGATTGTTTGAAAGCTTATGAAGCATTTCATGATTTCAAATGCATTACACAACTGAAAGCAGAAGTTGATGTAAGTCAGTACAACTTCATAACAAATTATCCTATTTATGTGATCAATATGTCACATAGAAAAAATGTTATTGCAAGACAGAAAACAACGATATAGTTATGTGCTATATTTAACGATAATTTACTAGCTGATACACTACCATACATAATGACATATGGAAAGAAAAAATCTGACTTATGATGCTCAACATAGAAAACTAACAGAAAATCTTTAACTGTCTTTAAATAATGAAAGAGAAAATTCTAAAATTAGTTGATGCACTTATTGCATGCTTTGAAATTTGCAGAAAATGATAGCAATCCGTCAATGCTATAATGGTTTCATATGATCCATCTCTATTTTCTAGTGTATATACTTATAATTTTGTACATATCTTGTAGTAGCTCTAATTTGAGCTTCCATACATTCATCAAATTCGTTTTGCTTTTGAATCACATCAAATGGTTTCATGTCTAAAACTGTTGCCATATTATTTTGTAACGGTTTGTTTCATTATTTCTATTTTATGTTCAATATTTCACAAATCAGCTATCTTTGCAAGAAAATATTTATATGGCATAGCTTTACCTTTATAACGTTTATTAAACACATTGAATAGTTCTGTAATACGACTCTTGTCAGAACCACTAAACATAGATGCAAATGCACCATTGGAATCAGTTATAATTAGTCTATTTAGTTTATCCACAAAATATTTTTCTCAGTATTTACGATTGTTATGTTGGCTAATTTTATCAGGAAAATAACTATAGCATCTTGAAACGATACTGTAGTATCATTCCATTCAATCCTTGTATACTACAGTGTACATTACTTTCATCTGATTATCATTTCGTAAAAGTGTGCTTGGCCTTTAGTGCCACTATAATGGGAGATGTACTAGGTGGAGACGAGAATGCTCCATTATTTATTAAAATTGTTATTGCAGGACAAATAAGTGAGCGCCGCTCACATAAAGAACTTCGGTCCACAGTACCCAACTCATCTTATACCTTATGTGATTGTGTGTGTGAGGGTCTGTAAGTGTGCATGAAGCCGCGACTGGGAAGCCAGAGATGCAGAACACTCGGTAGGTTTGCCAACTTTAGTTTTGGGGTGTGGCAGAGAGGTTTCCTTGGGGATGAGATGGTAAAGTGGCTGCGACTTGCGAGTTCCTTCAGAATTCGGAGGTTGGCAGAAGATCCCGTTAGATCACAAGCCAATGAGGGCGCGGCTACTCGCGAACGGGAACGGGGGGATCGGTTAGGACGGGGAGCAGCCACGAGAAGGGAGAACATTTCCAGGTGACGAAGAGGAAGGATGTGAGTATGGTGGCCTCCGTGGTAAAGTATGAGGAACTGTGTTGGTTGTTAATACTGTCTCTATTTCAGCGGGGAAATGATTTTGTCTAATGGGAATGTTGTGCATAGCTACGTGGGTGCAGTATGAGAGAGTAAAGAATGTACGGTATGAATGTAAGGTTACGATCCTTGTCTCAATCCATTGGTGATACATTTAGTGAATGAATATTTTGTATTTTGGCTTTAAAATGATGATAGGGAGATATACAGTGAATTTAATAAACTTGTGTAAATAGTATACATTTCGTCTCTAGTTGTTTTTATTAAATTCTGAGTCCCAATTTTGCTTAATGATGAAATGGCGGAATTTCAACTAGTAAGGGAACTGCCACCGGTATGCTATCAGTTGCTGCAGGCTTTTGTGTGTAAAAAAAAGTCGTTATCCGTTGCAATGCAATTTTATCAGGGAAATAACATCTGTATTTAAGACTGAAAATAATCACAGAGCAAGGCGGCAACTGGTAGGAAGCGGAGGGTGGTTAACTTACAATCTGGTACCATCATTACACCATTGTGAACAATTTTGAAAATATTCGAGTTGATTTTCTCCAGGTACATCAATCACAATCTCTTTTTCGAATTGTTGAAGTAATTTCTGCACATCATATTTTTGTTTTTCATTTGTCAAATCATTCTGAATCTTATTCATTTCATTTTGAATGTTGCTGGTTTTCTTCTAATGATATCTGTTTTTTCGATCTTGATTTATGAATCTCTTACATATCAGTCTTGTATTACCTGAATTCATTCCATATTCTGTTATATCTTTCACCACTTTACATTTAGTACACTTCTACACTATGTTGTCAATTTCTTATATAAAATGTCAGTATTTGTTGTCCGTTGTTTTTTATTGTATGTGACATTTATATGCTATTTGTTCTATATTGTATGTAATTAATTAGATTATTTATCAAAGTGTCTCATTTATGCATTTCCCTATTTTTGTGCTTGTATCATGGTAAAAATATGAACAAAAGCTGATTTTGATGATGAATGACCTAAAAATAGCTATAAAATAGGGTTTAAATTACTGATTTTGCACTCTGTATTAGAATGCCCATTCCTCATCTACTCCCAGTTCCTCTGAAAAAATACTAGCACACTTTGGGCGCGACCCATTTTGATGGGTGCACTACTTCAACCACCACTGCGATGCCTGCAGCATGTGTGGGACTGAGATGGCTATATGCCAAACTCTGCAAGGGGGAAACGAAGGAAGGCACTTTTTGCAACACAGTGAGGCTACTAAGTGGGGATGGGAATGACTTGGGGTACTTTTATATATCGGGATTTTAGCTCTAATATATTTGCTACCTTTTTTCATACGCCAAAGTAATAACTTTATTCCTTAATGAAATAAGCACACTACACAATCTGTTACATGTTCAATCTGTTTAGCAGAAATACATATTTTTCTTGATAAACAAAACCATTCACATTAAGCTGTTTAACATATCTAGAAACATTTATTGAATTCCTTAGTGAGAAAAGATAATTTTCGACACCTCAAGCTCAAACCAACAGAGATATTATGTAACATAAATTACATCACTGTGAAAAAATTGAGGTGTAGAATTACATGATCATTAACTAACACATACAAAAAGGAAATGCAAATTATTTTAAAACATATATATCAATGGTGTGAACTGTGCTGCCAAAATGCAATAAGTGCAAATAATAAAGTGTACAAAATATAACATTTGAAAGTATTAAAAAGCATAAAACTGCAAAAAAACTTCTGAAGAAAGACCACCATTCCAAGAGACAGACTGTGTCAAAAACGTAAATAAACTACTTATATTAAATTACACTAAAGACAACATACACACTCATAACCAAGAAGACTCAAACGTCTGGTGGGAATGGTCACCCTGTAAGAAGAATGATGCCTTAGACCATACATCAGTTACATGCTTCCTGATGACACATAAATTATGTTGATCAGGTAGCTAACTACTTAAATAATTTCAGGAAACTTCAGAGAAATCCAGATTTATTCCTGTGAGAACACAACATGTAATTATTGTTTCTTTTAGGTATAAATTATTACATAGGAATTCGTAAAAAAGACGTTAAAGAATTTATAATTAAAAATACTGTAGTCCTGAGATTTGACGATACACATTCTTGACTAGTAAGTTGGGGGCAACAAGTAATTTCAATTCTATAACACCCATTACTCATACCACTGAAACTATTTGATTTCTTCCCCTGAACATGAACTTTGAAGGATGAAATTCACTATGTGATACCTATTGTGAACACAATCTTCTTCTTGAAGAACTAATTTATTACAACTAAACTTCTCTACACTATTTATAATGGTCGCTACTTCGAAGGTGGCTACAGAAGTCCATTGGAGCAGCCGGAGTGGTTCCTCAATATGACTTCGAACGGTCTACGGTGACTTCTTTCGTAGCAGGCTTCTTCTTTTTCAGAGTCTTCCACGAGGCTCTCGTTTGCTTGGTGGATGCGAGACTCACTGGCAAGTCGCCTGGCTGGTCCCTATATGGCTATCGCCGACTATTCGCGAGCCGGTGTAGGAACACTTCGCTGGTTGTCAGCTATGCTGCGGCCTCTGTTAGACAAGGTCGAAATTAACCTCCAGAGTACTCTGTTTACTTACAGTCACGTGTTGGTTGCGGTATGACGCCTGCTACGATTTAATCGGCTGTCCCGCCGACCTTGCTTTCATAATGTGCTGCCATCTTGTTATGGGTAAGCTGACAGCACAATACCTAAATAAACGCTCACTAAATAATGTTGACACATGAGTGCTTGTGCTGCGTTACCATATAGTGCTCAATAACCGTCCACAATCTGCCCACTGTAAGCATAGGTCGCCTGCTTACTCGAAGCTCAAATCCATGGGCCCAAAACTATGGTATTCTCCTCATTTCTGGGGCGGTAGAATTCCTACCAACAGGAGCTGCAACATCAGTAGACCACAGTGTTAACGATCATTCATGTTTTGCTATGGTTTGCCAAAACAACTAGACATTATCGCTTAGTGCACAGGTGACAGCAGAACTGAGAGAATTTCATGCTTAGCATGTCACTGCAACGTCTTTTTTGTTGGAACTTACTTCTCACAATCAACTGGTCTTGAATGGCCTCTGTGATAACTCATCTTAAAATTTATAAAATATCACATTGAATCAACATTCACACTTCTTTTACTGGATACAGGATGGCTGCCTGACATTTACCAGGAGACCTACTTTTGATCCTGCTCCAGCTGTTTACATCCTTTAACATTCGTACACATTTCTCATTCACACAGAAACTGTTTATACACATGTGTTAGAAAAATTCACAACTTAAGGTTTATGAATTTTGGTGTCATTGACTGCAGGAAGTTCAAATTTTTTAACTATGTGAATGAAATACATATAGTGTTATTGTCATTTATAAAATGTGGAAATCTTAAGGTGTAGTGTGTGTTTGAATATCTATTTCTCACAAAAATGGAAATAAATAGGAAGGGAAAAAGAGTTTACATAGATATTTTCAATTTACAAAAACATTTGACAGAATGATCATGTATTATTCATGTGTGTTGCTAAATTTGTAAATCTTATTCTCTAATTGTATAAATTAGTGCAATTTGTGTTTGTTTACATGTTAGATAATGAGACAAATATTTGAACTCTAGGAAACATTCTCTTTTATCTTACCCCATCTCTCTTCCAACTGTTGTGTTGAGCAAGTTCTGAGTACTATGTCACACATTACACAATAATCATGGTACTGAACTCTGTGACTTTTCACTGGCAGATGGTGTTAGTGGCAGCTAGCTAGGTAGGCACACCCAAAGTGTCAAAGTGTGCTATAGTGCCTCCACTGTGTCACCCTCACTACACAAGTCAGCAGCTCAGTGCATTGTTGTGGCAGGAACGTTGTGTTACCGTCAGAGTCAGTGTTTGCAGCTCATTCGTTGGCGACAATTGCAGCTTTATCTATTGCTCGCCACTTAGGTGCTGTTGGTACATTGCGGATGGTGTAGGTCAGATTGCTGTGTATGGCGCATCTCATCTGTCTTGTAATGCTGTCCTTTGAAGATAGCGGCACATCAGGTGTCACCAGCTGTCTCCCTTGGGACAGTGAGCACCATGCTGTATCGCTTTCGAGGAGGGCGCGCATTTCATTCATGCCATGTCACCTCAGCTGCTCCATTACACTTCCACATTGACGAGGAAAGACTCAGCTCTTCCTGTAGGCTGCTAGTGAATGGGCGTTCCCACTGACAGCAGGTGGCATGTCACTTTCAGTTTCGGTGGGAACATGCTCTGCCACATGTCCCGACTGAGACCTTAGGTAGGTCACCCCACTCTCTCCTCCGATGGCGCTTCAGAGCACATCACAGCTAGGGTCATGGCTATAGTGAGGTGTGGCGACCAACGTGCATTGGGCTTAAACAGCTTGCTGCAGAGAGAGGTCATTCAACGCCTTTTGCTGGCTCCACAGTCCTTGCAACTCTGTAGCACGGCCCACAGTTTGTGCTCCTCATGCAACCAGCCTTGCCATATAGGATGTGTGTCAGCACATCCGTCAATGATGTGGTTCACATGTCACTCCTAGTAATGTATGTGCACAGACCTTGTCTTATTTCAGTACCATGATTGTACAAACTTATACAATTTGTTTAAAATATTAACAATACATTGTATTTACATACGTCTCTTTATGTAAATAATAAAATATTATGTGTTTCAGAAAAGATGTGGCATTAACATGTAATCCTAGAACCTATGAGAACTACACATCAGATCAAAATATGTACCATAGCAATTTGTTTGTTTCAGAGGAGGACATCCAATGATACTAAACTCGCCTCTGCTCAACCAACACCATTCGTGGGTGTCGGGGGCCAACTTTAAATTCTTCAGTAGAAATCCTCAGTTTTTATCGACGATTACGATTGGGCAACAAAAACTACATAGGCTTCATCTTAAACGTATTTCAGTTTAAAAAATGTTCAAATGTTTGTAAACCTAAGGGTCTTAACTACGTTGGTCATTAGTCCCTAGCCTTACAAACTACTTGCACTAACTTAAAGTAACTTATGCTAAGGACAACACAAAAAAACCCATGCCCGAGGAAGGAATAGAACCCCCGACGGCGAACGGCCATGCGCACTCCAGCTGGGCGCCTTAGTGCGCCTGGCTATTCTGCAGTAGCTTTTTCAGTTTCGCCACAGATGGCGCTGTAATCAACATAATCGAAATGAGTCCAATACTGCAATTTAAAACATGTAGCTCAATGACCATCTAATGTTCAATAGCATGGGAGACCCCACATTCATCCTGTGAGAGTAGGACATGCCAGTAATTCACAATGTTTATTTGGAAACCCCAAGCACAATGATGTATCCCTCTAACATATCGAACAGGGGACTACGTGATGCTCCACTGTAGCCATGTAGAGAACTATGAGGTATCATAACACATAGTACATTGTAACATCAACTCATTTATCTAGCAGACGTAGAATGGAAAGCAGCTCTAAGCATTAAGTGCACAGTGTTTACTTCCTTCACACTTACCTTCCACAGACAATACCTGTGAATAGACGATGTAGACTGCAACCACAGAAGAAAAAATTAAAATGATCCTCAGTTACAGCGAATATAAAGGAAATGTTGACGCTGATGTTTCCAAGTATGCCCAGCTGAAGGTGCTACAGTTGAACATTAACTAGAAATGCAGGGAGACATTCCCTGGACACAGAGGCGCATACAGTAGTACGCTGATCGATATGTCGGAGGTATCCAACATTGTGACTGCTGTGTAGACTCGGTGACAGATATACCTAGATCCCTCGCCTATTCCTTATGCTCGGCCACAAAACTGTAGTGTCTTCTACGGAGCATAAACAACAAGGAGACACAGTCGTACATACTGTTGATTACTCGTGTACTCAGTGTATTTAACATGAAAGCTGAGAGAAAAACAGTTTAAAGTCGTCGAGAACTGTCACCATTTTATTTCAAATTTTACTGGATTTTAATATTTTCGTTTAGTTGAGTTTCATGAGGAGACCAAGCCAGTGAATCCTGCCTGTTTCTAAAGAGCTTCTGGGTGGCATCAGAGGGAAAGAGAGGTGCAGAGTCTCAGTGAGACCGAAGATGGGCCTTAGTGGAAGGAAACCATATAGTACGAGGTGTCTGGACCGCCTTCGCCGCATCACTCCACCCGCAAGAGGGTGGCGGTCAGCAAGGTCCCGTTGCGCGATACCTGCGTAGGGGCAGTGTTCCCATAGTGAGGAGTGCGGCATCGCCATGGCCTAGGTGTTTTGCTTTGGTGTATATTAGACTTCGGTTATTTTCCACATATTGTGTCTTGTGGACTTGAAGTTTCGGATTCTCTTTTTAGACACTGTCTGAAACTTTTATCTGTCGCCCTGAGTATCATCGAGGTGTGAATATGCTCAGCCATTCTGAGTCAGTTGCACTGACAGGCTGATAACGTTAACTCTAGCTCTGGTGTCAATTACGCACTCGACAATCTTGTGTCTAGTACACATAGTCCGAATTGTCGAGACATAGTCGAGCCTGTGGTTTCGTTCCGTACTGTATGCCTACCGTGGCTGAAAATAGGGCTTATTACGCTTCTGTCTGGAGAAGTTTTCTTGCGATTGGGCAGCGATTTGAAGCACTACAACGAACTACCCCCACCATCCCAATTGCAGTGACGCCGGCTCCAGCTGTACTTGGTTGGGTATCGCTTGCAATTGCTTATCAGGGCGTGAGTAGGATTCTTCCTTATTGACAGTTTCTTAAATATCGTTTGTGTGGAAAGCGCTCGTAATTTATAGCATACCCCTTGGACTCCTTCGTGCCTTTGAGTTATTTGCTACTGTGCGAAAGTACATGTATATTAGCAACTAGCTGAAAACCCGGCGTTGCCCGGATATTTATTTATTTATTCCTACCATTTTTCAGGTATATATTCACTTGTATAATGGCTGTATGTCTGTCAAATCTCTTGGGAATACAATTAGTAGTAAAGAAGTAATAGATAAAAACTTGGTGTGTGATGGGGTGGTTTTCCATGAACGTTACTATTTTTGTGCTCATTTCTCATGAACTATGTGTCGTACTGGGATACAATTTAGAAGGTACACTCAAACAAATACATTTATACTGTATGTAAAATTTCTTACGGCTACAGTTTCTAGTGTAGAAATTAAAAATTATAACGTCTTACTGAATGCCGTATTTTTAGTCTATGAACAACGGAACGTTATTGTTTATCTGCTCATATCTCATGAACTCCGTGTTGTACTGTGATACAAATTGGATGGTACATTTAACTATATGTGTGTATACTGTCTGTAAAATTTCCTGTCAGTACAATTTGTAGTGTTCAAATTATAAATTGTAACGTCATACCGAGAGCCGTAGTTTTACTCCATAAACAGCAGAAAATTAGTAAGTGAGAAACTTTTTTCTTTCATCATTTTACTATGGTTCCCAGCGAGAAAAAGTTTAATAAAGGTTTGAAAATGTGTTTAAAGTTTGTTGCAAGTCGTTAAGTACTGTTATTCTCATGCGGTGTATTTCGAAAGTTTAGGAGAAAATGAGCAGCATTGTCGCAAAATTCAGCAGTTTTCCGCGCATCTCATTGTTTATGACGTCATATCTCGTGAACTATGTATCGTACGTGATTCTTACACTTACAGCGACCGTCAACATGGACTGAAGCTCAATGTGTACAAAATTTGAAAAAGATTGGATGGAAACTGTAGATTTGTATGCAATACGTACATATATACGGACACTATGCTTTATATGTTAGATTGCTTATCTGGGCGTGAGTAGGATTCTTCCTTTTTGACAGGTTTTTAAATATCGTTTGTATCGAAAGCGGTCGTAATTTATAGCACGCCCCTTAGTCTCCTTCGTGCCTTTGAGTTATTTGCCATTGTGCGAAAGTACATGTATATTAGTGTCCTTCCAGTCAATTATTCGTGTGATATTTGCGTTTATTCATGTACAATTATCTGTGGAATTTCTTGACATTTTAAAGTTCTGATAACTGCTACTGTTTTACCAATTAATGGATGTTATCATACAGCTGATTCTTATGTAATAAATTAAGTATATTCTGAGTCAATCATAGATTAAACTTACAAACTACTTATGAACTAACTAAGACTAAGGACGGCACAAATATCCATGACCGAGGGGGGGATTCGAACTCCCGACCGTAGTGGCCGTGCAAACCGAGACTGACGCGCCTCAGTCCCCTCGGCCACCACAGCCGGCCCTTTTTGGTGGCTATTAGTTTACCAACGGCCAGATTTTCAGGGTACATTTCAGTATCTGTCACACATCCTTGTGATCTCCATTTCTCACATCTCTGCAGCTCACAAATCACCCTACCTGATGCCCAATCCATCGCAACTTTACACAGTTAGATTAGTGGTTAAATCCGCATTATGCAAGACACATTGTTTTGTTTTTATGCCCAAACATGTTTTGGCACAGAATTTGGTTATACAGTGATTTGGACTGGTGATTTAATTTGACGACTTTGTTAGATATATTAGGCCTAATTTATTTACGATACTAAAATTGTGTCATTTGCGGTATTTGTGTCTGCTTTAGTTGAGGAACGCCAAGTTTTTACAGCATGTCACCTGAAGCAACAAGACTTTTTTATTTACGAAATCATTGTACATGTATCTGGAAGTTATGTGGAAAGATAGATCTTGGTGGCTGTTTAGGGCTACTTGCCCTATTTTTTGGTTGTGGTGTGTTCTTGATATTATGTGATATTTAGTGCACTTTTTACTGTGTATTGGTACTGTTTATCTCGTCATTTCTCTGGTTGTGGTGGCTGTATCGTATTCACTTGTTTTGTGTGGTGTGATTGACATGTGACGCGCGAATTTTGAATAGTTTTGGACCTGACGATGTTTTGTGGGTGTGTATTTGCGTGTTTTTGTTATTTATTGTGTGTGTATGGAGAGAAATATTTATTACGTGTGTGTGAGTGTGTGTGTGATAGAGAGAGAGAGAGAGAGAGAGAGAGAGAGAGAGAGAGAGAGAGAGACAAAGAAACAGAGAGAGAGAGAGGGAGGGATAGCTAGAAATATTGTGTGTGTGTGGGGGGGGAGGGGTTAACACGCTATGTGCTGGTGGGATTTATTTATATACTTCTTTTATGGTTTCAAAGAAGGTTTTGTTCCATAGTGATGTGTATTCGTTAAGAACATTCTTCCCCTGGGCTATTGCTTTCTGGATGTGATAGTTTTCCTCTATTGTTATATTTTGGAATAAACTGTTGCTGGTTTTGAGAATTTGTAGGTCAGTTTCTATGTTTGTTGGGATTTAACCACTAATCTAATACAGTGAGCATGGAAGGTACAGGAGCTGCACCATCACAAGACGATCAACAGTTATCTTAGATTATCACAGCCTGTTGGCGAGTTAGCAACACCTGTGTTTACCTGTGCAACATGAAATGGAAATAGCAAATGGATTTTAGAAATTGTTCCACATATTCCCCATAATGTTTAACCCTATTCACGACCGACACATACTTTTCACCATTCCTTTTATCATAGTGTAAGTGAACGAAGACAGCAATAAGAATTGAAATACTGCCCACGTTCTGTTGTGCTACAAAGGTGACAACCATTTGGTGTGGCTGATCGCTGGTGGTATTCTCAACAGTGAAGATCATGTTATTTTAATATAATAAATATATAACAATTATAGTTTTCTGCTCTGTTTATAACACTTTTAGCTGATTTTGCAGGAAAAATATTAGTATCAATTTACGAACATAAACTATCTGTGTTACAAGTAATTCCCAATGGAGAAATGGAGTTGCCATTATGAACTATCGCGTGTCGTGAATTGATCTTAATACAATAGTTCTAAATAGCTCTACATCTACTTGGGATATTGTGCAAATCACATTTAAGTGCCTGGCAGAGGTTTCATCGAATCTCCTTTACACTATTTATCTCCCATTCCCTTCTCGAATAGCGTGCGGGAAGGAAGAACACCTGAATCTCTCTTTTCGAGTTCTGATTTCTCGTATTTTTATTCTGATGATCATTTCTACCTATGTAAGTGGGAGTCAACAATATATTTTCGCATTAGGAGGAGAATGTTAGCGATTGGAGTGTCGTTAGTAGCACACGCTAAAGCGATAAGCGCCATTGTTGTAATGATTCCCATCCCAGATCCTGTGCCATTTTCGTAATGCTGTCTCCTCTGTATCGTGACAATACTAAACTAGCTGTCCTTCTTCGGACTCTTTCTATGTCCTCCGTCAAACCCACCTGATAAGGATCCCACACTGGGCAGCAATACTCCAAAAATCGACGGGCAAGCTTAGTGTATGCAGTTTCTTTAGTAGTTCTGATGCATCTTTTAAGGGTTCTACCAATAAAACGCAGTTTCTGGTTCGCCTTTCCCACGACATTATCTGAGTGTTCTTTCCAGTTTAAGTCTGAAGTAATAGTAATTCCCAGGTATTTTGTGGAGTTTACAGCATTCACTTTTGATTGATTTATCCTGTAAAGAAAATTTAACAGATTTCTTATCGTACTCATGTGGACGACTTCACACTTATCATTATTAAGAGCCAATTGCCAATTTTTAAACCATAGTGATATCTTATTCAGATCGTTCTGATTTTACTAGATGGTAAATGACGGTGTCATCTGCTAACAACCTAAGAGAGCTACTTAGATCTTCTCCCAAATCGTTTATGTAAATAAGGAACAGTAGAGGAACAATAACACTACCCTGTGGAACACCCAAGAGTAGGAAACAAAGAGAAAGTCACCTTACTTGCGGAACCCACAGCTCATTTCTATTCTGAGGGGACCGAACTTCCCAACAAGCGTAGTACCTGCGGCCAGTGCCCTCTGTGACAGGTAATACCATGCACTGAACGCTGCTGCTCACAAATTATTTTTGTTTCGAAGAGTTTCTTCAAGTCGAGAACAAGGTCAGCCTCTCTGACAATAGATGTATCAACTCGCTAATAGCAATTATCACTGTTCTGGAGTCACCTTTGCCTACAGTAATCATTTGTATTATTACATATTAATTGTCTTGGCTAGAAATAGCCGAACGAGTGAAATATGCCGGGGTGTCAGTGGTTAACATTAGTTAAATACTACTTCTGCAATTCGAAGCTTAGTTGTCTTTCTGGTATGTATCTCACAGCTATCAAAGCACAATGCTGCAGTTCCATGGCAACTCAGCAACTCCGCCTCTGTTAGGTGTAGTATCACCTGCACTTGCTTATCGGACAAAGGGTTGTTCTAGATATCAAACTTCAGAAATCAGGTACCAGTATACTGCTCCCGATAATGCCACTGTTTCCCAGTTGATGTGGGGTTGTTTTGTGTATCTTGTATGAGTTACAATAATAGTCGTCTTAGCAGTCACTTGCTGTAGGAGTGTTTATCCCTACTGCGTTTTGTTATATATTTATCAATCTGACCTTTTATTATTTGTATTTGATATGTTTTTCGTTCTGAGGTGCATTTGGTATCATAAAACAAATGAGTTTGAATTTAATTTTCAATTTTCATCATTCAGATTAGTTTAGCTCACTTTATCAGTATTATGGCTGAGTTTGATCAACCAGTTTAATTGGTAAATTATAGTGTACATATATCATTGGTTTTTGGAGACCATCCATTTGCACACTCCCTTGACCTATCATTTTAGTGACTTTTCATTTAACAGACCCAGCCAGCCATCCATCCTCTTTCACGTCACTCTTCCGCCACACCTTTCGTGGGGATTGACCCAAATATCACGTGGGGTGTACGGAGGGTGGGTCTCGGCATATCTCACGTAATTTTTTTCCGCAATAAATAGCGAAATAAGTGGGTAAATTAAGTAAAACATGTTTCACAGCTAAACTACAGCTAAATCCTACACAATAATATTTATCGCAGTTATGAAAACGTTACATAGTAACACAGGAGCCCTCCATTGATTCTCTGAGCATGCACGAACTGTTTTACATGCTCATTTTTATCGGAATTGGAACGTATAAAGCGCGGCAGCAACTGTGCTGACCACCTGGTCGACTATTTTTTTATTGAAAATCATATGAACATGTTTGTTGCAGGAGTGACTCTTGAGACCACACATGAATACCCTTAGACTGAATTTGAATTTATACTACTGTACGAATTTTATTGGGTATTTGATTTTTTGTTCGATTTTTTCTGTGATGCATTGTTTGTTAAATAGACTTAACAAATTTAAATTAGAAACAGTAATCAAACTATGTTTTTTAAATAAATCCACCTTAACTAAACACAGATTAACGTAATTACGTTAAAATACGCATTTTGAAAACTGTGGGGAGGTGGTCTAACAAAATTTGACGACATCAACACAGGGCCGGAGTGGGCACGCCTCCAATTAACGTCAAAATCTCATCACGTAATTAATAGATGCCTCATCACCCAGCCGGTTTTAGAGGGAGATAAAACTTAACATGTATTCTGAAGTATGGCGCAACATTTTCAAAAATGTTCAAATCTGAAGGTCGTAAATTCTGGCAGATACCTAGGAGTTACAATTACGAACAACTTAGACTGGAGAGAACACACAGAAAATATTGTGCGAAAGGCGAACCAAAGGTTACATTTCATTGGCAGAACGCTTCCAAGATGCACCAGCTCCACCAAAGAGACCGCCTACATCACACTTGTGCGTCCTCTCCTGGTGTACTGATGCCCCTTGTGGGACCCTCACCAGATGGGACTGATGCAAGACATTGAGAAGGTTCAGAGGAGAGCAGGTCTTTTTGTTTTATTACGTTACAGGTGGGGGGAAGCGTCACGGAAATGTTGCACTACTTGAGGTCTAAATCATTATTCGTTGTGGCGAGATCTCTTTCCGAAATTTCAATCACCGACTTTTACTTCTGAATGTGAAAATATTTTGCTAGCATCCACCTACATAGGAAGACATGACCATACCAATAAAATCAGAGGAATCAGATCGAAAACGGAACGATTTAGGTGTTCTTTCTTCCCACGCACTATTAGAGAATGGAACGGTAGAGAAAGGTTATGAAAGTGGTTAATGAACCATCTGCCAGTTACTTAATTGCGATTTGCAGAGTATTTATACAGATGTAGATGTTGTATTACACTACACATACTATGTAATAGCACACTTCTATTATCTACTGTCCATAGGCGGAATTATTCAATTAGATCCCCTATTTACTGGAACAACAATAAATAATATATGATTAAAAATTAAATTTACCCTTATATTGACTTGTGTAAATTTAACATTCTTCCCACAACACTTCTTAGGATTAGCAGGAATACCACAACGATATTCACATTATCCTGATGCATATACATCATGAAATGTCATTCCAAGAATCGGATCAGCCAAATCAATTACAAGAATCATTATATTAATTTAATTATATGAGAAAGAATATTACAAACTGAACTGTATTATTCAGAACAAATATAAGAAGAGCAACAGAAAAAGTACAAAATAATCCACCTGCATAACATAGATATACAGAACTGCCAATACTCTATAGATTCTAATATGGCAGATTACTCCATTAGACTTCAGTGCTAAAAATAAAGGTTAGACATTTTATTAGAAACCATATGGCAACATGGTCAAATTTATCAATGCAGGATGGAGCTTCAGCATTAATAGAACTATCATTCTTCATGCCCATACCATAATCGTTTTACTGTTAATTACAATTATTGTAGGCTACTTATTAAGATATATATTATTAACAAATTACACACCGAAATATATTCATGGCCATTTAATTAAAACCATCTCATCAGCATTACCAGAAATTACAGTAATCTTTATTGTGTTACCATCATTGTTATTGTTGAGGTCCTTAGTCTGGATACTGTTGTTGATGAAGCTCTCCACCATACTCCATCCTGACCGAACCTCTTCATCTCCTCATAAGAACAGCACACTACATCCATTTGAATCTGCTTACTGTATTCTTCTCTTGGTCTCACTCTGTGATTTGTACCCCACACACTTCACTCCAACACTAAATTCACGATTTCTTGATCTCTAATGACGTGTCCTTCCAATTGATCCCTTCTTCAAGTCAAGGCATGGCAGAAATACCTTTTCTCCACAATTCTGAACACCAAACTACATCTATTTGAATCTGCTTACTGTATTCATCTCTTGGTCTCTCTCTGCGATTTATACCCCACATACTTCTCTCCAACGCTAAATTCACGATTTCTTTATGTGTAATGATATTCCTACCAATCAATACCTTATTTAAGACAAGCTATGCCAGAAATACCTTTTCTCCGAAATGCTGTTCATCACCTCCTCATTAGTGATGTGATCCACCCACCTAATATTCAGCATTCTTCTGTAGCACCACATTTCAAAAGCCTCTATACGCTTCCTGTCTGCAGTGTTTATCATCCAATTTTCAGTCTTGTACATGGCGACACTCCAAGCAAATGCCTTCAAAAAGGACTTCCTTACACTGAAATTAATATTCGATGTTATCAAATTTCTCTTTTTCAAAAATGCTTTTCTACCCATTGCTATTCTGCATTTTTTATCCTCTGTACTGCGGCCATCATAAGCTACATCTATTATATCTACTGGATTAGTCATCAGATATATAATTACAATTAAAACAATTAGACGACAATGATACTGAAGATATGAATGTTCAGACCTCATTAATGTAGAATTTGACATATATATAACTAATGAAAATGAATTAAAAACAGAAGAATTTTGATTACTAGAAGTGGATAACCAAACAACTCTACCTATAAATACAGAAGTACGAGTATTAACTAGAGCATACGATGTCCTACATTCATGAGCGATTCCAGTGCTAGGAATTAAAAATTGATTTGACAACTGGACGATTAAACCAACGAATGTTCACGATTAATCGTATAGAACTATTCTTTGAACAATGTTCATAAATCAGAGATTTATACCAATAGTAAGTGAAAGAACCTCAGTAAAGCAATTTATCAAGTAACTGTCTAATATAATATAAGGAGTAAGTTAAAATATAACATTACAATGTCAATCTAAAATAATTATAATAAGTTCACCTTCACATATCAGATGAAGTAATGGTCTCTTAAACCAAAATAATAGTACATTAACGTCTACTTCTGATAAGGAACCTTCATAAACTAAATCCCTCAAGTATCACCAATACTATTATTTTTACTATTTATTATATTTTCAACTACTTCGATTTTATTTAATCAATTAAATTTCTTCTCTTATAAACCAGATAAAATTAAAAAATAATACTTAAAATTTAAAAAAACTTAATTCAATACTACAACGAATTTATTCTCAACATTTGATCCATCAACTAATGATTTTAATATGTCATTTAACTGAACATTCTTAGGAATATTATTAAATCCATCAATACTTTCATGAATACCAACATGACTTAATATTCTATGAAATAAATAAATAATGAATTCAAAAACTTATTACGAAAACAATCATTTGAATGATCAACATTCATTTTTATTTCAATCTTTATTAGAATATTGTTTATTAATTTTAAAGGGCTAATCCCTTCTATTTTTACAAGAACTAGACATATTAAATTAATATTCACAATTACATTACCACTATGAATAAGATTTATATTATTTGGATGCGTTAATAACACCAAATGTATATTCATTCACATAGTAGATCAAGGAACACCAACTGCATTAATATCATTTATAATTTTAATTGAAACAATTAGAAATATTATTCAAACAGATACCCTAGCAGTACCATTAGCAGTAAAGATAACTGAAGGAGAGTAATTATTAACATTATTAGGGAACACAGGACCATCATTAACAAAGAGAATTATATTAATCCTCATCATAGGACAAATAGTACTATTAATTTTACATTTAGCAGCAGGTATAATTCAAGCATTTGTATTCTCAGTCCTAAGAACATTGTATTCAAGAAAAGTTTATTAAACCTCTGTTAAGAAATAGTAATTATTTCCCATTTCATATGGTAGATTACAGACAAAAACTTTTAACTGGAGCAATCGTAGCAATAATTTAAATTTGAGGGTTAGCTAAATGATTTCAAACTTTTAATACTTATTTAGTATTGGAATAAGTTTTGTTATGTTAATGCTAATTTAATGATGAAGAGATGTAATACGATTAGAAAACTTTCAAGGACTACACACAAAGTCTGGATAAACAGGACTGTAATGAAGAATAGTTTTATTTGTTGTATCAGAAGTATAAATTTTCTTATCATTATTCTGAAAATTTTTAATACATGATTAGCAACAACGATTGATTTAGGAATATAATGAACACCCATAGGAATTCAACCATTAATCCAATACAAATCAACGTACTTAATACTGCAAATATTCTTGCTTCAGAAGTTACTATCACATGAGCTCATCATAGAATCATAGAATATAATCACTCACAAACAATGCAAGGATTATTCTTTACAGTCTATGTATATTGAAAACAACCTTTTACTATTGAAGATGCAGTAGATGGATCAATGTTCTTTGTAGCAACAGGATACCATGGATTACATGTAATTATTGGTCCAATATTTTTATTAACATGAATCTATAATGTATCAATTTTCATCATATCACCACATTGGATTTGGAGCTGCAGCATGTTATTGACACTTGGTAGATGAAGTATGATGATTTCTATATATATGAATGTACTGATGAGGTTGATAATTATTTTTCTGGTATTAATAGAACATTTGACTTCCAATTAAAAATCTTGAAATCATCAAGAAATATAATTATAATCTCAATAACAAAAATTTCCATTGGACTTGTATAAAAAAACAATTAAAGAGTTAGAAAAAGATCACCATTTGAAAGTCGATCTCTCCTATAAACATCAACATATATACCATTTTCAAATCAATTCTTTTTAATCGGAGTAACTACTTTAATTTTTTTATATAGAAATCACATTAATTTTACCAATTCTAATCATTATAAAAACATCAAATATTATAATATTATCCATACCTACAATATTCTTTATTTTCATCTCATAAATAGGATTATATTATGAATGAAATCAAGGGGCTGTTAAATGATCCAACAATGGCTATAGTTTGCAGTCAAAAAGTATTAAATATGAATTAGCCTTAATTTTAAATAAGAAATGTTCAAATGTTGGTGGAGCTTATGGGAGTTAACTACCAGGTCATCAGATCCTAAACTTACAAACTACGTATTAACTAGCTAAGATACATATTGCACAAATATCCATGCCCAAGGGGGGATTTGAACCCCTGCCCATAGTGGCCATGCAGACCGTGACTGAAGCGCCTCAGCCCCCTTGGCCACCACGGCCGGCTTTTAAATAAGAAGATGAATTATTGCAATCAGTTTCGACCTGAAATTTGAGATATAAATGTCCTTATTTACTAATTGTAGCCGGAAAAGAGGCATAATGCCTTTAATAATATAAATGTTCTATAATGTTCCAATTAAGGAAATGTTAAGCCTCTATGGAAGCTGCTAACTTTTCATAACATTGGTATATTTCTGTTAACATGTTTTATATTTATACAGTTTACATTTAGACTGTAAAGATTATGTATGAATGTTTACAAATATCTGACAATAAAACATATTTCCTTAACATCTTCAATATTAAACTTTAACAATAAACTATTTAGATAAGATAAAAAAGCTGTCATAAACAAAATAAACATTCGAAAAATAAAAGTTAACAAATAAACACTAATATAGGATCATATATAATCAATTAAAATATGAAAAATCTATATAATTCCTGACCACCAAATAATTTACCCCTCCTGGAATCATAAAACCTTAATGAATAAAAACCAAACCTTAGAGGTCAATATCTATCATAATTAGTTCAAAGAAAAGGTATAAATCATACAGAAGCAGTAAATTTAAAGACATTGAACTATAAGAATTATTAAAATCGGAAACAATGTAATCAAATAAGAAAGTAATATAATAGTAAATAGAGTTAAAAACGTGAAATATCAAGGAAAAATACCAAATAAGGAATAGGAAAATAAATCAAGATAAAAATCTACCCCCAAGAAAAGTGGCAATTCGTAAACCAACTACATTGAAAGAATTAAATAACTTCAATCGCAGAAGGAATTAATAGAATAACATTTATTATCACCTGATATTGAATGATAAAATAAATGAAAAGAATAAGTAGCTGTTAAACCATTGAAAAATAAAAAATTCATTCACCTTAAACAAAGAAACACGGGAACGAAATACCTAGAATAAAAAACAGTAAAAAAAGGCAATACCACACAAACACAATCCAGAAACACTAAAACAAACAGGAGATATTAGCATAAAATTTACAATCAAACCTATAAAACGAATATCCTGAAAATCACTTAAGTTATCAATTATATTACCTGCACACATACATAATAAAGCCCTAAATAAAGAAAGAGTTAATAAATGGAAAAAGCAAAATTAGAGTGATACATGGATAAAATTCGTATTATTAAACCAAGCTGACTATAAGTAGAAAGAGTAATAATCTTCCTTAAACGAAATTAAAAATTTTCCCCAAGAACATTTATAAATATTGTGAAACAACCAATGAAAAGAAGATATCAACAAAAATCATAAACTAACAATATAGGATTAAAACGAATAAGTGAATTTAATAATCCTTATCTCAAAAGAATCGAGAATAAAACAATAATAATAAATATAATTGCCACTGCTAAAATTAAACAATCAGAAATAGAAACATCATCGATAAGATTCGGCAGCAGTATAAGAGTTTACATTCTAACAATAAATAACCAAACAATAAGAATTTAAAAATAATCCATCTTATCGCAATAAAATTTAAATCAAATTTCGACTGATAATTAAAAGCCCTATTGAAAAAATAAATAACACCATGATTAATTTTGTCATTATGTTTATAATCATTTCTGTAATAAATAACTGAAGGAATACATATAAAACAAAAGATATAAAAATTTAAGATATATACTCAAAAAGTTATAATTCCAACCAACAAACAATCTATAAATTACTAAACAAGAAATGCCTAATATAATAAAGAAAATTCTAAAAAAAAGAAATAAAATAACTCAATGAAAAATAAAAAAAACAATACATCAATACATCAATACATGACAGATGAAAAAAAAAATATCATTGATTTCACAAAACAACATTTTAAAATAATAACTATCCTTCCATAATCAGAATAAGAGTATCTTTTGAAATTTTAAAAGCAAAACTGAACAAAAAGTAAAAAAATTAATAAATCACCAACAATAAATTAATAAACAAATCAGGATCAAAAATAATTATAAATAAATACTTTCAAATAAACACAATTAGAAATAATTATAACATTCATTATTATGAAAAGAATTATTGATACTAAAATAGAAAGACATATGGCAATCTCACAAACAGAAAAAATAAGTAAATAAATTATAAGGAAAAAATAATAATCTAACTCAACAATATAAATAAGAACTTTATTTAAATAAAGACATAAAACATACTCGAATTTTAATATAACTACAAATAAATGTTTACATCAAAATCACTGATATTAACCAAGGATCTATTCACAAAATAAATAAATAAACTAATGAATAAACCATTATGACAAAAAACCAATTAACAAAATTTTTTTATTCACTAATTGATTTATCAGCACCAGTAAACATATCATTATGATGAAATCTTGGATCACAATTAGGACTATGTTTGGTAATTCAAATTACAGTATAACTGGATTATTCTTAACCATACACTATACACGAAATATTGAAATAGCACTTAGAAGACTAGTTCACATTTTCTGAGATGTTAATAATAGTTGTATAATTCTAACATTACATGGAAATGGAGCTTCAATACTCTTCATATATATATATATACATATATATATATGTGTGTGTGTGTGTGTGTGTGCCTGTAGGATGAGGAATTTATTATGTTTCATATATGTACACAAATACAGGAATTACCGGGACAATATTAATTTTTATAGTAATAGTAACAGCATTAATAGGACACGTATTACCTTGAGGGCAAACATCACTCTGAGGAGCAATGGTTATTACAAACGTGTTAAACGTGTTATCAGTTATATCTTTCATTGGTACAGAAATTCTACAATGAGTATGAGGAGGATCTTCAGTTGACAATACAACACTTAATCGAGTCTCTTGATTCCCCTTTGTATTACCAATTATTGCAACTTGTATTGTTATAATATATTTATTTTTCGTGCAGCGAACAGGATCAAACAGACCCATTCAACTAAATAGAAACATTGATAAAATTCCTTTCCATCAATACTTCACTTACAAAGACAATTACATTTATTATTTTAATAATAATTCTAGTTCTACTCTGTTTAATTAACCCTTATATAATAGAAGACCGACATAATTTTGTACCAGCTAATCCATTAGTAACACCAAGTGACATTGAATGTGAATGATATTTCCTATTCACTTATGCAATTTTACAATCAATCCACAATAAATTATGAGGAGTTATTGCACTAATAAAAACAATTAGAATCTTAATAATTCCAAAAAGCTAAATTCAGAGGAACCCAGTTGTATCCAGCAAATCCAATTTTATTCTCAACTATATTAATCGTAATTTGCCTATTAACATGAATTGGAAACGACCACTAGAATAATCATATATTATAACAGAGCATATTTTAACAATAATTTACTTCTCATTTTTCTTAATTAACTTTCATGTTCTAAAAATACAACATACTCTCATTAGAAAATGAAGTGAATTACCTTAGGAAAAGGAAATATTTTGAAAACATTAGAACGGAATTTCAATTCTTCTATTAACTTTAAAATTCTAAAAAAAATAATAGTAAATAAGTGCAAAAACGTAACCCTTAAACCAATAAAAAAATTTAAAGACAAAGTCAAAAGACTATTTTGGCAAATGTATAAGCTTATCATAACGAAAACATAGGTATGTACCATTAACAAAAATAAATAAAAGAGAAACAAAAGAAAGCCTTAAAATATAAAACATAAAATCACCACCTAAAAAAATCATTGAAAATAACATATTTACAAGAATAATTTCAAAATACTCTGCAAGAAAAAAAAAAAACAAAGTAAAACCCCCAGCACCATACTCAATATTAAAACTGGAAACTAACTCAGACTAACCTTCAGCAAGATCAAATGGAGGGTGGTTAGTTTCTGTCAAACAAAGATAAAAAAAACGGAAAGGTAAAGAAAAGAACTAATAATAAATCAACAATAAAACTGAAAATTCATTAAATAAAATATAGTAAAAGTGCCAATTAAAGTAATTAATGACAACAAAATTAATGCCAATCTTACTTCACAAGTAATAGAGTAACAGAGTACAAGAATCCTAATAATTAGTAATTTGAAGTAGATGAACAACCAGCAATCATTTATATGTAAACTATCAATCTAGTTCAACAAAGAAAAACTAATAACCAATAAGGAAAAGAAGATATATCAGCTATTAAAGGAAGACTAACTCAAATGAATAAAGAAATTAGTAAATTAAAAACAGGAGAATAATATTATAAAAATAATTTGACATAAAAGGATTGGGATGTTGTCTACAAATTAATTTAATAGCATCAGTAAAAGGCTGAGGAATATTTAAAAAAATCTACTTTATTTGGACACAAATCTGAAGTATAACCTAATATCCTACACTCCATTAGAGTAAAAAAGCCACTATAATTGAAACACAAACAGTTAACAAAATCAATTTATAATAAATATAAATAAATCATGTATTATCAATATAATTTATAGAAAATATCTAAATAATGACTTCTAAATTCAACACATTGATCTGTTAAAACAGTAAATAATTAATTTTAATCAATAAATATATGATATTAATATCATTTGGTCCTTTCATAGTAATATAATAATTCTTTGGATAGATACCGACCTGGGTCATCCCAGTCTGAGCTCAGATCATGTTTGACTTTACACATCGAACAGACGTAATTATTGAGCCACTACACCCATAACCAATATACGCAATTTTCTCAAGATTAGTCATTATGCCATTTTGTGCTTCTATTGTATGTGTACATTATGCAGTGGACTTAGGGTCGAGTGGGTGAGGGAAATTTCGTTTTTCGTCCTGCAAGAAGAAACGTAAATGCCTTAGCATAACCGATTTCAGATAATTTGAAGTGACATACTACTTATGCAGAATTGGTACACCCCATCGGTAAGTTATGCACTCTCTCCTCTTCTGACGCCAAACCTTGGTTTTGAATTCTACTTACTAATTGAGAACCACCAGATTAGAAACTACTTAAACTAACACAGAAGATGACACACACAACCATGCCCGACAGAGGACTCCAACCTAGGGCGCGAATTTATTTATTTGTCAACTTAGTTTTACACAGTACGATTTCCTCTATGACGAATAAACACCAAAAAACAAATCTGTTTGAGATTTTACTAGTCAAGTACCATTCGAGGATACACTGTTCACAATATGAAATTAATTCCTGCTCCCTGTAAAATATATCTAACTTCAGTCTAACATGATTGATACAGAAGTTTACATTTTGCAACACCTCGGGACGATAGCCACCAATAACATACATTTTAACTCACACTAATAGATCTGCTTAACCTCCAGAGATGGCACGTGGCAAATACCAGGTTCGCTTATATTCAGAACTCTCATCCCCACACTACTAACCCAAGTGAAATCAGATTAGAGTAGATCACGGCAGATTTGGATGTCCCGGCAATTTAACATTCTTGATGTTAGTGTACCTTCTGTCTCATTATTGAAAGATATGAAACAAAATCATAATTATGTATTTGGATGAGATGACTTCAAAACATTCGTTTGGTGGAACGCCATTCTTTGTTGCACATGCTTCTTTTCGTATTGTGAATATTGATTTCCTTTTTATGGAACTAGACTTTGACTGACAAGAATAATTTCCTCATAATAACTATGACACAGATTATTATTCGAATTTCATGTGACTTTGTATTGGTAATGTGAACATCATAGCGAGAAATACCTCGAAATATAAGAAAAATGTGAAAAAATCATTGTCATTGTCATTCTTATTCGTGAAATTATAATATTCGTTTCTCTGTTATATATTTACTAAGGACACACTATTAAGAAAATCAATAAGCACTGTGCCACTCTGTGGTTTATATTTCTTTCGGTCCCATTGGAAATATTGTTCAAAAAGCCCAGGAGCTTATTATAGTAATATTTATCCAGGAAGAACTACCATTTGTGATAGCACAGCTACCTCATGTATATTAAATTTATACTAATATTTTAGTTCACACATCAACTGAAAAAAGACAGTGGTGGTGACAATTGCGACTCAGGAATGGGAAATTACGAAATAACTGTTTATTTTAATGTTATAGATTTGTTTAATCAAAAACAACACAACACAATAACATCTAAACTCATTTCCCGTTGCTGAAACAATGAAATTTTCAAGAGGAGAAATGTGTAACAGTAAGAACTTAGGGAATGGAGAACCAGTAGCACACATGTAGATTAGTATATAAAAAAATTGCCACAGAAGGTGTCTTGCATACAGTAAATGTGAAACACGTTTCATGAACTAAATTATTCGTTTATTTCAATTGTGATGGATGGACAAAAACAATAACTATCAATATAAGTTGACAGAATATTCCATAGACCAAATGTGGTTAGTGGTGGAGGTCAGCACACTAACGGCTTGCATGTGAAGAGACTGGACTGGAGCGAGCCGGCCACGGTGGCCGAGGAGACTGAGGCGCTCCAGTCACGGTCTGCACGGTCACTACGGTCGGGGGTTCGAATCCCCCCTCGGGCATGGATATTTGTGCCGTCCTTAGTCTTAGTTAGTTGATAAGTAGTTTGTAAGTTTAGGGACTGATGACCCCGTAGTTAAGTCCCATAGACTATACAAACATTTGAAACATTTCTTTGACTGGAGCGACGTGGGGGAGGCGGCGAGTTGACGAGTTGGACAGAGCAGCCAAAGTTTAAAATAACACTATGTGATTAAAGGGATCTGGACACCCCCAAAAACATACGTTTTTCATATTAGGTGCACTGTGTTGCCACCCACTGCCGTGTACTCCATATCAGCAACATCAATAGTCATTAGACATCGTGAGAGAGCAGAATGGCCAGGGTGGAGTAGCGCCTTCCAAGTGGAGTGGATTAGCTGCAGAGTGCGCCACTACTTGCCGTCGGAGGGTCGAGTCGTCCTTCGGGCATGGGTGTATTTTTTGTCCTTAGCATAAGATAGTTTAAGTAGTTTGTAATCCTAGGGACTGATGACCAGAGTAGTTAAGTCCCATAGAGTTACAAACATTTGAACATTTGTTTGGAGCAGAATGGTGTGCTCTGAGGAACTCAAGGACTTCGAACATGGTCAGATCATCAGATGTCACTTGTGTCTAGAAGTCTGTACATTAGCTTTACATACTCCTGAACATCCCTATATCCAGTTTTTCTAATGTGATAGTAAAGCAGAAACGTGAATGTCACACTTACAGCTCAAAAGCGTAAAGGGCGACCTCGTCTGTTGACTGACAAAGACTGCCAACAGTTGAAGAGGGTCATACATTCTAATACCCAGGAATCTATCCAGAGAATATCACACAGGAATTCCACACTGCATCAGGATCCACTCCACGTAATATGACAGCTGGGTGGGAGTTGAAAAAAATTAAATTTCATGGTCGAGTGGCTGCCCATTAGCCACACATCACACAGATCAAAGCCCAATGACGCCTTGTATGGTGTAAGGATAGTAAATATTGGACGATTCAACAGTGAAATCGATGTATGGAGGCACAAATCTTGATACACAATGTGTA
The DNA here is from genome assembly GCA_026315105.1 of Locusta migratoria. Taxonomy (NCBI): domain Eukaryota; kingdom Metazoa; phylum Arthropoda; class Insecta; order Orthoptera; family Acrididae; genus Locusta; species Locusta migratoria. Next base: position 511,194,943 of record CM048755.1, read on the forward strand.
GTGTCAACAAAAAATTCGAGGTGGTTGTTTTATGGTGTGGTGGTGTTTTATGTGGATGGATCTTGCAACCCATGTTGTTTTGCGTGGCAGTATCACAGCACAGGCCTAAATTGATGTTTTCAAAATGTCCAAATGTTTGTAAAGTCTATGGGAGTTAACTACAGGGTCATCAGTCCCTAAACTTACAAACTACTTAGAAACTAGCTAATAGTAAGGACAGCACAAATATCCATGCCCGAGGGGGGATTCGAACCCCCGACCGTAGTGGCCGTGCAGACCGTGACTGGAGCGCCTCAGTCCTCTCGGCCACCGCGGCTGGCGAATTGATGTTTTAAGCACCTTCTTCTTCCCACTGATGAAGAGCAATTCGGGGATGCTGATTGCATATTTCAATACGATAGAGCAACGGACGCTGATGACCTCGCTGTTGAGCGCCCTAAAACGCCAATCATCATCATCATCGTCATCAATGATCGAGCACCTGTTCACAATACACAGTCTATGGCGACGTGGTTACACGACAATAACATCCCTGTAATGGACTGACCAGCACAGAGTCCTGACTTGAATCCTATGGAACATCTTTGGGATGTTTTGAAATACCGTCTTCATGCCAGGCCTTAGCGACCTAAATAGATACTTCTCCTCAAAGCAGCCCTCTGTGAAGAATTGACTGCCATTCTCGAAGAAACCTTCCACCACTTGATGGAATGTATTCCTGCGAGAGTGGAAGCTGTCTTCAAGGTGAAGCATGGGTCATCGTCACATTACCGATGGAGGGCGCCACGAACTTGTAAGTCATTTTCCGCCAGGTGTCCGGATAATTTTGATCACATAGTGTATTATTGTGCCTGTGCTGGTAACTGTTGCCTGTCGCTATAATGCCATGCATGGAAATTCTCCATGTTTGGTAGATGCTCTTACCTAATGATGGAGCTTACATTTGCAAGGCTGATCATCACAAGACATACCTTAGTGCGGTGAGGAAATAAAACGTTCACTCACAAGAGCATCACATCCGCACAGAGGCAGGTATCAGCTAAGGCGACAGCATAGCAGTTACTGGGCGGGCTATTGCACATCCATAGATACTTACAAGTATCAGAGAGGGTGTTTCTGCATCGAAGTAATTTTGTTTATATATGATTGTTCATGGTATTTTTAATTAACTGTTTTGTTGCAAATAAATGGTCCAATTTGTCTTAATATGTGAATCATCCTAGATCCGACATCACACATGTGAGTTAAATAGCAAAGGCTGATGCTTTACGAGGTTTAAAATAGACACATATGAGCCACCGTGTCATTTGTATAAAGTGCAAAAATGTCTAATACCTGATTAAAAATTCATCATAGACGTAAAAGTATAAGGATATTAGTTGTGTATTATTGAATGATGATGAAATTTAGTTAAAGAATTCTGCTATAGAATCAATATTTCGCAAAATACTTGTGAAAGCAAAGGTTGCAGCTAGTATACGACATCTACATCTAACAATTTGATTTGAATGTCCAGTGAAATCAGTAGTGCAACTAAATGGGGGGGGGGAGATTGTATCAGGGGAACAAACCCTCTCCCTCAAAACATTAAGAACGTTTGTGACATATATTTATCATGCTAGACTTATTGTTATGCAAAGATGGTATATCAAATTGACTCACATGTAACAAGAAATTAAAATTAATTGTCATAAAGTCATCATACAAAATATCATAACCCAAGCCACAATGTGTCATTTTAGAAGGAAACACTGTACGGAACATGTATGGATCAGACGTCGAGGCAAGGTGAACGAGCGTTTCATTGCCTGTAGGTTTCTGTGCATTTGATCAAAGAACTTTCCAAATCATTGTGTGTTGGCGTATCACTTCCTATCAGCATGTAGTGGTTGTTGTTTGTTTAGCTTAAGCTGAAGGGACTTAACTGTGGGGTCATCAGTCCCTAAACTTACAAACTACTTACGAACTACCTTATACTAAAGACGACACAAACATCCATGCCCAAGGGAGGATTCAAACCTCCAATGGGGACTGGCCTCACGCATCAAATCATAGCACCTCAATGCACTTGGCCACTCTGCCATGGCTTGGCATGTAGGCATGCCAAAAATGCCCAAAATTCTTACAAAAAACCACATTTCATTCACATAATGTATATGCGTACTTCAGTATTGCAATTAAACTCTAATACAATACCTGTAGTTTGTTAGTGAAGTATTTTAACCATGCAATATATTTCATAAGTAGGAAAGGTGGAGAATTTTTTTTACAAAAATGAAACATCCAATTTAATATTTGAAATAATTTCACACTTGAAATTATATTCTTGTTATGAAGTTGATAATAGTAGCCTTTATGGCAAATGTAATACATTAAATAATATCTGTACTATTTAAAAATGATGCATTTGAATATTGGTGACAACTTATATTGTTAACAGATTTAAAATGCAGCATTAGAGTTAAATTAGCAATTTGTAGGGAAAAGGAATGCATAGCATTTACATTGTACAATCCAATTTAGCCATGACAACTGTGCTGCAGTGCTGATCTCAGAATTCATTTCCTCGCCTGTAGCTTAGGGAGAAATGGTGGAGATATGATGCTTTAGACTTTTATCTCATCACATATATATTCAAATGAGACGAATTTTATATCGAAAAACCCCAAAAACACATTCATTTGAACCTACTTACTGTTTTCGTCTCCTGGTCTTCCTCTGCGATTTTTACCCCACAAACTTCCCCTCATTGCTACACTGACAATGCCTTGATGTCTAAGAATATCGCCTGCCATCTGATCTCTTGTTTTGGTTAAGGCATGTCAGAATTTCTGTTTACCCTCTTCACTATCTCCTGATTAGCTACATGATCTATCCACTACAATAATACAGAAATGTAAAGAATGATTTTTTCCTTAAGTCGTATTATCTTTTACTAATGATATAAATTGTATCTGTAAATTTGTTCAAACATTAATTACAGTATATAATAATGTTGTCGATTTGCTTATGTCAGGACGTGGTGTGTTCTTTGACTAACTTACATCCTGTCTTGTCATTGATGAGGCTGGTCAGAATATATAAGTTTCTCTTTTGTGATTAATGAAGTCACGTATTTTAAGTTGAAAAATCTTGCATATTTCTACCTTGTTTACTATGATGATTCCTTTATCTAGATCAAAACGCATTAATATATGTTTTACATGTTTGTCTTCAGGAAATGAGTTCGCAATGATTATGCAATTACAATTTTTCTCATAATACACAGTTTGCCTCCAGTAATAACGCTCTTGCACTTGTGTGACAGACATCGATTTTGGTGGTGTAGGGTAAAGGTAAAACTTATAATTTCAGAAACGATTATTTTGACTGAGGTAAAAATATTTCATGCTGCATCATCTAACTGAGATATTACTTCTGGTTCATGGAATAATTTCCTTTCTTAACATTTATTGGAGATTCTTGCTCTGCATCTATCTTCCGTGATCCTAAATAATTTCCATAATTTCTCTGTCTCTTAACTGAAAATTGGATATTAACTAGAAGCAATATTTCAATCTTGTGGCCAATGTGGGACTTCATTTAAATTACATATGTATGTAACTAATGCAATTTCGTTTTACCTTTCATGAAACACCATTGTCCAAAATCTGAGAGAAAAACATTGGAAAACTTATATGATGGATAATTAAAAGTAAACTGATTATTGGAAAGCAGCCTGACAGAGGAAGAAAGCAAGAGGGACAGAGAGCCCACAGCATTTCGCATTATTTTATGCATTACAACTTTCGAGATTTTCGTTCCATAATTCATGGTTCATTAATTTTAATTCTAGTATTCACTGTAATTGTTAATCTCATACTTGACGAAAATTGTCAAGTATTGCCGCTTTTGTATGTGTGACAGCAATATGGACTAGTTCTGCATTCAGATGTCAACTTTTGCAGATGTATATCTTGTCCAGCTAAGGTTTAACTGCAATATAATTGTGAGTTGTGAAGAAAACATTTTGTCTAGGGTTTTATCAATCTGTTCCCTACGTAAATTTTAATGGATGGGAAGATTTTTTAATTTATGCATGAATTAACATTATGGTTAGAACTAGCATTACTTAACAAGTAATGGATGAAACTGAACTAAATGTGAAAAGATGAAAAGGGGAGAAAATATTTAGGTAGTGCTTACCGAAACAACCATTTCAGTGCCAGTAAGGAAACCTTCTTCAAAGAATATTCAACTGACATTTCTTATGAATGATCTCATAACAAAACCTAAGGAACGAGATGTTGAATAGGATGAGCGTTTTGTCAATTCAATTATTGAAAGTAAAGCACAACTAGAAAAGAAATTTTCAGAAGGGGTGGCTATACAAAGAGGACAATTTGTCATTTGTAATGCTGACCTAGACAGAAAAATTTGTGACATAACTGTAAATATAGATAACCAATTATTAATGAATAATAAAACGATCATATCCGAAATACTAAGTTTGATGGAAGTCTATGGTGAAATTCCAGGTAAAGTGACTACACTTACAGAAGAAGTATGTGAAATCAAAGAAGCGCAAAATATCATCGATTACAAAGTAGAGCGAATCAGTCAACAGGTCAATGACCTCACAGTCAAACAAGACGAGAGAATATCGGAACAGATAAATGAACTTGAGGAGCGATTTTCTAAAATCTTTAACGAATAATTACAATGAAATTACAAAGTGTTGTATCCAAAGTGCCACACAACAATTAACATTAGGCGTGGGCTAAGCAGCTAGAGCGAAGTCTGTAACTGTGTCCGTATCGAGTATGTCGCAGCATAGCAAGACGTCTTGATGGCGTGCAAGGCAAAGATTAGCACAAGATTGCTCGATGCGGTCGTGCGTGGGCTTATAAAAGCTGGGTGGCGTAGGAATACGCCAGCCATAACCGAGTCAGCTGTGGCGTGTCTGTTTGCGATTGGCGCGGCCTCAGCAGGGAGCTATATTGCAAGGTGACGCCGGCCGTGATTGCCACAGAGTCGTGGAAGCACTCTATGTGCACGGGCCACGCCGGTGCTGTCCAGCTGTACATAACTGCACATGTACCGGCAGGAGAGGAGAGACGCCCTCTGCAGGCCATGGCGTGGGAAACCTGTGGCAGGCGCTACGGTGCGGGCATTGACAATATCGGTCTCTTCTCCCCGCCCCCCTCTCAAATGCCGCACTGTGGTGGTGTACTGTGATGGGCCATGGCGGTGACAGGGATGTCTGGGCTGGGTGTAGAACGATGCAGCCAGACCAGAAGCTGGGTCTGGGCATGGTTGTGCTGCATCTGCTGAAACGAGAAGAAAAGCTGGAGGAAGGTTGTGCGTCCTGCTCAACAAAGGTGGCGTGATCCCTGGGAGGCGTTATCCATAGGCGTTATGGGAGCCGAAAGCAGAGAGGACTGCAGCTGCAGTTGAGCTGTTTGCGGAGACGGCTGAGGTGAGGGTGGTGACGTCCCAGAGAAGGACGACCGTGGTTGCAACTCTCGTGGCGTTGACAACTAGAGCCATGGTCGGGCAGACGACCATCGAGCTGGTGGTGGTGTCGGCTGCGACAGCGGATGTGCGTGCAACGACCCAGCGGGAGGCCCGCCCGAGGTGCCTGGTGAGTGGGACGAAACTCTCTGGAGGGTGTTCCCAAGTGCGGAGCTTGGCCTGGAACAGAAAGGTCTGTGGCAGGACTGGGGATTGTGTGGGAGCGCTACTGATTCTGGTGTCTCTGGTGAGTGCGTCCTGGACTGTCCCTATGTAATCATAGGTTGCCCTGCTCAAAGATCTGACAACAATACCCGTTCTCCACGAATGACTTCTATTAAATACTTGAAAGTACACTTTGTCAGTGGCCTGGAATTTCGTGGGCAGAAATGAAAGAGCTGTAGGAGTCTGTGGAGGATGGAGGAGATGCAGAGTAGTACTGTGTGACCTGCCATGCAGAAGTTCAGCCGGTGACTTATCTCCCTGAGTAGTCGTGCAGTATTTTCATAAAAACGAGAACAGAGCATTTTATTTTGACTGAGACTGCCTGAGCTTTGTCATATGAGCCTTAAATGTTAGCACAAAACGTTCTGCTTCGCTATTGTACTGTGGCGAAAATGTGCTGATATGATGTGCATGATGCCATTGGCCTTACAGAAAGATGAAATTTTTAGGAAGTAAGCTGTGGTCTGCCGCGCGGTAGTAGCCGAGCGGTCTGAAGCGCCACGTTACAGATCGCGCGGCCTCCCGCGTTGTAGATTCGAATCCTCCCTCGGGCATGGATGTGTGTGTTGTCCTTAGGTTAGTTTAAGTAGTTTCTAAGTCTAGGAACCGATGACCAACGTAGTTTGGTCCCATAGAATTACAAACATTTGAACATTTATTTGTGGTCCACTGTCAGACAGTATGGTGGACGGTAGACCTTCTTGGCTAAATATAGTTGTGAGAGCACGAATCGTGCTGGCTGACGTTGTGGAAGTCATAGGAACCACAAAAGGAAATTTTGAATATGCGTCCACTACTATAAACCATCGGGATCCCCAGAATGGACCTGCAAAATCGATATGGACGCGTTGCCATGGGGCATCTGGTTGTGGCCAGTTGAAGAACTGTTGGTGAGGCGCAGGTTGATTTTCAGCGCATTTTCTGCAGTTAGCGATCATATTTTCAATCCCTGTCCATCCCCAACCATGCGTAGTGCTGCTGTGCCAACTGCTTTAAGCGGATAATGCCCCAATTTCCTTTTTACAGTAATCCAAGACTCAGTGCTGCAGCGATGCAGGGATGAACACCTGAGTTTATTCATTTGGTGTGCGTAAAAGGATGACTCCCGTTTGGACGGAAAATTCGTGGTGCTGAGAAAACCGACATCAAAGAGAGTCATTGGGAAGCTGCCTTTTATCTGTGGGCCAGCCAGTCAGGATGAATAGTCATAGGAGCTTGAGTGTACTATCTCTCTCTGTCACCACAGCGATACAAGTGTGATTAATAGGAAAGTTGTCCACAGTAGCTTCATCGACCTGGTCAGTATGAAAGCAGGTGTTCTCAGAAGAGTCAAATGCCGTGTCTGATCCGACAGGAAGACGAGATAAAGACGCATGGCTGACTGTGGGGCGATAAATAATCTCATAATTATAGTTGGCTAGGATGAGGGCCCAACGTTAGAGTTTTTGAGCTGTTCGAGTGGGCATAGGTTTTGATGGGTGGACTAGACTGGTGAGAGGCTTGTGATCCTTTAGCAGAAAAAATTTCCTTCCATACAAGTAATGGTGGAACTTGGAGACGCCGTAGATGATAGCCAGTGTTTCATTCTCTAGTAGGCTGTAGTTTACTTGAGCTTTGTTAAGCAATTTGGAAGCAAAGGCGATTGGATGGTAAGTGGAGCCGAACCTGTGTGGAGAACTACTCCAATGCCATAAGGTGATACATCCACTACCAGGACTACGGGTTTTGATGGATCGAAATGGACTAGACATCTGTCACTAAGGAGGATATTCTTCAAAGTCAGAAACGCAGTTTCCTGTGGGGTCGACAAATGGAAGGGGACATTTTTCCGATGGGGGTGATGTAACTGTGCCGTAATCTGAGCAGCATTTGGTATAAAGCGCAGATAATAGGAGATCTTGCCGAGGAATGCCTGGAGCTCGGTGATATTCTTGGGAGAAGGAAGCTCCCAGATGACCTACAGGTGTCGTGAGGTAGGTCTGACGCCATTGGAGTCAATGACGTGACCAAGATATTCAATCTGATTGCAGAAATTCACATTTTTCCCGGTTATATCAAAGAGGGTCTGGAAGAGGCATTCCAGATTTTGAAGATGCTTATCTGGCGTGCGGACTGAGACTACAATGTCATCCAGATAATTGGAGCAGGAGGGGACCTTAGCAGTCAGTTGCTTTAAGCATCGCTGAAAGATGGCGGTTGCAGATGCCTTGCCGAAAGGTAGACGCTGGTACTGGAACAGTCCTACATCGGTGTTGACGAAGAGGAAGGATTTTGTTGCATCATCCAATGGAAATTCGACATATGAAGGTTTAAGATCAATCTTAGAGAAAAACACCCCCCCCCCCCTTGTAATTTATCCATGAGCTGTTCAGGCCGAGGAAGAGGATAGGAATCCACAATAGACTGTGCGTGCACCATAGACTTAAAGAGTGCGCAGAGTCGAAGCTGACCTGTTGGTTTTCTGACCACGACGAGAGGTGATGCCCAATAGCTTGCGGAGAGGGATGTGATGAACCCCAACTCTTTGCATACGTTTCAGCTCTGCCGCAACCTTATCCCGAAATGCATGGGGAACCTCTCGGCCTTTGAAGAATCTCGGTCGCACACTGTCCTTTAAGGTAATGTGTGCGAAAAAAATATGTTCTAATGTTGGTATAGTCTATGGGACTTAACTACGGGGTCATCAGTCCCTAAACTTACAAACTACTTATGAACTACTTACGAACTAGGACAGCACAAATATCCATGCCCGGGGGGGGGGGATTCGAACCCCCGACCGTAGTGGGTTGAAGACCGTGACTGGAGCGCCTTGGTCCCCTCGGTCACCGCGGCCGCCGTGCGAAAAAACCCTGTGCCATACCTAAAGAGTCTTCAAAAAGCTGTGGGTATCTATCACATAATTTCCTGATACTGTCGTGGAGGACGTGGGAATGGATAGTGGCAACATTGTCTGAGATCTGGAGGCCAAAAATATCAAAGGCGTTGAGGCCAAAGATATAGGGGCTCTCATAAGCTTGGAGCAGTGGGACTGGAATCATCTTGGTGGTAGTAGGCAACACTTACCAAGGACAGCGATGTAATCTCCATTGTACGTGGTGAGAGTCTGAGCAGAAGTCTCAAATGGCGGGGAGCCGAGTTTCTCGAATGTGTATCTGTTGACTTAGGTAACGGAAGCCCAAGTATCTAACTAGAATTTAACGTCCTGGCCTCAAATTCACAGCTGAATGAAAATTGTCTTTGGTTCACTTACTAACTTAGAAGGGTGCTGTGGGCCATTTACAGATAGGACATACTCTGTGGAAATACTATAACAGGTCTGAAGTTGTTAGTGTTCGTCCGACACTAACTGGTTTGGGAGTGTTGCATAGTCAAGGTCAACTTGATTGACATCCATTGCTTCAGAGCAGCGGTTGGCCGTGTTTGCAGAGTGTCTCCGTAATTCTTAGAGCACACAGTCTGAATGTGACTCACCTTATTGCAAAAGAGACATTTAGCTCGGCGAAATTGACAAGTGTCCCTATCGTGTGAGAGATAGCACTTGGGGCAGGATTGCAGGTTGCCGCCACTACGTTGCTGCTGTTGGCGCGTCATAGGCTGTTTGCGGCGTTCTATAGGACCCCCACCCGTGTTATGCTGGGACTGTAGTGTATCCAGGGCTGCTACCACATTTCCAGCTCTGCAGAATCAAACAATTCTTGGGCTTCAATTATGCGAATGACATCCTCGAGAAAGGGGTCTGACATTTTGAGAATCTCTGTCCTGAGTCTGACATCCGTGACATTTTGAACTATGGCGTCCCTTAGCATGGCGTCCGCGTAAGACTGACCGCAGGTACATTCGAATCTGCATGCGCGAGTCATGCCCCTTAATTCCATAAGCCATTGTCGGTAAGACTGCGTAGGCTGGCGTTTCGTGCGAAAGAATATGTACCGCGCGGCGGCAACCAACAGCTGGGATTCAAAATACTTGTCCAGCGCCGCAGTGAGGTCAAGGAAAGGAAAGGAACTGATTCAGCTTCAGTATGAGGAAAGAGCTTGATGCAAATGCGCAATACATCTAAATGTTCAAATGTTTGTGTAGTTTATGGGACTTAATTACGGGGTCATCAGTCCCTAAACTTACAAACTACTTATGAACTACTTACGAACTAGGACGGCACAAATATCCATGCCCGAGGGGGGATTCGAATCCCCGATCGTAGTGGCCGTGCAGACCGTGACTGGAGCGCCTCAGCCCCTCGGCCACCGCGGCCGGCCGCAATACATCTACGCCAACCCAATTTTTAAAAAAAATGATTTTCGAACATCACCCAAAATGTTGTAGGCCGCAAAGTATTGGAACAACTGCAGTTGTACTCGACCCACTGTTTTGTGGCAGCGTCAAACTTGGGGAACGGTGGGGCCGTCCGGTTCCTGCTGCTAGTGTCGTCCGACGTTGTGGAGTGTTGAAGCAAGGCTTGCTGCAGTAGTTGTCTGTCCTCCAATAACTGCTTCACCGTTTTCATCAGTTGCGTAAATTGCAGCGACTGAAACTTAAAAATTCGTGCAACGATTCAAGTTCCTCAGCTTTTGGGGTGGTCGTGGCAAATGGAAATTAAGCTGCGAGCAACATGCAAGGAAAGCACACACAGAGAAAATAAGTCGTTCACGTAAAGCGAGCTACCGTATGCTCCCGAAATGCAGAAAACAAGAGAACCCCTGTAGACAATATAACGTGGAGCGCAACGCCGTCCGGGAGACAGAACAGTTAAAGTCGCGACGCTGCCAAATGATAGTCACCGACAGTAACCAAGAACCAGCCTCTGTCGCCACTTAATTGTTGTATCCAAAGTGGCACACAACAATTAACATTAGGCGTGGACTTAACGAAAATACAGTTTATTCCATCAAGTGTGGTGAGACAATCCGTTACACAAAGGTTTGTCGGTGGCAGGCAACAAGAGCGAAGTCCGTAATTGGGTTCGAATCGAGTATGTCGAAGCGTAGCGAGGCGTCGTGATAGCGTGGAAGGCGAAGACCAGCACGAGACTGTCCGATGCGGTCGTGCGTGGACCTATAAAAGCCGGGTGGCGTAGGAATACGCCCGCCATAACCGAGTCAGCTGTGGCGTGTCTTGTGTGCGATTGGCGTGGCCTCAGCGGGGAGCTACAGGGTGTTACAAAAAGTACGGCCAAACTTTCAGGAAATATTCCTCACACACAAAGAAAGAAAAAACGTTATGTGGACATGTGTCCGGAAACGCTTAATTTACATGTTAGAGCTCATTTTAGTATTTCTTTTTAAATGTTCTATTTACGGATGAGGCTTCAGTCCAACATGATCAAATTGTAAATTTTCACAATCAACATGTGTGGGCTGACGAGAATCCGCGCGCAATTGTGCAATCCCGTCATCAACACAGATTTTCTGTGAACATTTGGGCAGGAATAATAATAATAATAATAATAATAATAATAATAATAATAATTTCATGTGGCTCATTGGCCTGGTGCAAGTCTTTCAATTGGACGCCACTTTGGTGACTTGCGTGTCCCTAGCCTACCCCAGTTATCCAACCGGGGTAAGGGGACCTACAGCTTAACGTGGAATCCGAACCACGTGTCGTTTCTGGCGACTCCCTCCCATCGTTGAGAGGTGAAGGATGGGTTAAAGTGAAGACTGAAAATTCTGAGGTACGACCGGGTTTCGAACCCGCGACCCTTCGGTTTCCAGTCAAGCACTTTACCCCAAGACCACCGGGCCCGACTTTGGGCAGGAATTGTTGGTGATGTCTTGATTGGGCCTCATGTTCTGCCACCTACGCTCACTGGAGCACGTTATCATGATTTCATACGGAATAATCTTCCTGTGCTACGAGAACATGTGCCTTTACAAGTACGACACAACATGTGGTTCATGCACGATGGAGCTCCTACACATTTCAGTCGACGTGTTCGTAGGCTTCTCAACAACAGATTCGGTGACTGATGGATTGGTAGAGGCGGACCAAATCCATGGCCTCTACGCTCTCCTGACCTCAACCCTCTTGACTTTCATTTATGGGGGCATTTGAAAGCTCTTGCCTACGCAACCCCAGTATCAAATGTAGAGACACTTCGTGCTCGTATTGTGGATGGCTGTGATACAAAACGCCATTCTCCAGGGCTGCATCATCGCATCAGGGATTCCATGTGACGGAGGATGGATGCATGTATCCTCGCTAACGAAGTACATTTTGAACATTTCCTTTAACAAATTGTTTGAAGTCACGCTGGTACGTTCTGTTGCTGTGTGTTTCCATTCTATGATTAATGTGATTTGAAGAGAAGTAATAAAATGAGCTCCAACATGGAAATTAAGCGTTTCCGGACACATGTCGACATAACATATTTTCTTTCTTTGTGTCTGAGGAATGTTTCCTGAAAGTTTGGCCGTGCCTTATTGTAACACCCTGTATATTGCGAGGCGACGCCGGCCGTGGTTGCCTTGGAGCCGCGGAAGCACACTATGTGCCGGCGCTGTCTGGCTGTACGGGGCTGCGCATGTGCCGGCGGGAGAGGAGAGCACCTCTGCAGGCCATGGCGCGTGAGATCTGCGGACATTGATTATATCGCATAAAGAAATTTCGAATAAAGCAAATTGAGCCGTTCGTGTTTCTGTGCAGGCAGTCAGTTCTGAAAATGTGTCCAAAACAATAACAAACAACAGAGCTATTAGATATGAGGCGCGGCGGAGTGGCCGAGCGCATTGAGGTGCTATGCTCCGATGCGCGCGACCATTCCCCGTCGGCAGTTCGAATCCTCCCTCGTGTATGGATGTTTTTTGCTGTCTTTAGTATAAGTTAGTTTATAAGTAGCTTGCAAGTTTAGGGACTTACGACCCCGCAGTTAAGTCCCATAAGCTTATCAAACATCTGAACACCGGTGACATTAAAACTCGGCCGCACCACATTTAGAAGGCGCATTGCATTATGCGCAGCGTTTCTGGTATCTGCCCCTGAAACTTTGAAGGGTTGTAGCTCCCAAACTAACAGTGATAGGAATGTAGTTTAAATTGATTTGGACGCAGCTGGTTTCAACGAATCCAATGCACGATAGAAAAGAAAATTATTGTTCCATTTAAAAAATTATATCTTTGTGCTGTAGCTCTTTGGAAAATGATACAATAAACTATGTTCATAGCTCCGCAGAAAGTGTAATATTTCTTGTGTTGACCTACCGCATTAAAATTTCCCGTCACCTCTTATTTTATAAGTTACAGAGGCAAACACACTTAGTGAAACACCCCCTATATATATATATATATATATATATATATATATATATATAATTTCTGGAAGAGTATTGTATGCCACGTGCAAGCATAAGAAAGCTACAATCCCAAATCTTTTTTCTTTTTTTTCGAAGATCGCTAACAGTGATATCATGTAATTTTACGCAACACCATCTTTGTAAACCCTACAATGGGCGCTGGAAAGCGCAGAGGTCGCAAATCACGATTAGCAGCACATTCCGTGTGATGCATCAAGTCGTTTCAGAGAGTGCTGTAGCTAGATAAGACAGCACGCCTGGCCTGCACCACTTTGGGACAACACGTCCCATGTGAGGACGGCTAACTGTCATATACACTACTGGAAAATGAAAAAAGAACACCATGAATTCGTCAACTCAGCAGAGCGAAATTTTATTGAGGATGTATACAACACACGATCACGCAGCCAGAACCATACGCACGTCAGTACAGTCACAAGAGCGTGCACAATGTCGACGCTAGTATAGTGTATGCCTTCCTTTTGCAGCAATTCAGGGTGCAACGTTCTCATGAAGACGATTGTGGAGGTGCCGAATGAAGTCTTACGGTATGGCCTACCATGCAATTTCCATCTGATGCCTCAGTTGGACGAGATCTCTTGCCGGTCATGTAGACTGCGCCAAGATGACGTTTCATCTGGCCCCAGACTTGCTCAATGGCGGGACAGATCTGGGGATAATGATGGGCAGGGTACATCTAAAAGAGCACGTTGGGTTGTATGACATACGTGTGGACGTGCATTGTCCTGTTGGAAAAGCACATCGCCTTGTTGGTGCATGAACGATGGCAAGACGGGTTGTATGATGGTTTTAATGTACTGTGTACTGTTAAATTTTCCCACAACGAACACCAGAGGAGAACGGCCAGTGTAGGATGTGGCTCCCCACACTATAATGCCTTGTGTCGGCCCCATTTGCCTCTGTTGCGTACACTCCAGATTTTCGCACTCCCCTGCACGATACCACACAAGTGTACGACCATCATTGGCACCGAAGCAGAGACGACTCTCATCACTGAAGACGACACGTCTCCATTCGTCCCTTCATAACCGCCTACCATGACACCATTGGAGGCGGGCAGAACGATGTTGGGGCGTAAGCGGAGGACACTAATGGCACACATGATCGTGCATCATTGTAAGAGGAGCGATATTCTGCACTCGCCATTCTCCTTTAGTGATCGTCTAGAGAACACTGAACAGCACACGGTAGACTGAAACCACAATTTAACCCATCTTGCTACCACTCATGCACCAACAAGGTAATATGCTTTTCCAACGAGACAAGGCAGATCCACATGTATTCCGTTCCACCCAACGTACTGTTCAAGGTGTACGTCAACTACCCTGGTCAGCACGATCCCCAGATCTCTCCCCCATTGAGCATGTTTAGGACCGCATGAAACGTCATGTTGGGCGGTTTGCATGGGCGACATGAAATCTGGTCCAACTGAGGCTTCCAGGTGGAAAATGCATGGCAGTCCATTCCACATAAACACATTCGGAACGTCTACGATCGTTTCCATGAAAGAATTACAGCTTGCATTCCTGCAAAAGGAGGTTATATACGGTGCTAAAGCCAACACTGCGGACGCTCTGGTGACTGTATTCACATGTGTACGGCTCTGCCTGTGTGATCGTGTGTTGTATACAACCTCAAAAATATGCCATTAAAATTTCCCTCTCCTGGGTCGACGTGTTCATGGTGTTCTTTTTTCATTTTCTAGGAGTGTATAATTGAAGCAAAGGACATGTTAGTGTCTTGTTTGGTGTCACTTTGGGGACTGTCATCATTATGTTGAAGACACATCTGATCTGTGTTCCCATGAGTATCTTGGGTTGGAAACTGTGTGGTATTTTCCTCTAGTTCCATGTCAGCTACTTCATTACTTTCTAACAGTGGAGAACAGTCAGTGGTCTTATCTACTGGTCCTAAATCCATGTTGTTGTTGGTTCAGAATTGGGTTTTTTCTTTTGCACAGGTTGCGCCTTGCTGGATGCATCCTCATCTGATGAGGCATCCTCGTAGACATGTGGCCTTTTGTTACTACTGGCAGAACTGCGGTCACGGTTACTAGTTACTCAGTTCTCTTCGACAGTAAGGGCCATTATATGTGAACCAACAACCCAAGTAGGTCCTGATATTCTAGTGATATTACTATTTTCAGCAAATTGTTCTGACTTGTTTGATAGTAAGATGTCACTGAATGTTCGCCTGTGGGGCTGCTGTAGGTTGTTTTTTTAAAAGCACCATGCAATGCAGACAGTCTTACATTACATGACCACTTTCATTACAAATATCACAAATGGATTTTTGGCCAATGTAAATAACAATACCCTTATACCCACATACTGGAATGTAAGATGGAATATTGAGTTTCACATGCATCTCAACTGAACTCACGCCACTCAAGCATTGCAGCCTATGCTGAGTAGACAACATTTCGTTGCTCATGGAGCTTAATTCACTGTATTTAGGCAACACTTCCTGAATGTAAAAATTCTCAACTTTGGGTGGCAGGTTAAAGACTCTTATCATTCACGTATTCAAGATCAGCAATGGAAAGAGGCATGAGATCTCAAATTTTCCCTCACACAAGTGGAAGGACATGGTAGGTAAAAAAAAAGAAGAAAAACAATTGCTACTTTATAAGTTTATTTAGTTTAGAATAATCATTAGGTGAACCCAATTTAAAAATTTAAAATTTGAACCACAGTGGGTTAGGCTCATACATTAATTGGTTAATTACTTTTACAAAGACCTCGAAAGCCACAACACCAAATTTAAGTGAATTCTTAAACAATAATTACCAAATGAGATTGCTCATTGGGTGAAGACCACTTATAATATGACAACCAGCAGGTGAACCTGCACCCATAATTAAATCTTACAAAGGTTTTAAAGGGCAAAGATGTCAACTTTAAGGAAATTCTTACACAGTAATCATAAGAAAAAGGTCAGGCAAGGCATCCTTAAGTGAATTCTTAAAGAGGCTCACTGAAACTAAAGATTACCACAAGAAAGGTGTCATTAAACAATTAAAATTTAAAGCCACAGTACCTACATGACACAACAGAATTAACTAACATAAAAGTCTGACAGTGTCCTGAGCACACCTGGCTGACAATAATTAGACCTTAAGGCAGGTCATTGATGACAACCATTAAACACCACAATGAAGCAAATCCACGAGGTAGTAGCCAGTGGGTGGAGACAGCATAATAATATAAACACTCCAACCAGATCACGTAGTCAATAAGAGGAAGAAATTCGACACAAGGTTGGGTGGGGTGGTTACGCAAATTCCTTAAAACTGCCAACTTCACCCAATCACCAAGGCAGTAATTGAAAAGGGGTGGAAAGAACAATGCTGACAAATACTTTAATGGCCTAGGCAGGTAACTGACCGGCAATGGCTACATGAGCATAAAAATACCATGGATGCACTTAAGAAATTGCAATGAAAACAAGGCGTTCATAAATTACACAACATGCTGAGAAACTATTAAACAACTCTGAAATGGAACTTGGAGAAAGGTGTGACTCCATGAGCAAAGATATAGTCCTACTTAACTTATCAGTTCCATAGTGACGAAAGTAATTACGTCCTTGGTTGCATGAACAGCTATTCAATCAACATACCTCAGACCAGAATGCCACCATGCTACCGAAAGAAATGGCGCACAATTCCTTCAGAAAGTTAGCAACTCACCACGTCTTTAAAAAGATGCGTAGATGAGATCTACATGAATGCTGATACAGGTAGACATCAGTTAACACGACGAAATCCGCCACCGGCGCCCACACAGACACACTCTGGGGCATGCTGACCCCGCCTCTGACACTGCACAACTCCAGACTGACTGCCGGCCAAATTGTCTGTCCATTGCAGGAGGCCCCACTTATCAGCCGACCTGCGAGAAGGAGTTCTTGTGGACAAGACATGCACACAGATAGCGAGCAGATAGCAAGTGGAACCATAATCGACAGTACTGGCTATAGAACTCAGGAACAATGATGGAATATGCTGTAAAATAAATCGTGGAAGGAAAGATGGCCACTCCTGACAGAAAAGCAATCTGAAAAGGGGAACAATGGCCAGCCAGTTAAAATTAGAACAAAACAGAAAAATAATCTGAATAGGGGAACAATGACCAGCCAGAGAAAATAAGGAATTCACAGAAACCAAGTAAGATCGCACAAATTAGAAATCAATGCAGTCACAAGCGTTGAAAATTCAAAAAATGTTTGTAAATCTATTGGACCAAACTGTGTGGTCATCAGTCCGTAGCTTACAAACTACTTAAACCTAGGTAAACTAACCTAAGGACAACACACACACCCATGCTACCCCGGCTACTCCACCGTGGCACAAGCGTTGAGAGAAGGGCCAGAACAGAAGAAAATATGCACAAAACGTGACAAGAGCTGCCACGGTTCAAGTAATAAGTACTCAATTTTCTTTTGTGGTACAGGAACTCAATCTTTCCTCCATGTTTCAGCAGCAATTGTTACATGACAATCAGGTTGTCCAGCTTCACGAAAAAACAGTTCTGGTTCAAGTCATAATATGCGATGTGAATCTGGTCCAAGGTAACTGCAATTACGTCCACTATCCAGTCGTGTATTTCATAAGGACTTGGTTGAACAGCTCTGGTTGACTTGTAGAACTCGAATTTCGAGGTGTTTTTCCTCGATATTAACTGCGACATATCGCTAAATAATCATACACTAATAGCTTTCAAATTCAATAGCACCATGAACACAAAAAATGTGCAAAAATCCTCGTCGCCAGTTTTTGTGTCTCTGCTAGGCTGTGTGGGAAGGAGGAGGGCCGTAATGAGCAAGGATGTGGACATAGGTCTGTAACTAAAAGAATTGATTTGTCCGCATACTTTTATTACACAATGAAATGAATACTTAACTTTGATGGGCTTGAGATGGTACAAATTCTTCCTATCGATTAGACAGTTTTGCAATGTTATAGTAAACTGTTCCGGCTTGTGCATGGAGAGACTGCTGGCTCTAGCTGATGGAATTCCTGTATCATAGAACTGCCTCATACTGATTGGAACTGTCCCTCACTGTCTGTCGTTGCTGTGGCGCTCTGGTATATCTAGGCGAGCCCCCTTCTACCTATTAGCCAGTGCGCGAGGTGAACAAAGAGGTACTGACACTGCAGCTGCCCCCAGTGACCAAAGTAATATGGAACGACATATCGCTCCTTCATATACTGGTGTGCAACTTTGTGTACCACCTGCATTGCGGCGAATAGTGACGCCACAACACTCCTCTCCACCCAAACCTTCTCACCGTCATGGTGCAGTGAGCAAAATGATGGCGGGGGGGGGGGGGGGAGGGGAGTGTGGCACTGGGAGCTGATGAGGGACTGGGGTTCCAATCTGTGCCCAGCTCTGAACCACCAGTCGTGTCCCGCCATCTGTCATGTGCTTGGTCTGAAACGCCTGGCAGAAAATGCACCAAAGATCGCGCTCCAGTCGCAGAAGGAACAGATGCTGATGGAGGAGTGACGACCTAAATTACCAGTGCAGAGGCGGCCTCTTGGTGGACTGCTGTGTTGGAAGGACACTTGAAGGGCGAAGATGAGCCTGTGATGGCGGACGTCGGAGAATAGGGCATAAGATACGGTGATGCTGGAGGCGAAGCATTGAGATCCATGGGCTCGGGGCCGGTAAGGGAAGTCGGCCGAATCCGCAATTGCGAATGAGGTGTGGACACCACCATATGAGAGGACAGCGAATCGGTCGATCAAAACTCAGCGGCAGCATCTACTAGGACATAAGGGCGAATTTGGTTTCTGTGGCCACACAGCACGCCATCTGCACCCTGCAATAAAAACATGTTAGCGCCAAGCTGCTGAATGATGGTACCATGCTTCCAATGCCTGCGTTTGCCATACTACCTGAAAAAGACAGAGGCGTTTGCATGATACTGTGCCTGAATCTACGGTGCATTGCGTCGACCATTGTCCATCACTATCAGTTCTGGTAGACTCCCTATACAAAAAAAATTAGACTAAAGGGCTTGGAGGGTGCTGCGAGTAGTCGTTGAATTCATGGGGACCACGAAAGTAAATTTACTGTAGGCATCCACAATGATGAGCCATCTTGTATTCCAAAATGGACCCTCAAATTCTCAATGCATGCACTCCCACGGTGCATTCAGGGTGGGCCATTGTAAGAACTGTTAAGGAGGGATGGGTTGGTTTTCCGCACAAGCTTGGCAACGTGCTGTCATCCACTCTATTTGTGCGTACATACCAATCCATGTGCGATGTTTGCACGCCAATTGTTTGGTGCAGACCACACTCAAATGACCTTGTTGCAGCAACTGAAGCACCTGAGGGTGCAATGCCTGAGGGATTACCACATGTGACTGCTCCTGTTCCATATGAAGCAAAATTACAACCTGTAACTGATAAGTCATGTAGGCGCGAAAAGTAGCTTCAAACCTCCGGGCTAACAATCTGCATCACTGCGCAAGGCCAACCTGTGCGGACGTAGCTTTATATGATATGAAGACCTGGGTCCACTGCTGTTGCTTGAGCAACCTTCCAGTGACCAAGAGGAAACTGTGCAAGGACCTCAGGATCATTAGCATCTATGTGGCAACAGTAACCTTCTGAGGCATAAAAATCAACAGAAAGACATGACAGCATATAGGCAATAGCATGTTTTGATGTCGGCCAGTAAATAATTTCATAATTATAGGAAGACAATTTGAGCACCCAATGTTGCATCTTCTGTGCTGTGCGACTGGGTATGGGCTTGGCAGGGTGGAACAAGGACTGAAGTGGCTTGGGGTCAGTTACCAGGTAAACGTTGTGACCATACAGATGTCGGTGGAACTGGATAACACCATAGATGATTGTTAATGCCTCATTTCAATATGCGAATAATTAAACTAGGCTTAGTTCAACAAACTCGAAGAAAAAAAAATGTTCAAATGTTTATATAGCTTATGGGACTTAACTACGGGGTCATCAGTCCCTAAGCTTACAAACTACTTATGAACTACCTAAGACTAACGACGGCACAAATATCCATGCCCGAAGGGGGATTCGAACCCCCGACCGTTGCGGCCGTGCAGACCGTGACTGGAGCGCCTCAGTCCCCTCGGCCACCGCGGCCGGCTCGAAGAAAAAACGATAGGTCTGCCTGAAGGGCCAATGTGATGTGAGAGGACAGCCCCAATGCTGTAGGTTGACACGTCAGTGGCTAACACAACAGGTTTCTCAGGATCAAAATGTACAAGACAACAATCACTCAGTAAGGCGTCTTTTGACGATTGGAAAGTAATGTCACACTCCTTTGACCAAACAAACTTAACATTCGTCCACCGTAGACGATGCAGCAGTGCCGCTAGTTGCGCTGCGTTAGAAACAAATTTTATGTAATATGAGATTTTTCCCAGGTAAGACTGCAATTCTGCACTGTTTGTGGGAGTCTTGGCTCGCAAATAGCTTGCGAAAATCTTCTGCAATGGACGCTGCGAATTGTTGACATTCAGTTTCTCTGAAAGAAAACACATTTGTCCTTGTTACATTTGAAACCAGCTTCCAAAAGGACTTTGAAAAGCGCTCGTAAATTGTTGAAATGCTCTTCAGCTGTGAGGCCACAAACAATAATATCGTCTAGATAATTTGAGCAATAAGACACTACTTTTGCTAGTTGTTTCAGGTATCTTTGAAAGATTGCCGGGGCAGAGGCACAACCGAATGGTAACCTGAGAAACTTGAAGAGGCCCATGTGAGTACAGATAACTAGAAATTCCTGTGAGTACTCATCGGGAGGAAGTTGCAGATCTGCATCCCGAAGATCAATTTTGGAAAAATATTTGCCAGCTTCTAATCTGTCCATAAGCTGGGTGAGGCACCAGAAAAGTAACAATCACTCTTTGAGGATTCACAGCGCACTTAAAGTCCACACAAATTCTAAGTTTTCCAGGTGGTTGTTTGACAATCACTAGAGGAGAAGCCCACTGGATTGAAGAAAATGGCGCAAGACACCTTGATTTTGTCACTTTGTCAGTCCTGTGAGTAGAATGCAATTGGGCATACTGGGCCCAAAATAATCAAATTAATTAAAGTAATTGTGTAATTGCAATTACGTAATTACAATTGCGTTTACTTAGAGTAATTGCATAATTGCAATTATGTAAAGTTAGAGTACTTAGGGTAATTGTTTATTTATTTATTGCAATTGTTTATTGTTACTGCAATTGCACGTGTTCACTCCTCCACATCTGGCGTGGAACTGAGCTCACCCCAAGGCATCATGTGATTATCTACATCACTCCCCCCAACCCTTCCACGTGACCACCACCGATCAATGAGAGCCCAGCACGTGACCACCCCCTCCCCCAGCCTACCACGTGACCATTAGAAACGGATATTCTGCAAACATTCAGACACAGAGTGTCGGAGGGACAGCAGCAGACTTTTTTTTCCTTTATTGTTATTTTCAAGCCAACTGTTGTGATCAGTTGGCAGGCTGGCAGCAGCTGCGGTGGCTGCTCTTCAGCCATGCGACATACATGTTAAGACAGAGTGTAAAAACAATAAATAAAACAGAGGAATAAAATTGTGAAATTTAAAAACAATTGACACACTGAGTTTTTGAAGGACTAAAACGTACATGGACAATGAGACAAACATTTATTGGAGAACGAGAACAGACGAGCAGTAATAAAACACACATAGTCAGTGAAAACAGTGGGCCACAGCGACGATTTAAAAGTACATTGCAGGGAACAAAGACAAACACAGAGACAGTTGACGGCGCACAGAATAAAACTTGGTGACGTCGACTGCGGAGGCACTGATTAAAAACCACACGACACTGGATACACTGGCACTGTACATGTTGTTAAAAAGTCGAGACGCCCCCGCGGGGAGTGGGGAGGGGGATGGAGGGGGAGGAGGTGGGACAGGGATGGGGAAAGCGAGGGGGAGGGGGGGGAGGGGAGGGAAGAGAGAGAAAGGAGGGGAAAGAAGGATTGACGAGACTCTGGGCATGGGTGAGGGGTAGCCAAGCGGGTGGGAAGTAAAAGGGACGGGAGAGAGGGGAGGGGTGCTGATGCTACGGGGAAGGGATTAGAGTTGGTAGGAGGGGTAGATATCGGGACGAATTTCGGTATCCGGTAAGGGAAGGGTGCAAAAATTGTCCTGAGAGAGGATACGGAGCGTATGTAGGTGAAGGCCGGGAGGGATGGTTTGGCTGAGGCGTGGCAGAGGCCCAGGATTGGTGAGAATAGGGTATACCAGAGGATTTTGGGACTCTATTTTGCGGGTAGTGTAAAGGAGTCGGAGATGTTCGAGGTGTTGTAGGAGAGGAGGGAAGGGGATTAGGTCATAGAGGGTCCGCGTGGGGAAAGGGAGTCTGATAGGGTATGCGAGGCGGAGGGCGTGGCGATCCAGGATCTGGAGGGAATTGTAGAAAGTAGGAGGGGCTGATATCCAGGCGGGGTGGAAGGAAAAAAGGGTGGGGTGCATGATGGATTTATAGGTGTGAAGGACAGTGGAAGGGTTGAGGCGGGACAGAGCTTTCTCATGGAGGGATTTGAGGTATGGGGTCCAGGACAGTTGGCGGTCAAGGGTAAGGCCAAGGTATTTTAGGGTGGGGGTGTGACGGATGGGGCGGTTGTGGAAGGTAAGATAGAAATCATGGAGACAGAAGGAGCGGGTAGTATGACCTATGACCATTGTCTGGGATTTTTCTGGATTTACGGATAGGAGCCACTGGTTACACCACTAGGCGAACTCGGTGAGGTGGGACTGGAGCAAAACCTGGGAACGGGCAAGGGAGGGGGCGAGGGCCAGGAAGGCGGTGTCGTCAGCATATTGGAGGAGATAGACAGGAGGTTTGGGTTGAGACATGTCGGCAGAGTAGAGGAGATAGAGGAGTTGAGAGAGGACTGAGCCCTGGGGCACCCCAGCAGAGGGGTAGAACATACGGAGTTGCAGACAGTGACATAGGAGGGGCACCAGGTGAGGAAGGAAGCAATGAGGCGGACGTAATTAATGGGAAGAGCGTAGAACTGGATCTTGAAGAGGAGACCGGAATGCCATACACGGTCGTAGGCTTTTTGGATGTTGAGGGATACAAAAATTGCGGACCGACTGGAATTGAGTTGGACGGAGAAGAGATAGGTCAAGCGAAGGAGCTGGTCGTCGGCAGAGAAGGAGGGTCGGAAGCCACATTGGGAGAGGGGGAGAAACTGGTGGCGGTGGAGGTGCTGCTGGATTTGATGGGAAAGGATGGTTTCCAGGATCTTGCTGAACACGGAGGTAAGACTGATGGGACGGTAGGATGAGGTCTGGGATGGGGGCTTGTCAGGTTTCAGGAATATGAGAATATGGGAGGTCTTCCACAGGTTGGGGTAGAAGCCAGTGAAAGGGATGACGTTGTAGAGGTTGGCAAGGACTTCATGAAATGAGAGGGGGCATGCGCGGAGGTGGTGGTAGGTCAGCCGGCCGTGACCGGGCGCGGTGTTTCGTTTTGTGCTAAGAGTGTCGATTATGTCACGGGCAGTAATAGGAGTGTTCAATTCTGAGGGAGGAATGAGGTCCAAGTACTGGAAGCAGGGGCGAGCGGAGGAGAGGAGATATCGGCGCACTCATGGATGTCTGGGAAGAGAGAGTAGTCAAAGAGGGGATCATCAGGAATGGAAAAGACGTCGGAAATGTTGGAAGCAAAGTGTTCTGCCTTACTGGCGTTGTCAGGAAAAGGACGGTCATCATGGAGGAGAGGGTAGCGGGGGGAGGAGTGACTGCCAGTAAAGCGGCAGAAGGCGCGCCAGTACTTGGAGGAGTGGACCAGGAGGAGAGAATTAAGGCGGGGGCATGTCTGGCGCCAGTCTCAGCGTTTCTTCGTGGACAAGAGGTTTCTGATGTGTCTTTGGATTTGCCGGTGGCATTGGAGAGTATCCCGGTCACGGGTCCGGAGAAAGGAGCGGTACAGACGGCGGGATTCGTGGAGGAGAAGGACGGCCTGTGGAGGAAGGATAGAACGGTGAGGATAGATTGACCGGGTGGGGCCATGGGCATGAGCACATCAGCAACAGTCTGCTGGAGGAAGGAGGAGGCATGGTAAATATCGGAGGGAGTATGGAGGGGGAGTGGGTGGCTTGCGACTGAGTTGTCTATGGAGCGACGGTAGGCATCCCAGTCGGCACGGGAATAATCGTGGACAAGTTTGGGAGGGGGCATAGGACAAGGAGCATGGGCAGGGGGGGGGGGGCAGTGGTCAAAGGTAAGTAGGACAGGGGCGTGGTCACTGCCTATTAGGTCGAGGACGTCCGCTGTGATGCGCCCCAGGAGGTTGGGAGATGCCAGAATGGCATCGGGCGTGGTGTTGCTTTCGGGGCGGGTTGGGAGGGGAAGGGGAAGGCCGTCGCTCCGGAGCAAGGTGGTGATGAACTGACGCCACAGCCGGAGTTCAGAGGGGTGACGGGAATAAAGGTTGAGGTCAGCAGCAATGACATAGGTCGGGAAGGTGCGGTCAACATGGGAGAGGAAATCATACGGGATAGGAGAGGTGGGGCGAATGTAAATGGTGGCAAGGGTGACAGTGAGGGAGGGAAGAAAGAGGCTGCGGATCAGGTGTTCAGTGGGGTCAGTGAGGAGAGGGTGGAGCCGGACGGGGTGGTGACGGAGATGGCCGATCACTACTCCTCCTCGGGCCGGGGGTGGGGGTCCATTGGTGCGGTGGAGAAGGTAAGGATTGGTGTTGACGGGACAGCGGGCTTGCAGTAAGGTCTCGTTGAGTAGGAAGGCGTCCACGCAGTTTCGGGAAAGAGTGTGGAGGAAGAGGTTCTTGTTGGCTGGGAGTGAGCGGATGTTGTGTTAGAGGAGGATATAGAATGGGCCTGCCATGATGGGGTAGAAGAGGGAGGGTCAGGGAGTGGAGAGGAGGGGTGGGGAGAGAGTGGGACTGGGGGGGCCTTAGACTTGGGTCTCTAGGCGGGAAAAGGCGAAGTGGGAGTGGGCACAGGAGAAGGTGGCAAAGGTGTCCAGATTGAACACAGACCTGGCGGTCAGTGCAATCTGGTGGAGGGTGTGGGGACATTGGAATGGGTGGATGTTGGCAAGGACGGTGGTGACCTCATGGGATGGTGAAGCGGATAGGATGACATGGAGTGGGAGGGTAGTTTGGGGAAGGATTGAGGGGCTCCAGGTGATGGTTGTCGAGGCGAGGGAGCGGGTGACAATGATGGGTGCTGTAGGGATGGGGGGCAGGGTTATTGTGGGAACTGTGGAGATGGAAGAAGTTGAAGGTGGGGACGATGAGGACGCCATGGGTAGCTCGTGCTGCAGGGGCGCAGTCCAGGGCGAAGAACGGAGGCCGACAGTGACAACAGGGCGGCGGGGTTTAGGCTGGTGCTGCTACAATGGCGGCGGCGACATGGCAGGTGCTAACCGGCGGCGGTGGCAACGCAGGAGCTGGGGGGCGGCGGCAGCACTGCATGAGCTGGACGGTGGCGGCGGCAGCGCTGCAGGAGCTGGGTGGCGGCGGCGGCTTTGCAGGAGCTGGGCGGCGGCACGACAGGTGCTGTTCGATGGTGGCGGTGGCGGCACAGCAGGTGCTGGGCAGCGACGGCGGCAGCAACAGCGGCACTGCAGGAGCTGGGCCACGGCGGCACATCAGGTGCTGGGCGGCAGCGGCGGCGGCGGCACTGCAGGAGCTGGGCGGTGGCGGTCCAGGAGCTGCAGGAGCTGGGCGGCGGCAGCGGAGGAACGGCCGGTGCTGGGCGGCAGCGGTGGCGGCGGCCCTACAGGAGCTGGGCGGCGGCAGTGGCGGCACAGCAAGAGCTGGTTGGCGGCGGCCCTGCAGGAGCTGGGTGATGGCGGCAGCGACAGTGGCCCTGCAGGATCTGGGCGGCTGCGGTGGTGGCACAGCAGGTGCAGGGCGGCGGCGGCGGCAGCACTGCAGGTGCTGGGCGGCGGCGGCAGCAGCGGCGGCACTTCAGGAGCTAGGCGGCAGCGGCACTGCAGGAGCTGGGCGGTGGTGGCGGTGGCACGGCAGGTGCTGGGCGGCAGCGGCGGCACTGCAGGAGCTGGGCGGCGGCGGCACGGCAGGTACTGGGCGGCAGCAGCGGCATTGCAGCAGCTGGGCGGCAGTGGTGGTGGCACGGCAGGTGCTGGGCGGCGGCGGCACTGCAGGAGCTGTGCGACGACAGCAGCACTGCAGCACCTGGGCGGAGGCGGCTGCAAGGCAGGTGCTGGGCCGCATCGGCATTACTGCAGGAGCTGGGCGGCGGCGGCGGCACTGCAGTAGCTGGGGAGTGGTGGCGGCGGCACGGCAGGTGCTGGGAGGCAGCGGTGGCACTGCAGGAGCTGGGCGGCGGTGGCGGCACTGCAGGAGCTGGGCTGTGGTGCTGGCGGTACGGCAGGTGCTGGACGGCAGCGGTGGCACTGCAGGAGCTGGGCGGTGGCGGCGGCACTGCAGGAGCTGGGATGTGGTGGTGGCGGTACGGCAGGTGCTGGACGGCAGCGGTGGCACTGCAGGAGCTGGGCGGTGGCGGCGGCACTGCAGGAGCTGGGATATGGTGGCGGTGGTACGGCAGGTGCTGGACGGCAGCAGTGGCACTGCAGGAGCTGGGCGGGGGCTGCGGCACTGCAGGAGCTAGGGGGTGGTGGCGGCGGCACGGGAGGTGCTGGGCGGCAGCAGTGGCACTGCAGGAGCTGGGCGGCGGTGGCGGCAGCGGTTTTTATAGAAACTGGGCAGTGGGTGCGGCGGCACAGCACGTGCTGGGCGGTGGCGGCAGCGGCACTGCAGGAGCTGGGTGGCAGCGACGGCACTGCAGGAGCTGGGCGGTGGCAGTGGCGGCGGCACTGCAGGATCTGGACGGCAGCAGCGGCACTGCAGGAGATGGGCGGCAGCAGCGGTGGCAGCACAGCTGGTGCAGGGCGGCGACGGCACGGCAGGTGCTTGGCGGCAGCAGTGGCACTGCAGCAGCTGGGCGGCGGCGGCGGCACTGCAGGAGCTGGGCGGTGGTGGCAGCGGCACAGCAGGTTATGGGCGGCGACGGCAGCGGCACTGCAGGAGCTGGGTGGCAGCAGCGGCACTGCAGTAGCTGGGGAGTGGTGGCGGCGGCACGGCAGGTGCTGGGAGGCAGCGGTGGCACTGCAGGAGCTGGGCGGCGGTGGCGGCACTGCAGGAGCTGGGCTGTGGTGGTGGTGGTACGGCAGGTGCTGGACTGCAGCGGTGGCACTGCAGGAGCTGGGCGGTGGCGGTAGCACTGCAGGAGCTGGGATGTGGTGGCGGTGGTACGGCAGGTGCTGGACGGCAGCAGTGGCACTGCAGGAGCTGGGCGGGGGCTGCGGCACTGCAGGAGCTAGGGGGTGGTGGCGGCGGCACGGGAGGTGCTGGGCAGCAGCAGTGGCACTGCAGGAGCTGGGCGGCGGTGGCGGCAGCGGTTTTTATAGAAACTGGGCAGCGGGTGCGGCGGCACAGCACGTGCTTGGCGGTGGCGGCAGCGGCACTGCAGGAGCTGGGTGGCGGCGGCGGCACAGCAGGTACTGGGCGGCGGCAGCGGCATTGCAGCAGCTGGGCGGTAGTGGCGATGGCACGGCAGGTGCTGGGCGGCGGCGGCACTGCAGGTGCTGGGTGGCAGCACTGCAAGAGCTGTGCGGCGACGGCAGCACTGCATCATCTGGGCGGAGGCGGCGGCAAGGCAAGTGCTGGGCCGTGGCGGCCGCACTGCAGGAGCTGGGTGGTGGCGGCGGCACTGCAGGAGCTGTGCGGCGGCGGCGGCGGCAGCGGCACTGCAGGTGCTGGGTGGTGGCGTGGGCGGTTCGGCAGGTGCTGGGCAGCTGCAGCGGCACTGCAGGAGCTGGGCGGCGGCGGCACAGCATGCGCTGGGCGGCGGCGACACTGCAGGAGCTGGGCGGCAGCAGCGGCAGTGCGGCGGCACTGCAGGACCTGGGCGGCGGCGGCGGCGGCACAGCAGGTTCTGGGTGGCGGCAGCGGCGGCACTGCAGGAGCTGGGCGGCGGTAGCGGCACTGCAGGAGCTGGGCGGTGGAGGGGGCGGCACGGCAGGTGCTGGGCGGCAGCAGTGGCACTGCAGAAGCTGGGCGGCGGCGGCGGCACTGCAGGAGCTGTGCGGTGGTGGCGGCGGCACAGGTGGTTCTGGGCGGCGGTGGCGGCGGCACTGCAGGAGCTGCGCGGTGGTGGCGGCGGCACAGGTGGTTCTGGGCGGCGGCGGCAGCGGCACTGCAGTAGCTGTGCGGTGTTGGCGGCGGCACGGCATGTGCTGGACGGCAGCGGTGGCACTGCAGGAGCTGGGCGGCGGAGGCGGCACTGCAGGAGCTGGGCTGTGGTGGCGGCGGTACGGCAGGTGCTGGGCGGCAGTGGTAGCACTGCAGGAGCTGGGCGGCGGCGGCGGCACTACATGAGCTGGACGTTGGAGGCGGTGGCACGGCAGGTGCTGGGCGGCAGCGGTGGCACTGCAGGAGCTGGGCGGCGGCGGTGGCACTGCAGGAGCTGGGTGGTGGTGGCGGCGGCACAGCAGGTTCTGGGCGGCGGCGGCGGCGGAACTGCAGGAGCTGGGCTGCGGCGGCAGCACTGCAGTAGCTGGGCGGTGGTGGCGGCGGCACGGCTGGTGGTGGCGGCGGCACGGCTGGTGCTGGGCGGCAGCGGTGGCACTGCAGGAGCTGGGCGGCGGCGGCGGCACTGCAGCAGCTGGGCGGTGGTGGCGGTGGCACGGCAGGTGCTGGGCGGCAGCGGTGGCACTGCAGGAGCTGGCCGGCGGTGGCGCCATTGCAGGAGCTGGGCGGTGGTGGCGGCGGCACGGCAGGTGCTGGGCGGCAGCGGTGGCACTGCAGGAGCTGGCCGGCGGCGGCGCCATTGCAGGAGCTGGACGGTGGTGGCGGCGGCGGCAGGGCAGGTGCTGGGCGGCAGCGGTCGCGCTGCAGGAGCTGGGCGGCGGCGGCGGCACTGCAGGTGCTGGGCGGTGGTGGCGGCAGCGGCACGGCAGGTGCTGGGCGGCAGCTGTGGCACTGCAGGAGCTGGGCGGCGGCGGCAGCACTGCAGGTGCTGGGCGGTGGTGGCGGCAGCGGCACGACAGGTGCTGGGCGGTGGTGGTGGCAGCGGCACGGCAGGTGCTGGGCGGCAGCGGTGGCACTGCAGGAGCTGGGCGGCGGCGGCGGCGGCGGCGGCGGTACTGCAGGAGCTGGGCGGCGTCGGCGGCACTGCAGGAGCTGGGCTGTGGTGGCGGTGGTACGGCAGGTGCTGGACGGCAGCGGTGGCACTGCAGGAGCTGGGCGGGGGCTGCGGCACTGCAGGAGCTAGGGGGTGGTGGCGGTGGCACGGCAGGTGCTGGGCGGCAGCGGTGGCACTGCAGGAGCTGGGCGGCGGTGGCGGCAGCGATTTTGCAGAAACTGGGCAGCGGGTGCGGCGGCACAGCAGGTTCTGGGTGGCGGCAGCGGCGGCACTGCAGGAGCTGGGCGGCGGCGGCGGCACTGCAGGAGCTGGGCGGTGGTGGCGGCGGCACAGGTGGTTCTGGGCGGCGGCGGCAGGGGCACTGCAGTAGCTGTGCGGTGTTGGCGGCGGCACAGCATGTGCTGGGCGGCAGCGGTGGCACTGCAGGAGCTGGGCGGCGGAGGCGGCACTGCAGGAGCTGGGCTGTGGTGGTGGCGGTACGGCAGATGTTGGGCGGCAGTGGTAGCACTGCAGGAGCTGGGCGGCGGTGGCGGCACTGCAGGAGCTGGGTGGGTGGTGGCGGCGGCACGGCGGGTGCTGGGCGGCATCGGTGGCACTGCAGGAGCTGGGTGGCAGCGGCGGCACTGCAGGAGCTGGGCGGTGGTGGCGGCGACACGGCAGGTGCTGGGCGGCAGCGGCGGCACTGCAAGAGCTGGGCAGCGGCGGCGGCACTACATGAGCTGGACGGTGGAGGCGGTGGCACGGCAGGTGCTGGGCGGCAGCGGTGGCACTGCAGGAGCTGGGCGGCGGCGGTGGCACTGCAGGAGCTGGGTGGTGGTGGCGGCGGCACAGCAGGTTCTGGGCGGCGGCGGCGGCGGAACTGCAGGAGCTGGGCTGCGGCGGCAGCACTGCAGTAGCTGGGCGGTGGTGGCGGCGGCACGGCTGGTGCTGGGCGGCAGCGGTGGCACTGCAGGAGCTGGGCGGCGGCGGCGGCACTGCAGCAGCTGGGCGGTGGTGGCGGTGGCACGGCAGGTGCTGGGCGGCAGCGGTGGCACTGCAGGAGCTGGCCGGCGGTGGCGCCATTGCAGGAGCTGGGCGGTGGTGGCGGCGGCACGGCAGGTGCTGGGCGGCAGCGGTGGCACTGCAGGAGCTGGCCGGCGGCGGCGCCATTGCAGGAGCTGGACGGTGGTGGCGGCGGCGGCAGGGCAGGTGCTGGGCGGCAGCGGTCGCGCTGCAGGAGCTGGGCGGCGGCGGCGGCACTGCAGGTGCTGGGCGGTGGTGGCGGCAGCGGCACGGCAGGTGCTGGGCGGCAGCTGTGGCACTGCAGGAGCTGGGCGGCGGCGGCGTCACTGCAGGTGCTGGGCGGTGGTGGCGGCAGCGGCACGACAGGTGCTGGGCGGTGGTGGCGGCAGCGGCACGGCAGGTGCTGGGCGGCAGCGGTGGCACTGCAGGAGCTGGGCGGCGGCGGCGGCGGCGGCGGCGGTACTGCAGGAGCTGGGCGGCGTCGGCTGCGGCGGCACTGCAAGAGCTGGGCGGCGGCAGCGGCGGCGGCACTGCGGGAGCTGTGTGGCCGGGGGGGCAGCAGCGTCGGCAGCAGTCCAGGAGCTGCAGGATGTGGGCGTCCTGGGCGGCGGCAGCAGGACGTTCGAGTATGCTGCAAAGCCCTACAATCCAGAAAAGGAACGATTAGATATCGCCTTTTGTCGATCGCCTAGTGATCTTGCGATCTTAGGCAAGTGATGTACCCTCAGACTGCACCTGGTTCTATATATAAAATCAAATCAGAGCATTCTGTTGGGTAACATGATAAAAAGAGCATTAATTAGAGCTCATATCACATCCAAAATTATATGTGCATATAGATGGATCATATAGAAGACCCGCTGTATGCCATACATATGTACTTCCATTACTGATGTAATCATATATAGAATTTTCAATTGAAATCGGCCTCCAGAATGTCTCCCTGAAAGCAGCAGATCCAACTGCTGACAACAGATGGCTCTGATACCACATCTCTCTCCACCCAGCGCCTACACAATAAAGACACGTGGAGAATAGCACACTCGCAAACAAACAAAACGGCCTTAGCACTGCAGGTGATTCAGTTGGCCGACCACAGAGATGCAACATACAGGCCGTCTGCCCACTCAACCAGCTTCAGCCCCACACCGTCATGTACATACGCGAAAAACTACTGTAGTACACACGGGTGTGCAATTTACCGGCGATCGCGTCAGCCACCGCCTAGAATTAAAACGTTGCGCCTCGCACCTCGCGAAAGAATTGCTGTGGAGCCCGCCCTGAAATTATTGAAGCACCCCACTCTCTGTCCCCCAGCCATCGGTGGCGGCTGTGAATTAAACTGCCTCGCGTTTGAAGTCTGCGCCGAAAAAATTATTATTATTTAACCGCGCCACTAGCCGTCCAGATGACGCGGACACAGCGATCCGACCGCCCCGATTTATAAATTTATTTTGCATTACATTTTTTTCTGCGAACATTTTAGCTCCTTGTACTGCCTCTACACCAACGTCCGCGAGGTTCTAGAGTGATTTTATTTGCAGTGGAACAGTCCATGCGCAAGAAAACAATTTGCTGTGTCTCTCCTGGCGAGAAAAGCAGAACTCAGACAGTATATACGTCTGACAATGGTGGCCGTCCTCTCCATTCAACCCCTTGCTGATACCTGCTTCCCCCCTCCCCCCAGTCTCAGCCTTTCAAAACAATGCACGCGGCCGCATCGTTAGCAGGCCGACCGCTACCTGTAGAGGCACAATCCACTGTAATGTGCAGACAAACCTTAAAAATTATGAAACGTATATCACTTCTCCACCCCCATGAAGGCAATATAGGGTGTTAACAAAGACTGCCACCCCCATGAACCACAGACATTGCCGAGGTGGGGTGGCTTGCGTGCCTCAACGATGCAGATAGCCGTACCATAGGTCCAACCACAGTGCAGGGGTATCTGTGGAGAGGCCAGACAAACGTGTGGTTCCTGAAGAGGGGCAGCAGCCTTTTCAGTAGTTACAGGGGCAACAGTCTGGATGATTGACTGAGCTGCCCTTGTAACATCAGCTAATGTGGCTTTGCCATGCAGTTACTGCGAACGGCTGAAAGCAAGGGGAAACTACAGCCGTTACTTTTCCCGAGGACATGCAGCTCTACTGTATGAAAATATGACGATGGCATCCTCTTGGGTAAAGTATTCCGGAGGTAAAATAGTCCCCCATTCGGATCTCCGGGCGGGGACTACTCAGGAGGATGTCATCAGGAAAGACAATACTGGCATTCTACAGGTGGGAGAGTGGAATGTTAGATCCCTTAATCGGGTAGGAAAATTAGAAAATTTAAAAAGGGAAATGGATAGGTTGAAGTTAGATATAGTGGGGATTAGTGAAGTTCGGTGGCAGGATGAACAGGATTTCTGGTCAGGTGAGTACAGGATTA
This sequence comes from Locusta migratoria, assembly GCA_026315105.1. Taxonomy (NCBI): domain Eukaryota; kingdom Metazoa; phylum Arthropoda; class Insecta; order Orthoptera; family Acrididae; genus Locusta; species Locusta migratoria. The sequence continues at coordinate 511,227,566 of CM048755.1, forward strand.
TAAATACAAAATCAGTTGGGGGTATCACAGGAGTAGGACTGATAATGAATAAGAAGATAGGAATGCGGGTAAACTACTATGAGCAGCACAGTGATCGCATTATCATTGTCAAGATAGATACGAAGCCAACACCGACAACAGTAGTACAGGTTTATATGCCAACTAGCTCTGCCGATGATGAGGAGATCGAAGAAATATATGAGGAGCTAAAGGAAATTATTCAGACAGTTAAGGTAGAGGAAAACTTAATTGTGATGGGAGACTGGAATTCGGTTGTAGGAAAAGGAAGAGAAGGAAAAATAGTAGGTGAATATGGACTGGGCAGAAGGAATGAAAGAGGAAGTCGCCTGGTAGAATTTTGCACGGAACATGATTTAATCATAACAAACACATGGTTTAAGAATCACAAAAGAAGGTTGTATACGTGGAAGAGACCAGGAGACACCGGAAGGTATCAGATAGATTTTATAATGGTAAAACATAGATTCCGGAACCAGGTGATAAACTGTAAAACATACCCAGGGGCAGATATAGACTCTGACCATAACTTGTTAGTCATGAACTGTAGGCTAAAACTGAAAAAACTGCAGAAAGGTAGTAAAATAAGGAGATGGGACTTAGATAAATTGAAGGAACGTGAAGTTCTGGAGAAATTCAGAGGGAGATTTAGGCATCAATTGACAGAAACAGGGGGAAATAAAACAGTAGAAGAGGAATGGGTAGCATTGAGAGATGAAATAGTGAAGGCAGCAGATGACAAAATAGGTAGAAAGGCAAGACCTACAAAAAATCCTTGGATATCACAGGAGATACTGAATTTAATCGATGAAAAGAGAAAATATAAAAAAGGCAGTAAATGAAACAGGCAAAATGGAGTACAGACGACTAAGAAATGAGACTGACAGGAAGTGCAAAATGGCTATGCAGGAGTGGCTAGAAGCCAAATGCAGATCTGTAGAAGAATGTATAAATAGAGGAAAAAGAGATACAGCCTACAGGAAAATAAAAGAAACATTTGGAGATAAGAAAAGTAGCTCTATGAATATCAAGGACTCTGATGGAAAACCAGTTCTCAGCAAAGAAGGAAAAGCTGAAAGGTGGAAAGAGTACATAGAGCAGCTCTACAAAGGAAATGAACTTAGAGACGATGTTGTAGGAAGGGAAGAGGAAGTAGATCAAGATGAAATAGGAGATACTATACTGAGAGATGAATTTGACAGAGCCCTGAAAGACCTAGGTCGGAACAAGGCCCCAGGAGTAGATGACATACCCTCAGAGCTACTAAAGTCTCTGGGAGAGCCAACTATTTGAACTGGTGTGTAGGAGGAATGAGACAGGTGAAATACCTTCAGACTTTAAGAAAAATGTAATAATCCCCATTCCAAAGAAATCAGGCGCAGACAGGTATGAAAATTACAGAACCATCAGTTTGATAAGTCATAGTTGCAAAATTTTAACACGAATTATCTACAGGAGAATGGAAAAGCTGGTTGAAGCTGACCTCGGGGAAGATCAGTTTGGATTCAGGAGGAACGTAGGAACCCGGGAGGCAATACTCACTTTATGTCTTATCTTAGAAGATAGATTAAGGAAAGGCAAACCTACATTTTTAGCTTTTGTAGATTTGGAGAAAGCTTTTGACAATGTTGACTGGAATACACTCTGTCAAATTCTGAAATCAGCAGGGGTAAAATACAGGGAAAGGAGAGTTATTTACAACTTGTACAAAAGCCAGACCGCAGTTATTAGACTCGAAGGGCATGAAAGGGAAGCATCAGTTGGGAAGGGAGTAAGACAGGGTTGTAGCCTTTCTCCGATGCTATTTAATTTGTACATCGAGCAGGCGGTGAAGCACAGCAAGGAAAAATTTGGAATAGGGATTAAAGTTCAGGGGGAAGAAATAAAAACATTGCGTTTTGCTGATGACATTGTAATTCTGTCAGAGACAGCAAAGGACCTGGAAGAGCAGTTGAATGGAATGGTCAGTGTGTTGAAGAGAGCGTATAAAATGAACATTAACAAGAGCAAAACAAAAATAATGGAATGCGGTCTTAGAAAATCAGGTGATGCTGAAGGAATTAGATTAGGTAACGAAACAATGAAGGTGGTAGATGAGTTTTGTTACTTGGGTAGTAAAATAACATGCGATAGTCGCAGTACAGAGGATATAAAATGCAGAATGGCAATGGAAAGGAAAGCATTTTTGAAAAAGAGAAATTTGCTAACATCGAATATTAATTTAAGTGTAAGGAAGTCTTTTCTGAAGGCATTTGTGTGGAGTGTTGCCTTGTACGGGAGTGAAACATGGACAATAAGCACCGCGGACAGGAGGAGGATAGAGTCTTTTGAAATGTGGTGCTACAGAAGGATGCTGAAGATTAGGTGGGTAGATCGCATAACGAATGAAGAATTACTGAACAGAATTGGTGAGAAAAGGAATTTTTGGCACACCCTGACTAAAAGAAGGGATCGCTTGGTAGGACATATTCTTAGACATCGAGGAATCGTAAATTTAGCTTTGGAGGGAAGTGTGTGGGGTAAAAATCGCAGAGGGAGACCAAGAGACGCGTATAGTAAGCAGATTCAAGTGGATGTGGGTTGTCGTTCTTATGAGGAGATGAAAAGGCTTGCTCAGGATAGAGTAGGGTGGAGAGCTGCATCAAACCATTCTCCGGACTGAAGACCATAACAACAACAATATCACTTCTCAAAAACAGTGACAGCAACGACCAAATCATGCTTTTTTACGAACCTCTCTCTCTTTCCTATTCCCCTAAAATAAATAAATGCACAGCACAGGTGAAACAATCGAGCAGAGAATGCGAGAAATATGTTTTTTAATGTAACTTATGTCGTCCTTTCTGGAACCAGTATTATGTAGGGAAAAAAACGCGTTAGGCTTATGAAAGATACGCATACGTCATATTCCAATACATACATGTGACCACATTTATTTATTATTATTGCGCACTGCATCTAGGTTACAAGTTCTCTGCAGTTGGTAATCGCGTTTGGAAATATTACATTTTTTTTCTTCTACAGGAAGGGACAGATAAGCGCAGAATCTCTCCCTGGTGACTCTAACAGGTGTTACATGGCTGGAATCCATTGTGAAAGAATCCTTTCGCCTGCTGCTTACACAGAATACTCATCCATTAGAGATCAAATCACCTGTACTTTGCGACAACGCATGCAATATCTCATCGAAAATGAGCATTTGACCTGTCCATTCTTAAACCTAGATCAATGTATCGCTATCTCCCCACCAGTTCTACGCCTTCCGACAATATTCTTCTGAACACTTAGGTATTTTAACTTTGCCCATTATATACTGGTTATAACACTGCTTGTACACCACCGACTCTTATGATACCTGCAATTTCGTATGGAGCACTAGGTTATGCATAAAACGACCGCGTGCTAACTGTGGTTGTCATTCCATCGATTTTTTTAACTCTGCAGATGGTTGCTCCTGCATTTAGATACAATGCAACCCTTCTCCAAACGGGGAATGTAACATGTTTGACGTGTATTCTGCTAATTTTTTGGTCAATACAACGACGCTTTAGTGTAAAAGCAAATATTTTTATCCACACTATCTGTTTAAACCGGGCTTGCACATATGCAATAGCATCATTTAAAGCCTGTGTCTTCGACATATAACCCAGTTTTTGTTTACCCTTCTTCTTAGGAGTTGTGGAATAACGTAGGCGATATCTACGTCCGTGGAGAATGAAGTCCTGGAATGCTAAAAAATATAGCTCCTTGCTCGACACTCCAAGTAATCTCTCCAACTGATCTTTAAAAGCGTATGCTAGCCGGGACCGTATGGATGGGGGCGATGCACAGCACAACGACGCACTTTGTAAATACCGTATCTTCCCTTTTAGAACACTTAACAATCTTCTTGCACAGATCCATAACCACAATCCCCCATCCTGGTAATGCCATCTTCTCGACCCAGCGAAAAAATAAAAGTCCTCACAATCACCTGCCTGGACGCTTTATAAAACCGATAACTTTGCTTACACCAGGACTCATGATTTTTCGACAAATCCAGAAATAGTAGCTTTGTCTTATCTCCAGCGTTTGCAGTATCGAACTTGCTGAATTTACTACGCATCTATCTAGATCCACACATCTATAACAATACCTCACCGCACACGCACTCCATTGGCTACAACTAACGCACTTTAAGTTACCAAACTATGCACACTAGCAGTAAGTAGCTAACACTAGCATTCGATTAAACAGGCGATGCTTCGACGAAAGATCACTACAAAAGTTTTTTTTTTTTTTTTTTTTTTTTTTTTTTTTTTTTTTTTTTTTTTTTTTTTTTTTTTTTTTTAGAACCACAAAAGTCGGCTTCTTTAGAGCTCTACTGCGATGTGTATTTAGAATATGTCAACACTTTTTACTTAAATTCCATCCCATCTATCCTACAACACTCTCTGTAAGTGCCAAACATTTCCAACACAGTAACAGAACAAAACCTGCAGTTAACACTAACCTGCAACAAACGGATTTAGCCATCCCAACTCCTTTGTTACAAAAAAGTTTCAACCCAACTAGCATGCTGCAAGCTCTGTATATGTCCAAACGCAACCCAGACAGGGCTATCCTTACAGTCGTCACTAACCCAGCACTAACTCTTAAGTTACTCCACATAAACAAGTTACCACAGACGGTGTTATAACCGCGATCAGTAACAGACAAGATCTCCCAGACACAATGCATTTTTTAATAAAGTTTCGATCTCTCTCAACCCAATAACTGAATTGTAGCTGCAGGCGAGTGCGGACCTGTTGACTCATCGTAGACGCCGGTTTGGAGAGCGCACGTCTTACACATGTAAACATACCTGTCCACGCTCGCACCTGACCTGGAGAAGTTATCGGTTTAATTTTTCCTGGCCGCACCAGATTCCGAATACACGAGATATATTTTTACGAAGATAGAATTACGTTGATTGTAATAACCGACAAAAGAATTAAAAAACGATCGAAATTCTGCAGCTATACCATAGCTCTTAATACACCATCATCCCAATCAAGACAGCCTTTACAACCCATAAAGAGACAACCGCACACATGCGTATTACCGACAAATACTGCAACATTTCCTCGCAGCTGACACAAGCGATGTTTTTACCGTACGAGCTGACTACAGCAGTCGTTATAAATTTTATACGCAGATACATACACAGACAGTAGGATGAGCGCTAATTTGATATGTAGCTATTACAGAAACGAAACATAGTTTTTTTTAGAAATTCTATAAGAAGAAGAAGAAGAAGAACGAAGAACGAAATTTATACAAGATGAACCAATGTGCAATAAGTCAAACCCCACTCCATACAGCAATAACATCGATTTAAACGGTCGCTTTGCTTAGCTGTAGAATAGAACAACAATTACACCTCCCTAACAGATACTTTACCGAGGGAGTTACTGCTCTCTGGTAACAAGCAACCTGTCTTCTGGTATCTTCTCCTAAGCCCTGTAAGACCGAAACGTTCTACTCCAGAAGCTAGAAGTCTTTACAACAACAATTAACTGCTGCAGATGCAAACTGTAACTGATTTTAGGTAATCACATCGACAAAGAACGGGATTACATCCTTTTTTTTAGGTCAAAAGTAGCCACAGATCAGAGAAATTCAAATCAAAACCACTGGTTTCTTACCTAGTAAGACACCCAGTTGTTATTCGAAAATGCTTTTTGCATGATCATTCTATACAAAGAACCATTTAAAATAAAAAATATATAAAAAAAACAGCACTTTATTGTACAACTCTTTAACCCTAACCACTTCTTGTACTCGGTGGATGTCCATATGAGGCTCATACTAAGCAAAAACTGGGAGATTCGTACATCCTACACTAATCCTCTCGCACAACAGAGCTAGCACCTTTAATCTTATGCTTCCGTAGATAGTAAATAAGAACTTTTACTACATTTAGCATATATGTCTACATACAGGAAACAAGGTTATATACATCTAGACACAGAATACAACTCATTCTTTATTATTCTTGTTATGTGTAACTCTAATTTTCTCCTCTGTAACTTTTTAACTTGTAATTTTAGTTCCACATCGGCGTCTCCTATTACCGTTCCAGCCAGAAGTTCGAAAGGTACAGGGAAGGTATGTTCTCGAACTCCATTACGTATCTTCGTTTCCTCCTGCATTCCAACTCCTTTATAGCTCTGCACCTTCTGGCAATGCTTCTAAACGAGAACAATCGGGTATTTTAACTTTTCCCATTATTTCCTGTATAGCATACCGGTTATAGCACTATGCGTCCCTATGTCTGTACGTTACCAACTCCTGTGGTAATTTCCGCATGGTACACGATTGCTTGTTATTCCATCCGTTCTTAACGCTGTAAATGACTGCTCCCAGTCCTCCACATTTGGATGCAATGTAGTCCCTTCTCGAAACGAGAATGCAATACGTTTTTCGTGTGTTGCTTAAGTCTGTGTTATACATTTACTCTTTTCGCTGGAGTTGTGGAATGACATTGTTTGTAGGTACCAGACCTAATTCGGCGATATCTATATCTGGAGGCCGTGTGGAGGATAATGTTCTGGATTGGGAGAAGTATGTTTCCCCTGCTTTAATGTAGCTTTTAAGTGTACTACTTATATCGTCTTTGCCAGTGTCAGTATTATGAATCTCCATGTAATTTACAGGTAGACAATTGAAACTAAAAGCTGATAGAACGTAATGTATAAGCTTTTATCGATCTGGAAGGCTTTTTTTTACCTGTACACCGATCAATTTTCAAGTATTTTTATTACCCCATTACACAAATTGCAAGACACTATTAAACACTACGAAGCATCTGTTGTCCCAAATGTTTGTTATTCGCCTCTACATGGTGAAAAAGCACTTTGCAGATACAGTTTATTTTCGTTTAAAACACTTAAACAGTCTTGCACAAGATCAAAAACACTATCCATCCGGTAATCGTATATTGTAGCCTCCAGCCTTGTAATACTCCTGCTGTCGACCCAATGACGAAGTACGTGCTCAAATGCAGCAAATAGACCTCTATCTCTCTTTTTAGGGTAAATTAGGTCACGGATCTCAAAATTCACACCAGGACGTTCTCCACATTATGGTTTTGACTGATATTTCCAGACGAAGTACTAAATAACCTCCATATAAGCGAGATTCTAGAGGCGTTCTTCAGGACTTGTGGTATAGAGACATGTGCGTAGAATCGAATCCTGCATATGACAAAACATTCAGCTGAAACGCAATGGTGGCGAGTCCCGAAGCGCAACAGCTGGGGAGGACCTCCCGACTATAACGAAGACACACATCCGCCGCAACTCCCACCAGGTGTTGTATTGGAATATATATATATATATATATATATATATATATATATATATATATATATATATATATATATAAGGGATGGTTGGAGAAGCCTCCAGGTCACATCCTCGAAACGCAAAGCATGTTCCCGGGCAGCTAAAATAACATTTATTGTTTTCTCAGATTTTTATATTTATATCAACATAGAACTCTCAAATAGCATCTGTTTGATAAAAGTTAAGATTATGAGCCAATTTATTCAAATTATCTACTACCAATAATAATAATTATAATAATAATAAGCCTAACTTTTATGATGAAGGAAAGTGGTTTGTTGTGGAATTTTGTTATGTACAGTTTATGGCAACAACAAAGTACTGTAATGTATAATATGTCGCTACTCTCCGTTTTCTTAGTCATATTTTGATATTACTGAAGTGTTATTGCTCACAAGTTCTCCTATCAAATCAAATGTTCAAATGTTTGTAGAGCTTACAGGACTTAACTACAGAGTCATCAGTCCCTAAACTTACAAACTACTTATGAAGTACCTAATACTAAGGACGGCACAAATATCCATGCTTGAAGGGGGATTCGAATCCCCTACCGTAGTGACTGTGCTGAACGTGACTGGCGCGCCGCAGACAGCTCGGCCACCATGGCCGGCTGTCCTATCCTGAAGTAAGAAACCACGTAATTTCTGTTTATGGGGTATCCAGTCCAAATGTAGGCCTATGAGTTAAGAAGGTATCAGTATGTCTGTAAAAATTTTTATGCAATATTATCTTAAAGAAGATCCTGCCCATAGAGAACAGTCACACAGCAGAGACAGTGGTGAATACGATACTCTTATAGACAGTACCAGCACTTTATTTTGTGCATGTGTAAAGCCTACTTTCCATTCCTCATCTCAAGCAACTACCTATATATTATCTGCTCATTTCACTCACAGCAATCTAAGTTGTACTCTTAACTTGCTGCCTAACCACACTGTTGGTAATCGCAAAATATTCGAAAATAAAGGATAAATATTTTTGGCAAATGATGAATTATAATATTATTTAAGCTATAGTCTTTGGTTCTTGTCTAATCACACCCTTAGAAATCACAACATGTTCTGAAAAATTGCTAAATATTTGTGACAAGTAAAAATATGAATGTCACTGCTGGTATCAGAATCTATTTCAAAGAGTAAGCTAAAAGAAAAACATTACCGGATATCAGGAATCTAACAATCAAGCATTACATATGAAATACAACGTGCCTTTAACCATCAGGCTAAACATCGCTGCCTGACAGTTTTCATTAGTTTACAACTTTACAACTTTTACAATCAATGATTAACATTTAATTGCAAGAAATCCTATCAAAGGTGTTGTGGTTTTGGCAAATCCTCTGTCCATGAAAGCAGTCTGCTGTAGCTGTTTGAGAAGGAAAGCTGGCTACAGTGTCTCCTGCACTTGTAGCCGAGCTGGCACCCAACGCTTGAGCACTAAATGACACATGAACATTACCAAATTCCTGTGTATTGGGCCCATAAGTCAATGATGTCATGCTTGTCGTGCAAACAGAGAAACACTTTAAAAAGAGTACACCAAGTGATTTGCTCTTTGTACTGATATCACATTTCACAGGGTCTGGAAGAGCTGCAATGTAGCACAACAGGGTTGATTTAAATGCAGTTTATTATTTCAACATATATTACATTTAATAGTATTCAAAACCGCGGTGGAGTAGCCAAGCGGTCTAAAGCGCTTCGCTGTGGAGCACGCGGTTGCTTGCTGTCAGAGGTTCGAGTCCTCCCTGGGGCATGGATGTGTGTATTGTCCTTTAGGTTAGTAGTTTGTTAGCTACGGACTGATGAACACACAATTTGGGCTGATAGATTTACAAAAATTTGAACATTTGAATAGTATTCAAACTAAAATAATAAATACATCCACAAGGGCTCAGAAATTAGGCTGTTCACATGTTCGTATACACTAGCTGCCACTGTTCAAGCCGTTTTCTTAGGTTCCTGTCTAATTACACACTTGTAACTAGGAACATGTTCATCTATAAACAGCCAACTATCTGTGAAACGGCACAGAATAATTGTTACTGACAAGCTCCTCATTTGAGGAACAGTAATTTAAGCTTTCTTCTTAGGTTCCTGCACATTTTCCCTTTCATATATAGTAATGTATGTGGAAAAACAACCAAATACTGTAAATCAGACTTGCAATACATTAATATTGTTGTCCTTGAATCTCCTACAAACATAAAAAGATGCAAAAGAAATATATTTTTAACAGGATTCGAACCTAAAAATTCCAATCCTTCCTCTCGCAGTCCCTCACTCAAACCAGATAAGATTAGATAAGTTGTTCATTCAATAGTTGATGTTCATGTAAAACAGACAAATACAACACTATTTCAGAAGGGAATACTACATCCTGGAATGAAACTATATAATGCTTTACCTGAAGCCAGAAAAACAGTAAGTGACACAAACAAATTTAAAATTGTCATGAAGGATTACTTGGTAAAGCACTGTTTCTATTCAGTAGATGAGTACCTAGAGGAAAAAAATTCAGTACCAGCTAAAATAGTATAGTAAAATGTATAGACTAAAAAAGAAACAAAGTACAATGTAAATTTACGTTTAGTTATTGTGATGTACGTTGAAATGGTCCAATATCTATTGTACTCAATACAGTCCTAGAGTCACAGGACCAGTAAATAAATAAATAGATCTGTGTTAAGGAAATTCTCAGAGATGTGCAACATGGCCCTTTTTTACAAGCTGATATTGTAATAATAATAATACTGATACATATATATATATATATACATTTCTTTTACAAGCTAATACTAACAGTATGAATACAGATACATATGTCATTTGGTTCTATTTAAAAATTCTTCAGTGGAGTAGAAGGAGTTGGCCACTAGAAAGTCTTTTAGGATACTCTAAAACTGATCTTTATTTTTAGCTAAATTTTTTATGGTTGGTGTTAAATTATTGAAAATATGTGTTCCTGAGTAGTGGACCCCTTTTTCAACCAAAGTAAGTGATTTTAAATCCTTGTGTAGATCAATTTTGTTCCTGGTATTGTAACTATGAACTGAGTTGTTTGTAAGGAAAAGTAATATATTATTTGTTGACAAATTTCATTAAGGAAAAAATAGAATGAGAGGCAGTAGTTAATATGCCCAGTTCTTTGAAGAGGCTCCTAAATGACATGCATGAATTTACTCCACAAATAGTATGTATTACAGGCTTGTGGGCTCAGACAGCTTTTGCTTGACTTGAAGAGTTACACGAAAATTTTGTACCAATATGATATTATGGAATGAACATCAGCAAAATATGCAAGCGTTTTATATTTTTATGTCTCTTATGTCTGATAACACTCGTACTGCATATACAAATTTATTAAGTTGCATCTGCAGTTCTGTGGTGTGCTCCTCCCAACTGAATTTATTATCAAGCTATAATCCCAGGAATTTAATACTGTGAACCTCTTCTATCTGCTTTTCTTCATACTTTAAGCACATGCTGAACTGCATGTAGTGAGTCTCTTTAAAGAGACTGAGTTGGCTTAAAAGCATTTATTATTGTTTATGAAAATATCATTAGCAGACCTTTCTAGAACTATGCTTGACATGCTATTTATTAGAATCTGCAAACAAAATGAACTCTGCTATTTGCGGTGTAATGGATGAAAGGTCAGTAATGTAGACACAAAAAGTACTGGCACTAAGATAATTTATTCTCAATCTGATGATGACTGATGGCTTAATTCCCTAGTTCTTGGATTGGAACCCTTTGTTTCCTGTGAGAAAGGTATGACTTGCACCAATTTGCAGCAATTCCTGTGAGACCATAGAATTCTAATTCACTTAAAAGATGTTATGGTTCACACCATCAAATGCCTTTGAGAAATCACAGAAAATACCTGTTGCTTGTAATTTATTATCTAATGAATTAAGTTCATTCTCACTGTAAGTGTAAATATCCTTCTTGATATCCCACCTTTTCAGAAAGCCAAACTGTGTTCTAGACAATAGACCTATGACATTTGAGGTCAGGTGGTTGAGTAAAAGCCAATTCACACTCTCCATCATGTCACTGTCAATGATAAAATTCCACAATGTATTTCTAATGTCGGCATTCACACTGTCCATCACCGGACCATCATGTCATGTCAACATCACATCAAGCTTTCTCAAGAAGAATGTTTTGACAGAAGTCGTCTGCTAACATCGGAAGTTAATCTATTTTTGTCACGAGATTTTCACATTTTAGTCGACGATTACATGATTTATATGCAAATGTGTATTATCAATCTTTATTTTCTTGTTATAACTTCGTTTTAGCGTTAAGTTCAAAATGTTGCATGGTGAGTTAAATGTTTTTCTCAATTGAGTGTCTCCTAAAATCGAGGTCGGATATCTAAAACTGAAAATTGGTTTATGTCTCATAATATTGTAACAGAAAAGACCGAATCAAACTGTTTATTTAAATAAGACTGTAATTTCATGAAGCACTTGTCATTAAATAACATTTTAAATGAAACATTCATTGCTAATAAAAGACAAACATTCGTTCTGCTCACATCTCTTGGAACTGCAAACCTTTATCCTATGCAAGTGTGTTGGGTAGATTGAGGTTATGTGAAAGTTACGTGCGTGTTTAATAGAATCTTTCCGGAGACAATTGTTGCACGTTTGCGGAATAAGGTATATTGTTCTCAAGAGTCTACTAGTGCAATGGCTGGTGAAGATGTGAATTTATGTGTATACTGCAAAGGAATAGTATCTGACGTGGACAAAGCTGTCCAGTGTGAGGGTTTTTGTTGTTTATGGTATCATTGTAAGTGTGTGGAAATTTCTGATGACGAGTATGAGTCTATGATTATTTTAGGCGAAAAATCGAGATGGCTATGTTCACAGCATGGAATGAGACTAGATATTTTAGTAAAAAAAAGTTTTTGACATTGAAAGCATTTTAGAACTAAATGCTACTGTCAACAAGCTGGCATACTTAGTTAAGGGTGTGGTAAATGATAATGTAATCCTGAAAAAGAGACTCGACATGGTTTCCGAAAATTCAATTGATTTAGGGAACAAAGTGTCACTTAACCAGGAAAAAGAGGTCTGTTTACCAGTACAAAAACTCCATCAAGAGGAAGAGATTATTCGTACACAGTCTTTCAAATATTCTAATAGGCAACCATCGATACAGAAACACAAACAAGATGATGAAATCAGAGTGACAGAGTTATCCAAAAACACAAACGTTCTATCAAATACTACTGAAGGAGTAACTGTCAATTCATACTCCTCAAAACCTTCTCTTTACAGTTCAGTTCCTGTGCGTAAAAATGCCTCTGCAAAAAATACTGTACAGATTTTAAAAACAACAGACTTAACCCATGGAAAAGGTAAAAATACGAAATCTGTTGTAATTGGACCTAATATCTCAAAAAGTGGCCTTAAATCAGCAGAGAAAAAGAAATGGATTTTTATCTCTTGGTGTGACAATGAGACTACAGTGGAGCAAGTTCAAAGTTATATTAAAGATGGGGGTATTGTGAATTTTAGCTGTGATCAGCTTAGAACAAAACATTCTTCATATAACAGCTTTAAGGTAAGTGTGTCAGAGAAGGATTTTACTGTTTTACTTAAAGAAGACTTTTGGCCAAGTGGCATTTTTGTGAAGGAGTATGAACTACCTATAAACACTTCTAAGACAAAACTTATTGGGCCAACTGAAAATAGGACACAAACTCCTTTTTTAGGGAACAGTATCCTGACGTAAACAGCTGTAATCCGAAAGAAAAACATAAAACTAACCTACGTCTTTTGAACCAAAATGTTGAAGGTCTAGGCAATAAGTTCGATTATGTTGAACAATTTGTCATTGATTTCCTTCCTGACTGTTTTGTACTAACTGAGCACCAATGAGGTGCACATGATTTAAATCTTTTCAAGTTTATGAATTATACATTGATTTCATTTTATTGTAGAGCTGCTCATAAAGGCGGTGGAGTTGCTGTTTATTTGAGAGACTCCCTGGTAAGATTTATCTCACAAATCTGTTGGATGAATAATTATTGTGTAGATCTGGATTTTGAAATGGCTATGGTGGCAAATTTGTATTTTTTGTTCTGGGGATATATAGATCCCCAAATAGTTCAGTCCATGTTTTTAATGAGAAGTTAGAATCTGTTTTAAATAATATTTATGAAAATGCTCAAGTATGTGTTTTAGGTGATTTTAATATAGACACACTAAAAGAGAACAGTGATAGGACACAATTTTTGGACCTAATTGCAACTTACGGGTTAACTGACTGTTTAGGACATATAATAACCAGAATGACACGTAATAGCGTATCATTCATTGACCATGTAATTACTGATATAGATTGTTTAGAGGCTTCTGTGATAAATGGTTTTGTAGCTGATCACTTTGCACAGTTAATAGATTTCAATAATTTACTGACACAGAACTGGTTCAGATCTGTGGAATTTAAGAGAAAATTCACTGATAGAAATGTTGAAATTTTGAAGCACAGTTTAGCCACTGAAAATTGGGACCTTGTCTTTTCTAGTGAAGGGGTGAACAACCAACGGCAGGCCTTTTTAGATACTCTTATATGGCACCTGGATATGAATTGCCCAGTAAAAAAAAATCCTACAAGCAAAATAAAATAAATGATAGTAAAATTGGAAAGGTCTCATTGGATGCTCATGCACTCGAACTACGTTCAGAAATGCTTAACATGTATGATCTTTTTGTATATACTGGTAATGAATTGTATAAAGTAAGATACAAGAGATATAAATTACTATTTCGTAAGGAGGTTAAAAAAGCTAAAGCTGAAAGTATAAAATCTAAGATAGCATCATCTGACAATGTGTCTAAGAGTTCTTGGGCATTTGTTAAGAATATTAGAGGTCAAGATAGTGCAAGTATGAAAAAAGAAAATGTATCTTTAATAATAAATGAAGAGGTCATTCATGACCTTCATATTATCAGTGAAAAATTTAATGACTATTTTGTTGACTTGGTAAAAAATGACCCAATCGTACCAGGACAAACTTTTCATAATGACATAGACTTTAGTATGCCATATGCCACTTGGGTATGCCACTTAAAATTACTACTAGAAATGTTATTGAAGCCATTGATACACTTAAGAATAAATCTTCATCAGGATGGGACAATTTTTCTCCCAAACTCTTAAAGCAATGTAAATTAGAATTGGCTCCCATTCTAACCCATCTTATCCAGTTGGTCTTTACAAGTGGTATATTCCCAGATCTCCTTAAATTTACTATTGTTAAACGTATCTATAAAAAGGGACCCAGAACTAATGTTCAAAATTTTAGACCGATATCACTTACATCCGTTTTTAGTAAATTAATAGAGAAATTTCTTGTCCTTAAACTTGATGATCATTTTACCACTAGAGGACTTTTGGCTGATTTCCAACATGGCTTTCGACAAGGCAGGAGCACAATATCTGCGGCTGTGGACTTTGTATATGATGCTCTGGACAAGCTCGATTCTGGTTGTAAGGTGACAGGTCTGTTTCTTGATTTATCTAAGGCATTTGACCGTGTTAACCATGTAATTCTTTTGCACAAACTAATGGCATATCATGTACCTAGATGGATATTAAGACTTATTCATTCCTTTCTAAAAAATAGAACCCAGTGCACAGAAATTCAATTTTATGATGGAAAGACTTTGCGGGGGGTGCAATCGGGCAAATGCATGGTTGGTTCTGGAGTTCCTCAAGGTTCCCATCTTGGTCCCTGTCTCTATATTTATTATGTTAATGCATTCCCATCTGTTTGGAATGTTTCCACCAGAATGTATGCAGATGACACTTCAGGGCTGTGTTGGGCAAATAGTAACCAAGAATTAAAGGCAGTTATTACAAACTTTGTCGAGGTTGCATGTAATTTTGTTACAGATATTGATTTCAAAGTTAACATGAGCAAAACTGAGTTGGTGAATTTTGGCATAGGAAACCATGTTCCTGCTATATCTGTTGTAAAGAATACTACATTTTTTGAAAGTAATGATTTTGTAAATTTTTAGGTATGTTTTTTGATAAAAACTTTGTATGGCAGAAGCATATTGATTATTTGTGCTCCAAGATGTTAAGTGGCACTTATCTGTTAAGACGTCTTTCACATTATCTGGACTCACACACTTTAAGGATTGTTTATTTTGGACTCATTTACCCCTACATGGCATATGGCTTATTACTGTGAGGAGGTACCTACCAAAGCTACATAAACAGAGTTTTCTTGATACAGAAAAGAGCAGTCACACTTGTGGCTAACGTGGATGGAAGATCATCTTGTAGAAACTTATTTATTGACTATAAGCTGCTCACTTTATATGCACTATATGCTTACCAGGTTATCATAATGGTAAAAGAGGACCACAAATATACACATGTGACTGATCAAATACATGAATATAACACAAGACAAAAGCATGATCGTTTTAGAATACGAAGAAACTTTTCCAGAACTGAAAATAGCCCGTATGTGAAAGGAGTTATCCTTTATGATAAATTACCTAGCTACTTGAAGGAACTAGAAGGATCTAAATTTAAAATTAAACTCAAGAACTGGCTTATATCTAAATGCCCTTACAGTCTAGATGACCTCCAATAACTTGTACATCAAAGATTATTGCATGTATTGTTTTGTTGTATGGTATGAACAGTTTATACTATATGTATAAAAGTGTGTGTGTATATGTGTATAGATTTTTGCCATATATT
Source organism: Locusta migratoria (assembly GCA_026315105.1). Taxonomy (NCBI): domain Eukaryota; kingdom Metazoa; phylum Arthropoda; class Insecta; order Orthoptera; family Acrididae; genus Locusta; species Locusta migratoria. The sequence continues at coordinate 511,243,692 of CM048755.1, forward strand.
ATTGTGTATGTTATTTTGTTTCCTTTTTAAATCAGACACAATGTATGTAGGCAAACTTAGTATGTAATTTTATTTTGCTTGTCTTCTCTCTAGTACTGTTTTTAGTCTTGGCATGAGATATCACCACATTTTTAGCTTTCATTTACACACCGAGACGCATGTCACTTCATTTTATATTCTTGTATTCTTTTTATTTAGTAAATTTAAGAACTGGGTTAATCAAAATGTCTTTACAGTCTAGATGACCACCAATAACTTGTTCATCAAAGACTCCTGTATGTATTGTTTTGTTGTATGGTATAACTATTGAATACTGTATGTATATAAGTGTGTGTGTGTATGTGTATATATTTTGCCATAGATTATTGTTTATGTACCTTGATTCCTCTTTTAAATCAGACACAATGTATGTAGGCAAATGTAGTATGTAATTTTATTTTGCTTGTCTTTTTTCTAGTACTGTTTTAAGACTTGGCATGATATATCACAGCATTTTTAGCTATCATTTTTACACTGGGGTGTATGTTACCTCATTTTTTATAGTGGACTGCATTCTCTTTTCTCTCTTTTCTATCTGATTTTTTTACATGTAATGTTTTAAGGTATGTCTATACCTCAAAAAGCTTTTAATCTTTTACTCTTGATCTTGGAATGATTTTTTTAGCTGCATTATATCTATTTCTAATTTTTGCTTTTTTATGATCTAACATTATATGTAATCCTGCATGATTTGTTTAACTGCATGGCATGATTTTCTATTTTATTTTATTTACCTTACCTCTATCCATTGTGACAAATATATGAGAAAAAATGACGTATTGTAATGCATGAAACACATGTTTTATACAATAAAGTTAAATTTGAGTTGTTTACAAGGGTATAAACAATGTCAGCAGGCAAATCGTAATGGATAAAGTAAACAGGTTCCATTTATGCTCTTATAAATATTGTTTTTATGTGTTCATATGTTTAGTTTTTCGGTTGAGAATAGATGTCAATGTTTTGAAATTTTATTTCAGTTCCCAGCATTTTGCCACACTAACATAGGCCTACATTGTAAAGTTTTCTTTGGCTGTCAATAACATTTAGCATTGTTGTTCCCTCAGTACCAGTATTAAACTATGACTTTCTATGTAACAGATCAATACTCATAACCTCACTTTCAACATCGCGTATTGTGATGGGCGAATTGACATGATGGACAGTGTGAATACAATGTGATTCCTTTCGAAGTGTGAATACAGCTTGAAGTGACAGTGATGTTGACGTGACGGACAGTGTGAATTTGCCTAAACAGCTTTTACATTACCTTTCCTAAAATTATTGAGAATGTAAAAGTGAAATCGGTCTGTAGTTTGACGGTATCTCTTTATCCCTTTCTTGAATAGACATTTAATATCCGCATATTTTAACTAATCAGGAAATGTTCCAGTTATTATAGACTGGTTACACAAATAACTTAAAATTGTACTAAATTCACAAGAACACACTTTAATTAACTGTGTTCATATTTCATCACAACCACGAAATGCTTTGGTTTCTAAAGATTATATTATGAAAATCAGTTCTTGTAGTGAAGTGAGTGACATATTCATGTAGCTGAAGTTATTTGTAAATGCTAGTTTCAAATAGTCAAGGGCATTATTTACTGACCCTGACAACCCCATACTATCTTTAACAGATGTAAAGTATTTGTTAAATAGATTTGCAACACTATGTACATCAGTTAGGCCTACTAATGTATCATCCACTCTTAACTCTATCTGCTCCTATTCCTTTCTGGTTCTACCAGCCTCCTCTTTCACTGTATTCCATATTGTTTTTTTTTATGTTGTCTGATTTTGCTATCTTCTTCTCATAGTTCCTTTGTTTAGATATCTGAATTACTTTTTCAAAAATATTTTAAAGTATTCCTTATATTTAGCTAAATCATCATTATCATACTCTTAGCTCATAGATACATTTTCCTTTTTGTCTTACACAAAATCATTATTCCTTGTGTAAGCCATAGTTTTATTACAGACTTCTGTTTAATTTGATTTACTTTTTTATAGTTTTCAAATATGATACTGACATTATTAATGAAAGTTTTACGGTATATTTTTCATTCATGCCATGAACTATAAACATCTTTCCAGTTCAAACTTTTGAACAGTTTTCTAAAATTGTCAATTTCGGGTGGATTGACTACTCTCCTGTATGCATATTCAGCAGTCTTCGTAATCTTCTTAGAACGACGAGTCCACATTGGCGTTCCGTTGGCACCCACATCTATAATTAATATGTATTTTGCTTAGACCTTTCAGGGTTATTCCATCAATCACTGATACTCGCCTGTAATTGACATTCCATCTAACAAAGCGAAACGTTTGTGACTAAACTGCAGTGTACTATGCCAGTAAAATAGTATTTTGTCATGATTTACACTTCAAATGTTCTTTACAAATTTGTCGAAGAACAAAGGCCAATATCGTACATATACTTATTTATGTAAGAGGAACGCAACAGGTCATAACGTCTACTTATTGGTAGCTAATCTCGTAAATTCCTCTAGCCATAGAAATTGTTAGTATAGTTTCTGTCGTTCGATTCATTGTTTTACTATCGATATTAACTACAGTATCGAAGGTCGAATGGCGTTAGCCGCTCGGTACTTGTTAGTACAACGGTTTGTTTGTGTGCGGGTGGTTGGTGTTGTGTTGTTAGCCGTGTTCGTGTTGTGCTTGAACCATTTTACGGATTCGTTTTGTCATACGTCGGTTTGATTACCAAATTCCACGATATCGGAAATGAAGAGATCACAGGAGGTGTGTAACGGAAATTAGTTTACCTTTAATTTTTATCAGAGCAGAAAACGTGTTTTACTGTGTACAGTTTCAAATTGTGTGTTAACCAAAAAAATAATAAGCAGCTAAATTATAATAAATACGTTTAGTATATTTCTTTTTCTGCTGGTGAAACCGTATTTGATAATGTTTTGTACATGTTGAAGTGATCTGTTCGTTGCAACTACAAATTATGTACTAATGTAAAATGAAGTATTTGTGTCTCATGTTGATCTAATTTCCGTATTATATGCAAATGTAGTATGGCAATACGATGGGAGCACACACATGTAAACATTGCTGTTAGCTTCAGAGTCTACAACACACTGCTACTACTCTTACTACAGTTCCATGTCGATCCCCAAGCTACTCTGGAAAAAACAATCATCTCATGATGAGTGGGATTTTCGTACAGAAAAATAATAGGGCTTTAATATTATTGTGGTATCAGTCAATTTAGAATCAGAATTCTGTCAGCAATCTACAATTTATATTAAACATTGTTTAACAGTTTTGTAAATAAATGTATCTTTGTTACATCTCTCGTATCGTTGGACAAATTCCTGCCCAATTTTAGCCCCTGATTGAAAATTTTTTCTATTGGTATATTTAAGTTGGCTGCATACTGTTGTTGTTCCATGATAATGTGCCTTCATGTTAATGACATACTTACTCATTGTTATGTCCAAAACATTAGTATATGAATTGCACAGTACGAATTTTTGAGTATTTCTCTATAGTGAGCTCAACAAATATTTCACATTATTGTTGGTTATAGCCTCTTCCTACAACTTTAAAATTGTGTATATGATTGGTGTCTTTTTGGGGAGTTATGGTTTTCTGCCTGCTGGAGAAACTGCTTCCAAACCTTCACCCTGCCACTGCTGGAATTTTGTTGCCAATGTGTAATTAGTTATATGCCCCTTCTGTAGGCGGTTTTTCTAACTAGTGCTTTGATGAGAAATTTATCAACAGAAAAAGAGACAGGTGGTTGCAAAAAAATGCAGATTACAATGGTTACTTTCCTCTTTTCAGTTAGGCCTACTCCATAATTTTTTTTTTTTGTAGCCATTCTGGGTACTTAGACAAATGCAGTCCTATTAGATTATTATGTACTGGCCTATATAGGACTATGCATCTAATGTTGTTTAAGTCTGCTAATTGCATAATGGCTCGGACAGTGTACTCTTACAAAAAACTAGTACGCCTTATTACTTTGTACATTCAGATTGTATGTTTCATACAAAATTATGTATTTTTCCACATATATGCCTACTTGTCATTAGATTTTATCAAAATTTCACTGTAGAGCAGGAGAAGCATTTAAATAACACTGTTGCTATTTTTCTCGTGATTTGTAATTTTAACAGGGAATCCACATTACTGTGTAATTGCTTCATTTCTTACAGTACCCATTTTTCTTAAAAGTCCCTCATTTATTACAAGAGCTATGCCAAGGACTGAATAGCTAAGGCCATGTTATTTGATTAATTTATCTACATCTGCATATTATGATTGATGATGATAAACTTCACCATTAGTACAGTAGATATCCATGTTTCACTTCTGCATGACAATTACATAGTCTACATTTCTGTCTAGAATTATATTAATGAATTAATGTTGTACAAATAATATCACAGTAGGGGTTCATCCACAGCAGCATACAATATCAAACCATTATGACTTATTACAGATTAATTAGGTGAAATAATTGTTGATTTATTGAAAGCATATGTGATCCATGTCTTACTGTGACATCTGTTGCAAGAAATGGGGTGGGGAGGTGTGTATGCTCACTGGACACTTAATATTGTATCAATTCTGAAAAACTGCTTCAAGTTAATCAAATCTCTATTGTAATGACACTATGAGCTAACATTCTCTCTGCAGTTGTGGTCAATGAGGCATCTCACATTTCCTAAGCAGTCAATAATGTACTTCCCAAGTGTCACAGATAATTATTGAATGTACATCCTCCAGTCCACTCAATGATTGTTGTTAGGCTCATTTATTTTTTTCAGTCTATTGAGGAAATTGGGCTACTTACCAGTGAATCGAATTTCTCTATATGTCTCAACAGGAACTACCATTCACTGTGGGATACAGCCCTTGCTTGGTACAATATATTGAGCCTATGTCAATATTTTTAAAACTCATCATTATCCAACTATACCATTCTAAAACTGTCAATATCATTATGAAGTAAACATTGAGCATGTGAGGGCCTCTTTAGAGAATATTGTTTAATTAGTATTTTTTCCATTAAATTAAGGTAGTATCATATCTCTCGTCAGTTATTTCTAAAACTAAATGTGAGTTTTAAGTTGTTTTACGTAAACCTTTACCACTAAACGTGTATTAATATTGAGTTTCATTTTTTCCCCTTTTGCTTTGTTGTGTATCATTAATTTAACAGCAAAATGAGGATATCTTGCAACTCATTGCAAAGACATTGTCAAATCTGCTGACAGGCATGTAAAAAAAAGACACACACAGAGCTTAGCTGTTTGGTCACGGCCATTGTCAGAAAAAGAATACCCACTTTTGCTTATACTATCACACAGACATAGCTCACTGGCTGTTGTTTTCCTGTCTGTGGCTAGACTATCATTGTTGTGATGAGTTGCAAGTTACCCTCCCCCATTGTGGAATGGTGACCAGAAATTTCCATTATGTATCAACATCATTTAAGGCTGGTTATGCCTTTCAGCATTCAGTACTTTCCAAGAATGCTTGCAATTGAACCAGCTCAGCCTCAAACCGTACACATTGAACATGCAACTCTAAATTGATTACGCATTGCTGCGTGGGATGACAAGATATGAATTATGTACAAGTAATTTTCACAAGTGGTATCCTAAATCCACGCTGACATGGATATTTTGGTAATTTGGAAGAAGTATTATCTATATTTTTTGTAGAAGAATCGTGACTTGTTCATAGGAAATGGCTCGAAGTTCTTGACGAATTTCAGTGTAAATGTCATTGCGCCAACTATCACTGGCGTAAATTGAAGCTGTGGTAGTATGTATCTATGGTATATGATGTTGTAATGTAATTTGGAATAAATGTCAGGTTGGCCTACATATAAGACCGAGGACAAAACACCAACAGTTTTATCTGTATATGGAAATAAAGATAAATTACAGATACCACTTTCAGTGCATAACAAATTTTTAATAAATATTTTCAGAAAATAACACCGAGAACCTGTTACCTGGGTGTGACAGTTTTTCTTACTGTATTCCTTTACATAGCTGTGACTGCAAAGTCTGTTAGATCATAAGAAATCAAAAACTTCTCTGCCACTCACAATAACGAAAAACCAGTAATATATGTTTCCGTGACTAGGAAAAAACACAATTCATAAGTTGTATGTCAATAATTGTTTCAGGAAATGCGTTTCACGCTGAGCTACTTCAGTTGCAAGCAGTCTTGGAAATTACCCAGCATTCAATCTGAACCACAGTACTCCTTATAAAAGTTCTCTGTAATCCCTATACAATGTTAACATTGAGGCCTTGTCTGATGTTAAGCCTGTTACTTCAAAATTATTCTTAACCAAATCCAAGTACTTCCTCCTTGATCTGCCTTGACTCCTCGTATCCTCTGCTGTCAAACCCATTAGTGTCTAATGTAAGCTTGTTCATCCCATGCATCTAACATGACCCCACAATATCAGCAAATTTGCTGTAACTGCTTCATCTATGGTGTTCATTTCCACTTCTCATTGATTTCTTCATTATGGACACCCTCATACCATTTTTCCCATCCATTACGATCTGCAATCATTTTTCCTACTTTAATGTCTGTAAACTCAACCTTATTACTAAGGTAAACTGTATTCTTCAAGCTTCCACTCACATAAAACAAAGTTGGTCAAAATATTGAACAGTGGATTGCTAACTTTGTCTTGGTGTTGACTTCTATCTTGCAGAACTGAGTAGATCATAGACGGGTGCTTACTAAATCAGCTTTACTACAACATGATTCCAGTTCTTTTGCTATGTTGCCGTCCTGGGAAAAAATACATCAAATGTACTTGAAACTGCCTACCTGCTCTAACTTTGTTCCTCTTTTTAACTCTGTTTCCCACAAACATTACTTTTGTTTTGGAGATGCTTATCATCATGCCATAACTCTTACACCTCTGATCTAGCTGTGGAATATTAGATTGCAGCCTTTCAGTCGAATCTGCCATCACAACTAAGTCATCATGTGAGACTGCTTACGGTATTTTGTTTTCACCTCTTTCATCCTGCCACATTATTGTTTTCAACATATTATCCATAAATAATATGAAAAACAATGGTGACAGTTTACAGCCTTGTCTTTGCCTTGAAACTACCATGAACCATTAAACAGTTCACTGTCAATTCTAACTGCTGCCTGACAATCTAAGTAAAGGCCTTTTAACCCTTTCATTCCCAGTGTAATTTCTAGACAAATCCATATTAAATGCAGCTTTACACAGTATTATGAGTAACACTCCTTAAAGTGACATTGTTGTTGAGGAAAAACATGCTTCTAGAATGACGTTTTGCTGCTTGGTGGAGCATGTATTAACATCAGAGGCAGTAATCTCTCAGACTTGTAAGTAATGTTACACTGCAGCCTGTATTTGGCCTTAAGTGAGTGTGTGCATATGGTTCATGTTATTTTATTTCAATAGCGAATTGTCTTTGCTTTGGTGCTGTGGTGAAGATTATGCTAGGATTATTAATCTGACAGTGCTAAAAATCAACAAATTAACTTCTGAAGTAATAATATAATTTGATACAAATGTGTGTTGTGCATGAAAAACAACATTATTACTGTTCGGCCAATAATATTAAAGAACTTTTTTTTATGTTTAGGGCATTGTATTAAAACATAAAATACTAAGTTTTATTTTTTCCAAAGTGGATTTCATAATGTGGGAGTGAAAGGGTTAATTGCTTGCAGAAGTAGCCTCCTATTCCATTATCTTTTAAAACTGACAATAGCTCCCTCCTATGAACATTGTCATAAGCCTTATCTAGATCTGTAAGACATAGATACAATTCCCTGTTCAACTTGTAGCACTTCTCCATTACCTATTGCAAGTCGTGACAGTCTCTAAGAGGATGAAACATGCCGATTTTCATCCGATTTTTCTTTCACTAATACTTGCACTATCCTTTCAACAATAACTGAGAAGATTTTGCCCACAATGTGAATTATAAAAATACCACTGTAGTTGTTACAATCTTTTCTGCTTCTGTGTTTGAAAATTGATGTGATTACTGCTTTTGTCCAGTCAGATGAAACATGACCCAACTTCCATGCCATTTCATTTGTCTTCTGTAACTATTTGTCACCTGATAGATTCCACTACATTTTTTTACTTAATTTCATCTACCCCAGCTGATCTACTGCACTGCAATCTGTTGACCACTCTCTTCACTTCCTCAAATGTGATCTTGTTTCCATCATCATTCCTATCCCATTGTACATCGAAATCTGAAACATTATGGGACATGTCATCAGTATTGTACAACTCTTAAAAATATTCCATCCATTTGCCCAAGGCATCCACTGGATTCACTAGAACTTTTCCTGACCTGTCAAATCCTTCTTCCCTCCATTTTGAAGACAACTAATTTCACTCCAGAAAGGTTTTCCAGCAGTTTGATCCAAAGTTTCCATCCTATTTCCAAAGTCTTCCCATGATTTCTGCTTAGATGCTGATAGTTATTATTTCTTTTTACATTTTCTTCATTGATTTCATCTCCGATGAAACTGCAATCTGTAATTTTCTAATGAATATATCAGAAAACTACAATATGTGGATCGCCCTGTTGCCAACATCTACATGTCAAATGCCAGTCATGTATGGAAGGTCTGCAATTTAACTTGTCCTTCCACCAAGCTTGTCTGTTTCTTTCTGACTTTATACCCTACTAAATTGCAAGACATAGTCTAGCCGCTTGTAGATTGTCCCTGTACCTTGTCCATTCCTCGTCCGATGAATGTAAATGACTACATACAACTAACTGGTACCTTTATTGTTATGTATTTGTGCTTGATTTCTTTGTCCTGAAGATTTTCCACTTTTATCCTTCTACACATGGACCTGACTTCTTGCACTTTTGGCTGTAAAAAAATAAAATAAATTTGCTGCAGGTTAAAAATGATCAGTGTCACCAAAGAATCATCTGAACACATGTTTCCCTGACTGCCTTCTTGATATTTGTTATATAGTTAATGACAGACCTGATTCCCGTGGTTTTTTCAAGTATACTGGTGAATGTTCTTATGGTTAACTAAGGAGTTGGTGATACTAAGCTGTTTAAATTCGTATTGGCCTCCTTATCCTTTCCAAACTTATAAAAATCATTTTATACCCTTCTGTTTGATTTCCTACCCTAGCATCAAAATCACCCATGAGAGAAACACTGCCCTTGTCTCTTACTGTAACAACTACATCACTTAGTTTGTCATAGAATCTGTCCATTTATCTTGCTCTGTCCCTTGCTGGGAAATCCCAAATCTATTCACATCAGTTGTTTGTTTACATACTTTACTGCCATTACACTGGGTTCAGTTGCTTTCCTGATGTAAAGTCCTACATCCCACTGTGCTCTTCCTGCTTTGACTCCTGACAGGTAGATCTTGTTTTCTCCCAGTTTGTCTTCTTTCTCTACCTTTACTTGAATGTCACTAACAGCTAAAATGTTTCGTCCCATCTTACTTGTAGCTTCTTCCAACTTCTTTCATGTGTAGCCTTTGTTGATGTTAATAGCTCCCTGTCTAATTCCAGATTGTTTGCCAAGTTATATATGTCAAGTCTCTTGTTTATCAATTGGAGGTGATACTCCAACACCTCCAACGGTTCAAGGCATTTTGCTCTGACTGTTGCCAGCATCAGATCGAGGTACCTGGAAGGCAGGTTGCTAGCCTTACTTGTCCAGGGTCTCATTGGGTTTTACCCCTAATGGTTGAGGGATTAACCAGTGGATTTGGTAGTCTTTTCTATCTAAGCACAGAGTTAGCCACAACCTAGAATATGTCCATGATGTCCAAAGTACCTGGTATCCCTACTGTAAGGACCATGTGTGTGGCTGGGCACTAAAGACCTCAATGTTGTGTGCCCTGATAGAATACCCACTATGTACTTGGTCACTCATATGTTGCCCATGATTCATAAACTAGGAAATGACTGCAGGAAATCACACCATGAACCATTTCTGTTATTAGTATTTTTTAAATTATATTTATTTTTATTCTGTACTGATTGATTATGGGTGCAAAGTGCCCGGCTGGGTGTAGAATAGCTTGCAGTATGGTGTTATGGAGTCTAAAGTTTTTTCCTATTAGGAGTTAGAGAAGTAATAGATTTTCAGTGGATTTGCAATATACATAGAAAGATCAAACATTTGACAAGAAAATAAAAAGTAAGAATTTAAGGTAGTCAGTAAACAGGAAATAAGCATTGTTGTAGGTATTTATCATACAAAAGATGTAGAGCAACTGTTACAGGATGGACTAGGATCAAAATAGTAACCCACCAATTTTTAAAATTTGGTGCTCATCTGTGTCAGGAGGCAGAGCTTTCCTTTGTTATGACTTCACATGAAAAGACTACATAGTTATTGTAGGTGGGCCAAGAATCCATACTGACAGAGATCCTGCATAGTATAATGAGTAATTGTGGTGGACATGTTGTTTTTTGTAGATATCAGGACCTTATTATGCACTTCCACAAAAATTTTCCTGGCTTGGCCATGGTTCATTATTTGTGGTTATGCATTTTGGCATTCAGTCACCTTTAGATTTGCCATGAGACCAACAAAGTATAAACATGAAATACACATTGTTTCAGCATATTAGCTGAAATAAGATATGCTTAGGCTATGTATTGATGCAAATACAAATACAGTATATAAATGTAAATAATGCATATCAGTATCCTTAAAAAATTACTGAAAAGTATTTGTCAAATAGGACATGATGATACAAAGTGCTGGTGCATACTAACGGTAACATACAATAATTATTTACCCCCCCTCCCGTCCCCCCTCAGGGGACTCAGCATTGTTTTGTTACGTACAAGCTTTGCAAACCCTGGATCCCTGAGCTGGGGACTGTGTTGTGACAACAGTCCTCCATACCATAAGCTCTTGAATTCTTCATTGACCACCATATGGTCTGACAGTGGAACATTTTATGCTACAGAGCTCAGGGATCTTGGCTTAATTGCCCAAGTTGTGAGGCTGGTATAAATGTCATAAAAACAACAACTCAATCTCAAGGTGTGCTGCATGCCGTGAAATGCATGGCTGTTGACATAGAACGGACAGTGGGCAACCTCTGAGGAACGTGCCACACCTCAGATGTATCAGACTTGCACAGGCATGTGGGACTCTGCCTGGGTGGCCTTCTATTTCCATAGCTGCTCGTGGGAGCAAGATGAAATGATCAAAGAACAACATTGGCCGGCTTCCATTTGTAATCTCTAAGTGGGAAAAATTTCAGTACCATGTGATGCAGTATGACTTCCCTTGCCACACCATGGGAGCTGCTTGTCCAATTCTTCTGTAGCTGTATAAGGCCCTCATCCAATCACACCTTGACTACAGGAGCCTGGTATACATTTTGGCAGCACCTTCTGCATTGTGGATCTTAAACCCAATCCTACACAGTGTTGTCCAGTTGGTGGCAGTGCTTTCTTCGGGAGTCCAGTGACAAACCTCATTACTGGAGCTGGGATCCTTCCCCTGCAGTTTCACTATCAACAGCTTTTTGCCTCCTCCATTGCCTTATGTTCATGCTTCGCCCCACTACCCAAGCTAAAGGCTTACTTTTCCAGCCACTGCTCCTGCTGCCCTCCCATCCTGTTGACCCAGGTTGGGCATCCCGATCGTGGTCTGGATTCTACCTCTCCCTTCCACTGTCTCCTGCCAACCCCATATGCCTCTTTGGTCCATCTCCCACTTGTAGTTCCGTTTGGTATTGTTGCATGATTCAAAGGAATCAGTGTCACCACTAAGTCTTCGTCGCAAGTTCCTGACCATTATCGACACGTTCCATGGTGCAGAAGTGGTTTACACTGATGGCTCCTCGGGAGATGGCTGAGTTAGGTATGCCTATGTTCACGGCAACCACCTTAAACTCTGCTTCCAGCCTCCTGGTTGTAGCATTTTTACCACAGAGCTAATTGCAATATCTCATGCTCTTGTACACCTCCGAGCATGCCTCAGAAAGTCTTCATCTGTGATGACTCCTTGTTTGCTCTACAAGCACTAGACCAGTGTTTTTCTTACCATCCTTTGCTGGGATCAGTTCATAACTCCATCTTCACCTGACTTTGTTTGGATCCCAGGCCACGTCGGCATCCCAGACAATGAGTACATCAATCAGCTGGCCAAGCAGGCCACCACCTCCCAGCCCCTAGATATTGGTATCTCACAAAGGGATATATGATTGGATTTGCACTGTAAGGTCTTTGTGATTTGGAACTCTAAATGGTTCACTTCTAGTGTGCTGAAAGAGCTTCGTGCTATCGAGCCCTCTACGGCTGCATGGAAATCCTCCCTGAGGCCTTCTTATAGGGACTCAGTTATCTTTTGTCGCCTATGTATTGGCCATACATGGCCATCTTCTCCATCGTATGGGCCCGCTCAAGTGTCGCTGTGGCACTTTCATTACAGTAGTTCACGTTGTGCTGGAGTGTCCATTTTTAGCCTCGTTGCTGCAGAGTCACAATCTACCTGCTGTGTTTCCTTTAATTCTTGGTAATGATGTCTGTGTGTCTGATAGTACCTTATATTTTATCCATGCAGCCGGTTTCTATCATACCATCTAGTGGTAAGTAATGTATCCTGACTTTCCATGCTTGCACCCACTCTGAATGTAATCTGTTTTAGAATTTTATTCAGTCTCTCCAACTTCTGGCTTGTGTATTCCCTTTGTTTCTGTTTTAGGTAATCCTTTTGTGTTGCCACTACTGTTTTAGCTTATGATGCCACTTTGTACAGCCTGTGGTTTCCCCCTTTGGGTTCTGCGTGTGAGATTTTACTTTATTCATCCCTTAGCTTTTAGATCTCAGTAGGGAACATGGGACTGATGACCTTGATGTTTAGTCCTCTTAAAACCTGCAATAACCAACAATTGTTCACCTGCCACCATGTGGTTCTAGTTTAATAGAAGTGATATAATTTCAGACAAAGGTGGAATGTAAATTTTAATATTATGTCTTTCAGTAAAAATTAAAATGACAGATGTGTGTGGATTAACTCATATGTACCGGTATTTCTAATATTTTAGTAAACACTAAGATATATAAGAATTATACAGTATAAAACTGATTATACTAAAATGACACTAAATATCAAAACTACACAGAGGAGCAACTGAAAGAAATTTACTTCGGCTCAAACTCAATGTGAAATTGTAGTAGGGGATGTGAACTGACTGAACAGTTTCAACAGAAAAATGGGAAAAATAGACATTTTACTTCCCAAAAGCATATTTGCCAGAGAATTGAAATGATTCAAACTTTGTCATGTACATAGTAATAATGAAATAATGTACAAAATATGATAATGTGATAGGGCAAGAAGAGAGATAATGTAGAACTTATGAAATAGCAGGCTCACAACAGTTAAAATACAAAATCAGTTAGAAGTTGTGGATGAGAGAATTACAAGCCAGCTATTGCATGATTTTATGTGCATACCGTATGGAAGAAAGAATACTGCAGATAGGCCTACATGGTGTGGGCTCAGTCCTGGGGTTGTTTCCAGACTGATTTATCACTCTGCAGTGGAATGTGCACCAAGGCAAAGCTATCACTGCAGATGCCAGAACAGAACTCAAAACTTGGACCTTTGTCTTTTGCGGGCAAGTGCTCTGCCAACTGAGTTATCCAAGCCCAATTCACAACATGCTACCATAGCTATGCTTTTGCGAGTTTTTTCCTGCTTGTGCAGGGAGACACTTTTGGGTAACACTCTGCAAGCTGGGTAAGGGCGAACTGGCCCCAGTAGTTACATAAGTGTCACTTTAGCGAGCTCTGTAGGAAAGTTCATGGAACTACTGGTCAGTTGCCTTTAGGGGGCTCAGCATTCATTTGCTGTGGATGGGCTTGTCAGACTCCGGTTTCCGGAAGTGACGACTGCATCATGCCACCAGTCATCTACATGGTAACCTCTGTGCATACCTCATTGACTACCATGTGGTGTGACAGTGGGACATTGTATTTTATAGAGCCCAGAGGTCTTGGATTAACTACATTGGTTGTGAGGGTGGTCAAAACCTCTATTAACAAAAAGAAAATAATAAATAAATAAAAAAGAATAATCTCTAGGTGTGCTGCATACTGATGAGTTACATGGATAGTGTGCAACCTGTGGGGATCAGCTAAACCTTGGTTGTATAGGGCTCTCTGGATGGACCCTATTCCCTAGCTGCTCGTGGGACTGTTATGAAGTATCTGAAATTAAACACTGGTGATTGAATAGCTGCCAGGTAGAATTTAATGATGAGATATATGAGCCCCAAATCATTCCCTTCCCTGGGTAAGCCATGTGAGGAACGTCAGGCTAAAGATTGGAAAGAGCCATCATGAGCACAAGAACTTATGGGGAATCCTTTATTGACAACAAAGCCTCTTTTATTTATTTAACATCTGGAAGATACGTTTGGGAGACTCATAAGTATTTCTAAGATGTGAAGTGGGCCACTTCTGACAGAGACAGCATACTCTGCCCAGTTGTAGGCTCTACTCACCTATCACAGTCTGGGAGGTGTTTCTGTCTGTATCACCCCGATACAAATCTAAATATTGACCAAGGGATAATTTTTCATTATGATCTTCTCCTGCAGTCTGCTGATGAGTCACATGCCAACCTCAAACAACGGTGTAGTCACTTTGCCCACGACTGATGACCTAGCTGTTTGGTCCCTTCGTCCCATCAACCAACCAACCATCTCTTTGCCCGGTACATCTACACGGAGCCTAAGGACAACAAGTTTGCCACTGGTGCCTTCATCTTGGCATTTGATGGTGATTAATTGCCTGGAAAGGCTTTAACCTTCAACCTCTACACTCCCTTATGGTACACAAAGCATATACTCAGTTTTTAAGACTGGGGTGCTGTTTCTTTCGGTATTTTTAACATCTAATTCTCTTAAAATCCATTCAGTGCACCGTTTGTACTCTTCCTCCCCACCATAGCCCCATAGTTTTCTCATGAAACATTATCAAGATCAGTGGCACATTTTCATTTTTTCAGAGGATAAATTACAAGTGTCATATCTTGTACAAAACCAAATTTTGTATCTTTAGGAGGTCTCTTGCTGGATGGAAGCGTGGAAATCTGGAGGTATTTCTCTCTTTCATTTATTTATTTGTTTTTTGTTTTCTTTAAAGTTCTGGGGTGAGCTAGCACTCACTATGTGAGCTCCCTGCACAATTCAACATAACAGAACCAACTGTCAGCAGCTATGTTCCTCCTTGTGTTTTTATGAGGTTGGCTAGTCATGGGACTGGTTGTGTTGGAATAGATAGTTATTTTTCTTTTGCAGTTATTCCAATACTATCTGATCCTTGGCCTGTGTACAGATATGCATTGTAAAAATTTGAATTTCTCACATCAGTGAGACACTAGACTTTGAGGCAATACTTCACATACTTCTGTGGCATATACTGCTTGAATTTACATCATCCTCGAAACAGCACTAAAATTTCGTCAATGCAAACAGAACTACTTAGGCTCATTGGCGCTTGGAAGTTTCTTATAAACTTTTCAATAACGAACGAAATTGGAGCAGAACCCTTTGTTCCAACAACTGCAGAGCCTGCCCCCCACTTCCTCCATAGTTGCAACCACATTCACTGCAACATCAACCAAACGATCCAAATCCAAAAAAAAAGCAACTGCTATGAAAGAGGTAAAGCCAGTGATTCAGCTGTCACATTATGTGGAACTTATTATTCCTGATGGTATGTCTGATCCAGTTCCAGAACTCATGGAGTTGGATATTCTTCAGGGGCCAACATCTCGGAAGAAAGAGAGTAAAGATACAGCCTCCAAGATAAATGGCTCCAATACTGCAGTGGTACTTGCAGGGTCAGACAACCCTCTGCTACGTGGCTATGTTCTCCATAAGGATGACCTCAGTGGAGAGAGAGCTAGAGGTGAAGTGGCTATTTTTACTAATACAGCCTATCACTCTGAGCCCCTCTCTCTCACTACTTTTACAAGCCATTGCAGTATCTGTATATGCGCGTCACCGGTTGACAGTTTGCACCCTGTATCTGCCCTCTCATAACACGTTTGATATAGAGGCCCTTGAAGACTTTATTACACACCTCCCCCAGCCATTCATCCTTTGTGGTAATTTCAATGCACACAATGTGCTTTGGGACTCTGCCAGTAGCTGCCCCAGGGGTCGAGCAACTGAGAGGCTTCTCGTCATCGAGCACACATTTATTAAACACAGGACAGACCACACAGTTTTGTACTGCAACAGGGTTGTTCTTCGCAATAGATCTCTCACTTTGCTCACCAGCCCTCGCCCACAGTACTCACTGGGAAGTGGTTGCTGACCTGCATGGCAGTGGCCACTTCCCCATATGGATTCACCTGCCAGACAGAATAGAGCCCAAATGCAATCCACCACAATGGGTGATCAGTAAAGTCGACTGAACACTGTTTAGCCAACTCGCTGAGCTGGAAACTCGTGACAATGTCCAGGAATGGATGGATTTTATATGCAAACAATGCTCAATGCTGTTGAAGCATCTATGCCGTTGTCGTTAGGAGAACCAAAATGACAGCTTGTCCCTTGGTGGACTGCAGAATGTTGCTTTGGAATTAGGGCCAGGCGTTCAGCTCTGCGTCGGTTTAAGAGCCTGCCAACTGCGGACAACCTTGCAGCCTTTCGGATGGCATGGGCAAAATGTAGCCAATTTATAAGACAGTCGAAAGCTTTCTTGGCAACAGTTCCTGAGTACCATTACCAGATCCAATTCTACGGTATGGGCGACCATCAGGAGGATTTGTGGGAAAGGAGGGAGGTGTCAAGTGGCCGCTGTAATGGTGAATGGCACTCTGCAAACCAGCTCACAGGACATTGCACAGACCCTGGATATCTATTTTGTCGCATTACAGTCACTGCCAGACAGGATCCAGCATTCCAGCACCACAGAGTGGTTGCTGAGAGGGGCAATTTGGACCTCAGGTCTACCGGTTATCAGGACTGCTCTTCCAGAATATGGGAGCTGGATTCTACACTGTCTGCGGCTCATGACACATCCTCTGGTAATGTCAGAATCCACTACTACAGTATGCTGTGACACCTAACATAGTGAAACAAATATATCATTCTCAAGCTTTTTAATGCCATTTGGTCATCAGGTGACTTTCCTGACTCATGGAGAGACAATTTTAATATCCCTTTTAAAACCCGGGAAA
Organism: Locusta migratoria; assembly: GCA_026315105.1. Taxonomy (NCBI): domain Eukaryota; kingdom Metazoa; phylum Arthropoda; class Insecta; order Orthoptera; family Acrididae; genus Locusta; species Locusta migratoria. The sequence continues at coordinate 511,260,961 of CM048755.1, forward strand.
GATTGCACATGCCCAAGCAGTTATCGCAGTGTTGCCCTGACTAGTTGTGTGGGAAAGACTTCAGATTAGATGGTCAACTGCCTCCTTGCCTGGATGTTGGAATCCAGACAGCTCCTTAGTCGCTTCCAATATGGGTTCAGGAGATACCGTTCCACCTTCGATAACCTGGCCTTCCTGGAGGTAGCTATACAACAGGATTTCCTGAGCCATCATCACCTTTTGGGTGTACTTTTTTCCTCAAGAAGACCTACGATACTACTTAGAGGCATCCTACACTCAGGCAGCTTCACGAATGGGGATTTTGTGGTTGTCTTCCTATTTTTATTCGGTCTTTCCTTTCTCCACATTATTTTAGATATTGAGTTGATGGTGTGCTCTCTGACCTCTTTGAGCAGAAAAACGGTGTCCCTCAGGGTAGTGTTTTAAGTGTGAGTTTGTTTGCCACAGCAATTAACAGTATTACATCTGTTATGAAAAGTCCTGTCCAGTGTTCATTATTTGTTGATGATTTCTATGTCTTTTGCTCTTCTAGCCTTGCAACAACAACTCGTCACTTGCAGTTGACTCTCCTACAGCTGGATGAATGGGCACAGAAGACTGGTTTTAAATTTTCAACTAAGAAGTGTGTGTGTGTGTGTGTGTGTGTGTGTGTGTGTGTGTTTTCTTTTTAACCATTCACACTCTATTTTTAACTTACCTGAACTGTGGATGAGGGACAGTGTACTGAATTTTAAAGACACTGTGTGTTTTCTGGGTCTCACATTTCACTTTAAACGTACCTGGTTGCTGCATCTTAAGAGACTTGAAGAGACGGTGCCTCAAAGCACTAAGTATTTTAAAGTGTCGTAGTCACACTTCATGGGGAGCTTACTCATCTGCTCCAGGTTTATAGAGCCTTTGTACGATCCCAACTTGATTATGACTGCATGGTACATGGGTCTGCAAGACCTTCATACCTAAAAATGTTGGATGTGGTGCACCAAGAAGGGATTTGGTTGGCTACAGGGGCATTTCAGACCAGTCCTACACCAAGCCTATGTGCCAAGGCTACTGAGCCACCACTCCATATACGGCGACAGCTCCTCATGGTATGCCAGGTGTGTACCACTTTGTCCACTCCATATACAACTGCTTACAATACCGTTGTTCGGCCACCTATGGAAAGGCGTTTTTGTAATTGGCTTCGAGCTACGAGGCCTTTTGGGATTTGTGTTAAGGACTGTTTTTTATATATGGGTGTGACAGGTTTTAATGTTTTAGATTGATGTTGGAATAAATTTCCACCTTGGCTCCTCCAGAGGCCCAAATTACTGTTCGACTTGACACATTTTAAGATGGATTATGCTTCAGGTTTGACATTTCACTCTGTCTTGTTTTAACATTTTAGATGAGCATCGTGATTTTACAGTGGTTTACATTTAGGGGTTCAAACAGGGGGGACTCCCTAGGCTGCTCCGTAGTTTCTCCTAACCACATGATCAGGATTCGCCTCCCCACTGCATATTCTGTTTTCTGAAGCAGAGCTACACGCGATCCTTTGGGTAATGGAGCAAATACAGCGTGTTCGGGCACATGTTTTCTTCTGTGCTTCAATTCTCTTTGTGTGCTGCAATCTTTACAAAATCTCTATCCAGCTGAGAAGATAGTACAGCTCATACATGATAGACTTCATTCCCTCCAGTAGTGGGGGAAGCAAGTGTCATTTTGTTGGGTAACAGGACATGTCGGAATTTGTGGCAACAAATTGGCTGATCAGGCTGCCACGGAGGCCTGCAGACACTGTGATGATATAGAATGTGCCGTTCCACTGCAGGATGTCCTCTCTGTGGTGCAGCAGAGACCCCTTCATTTGTGGGAGGAATCATGGCTGACAGTGACGGGCAATAATCTGCGTTTGGTTAAGCCAACTGTCCGACATGGCAAACCTCCTGTCAGTCATTGGGACAGCATGTAGTAGTTCAACACACCTCCAAATTGGACACTGCCCTTTGATGCTCAGCCATTTACTCTGTCGGGGACGATCCCCCGTTTTGTGATGCCTGCTGCGTGCAATCCATTGTACGTCACATTTTCATTGAATATATTTTATATCATGCTGAGAGGGTAGTAGCGAATCTTGATGGTGTTCTGCCATCTGTTTTAGCTGATAATGAGGTGAGTATGATAAAACATTTTAAAAATTTGTGAACTCTTGGGACTCTGACCTAAGATTTTAGGTTGAATGTTTTAGTGCTTTAAGGAATGGCTGGCACATCCCTTTTTCTATAGTGATCAGTTCATGATATTCTGGAACTGCATTAAGAGTACTTTTACAGACGTGTATTTTCGTGTACATTGTTGACATGCAGTATTTGTTTGTGTGTTTGCTTTGTCCCTCATGCCATTTGTCTAGTTTGGGTACTTACCTTCCTGTTGCCTGTGTTTCTTCATTCACTTTTTACTCAGGTCACACTCGTAGCCTAATTATCTTGTAAGGGTGCTGTCATGCGCCCACATCACCCTATACTATCCTATTGAGCTACGTAAGTTTGAGGTATGAGTAAGCAAACATTTCATTCAGCTGCCCTTGTGATTTCTTCTTCAGCATAGTCTTCTTGTGGGTGTGGAAACCCACTGCTCTCTTCATAACCACTGTCAGTGTCCCCATCACATATATCTTCTTATGAGGGCTAATCATCATCATCTATATCGTCATGGGAATCAACAAGTAAATTGTCTTCTGCTACTTCCTCACTACCCAACTAGCACCACCTTCTTCATCTGCGCGCGGGTGCTCACACACACAGACACACATTGCAAGCACATACTTGATATGAAGATACACACACAGATTTTTCCCCATTTTACAAACTTGCAGTTGACTGTGAAAGGAAAAACACACAACTTGAGGGTACACGGGGTACTTTGGACCAGGGGGGGAAATAAAGACATTTTGTGCACACCTCAGTCTTTTTGACTAGGAGCGGATAGTACAGTTTGTTAATTACAGAAATTCAGACAGATGCGCAACAAAGAAAAGACGTATCACATCTTCCTCTTCAATTGCCTGAGGCTACTGAGGAGGGCAGAGTGCTGATATGCACTCAGAGAGGAGGGGGGGGAGAAAGGGCGCAAGGAAGATATTTAAGCAGCTGCACCCTGTAAAAGTGACCATGTCTTTTGCAACAGTCACATTGCCACCGCCCTCTCTGGTGACAACAGTATTCTCTGCTACATCTTTTTCTGTAGGCCCCAGGGCCACCTACCTATGCTTGCCCCACAGTGATTTGGGGGGGGGGGGCTCCTTTCCTCCTTCTGCTCCCAAAGTGATTGCTTCAGGAGCAGCCCTTGCCCTTCTGTCAGAGTAACATCTACCGTCTCCGGCTCTTCTTGTTCGGAAGGGGTCCCTTGGGCACTCCCTTCCCAGGGTTCCGCCAGTGTTGGTATTGACACTAGCCATTGGCATGCGAAATTGCTGCTGGTCACAGGGCTTCACACTCATCCTCAGTCCCTGAAACTGATTCTGATAAGCCCTTCCCAATGGCGAAGCCCTTGAGGGACAAGAGGGATAGGAAGAAAACCAAAAAGAAAAACAAGGACAACCCAGTGGCTTCCACGCCAGCACCCCCTCCACTTCTGCCTCTGAATATGAGGTGGCGATTCTTTCGTCCACTGAGGACCTTGCTCTTGGCGATGCCTCAGAAACAATGGATGTTGAAGTGGAAACATCTTTATCTCCAGTGCAACTGCAGTGGTTTCTTTCCCCACCTCACTGAGCTATGACAACTTTTGAGCATAACACCTGCTGTTGGCATTGCCCTCCAGGAAACCTGGTTCCCAGTAATGTGGACCCCTGCCCTTCATGGCTACAGGGGATATTATTGCAACCGTAAAACATATAACAGGGTTTCAGGGTGTGTGTGTGTGTGTGTGTGTGTGTGTGTGTGTGTGTGTGTGTGTGTGTGTGTGTGTGTGTGTGTGTATCCTTAATTCTGTTCATAGTGAACCCGTGCCTCTTCAAACACCTTCAGAAGCAGTGGCTCTCAGGGTAAGGACATCACAGAATATCACTGTCTGTAGTCTCTATTTCCCTCAAGATGGTGATGTTTCCCTGAATGTTTTGGCTGCACTTTTATCTCTACTCCCCCCACCTTTCTCACTATTGGACAACTTTAATGCCTGTAACTACTTGTGGGGTGGTTCCATGATTTCTGGCCATGGCAGAGTTGTTGAGAACTTACTATCTCAACTCGAGCTCTGCCTTTTAAATACTGGTACCCCCACACATTTTAGTGTGGTGCATGGCATTTTCTCAGCCATTTATTTTTTGATTTGCAGCCATAGCCTTCCACCATCTGTCCATTGGAGAGCCTACAATGGATTGTGTGGCAGTGATCATTTCCTGATCTTTCTGTCACTACACCTCTGCTGCCATTGTTGGACCTCCCCCACTCGACAGCATCGATATGGTGGGTGAGAATGTCATCCCAGCCATTGTTTCTCCTGCAGAAGCTTACAATCCCTCCTTCCTCAGGATGCTCACATCAGAAGACAGTGCAGTGGTGGTCGCCAGAAGTCGCTGAGGCCAGTAAAAACCGCAGGAAGGCCTTACAGTGATACAAGTACCCCTCTCTGGAGCCTTCATCAATTTTAAACGACTTCACACTCATGCTCACCAGATAATTAAAAGATGGAGGTCTGGAGCAAAATCGGGCACCTAAAGCTATACCAGACACCAGTGGGTATCCCTGGGATCTCCACAAATGGAGCTGTATGTATGGACCTACACACACTCGCTGAGCATTACGCTTGCACCTCTGCCTCTCATAATTACCACCTGGCTTTCTGTACATTAAAGGAACAGGTAGAATCCCAGTCCCTCTCCTTTACTACCCAACGCTCACACACATATAATGCTCCATTCAGTGAGTAGGAGTTCCTCAGTGCTCTTGTACAATGTCCCAACACGGCTGCTGGACCTGATAGCATCCATGCTCAAATGCTGACACACCTCTCAGGGTAGAGCCGGCATAATCTTCTTGCTCTCTTTAACTGCATCTTGTGTGACAGTGCTTTCCTGTTACAATGGTGGGAGAGTATCATCATTCTGGTGCTGAAGTCTGACAAAAACCCTCTTCATATGGTTAGCTATCGACCCATCAACCTTAACGATATCCCCTGTGAACTGTTGGCTTATATTGTCAGTCGGCTGTTATGTTTGATTCTCGAGACTTGGTGCTTACTGGCTCATGCCAGGGCGGTTTCCACTAGGGTCCCTCTGCCACCGATAATCTGGTGTACCTCAAGTCTTCAATCTGTGCAGCCTTTTCCAGGTGCCACTACCTTTGTTGCCATCTTTTTTGACATACACAAAGCATATGACATGACCTGGCAATGCCAAATCCTCACCACATTATATCAATGAGATCTTTACACAAAACTTTTTAGCTGTCCATACCTTTTGTATTGAACTTGATGCCTCCTGTAGCACTTATGTCCAAGTGAATGGGGTTCCTCAGGTTTCTGCCTTAGTTGCCCTTAATGGCTTAGCAACAGTAGTTGGGTTGTCAGTATCCCCTTCCCTCTATGCTGACAACTTTTGTATCTCTTTTAGTTCCTCCAGCACCCACATCACCGAATGCAGATTGCAGGGAGCCATTCAGAAGGCACAGTCCTGTTTTCTGTCACCAAGACTAGTGTTATGCACTTCTGTCGGAGTCGGATTGTTCACTCTCTCCTCGATATTTATCTAGACAACCACTTAAAATGTAGTGGAAACCCATAGGTTTTTAGCGCTGCTCTTTGACCCAGACTGACATGGCTTCCTCACATTCGTTAGCTGAAACAGGAGTGCTGGCGCCATTTCAGTGTTCTTCGCCGCCTGGGCTACACTGGCTGGGGAACTGATCACTTCACACTGTTGTAGCTATACAAAGCTTTGGTGCGGTTGTGTCTTGACTTTGGGTGCCTTTCCTATGGTTCTTAATAAACGTTTGTTAAGCTTATGGGACTTTACTGCAGGGTCATCAGGCTCTAAACATACAAACTACTTATAAACTAACTTATACTAAAGACAGCACAAACATCCATGCCCGAGGGGGGGTTTGAACCCCCGACAGGGAATGCCCTCGTACATTGGAGCATAGTGCCTCAAAGTGCTTGGCCATTCCGCTGAGACTGGTTCTCGATCACCTTCAGCATTGGGCTTACTGGATCCCATTCACTACTGTGGGGTTTGTATCGTGACGGGTGCCACTGTACCAACCCCATGAACAGTCTAGGTGTCGACCCACCTTTGTGGATCTGCTGCCAACAGTTGCTCGCAGCCTATGCAATGTGCATAGCTTACCAGGCCATCCAAACTATTGTCTCCTTTTCTCTGATTTGGTCGTCCATCCCCAACAATGACAACTTAGATCAGGTTATATGATCGCCTTTTGAGTCCAGTATCTTCTGTTGGAACTTAAGTCTTTCCCTCTTCCATCTCCACATTGGGCCCACTCACGTGTACTTCTGTGGGGTCTGCCAAGGCTCTGTACTTACCTGGACTTGGTCTACAGACCCAAAGACTCAGTTCCAGTTCCCCTGACGCTCTCTGTCGTCAGTTCCTTGCTGTCATTGGTGCGTTCCCTCTACATGACCTGGTCTTCACGGATGGTTCATTGGCTGAGGCCCATGTTGGCTTTGCGTACATCCATGGCAACCATATTGAACAGTGCTTTCTGCCAGATGGCTGCTGTGTTTGTACTGCAGACCATTTTCCGAACTCTCGAGAACGTCCTGTCCTGTTCAGGTGCGTCTTCCCTTATCTACAGCGACTCCCTGAGCAGCCTTTGAGCTCTGGACTTGTGCTACCCACAGTTTCCCCTCGTGTTAGCTATACAGGAGACCATTTCTGCCCTTGACTGGTCTGATTGATGAATAGTGTTCCTCTGGTCTCCTGGTCACATAGATATCCTGGGCAATTAACATGCCAACAGGCTGTCAATGAATCTGTTCTGGAGATCAGCCTTCCATCTTCTGATCTCTGGTCGTTATTGCTTTGTCAGGTTCATTGGCTTTGGGATACTGAGTGACGTACTCTGACCATGCATAACAAACTCCAGGCTGGAAAGAGACCATGGAAGTGTGGTGTTCGTCCATGGGGGCCTCCCGCCGGTACTCTTCAGTCCTGTGCCGACTCCAAAATTGGCCATATTTGGCTCACACATGGCCGTCTCCTTCGTGGTGAGGACCCACTCCAGTCTCACTGTGGCTACATTTTAATTTTCCAGCAGTTTTAGCATCTGCTTTACATGTCAATGCCACTTTGACTGATTCAGTTTTTTTTATTCGTGCCAACAGTTCGCTTAAGCCCACCATCGTTGTTCCTCTTGTATTGTGTTTTAAGTGTTGCTGTGTGGTTGACCCTTCTTTTTCATCTCACGGTTGGCCAACCATAGATATCAGCATAGTTCTATTTCCCATCGTTGTTGGGTGTTAGTGTGATTGTCTTATTTCATGTTGTCTCTTGTCGACTTTGTTGATCTTTTACTGCTTGATTGGGAATTTCCTTCCCTTTGCTATTTTAACCTCTGAGCACCTTTTCAACATTTATTCCTATTCTTGTGCCGCCCAGTGATGGGATGTGGGACTGATGACCTTTGTAGTTTTGTCCCACTAAAACATTCTTTTGTGTCTCGTTGCCGCCGGCTGTCCTAGGTGTTGGTGGCCGAGTAGAGAGAGACAGAGTGGGACAGCAGAAACTAGAAACATTAAGCTAGATTAGAACAAGAGATATATTCAGGCTGGCCACCGAACCTTGAAACCGGGAAAAAGCCTTGAATTTGAAAAAACCGGGGAAAACCGGGAAAAAACCTTGAATTTCAGCCAGAAACCGGGATTTTTAACCCATGAGATCTCGCGGCTTTGAGTTAAACGATCTAGTGCCCGCGGGTTAAATAATATTCATCGCATCATTTTTGTGTACAAAAACATTTTCAAATATATTTGTGGGTGGTTTAAGAAGTTTTATAATTATAGGTTACGTATTCTGTCCGCTATCTATTTCTGTATTTATCTCGAAGTGTTGTTCAACCACGTGACTCAATTCCTCACGATGTACTGTACGTCGAAGAGACGCGATGTTATCGTAAGGCGCGCCTACGAAATTGCAGCTAGAATGAAAGGCGATATTTATTTGTACTATATTTTAGCAATTTTCGTAATTGACCCTCCCCCTCCCCAGTGATACTCATCAACACAGATCTCGTTTGTCTGATTCTGTGTTGAAAAATCTCTTCACGTAAGCATTTTGTTGATTTTAACTATAAACTCCGTAAAAGTTGGTATTGTGATGCTTCGTTAGCGTAGGCGCCGACTACAGGTATGCTCGGTCGCTCAAGCATACCCCAAAATTTGAATGGGTATGCCAGGCATAACCCACTGAAAATTTTGGTATCATTTTTTGTTTACGTTATATTTCTTGACTGTCATTAAAATCGACTCTCTCATCCCATTGATGGCCGGCTGGCTTTTGTAAGACACCACTCTAAATAGATTATTTTAAACTGGTAATTGGATTCGTAGGCATTAAAATCCACGTTCACATGTGAGTGAAGTGACCGTTTTCTAAATAGTCCGAATGTTAATGGAATTCCACTTGGTAAGTCAATATTGTAAACTGACGGCGGCAACCTTTAATTGTATTAACTAACTAGAAATGAAGTGGGTTTTGTACGATACATTGTAAATGTTTACACTACGAATTTAATTCCCGGTATCTTTTGAGATAACCTTTTGACAACCACATACGTTACCAATGAGCCGGCATAATTTCTGCGAAGACTGCCCTATCCCTTCTAGCTAAAACATTCTGTAAAGACAGTCCTCATAACTACTTGCGAAGGTCTTGGTGTTTTAATTGGCAGCTCTACAAAATTCTCCAAACGCAACAGCTACTGATAGATTTTTTATGAATTTGAATTTGCAGTCTTCAACAATTTGTCAACAATTGAACGTAGTATTCGGACCTTAGTTTCTGCTCTTTTTGACCTGTGTCACCTGTGCATGGAGTTACGTCGTAACCCTTTCCCTCCCTCATCTTTATCTGTCCCTCTAGCCACAACCATTTGTTCAAAGATTGTAAATAACATTGCAGGGCTTCCAATAATTCATTGTGACTAGATTTTTTACCGTTACGTTGAGGAAACAAAAAGCATTAGGCTATAATACATTTTCAAAATATATTTCGTTGCTTGGTGTCTAAGTTGGAGTAAATGCAACAATACTTTCAAATAATTGTATCAAGGTGAAGGAAACAAAATAATTTAAAAACTTTATTCCTAAATAATTGTCCAGTGTCTAAATTAGTAGTCAACTGCTTGAAAATGTTATTAGTTACGACAAAGGAAACATATCCTGCACACTACCATCTGTAGACATCCCAAATTTCCATCCAAAAACTAAAAATAATAATTCTGTCAAATATACATTAATCGAGTCATTATTTATAGATATATACAAAGAAATATTTTTGTTCATAAATCAATAAGCTTTGGGGTTAAAAGGGTTGATGTCTTGCATGCGAAAATCGTTAAAATGGATAAGTATATAGTGAAATACAAAAGGACTTCGACTTATAATCGTGATGGTAACGGTGATATGGAACCGATAGCGTGTACGTTTTGTGTAAGTTTTCGTTTTGCTTTGTATTTATTTATTTTTCTTTAGGAACACCTGGGTACGCCTCTGAGCATACCCCAAGATTGTCAAAAGTCGGCACCTATGTTCGTTAGTAATAATTATAGACGATTTATTTTATGGTAAACATAAAAGATTATTCCCCTCGTTATATGTTAATGGGTTTTCTAAAAGCATACGTACACGCAACGCCACCTAGTGAGCTCTAGCCGGGCTCGTATGAAATACTGTTCTAACATTGTTGATTGCGACTTTTTGACATGCTAATTGACCTCCAAAAAGATGTAAGTATAACTCTGTAATACGGTACACGACTTTTGCGAAAAGGCAATTTCTTTCAGTTATAATTTATTGCTTTAACAGCTGCCTTTATAACAATACATTCAAAATATCGTTAAATATATTTAGAGACTAACGCCATCTACATGTTTCTGAGATGGAACAGAGTGAAACAATTGTTGCAGAGAACAATAGAGTGAATCCATGTGTGAATCGATCTTACCTGCGCCCGCACAGATGAAGTAATTCAACGTGTTTTAGAGTGAAGTGTTTGTCCGTCATGTCAAAATAGTGTATAACTCGATATCTGAGATCATACGAGACAGTGTATCCGTGGGTTACATGTGATCCCAAATCACAAAGTAATGCATTATGCTCTTGGTGCAACGCAAAGATAAATATTTCTTCAATGGGGAAAAGTACTTTGAACAGCCACACAAGAAGCAAGAAACATAAACTTTCCACAAACAAACGGAAGTCTGTTGCTTTCCGCAATATATATTTAACTGTCATTTAAAAAATGAAGCAAATTCATTAAAACAAAATGTTTTCATTAAAATCTGCTGTTGAGTGATATTTTACCAGATGACACTAGAATGCAAATACCACACAGCTGTTGCTCCAGATATGTTTTTGCATTCTCGATTTCATCTCCTCGAAGTTCAAAAACTCGCCGACAACATTGTTCATTATTACGCATGCTGGGTTTTTAACATTCATTGATCTCTTAGCTAGAGTTTTCCAGGGCAAAACTTATGAATGTATGGGCTCTGGAAACTGAAATTCATCATTGGGAACAATGTAAATGAATACTTGTTAGAGGTGAAAATGTTTTTCATATCCTGAAGGTAAAGTAAATCATATGTATTGAGTTCTCGATCACCAGTTCATGAGATGTGACTGTATTTTACTGTATCAAGAAGTCTAGTATAAATGAACGGGCTATGTTGCATAAGCGAATGCAATTCACATTAAAACGTACAGTATCCTCCAACTACTTGAACTCAACTTGGTCTCTTATACAGGGTATAAATTTTAAGTTGACAAACCGGAATAACTCGGAAAAACAGTAGATACTAAAAATGATTTTCACCAGCGGATGTGCGGATGGCAGACGCTTAGGAAATAATACTCAAACTGAACCGTTTCCACCGTTTGTGGAGGGTGGGGAGTGTCAAGTGTAAAATTTTAAATGGGAACCTCGATTTTTTATTGCAGATTCGGATTCTAAGGCCCACATCATGGGTAAAAGTGCAGTTTATGCGGCAGCGGCTAGCGGTCGGACTCGCTTGGTTAGGAACAGCAGAGCAGCCAATCAGGAGTCATGATGCCGTGGTCAATAAGAAACAGCGTTACAATTGTCCAATGTAAACAAATGGAAGTGGTGTATGCAAAAGGTTTTGACGATCAAAAAGTTACAGTTGCTGTCAGTATGGATGCCACTTGATCACTGTTTCGAACATATCATAAAATAAATAAAACATATTATACCTGCTCTGTGGTTGACAGGTTCTTATATGAACCCTTGTCCGGTCAGTAAAAGTAAATGCGGTAATTATTATTGTATTGTATATAATATTATTATATACATCAGTCCGAGCTATCTCGATTATATGCAATCTCGAGCATACAACTGTAAATCAATAGAATGTTTCTGAACCGGATATTCGGGCGCTACGCGCCCTCACATACTAGAAGTAAAGACTTCTAGTTTAACCAATACCTAACTTTCACTTAAGATGATCACTGTTTCGTACAGATCATAAATTCAATAAAACATGCTATACCTGTTATATGGTTGACTGCTGTGGTGTATTAATAAGGCCGGTAAGGCACTAGGCAGCCAGGCAAAATATTGAGCAGCCAGTTGGTGGCAGCAGCTGACGGCCAGTTGTGCTCAATCGGCAGAGCGACATGGAGGTGGAAGACGCCATAATCGTCCACCTGTTGTCTCAAAGGAAACGCAAAGCAAAAAACATATATTGGATTCATCCTCTGCTTGCGGAGCGGCACTCGAAGGGTTTATTTAAAAATTACTCCAAGGATCTTCGATACTACCCAGATCGCTATACAAGGATGTCAGTCGAATCTTTTGATAACCTTCTGGAAAATATAAAAAAATTCCTTTACGGGTACTGATACTCGTATGCGAGCTTGTATAATGTCGGAAGAGAAACTATCGATTACTCTCAGGTGAGACGGAAACAAATATGATAATTCTTTGTTAATAACATTTGAAAATAATTGGGCAGGGGGTAATATGGCAATTCAAAATTTACGTAACTTAATTCTCTTTTCGGGAAAAAAGGGTATTTGTTGTTCTAAAATGCTGCAGAAAGTAACACGAAATATTTATGTCACGGGTTATAATGGTCGCTCGGATTAGAAAATGTACAATGAAAAAAACATCAAAGGAATAAAACGCTAAATTTGTGAGAAACTGTTGAATTGTCATCGTTTTTTCCCCTGGCCCATCGATTTCAATGTTACGGATTTGAACGAAATGGAAAAAAAGACAAACTCGGAAAATTTAAGTGATAGTTTAAACATTAAAACATATATGATGATTTGACATTAGCACTTTAATGTTACATGTTAAATTATAACGACCTTTAACCCTCCGTCGGGCGCACCTACAGATGGAACAAAATCAGGCGCACCCGGCCTGAGAGGCCACCCACATATTTCAAAATGCGTGTTGGCTAGTCTTGAAGAGGATCTAAAGGAAGGAATTACAGCAAACTTAAAGCATAATAATGGATTTATAGAACACTATACACCTTAAAGTGACCAAAATTACCAATTTCCCATAAAGAGCATTAAAAATTGGTCGAACAGACATCCATAAAAGTAATGAAGTTATTTTTAAAGGACATTAGGCAGTCTATTCTGACATGGAATCATCTTTTCTCGCCGCATTTGCAGCCAAAAACCGATGCTATAGCTCCCAAATCAACAGCTGAAACACAGGTATGGTACAGAACGTATACGTCGCTCAAGCAGATTGGTTGATGACAAGCTGAACATTAGTGATTCTTCCTCCTCCTAACTCTTTTTTCAGCCACGCATGGTCGACGTTTTAGCCATTTGGGAGGTAATGTGGGAGAACTTTCCCGTTCCTTGTGGGGTAAAATTTTTTTCAGTCGAGTTTGCAGCCAAATCGCCATTCCACTTATATTCATAGCATACACAGGCAAAATTGTCCAGTTAGAAGTTGATGACACAAGGTTTTGCAATTGGTGGCGTCATTTGTAGCAATATCTTTTACACTGGATGTTGTGTAATAATGATGTGACTCTTCACATTATGAATAGTAGAAGGTATCTACTTAGGCTACTTCGTCGTCTTATCGTTTCCAAAATAAAAACTTCTCACATATTTTCTTCTCTTCTTCATAATCCCGAGCTGTTCCCTAAACTTCCTGTTCATTTGCTGAGTCCTCCTTGCCTTCTCCTCCCTCATCCCGAGTGTGGGTGTCTCTCTCATCGACTAAATCTTCGAGCGCGGCTGGATCTTCAGCAGTTTCGTCCTCGAGGAGGCGCATTATTTCCACAAGATCATTGGCTTAGAGGCATAATATACTTTTCTGGACATTTCAGCAGAAAATATGGATGTGATAACGTAGGAAAAGAAAGGAAAACTGAAATTAGAACTCGATCAGGCGCACTCAGTCTGAATGGCCAGGGTCGTCAAATTCTTCTTTTTTTTCGGAAGGTAACGGTGAAAATCACAGAGGAGAGACTTATTTTGATTGAAACGAAGTAATAAAATAAAAATATCTTGAAAAATCTCACCTTAAAAACTATAACGTAATCGGGCGCAGACGGCCTGTGAGGCCCAAGGAGTTCCCCGTGATCCGCGAGGAAATCGATGGCAGCCTGCGGATCGGCACTGTGTGAGGTTCCCAAAGTTACGCGAGTAAACGGAGAGGCGGGCTGCTGGGCCACCGCTGTTAAGCACGGGAATCAGAAAAGTGTTTTGCTGGCCTGTGAGGCCGACTGCGCCCGACGGAGGGTTAAATAACATTTCATGAAAAAATTTCCGTGTCGAACGTCATGACAACTTGGAGACAAGGTGTGGCTGCTTGGTCAAGTGCGCGGAGACTGCTGGCAGCCACACGCGTCCACTGCGCGGCTCGCTGTTGGCACTGGCTGCCACTGCCGTGCAGTCGGCCGCGTCTAGACGGCTGCCCACTCCAGTGCCTGTAGCGGCCTGCCGTCTACCACCACTGTTTCATTAGCTGCCGCAGCCTGGCTGCCTAGTGCGTTACCGGCCTAATAGGTCACTTTTGGGGGCAATACCACAATTATCTAAAAATCCCTTTTAAATGGAAAATCAATTACAATCACACAAACGCCGCACCGAAATCGTCGAATAAACTTTGAAATTGACGCCAAATTTACTCGTCATGAAACACGCAATCTTATTGGCCGGCATAACTCGACTGCTGATTGGCTGCTCTGCCGTTCCTAACCTAGCGAACGCGACGGCTAGCCGCTGCCACATAAACTGCACTTTAACCCTCATCATGTATGGTCTGATGGATATTTTTTTCTCTTTTTTTTTTTTTACGACAGATGGCGCTGTAATTGTAAGAAATACTTGTCATATACTGGTGAAGAAATGTACTAAACAGGAAATAAATGAAAACCATATTGACGATACTTCAGAAATGAAGTGATCCTTCCCTCTCCGCACAGTGGACAGGGCAGTCTTCCAGAGTGATTGCCCTTGTCTGAATACCAGTTATGAATTGCTGACAAAACATTTAACTGAACTAGCCGGGAAGAAATGTAAATCTGAAGCATCATCAATATGATTAACCTTTTTCTTTCCTGTATGTTACATTTCTTCAGCAGTTTGGCAAATAATTCTTACCATTACAGTGCAAAATGTTGCAAATTGAAAGAAAAAAAAATCAACCAAACTACACATGACTTGTTCCGAATCTGCAATTAATAATGGGGGTTTCCATTTAAAATCTTACACTAGCCACCCACACTGCTACCAAATAGTGGAGACAGTTCGAGTTTAGTATCATTTCCTACGCCTCTGCCGGCCGTTCATAATGGTGAAAACCGTTGTTGAATATATACGCTTTTTTCCTACTGGTTTGACAACTTAAAATGTACACCCTGTACTATACATTGTCTGGGGCGGGGGGAGGGGGTGTATGGGGTAAAACCTCATAATATGAGCTGGTTCTTTTTAGATCAGTTTGAGGTACAACGCCACAATTTTTATGAGCTCTGCCCCCCCCCCCCACCCACCCACAACACAAATCCTGGATTCGCCACTGCTTGGTGTGTATTACAACGTGACATGGTTCAACTTTGACGACATGGTTTTAAAAAAATATGTAACTAGTTTCTTTACGGTATAGTTGTTTGCTAACCGCTTTGAGCAAAATTAAGTTTCATGAAAACCTGGAAAATAATTATTTTTAACCTGGAAAACCTGGAAAAAACCTTGAATTTGAAAATGAAGATTTGGTGGCCACCCTGATATTTCGTGGAGATACTACAATATTTAACTTGGAGGGCAGCAGACTAGTGGAATGCAGATACATAGTTTAACAAGGTAGAGGCTTGCCTGCTGATGAGAGTCTGTCCTATTGCCAAGTAACCGATCCAGTTCGGTGGTGACCACAAGCGGAGTTGCAGCAGAGGGCGCTCGTGGCTGATGTCGTAAGAACGCCGCGCCATGCTTGCATGGCGGCGTGTGGCAAAAGTACCTGGCGCCCACTTCATACTTGTGCGACACCACACATTCAACAACAACAACAACATTCAGCCTATGACAGGGTATGTGGTGGTATCTGTCTATGTCCTCGCCACTGGCTCCAGCACCTTCGTTACTCGCCACATGGATCTGGAGGCAGTGCCGGATATCACCATCTGTTCTGTTTACCTCTCCCCAGAGGAGATTGTGTCTCCCGCTAATCTTGCCGCCTTAGTCGCCCAACTTCCCCTGTCATTTCTGCTTTTGGGGGACTTGAATGTTCATCACCCTTTGTGTGGGATGGAATCCAGACCTTAGCCCGCACTAGGGATGTTGACTCTCTTGACACAGCAGAAAATTTGCCTTCTCAGTACCGGTGCTCCTACACATTTTAACATGCTGCATGACACATATTCTGCCATTTACCTGTCTCTTTGTAACCCGTGCTTTCTCCCCCATTTTAGTTGGAAGGTCCATGATAACCTTGCTGGTAGTAGGCATTTTCCTATCCCTCTGTCGCTCCTGCAATTTCAACCTGCAGACCGCTTGCCTCGATGGTCTCTCTGCAGAGTTGATTGGTCAGTTTACACTTCAGCTGCTATGGTTACTGCTCCGCATTCCACTGACTTGGATATCACTGTTTAACATGTCACTGCAACCATAGTTTTCACCACCTAGGCAACTATCATGAATTCCCTCAACTTGCTCCGGCGTAAATCTGTGTCTTGGTGGACAACAGAGACCGCTGAGGCCATTGGTAAACATTTATGGATACTTTATATCAAACCTTGTATAGAGCATCTGGTAAATTCCAAGAAAGCTTACACTCAAAGTTGTACGGTCAGAATTTATATATATATCGAATGTCGATTATGTCAGTATTGGCGCGAGACTTATTGGGCCGTATGAATTAAACAGAGTATATACTTTATACTCTGTCGCTTATGAAGAAACCATGAGGTGTCATTTTTAACAAAACTTATCTCGTGTTTGAAGCTGTGACAGCGTTCTATGTTGAAACAGATGAAAATGTAGTGCATTCTTGAAATATCGTTCACAAAATCTGCTAAGCCAATTTAATTAATAATAAGTTTTCTCACCTGATGAAAATTTTGTAACCGACAGAAGAATAAATTTCTGTAAAAAATCAAAATTGAGTCTTAATAATATGCTGCTGCATATTTGTACACTGAATAATTATCCTGATTAGACTACTTTAAAGACATATATAATGAACAGACACAAAACTTGAGCAGGAGAGGAGGTAGCAAAAATGAACTTCCTGCTCAGAGCACTTGCTTCAAAGTTTTTATTCATACAAAATTGAGAACTTACTCAGAGAATGTTCTTCTGCTATGAGAATCATCTCTGAAAAATGTGCTCTTTCTTATTTCACCGGCCCATTAAGTGTGGAAAACTTATTTCATTTGTGTCGTCTGTTTTGCTTGGTTACAAAAATGTGTGAAAGTGCTTAAGGTTCTTCCATGGAGGTCCCACATTGCTGGACATGGAAGAACTTGATCCCTTCCTTGTCTACTGTGTTATAAATATGGATTAATACCAGACCACACGAAAAGCAACTGTGTTGACTGTAACGGAACTGAATGTGTCAAAATTGGCAAAAAATCAGGTGATATCCAATTCCCTCTGCTACTGGTGTGTACAAAATGTGTAAAGAGAACAAGTATTAAAAAAAAAAAAATCTGGTTCGACAGTTCCAAATTACCTAGCGACAAAAGTATAATTCGAACTCTTTGCTGGGTATGTAACTATACTTTACAAGAGACTGCTGCAGAAACGGAATTGACTGTGAATACTGTATGTGATTATTTCGGGTTTTGTCGAGAAGTGTGTTACTTGATCGTCACTGATGAAAGTGTTCCCAACAAAGGCCTGGGGAAAAGTATTGATGTAGATAAGTCCCACATAGCCACCAGAAAATATCAAAGGGCAACTTTTCAAAAGCGAAGTGGATCACATTTGGGTTTTTTGTGGAATAGAGAGAGAGAGTCCCGAAAATGCTTTATTGTGAGAGTATATAACAGAAGAAAAGACATGTTGGTGAGTCTCATAAAGCATTTCATACTGGCTGGAAGTACTGTAATCACAGACGGCTTCCAGTCGTATAATATGTTGCAGACTGAAGGATTCCACCATGAGTTTGTGAATCATTTGGTAGAATTTGTTACAAATTAAAGTGTTACCTGTAGGCTATACTGGGCAAATAGTGGAATTTGATGAATCACACGCCACACGGAAATACCAGAAAGGACGATTACTTAAACAGGAGTAATGTAAATAAACTATATACTTGTATTTGTATTGTGACAGTAGTTAATGATGTTAATGGCTCTATACATTTATGATTTATTATTAAATATCCGTATTTACTCACTTCGAGCGCGAATAGCTGCGTAATCAACATTCGATATATGTCGATTCTGACCGTACAACTTCTAGTGTAAGCATTCTTGGATATTACCGAGCATCTAGTAGCTTTTAAACATATCAGGTCAAAGCTTGGCGACTGATCCAGCAGATTAAGCAGGACTTCTGGGAGAGGTACATTGCCACCATTGGTTTTCACGCCTCCGATTCTCAGTTGTTGTCACAAGTTTGATGCCTCTTCAGGCACCCACCAGCAGGAATCTCCTGTCTCTACATTTAAGGTATGTTCTGCACTTACCCCACCACTATTGCTGAGCACTTGTCAGAGCATTAACCACATAGCTCTGTGACTGCAGTCTACAGTGTGGGTTTCCATGTCCTTCAATAGTCGATCGAGCAAAAGTAGTAGTTGTTTTCTACACATCGCACACCGCCAGGAAACATATAATGGTCTGTTTAGTGAGTGGGAGTTCGAAAGTTCCCTTGCTTCATGCTCCAATACCTCTCCAAGACCAGTCGTATTCACAACCAGTCCAATCATCTCTTAGTGGACATTCAGTGTCAACTGCTCGCCCTGTTTAATCATCTCTGGGAAGAGCATGTATTCCTGTCCCAATGGCTGGATAGCATCATCATCCCAGTGATGAAACCTGGCTGAAATCTGCTGGTGGTTGATAGTTACTGCCCTATTAACCTCACCAATGTTCTGTGTAAGCTCCTCAAAGGTATGGTAAGCCAGTGGCCCATGTGGATCCTTGAAGATTGGGGACTTGGGTGGCCTCACAACATGGGGCGGGGGTGGGGGCTTTTGTCAGGGCCACTTCACTACTTAGTCTTGTCACCAGAACCAGAGTACCTTGTTGGTGTCTTTTTCAATCTCCGGAAGGCATATAATACCACCTGGTGGCATCATATCTTAGCTATACTGTACAAATGGGTCTTATGGGGTCCACTTCCAATATTTATCAGGAACTGTCTCTCTCTTTGTTCCTTTTGGGTTGGTACCTCTCTCAGCTCATCCTGTGTTCAGGAGAATGGTGTCCCACAGGGCTCTGTCTGCAGTGTTTCCCTGTTTCTGGGATCATCCGTTTCTTCCTCCTCGTATGCCAATGACTTATATATCTATTTCAGTTCCGCTAGCATTGGTGTAGCTGAACGACGCCTGCAGGGAGCCATTCGAAAGGCACAGTCTTGGACCTTTGCCTCTGGTTTCCAATTCTCTGCATAAAAAACTC
Source organism: Locusta migratoria (assembly GCA_026315105.1). Taxonomy (NCBI): domain Eukaryota; kingdom Metazoa; phylum Arthropoda; class Insecta; order Orthoptera; family Acrididae; genus Locusta; species Locusta migratoria. The sequence continues at coordinate 511,280,244 of CM048755.1, forward strand.
AGGTTATGCATTTTTTTTTTACACTATCGGGCATTGTACCTGGAGCTAGAGCTTTACCTGGCTTAAAAACTCCTTTGCTTCAAAGATCAACAGCACTTCTTAGGCATGCTTTTTTATGCCTGGCTTACTTGGGTTCCCCACCTTTATCAGCTCAAAGAAACATTTTGATGATATCTGAACATCCTTCACTGCCTCAGCGACACTGTTTTGGGAGCTGCACTTTCAAATCTTCTGCAGCTCTATAAGGCCTTAATACAATCCCGCCTCCACTACGGGAGCTTGGTATATGTCTTGGCAGCACTTTCAGCATTGTGGCTCCTTGACCCAATTCACCAAAGTGGTGTGTCTAGTGATTTTGCACAAATCCGGTGACAAGCTGCTAGTCAAAGTGGGGATATCTCCCCTGCAGTTCTGCATGCAACAGCTATTAGCTTCGTAAGTTGATCATGTTCATGCTTCGCCCCACCACCTAGATCACAGGCTTCTTTTTCTAGCTGCTGTACTTATGTTCCTTTTCCTCCACAACTGCCCAGGTCATGTGTTCCGATTATGGTCTGAGTTCGTTCCCTTCTTTCATTGTCGAGCGACACCCCATCCTTCCCACTTTCCACTACCCTTACCATACCTCACCTTGGTCCATTACTCACTTACAGCTTTGTTTGAATTTGCTCTGTGATACAAAAGTTTCAGTTTGTAGCACCTCTCAAATTGTTTTGTGGCGCAGAAGTTATATATGCCAACTGTTCCCTGTTAGATGGCTGCACTATGCCTATGCCTATGTCTGTGGTGGCAACATGAAACAGTGTTTCTTGCACTGTGGCAGTAGGGTTTTTATAACAGAGCTCGTTGCTATTTCAGGACCAGCCCCATACCAAGCCTATGCGCCAAGGCTGATGAGCCGCCACTTCATGTATGGCGACAGCTTCTCATAGTGCACCAGGCATATACCACACTGTCCAAGCCATATACACCTGCATACCATACTATTGCTTGGTCTCCTATGGAAAGGCTTTTTCGTAATTGGCTATGAGCAGTGAGGCCATTTGGGATTTGTGCTAAGGATAGTTTTTTAGATATAGGTGTGGCAGGTTTTAATGTTTTACGTCGAGGCTGGTGCAGATTTCCACCTTTGCTGTTACTGAGGTTCTCGTTCTTCTTAGAAATGATGAATCTTAAAAAAAGATTACACTCCCGACATTTTGTTTCAGTCTGAATTTTGCAGTGTTTTAGATAGGCATCATGATTTTACCGTGGTTTACACAGACACTCATACAAGGGATCTCTGTCGGGTGTTCCGTAGTGTTTCCCAATCGTTTCTTGCAGATTTGCCTGCACACCGGCTACTTGGATTTTTCAGCAGAGCTGCATGCTGTCCTCAAGACACTAGAACAAATCAGGTGTGTTCAGGGTAAACAATTTATTCTCTGCTCCAATTCCTTAGTGCCCTACAATCACTGCAGAACATCTACCCATCTGACACTACAATATCATTTATTCATTAGCACCTGTATTTCCTCAAAAGGTGAGGAAAGGTGATGTCATTTCTTTGGGTACCAGGGCATGTGGGGATTCTGAGTAATGAAGGGCTGATGTGGCAGCCAAGGCAGCCAGCAGTGACCAGAATGTCACTGAATGTGATATTCCCCTGCAGGATGTTTTCTCTGTGTTGCAGCAGAGGTCCCTTCAGTTGTGGAAGGAGATGTGGCTGGCAGTGACAGGTAACAAACTGTATTCGGTTAAACCAACTGTTCGACCATGGCAAACCACCTGCTAATCATTCAGGTGGTATGAAGTGGCGCTAACACACCTCCACATCAGGCACTGCCCTTTAACACACAGCATTTTACTCTGTCAAGAGGATGCCCCATTTTGTGATGCCTGTGGTGTGTGTGAATCACTTTATGCCATGTTTCTACTGAGATTTTATTTTGTGCTGAGAGGAGAGCAGAAAATCTTGGTGGTACTCTGCTGTCTGTTTTAGCTGATAACAAGGCAAGTATGACCAATGATTTAAAATTTTATGAATTGTCTGGACTCTGGGTTAAGTTTTTGGGCTGGAGTTTTTAATATGTTGGAAGATGGCTGGTTAATCTTTTTTATTCTGGTAATCAGCTAGCCACAATACTCTGCTGTTGTGTTTTAAATGCTTCTGCATATGGTTAGCACACTTACATCATTGAGATGCAAAAATGTGTTTGTGCGTTTCTTTAGCTGTCCACAAAGTTTGACTAGTTTGGCTACTTTTATTTCTGTTGCTATTTTTATTCATTTTCTCTTCACTCTGATAATACCCCTCGCTATTGCATTTGTAAGGGCACTAAAGATGTAGTTTTCTTGTGCCCGAAACATCCTGTCCATTCAACCATCATCCTACAAAACGTGAACTTGGTGGATAAGGTTTTCTGTCTGCTTCAGCTAATATGTGCATGTAATTGCTGGTATAACGGGGTCTTAACATTTTTGCAATTATTTTCATGAACATACTCTTACACACACACACACACACACACACACACACACACACACACACACACACACACACACACAAATTATATATATGTGTGTGCAGGAATTGGTAGAATCAGAAAAACATCCACTGAAAATCTTGAAGCATCGCAGAGTTAGATTTGACCTACCAATCAAGGAGAAAGAAGAATATTGTCCATCTAGTGTGTCAGTGTCTCAGGATACACATAAGGAGACCAGCCATCATCTGGATCAAGTGAAATCTTTCCCATCTCCATCAGTAGAAGGCTCATTACCAGTAGCAGAGAATGCAACAAAGACACAGGTATGACCTAGAACTATTGTATTGGATAATATTATAATGGCTATAATGGTTAAAGATATTTACAGTTTTGCCAATCCCATCACCTGGTGTCAGCTATGAGGCATCTGTCATAATGTTGTTCTTAGTTGAAGGTAGTCAATCATAACTCTGTAGTTAGGCCTATGAATTTAGCATCCACTTTTTTCCACTTTAACACCTCCTTTTCTGTGAAAATTAGCAAGGTGTTCAAAACTCTGGATAGTGTCTTTGTACACATGCATATAATAATTTGATGTTTTCAATATGATGCTCATGTCATTGAAATTTATTACACGATTACCCTCTTGGTAAGTGTGTTCTACTATGGCTTCTTCATCTTTATGTACCAAGTGCAGTTCCTCATGGATGTCAACACTACTTTTCATGGTACTTACGTAAACTTGATAATTGATGTCTTTCACTTGCTAGTGTTGCTACATAAGCTTCAGATTACCACTTGGTGGGTTACCTCACAAATGCTGTTAATGTGTAATATGGAATAATGTTCAAAGCAACAGGAATGTGAGATGCTCTGTCAATAATTGTACTGTGGGCTGGACTACGGTGCATTTATAGCCCCAAATTTCAACCCATGACCAGACCTAACCAAAGTGTTCAATGTATCTGAAAAACTGGAAGTCGGTGATCTCTGGCAGGACTAATATAACGATCACTTTTGCAATTAAAGCTAATATGTATGAGTAAAGTAAGAAAAATTTCAGTTTTAGCTCTAAAAGCAAACTCTAATTTCTTACATCATTGGTTGTCTGAAACTAGCCTTAATCTGGATAGTGGCATTACCAACTGAAAATGAGCCGTGTTTGGTACTCAGTTAAAGGTTATAGGCAACATTAGCAGACATGGCAAAGTATTAGAAATAAAAATTACAATGAAACCAGTTCATTGAATAAATAAGTAATCAAAATAATTCAGATTGAAAAAAAAATTATAATAAATGAAAGAAAATTGTTGGTCTAGAAGGGATTTTGGACCCTGTGACCTTCTACATGGCAGGTTATTACCTTTACCACTGTGGTATGCTACTACAATGAAACTAGTTCATAGATCTATCTAGTCATCTGGTTGCTGTAATTATTCGTAGCCTTCAAAATGTTTGGCTTCATGTAATGTAGGCAGTTCAACTACTGAAAGCTGATTGCTGTTGTTATAATAACTGTTTACATGCAGCTAAATCATGGCTTGCCTGATGGTGTCCAATACTGTTTGGTTAGTGTAGTGTATGGAATGATGTGTATTTCATTAGCATCGGTATGTGTGTACTATTTTTAGTGTAATCATGTGTGGTGAAATGTAAAATAAAAGTTGTAGATCTATGATTTAAGATCAGAACAGATGAATAAAGAAAGCCATACAAGTAATGGGAAGGGAATTGATCAACCATTGTGTCAGTTTGGCAATGGCAAATGGTTTGAGATTGACTTGAGGGCTCTGATTGTAACCATCATCTCAGATAAAAGGAGTGTGATGTAGGCAGAGCTTACAAAATTCATGAAATGTGACAAGTTCAACAATACCATCTATGATCAACCTTCAGAAAAATGATTTTCTATGAAAGAGCCCTTTCCCTAGGAAGACAATCAGGATCAGTGAAGATCAACAGCTAAACAATGGAAAACTTTTTCTTTCACTTGTTAGTAAATTTACAGCTTGTATTGGAAAAGTGTTGTGCAGTTGTGTAGTTTGTTTTTAGACCTAACAAGAAGAGTAAAGAATGTATAAGATCTGCAAATTTTGTGTAACATTCTTTTGGTGCACTGGGTGCATATAAAATTCCTTGTTGTTGTGAACTAGTTTATATTGGTACCACAAAAATGTCTTAACACCAGTCTGTTAGAACATAAGGGGAATTGCTGCCTGGAATCAACCTTTAGCAGAACATGTTTATCAAGAGGATAATCATTAAATAAAATTCAGCAAGATATCTTATTGAAAGCATCACATTATTATGTGCATTTGTACAGAGTGTCTATTGAGATATTCAATAACTTTAACAAAATAGAATGAAGTGTTAAATTAGACAAAATGTGGATGTCAAGTATACAATGAAAGAATAATAATTACTTTCAATTCCTAACATTGGAATTACCACTGCCTGTATATTCAGATCTCCCTTTAGTTCTGTTTGCAGTTTGCCACCACATGCACAAGGATATTTTCCATGTTAGGAGATGAAACATGAATGGACAGTTTTACATGTTGACCACAGCCTGTCAGCCTGGAAGTTTTGAGTGAAGTTAGTACTGAACTACTCTTCTTAGGATGCTACAAAAACACTGTATTGTACTCTACACTACACAGAGAGTCACTACTATACGATCTCGCATATCATGCTTTTGAAGGTGCTCACCCTGAGAAGGTTCAGCATAAACTGCCAACGCAGCTGTGCATACCGTGGCTCCGCTCCCTGCTCCTCACTAGGTGTCGTGATGGTAGCCTTGTAGAGCATTCCGTGGACACAATATTGTTGGCTGGATTTGAATTAGGAATGATAGGTGAAAAAGCATGGCACAGATTTGAGTTTTCAACCATTGGAAAGCCTTTTGACAGGCTGGTGTCCACTGAAACACACCATTTTTACAAAGTAAGGTGTGAGGGGTTGAGCCACAGTGATGGCATAAGGAAGAAATTTGTGTTAGTAGCCAATCTTGCCAGAAAGACCTGCAACTTCTTAACTTCAATAGGCCTGGGCATAGCCATGATTGCAGCAACATGATAATGCAAAGGATGAATGCCATCCTCAGAAAGCACAAAGCTGATTTAGGCAACAGAAGGCCAGAAGAAACTTGACTTGGGCAGGTTGCATTTGAGTGGGGCCAGCCGTCTGAAGTACTGCAACTCGTGTGTGAATATTCGATAATTGTTCTTCTCTAGTGGCACCCATAATGACAATGTCATCATGATAGCTACGAATTACAATTATGTCTGACTTAAATTGGAAAGAACACATAGATAATGTTTTGGGAAAGGCGAACCAGATACTGCGTTTTATTGGCAGAACCCTTAAAAGATGCAACAGAACTACTAAAGAAACTGCATACACTACACTTGTCTGTCCTTTTATGGAGTATTGCTGCCCAGTGTGGAATCCTTACCAGATGAGTTTGACAGAGGACATTGAAGGAGTCCAAAGAAGGGCAACTGTTTTTGTATTGTCACAATACAGGGGAGACAGCGTTACGGAAATGATATAGGATCTGGGATGGGAATCATTACCACAACGGCACTTATTGCTGCGGTGTGGGCTACTTACGAAACTACAATCGCCAACATTCTCCTCCAAATGCAAAAATATATTGTTGACTCTCACTTACATAGGTAGAAATTATCATCAGAATAAAATACGAGAAATCGGAGCCCGAATGGAGAGATTCATGTGTTCATTCTTCCCGTAGGCTATTCGAGAATGGAATGGGAGATAAAATAGTATAACGGTGGTTCGATGAACCCTCTGCCAGGCACTTAAATTTGATTTGCAGAGTATCCCATGTAGATGTAGAACCTGAACAGATATTGCCAATTGGAGCACTAACCAGTCCAAATGGAAGACATTGATGTTGGTACATCCAAAAGCGTGTGTGTGTGTGTGTGTGTGTGTGTGTGTGTGTGTGTGTGTGTGTGTGTGTGTGTGTTACCAGAAATTGTTTGGAGAACTCCTCCAAGGTAACATGTAAAGCCTGCAATAAGTTGAGTTTGGAAAAAAAACATCGCCCCCAGCAAGTTTTGAAAAAAAGCTTGCCTGGTCATGGCAGTGGGTATGTATCAATGATGCTTTGAGCATTGATGGTGCCCTTGAAGTCACCAGAGGTAATTGGACGTTAGGCTTTTTAACAATCACGAAAGGTGTTGCCCACTCACTGGAGAGAATAGGCTGCAGGGCACCCAGAAAAGTGAACCTGTCCAATTCGTGTTGTACGTATTTGTGTAATCCAATGGGTATAGCAAGCACACGAAAAAAAAAAAAAAAAATCTTGGGTTAACCTTAGGTTTGAGGGTGATATGTGCCATAAAATTGGTAGCACAACCTAAACCATCTGAAAAGTGGGATGAAGATTCAGAGTATAATGTCTCAATTTGCTGGTATGTAACATCTTCAGAAAACCCAAATGCACCAAAGGTATCCATGCCGAACAAATTTGCAGTGTGAGGGTCATTTGCCACCAAAAATGCCCCAGGACGAACCACAGTTTTATACATCACCATAGCCTTGAACTTATCTAGAATCAGAATGCTTTCTTTGTTATAATTCACCAAGCGTATGTTGACTGAAGAGAGTGCAGAAGACTCCAGATCTACATAAGTTTCAGAATTTATGAGTGTCACAGCAGCACTGGTAGTCACCTGTTAGTGAAGCATTTGTCCTAATACTTGAAATTCTAAAAGCAATTTGGTTATGCTAGAAGCTTTAGAGGAAACACAGTTAACGTCCACGGCTGAGTCTGAGGAAAACTTATAAGAATGGCACACAGCCGCAAATCGCATTTCTTCCTGCAATTGTTGTATGTGTCACGGCGTTTGGGACATGCCGTTCGGTCATGTTGGATGAAATAGAGTGGACATGATTGAAGTATTGAGCATGGCTGTCGTTATGTCCGACATGACATTTGTTGGGATGTGGCAGGCTGCTGTTCTACATGACACTGCGGGTAAATGTTTACTGCTGCTACATTATACATACCCTGTGAATCAACAAAAGGAATACTTGGAGAAACAGGAACAATGGTTGACTCATCACACAAAGCGTCAATTTGATCACCAGCTGCCTAAAAAATCTTGAAGGACTGAGTAATATTCAGTATCTCAGCCAATGATGGCTTTTCACATTGAAGAGCATGTTTATGAATCTCCTTGTCAGGAACCAACCGAGTAACAGCATTACAGACCATGGAATCAGCATAAGAATCCTTTCAGCATCAGTAATGAACTGACATCGCTGACTGAGACTCTAGAGTGCTGCGACCCAAGCACGATAGGTCTAGTGAGGCTTTTTATGACAGCGGTAAAATTCAACATATGCTGTGACACCATGCCTGTATTTGTGATGGTGAGTGGATAACAAATGACACTTCTCATCAAAAGATAGAGATTGCGGATCCCACAGAGGGGCCAGTGGACTGAACAATTGATAGACATGAAGAAAACCATGACAAAAACCGAGCCTTAAATATATTTGCCTTCGTGACCCCGAACATGAGAAAATGTTGCCGAAGCTAGTTCTCATAAGTGTCAGTCTTCAGCCGAGTTATCATACTGAGGAAATGGGGGGAAGCGTCAGTGGCACAAATACCCATGCAGACAATGTGGTGAAAAGCATTTTGATAGCAGACGTAAATGCTCTCTGCTGTTCAAGAAGAGCTTGAATCACAGCCTTGGTATCCATAGGCTTGGACGAAATACACGGTGGAACATGTGCAGAAACGTGGAAACTTGTCACCAACTTTTGTTGTAACACAGAACACTACATAAAGGGTCACTATCATACGAACTCACATACCATGCTTTGCAGGTGCTCATCATGAGAAGGGTCAATGTCAACGGCTGACACAGCCACACATGCCTCAACTCTGCTCGCTACTCTCCACTAGACATTGTGACGGTAGCACTGTTGAGCATTGCACGAGACCTCTGGCAGACACACTCAGTATTGTCTGCGAGATTTGTATTAGTCTTTATCACGGATGATAGTGCTTTTTAGCACTATATTTTTATTAAAATGCAGTTTTCATATTCATATCTAGAATTGAAACATTTGGTTTGTTTTTGGAAAACAAAATCTTTAAAAAAATTTCAAATATCAGCCGCCACAAAAAAAATTCCATTGTTACTTCAAAAGTTGTGTATGAAATTTCAATCATCATATATATCTAAATTGTTTACAAAAACAAAAATATAAAAAAAGCTAATAACTTTGGCTAACATTGCTGTAACACATCTATTCCTCCGCCTCTAATGACCATGCTGTCGGCGGGGCGTTAAACACTAATCTTCCTTCCTTCCATCTAATCACTTAATAGTAACAATACAAAAAAGGACATGGAAAATAGTGTTAACAAAATTTGTACTCGTGAACAGCAATAAGCACACACTACTGAATACTTTCGTACAAACCATGATTTAATGTTTGTATACAAGTGTTATATCACAGATCTCAGGTTACTTTTAGAGAAGCTTCTTATGATTTATGTGAAAATGAGCTCTCGGAAGGCTATAATTCAGGGTTTTTACTGGATGGATTGTAGTATTGATTTTTTTATGCTTTCTTGTTTCTCATCCTATAAATCTTTTTTTGATTGGAATCTGCTTGTCTGCTTAATAACCTGTAATTAAGTACCAAGCAGGACTGCTGATTGGTTCATAACATAGCAACTAGTGTGGTTGACATTAGACTTGGCTTTTAATGATGTATCTGAAGATTTTCCTGTGGGTTTGCTGATAGAGGTAAGGTTTACTTGCTGTAATGACACAATCATGAGTTTAGTTCTCCTGGAGATGGTTGACCACTGTTTTGTGAGATACATAGTAACACCACGTGTGGTTAGGTTACAACATGGGATTAAATTGAGTGTTACAAAACACGTCTCCTGCTGCAGTTCTGTGATTGATCACTTAAAATTAGCCGTCAACAGTGCATTTCAATATTAAGTCTTGGTGGCATCTGACAACACTGCCCCACGTTATTAAATTATGTTAATAGAACTTGGGAAGTGATCCGCTCTCTGTGTGTGTGTGTGTGTGTGTGTGTGTGTGTGTGTGTGTGTGTGTGTGTGTGTGTGTGTGTCACCTACAGCCAAGCGGTAGTCTGCTGCCTATGTGGCAACAATGTATGCCACATGACAAACGTCGACTAACAAATAATTTTAATCAGACTCTATCTTAGTGGATGAATGGTCATGGGTACAGCTATCTGCCTTGGGAACACTTAGTACCTAACTCCTTTGACTTATACAACTTCCTCCCCTTTCCCCTCTATCATCCTTCCTCACCCTTCCCCATTCCTCCTCCTTCCTCTCCCTTGCCCTTACCTCCTCCTTCCTCTCCCTTCCCCCTTCCTCCTCCTCCCTCTCCCTTCCACCCTTCCTCCTCCCTCTCCCTCTCACCCTTCATCCTCCCTCTCCCTGTCACCCTTCATCCTCCCTCTCCCTGTCCCCCTTCCTCCTCCCTCCTTCCTCTCACTTTCCTTTTCCTTCCCCCGCCCTTTCCTTATCCCCCTTCCATCCTTTCTCCCATTTCATTTCCTTCCCTTCCCCCTCACCTTCCTCCTCCCACCATGCTTCACTACCTCCTTCTTTCCCCAACACATTTTCCTTCATCCCAGTTCCTCCGTCCCCGTCTCCCTCCCCCAATTCTCCGTCCCCGTCTCCCTCCCCCCATTCTCCCTCCCCCCATTCTCCCTCCCCCCATTCTCCCTCCCCCCATTCTCCCTCCCCCCATTCTCCGTCCCCCCATTCTCCGTCCCCCGTCTCCCTCCCCCGTCTCCCTCCCCCCATTCTCTGTCCCCCGTCTCCCTCCCCCCATTCTCTGTCCCCCCGTCTCCCTCCCCCCATTCTCTGTCCCCCGTCTCCCTCCCCCCATTCTCTGCCCCCCGTCTCCCTCCCCCCATTCTCTGCCCCCCGTCTCCCTCCCCCCATTCTCTGCCCCCCGTCTCCCTCCCCCCATTCTCTGCCCCCCGTCTCCCTCCCCCCATTCTCCGTCCCCCCGTCTCCCTCCCCCCATTCTCCGTCCCCCCGTCTCCCTCCCCCATTCTCCGTCCCCCCGTCTCCCTCCCCCATTCTCCGTCCCCCCGTCTCCCTCCCCCATTCACCGTCCCCCCGTCTCCCTCCCCCATTCACCGTCCCCCCGTCTCCCTCCCCCATTCACCGTCCCCCCGTCTCCCTCCCCCATTCTCCGTCCCCCCGTCTCCCTCCCCCATTCTCCGTCCTCCCGTCTCCCTCCCCCATTCTCCGTCCCCCGTCTCCCTCCCCCCATTCTCCATTCTCCGTCCCCCCGTCTCCCTCCCCCCATTCTCCATTCTCCGTCCCCCGTCTCCCTCCCCCATTCTCCGTCCCCGTCTCCCTCCCCCATTCTCCGTCCCCCGTCTCCCTCCCCCATTCTCCATCCCCCGTCTCCCTCCCCCCATTCTCCCTCCCCCGTCTCCCTCCCCCATTCTCCGTCCCCTGTCTGCCTCCCCCTTTGTCCCCCCCATTCTACCTCCCTCCCCCCTTTGTCCCCCATTCTACCTCCCTCCCCCCTTTGTCCCCCCCATTCTACCTCCCTCCCCACTTTGTCCCCCCATTCTACCTCCCTCCCCACTTTGTCCCCCCATTCTACCTCCCTCCCCCCTTCGTCCCCCCATTCTACCTCCCTCCCCCCTTCGTCCCCCCATTCTCCCTCCCTCCCCCCTTCGGCCCCCCATTCTCCCTTCCTCCCCCCTTCGGCCCCCCATTCTCCCTTCCTCCCCCCTTCGGCCCCCCATTCTCCCTTCCTCCCCCCTTCGGCCCCCCATTCTCCCTCCCCTCCCTTCGTCCCCCCATTCTCCCTTCCCCTTTGTACTCCACCTCCCGTGTGCGTGAACTGTTGGCAACACCATCCGCCATGCTCACCGAACTGTGGTATTTTGCATTGTTAGAGAAAAACTCGTGGAGATCAAGACCCTGGACTGTTTGACGTATACTGAGGCACGCAAAAAGTACGAGCAGCTCCACCCCATATGGATGGTCACGTCCTTTGCTACTGTTAAGTCATCGCCACCTTCCATTGGAGCGACGGCTCTGCAAGCGCTCTCTACCCCTGTGGTCCCTAAGCTCCAACAACCTCCAATTGCCCCGTCAATGGGTGGGGGCATCTCTCCATCGGGGACATCAGTCCCCGACTCCCAGCCAGAGAAAGAGACGCCTCCTCCAGTTCCTTTTGCTCGGAAGGGGTCCCTCGGGACACTCCCTTCCGAGGCTTCTCACGGTGCACGTGGGGAACCCAGCCGATGGCTGAAGGGTCCACGACCTGCTGGTAGAAGGGCTTCTCGCTCTTCTTCCAACCCCGATGGCAGTACCAAGAAGCCCTCCCAGGCCTCCAAACTGAAGGGCCAGTGAGAGGGACGCCCACAGAAAATGAAGAAGAAACTTTGGTGGCTAATAAGCCACAGGCATCCTCATCCTCTGTCGGAGGATGAGGTCAAGATCCTCCCGTCTGCTGAGGGTCTCGCAATACTGGGTTCCCCAGAATCTACTGTCATTGACAATGGCAATCCTGAAAAGTTGGCAGCAGATGCCACTATGTAGGAACCAGATCCTCCACTTTAAATATGGCTTTTCTGCTCAACAACCAAGCACTTCTTCAGTGGAATTGCAGTGGATTTTCAACTGCCCAGCTGAATTACAGCAGTTGTTGTGCCCCGCTTCCCTGTATTCTGTTTGGCGTTGCAGGAAACGTGGTTTCCTGCCCAACAGACTCCAGCCCTTCGAGGCTATCGGGGCTATTACCGTTACCAGGCTACATGCGATAGAGATTCAGGTGGTGTCGCTGTTTACGTCCTCGCAACTGTCCCCAGTGCTGCTGTGCCTCTCCAAATGACCGTAGAGGCAGTCGCTGTTCGCATCTGGGCGGGGCAGGAATTCACCGTCTGTTCCATTTACCTTCTCCCGGATGCAGCCATCTCCATCACTGACATTGCTGCAGTGATAGCGCAACTGCCCCCGCCATTTCTCCTCTTGGGGGATTTTAAAGCGCACCACCCATTGTGGTGTGGGACGCAGTCGACAGTTTGCGGTAGGGATGTTGAGACACTTCTGTCAAACCAGGACATCTGTCTATTACACACTGGGGCTCCCATGCATTTCTGCGTGGCGCGAGGCACCTACTCGGCAATCGACCTATCTCTATGTAGTCCGAGTCTGCTCCCACATTTTCGCTGGAGGACGCACGATGACCTTTGCGGCAGTGACCATTTTCCGATCCTTGTCACGCCTGCACTTCCAACCTGCACGCAGCCCACCTTGATGGTCCCTCCGTAGAGCTAATTGGCAGGATTACACCTCCACTGCTAGTTTTCCTGTACCAGTGCCTGCCAATGTGGACACGGCGGTTTGTAAAGTCACTGCTGCTATCGTTTCCGCCGCTGAGGCCACTGTTCCCATCACTTCTGGCACCCCTCGGCGCAAGTCCGTGTCCTGGTGGACGCCAGAGATCGCTGCAGCCATTGGGGATCGTCGGCAGGTGCTCCAGCGCCATCGACGCCACCCCACCTTGGACAACCTTATAGCCTTCAAACGACTTTGGGCCTGAGCTCGACTGCTCATTCGCCAGAGCAAGGAGGACAGCTGGGAGAGGTATGTTGCCAGCATCGGCTCTCATGCTTCACCATCCAAGGTGTGGTCCCAAGTTAGACGCCTCTTTGGGTACCGTACATCAACAGCAATCTACAGCTTACAGATCCAGGGTACTGTATGCACCGACGCTACTGCTATTGCTGAGCATATGGCAGAGCATTATGCTCGCAATTTCGCAACTGTAGCATACAGTGCAGACTTCCTTGCACTGAAAGAGCGGGTAGAACAGCGACGGCTGTCGTTTCACATGCGTCGAGCAGAGTCGTACAATTCTGCTTTCAGCGAATGGAAATTCGAAACTGCCCTTGCCGCATGCCCCGATACCTCTGTGGGACCGAACAGAATCCGCAGCCAGTTCATCCGGCACCTTTCCGTGGAGTTTCAACACCAGCCTCTCGCCCTGTTTAACCGTTTATGGGCGGAGGGAGCTTTCCTGTCACAATGGCGAGAAAGCATCATTATTCGAGTGATCAAACCTGGTGCTGATCCACAGGTGGCTGATAGTTACCGCCCAATCAGCCTCACCAACGTTCTGTGCAGGCTATTCGAACGTATGGTGAGCCGGCGGCTTATGTGGATACTTTAACATCAAGGCCTGTTGGCCGCACATCAGGGGGGTTTCCGCCAAGGCCGCTCCACTGTTGATAACTTAGTGGCTCTGGAGTCCGCCATTCGTTCGGCATTTAGCAGGCATGAGCACCTTGTTGCCGTCTTTTTCGACCTCAGAAAGGCATACGATACAACTTGGCTTTCTGGCTACACTGCACGGTTGGGGCTTGAGAGGTCCGCTGCCGGTTTTTATTCAAAATTTTCTTTCCCTCCGATCTTTTCGGGTACGGGTTGGTACTTCCCTCAGCTCCTATCGCGTCCAGGAGAACGGTGTCCCACAGGACTCCATCCTTAGTGTATCCCTCTTTTTAATTGCCATCAATGGACTTGCTGAGGTAGTGGGGTCATTGGTTTCTTCCTCCTTGTTTGCTGACGACTTCTGCCTATACTTCAGCTCAGCTAGCATTGGAGTAGCTGAAAGGCGTCTACAGGGAGCCATTCGAAAGGCGTAGTCATGGGCCTCAACCCACGAGTTCCAGTTTTCTCTATCAAAAACCTGGGTTATGCACTTCTGCCGCCGTCGAACTTTCTATTTGGACCCAGAGCTATATTTATATGATGAACTTTTTTGTGTCGAAGAGACTCGCCGATTTCTTGGCATGCCCTTCGACAGCCGGCTCACATGGGTGCCCCATCTTCGCCAGCTCAAGCAGAAGTGCGTGCGGTACCTCAATATCCTACGCTGCCTCAGCCACACTTGTTGGGGAGCCGCCCGTACGAGTCTTGCAGCTCCACAGAGCGCTAATTCAATCCTGCTTAGACTAGGGGAGCTTTGTGTATGGTTCGGCAGCCCCATCTGAATTGCAGGTCTTGGACCCAGTACTCCACAGTGGCGTCCGTTTAGCGACAGGGGCCTTTCGGACAAGTCCAGTGGCAAGTCTACTTGCTGAAGCTGGAGTCCTTCCCCTTCGATTTCACCGGCAGCAGCTGTTATCCACCTATGCTGCCCATGTTCATGCAACACCTCACCACCCAAATCGCAGGCTTCTTTTTCCAGCTGCTGTACTCGCATCTCCACGACAACGACAAAGGTCAGGTTTCCCGATTGCTGTTCGTGTTCACTTCCTTCTGTCCTCACTGGAATCCCTTCCCATTCCTCCACGTTCCACTACTCTTTCCGCACCGCCCCTTGGTCCCTTCCACGTCTGCAGCTTCAACTGGACTTGTCGCATGCTTCGAAAGCCTCTGTTTCACCGCTGAATCTCCGTTGCCAGTTTCAGGCGGTTTTGGAGTCGTTCCATGGAGCAGAAAATGTGTACACAGATGGTTCCCTTGTCGACGGCCATGCTGGGTATGCTTATGCCCATGGTGAGCATGTCGAACAGCATTCACTGCCCTGTGGGAGTAGTGTGTACACTGCGGAATTGGTTGCCATCTATCGGGCACTTGAACATCTCAGAGCGTGCTCTGGGGAGTCTCTGGTCATCTGTTCTGACTCCCTGAGTGGCTTGTAAGCTTATCGCCAAGTGTTTCCCAAAGCACCCTTTGGTGCAATCCATTCAGGAGTCTGTTTCCTGGCTTGTTCGGTCTGGTCGCTCTGTGGTCTTTGTTTGGACCCCGGGCCACATCGGCATTCCTGGAAATGAACGCGTGGATCAGCTCGCTAAGCAGGCTACTACCTCCAGGCCGTTGGCGATTGGTCTTCCGGAGAGCGATCTCTGACTGGAGTTCCATCGAAAGATAATTAACCTCTGGAATTCCGAGTGGGCTACCTCTGCTCAACCAAGCAAGCTTCGTGCAATGAAGTTATCTACGGTCGCATGGAAGTCCTCACTGCAGTCATCCCGTAGGGCATCGGTTGTTCTCTGCCGCCTACGAATCGGCCACACATGGTTGACACATGGCCACCTTCTTCGGCAGGAGGACGCACCACAGTGTGACTGTGGCGCCACCTTGACTGTGATCCACATTCTGGTGGACTGTCCACTTTTAATTGCCTTGCGACAATCTTTTACTCAGCCAGATGCGCTTTCTTTTATGCTAGGAGACGATGTTGTTATGGTAGAACGTGTATTAGATTTTATTCGTGCAGCTGGTTTTTATCATGTGCTTTAATGTTGGGTCCCTAAGCTAAGCCTGATATTTCAGGCACCCACCATTCAAACGGTTTTAATGTTTCACTTTCGTTCTGTCAGTTCCATCTCTGACTCCCCCCAGGAGGCCCACAGCTCCTTTGTGGGTACGTGTGTGGCGCGCACGAGGCCCCGAGCTGAAGCGACCTTTCTTCCGCCCCAGGCCGCTTCCCTCTTTACCCCGGTTTGTGCCTTCGCCCGGAGACGGGCGTGTTTAGTCAGTCCAAGGTTTCCTTTTTCATTTTCTCTTACTTCCTCTTTTCTTGGTCCTCTTCCTTTCCTGTTCTTTAGCCTTCCCCCCTTTCTCCTATCTCCTTGTCCTCGACCCGCCCTTTAATCTCTGCCTCGGCGTTCGAGATCTTCCTCCTTCATCCCTTTCTCTCCTTTTTTCCTCCCTGTGTGTGACTGAAGGTCAACCCACGCTCTGCGTAGCCGGTGACGTGGTAAGGCGTAACTCCCCGCCCCGGGTAGACATGTAGGGCACGTACCCCCCGGTAAAGGCCGGGCCTAGGGAGGGGTGATTACCCGAGCTGATACCTTCAGAACATGCCGATTGGTCCCTCCGACCGTTCTCGGGAGGTGTGACCTGAGGTGCGAACAGTCACCTAAGGCGGGTGTGCCCTCAGTGAGGGCCCCCACAAGGAAGGAGCGCGCCATCGGAGACGCCGGTAATCATGGGGGACACCTCTGCTATGAAACCTTCCAAATCATCCTTAACCTTGACCCATAAGCGGAAACATGATGATTCTCAGCCACAGAAAGTATTGCCTAACATTCCTAAGCTCCTAGTGGTGTCACGTACTGACGACAAGGATTTTTCTGCTGTGAATCCGTTCATCATTCAGAAGGGAGTCGATGCGATCGCAGGCCCCTTGAAGACCTGCTCCAGGCAGCGCAATGGGACCTTGTTGCTTGAGATTGAGAATGCGTTCCAGGCACAAAAATTACTTCGGGCTACACTAGTTCATACTTTCCCAGTAAAAGTGGAGGCTCACCGCACCCTCAACTCTTCATGGGGGTAGTCTTAACGACCCTGGATGGGTTATCCGATGAGGAAATACTCAGCTATATGTCTGATCAGGGAGTGAAGGCAGTACATCACATGAAAAAGGTTAACAACGACCTTGTGCCAACTCGTACTGTCTTCCTGACTTTCGACAGGGTTGACCTACCATCTAAGGTGAAAGTGGGCTACGAAGTTATCTCCGTTCGCCTGTATATACCCAATCCTACGCGCTGCTTCCATTGCCAGAGATATAACCATACGAGTAAGTCTTGGCCGAATGCAGCAAAGTGCGCCACCTGTGGCAGGGACGCCCATGAGAGTGACTGTCTACCTCCATCCCCTCGCTGCATTAATTGCATGGGTGACCATGCTGCTTCTTCGCGGGACTGCCCCGTTTATAAAGAAGAGCGGGTCATCCAAGAGATTCGTGTCAAGGAGAAGGTCTCCACCTATGCCGCTTGGAAGTTGTTAGCAAGTAGGAAGCCCACTGTACTCCCATCGGGTACTTTCAGCCAGGTCCTCACCTCACCTCGACCAACTAAGGAGGTAGGCATTCAGACCTGCGACTTAACATTCTGTGACACTGTTGTCAGGTCAGCTAGCCCGAAAATTGCTCGTTCCACCTCTCCGATCCTTTCTACAGTGAATTCGTCAGCCAGTTCCCAAACATCCCGGGCACCTAAATCCACTGCCCGCAGTACAAAAAAAGAACCTCATGAAGACTTCCTCAAGACTATGTCTTCTCCATCATCAACCACTTCCTCTGCCCATCATGCCTCAAAAAAGGCTCACAAAAAGAATAGCCCCCCCTCCTTCCCTGCCACGGCGTGACTCTTCAGTCACGCCATCCAACAGTTGCTGGCCTCGGCCGTCTTCGGTTTCACCGGGACGCTCCGTCTGCCAGGCACCCGGCCGTTTACCGGCGGTGGAAGCTGCCCCTCCTGATCAACTCAGGGAGGTGGCAGGCACGTCGGTCGAACCTATGGACCACGATCCTTTGCCCCTAAACAGCGATAGCAGTGCTCCCTCGAAATCCGGTCCTCAGCGGCCATCGAGGTGACCCCGCTTGATTGTTCATTTTTATCCTCATTTCTTATCTCTTTTTATATCATGGCGCTCCTTCAATGGAATATTTGCGGCATTCGTTCCAATCGGGAGGAGTTAAAACTTCTCCTTCGATTGCACTGCCCGCTTCTAGTCTGTCTCCAAGAAACTAAGTTGCGTCCAAGTGATCGTGCAGACTTTCCCCACTACACCTCTGTGCGGTTCGACCTGCCACCTGTGGAAGGTACCCCAGCCCATGGAGGGGTTCTGATGTTCATTCGAGATGACGTCTATTACCATTCCATTTCATTGCATACTCACCTACAGGCAGTTGCCGTCCGCATCACTCTATCCACATTTACCTTTTCCCTCTATACTGTCTATTCGGCATCGTCATCTGCCCTTACTCGGGCAGATGTGCTACACCTCGTCGACCAGCTCCCTTCACCTTTCGTGTTGGTAGGCGACTTTAATGCCCACCACCCCCTATGGGGCTCTCCGGCACCTTGTCCCTTTTGGTGGACATTCTCCAACACCTCAATCTTGTCTGCCTCAACACCGGTGCACCGACCTTCCTTTCTGACACAACCCATACTTACTCCCACATAGACCTTGCGATACGCACTCCTCAGCTTGTCGGCTGGTTTGAGTGGTATGCACTTTCTGACATGTACTCGAGTGACCACTTTCCTTGTATCATCCACTTCCTGCATCATTCCCCATCTCCTCGTCCCACCAGTTGGAACATTTCTAAAGCCGACTGGGGGCCTTATTCTTCCATGGCTGTTTTTCACAATCAGAATTTTCCCAGCTGTGACAGTCAGGTCGAATACCTCACAGAGGTTATTCTCACCGCTGCCGAACATTCCATACCTTGTACATCCTCTTCTCCACGTCGTGTTCCGGTCCCTTGGTGGACTGCAGCCTGCCGCGACGCGCTTAGAGCCCAGCGCCGTGCTTTACACACCTTCCGCCGCCACCCAACTTTGGAGAATTGCATAAATTATAAACGTATGAGAGCGCAATGTCGTTGTATCATAAACGACAGCAAAAGAGCTTGCTGGACTGCTTTTACTAGTTCTTTCAACCGTTTTACTCCCTCCTCGGTTG
Organism: Locusta migratoria; assembly: GCA_026315105.1. Lineage (NCBI taxonomy): Eukaryota > Metazoa > Arthropoda > Insecta > Orthoptera > Acrididae > Locusta > Locusta migratoria. The sequence continues at coordinate 511,299,213 of CM048755.1, forward strand.
TTTGGGGTGGCCTACGCCGTTTATCCGGCATCAAGGTCCACTCCCCGATTCCTGGCCTGACCGTGGAGAACACAGTCCTCGTGGACCCCGCTGATGTTTCCAACACATTGGGCCGTTTCTTTGCGGAGGTTTCGAGCTCTGCCCATTACCACCCTGCCTTTCTCCCTCGCAAACAGGTAGAGGAGGCACGGCCGCCTTCTTTCCATTCTTTTAATCGTGAAAATTATAATGTCGCCTTCACCATCGGATCTAGACCGTGCTCTCGCCCTGTCCCGATCTTCTGCTCCCGGGCCCGATTCCATTCATATTGAGATGCTGAAGAACCTTTCACCTGCGGGCAAGTGTTTTCTTCTTAGTACCTACAATCGCATATGGACTGAAGGTCATGTTCCCACAAGTTGGCGTGAAGCCATTGTTGTCCCCATCCCCAAACCAGGGAAGGACAAACACCTTCCTTCCAGTTATCGCCCCATTTCCCTGACGAGCTGCGTCTGTAAGGTGATGGAACGCATGGTTAACGCTCGGTTGGTCTGGCTCCTCGAATCTCGCCGCCTCCTAACAAATGTCCAATGCGGTTTTCGTCGACACCGCTCTGCTGCTGATCACCTCGTTACGTTGTCGACCTTCGTTATGAATAACTTTCTAAAGAAGCGTCAAACAGTAGCAGTGTTCTTCGACTTGGAGAAGGCATACGATACCTGTTGGAGAGCGGGCATTCTCCGCACTTTGCACACATGGGGCCTTCGGGGCCGGCTCCCTCAATTTATTCAAGCGTTTTTGGCGGATCACAAGTTCCGGGTGCGGTTGGGCTCTGTTTTGTCAGATACCTTTTGCCAGGAAAATGGGGTACCGCAGGGCTCCGTCTTGAGTGTGGCTCTCTTTGCCATTGCAATCAATCCGATCGTAGATTGCCTTTCAGCCGACGTTTCCGGATCCCTTTTTGTAGACGATTTCACAATTTATTGCAGCGCCCAGCGGACGTGTCTCTTGGAGCATTGTCTTCAACGCTGTCTTGACCGTCTATATTCCTGGAGCATCGCAAGCGGCTTCCGATTCTCCATGGAGAAAACGGTGTGTATAAACTTCTGGAGATACAAGGAATTTCTTCCACCTTCTCTATGTCTCGGCCCCGTTGCTCTCCCTTTCGTGGAGACAACGAAATTCTTGGGGCTAATGTTGGATCGTAAACTTTGCTGGTCCACATACGTGTCCTACCTGGCTGCCCGTTGTGCCCGATCCCTTAATGTTCTTTGTGTCCTCAGTGGCACGTCATGGGGAGCGGATCGTACCGTCCTGCTTCGCCTGTATCAGGCCATTGTTCAGTCTAAGCTCGACTACGGAAGCCTTGTATACTCTTCAGCACGGCCGTCGATTCTCCGCCGTCTCAACTCTGTTCACCATCGGGGATTACGTCTGGTGACCGGTGCATTCTATACCAGCCCTGTTGAAAGTCTGTATGCCGAGGCTGTTGTATTACCCTTGACCACTCGGCGTGACATACTCATGTGTCGGTACGCATGCCGCCTGCAGTCGATGCCCAACCATCCATCTTACCGATTATTTTTCGACGACTCACTCGATCGCCAATATCAGTTGTCTGCGATTGCCTTGCTTCCACCTGGAGTTCGGTTTCGCCGCCTGCTACAGCGGCTCGATTTTACCCTTCCTTCCACCATTCGGTTGAGCGAAAGCCCATTGCAACCGTGGCATCAGGCCCAGGTTCACACTCACCTTGAACTTAGTTCGCTCCCCAAGGAGAGCACTCCGGATTTGGTATACCGCCGACATAGCAGCCAAGGCCGCAGCTCTTTTGCCTCGCATGGCTACTTTTTGCGTCCCATCGGACGATGTTCAACGGGCTCTTCGCCGGATTATCGTGTCGTCATGGCACAATGCGTGGTTTTCACTGTACAACAATAAATTGAGAACTGTAAAACCAATCCTGAGTGCTTGGAGGACCTTCTCACGCCCCTCTCGGCGAGAGGAGGTCATCCTGGCCCGGTTTCGGATTGGTCACTGCCGTTTCAGCCACCGTCACTTGCTATCCGCCGACCCTGCACCGCTGTGCTCCTGCGGTGAACTGCTGACAATGCGACATGTTTTACTGTCTTGTGTTAATTTTAATCATCTCCGTGTAGCCCTTCACTTTCCGCCTACTCTGGAAGAAATTTTAGCTGATGACACACGAGCAACTGCTCGAGTTTTGCGTTTTATCAACTTGGCCAACTTATCAAAGGATATTTAACCCTTTTAATTGTCTTTTATCTTTCGTTTTTAGCCTCTTCTTGATGTTCTGACAGTCACCGATATTTTTTTAGATCTAGCGAATCTGTGTTCTTGTCTGGGCGCTAATCACCATAGAAAATGTGCGCCCTAAAACCACAAAAAAAAATCTCTGACTGGCGGTTTTAGTGTGTGCAGAATGGCTGGCTCATCCTATATTATCTTTGTGATCAGCCAGCCACAATTTCCTTTAAATGTTATCGTCTTACCACGCATTATCACTCTGACTGCCTCGTGCATTAGACATGAAGTACTTTTTAGCGGCTCATTACAAGATGTTCTCTCTTGTCTAGGAACAGGGGACTGATAACCTAGATGTTTAGCCCCCTTTCAAAAAAAACAACTACTACTCTGGGGGACCCGCCTCACCTCAATTGTATTAGGCTTACCCACGCAAGTGTGGGAACAAGGTGAAACAAGCAAAGTCCAACATTGGCGGATGTAAAACCGCTGTCTCTAAGTGTGAGCGGTCAGAGTTTGATGCTACAGCATATGACCTTAAGTCGTTCCCTTCCCTGGCTATGATTTACAAGGATCACAGGGCACTCCACTGATGTGAGCCGTACTTGCCCCAATATCAGATGTGTACGAAGTCTGATGGGGAACTTTTCTTGCTGACCAAGTTGCAATTCTTTGTAGAACACTTAGAAGACAAGTTTGGTGAGGTGGTATCATTCTCCGAGATGAGAAGTCTGGCTTTATTGATACAGACTGCGTCTCCTCCTCAGTCGAAGGCATTACTTGCCTGTGACAAACTGGATGTTCCTGTCAGCATCACGCCCCACAAGACCCTGAATATGGTGCAGGGCCTCATTTACCACCATTTTCTCCTGTAGCAGTCCAAGGACGTGTTGCATGAAAACCTAAAGTGACGTGTTAATTTTGTCCGTCACATCCATAGGTGACTGTACTACCGCAGGGTTGCCACAGGTGCCTTCATCCTGGCCTTCGAGGGTGTTACACTACCCGAGGAGGTCAAGGGTATTATATACTGGTGTGATGTCAAACTGTACATCCCTCCTCCTATGAGGTTCTTCAGGTGCTGCGAGTTTGGGCATATGTCCTCCCAATGTGCTTCCATCCTCACATGTAGGGAATACTGGCACTCATCACATCTGGACACTTCATGCCCCCCCATCTCCCGTTTGTGTGAACTGTAAGCAATGTCATCTACGTTGCATGCCGGACTGCTATTTTGCACAGAGAAAGAAAAATGGAGGTCAAAACACTGGACTGACTAATGTAGACTGAGGAAAGAAAGAAGTAAAAGTGGCTCCACCCTGTACCACATCATTCGCTGCTGTTGTGTTGTCCCCACTCACTATTGGTACTCACCTCCTCCCGTGGGCCCCAGTGGCCATCAATCTTCCACTGCACCCTCAGTGGTTTGGGGTGCTTCTTTATCCACTGCTCCAACACCTTCTGTAGGGGCAACACTTCCCCACCTGTCCAGTTCCGCTCGCTCAGAAGAGGGTCTCTTCCGAGGATTCTCAGAGTGCTCCAGAGGATCCTAGCCTATGGCTAAAGGATGCACAAACTGCTGGTTGAAGGGCTTCTCGCTCTTCTTTCGTTTCTGATGCTACTTCCAAGTAGCTCTCCCACCCTTCAAACCAATGGGCCAGCGAGAGGGAACAAAAAGAAATCAAAGAAAAATAGAATCTACAGTGGCTTCAAAGCCTCAGCCACCTAAATCTTCTGCTTCAGATTTTGAGTTTTAGATCCTCACGTCACCTGAAGATCTCGCACTAACTGGTTCACCATAACCTTCGATACCAAACAGTTAGCAGCAAGTGACCTGTGGAATAACCCGCTCCTCATTTTTTATCATTGCCTTCCAACTTGGAGAAAATGTAATTCTCCAGTGGAATTTGCGGTGGCTTTTTTCACCAACTTTTCTGAGATGTGCCAATTATTGTGCTGCTAGCCCACACTTTATTTAGACCTGCAGGAAACATGGTTCCCTGCCCAGCAGACCCCTGCCCTTTGTGGCTGTCGGGGCTAATACAAGAACCGGTCCATATGTGACAGGATGTCTGGTGGTGTCTGTCTGTACATCATCGCCACTGTACCCAGTGCCCCTGTGCCTCTCCACACCATTCTCGAGGCAGTGGCAGTCAGAATCTGTGCAATGCAGGAATTTACCATCTGTAGCATATACCTTCATATGAGGTCGTGTCTCTGACCGATCTTACTGCTTTGGTTGTACGACTTCTCCCACCATTCCTCCTTTTGGGGGACTTCAGTGCTCACCATCCAATGTGTGGTGAAATCCAGACCACAGGCCACGGTAGGGATGTTGAGACCCTTTCGGCTCAGCAAAATAGTGCCCCCATGCATTTTTGTGTGGTGGGAGGCGCATATTTTGCCACCAACCTCCCTGTCTGTAGCCCAAGCCTTCAACAACATCTCAGTTGGCGGGTGCACAATGACCTATGTGGCAGGGACCACTGTTCCTGCAGTACCAACTGCAGACTGCTTACCCCAATGGTCCCCACATAAGGCTGATTGGCCAACTTACACTTCGGCTGCTCTTTGAACATATGGGAGTCGGCAGCTCATGTGATTTCCTGAAGACCAACGACTCTTTGTCCAACAACAGGGGTACTTCCGCCAAAGCTGTTCCGCCATTGACCACCTTGTGTTGCTAGAGTCCACTATCCGCACTGCCTTCACCAGGCGTGAGAATCTGATTAAGGTCTTTTTTAACCTTTGTAAAGCATACAACACCACCTGCCACCATCATATTCTATCTACACTTTATGAATGAGGCTTCCATGGTTCACTTTCGATCTTCATACAGAACTTCCTATCGCTCCACTCTTTTCAGATTCGGGTTGGCACCCCTCTCAGCTCCACTCAGGTGTTGAATCGCCTTTGGGTTGACGGTGTTTTCCCATATCAATGGCGGGACAGCATCATCATCCCAGTGATAAAACCTGGCGCTGATCCACAGGTGGCAGACAGTTACCGCCAGATTAGCCTCAACAACGTTCCTTGCAAGCTCCTGGAACGTTTGGTGAGTCGGCGGCTTATGTGGGTTCTTGAAGACCGTAAACTCCTCGCCCCGCAACAAGGGGAATCCCGCCAAGGTCGTTCTGCATTAGACAATCTGGTTCCGCTAGAGTCGGACATTCGCACTGCTTTCGCCAGGCGTGAGCACCTGATTGCAGTCTTTTTCGATCTCCGAAAGGCTTATGACACTACCTGGCGCTACCATATTCTTGCTACACTGCATAACTGGGGCTTGAGAGGACCGCTTCCGCTATTCATCCAGAACTTTCTCTCACTTCGCACTTTTCGGGTAAGGGTAGGTACCCACCTCAGTACTTCACACACCCAGGAGAATGGAGTCCCACAGGGCTCCGTTCTCAGTGTTCCGCTGTTTCTGATTGCAATTAACGGACTTGCTACAGTAGTGGGGTCATCGGTGTCCTCCTCCCTGTATGCCGATGACTTTTGTCTGTATTACAGCTCAGTTAGTATTGGTGTCGCTGAAAGGCGACTACAGGGAGCCATTCAAAGGGCTCATTCCTGGGCTTTAGCCCATGGATTCCGATTCTCTGCCCGCAAAATTCGGGTTATGCACTTCTGCCGCAGGCGGGCAGTGCACCCAGACCCGGAACTGTACTGGGGTGATGAGCTCCTTCATGTTGAAGATACGCATCGCTTCTTGGGCATGGTGTTCGATGCTCGGCTCACGTGGGTCCCCCACTTATAACAGCTTAGACAAAAGTGCTGGCGGCACTTAAACATACTGCACTGCCTCAGCCACACTGCTTGGGAGCCGCCCGTCGAACCCTCTTACAACTTTATATGGCTCTCATCCAGTCCCGCTTGGATTATGGGAGCCAGGTGTACGACTCGGCAGCCCCTTCTGCACTCCGGGTATTAGACCCCATCCACAATGCTGGTGTTCGCTTGGCAACAGGAGCTTTTCGAACGAGCCCGGTGATGAGCCTTCTTGTTGAGGCTGGGGTTCCCCCACTGCGGTTCCGTCGGCAACAGTTGTTGGCCTCGTATGTTGCTCGTGTGCGCACTTCCAACCATCATCCGAATCGCAGGCTTCTCTTCCCAACTGCTGCACTCCCATCCCCTCACAGACGGCCTCGGTCGGGCTTCCCGATTTCAGTCCGTGTCCATTCCCTTCTCTCCTCCCTTGAATCCCTTCCCTTCCCTCCTACTTTCCACTACTCCCGTGCACCTCCTTGGTGTATTCCTCGTCCGCAGCTAGGGTTGGACTTGTCCCGGGACTCGAAAGCCTCCACTTCACCATCGATCCTTCGTCACCAGTTCCTGGAACTCCTGGATTCTTTCCATGGTGCAGAAGTCATCTATACCGACGGTTCCCTCATAGGTGGCCATGCTGGGTACGCCTATCTCCATGGTGACCTTTTTGAACAGCGGTCTTTGCCAAGTGGGAGTAGTGCTTTTACTGCAGAGCTGGTCGCTATCTCTCGAGCTCTGGAACATATCCAAGCCTGCCCCAGGGAGCCGTTTGTCATCTGTAGCGACTCCCTGAGTGGCTTGCGAGCACTCGACCAGTGTTTCAGCAAGCTCCCTCTGGTGCAGTGTATCCAAGACTCTGTTGCCGCTCTCAATAGGTATGGTCGCTCAGTGGTCTTTGTTTGGACCCCAGAGCACATCGGCGTTCTTGGCAATGAACGTGTGGATCAGTTGGCCAAGCAGGCCACCTCCTCACACCCTCTTAAAATTGGCCTCGTGGAAACGGACCTTCGGTGGACGCTACACCGGAAGGTGCGGGACGCTTGGAGCTCGGAATGGTCTGCACTGAGTGCACCAAACAAACTTCGCACAGTCAAATCATCCACAGCCACATGGAAAACTTCACTGAGGCCCAATCGTCGAGACGCTGTTGTGCTATGCCGCCTCCGCATCGGGCACACTTGGTTGACTCACGGCTATTTACTTCGGCGTGAGCCACCGCCCATGTGTCACTGTGGTGGTGCCTTGACAGTCGTTCATCTCCTGATGGACTGTACTATTTTAGCCCCCTTGCGGCAGTCATTTAATCTACCACCTACTCTATCCTTAGTGCTAGGGGACGATGCCTCCATGGCTGAATCTGTGCTATGTTTTATCCGTGCAGCCGGTTTTTACAATTCTATTTAATGTAGAGTGATTCCTCCTTACTTTTAACCGTATTTTAATGCTTTATATCTTCTGACTATCAGACATTCGTGTCTGCTGTGACATTCATGACTGGCCCGTCCATTTTTATCTCAGTGACCAGCCAGCCAAAGATTCTCATTGCCAATTTTAGCGTGATTGACTGCATTGTTTTCTTTTCTTTGTCTGTGCTGTTGGTATCTCTATTTTTGCTTTTGGTGAAACTTAATCTTTGACATGTACTCCTCTTGAGTATTTCTACACTGTCTCCAGGTCCATAAGACTATTGCTTCCTATTAAATGGACTTTCTTCGTTAGGAACAGGGGACTGATGACCAAGTAGTTTGGTCCCCTCTAAACAACAACAATAATCCACTCAGGTTCAGGAGAATGGTGTCCCACAGGTCTCAGTTCTTAGTGTTCCCCTGTTTCTGATTGCAATAAAGGGTCTTTCTGCAGCAGTGGGATCATTGGTTTCCTACACTCTATTTACCTATGACTTTTGCATCTATATCAGTTCCACTAGCATTGGTGTTGCTGAACGGCGGCTGCAAGGAAAGGCACAGTCATTGGCTTTTGCCTATCGTTATCAGTTCTCGAGCTCTAAGACATAAGTAATACACTTCTTTCACCGTCGGGCACTTCATCTAGATCAAGAACTTTATCTGGGTGATGAACTCTTACATCTTGAAGAGACGCATCACTTCCTAGGCATGGGTTTTGATGCTTGGCTGACTTGGGTGCTGCAACTTTGTCAGCTGAGACAGAAATGTTGGGGATATCTCAACATTCTTCAGTTTCAGCCACAATGTTTGGGGAGCTTCACGTGCAACACTCTTGCAGCTGTACAAGGCCCTTACACAATCACGCCTGGACTATGGAATCGTAGTGTATGACTCTGCATCACTTTCAGCACTACAGGTCCTGGACCCAGTCCTACATAGTGGCATCCGTTTAGCGACAGGGGCCATCCGCCCAAGTCCACTGGAAAGCCTCCTTGCTGCAGCTGGGGTTTTGCCTGCTGTAGTTTCACTGACAACATTTAGTAGCTTCATATGTTGCCAAATTTAACGTCTCGCCTCTCCACCTGAATCAAAGGCTTCTTTTCCCAGATGCTGTACTCCCCTCCACACGAGAAAGGCTGAGGTCGGGTCTCCTGAACGCGGTTCGTGTTCGTTTCCTCCTTTCGTCGCTTGAATCCCTTTCCATCCAACCCACTTTTCACAATCCTTCCCATACCCTTCGTCGTACACAGCTTCAGTTAGACATGTCCTGTGACTCAAAAGTCTCTGTTGCACTGTTGAATCTCCATCGCAAGTGTTAGGCAGTTCTTGATTCGTTCCGTGGGGCAGAAGTCGTGTACATGACGGTTTCTTAGTCGATAGCTGTGCTGGGTATGCCTATGGCCATGGTCTGCATGTTTGAACAGCATTCATTGCCCTGTGGGAGTAGCATTTTCACAGCTGAGATGGTCAATATTTCATGTGCTCTTCAACATTTCCAAGCGTGTCCAGGGTGAGTTGATAGTTATCTGCAGCGACTCCGAGAATGGCTGGCAAGCCCTGGACCAGTGCTTTCCGAAACACCCTTTGGTGCCGTGAAATCAGGACTCTTGTCACTCATGTCTTCGTTTGGAACCTGTGCCACATTGACATTTTGAGGAATGAATGCATTGATCAGCTGGTGATGCAGGCTACTATCTCAAGCCCCTTGGAAATTGGTCTCCAGGTGAGGGATCTCCAACTGCAGTTAAACTGGAAGGTACGTGGGCTTTGGAATTCTGAGTGGGCTGACTCCACTGCCCCCAAGCAAACTCAGTGCAGTGAACCTCTCTACAGCCGCATGGAAATCCTCACTGAGGGCCTCTCATAAGGAGTCGATTGTCCTGTGTCGCCTACATATTGCTCACGCATGGATGACGCATTGCCACCTTTTTCGTCGGGAGGACCCGCACCAAAATGCCGCTGTGGTGCTTACTTGACAGTGCTTCACATTCTTTCTGACTGACCACTTTTAGTTGCTTTGCGACAGTCATTGAAACTGCCAGCTGCACTTCCTTTTATGCTAGGAGACGATGCCACTACAGCTGACCATTTTGTACGCTTTATTCGTGCAGCTGGTTTTTATCACGATTTAATGGTGGGTACCTAAGCTTGATCTTTCAGGCACCCACCAGTCCAACAGTTTTTAATGTGTTGTTAATTTCGTGTAGTCTGAGCTGCTTCAAATTGGAGGTTTTAGTATGTGCAGAATGGCTGGCTCATCCTTTATTATCGTCATGATCAGCCAGCTGTGGTATTCTGCTGTCAAATTTTAGCTCGGTTAAACACTTTGTTTATCCCTTTTGTATTTGCTTCTTTGTGTTAACAGCAAAATGTTCAATGTCAATTTGTAACCTATGTTGGTTCCTCCTGTGATTCCAGCGCCAGATTTGCTTTTGCTTGAATTACACTGACATTATTTTGTCAGGAACAGGGGACTGATGACCAAGCAGTTCAGGCCCGTCTTAACAACAACATACCCTCTGTCATCTTGTGACGTTCTTATTGGTATTCAGCAATAAGAATTGGGCAATACATAACTTGGGTAGTAAATGTTTATGGCTCATTGTCTCTGTACATAGGGGTGAGTTATGTATGTCAGCTTCTATCCCCTAAACAGCTACCCAATCTGTTTAAACAAGATCAATAATTGAATTGCTGATTAGGAAAAGGAAGAAAGTCTAATTTTAACGAAAATATGCTGAGAGATACATTTTCTTCCGCAGCTGCCCACTTATCAATTAATGGAATAGGAAAGAAACAACCAGCAATAATGCCGAAAGTACAGCCTGTGAAAGATTTTAGTTGTTAGAATGTCCGGATATTCTTGTGTTTTACAATCACTAGTCTGAGCAGCACCGGCAGATGTCAGGCAAGGAGCATTTCAACAATATTACTAAATTGCATTTAAACACGTTGTTTCAGTCTTACTGCCCTACATTATCAGTGTGGTTATGTAAGTTTGCTGTCTGTAAACTCACAGCATAATGAGTGGAAGTGAAAGTGATCATTAACAAGTACACCACAGAAAAAAGGTGTACGAAATATAGATGAATACGTCAAGGAAAAACGCAAGAGAGAGAGAGATCACTAGGAAAAGAATAAATAACTTCAAAATGTTTGGTTCTGCCAGAGAAACGGCCTGGTACATTATGCAAGAAAGTTTTATCCATGCATCTTGTGTTATTTGTATACATTTCACTGCAAAATATTTATGTGCTGTGTATTGGAGTGGAATACTGTATAATTTGTTTTATTGGAGTTGTTCCAAAACGTGCTTTGAACATTTCAAAGATGAGGATGAAATGGAAATTATTACAAAACTGTACGATGGTAAAACTAAAAAGGAGAAAGATCTTTATTTAATGGACTGATGGAATATTCACCTGTTCAAAGGAGAAGGGGCAGAAAAGAAAACCCATAATCTGTAAACAATACTGCACAGTTAATCGAGTTCCCAATGAAGTGTGTGCTTTCCTCAATGACTAAATACATGAAGAGCTATCCGAATCGGTGAATGAACTAAATGTGCGGCACCTCGTGTATCTAGCAATGACTGGCAAATTTAAAATAACTCATCATTACTACCCTGTGTGTGGTCACTCCTCCTTCCCATGCTATAAAGATTTTGCTGTAATAAAGAGTGACAAGACAACAAGACAACAGGATGTTGAAATGATAGCTAATTTGAGAAAAAGACTGAATTCGTTTCAAGTCAAGATTGTTGAACATAGATACCACTGACATTAAAGAATGGTGGCCGCAACACTTTAAAAAAAAAAATCCTCATTTGCCCTAAATTGTCAAACGAAGGACAGGTTTTCACTTGCTAAATTCCACCGTGGCAGATTAGCCGTGTGTACTGGAGTGCTGTGCTGCAGTCCGCGCAGCCGTTCGGCGTTGGGGGTTCGAGTCCCCCCTCAGGCATGTGTATGTGTGTGTTGTCCTTAGGTTAGTTTAGCTTAGTTTAAGTAGTTTGTAATCTACGGACTGATAATCACGTAATTGAGTCCAATAGATTTACAGACATTTGAACATTTTTTGCTAAATTCCAGCATTTGACCTACACACATCAAAACTTAGGATAAGTCATTTGTATTGAATGGGTGATGGACTGTGTCACAATACATGTAGGCTTTTTAAGGGATGGAAAGTTCTTCATTATCCGAGAAATATGGCATACAGCAAGAAGATTCCTATTAATCACAAGATGCTACAAAATCTTCTACATCTACATACATACTCCGCAATTCATCGTAAGGTGCGTGGCGGAGGGTACACTGTACCACTACTAGGCATTTCCTTTCATATTCCACTCCCAAATTGAACGAGGAAAAAAAGAATGCCTATATGCCTCCGTACGAGCCCTAATTTCTCTTATCTTGTCTTTGTGATCTTTACGCGAAATGTAAGTAGGCGGCAGCAAGATCGTACTACACTCAGCTTCAAATTCCGGCCCTCTAAATTTACTCAACAGAAATTCACGAAAAGAACGTCGTCTTTCCTCCAGCGATCCCCATTTGAGTTGCCTGAGCATTTCCGTGACACTCGCGCATTGGTCGAACCTACCGGTAACAAATCTAGCTGCTCGCCTCTGAACCGCCTCTATGTCTTCCTTCAAACCGATCTGCTGCGGGTCCCAAATACTTGAGCAATACTCAAGACGTGGTCGTACAAGCGTTTTATACGCGGTCTCCTTTACAGGTGAAGTACATCTTCCCAAAATTCTCCCAATAAACCGAAGTCGGCTATCTGCCTTACTCACAACTGTCCTTACATGCTCGTTCCATTTCATATCGCTCTGCAATGTTACGCCTAGATATTTGAACGACGCGACCGCATCAAGAAGCTCACTACTGATGCTGTATTCGAACATTATGGGATTGTTTTTTTCTACTCATGCGCATCACCTTACATTTTTCTACATTGAGAGCTAGCTGCCATTCTTCGCACCAACTAGAAATTTTGTCTAAGTCAACCTGTATGCTATTACAGTCAGTTACAGACGACACCCTCCCATACACTGTTCATACACCATCTTAATAATGTTCATTCCATCAGAGTATCAGGAGTTTTATAACAACATTCTTCAGTGGCACACAAGAAATAATGATGTCCTATTTGAAGGAGAAGATTAGTATTTCCAGGAAACAAATGTGTACAAGCTGCTGAAGAAGATTAGAAAGCGTTAAAAATAGTTAATTAAAATTTTTAATACTAAATCAAAATAAATTATTGGTCTTAAGATGTTGGCCTAAATTGAAATCAGTATTATCAGTTTGTAACAAAAATGACAATAAATAGCAGTTTAAACCTGTATTACAGCGAATTTCTTTGCATTCTACCCTCAAGAGAATAGTTTATTGAAAAAAGGAAGAATGTCCACCAACTTCGAAAGAGACCTGCTTCAAAAATATTTTTCAAAGGCGTTCAAACGACTCGTCATTTAGTGCAGATAATATAGTTCTACAAGTTTGTAATGGAACAATATTTTAAGAGTTAACAAGTTTTTCTTAGTTTTCTCAAAACAGTGGTGTGTGGACTTTCTTCCTTTTTCCAATCAGCAATTCAATTAATCTGTAGTTTAACCATTCTATTAATCTGCATATGACGACGTGAAAATATAATTAACAAACATAAATTAAACCTCTGAATGACCAACAAAATGGATTCTAAGATAAAGAAGTGATTCACTCACAAAATAATTCTTTATAAGCCGGCCGCGGTGGCCGAGGGGACTGAGGCGCTTCAGTCACGGTCTGCACGGCCACTACGGTCGGGGGTTCGAATCCCCCTCGGGCATGGATATTTGTGCCGTCCTAGTTCGTAAGTAGTTCATAAGTAGTTTGTAAGTTTAGGGACTGATGACCCCGTAGTTAAGTCCCATAAGCTTTACAAACATTTGAACATTTTGAATTCTTTATAAATGGGGTTTATAACTCTTATTAGACATGAAATGCGAAGGTGGTCCTACTGTATACATTGGTAAATAACTGAATATTTCTCCTACTGCTGTTCATGAGAGGCACAATAAATATCACACGCACTCGAGAGTAAAAGTTTCAAATTATCACTCGTAAATTAGTGTAGTCCATCAAACATTCCAGTTTCAAATTAATCCGTGATTAAAGTATTTGTTATAAAACACAATTTGTAATCGCGCGAGAACACGATTGCTGAATTATCACAGTTCCACAGCCCTACTACCGTGCACAGTTTATCACTTTTCAAGCAGAGACTAAGTTCTGCAGTAACAGTCCCATAAATTTTCTAAGTCCACACACGCCTATCTGTTCAAATCACAAGTTCGTAACGCGGCTTCTGACTGCCCAGCATCACAACCTTTCACCACCACGTCCAAGTTACGAGACCCTACCCTAGCGTTCGAAAAGCGTGCTCTCCCTGCTCTCAAAATTGTATCTTTCAGCACATCCTGACACCTCATCTTAAAAATACAATTTCCCATCCAAAATTTTATACATTTGAATATCACAGAATTAAATGATTTGACCACATCCCTACAAATGTTCTATACATTTAACAAACAAATATATATTTAACAATACTAAACAACGGTTGAGACTGAAGCTCTTTGCTCAGATAGCCATTAAGCGTGGCGTCTCACTGTTCAAATATACTGCCACTGTCGAAATATAGTTACACAATTAATATTTAATTTATCATGGCTTTTTATACGAATATATTCTGTTCTTGTCCACAAATACTTATAATAGTTTATATATAAATTATCTGCTGCATATTAAATATTTCATGGCCAACTAAAAATAGTTAAGTGGCAGTCTACTACATAAAACAAACGCTACTAAGAATAATATTAATTATAATAAAATACATTTATAAATGTAATGCGCTTTGCTGGGTTCATGTTTTGTGTTTCTGTGGTGGAATCATTATCTCAACGAAAAATGCAGGAATTTTGAAAAATCCTGAAACTCATTCTTGGCGATAAAAATTTATAAAAAATTTTTTTTACGAATTTCATCTTTTTTAAATCTTGGTTTATTTCATTTACTTTTATAGTTCGTTCCAATGTATATGTTCCATATACAGTGTTTCTTTGTTTTAAAAAGTCATAAAGTAGCATTATCCATTGTCTTAGTCAAAGGTCCTGGGGTTTTGACAGGGCATGACTGCTCCAGTTTTTAAAGGTTTTGAGCTACCCAAATTTGAGTATGGCTGCTAGGTCTATGGATCAGCCAGGCCTTCTTACATGAAAATACAGGATGCAGTGCACCACAAAGGTATCAGGCTGGCATCTGGTGCTTATCGTAAGAGTCCAGTGCTTAACCTGTATGCAGAAGCCGATGAGTCCCCGCTTTCTATTCGCCGCCTTCTACTCATGGCATTGCAGGTATACAAGACTGTCAGTTCTTCACACATTTCTCTCCATCAGTGTTGCACAGCATCCATTAGCACATTTGTTCCATAACTGTCCACAGGCAACAAGGCCATTCAGGATTCAAGCAAAGGAAAGCCTTGAATTGCTGCAAGTGCAGGACATTAAGGTCCAATGCCAGAGGTGGCACTTAATGGGCCCAGATTGCTTTTAGATCTGCCTGCTTTAAGGAAGACTTGTACATCAGACAATGTTTGTAAAACTAGATATCTTAAAATTTTAAACCACCATGCAGATTTTATTACTGCTTATACAGAAGGATCGAAGCAAGGCGATTGTATTGGCTGCTCTGTTGTGTTCCCTGACATTGTCCTTTGGATAGGGCTCCCAGAACAGTTTTCAGTTTATTATGCGGAACTGTTTGCTATCCTGAGGGCACTAGAACAGATCAAAAGGCATCAAGGAGTGAAGTTCTTGATCTGTTCAGACTTCCACACAGCCCTTCTCACTGTCGATCAAATGTATCCAGCAGATCGGGTGGTGCATGAAAATGCAGGCCACTCTCCTTGCACTGCAACACCACAAGAAAATCATATTCTATTGGTTTCCTGGGCGCATAGGGATCCAGGGAAATGAGCAGGCCGATGCAGCAACTGAGCAGGCTTGCTCCCTCCCACCTTCTGTACGTTACTCCGTCCCCCTAAAATCCTTCACGACATCTGTGATGCAGAAAACCATGTTTTGGTGGGAGGTGTAGTAGCTGGATGTGGCTGTTAGTAAATTAGGTGCCATAAACCTTCAGTATGCACGTGGCTGGCTTACTTCCACCCTTGAGCTGGTGAAGTCACCCTGACTTGTCTTAAAATCAGACATTGCCCACTAACACATGGTTTTCTTTTACACTGCGAGGAACCACCAGTGTATGACAGATGTAGAACACACCTGTCAATACAGCATATTGTAATGGAATGCAATTTATATGATGGTCTGAAGGCAAATTTGGATCTCTCACAGGACCTGAAATCTATTTTACATTTACATAAATACTCTTTAAGTCACATTGAAGTGCATGACAATGAGGCATCTTTGGATCATATTTTAAGATTTTGTGTGACGTCTGGAATTCTTCCAAAAATATCAGCCCCTCAGGGGGCTCAGCATTAATTTGAGTACGGGCTTGGCGAACCTGGGGACTCTGAGCCGAGGGCTGAAAAGCACCACCAGTCCTCTGATACTGTAACCTGTGGGTATGCTTAAGCAACCATCGTGTTGCGTGGCAGTGGAACATTGTGTGTACCTGGGAATGGGGATCTTTGTTTGACCACTCGGGTCATGAGGAAGGAAAGACCTCTATAAAAAATAAAGAGAAAAAACCTCATTCCTAAGGTGTGCTACATGCTGATGGGATGCATCGCTGTTGAGGTGGAACAGTTTCTAGTGCGCAACCTCTGGGGATACTGTGGCACCTCAGTTATATAAGGCTTACCTAAGCATGAGGGACTCTGTCTAGGCGAACATTTAGTTCCCTAGCTGCTTGTGGGATCGGCATGGATCTATCAAGTAATTTTAAACATCTTAGCGGGATGGGTGTACCACTGGGGGGTACATCCAATCAAAAAAGAGGGCCCAGGTTCCTAGTCCTTTAACTTATGAGCTGCCAAAAACAGTTTTGTAATGAGTAACAGACCACAAGCTGCAAATTAGAATGTGTTTATTGTAAGGAAAAGAAAAGATGGTTCGTTTGAGATAGTTTCACCTTGTTTTTGTCACAAGACTTTAGAAGGAATTGCAGGTTCCCTGAAATTGATAAAACAGTTGCAGAATTGAGGAAACATTTAATTCCCAACAGGTGTCAAAACTTCAAACTGCTATGTGCCTTAGGGAATATAATATTGAAACAGAGCTACGTAGTACCCTGAACTACAGTAAGGATGTAGTCTTCTGTAGAGATTTAGTCGATATTTCAGTAGATGAACTAAAGAATGGGCTACAGAAGGTATACTTGATGTTCAGAACATTAAGAAAACGGTGGATGGAAAACTTGTGCAATCTGAGTCCTTCATCCTAACTTTCAATAGTCTTAGACTACCTAAGTATGTGAAGGCAGGTTTTCTGCATTCATGTGTATGGCCCTACATCCCTAACTCCATGCGCTGTTTCAAGTGTCAGAGCTTTGGGCGCACCACCTTTGGATGCAAGGGTGAGGCTGCTTGGGGCAAATGTGGCAAAGCTTCACATGATGGGTTCGGCTGCACTCCACCTGATAAGTATGTTAATTGCTCAAGGGATCATCCAGTCTGGAGTAGGAACTGTGCTGTTTATCATCAAGAGAAAAAGATACAGGAGATCAAAACAAAGCACATCTCCTATGCTGAAGCCAGAAAGATCTTTAAGGCAATACAACCTCCTCCTTTTGCTACCTCCTTCACATCTGCTTTGCAAAAGCTTGTTGCCAAAGCTGATGCCTCCACACAAACCGATGTTGTTCGTGTAGGCGCAAACACTTGCACCTGTCATTGTACTTGTTAGGCAACAGAATCATCAGCACTGGTAGTCCCCCTAAAGAAATTGACAAATGAACAGCTTCCAGCTTTGTAGAGCCTCTACCACCTTATTCTGTAGAACCGGTTCACCTATCCAGCACTGCAGCTTCCACATCCACTGCAGCCCCTACAAAACAACCCAAGGACAAAAAAGCAACCAGGAAAGCCAAACAGCAGGCATAAATGGGAACCAAACCATCAGACCATGTTACAGTTATTATAGCAGATACTTCTTCTGACTCATCTTCAGAGCCCATGGAGATTGATGGACGTTTGGGGTGATCATCTCGCCCCAACTGAAACTCAGTCAGTATCCCCTTATTGGTGAAAGGAAAGAGTGAATGTGCAACCTCCATGGCTCCAATATTACAGTGGAACTGGTTCAGGGCACATCTCGAAGACCAAAAATTACTGATGCAGCACTGTCCCCTGTGTTTGGGAGACTTTAATGCTCACAACGTGTTATAGGGCTCAGACTCCACTTGCCCTAAGGGGTCGGGTTTTAGTGTGTCTCATGATGTCTGCATGCTGAACTTGAGCTATCCCACACATTTTTGTACCGCCACAGGGACGTTCTCGGCTATTGACCTTTCTTTCTGCTCTCCAGCTCTTGCACACTCTTCTCAGTGGGAAGCAACTGATGACCTTAACAACAGTGACCACTTTCCACTGTGGATCCACCTACCAGATGGCCCACCATTAGGGCAGAATCCACCGCAACGGATCACTAGCAGGGCTAACAACATTTTTCAGTCATCTGCCTGTATTTGAACACAGAGATGACGTCCATGATTGGGTGGACCACAGAAAACAAGTGATCCACCATGCTGCTGAACTTTCAGTGCCTAAGTCATCAGGTCATCTTCAAAGGAATCCTGTTCCTTGGTGGACAGATGAGTGCCACTTAGCAATTTGAGTCAGGTGTGCTGCCCTAAGACAGTTTAAGGGTGCTCCAACAGCTGACAACCTTGCAGCCTTTCGAGTTACAAGAGTTAAGGCTCAACACATTGTTAAGGATAGCAAGAAACGGTCATGGCAAACCTTCCTGGGATATGTCAACCGCTCCACTTATTCCTCGAAAGTATTGGAAGCCATCAGGAGTATTTCTGGTAAAGGCAGCCGTTTACCTATCACAGCTGTGCTGAAACAGGGATGTCTCAAACGACACCTTGAGGTATCATCCAGGCAATGACAGAGCACCACATATAGCCAGAGTCTAGCATTGCAACGATTTCGTGTGACCATCGTGAGGAGAAAGTTGGATTTTAGATGCAACAATGCTATGTCCTACAACTGTCCTTTCTCCATGTGGGAGCTGGAATCTGCTCTGTTCGCATCTCATGACTGCACCTGGCCATGACGGTATACTGTACAGCATGCTTCGGCACGTGTCTAGAGAATCTAAGAGAATCCTCCTTGAATGCTTTAATTTGATAGGGCATTTTGGCCATTTTCCCAACTCATGAAGGGAACTGATTTTAATTTGCTTCTCAAACCAGGAAAGGCTCGAACACTTCCTAGTAATTATTGGAGTGTCGCTCTAATGAGCTGTGTAGGAAAGACCCTAGATCGAATGGTCAATCACCACCTGGGGCAGATGTTAGGGACCAGGCAGTTACACAGCAGCTCTCAGTGTGGTTGCAGGATATACCGCTCTACTGTAGACAACCTAACCCTGTTAGAGACTGCTAAGCAGCATGTTTTTTATGCGAACGTCACTATATTGGGATCTTGTCCGATATCAGCATGATACTACTTGGAGACACCTTATTCTAGAGCAGCTCCATCAGTGGGGCTTCTGTGGCCACCTCCCGATTTTCCTACGTTCCTTTTAGTCTCAGCACTTTTTTAGGTATCGAGTTGGTGGCATATTGTCGGATCGTTTTGAGCAGGAGAATGGTGTCCCTCAGGGGAGTGTATTAAAGTTACCTCTTTGCTATAGTTATCAATAGTACCACGTTCGGTACAGATTACCACTGCATTTAGGTCCTATAACTTAAACATTTGAACAGCAACAACAAGAATCGTCCACTGTACGGATTCCTGAACAGTTCTCGTTATTCAAGGACGATTTTACAGTTTTCTGTTCTTCCTCCAGTACTGCTGCCATGACTCAATTGAAACTGACAGTGCAGGGGCTAGAGGAGTGGGCTGCAAATATGGGTTTTCAGTTTTCTGCTGATGCCTAGTAAAGCACTGTGAATCGTTCTCATGGTACTTTTAATCTGCCCGATCTGCAACTGGGTGACACAATTCTCCTTTTAAAGAATCGTAGAGGTTTCTGGGCCTCATTTTCGACACCAAAATTTCGTGGCTCCCACACCTGAGGGATCTGAAAACCAGGGCCCAAAAGGCACTGAACATTTTAAAATGCCTTAGTCACAGCTCATGGGGAGCAGATAGAGCATGTCTGCTCGAGTTCTATAGGGCTTTTGTACAATCGTGGCTAGACTATGGGTGCACAGTTTATTGAGCAATGAGACCATCATATCTGAAAATCGTTGACCATGAGGGGAGCAGGCTGGCCACTGTTGCTACAGGACCAGCCCCATCCCCAAGTCTCTGTGCTGAGGCTGGCGAACCGCCACTCACCATCCGGCGGTAACTGCTCATGATGCGTCAGGCCTGTAAGTTTCTTGGTAATCCAAATTCCCCAGCTTATCAAACTGTAGCTCCCCTTGATACTATGCGCCTCTTCTCCAATCGTGCATGAGCAACAAGGCCATTTGGGATCCGTGTGCAGCAGGTGCTGAAGTCACTTGGTGTGTTGTTCTTGTTATGGTCTTCAGTCCGGAGACTGATTTGATGCAGCTCTCCACCATACTCTATCCTGAGCAAGCCTTTTCATCTCCTCATAAGAACGGCAACCTACATCCACTTGAATCTGCTTACTATACGCGTCTCTTGGCCTCCCTCTGCGATTTTTACCCCACACACTTCCCTCCAATGCTAAATTTATGATTCCTCGATGTCTAAGAATGTGTCCTACCAAGCGATCCCTTCTTTTAGTTAGGGTATACCAAAAATTCCTTTTCTCGCCAATTCTGTTCAGTACCTCTTCATTAGTTATGTGATCTACCCACCTAATCTTCAGCATTCTTCTGTAACACCACATTTCAAAAGCCTCTATTCTCTTCCTGTCCGCACTGCTTATCGTCCATGTTTCACTCCTGTACAAGGCAACACTCCACCCAAATGCCTTCAGAAAAGACTTCCTTACCCTTAAATTAATATTCGATGTTAGCAAATTTCTCTTTTTCAAAAATGCTTTTCTTCCCATTGTCATTCTGCATTTTATATCCTCTGTACTGCGACCATCGCATGTTATTTTACTACCCAAGTAACAAAACTCATCTACCACCTTCATTGTTTTGTTACCTAATCTAATTCCTTCAGCATCGCCTGATTTTCTAAGACCGCATTCCATTATTTTTGTTTTGCTCTTGTTAATGTTCATTTTGTACACTCTCTTCAACACACTGTCCATTCCGTTCAACTGCTCTTCCAGGTCGTTCGCTGTCTCTGACAGAATTACAATGTCATCAGCAAAACGCAATGTTTTTATTTCTTCCCCCTGAACTTTAATCCCTATTCCAAAATTTTCCTTGCTTTCCTTCACCGCCTGCTCAATGTACAAATTGAACAAATCGGAGAAAGGCTACAACCCTGTCTTACTCCCTTCCCAACTGATGCTTCTCTTTCATGCCCTTAGAGTCTAATAACTGTGGTCTGGCTTTTTGTACAAGTTGTAGATAAGTCTCCTTTCCCTGTATTTTACCCCTGCTGACTTCAGAATTTGAAAGAGTGTAATCCAGTCAACATTGTCAAACGCTTTCTCCAAATCTACAAAGGCTAAAAATGTAGGTTTGCCTTTCCTTAATCTATCTTCTAAGATAAGACGTAAAGTGAGTATTGCCTCCCGGGTTCCAACCTTCCTCCTAAATCCAAACTGATCTTCCCCGAGGTCAGCTTCTACCAGCTTTTCCATTCTCCTGTAGATAATTCGTGTTAAATTTTTGCAACCATGACTTATCAAACTGATGGTTCTGTAATTTTCACACCTTGGTGTAGATAAAGTATATCCCCGAACCCAGGCTTTTAACCACATGCCACCCTGGTTACTGCAGCGACCCATAGTAATTTTAGATTTAGCGCAGTACAACATAATCTTCACTCCTGTCAGTGTTTCTACTTCATTATTTTACAACTATGCAGCTGTCTTCATGGGTGTAGCCAAACAAGGGGAATCTGTTGGTTGCTCAGTTGTTTTCCCTGATCAGGTCACCAAGATCCCAAGATTCGACTACCGCCAGAGTTTTCTGTCTTTGATGCGGAATTTTATGCTATTCCGTGAGCAGTGCAGCAGATGAGATGTGTACCAAGTGATAAACTACTAATTTGCACTGACTCACTGAATGTCTTTCAGTCCCTTCAAACCCTGTACCCATCAGATAAAGTAGTCCAGAACATCCAGGATGCCCTTTCCCACCTACAAAGTTTGCAGAAGGTGGTGTCTTTCTGTTGGCTCACAGGTCATATGGGTATTCAAGGGATGAAAGGGTAGACGTCACAGCAAAAGAGGCGAGTTGCGTGAGTACAATATCTCAGTGTCCTATTCCCATGCAAGTTCTGGCCAGACTGTTGAGAAACAGAGTAATGTCGATGGGAAGACGAGTGGCAGGAAATAATGAACAAGTTGCGTGTCACCAAGTCCACCACACGGCCGTGGCGCACATTCTACCAACCGTGCAGGCGAGATTATGTTGTCCTCACTAATCTTCATATACGTCACTGTCCCATGACACACGGCTTCTTGCTCTAGCGGGAGGATCCTCCTCGGTGTGGTGCTTGTGATGCACCGTTAACTGTGCATCACGTTTTCGTTGAATGTGTGTTATGTTCAGACCAAAGGGCACCAGCTCTTTCGCCGAGTGATCTGTCCTCTATTTTAAGCGATGCTGCAACATCCGTGATCTGTTTTTTAAAATTTTGTGAATCGTCCGACTTACTCCCTAAAATTTGAGTGCAACGTTTTTAAGTTATGATCAGGTTGACTACAGTCGAGCTGCCGAAAGAACGACCCTGACAGATGGCGGCCAAAGCGTGAAAAAAGGATAACGACGACAAAGTAATGACAAAAACAGTCTTAGAAATATAAGTCGAGTTATGGTGAAGATACATATGTTCCAGTATTCTAATACATATTACATGTATCATTTAGTCTTCAGCCAAAGGTCGTTAGTTGAATTTTGTTTATATATTTCATCTTCTCTAACCATTTTCCACAGACTCGCTGTTATTACTCTGAAACTATATCGCGGCAGTCAGCCGAGAGGGTAAACACTGACACACTTTACAAGTAGTAAAACCGGTCAAATGATTTTTCTTCTTACATAAAAAGATGTGTGTGTTTTCCTCATTTGTTTATGGTCGCAGTTGACTGGCATAGTATAGTGTCAAGAGTAATATCATTAGATCAGTTTCGACTGCCAGTCTGTTGGTCACAGAAGTAGAAATAAAGTAACTTAATTGTTCAGGAAACGATCTTCGGCTGCGAAACAAAATATACATTAAAATCAGTCGCACCCAGCATCATGTGCAATGTATGCATATTATAATGCATAGGTTGATCTCTTACCTGTATTTTACGAAGAGGGTGGACTCCACAGTCTGCAAAAAGCGTATCGTCATTAACATCAGAACCGCTGCTACTGCTACTCTCGTCCCCTAATCGTATTATTAATTCTGCCACCCGTTCTTCTAGTGCACCTTCTCGTTCCCATGCCTCTTCTAAGATGTGCCACGTATATGTGACAACATTGTTCCATTTTGTGGGAGTAGTACTGCTCAGTGCTTCACGAACTAAGAATTCAACTTCTTTTAATGTAAAACTTTTATTTCTTTCTGCAACGTGTCATTTCACCCGAGCCCACATGAGTTCCTGCATTAAAATGACTATGGTATGGTGGAAGGCGTAACACTATGACCATTTTCTTCACCGATTGTATCACTCTCATAAATGATTTTTCGGATTTTGTGTTCTTTCACAGTTTCCAGCATTTCAGCCTTTTTCATCTCTATAAAATTATGCTGTTCTTCTCAAGTCAGTCTACGATGTCACTCTTCCTGCTGGTGGATGTGTAGGGGCTTTGTTCAACTAAACAGAGTGATATCCATTATAATAGTCAAGCTCTTTTCGATGTTGGGAAGCAGAGAGTGTACGAACCACTCTTTAAATTTCGTAGCCATCATTTCCTCGTGGTAATCGCCAGTTTTCTTTGATGACTACAGCAACAAGGCAATTGACACAAACCCATCGATGGTTCCAGCATGCAGAAGAATAAAGGTCTGGTTCCTATGCCGCGGCCGTCGTAGGCAGCTTCTGAACGAAGACGCGTATCCGAGTGGTTTCCACTGAGCGGCTGCGGGCAGCGTCTGACGCAGGATATGACGAAAATAAATTATCCGATTTTCTTGCTGTACAAAATACTATATGTACATGAAGCAATGCTAAATCAATTCCTGCAGTTTAATTTTTGTCGGTGTTTTCCTTTTCGTTTAAAAAATTAAATACTATTTCGGACCTTCGCGTTTCCTTCTCTCTGTGATACTTCACTCGATTCTGAACAAACTAATTCTCACACAAGATTGATTTTGTCATATCATATAGTTTCACATTACAGCTCGATTACGATGTAGTTAATTTTTCGATATCAATCGTAGTTATTGCGCTATATTGAAAAGAAGTAACCTATTGCGATCGAATTTGAAGGGTATGTAATCAAAAATGTGGTCGCTGTACACATTACGTTTGGTTCACTCTGGGTGATACATTGCTGCGTATGAAATGTAGCTGACATATCACCGAAGATGAAAGCCATATCTCACTATAGTACGGAGAAAGAGCGAGTACATAATTTGAGGGCGCTGGTGCTTGGGCACGTGTTTCTACGCGCCGTGCACCTGTACGTGAGCAGTTCCTGGGGGTATACGCACGTTTACCAGAATTAGCGATCGATATTTGTTTTTATCCTTACTGCTAGAATAAACTGATAAAGAAGTAGTATTTATGCTTCAACAATTACGTAATGAAAAAGCTAAATCTCGTCGCATCTTCAGGACAAAGGCTTCTTTGCTACTCTTGTCAATCGTCATTTGTTAACGATGACAAGAAATTTCGAGAGTTTTCCAGGTTAAATATTGCCCAGTTCCACTATGTCGCCGGCCGCGGTGGCCGTGGGGACTGAGGCGCTCCAGTCATGGTCTGCACGGCCACTACGGTAGGGGGTTCGAATCCCCCCTTGGGCATGGATATTTGTGCCGTCCTTAGTATTAGTTAGTTCATAAGTAGGTTCTCGGCAAAGAAGGGAAAGCTGAAAGGTGAAAAGAGTATATAGAGAGGCTCTATGAAGGAAATGAACTTAGCGGCAATATTGTAGAAAGGGGAGAAGAAGTAGATGAGGATGAAATAGGAGATACTATACTGAGAGATGAATTTGACAGAGCACTGAAAGACCTAAGTCGAAACAAGGCCCCTGGAGTAGATGATATCCCGTCAGAGCTACTGAAGTCTCTGGGAGAACCAGCCATGACAAAACTGTTTCACCTGGTGTGTAAGATGTATGAGACTGGCGAAGTACCTTCAGACTTCAAGAAAAATGTAATAATCCCCATTCCAAAGAAAGCAGGCACAGACAGGTGTGAAAACTACAGAAACATCAGTTTAATAAGTCCTGGTTGCAAAATATTAACACGAATTATTTACAGAAGGATGGAAAAGCTGGTAGAAGCCGACCTCGGGGAAGATAAGTTTGGGTTCAGGAGAAATGTAGGAACTTGGGAGGCAATACTCACTTTACGGCTTATCCTAGAAGATAGATTAAGGAAAGGCACACCTACATTTCTAGCTTTTGTAGATTTGGAGAAGGCTTTTGACAATGTTGATTGGAATAAACTCTTTCAAGTTCTGAATCAAGCAGGAGTAAAATATAGGGAGCGTAAGGATATTTACAACTTGTACAAAAACCAGACAGCGGTTGTCAGAGTTGAAGGGCATGAAAGGGATGCAGTGGTTGGAAAGGGAGTAATACAGGGTTGTAGCCTTTCTCCAATGTTATTCAATTTGTACATTGAGCAAGCTATAAAGGAAAGCAAGGAGAAATTTGGTGAAGGAATTAAAGTTCAGGGGGAAGAATTAAAAACATTGCGTTTTGCAGACGACATAGTAATTCTGTCAGATACAGCAAAGGACCTGGAAGAGCAGTTGAACGGAATGGACAGTGTGCTGAAAGGTGCATATAAGATGAAGATTAACAAGAGCAAAACTAGGGTAATGGAGTGCAGTCTAAGAAAATCAGGTGATGCTGAAGGAATTAGATTAGGTAACGAAGCAATAAAGGAGGTAGATGAGTTTTGTTACTTTGGCAGTAAAATAACAAATGATGGTCGCAGTACAGAGGATATAAAATGCAGAATGGCGATGGGTAGAAAAGCGTTCTTGAAAAAGAGAAATTTGTTAACATCGAATATTGATTTAAGCCTAAGGAAGTCCTTTCTGAAGGCATTTGTATGGAGTGTTGCCTTGTACGGGAGTGAGACATGGACGATAAACAGTGCGGACAGGAAGAGGATTGAGGCTTTTGAAATTTGGTGCTACAGAAGAATGCCGAAGATTAGGTGGGTGGATTGCGTAACTAATGAGGAGGTACTGGACAGAATTGAGGAGAAAAATTTCTGGCATACCTTGACTAAAAGAAGGGATAGATTGGTGGGGCACATTCTTAGACATCAAGGAATTGTGAATTTAGCGTTTGAGGGAAGTGTGTGGGGTAAAAACCGCAGAGGAAGACCAAGAGATGGATACAGTAAGCAGATTCAGACAGATATAGGTTGCCGTTCTTATGTGGAGATGAAGAGGCTTGCTCAGGATAGGGTATTGTGGAGAGCTGCATCAAACCAGTCTCCGGACTGAAGACAACAACAACAAGTAGTTTGTAAGTTTAGGGACTGATGACCCCGTAGTTAAGTCTCATAATCTCTACAAACATTTGAACATTTTTTTCACTATGTCCTAGATGTTCTCAAAAAAGATATCAGGAAGGGTTCATCAAATACATATTTCTATCCAGTAACACTTGATAAAAAAATAGCTATAAGTGTAACCTAAGAAAATTCAAAATGCTTTGTGACTGTAGTAATTCATTCACATTTTGTTTAGATTAGAACAATCAGAATCTTTTACAATGAACTGAATTTTTTTCCTATCAGACTTAATAATCAGTGACATTCAGCTTCAGCTGCTGTGTGTGAACATTAATTATTAACGAATAATTTCGTCGCATTTTGCACAGATAATTAACTCTGGACAGTGCATTATCTAAAACTTTCTATCCTCATTCGCATCTAGATGTAGTTTTCTGAGAATTTTATTTGGTTCTGTCTTGACATCGCCGTTTCACTGTAATGTTTAAAAGTGTGTACTCAACAGCAGGTGTGAAGATGGGCATAATGGCATAAATCGATAATCTGGAAACAAATTTTTCCTTCATTGTCACATAGTACAATAAAGAAGCAATTTCTAAATTTCCGTTTTCCATCCACGGTAATATCGTATTTTGTGATAACTATTTTTGCTGATATAAATTTTGATGTAACTTTACTACACATTGTTAATAAATCACGTAAATACAGTAATATTATTATCTGACCTCTGCACAAACTCTCCAATCTCTTTCCAAGCCTTAGAGACCGCTACATTAAATATACGAGGAAACTTTGACACCATTTCCACAAGCCTTTCATCTTCTACAGCCGTAAACGACATTTTTGTAGAAACAATAATCTATGCGCTAAGCGCGTGAACAGTGCCGTGCAGTGGGCTGCGGCTGGTAGGGCTGGGCAAATGATACTCGCGTTCGAACATGCTCGGGATTTCCCGATACAGCAGAGAACTCGATACAGTATGGAACTGTTCGAACACTCGGATAACAAATGGCTCTCGCTGCGTATCTCCAAACGATACGCGGGAAATATTGAAGTTACGGAGCTATCGCTTTGCTCAGAACTAATTTAATGGTAAGTACAAGTACATGTAAAAAATAAATAAAAAATGATTAACATTATGAAAAACTGTATATTTTGTTTAAAACAGTGCATACGTGACCTGTCTGGTGTCACTGAAAGACACGAATGATTGATAAACAAAATATCTGCTACTATAAGAGAACTAATGCATCACAGTACTGACGGCTAACATTAAAGGAAAAACAATGTGAATCCTTCATAAGTAGAAATTACATTTAGGCTAATGTGATTATGAGAGAGAGGTTGCAAATGATCATTCCATTCCCAGTTCATACAGCACAGTAACAAAAAAATATTACCACCTTTTAATCGCCTTCAAAAAGGTATTAAAAGATATGAAATAGGGAAAACATTAGAAATTTAATACCCAATAAGGCAAATAAGTCGTATAAAAATAAACTGTAATTGCGATCTCGCAATAAACCGTGGACGAGCTGATGTGTACGTAGTATGAAAAGGCGTCGCTAGATCGCAGCACTAGAATTTTAAATCGCGATTGGTATCGTTTACTTATAGCCTATATTCGTTACTGTTTTTACTATTTTGCCGCCGGCCGCGGTGGCCGAGGTGACTGAGGCGCCGCAGTCACGGTCAGCACGGCCACTGCGGTCGGGGGTTCGAATCCCCCCTCGGGCATGGATATTTGTGCCGTCCTAGTTCGTAAGTAGTTCATAAGTAGTTTGTAAGTTTAGGGACTGATGACCCCGTAGTTAAGTCCCATAAGCTTAACAAACATTTGAACATTTTGAACTATTTTGCCACGATAACTTTACGATTTTGTTGGTGCTGCCACAAGCGGAGAAAATCGACACCAGTTGAAAGTTATTCTTTTATTTACATGCGCTGCCAACCTTACAATGGTCATTGACGCGAAGAATTAATGTACACATTGTTACGGTAACGGTTCCAGCACTGCAGCGAGCTGCCTTCCGTTCGTGCAAGACAAGCTCCCAGCAGCCACCGCGCGAATCGTCAAGTTATCGTGGTCAAATAGTACTTATACCCTGCACCCTAGAAGCTACTATAGTCGGAATTTCACACTTACGAGTCCCCATGGTACATTGACACTCTGTCTTCGTTATAAAGCGTATACTGCGCAGCACAGAAAGATTTATGAATATCATCGTTGTAAACCGTAGAGTAGTACCTCCTGACATTGCTAGATAGCGTCGTGATCGAATGTTCGAACATTTCCCGAGATTTCCCGAACTGTGACGTAAATTGTTCGAATAGTTAGTCACGTTCAAACCCAGCTCTAGCGGCTGTGTAGCCGCACCTGTCGCCGCGCGCCGCAGACGCTGCTGGGAACCGCTCCCATTGCTATCCGCAAACGCAGCCGCCGCCGCCGCGTGATAGGAACCGTAACTTAAGACGACTGCCTTTTCCAATAGGAGAGTTGTGTCGTCGAATCGCGTCCTCTTGAAAACTGTCCAGTTCTGTCGTTTCGGCAGAACGCACTTGGTTTTCCTGGAGTCGACAGAGGATCAATTGGCTCCTGTGGATCTGCAGCACACTTCCCCTTGGATATTTTCTTCACAATAGTTGCTCCAATTTTCAGGGCTGCGGCTACTCGCTCAACGACTTTAGACAGCGACAAAATAGGCCCGCCGTTGTCCCTTTCATCCTCAAAATAGCATCGTAGATTATATGCGTTCACGGGACTGGCACTTTAAAGCAGCGCCCCTGTCGAATTCCCTACGGTTAGAGGGAGAAGCCATCTCACGCACTTCTGAAAGTAACGACACCTAACGCGGCACGAACAAAATCGGTAACACGCGATACGAAACAAACGATGAACACGCGACAGACGCTTTGCAGCGACTGAAGCATGGCACCGCGCGTGACCTTGAGTGGCAGGGTGGCAACGCGGCACCATCACCTCGGCAACGTTTACGAATTCCAGAGCTCAGGTTGGTTCTTGAGTGCCCCCCCCCCCCCCCCCACCCACTGTGGCCCAAGTGCGCGTACTGTCAAGGTCGTTCTTTGGGCGGCACGACTACAGTGTGTAAACTGTTAATGGTGTAAAACTGAAGCGAACACGAGCGAACATAGGCGAATGCGCATTCGCCCGTGGGCATACGCTTTGGCTTTTATTTGCGAATAAGCGTTTACACCAGACCGAACGGAAGAGAAAACAGCACACTGCCGCAAGGCGAGCATACGCTGTTTGTCACTTACGCTAGCGCTGAAGCGGAGAGAACGCGAACTTCCTTTGATGGTTCGCCCTGAAACCGTCACCCAGCTGATCACAAGCGAGCACTTGCGAATGCAAGCCGAGCGTGACCGAACAGCTCGTGCATAGCGTTTACACCAGAGCGAATTCTCGTTCGCTGCTGCTCGTTCACTTGTGTTCGCGTCGGTGTAAACGGGGCTTTAGATGGCAGAGTTGTGAGGGGGCAGCGGTGAGCAGAGGAAGTAAGCCCCGCCTCAAACCGCTGCAGCCGCGGGGAGAGGGGCGAGCGGGGGAGACAAGCCACGCCTACGTCCTGCAGTGCTGACAAAGTATGCGGCATGCTTCCGCGAAAGTACAGGTAGCGCACATAGCTTTAAATATTGGTCGTAAATGAAACAAAGCAGCATACTCACGAGAATGGTTGATAATGATTCCAACTACAGGAATCACTCATTCAAGTTACGTATTACACAAAACGGAACACTCAGAACACTGGTATGCAAACAATAAGAAAGCAGACGTCTACTGTTGCCTCCCACAGCACTTTCAGTCAGCAGTAATGTTGGCTGCAACCTCGAAACAAAGACTGCCTGCCGAAGCCGCCCGACGTCTACCGACTTGTACCGATTCAGGGCTAGGGAGAGCTCTGCCATCTAACAGTTAACACACGGTCACAGACAAATATATACAGACGGGAAACCTCCGTAAGAGCCCAGTCCTACGTTCAGGGGTGCGGGGAGGGAGGGTTTCCAGCAGTTCCGTAAGATGTCCCATGATGGCGCTGCGGTCAGAAGAAGCCCTTTAAACTAGCCAGAGCAGGCGGCAGGTAGCGGCTGCCCCCACCCCTCAAACGCCAGCAAACCGGACACAGCCGTGGCCTTGTTGCAGGCGGCACGAGCTCTCCCCTCAGCCTCCCCTCCACGCTACCCTCTGACGTGCGAGAGGCACCCTAAGCCTGACACCTGCTAGCATCTTACGGAACTACGAGGGGAGCGTAGGACGGTGGTTTGGAGGGAGCTGCTTCTCTGTATATGTTACTCTGTGACACGGTATAGCTCTGTTTTTTATTGGCCAGCTAGTTGTTTCCACCTATGACTTCCGTAAATGTTTCTAGTTTTAATGGTCAGTTTTAGATTGGGCGCGACTACATGACTTAAGCAAGTTCTAAATGTGCGTGTTTCCGTGTTCTTCAAATGTTCAAATGTTTGTTAAGCTTATGGGACTTAATACGGGGTCATCAGTCCCTAAACTTACAAACTACTTATGAACTACTTACGAACTAGGACGGCACAAATATCCATGCCCGAGGGGGGGATTCGAACCCCCGACCGTAGTGGCCCTGCTGACCGTGACTGGAGCGCCTCAGTCACCTCGGCCAACGCGGCCGGCCTTCCGGGTGGTTCTGGAAGGAAACGGAGGCGCTTTTTAGATGGCTCCCGATTTTCCTCAGGTCCCGTTTCTCGTATGTTATTAATTACATTCGCTCATAAAAGTTTTGTATAGGCGCAGATAACCTGAATGTTGAGCGCCCCTCTAACCTAGAATCAACAACGTAGTTATCGGGTGTGAGATTTAAATGTGTGTGGTAAGAGTGGCTCGGTCACTTTTAATTTCCAAGTAGTCACCGGGCCACAACCATTTGTCGAAATTTTACCTGTATTTGTAGTTAAAATTTTAAAGTTAAGTCACCCCTACAACATAAACGAAACTACCTGTATCAGCACGTTGCTCAGAATGTTCATTATTACAGTATCCTCCCAGTTTACATGCAATGCTTCAAACCATTGTTCAATTCGTTGCTACGCATGTCACGAAATATAAGAAACACGCATTTTAGAGGGAGCATTTTTACATATGCTCAACTCTAAACATTGAAGAACATAGCTCTAATTATTAAGAGTACCCGAAACCCTTTTAGGAAAAAAGAAGAAAAATAAATATTTTTTGGGTGGTGGCGGGTTCCGAACCACTGATCATGGGCATTACATTCCAATGCGCTGTCCACTACACTACGGCTAATAACAAGAACATGCGACCTTCAATCTCGTACTACTGATGGCAGCTATTAACGGATGCCTAATATGGCATTTTTAGACACTAGATTATCAGTTATCGTACGAAGAACGACGTGTGTTTGTTAATTCTTCAGTGAGCCATTGTTTTGAAATGACATTTAAATGACAACGTGTAAGTTACAATAAGAAAATCATCAAATACGCAACGCAAGATTGCGTATGCCAGAGAGAGTTCTGGGCGATGAATGTCACGTGACTTCTCCGAACGGCTGGTTTCCGTTAATTCAATAGAGGGAGTCAAATATCCGTTATTTTTGCAAATATCTCTCAAACGACAGTAGATATGTTTTTTTCATAAGAGAGCAAAGTTGTAGAGAATTTTCCCTTCTACAAATTCGGTTATTCTATTTTCGTGTCAGATGAACGGTTTATTTGCAATTAAAATTACACAATTTTTTTATTTATTTTTTTATTTTATTTATTTTTTATTTTATTTATTTATTTTTTTTTTTTTTTTGTGTATCTAACGTATCTTTTGTCCGAAATATTTGAAAAAGCGAGGTTCTGATCTCTGGTGGCCAACAATTATGTCTGTAAAATTCGGTGCCGATCGGTTGAACGCTTCGGCTTTAAAAGTTACGGACAGACAGACATCCCAAAATCGCCGATATTTTTGCAAATATCTCTGAAACGATACGAGATACGAAAAGAGAGCAAAGTTCTAGAGAAGTTTCTCCTCCGCAAATTCGGTTATTCAATTTTCGTGTCTGATGAATGGTTAAGCCGTTATTTTCATTTAAATTTCGAGCTGTCAAAAGACGATCGCAAAGACCCACTTTCAGTGTTACTACCGTAACCGAAAGTGGACGAAAAGAATGCCTGTATGCTTCCGTACGAGCCCTAATTTCTCTTGTCTTTGTTATCATTATGCCAAATGTAAATATGCGGCATAAAGATAATTCTACACTCAGCTTCAAATTCCGGCCCTCTAAATTTCGTCAACAGAATTTCTCGAAAAGAACGTAGCCTTTCCTCCAGCGATCCTCATTTGAGTTCCAGCAGCATTTCCGTAACATTCGCGCATTGGTTGAACCTACCAGTAAATCTGCTTGCCTCGGAATTGCTTCTATGTCTTCCTTTGAACTGATCTGCTGCGGGTCCCAAACACGTGAACAATACTCAAGACGTGGTCGTGCAAGCGTTTTATATGTGGTCTCCTTTACAGATGAAGTATATCTTCCCAAAATTCACCCAATAAATGGAAGTCGGCTGTCCCCATTACTCACAACTGTCCCTACATGTTCGTTCCATTTCATATCGCTCTGCAATGTTACACCTAGATATTTGAACGACTCGACAGCATCAAGAAGCTCACTATTAATGCTGTATTCGAACATTATAGGATTGTTTTTCCTACTCATGCGCATCACCTTACATTTTTCTACATTGAGAGATAGCTGCCATTTTTCGTACCAACTAGAAATTTTGTCTAAGTCATCCTGTATGCTATTACAGTCAGTTAAAGACGACACCCTCCCATACACCACAGCATCATCAGCAAACAGCCGCAAATTAAAAGTTTCTCTGTCTATCAGATCATTTATATAGATAGAAAATAATAGCGGTCCTATCACACTCCCTTGGGGCACGCCTGACGATACATTCGTCTCTGATGAACACTCGCCGTTGAGAACAACAGACTGCGTTCTATTACTTAGGAAGTCTTCCAGCCAGTCACATATCTGTGAACCTATTCCATATGCTCGTATCTTCGTTAGCAGTCTGCAGTGTGGCACCGCGTAAACGCCTTTTTCAAATCGAGAAAAACACGATCTGCCTGTTGCTCTTCATCCATAACTCGCAAGATGTCATGTGAGAAAAGGGCAAGCTGAGTTTCACAAGAACAATGTTTCCTAAACCCATGCTGATTCGTAGAAAGAAGCTTTTAGGGTTCAATGAAATTTACTATATTGGAACTGAGAATATGCTCCAAAATTCTACATGAAACTGATGTCAACGATATTGGCCTGTAATTGTGTGGGTCAGTTCTCTTTCCTTTCTTATAAACGTTTGTCACTTGCGCTTTTTTATCAATCACTAGGAACTTTGCGCTGTCGTAATTTCCAGGTGTCAGTTCTTTTGTGTCTGATTATGGAACAGGGGGTAACAAATTAGTCATCGCCCTATCACTCACTTTTCTTCGCTTTATTTTCTTTCTAGCTATTGGAACGACGCATGCTAATTTGCCGACTTTCCAGTTTTTGAAGTAACAGATCATTAAAAAAATTCCTATACAGCAACACTAATTGTTTTAATTGAAAAGCACTTACCTGTTACATCCCAAGTTGCAAGAAATTCGGACTCACCAATCCTTCTGTTCTTACGAAACGCAATGCAAGGGCATTTGACCAATCTTGACTACCTCGGCCAACTACCGAAACTAATTCTGTAGTTTTCGTTGCAGAGAACGCAACAGTACCTATTGCCTGGAAAGGCGAAGTGGTGACGCGGCAGTGCCAGGAACTGTCACGTGACGAAGTACAGCGAGGCTACGGTTAAACCAGCGCCCAAGAAAAATAAGCAAGAACCTCAAAATATGTATGTGACCGATGGTATGGATAAATGTATTATCAGGCAGCAATTTTTATGGCATTACGAACAGTAGAAAGAAATACGAACTTTGCGAAAACTGCACAACTATTGTTAAACATAAATGAGCTTCAAAGCTGGCAAGGAAACCTTTAGAAGCAATGTTCTGTCTATGGATTTTCGTTTTAGAAGGTGTCAAAATTAACGTTTTCTTTTGTGCGGACGAAAGGGCATTGTTGTTAAAAACACCATACTTTCTCAGGTTTTCATCAGAATCAAAGCGACCAGTAGTTTATTTAGATGAAACATGGATTCACACGCTTTATACAGTAAATAAATGTTGACAAAGTGATAGTGTGCGAGTAGTATTGTCAAACAAAAGTGCCGGTCAGAGTTTAATTGTTGTTCATACAGGCGGAGATAGGTGTTTCATGGCTAAAAACCAAACGGATAGCAAAAATTTTCAAAAATACGTCGAAACCCAACTTATGTCAGGCTTACTACCAATGCCTTTATCCCTTCTAATTACTCGCAGCGTATTTATCCATTCGGAATACTTCTAGCCATTGTACGTGTGGACATGTTTGACTGTAGTAATGTTCAACCATTTTTCTTCTTCTTCTTCTTCTTTTTTTTTTTTTTTTTTTTTTTTTTTTTTTTTTTTTTCATAATGCAGGAAGAGTAAAATACTCGGAAACTGCCATTGAGGGGCTTAGGAAAATTGCTTCGTGCTTAACATGTAATCACAGTATTGAACATTGCATTCGAATTTCCAAATTACAATTCGCATAAGAATACTGGAGTCTTTGCGTGTGCGCCAGACTGCTTCCCCCTCTGTTCCTCAGGCGTAAACACGACTATGCTGCCACAGTGGCGAGGAAGAAATTAGTCCTCCTCCCTCCCCTTGTTCAACAGGGGCGGCCGGCCACGCCATAGTTCCCGAAGACGCTCCCTCCGAGGTTTGCTTTTGAATCTCCTCATCCCCTCTTGGGCATGAATGTTGAGTTTGTCCTAAAAAAAAGGGGGGGGGGGGCGGCGATAGATTTGCCGCCCTCGGAAAGTGCCCCGTGCGGCCGCACGTTTCGCACGTGCCTTGCGCCGGCCCTGCCACGAAGGAAGCAAATCCTTCACCAAGCCGATTGATCGATCTAGGACCGCGATCCGGCTCAGTAATACAAAACTAGCTGCCATTCTCCGAACTTTCTCTAAATCGTCCGTTAGTCCCACCTCGGGTGATCCCACAATAGAACGCACCAATGTAGTGTAGGCGTTTTCTTCAGTAGAACTGTTGCATCTTCTAAGTGTTCCGCCAATGACACGTAGCCTTTGGTTCGCCTTCCCTACAATATTTTCTGTTTGTTCTTTCCAATTTTTAGTTGTTCAATTGTTATTCCTAGGTAATTAATTTACGGCCTGTAGCTTTTACTTATTTATCGTGTAAATGAAGTTTAAAGGATTTCTTTTAGTGGTCATATGGATGACTTCACATTTACCATTATTAAGGGCCAGTTGTCAATTTTTGCACCATGCAGACATCTAAATCATTTTGCAGTTGCTTTTGATCTTTTGGTGACTTTACTAACCGATAAATGACAGCATCATCCGCGGACAGTCTAAGAGAGCTTCTCAGATTGTTTCCTAAATCGTTTATAAAAATAAGGAACAGTAGGGGCCCTATAACACCTTCATGGGGCACGCCAGATTTAACTTCTGTTCTACTCGATGATTTTCCGTCAATTACATCGTACTGTGTCCTTTCTGACAGGAAATTACCAATCCAATCCCACAACTGTGGCGATATTCCATAAGCACACAGTTTGATTAGAAGACGCTTTTGAGGTACAGTGTCAAAAGCCTTCTGGAAATCTAGAAATACGGAATAAATCTGACATTCCTTGTCGATATCACATCATGTGAGTAAAGAGGTAGCTGGGTTTCACAAGAACCATACTTTCTGAATATGCGACAATAGGTCGTTCTCTTCGAGGTAATTCATAATATCCGAGGAAAGTATATGTTCACAAATTCTGCTGCAAACCGATGTCAATGATGTAGGCCAGTCATTTTGTGGATAACTCTTATTGCCTTTCTTGAATATTGGAGTGACCTGTGCTCGTTGAGTGAGGGATTGTATATGGTAGCTAGGTATTAGCACAGAGTAACATATACAGAGAAGCAGCCTACCGTAAACCACTGTCCTACGCTCCCCTCGTAGTTCCGTAAGATGCTAGCAGGTGTCAGGCGGTTCGCTGGCTTAGGGTGCCTCTCGCACGTCAGAGGGTAGCGTAGAGGGGAGGGTGAGGGGAGAGCTCGTGCCGCCTGCCACGAGGCCACGGGTGTCCGGCGTGCCGGCGTTTGAGAGGAGGTGGTGGTGGGGGCAGCCGCTACCTGTCGCCTGCTCTGGCCAGTTTAAAGGGCTGCTTCTGACCGCAGCGCCATCATGGGACATCTTACGGAACTGCTGGAACCCCCCTCCCGCACCCCTGAACGTAGGACCGGGCCCTTACGGAGTTTTCCCGTCTGTATATATTTGTCTGTGGTATTAGGCTATTGCATCAGCGTACTCTGAAAGAAGCCTAATTGGTATACAATCGTAACCGGGAGACTTATTTCTTAAGTGATTAAGTTGCTTTAAAACTCCAGCGGTATCTACTTCTAAATTACACATGCTGGCAGCTGTTCTTGATACTAACTAATCAGTTATTTTGAAAAACGGCACGAGTCACATTTTTTGCCATATTGACTTATGCTTGGATTCAGTATCTATAGAGATAGATACATCGTTTTGTATGAAAACGGCATCAGTCCAATGCATAGCATAGGCAGGAGAAGGCGATGAGTTTGTTCAATGTTTTGAAAAGGGAATTAGTCCTGGACTCATGCCCCTTTCAAAACAACTACGCTGCTTCATTTATTTTCAGGTTCCTTTAGTGGTCAATACCGAAACCACACAGTCACGCGCTTAATCACGAGTCTGGTTGCAACAGGAAGATTCGACAAAATTGTACAATATTATCCTCCCCTGTGAGCGTGACTTTGGGGTAATTAAAAGATATATATAAAGCGGAGTGATCGTGTGTACTCGCCTACAGATTATGCAATGAAAGTAGCAGAATCAGGTTCAAAATGTACATTTACTACCCTACTGCATGAAACATAGTTCAGTATTGATTATAAAGGTTAGTGGGCAAAATTTTACAAAAAGAACGGCCAAGTCAACTGAATCTTTGGGAAATAGGGTGCAAAAATGGATTTTCATATATCAAAGTATAGCATGTTGCAGTGTGGAAAACATAATTCTGGTGTGTTTTTGTTTTTTTGAAAAGGGCATAAGTCCGCTTACTTCAAACTTTATCTTTTTTTCGTTTGCACAAAAAAAAAAACACCTACAATCTAGGTGCAAAATAGAGGTCAAATATATACATTAACGAAAATTTATTACAAAAATATAAATCAAAAACTATTTTAAATACGGGTTTTAATCGATTTCCCGTAAATTGCTTCATGTGGTCTCGTGCTCTTTTCAAAATCACTTATTCAATTCTGGAATATTTGTCTTCTTTGGTGTAGGAATTTCGGAAAGCTATGTTAATCCATTCTGCTTTAGCAGAACTGTCATCAGTAGCATGTAATGAAGCACGGTAATGAAGATATTGTGTTTTGCCGCTACTATACTTCACATACCACCAGAATTTATTACGAGTTTCTACCACATTACGTGACAGGGTTTCGTTGTAACTATTGTAAGCTTCTCACATTGAACTTTGAGCTAAATTTCTAGTCTCTGTAAAAGAGTGCCAGTCTTGGGCATTTTGTGTCCGTTTAAATTTTCCATGGTCTTTTCTTTGCTTTTGCAAGAGTGATCTAGCTTGTTTCTTGTACCAAGGCGGGTCAGCCCCTCTTTTGTTAATTTGTTTGGTATAAATCTGTCAATGGATGTCGATATTATGACAGACAAAATTTCTAGTTGGTGCGAAAAATGGCAGCTAGCTCTCAATGTAGAAAAATGTAAGGTGATGTGCATGAGTAGAAAAAACAGTCCCATAACGTTCGAATACAGCACTAGTAGTGAGCTTCTTGATACAGTCGCGTCATTCAAATATCTAGGCGTAACACTGCAGAGCGATATGGAATGGAACGAACATGTAAGGACAGTTATGAGAGACTTCGGTTTATTGGGTGAATTTTGGAAAGATGTACTTCATCTGTAAAGGAGACCGCGTATAAAACGTTTGTACGACCACATCTTGAGTATTGCTCACGTGTTTGGGACCCGCTGCAGATCAGTTCATCTGATCTAAATTGACGTTGTTTATTTCGAAAGGCTGTAAAGTCTCCCAGAGGAAAGCATTGAAAGAATTTTTATCTGCTGTTTTGAATTAATATACTGTCACGTTCCACATCATTACGAAGTGTCGTATTCATGATGTATGGAACAAGTAGTAATCTAATCAAATCTTTTAGTTTGGGAGGATTTGGGAAGTCCGATATTAAATCTCTCTACGACAACCTTGTGTCCACTAATCCCTGTGTCTGTTTTGATGCTCTTTATTACCTCAGGATTATTTGTTGCTGAGAGGTCAAATATGGTTTCACAACCAGGGCAGGGGGGGGGGGGGGGTCGAATCGAATCCACCAAATTTCACGTGGTAGAGAATCTCATGTAATTTTTTTCCGCGAGAAACAGTGCAAAACTGGGTTAAATTAAGTAAAACATGTTTCAGGGCTATGCAAACATCACATAGTAACAAAGTAGCCCCTAAATAGTTTCTCTAAGGGTACGCGACTTTTTTTTATCGGAATTGGAACGGAACATTCCCGACAGCAACAGTGCCTGGCCACCTCTCACGCCGCGTGAAGCCCAGGCCAGTCAGCTCAGTTACAGCCATACCAGCGTTCGTTCATATTTTTGTCTAATTGTTCATATTCTGAATAAGTATTTATTTGATTTAATACAGGAACTTCTGATTCAGTGTCTGAAGTACTTGGCTTAGAAATTCCTCTTAGGTATTTATAAATATTTATGTGCTTTATAGTTTCTTCAAAAACTTTTTTTCTTTTTCAGCTTTCCTTTTCGGATTTTCTGAACGAGAAAGATTTTTCTTAATCGTTTCCCAATCTTCTGACATGATTTAATAATCTGGCACATTATGGCGTAGACATTGCTCTATTTCGCGACCACAATATTAGAGCTGTATCAAGTAAATAAATCACCTATTACTAGACATCCCGGTAACTAGAAAAGAAAACATGAACTAAACGATAAAAATGTTTTTGAACTTACCAGAAAATTAAAGTGTTGTCCCCGTCACGACACTCTTTTCAGTCACTATGATTCACCACGAAAACGCGAACCCTGTCTCCATCTCGTGGTAACAGTTACTGAGATATGGGTGTAAATCGTAGGGCTGCCAACATATGTAGTCAACACACATTGGGTGGCGCTATATTATTTCAGTTCGTTAGAGGAGTATTCTCCATGAATGCAGTGCATGATCTATTAATTGTTGTAGAAGAGTCATTAAGTCATAAATATTCGGTAAAATCCATTCAAATTAATTAATTCGAAATGTACTTACTATTTCACAGTGCGTCTTTTCCTTTATTCGGACCGGCAGCTACTAGTAGTTTCTGTGATGCACGAGAAATGGTGCGGCTGCGGGCGCTACCTTTTTGCACTTCTTCAAACAAATAACAGAGGCGCTGTGGAAGACTCGTCTCCCAGGCGTCACACAAAGCCCCCGTTAAATATGGAAGGATGTAGTCAATAAGAAGATTGCTTTCAGCGCGTTTTCTGTTCTGATATCCTGAATCCAGCGCGCGTTTGTGAGATTAAGGACGTTTGTTAAATGAGATTGAATAATATTTTATATTCGGAAGATGATTGATTTTAAATTGTAATAATGATGGTATAGTATGGCACCGTCGTGTTTTTGGACACAGGCCTACGTTGGCGTACGGGGCGCCCCTGGGCCTCGGCGCCCCGACCCTAAGGCAGTCGCTGTTCACAACCATTTGTCATTCTAGTGGGTTTATAAATTAACTGCTCGAGATAATTTTCTGAGAATGCGTTCAATCAATTTTGGACGATGTTTTATGCTTTCCTCTGGTTTTAAATATGTGGTTTTGCCAACATATCGAGCGTAAAAGTCGGCACCAATTAAAATTGTATGCTTTGGGTACTTTTCTGAAATTTGATCCAAGCTTTATTTGAACATTTCTGCAATCGAATCGTCTGAGTAACGGGTTGGTAAGAAACCAATTATTAATTTATTCTGATTGTCAGGTACAACATCTACTAGTGCCAACTCACAGGAACAATGTACTTCAGTTTCGCTACAGGATAAACCGCTTGTGACAGCAATAAATACGCCACCATCTGTTTTATTCAATCCATACCTTCTGAACACCATTTGTCGCTTTGTAAAAATTTCAGCTGAACAGCTTTAGCCAGTTTCCGTTATTGATCTGAGATTCAGTACTTGCTATTAGTGCTTGGAGCTGTGGTACTTTCCCCCACACAGCTATGACAATTTACAACTGTTAGACAAATGGTTTATCGTTCAGTGTTCGTCCTATGTTTGACTTGTACCCTTTGAAACCCTTTGTGTGTGTTCCTAGGCCCTCTAACCTAAAGAAAACTGCCCAGTCCATGCCACACAGCTCCCGCTACCAGTGTAGCTGCATCCTGCGTGTTGTGGACTTCTGACCTATTCAGCGGAACCCGGAAGCTCACCACCCGATTGCACAAGTCGAGGAATCTGCAACCTTATACGGTCTCAGAACCGTCTGAGCCTCTGATTCAGACCCTCCACGCAGCTCTGTACCAGAGGTCCACAGTTGGTCCTGTCAACTCTGCTGCTGATTGTGAGCACTGCTTTCATCTTGCAAGAAAGACTGGCAATATTTAACACTTCAGATAGCCCCTCAAAACTGGAGAGAATCTCCTTCAATTCAAAGTGACACACATCATTGTGTGACGTGAGTCACCGCCTGCAGTCAGCTTCACCCTGCACTTTTCATGCCATCTGGAAGGACCCATTATATAACTGGAATGAATGACTCCTTCTGGTATGCACACAGAGTGCACGTTGACCTCCTTCTCATTTTTAGCAGCCTTCTGCCAAAAGGGCTCCTTTACCAACCTAACATTAGAACTCCCAAATACAAGCAATCCCACACTCTGTCATAGCCCAGATCTTTCAGGCCGCGCCCCCCAGGGGGCCCACAGCTCTTTTGTGGGTACGTGTGTGGCGCGCACGGGGCCCCGAGCCGAAGCGACCTTTCTTCCGTCCCAGGCCGCTTCCCTCTTTCCCCCCCGGTTTGTGCCTTCACCCGGAGACGGGCGTTTTTCATCAGTCAAAGGTTTCTTTTTCGCTTCCTGTCTTCTCTTCTTGGTCCTCTTCCTTTCTTGTTCTTCAGCCTTCTCCTATTTTTCCTTTCTCCTTGTTCTTGACTCACCCTTTAATCTCCGCCTCGGCGTTTGAGATTCTCCCTCCTTCATCCCTTTCTCTCCTTCCTCCTTTCTTTCCTCCCTGTGCGTGTCTGAAGGTTGACCCACGCTCTGCGTAGCCGGTGACGGGGTAAGGCGTAACTCCCCGCCCCGGGTAGACATGTAGGACACGTACGTACCCCCCGGTAAAGGCCGGGCCCAGGGAGGGGTGATTACCCGCGCTGATACCTTCTGAACATGCCAATTGGTCCCTCCGTCCGTTCTCGGGAGGTGTGACCTGAGGTGCGAACAGTCACCTAAGGTGGGTGCGCCCTCAGTGAGGGGCCCCCACAAGGAAGGAGCGCGCCATCGGAGACGCCGGTAATCATGGGGGACACCTCCGCTATGAAACCTTCCACATCATCTATAACCCTGACCCATAAGCGGAAACATGATTCTCAGCCACAGAAAGCATTGCCAAACATTCCTAGGTTCCTGGTGGTATCACGTACCGACGATAAGGATTTTTCTGCAGTAAATCCGTTCATTATTCAGAAGGGTGTCGATGCTATCGCTGGTCCCTTGAAGACCTGCTCTAGGCAGCGCAACGGGACCTTGTTACTCGAAATAGAAAATGCATTCCAGGCGCAGAAGTTACTTCGAGCTACCCTTGTACATACTTTCCCTGTGAAAGTGGAGGCTCACCGCACCCTCAACTCTTCGCGGGGGGTAGTGTTTCCTAGATCACTGGATGGGTTATCGGACGAGGAGATATTGAACTATATGTCCGATCAGGGAGTCACAGATGTTCATCGCGTGATGAAAAAGATTAACAATGAACTCGTGCCAACCCGTACTGTCTTCTTGACTTTGGCCAAGGTTGACCTGCCATGGAAAGTGAAAGCGGGCTACGAGGTCATTTCCGTCCGCCCGTACATACCAAATCCTACACGCTGCTTCCATTGCCAAAGGTACAATCATACCAGTAAATCTTGTCCAAATGCAGCCAAGTGCGCCACCTGTGGCAGGGACGCTCATGAGGGTGAATGTCTACCTCCATCCCCTCGCTGCATTAATTGCATGGGTGACCATGCTGCTTCTTCACGGGACTGCCCCATTTATAAAGAAGAGCGGGTCATCCAAGAGATTCGCGTGAAGGAGAAGGTCTCGACCTATGCCGCTCGGAAGTTATTAGCTAGTAGGAAGCCCGCAGTACTCCCATCAGGTACTTTCAGCCAGGTCCTCGCCTCCCCTCGACCAACTAAGGAGGTGGGCATTCAGACTTGCGATTTAACGTTCAGTGACACTGTTGTCAGATCGGCTAGCCCGAAAATTGCTCGTTCCACCTCTCCGATGCCTTCTATCCGTTCTACACTGAATTCGTCGAGCAGTTCACACACATCCCGGGCACCCAAATCTGCTGCCCGGAGTTCAAAAAGGGAACCCGTCCGCGAAGATTTTCTCAAGACTCCGACTTCTCAATCGTCAACCGCTTCTTCAACCCGTCATGCTTCTAAGAAGGCTTCCAAAAAAGAACAGCCCCCACCTTCCCCGCCGCGGCGTGACTCGTCGGTCACGCCATCCAACAGTTGCCAGACTCGGCGTCTTCTGTTTCACCGGGACGCTCCGTTTGCCGGGCACCCGGCCGTCTACCGGCGGTGGAAGCTGCCCCTCCTGATCAACTCCGGGAGGTGGCAGACGCGTCGATCGAACCAATGGAACATGACCCTTTGCCACTAGATGGCGATAGCAGTGCTCCCTCGAAATCCGGTCCTCAGGGGCCGTCGAGGTGACCCCGCTTGCTAGTTGGTTTTTATCCTTATTTCTTATTTCATTTTTATCATGGCACTCCTTCAATGGAACATTCGCGGCATTCGTTCCAATCGGGAGGAGTTAAAACTACTCCTTCGGTTGCACTGCCCGCTTATCGTCAGTCTTCAAGAAACTAAGTTGCATCCACGTGATCGTGCAGACTTTCCACACTACACCTCTGTGCGGTTCGACCTGCCACCCGTGGAAGGTGTCCCAGCCCATGGAGGGGTTCTGATGCTCCTTCGAGACGATGTCTATTTCCATCCCATTTCCTTGCACACTCACCTACAGGCAGTTGCCGTCCGCATCACCTTATCCACATTTACCTTCTCCCTCTGTAACATCTATTCGCCATCGTCATCTGCCCTTATTAGGGCGGATGTGCTACACCTTGTTGACCAGCTCCCTTCACCTTTCGTATTGGTAGGCGACTTTAATGCCCACCACCCCCTATGGGGCTCTCCGGCACCTTGTCCGAGAGGCTGCCTTTTGGTGGACCTCCTCCAACACCTCGATCTTGTCTGCCTCAACACCGGTGCACCGACCTTCCTTTCCGACACAACACACACTTACTCCCATATAGACCTCGCAATATGCACTCCTCAGCTTGCCGGTCGGTTTGAGTGGTATGCACTTTCTGACACGTACTAAAGTGACCATTTCCCTTGTATCATCCACTTCCTGAATCATTCCCCATCTCCTCGTCCCACCGGTTGGAACATTTCTAAAGCCGACTGGGGGCTTTATTCTACCATGGCTGTTTTTCACGATCAGAACTTTCCCAGCTGTAACAGTCAGGTTGAATACCTCACAGAGGTTATTCTCACTGCTGCTGAACGTTCCATACCTCGTACTTCCTCTTCTCCACGTCGTGTCCAGGTCCCTTGGTGGACTGCAGCCTGCCGCGACGCGCTTCGAGCCCGGCGCCGTGCTTTACGCACCTTCCGCCGCCACCCAACTTTGGAGAATTGCATCAATTACAAACGTATGAGAGCGCAGTGCCGTCGTATCATAAACGACAGCAAGAAAGCTTGCTGGACTGCTTTTACTAGTTCTTTTAACCGTTTCACTCCCTCCACGGTTGTCTGGGGTGGCCTCCGCCGTTTGTCCGGCATCAAGGTCCACTCCCCGATTCCTGGCCTGACCATAGAGAACGCAGTCCTCGTGGACCCCGCTGATGTTTCAAACGCATTGGGTCGTTTCTTTGCGGAGGTTTTGAGCTCTGCCCATTACCACCCTGCCTTTCTCCCTCGCAAACAGGTAGAGGAGGCACAGCCGCCTTCTTTCC
This sequence comes from Locusta migratoria, assembly GCA_026315105.1. Lineage (NCBI taxonomy): Eukaryota > Metazoa > Arthropoda > Insecta > Orthoptera > Acrididae > Locusta > Locusta migratoria. The sequence continues at coordinate 511,343,956 of CM048755.1, forward strand.
GCTCTTTTAACCGTGAAAATTATAACGTCGCCTTCACCATGCAGGAGCTAGACCATGCTCTCGCCCTGTCCCGGTCTTCTGCTCCCGGGCCCGATTCCATTCATATTGAGATGCTGAAGAACCTCTCTCCTGCAGGCAAGTGCTTTCTTCTTAGTACCTACAATCGCATATGGACTGAAGGTCATGTTCCCACAAGTTGGCGTGAAGCCATTGTTGTCCCCATCCCCAAACCAGGGAAGGACAAACACCTTCCTTCCAGTTATCGCCCCATTTCCCTGACGAGCTGCGTCTGTAAGGTGATGGAACGCATGGTTAACACTCGGTTGGTCTGGCTCCTCGAATCTCGCCACCTCCTGACTAATATCCAATGTGGTTTTCGTCGACACCGCTCTGCTGCTGATCACCTCGTTACGTTGTCGACCTTCATTATGAACAACTTTCTAAAGAAGCGTCAAACAGTAGCAGTGTTCTTCGACTTGGAGAAGGCATACGATACCTGTTGGAGAGCGGGCATTCTCCGCACATTGCACTCATGGGGCCTTCGGGGCCGCCTTCCTCTTTTCATTCAAGCGTTTTTAGCGGATCGCAAGTTCCGGGTACGGGTGGACTCTGTTTTGTCAGATACCTTTTGCCAGGAGAATGGGGTACCACGGGCTCCGTCTTGAGTGTGGCGCTCTTTGCCACTGCAATCAATCCGATCGTAGATTGCCTTTCAGCCGACGTCTCCGGATCTCTTTTTGTTGACGATTTCGCAATTTATTGTAGCGCCCAGCGGACGTGTCTCTTGGAGCGTTCTCTCCAACGCTGTCTTGACCGCCTATATTCATGGAGCATCGCAAACGGCTTCCGATTCTCCACTGAGAAAACTGTGTGTATCAATTTCTGGAGATACAAGGAATTTCTTCCACCTTCTCTACGTCTCGGCCCTGTTGCTCTCCCTTTCGTGGAGACTACGAAATTCTTGGGACTCATGTTGGATCGGAAACTTTGCTGGTCCACACACGTTTCCTACCTGGCTGCCCGTTGTGCCCGATCCCTTAACGTTCTTCGTGTCCTCAGTGGCACGTCATGGGGAGCGGATCGTACCTTCCTGCTTCACCTTTACCAGGCCATTGTTCAGTCGAAACTCGACTACGGAAGCCTTGTATACTCTTCAGCACGGCCGTCGATTCTCCGCCGTCTCAACTCTATCCACCATCGGGGTTTACGTCTTGCGACCGGTGCATTTTATACCAGCCCTGTTGAGAGTCTGTATGCCGAGGCTGCTGTATTACCCTTGACCACTTGACGTGACATACTCTTGTGTCGGTACGCATGCCGCCTACGGTCGATGCCCAACCATCCATCTTACAGATTATTTTTTGACGACTCACTCGATCGCCAATATCAGTTGTCTGCGATTGCCTTGCTTCCACCGGGAGTTCGGTTTCGCCGCCTGCTACAGCGGCTCGATTTTACCCTTCCTTCCACCCTTCGGTTGAGCGAAAGCCCATTGCCACCGTGGCATCAGGCCCAGGTTCACACACACCTTGAACTTAGTTCGCTCCCCAAGGAGAGCACTTCGGATTTGGTATACCGCTCGAGGCTTGTCGAACTCCGTTCGTGGTTCGATAATGCCGTATTTATTTACACTGATGGTTCCAAGAGCACTGCCGGTGTCGGATCTGTCTTCGTCGTCGGGGACAACCGTTTCCAATACAAGCTCCCTGACCGGTGCTCGAACTTCACGGCTGAGCTTTTCGCCCTCCACCAGGCCGTTTTGTATACCTGCCGCCACCGCCAACCTTTCTATGCCATATGTTCGGACTCCCTTAGTGCCCTGCAGAGTCTTAAGGACCGTCTCTCGAACCATCCTCTCGTATATAAGATCCAACGCTCCCTCCGGTTGTTAGCAGATGACAGCTGTCATGTTTCCTTCCTGTGGGTCCCTGGCCATGTGGGTGTGCCCGGGAATGAGGCCGCCGACATAGCAGCCAAGGCAGCGGCTCTTTTGCCTCGCATGGCTACCTTTTGCGTCCCATCGGACGATGTTCAACGGGCTCTACGCCGGAGTATCGTGTCGCAATGGCACAGTGTGTGGCTTTCACTGTACAACAATAAATTGCGAAATGTCAAACTGATCCCGACCGCTTGGAGGACCTCCTCACGCCCCTCTCGGCGGGAGGAGGTCATTCTGGCCCGGTTGCGGATCGGTCACTGCCGTTTCAGCCACCGTCATTTGCTAACCGCCGATCTTGCACCGCTGTGCTCCTGCGGTGAACTGCTGACAGTGCGACATGTTTTACTGACTTGTGTTAATTTTAATTATCTCCGTGTAGCCCTTCACTTTCTGTCTACTCTGGAGGAAATTTTAGCTGATGACACACGAGCAGCTGCTCGGGTTTTGCGTTTTATCAACTTGGCCAACCTATCCAATGATATTTAACCCTTTTAATTGTCTTTTATCTTTCGTTTTTAGCCTCTTGTTGATGTTCTGACAGTCTCCATTTTTTTGAGATCATAGCGAATCTATGTTCTTGGCTGGGCGCTAATGACCATAGAAGTTGTGCGCCCTAAAACCAAAAAAAAAAAAAAAAAAAAAAAACAACTTTCAGGCCGCATGGTGACCTCAGTAAAAGTGACACCATCTGGCTCAGGAACACTATCTGGAACAGATAGTGTCAACCTGTTGGCAAGATGAATCAGGGATACCTCACAATCAGTGCTTGCCATGCACCGGAGCGACCTCCCACGCATCTACTGGTTGCCTCATTTTGAGTGGTAACAGGGCTTGTTGCTGCCACAGGACAATTGGTGGTCATGCTGGGCATCAGTTAGGTTCCCATGACTGACCAACAACAGCGCTCCTCCACCACAGCCTCAAGCTGTGGAACTGAGGTTAACACAGCCCTAATTTTGAAGTGTGGTGCACCCTGTTGTGTGATATATGCTCATGATAAAGTATTTCAGATAGGACAGATAACAGAAGTAACTTCTTGAATTAACATTGTATATGGTTTGACAACTGCCTACTACCCACAGACAAATAATTTGCTGAAACATTCATTAAAATCCTGCCAGATGAACTATTGATTTATGTAGATGATTTGCAGGTAGTGGGACACACATTTAATGTGGAAATTGTGTAATACAAAGCCAAGCAAGGCACTACATATTTCATCCTGTTTTTCCTAACACATGATTAAAGGGCTGAATGACAAGGGGCATTGTGTATTCATTTCAGCCTTTTAGTGCTGAAGATGATTACATCAAATAGCTTATAACTAGAAAGGAAAAATAATTTCGGCTAGTATAAATGCAGGTCTTGACTATGAACATAAAACTTCAAACACTGACATGTAAGCCACAAATTCAGGTGATGTAATATGTATATTTTCACACTGCATTATGTCAGACTTATATATCGACATCAAAAAGACAAAATCACCAGATGTGTTATTCAGGTCCTTCAGATAAATCTCTATCATAGTCCAGTTACATACAGATTGATGATACAGGTTTCCAGTACAAAGAACACGAGGATCGCCAAGTCTATTGAATTTCCTCAACTTGAGTAACTGTTCAAACATCACAATGACAATGAGGATATGATAACTCAAACACAATGTAGGGATTCACCTCCACTACCATATAAAGGATATTGGACTGCACCCAGGTCCAGCAGTTGTTAATTGCACAAGTAATGATATGATGGTCACTGGTTCAACTTGTAACTTACTTTATAAATAGAGACTGAGATTTTCACTTAAATTCTGATAGGTTTCCTGCTGTTTCTCTGATCAAAAAATTGAACTACAGAGTTGGCACTATACTAGCATACCTGGCAATGCTTCACAATTGATAAATATGCATGGGAATTAGATATCCATCCTCTGCCCATCACTTTCCCAACCTATTTCTTACATTACTTTTTGTCTTCTTAGGCTTCTCTCTGTATTATCTCATTATCTACCTTGAAACCTGTCTTTGTTTGGATATTTCTATCCCATTATTCAGTTTGTCCATGTACTTCTCTCTCTCTCTCTCTCTCTCTCTCTCTCTCTCTCTCTCTCTCTCTCTCTCTCTCTCTCTCTCTCTCTCTCTCTGATTAGTAGATTTGAGGATAGATTATGAATCCCAAAATATGCTTGTAATGTGAAATGAAGGTGTCATACTAACTCAAGAGAACTAATCCAGAAAATCATGTAGTCTTTTGCCTCTTACTGTCACTGGCATAGACTGACATTCCACCATGACAGGATGGTTGGTATGAAGGGTGGTGTATGCTAGGATTGTCATTTTTGTTAGTTGGTGGTATTGGTATGTCAACAATATGTTGATGGTGGTGCTCTGACCTCAACTTCACTAAAGATCATATCTTAGAAAGATAGGTTGTATGTGGCACAAAGCTGCTCACATTGTTTTCCTGTTTGCCTACATTGTCGATATGGAGTGCGACTGGAAAATGACATAGAAAAATGTACAAGTCCCCCTAAGATTATAGCCACAGTCACTATGAGGATTTTCTCAAGGTACTTTAGGTTCTTCACCCACTGAATTTCCTTAATTCATTTGAACATCTGTGGTCTCAAGAGAAGCTCTATTTTGATATGTTTAAGATCTCCCAATATTGTCTGCAGAATGACATTATGAGTGTCCTGTGGTTTTCTGATCACATACTCAAGTTTCTGATGTCGATTACTTCTAGTGCCTCTATTCTACATAAAGTCTGTGATGTTTCTTTCAACTCTTGTTCCAACTGAAATAATCATATAACTCTGTTGATATTGTGAGATTATTTTGTTACTTAATTTGATACGGTTAACATTATAAAATGAAAATCTGTTGTTGTGTGTAATTAAGTTTAATATAATCTGTTAGTACTACTTTTACATTATACATATGAAAAAAGTTGTATATCTTTAATATCAAGAACTCAGATGGGAAACCAGTTCTCAGCAAAGAAGAGAAAGCTGAAAGGTGGAAAGAGTACATAGAGCAGCTCTACAAAGGAAATGAACTTAGAGACGATGTTGTAGGAAGGGAAGAGGAAGTAGATGAGGATGAAATAGGAGATACTATACTGAGAGTTGAATTTGCAGAGCCCTGAAAGACCTAGGTCAGAACAAGGCCCCAAGAGTAGATGACATACCTGCAGAGCTACTAAAGTCTCTGGGAGAGCCAGCCATGACAAAACTATTTGAACTGGTGTGTAGGATGTATGAGAAAGGCGAAATACCCTCAGACTTTAAGAAAAATGTAATAATCCCCATTCCAAAGAAATCAGGTGCAGACAGGTGTGAAAATTACAGAACCATCAGTTTGATAAGTCATGGTTGCAAAATTTTAACACGAATTATCTACAGGAGAATGGAAAAGCTGGTAGAAGCTAATCTCGGGGAAGATCAGTTTGGGTTCAAGAGGAATGTAGGAACCCGGGAGGCAGTACTCACATTACGTCTTATCTTAGAAGATAGATTAAGGAAAGGCAAACCTACATTTTTAGCTTTTGTAGATTTGGAGAAAGCGTTTGACAATGTTGACTGGACTACACTCTTTCAAATTCTGAAGTCAGCAGGGGTAAAATACAGGGAAAGGAGAGTTATTTACAACTTGTACAAAAACCAGACCGCAGTTATTAGACTCGAAGGGCATGAATAGGAAGCATCAGTTGGGAAGGGAGTAAGACAGGGTTGTAGCATTTCACCGATGTTATTCAATTTGTACATCGAGCAGGCAGTGAAGGAAAGCAAGGAAAAATTTGGAATAGGGATTAAAGTTCAGGGGGAAGAAATAAAAACATTGCGTTTTGCTGATGACATTGTAATTCTGTCAGAGACAGCAAAGGACCTGGAAGAGCAGTTGAATGGAATGGACAGTGTGTTGAAGAGAGCGTATAAAATGAACATTAACAAGAGCAAAACAAAAATAATGGAATGCGGTCTTAGAAAATCAGGCGATGCTGAAGGAATTAGATTAGGTAACAAAACAATGAAGGTGGTAGATGAGTTTTGCTACTTGGGTAGTAAAATAACATGCGATGGTCGCAGTACAGAGGATATAAAATGCAGAATGGCAATGGGAAGAAAAGCATTTTTGAAAAAGAGAAATTTGCTAACATCGAATATTAATTTAAGTGTAAGGAAGTCTTTTCTGAAGGCATTTGTGTGGAGTGTTGCCTTGTACGGGAGTGAAACATGGACGATAAGCAGTGCGGACAGGAAGAGAATAGAGGCTTTTGAAATGTGGTGCTACAGAAGAACGCTGAAGATTAGGTGGGTAGATCACATAACTAATGAAGAGGTACTGAACAGAATTGGTGAGAAACGGAATATTTGGCATAGCCTGGCCAAAAGAAGGGATCGCTTGGTAGGACACATTCTTAGACATCGAGGAATCATAAATTTAGCATTGGAGGGAAGTGTGTGGGGTAAAAATCGCAGAGGGAGACCAAGAGACGCGTATAGTAAGCAGATTCAATTGGATGTGGGTTGCCGTTCTTATAAGGAGATGAAAAGGCTTGCTCAGGATAGAGTAGGGTGGAGAGCTGCATCAAACCAGTCTCCGGACTGAAGACCATAACAACAACATCTTTCTGTGTCAGTACATTTTTGGAGCCCTTGGGTTTGCAGATATCCCCGACCCTACCTTGAATGAAATAATGTGTCTAGTGAAATTTTTGACACACAGAATTCCTTAAATTTAGTTTAAGAAAAGTGTATCTTCTTGTATCTGTGCTTGTTGTCCTCAAAGTTGTAATTATTGTTGAAATTTGCTAATGAGTTGATTGTAGTAATAAATCCTGACAGTATTTTTTCCATCGTGAAAGGATGGGAAATACATAATAAATGAATAACATTCTTGTGTGCACAGGAAACGATGACACCTTCCACTCATCTTCAACAAGAAATGGATTGTGGTTTGCCAGCCAGAGAGACACAAACCACCAGCTCAACCAATGCTCCAGTGGTTTCGGGCACAATGGGGTGTCCACCAGAGAAGCAGTCTCCACGGTCGCTGTTAAGTGTGGAAAAGGAGATAGTTCAGATATTGGCAGAAATGCAAATGAAGGTATTATGCTGTAGTTTCTGTTTTGAGTGCAACTACTGGACGGCAGAAGCTAATTTTGTGTTTATAAGTCTGGTGTTTTGCCCTTGACTCACATACTGGTAGTAGCCCAATTTTCTTTATAGGAATACCAACTGACTTAAATAGATGAAAAGTGAACTGCCTATAGGGGCACATCATAGATTTGAAATTTATTTGTTAATGGCATAAGGATATGAGGTAATAGTTGAAGATAAGACTAAAAATATACTATATTCCACAAGTACAGTGCAAACACAACAGAGTAAGGCCTTTTATTAGAAAATACAGATTAAACTAAATCTGTGCACGAGAGTATTTGTAACAGTATTGAGTTACCAATAGGTAGGTGGACAACATAAAGGTAACAGAAAGTGAACACCCTCCACAGACGTCTAGCTAAATGGAAGTGGCCTGCTCCGACTCTAGCTACAAACTCTTTAACAGCACAATATCTCTACTGCAACAGCACTAGTCAATAGAAGAGAAAAAAAACAACAATCATTTATTGGAATAAGTTATTACAAAATACTCACCTTTGACTTATATAGAATGCATGGCTATGATGTAAAGTTCTGCACTCAAAATAAGTGAATTTAGTCGATTATTACTGATTGATTTAATTAAATTTTAGTGTGGAGAGAGTCTTAAGTTCAGTTCCTAAATGGATAAACACTGAGACTATAACTTATGTTCAACACTATGATTAAACTGTTCAACAACTAGGTATAATGATCAATGTTAATAACTGCTAGTTAAATTTAAAAGTGAAGAAACACTGAAACTAGGTTATTGCTGGTAGAACTGGATGTGTCGGCAGGTGGTCACATAAATCGTGCACTCTTGCATAAATGTCAACATTTGAACTGTTTGGCAGATACATCAGATAGTTCTGGGTGATGCTGAATGAATTAGATTTGATAATGAAACAATAAAGATGGTAGCTGAGTTTTGTTACTTGGGCAGTAAAATAACATATGATAATCGCAGTTCATAGGCTATAAAATGAAGAATGGCAATGGGGAGAAAACATTTTTTAAAAAGAGAAATATGTTAACACTGTATATTAATTTAAATGTAAGGAAGTCTTTTCTGAAGGCATTTGTGGGGAGTGTTGCCTTGTACGGGAATGAAACATGAATGATAAATAAATACCGTAGTTCAGACAGGAAAGGACAGAGACTTTTGAAATGTTGTGCTACAAAAAAATGCTGAAGATTAGGTGGGTAGATAGCATAACTAATGGGGTGGTACTGAACAGAATTTGGGATAAAAGGAATTTCAGGCATACTTTGACTAAAAGAAGGGACTGATGGAGATGAAGAGACCTGTTCAGGATAAAGTAGCATGGAGAGCTGCATTAAACCAGTCTGCGGACTGAAGACCACCACAACAACAACAACAACAACAACAGTTCTGGGTTTCAGTACTCTCTGTGTTGCAAACATTAACTATTGGTGGATTACTGGCCTGTGTGAAACCACATCATCATTTTTCCTGTGATGACTGTATGGGAAGTGATTGATCTTAACTGTTTGTGTTGTCTCACTGACACTGCCGGTTACATGGTGCTCTCTGATCCTACTGCTGTATACTGTGGTTGGTGAACATACATCTGTATGAGTGAAAGAAAGGAAACATGCATTATACAGGGATTAGAATAAGAAAGTGGTTGACATATGTTGATTCACTGTTACTCAAACACGTAATATGGGTACATGGGTGCAGCAGCAATAGCTGTGCAGTTCAGTACTGTATTCCTTTGTGCATTTCTTGCTACCCTTCCAGGGTCATGATATAAGTACACCTGCTAGTCCAGTCAACAAAGGCCAAATATGGTTATTTTGGGGGAAAATAGTATAGTCCCATATTTGCGCACAGTACTGTAGGTTAGTTGCAGTAAGTTGGTTCCTGACAGCTTAAATAATTTGTTCACAGCAGCTTCATGTGCCTACTGTTTCCAGTCATGACATGGTTTTGTAAATGGGTCTATGGCAATGTCGCAGTACAGTCATCTGCAGCCATTTCCATTTCATTGACTGTGATCATCGTATGTGATCCGATACAGGAGACAGTGTCCTGAACAACTAACAATGAAGTCATGATTTTATGTTTTTTTTTTTTTTTAATAACTCAAAAACTGTGGCTTCTATTAAAATCTTTCCCAGTATAAAAATACACTGTAATATATTTCCCACAATAAAGGTCATAAGTAGTTTTTTCTTTGGTCTAATAGTTTCTGCAGTTTAATGGAAAAATCTCAGTTTATGAAAAGCATTATTTTAATGATATGAAGTAGATGTTTATCTTGAAATGGGTTAAAAAGAAGTACCATATTTAATGTATGTACTATAAGTGGATTACAGATATATGAAGGAATAAATTTTGCTCTAGGAGTGTAATAGATTGGCCTGGGTTGGAGGTTTGTAGCACGAGGTAAGATTGCTCATTGGATTGGAAATTTGCACTTCCCTCATTCATAGATCTGCTAACTGAGAACCAACCATTCTATTTACCCCCACCACATTTTGAAAATGAGTGTGGGATGTACAGCAAACATATCCATCACAATAGTGTTGCGCTTTCATGCCTAAATAGGGTATGGTGGCAGAGAACCCATCTCAAGTTCCTTTGCTAACAGTACATCATAACCTGCAGTGCCTCTCCTGGCCTCATGACCATATCGGTTGGATGCTAGAAGACTGGAAAACTGTGTTTTACCTAAATGATTCCTGATTTTAATTGGTAAGAGCTGTTGATAGGTTCGAGTGTGGCACAGACTGCAAGATGTCATGGACTGAAGAATCTATCTTTCCCTGTGCAGCTATTAGCATTATTATAGCTTCAAGTGCAGAAAAACATATTCAAGTTTTGTCTCAGCTGACAATTTGTCAGATCATAACAAAAATATTTTTGCAGTAATGTATTTATTGGTTGAAGTTAGAAACAGATGCAATGAGTTGTATTCCTTGAAATGTCAAGTGACAAACATTGGATGATGACCACGGATACATGTTTTTCTTTTACATTTCACAGTTCACAGAATGGCATTGTTTTCGCAGAACTTCAAAAGTCATATAATGTTTGTAATTTCAATTGTATCCAAGTAATTTTAGCACTGTTTACCAAGTGAATGTTAGATGCATTGATAAAAGGAATTTATTTAAGTACATAAAATCTTCTGATAATAGGGATGCTGTGGTTTTTATGGAAAGTGACACAGTAAAAGAAAACAATTGAGCTATGACACAATAAACATGATACAGAAATTGCTTTCTTTCCATATGGTAAATTGAATGTAAAGTAATTGAGAATAACTTTGTGATTATTTGATGTACTAATTAACCTGTCAATTCTTTGATTTATATGCTAAGTGAACTGTGCCTAGAAAATTACAGGGAGATAGTTTCTGGTAATCTTTAATACAAGATACTGGTGGTTAAGGAACATTCGGTTGGAGTTAGTTTCCTAATTTCATTCAGCCATCCAACTGTACACTTAATACTGATTTGAAGCATATGCTGATACTAATATAAGTTCGTAGGCTTTCACGGCCAGTTTCATTTTGAATAAAGCAATTCTGGGTATTAGGTCACGTCATTTTTAAACACTTAGTAAATAAATTGCCGACGTTTCAGCCACTGTGCAGTGGTCCTCTTCAGGGCGGTTAACTGTTGGATGCTGCTGAATGTACACCCTTATATACTGTGAATTTTATGGTTATCTAAGACCGTCATACATCTAAGATGGTGATTGGCTAACAGTAGCATATCAGCTGGCTCTTACGTTTGCTATTCTGGTAAGTGGTTTCTAGGCAAAATCTTACATCTGATTGGAAGGCAACAGCCAATCAGCAACTAGCATCAAAGGGATGGTGCTTCCTGCTGCAAACGTTCAGGCTGCACGTCAGTTCTACTGTGGCAACTGTTTATACTGCAGAGCTCGGGTCAAGTGGAGCCGCTGGTTGGCGCACATGAGCAGTCCGCTGGGCAGGGATTGCCGACAGCCACGTTGAAGGTAACTTGTAGCCATCCTCCTTATTCATGTTGTTAGGTCATTTAATTATTTAGATCGCTTCTCTTATTTTGCGTTGTTGCATCCACGGTTTCTGGGCAAGCACGCAAGGTTCTCGGAAGTTAATAGTACTGCCGCATTCCTTCTGGTGTTCTGCCACAGCTGACTTGTTGACTTGCCCCAGTCGTATGTAACGTTCATGTTCCGAAACGTGAGTTCTGATGGGTCTCCCAGTTTCACCAACATAAACTTCGCCGCACTTGCATTGGAGTTCATACACGCCTGCAGTATGGAGGGAATTTATGGGATCCTTCGTGGGCCTCAACAGGTCACGGATCTTGCTGCTACTCTTGAAAATCGGTTTGATTCCTCCTCGGATAAGGACTTTGCTTATACATTCGCTGACACCTCTCACATTAGGTAGATAAGCTACAGGAAGTGTTTCTTTTACATCTTTGCCTATCTTGTCTTCCTTGTACCTCATAGCTTGTTGTATGGCCCTTTAGCTGTATCCATTTGTGTGGAATGTTATCTTCAGGTGACTAAGTTCTTGTTGTAAGTTGTCAGCGTCGCTAATCCTGCGAGTTCATGTTGTCAGTGTATGTAATGCAGCGTTCTACTGTCTTGGATGATGATGAGAATCTGCATGCATTGGTTTCATGTAGAGACTGTATCCTAGTGTACCATTAGATGTTATGTAACCTTTGACATCCAGAAAAGAAAAAGTTAGTTTCCATCTCCACCGTAAACTGTATGTTCTTGTGCAAGCTGTTGAGGTGCTGGTGGTGGTGTGTAGTTCTCCTTCTCCATATGGCCATATGACGAACGTGTCGTCCACATACCTCAGTCAACAGTGTGGGCTTAGCAGTGCAGTGTTTAGTGCTGTCTATTCAGAGGCTTCCATTAATATGTCGGCTGCTACAGGCAAAAGAAGAAAACCCATTGCCACTCCGTCTCTCTCTTCATACAATTTTCCTTGCCAACTGAAATATGTTGAAGATAAGCACAATTGCACCACGTCACTGATGTCTGGCAGTATTTGGTCCTTTAGGATGTTGATGGTTTCTGATACAGGCACATTATGAACAGACAGACAGAGTGGCAGTGGGTTCTCTTCTTTCGCCTGTAGCAGCTGACATATTTATGGAAGCCTTTGAACAGACAACACTAAACACTGCACCGCTACACCCACACTGTTGGCTGAGGTACGTGGATGACATGTTCATCATACGGCCGCAAGGAGAAGCAGAACTACACAGATTCCACCAGCACCTCAACATCTTGTGCAAGAACATACAGTTTACGGTGGAAATGGAATCTAACGGAGCTATTCCTTTTCTGGATTTCAAAGTGTACAGAACATCCAATGGTACACTATGACACAGAGTGTACAGGAAACCGATGCACACCAATAGGTACCTGCATGCAGATTCTCATCATCATCCAACACAGAAGAACGTTGCATTACTTACACTGACAACACAAGCTCACAGGATTAGCAATGCTGACAACTTACAACAAGAACTTAGTCACCTGAAGACAACATTCCATGCGAGTGGATACAGCGACAGAGCCATACAACAAGCTATGTGGTACAAGGAAGACAAGATAGGCAAAGATGCAAAAGAAACTCTTCCTATAGCTCACCTACCTTATGTGAAAGGCATCAGCGAACGTATAGGCAAGGCCTTTATCTGAAGAGGAATCACTCATTTTTAATAGTGGATGCAAGATCTGTGGCCTGTTGAGGCCCATGAAGGATCCTATAAATTCCCTCCACACTGCAGGTGAGTATGAACTCCAATGTGAATGCGGCAAAGTTTATGTTGGTGAAACAGGGAGGACCCATCAGCATTCATGTTTCGGAACATGAACGTTACATACGATTGGGGCAAGTCAACAAGCCAGCTATGGCAGAACACCAGAGGGAATGTGGTGCTACTATTAACTTCCGAGAACCTGGAGTGATTGCCCGGGAACCGTGGATGCAACAAAGCAAAATAATAGAAGCCATCAAAATAATTAAATGACCTAACAACATGAATAGGGAGGATGGCTAAAAGTTACCTTCAACGTGGCTGTCGGCAATCCCTGCCCAGTGGATCGCATGTGTGCGCCAGCCATCGGCTCCATTTAAGCTGTGCAATATAAACAGCAGCCACAGTAGAACTGACGCGCGGCCTGAACGTTCGCAGCAGGAAACACCATCCCCTGGATGCTAGTTGCTGATTGGCTGTTACCTTCCAATCAGACATGAGATTCAGTTAACTGCCCTGAAGAGAACCACTCCTCAGTGGTCGAAATGTCGGCAATTTATTTGCTAAGTGTTTAAAAATGATGCGGCCTAATACGCAGAATTGTATTATTCAATATGCTGATACTGTTTCATTAAAATAGATTTTCTTCCTTGCCATTGTCAGCTCATCACTTCTATCATATTCTCAAATTATATTGTGCATAAGTACCATTAATAATAATAGAAACAGTAATTTTGTTGTATTGATAATTTTTATGAGATTTTACCCATAGTTTGGCGCTATTTTTTTGTACATTTCAGTATTTTTTGCCAGTTAAATGTGTTAGTTCTTGCTAAATTTAGAGTTATTTTTTCCAGTTCTGCTATTCGCTTCTGATGTCTTATTTTAGAATTACCAAATCTTCCTGTTTTCCCTTAATTGTATTTATAGATGTCACAATAACATCTTTTTAAATGCAAAAAACTGTGCTGGCTCAAAGAGTGCATCTAAAGAGGTCTGTAATATGCTTTGCACAGGTGATATTACCTTATTTCAACAAGTTTATCCTTCTTTTCTACTACTTGTGTCCCTTCACTTGCTCTCTGTTACGTTGCATCAATGAGATGGAGCAAAAATTCAACAGTGGCACCACCTGTGTCACTAGAACTGCTATTACTCTCTCTATAGCTCCTTTCCATCACCAGTTGGTGACATGGTAGACCAAAGATATCAAAATGTTTATTGCAGATTATTATAGGACCCTAAAACATCTCAGGTTGCTTTCTTCATAGACCACCCTTGTTCTTTTAAGCCTCTCTCCACTGACTCTCACTACATAATATTAAATGCAGTAAGAAGGAATTGTAGCAGTGTTCTCCCTCCCCCTAGAGAACATAGGCCTGTTCCTTCTGTGTGTTGGCCAAACTTTGTAATCTTCTGGGGTGTTAGTTCATGCTAAATACTTTGTGGTCCACTTTATAACAGCAATTTTGTCCTTTTATTACCCAGTTTTCTTTCCAGTGTAGAAATTACAAGCTGAAGACCTTTCCCTTTATTTAATCCACTACTACATTTTATTATATATTGAACATTTCATTGGCTGAGCACTTCTTCAGCTTCTTGCATCATCTCATGATATGGCCCCAGGTCCTAATTCAGTTCACATTCAGGTAATCCAACAACTGAATGTTACTCAAAGGCTACATCTACTCCATTTGACTTTAAGGTGCTTTCCTTCACAGCAGTGTGGTGGGGTCTTTAATTTAGACAATGATGCAATGTCTTCTAACAGCTAGCAAGTGATTAGTATCACCGACATGCTTATCAAACTGCTTGTAACCATGTGCATTTGTAGGTTTTCCTGGAGAATATGTTGGGTGAAGATCTCTTGGGCACACAACCAGATTGGTGACAATTGTGGATAAAATCGGAAGTTCATTGAGTCTTTTTGCGGATGATGCTGTAGTATATAGAGAGGTTGTAACAATGGAAAATTGTAATTAAATGCAGTAGGATCTGCATCGAATTGACGCATGGTGTAGAGAATGGCAATTGAATCTCAATGTAGACAAGTGTAATGTGCTTTGAATACATAGAAAGAAAGATCCTCTATCATTTAGTTAGACTATAGCAGGTCAGCAACTGGATGCAGTTAATTCCATAAATTATCTGGGAATGGGCATTAGGAGTGATTTAAAATGGAACGACCATATAAAATCAATCATCGGTAAAGCAGATGCTAGACTTAGATTTATTGGAAGAATCCTAAGGAAATGCAGTCCGAAAACAAAGGAAGTAGGTTACGGTACACTTGTTCGCCCACTGCTTGATTACTGCTCACCGGTGTGGGATCTGTACCAGGTGGGGTTGATAGAGGAAGTAGTGAAGATCCAACGGAGAGCTGCGTGCTTTGTTAAAGGATCATTTAGTAATTGTGAAAGCATTTTGGAAATGACCGATAAACTCCAGTGGAAGACTCTACAGGAGAGACGCTCTGTTGCTCGGTACGGGCTTTTATCGGAGTTTCGAGAACATACCTCTATCGAAGAGTGTAGCAGTATATTGCTCCCTCCTACGTATATCTCACGAAGAGATCATGAGGATAAAATAAGATAGATTAGAGCCCACACAGAGGCATACTGACCACCTTTCTTTCCGCGAACAATATGTGATTGGAATAGGAGGGAGAACTGATAGTGGTACTCGAGGTACCCGTCGGGTGGCTTGTGGAGTATGGATGTACATTTATATGTAGAAACATACAGGCATCACTGATAATTTGTAAAGTGAGGCACTTGGTCTTGTAGCCATGTCAGGCGGTGAGGACAGGGAACCGACTTTAGTTTCCATGCCAACTGATAATGAAATGACAATGATGGATGTGGAACCGACTGGTCTGGCTGTGACTATAATGCTCCCAGCTATGACTGTTACTGCATGCCAGTGCTGAGTCTGTTGGAAATGTCCTTTGGTGGTCAAGATGCAGGTTTTGTTCTAGGTCCAGCAGTAGAATGTTCATTTGCATAAAGGCCACATCAGCTAATACATAGCCAACTGTGTCTTTTTGTTGTGTGATGGAGTTCATGTGTTTATTCATAATCCAGCATTGTACGCCATTGCTGTTGACCAATTTGCTCGTGCACAATGTATTGACAGTGTTTGTTGTTTGTGCCATTGTTTACTTGGTCGACTTGCTTGTAGCAGCAAGATGTAGCACAGTTGTCTCAGTTATATCAGCTGTCAACTACTGCACAAGAATCCTTTATTGATGCATGATACTTAGTGGAAGTGGATTGTTTTGTAGCACATCATCAGACTTCTTAGTCAGTGGTAGCACTGCCTCCAAGCTAAACAACTGAATGAGGAAGAAGCTAGGAGTTGGTGGCTCCCTTCATTGGATCCTCCTTGACAATCTACATCTACATTATACTCTGCAAGTCAGATTGAAGTGCATGGCAGAGGGTTCATCGAACCACTTTTATGATGTTACGTTCCATTTCCTAATAGCTCACAGGAAAAAGGGAAAACGCAAATCTTTCAGTTTTCGATCTGATTTGTTTTATTTTATTTTGATGATCAAGTCTTCCTAAGTAAGTGGGTGTTAACAAAATATGTTCGCATTCTGAAGAAAAAGTTGTAGAAAAAAATTTCGCAAATAGATCTTGTCACTACAAATAATGCCTTTCTTTTAATGATTTTCACCCCAACTCGTGCATAATTCCCGTGACACTCTCCCCCCCAATGTTGCAATAATACAAGATGAACTTTCTCTAAATCGTCAGTCAGTCCCACTTGATAGGGATCCCGTTACATTCAACAAAACTCCAAAATAGGATGCACAAGTGTGGTGTAGGCAATTTCTTTAATAGAACTGTTGCATCTTCTAAGTATTCTGCCAATGAAACCTAGTCTTTGGTTTGCCTTTCCTACATTATTTTTTGTGTGTTCTTTCCAGTTTAAGTTGTTAGTGATTGTTACTCCTAGGTATGTAATTGAATTTATGGCCTGTAGTTTTTACTGATTTATCGTGTAAATGAAGTTTAATGGGCTTCTTTTAGTGGTCATATGGATGACTTCATACTTCTCTTTATTAAGGGTCAATTGCCATTTTTTGCACCGCGCAGATATCTTAGCTAAATCATTATGTAGTTGCCTTTGATCTTCTGGTGACTTTACTAACCGATAAGTGACAGCATCATCCGCGGACAACCTAAGAGAGCTACTCAAATTCTCTTCTAAATCGTTTGTAAAAGTAAGGAACAGTAGGGGTCCTATAACACTTCCATGGGGCACGCCAGATATCATTTCTGTTGTACTCTATGACTTTCCATCAATTACAATGTACTGGTCCTTCCTGTCAGGAAATGACGAGTCCAGTTGCACAATTGTGGCGATATTCCGTAAGCACTCAGTTTGATTAGAAGCTTGTGAGGTACAGTGTCAAAAGTCTTCTGGAAATCCTATTTGACATCCTTTCTCAATAGCACTCACCACATGATTTGATTAATGAGTAATCAATGTTTGTCATGTTGCAGTATGGCAGACAGTGAAGGTCATTTCTCTTCTGTATCTGCTAGCGTCATAGATTACAAGACTTGCCCTGAGTGCCATGTATGACATAAAGTGTGTAAATGTCCCAGTTTAAGTAGTGTTAAATAGATTGACTTGGTGTCTATTAATGTGCTTTTTGTACTAGATCATTATATCATACATTTGTCCTGCAACTGGCTAATTTGGGACATTTAGTTGGATTTCAGCTGGTTACGTCTCTCGAGTTGGGTATCCCAACATCGCAGCCAGATCAAGAAACTTTACTCTCTTACATTCTTCAATGAATACTGTTGAAGGGTCTAGAGATGACAGGAAAATAAAAGAATGAGGAGTGTAGTGTGACATCAAAACTCTGTCAACCTCACATGTTTTTGAGTTGAAAACTTTTTACAATATGTGATTATCACATTGGTGATCATTTTAATTGTCATCAGTTATTCCCGTCACGACTTTGAGTCACTTTTGAAATCCTATAAAAATTTATCAGGTAAAGCAAGGGATTTCCTGGCCCACATTCACATTAAGTCATCATCAGTGCTCAAATTTTTTTTGAGCTTGTCCATTACCATTTTCTGTGAGAGATGCAGTTAACACTTTCATTCCCAGTGTTGTTCCTGGACAAGAATGTATTAAAAGTTGATTTATACCATATTTTGTGCATCAGTCCATAAAGTTGCATTTTTGTTGGTGAACAACATGCTTTTGATATGACATTTTGTCACTTGGTATGGCACGTACCCACTTCTGAGGCATTAATATGTCCATCTTTGAGGTTGTGTTGCATTGCCTTCTGTACGTGGCTGAGAGTGAGAGTGTGGTTCCTTGTATTTTATTCCAGCAGTGAATTGTCTTGTCTTTGGTGCTGTGGTGAAGATTATACTAGCATAATTGATCTGACAGTGTTAACTGTCAACAAAATAATGTCCTTGTAATGAAATAACTCGATACAAACATCTGTGTTGTGCATGAAATACGTGACATAAAAAATGAATAGTTTGACCAAAATGTTAAAACACATATTTTGATGTTTACTGCACTGTATTAATTAATACAGAAATTATGTAGTTATTTTAAAAGCTACTATCAACACCCAGAGTGAGGTGGAAGTTTACCCTGTCCCTGGCCAGAATGTGATGTTAGTGAGAAAGATTTTAAGAGACATGAACATACAGTTACTCCTGGATGGTAAGTCACAGTACTTACTTGTTATCTGGGCACGTATAACAGTCTAAAAGAAGTAAAGTTAATAGTTCGCTGTTTTTACCAGCCCCCCAGTGCTGCTGTAGCAGTTTTAGAATCATTCAAAGAAAGTCTACACCAGGTAGTGCATAGGTATCAGGGCCATGTAATATTAGTCGGAGGAGACTTCAACCTTAAGAGTATAGATTGGGACCTCGCTAGTTACATTTCAGGCAGTACAGACAAGGAGTCTTGCAAGCTACTTTTGGACACATTCTCTGAAAACTGGCTTGAGCAGTTAAACTGGCAACCCACGCGCAATGGAAATATTCTAGACCTAATAGCCACAAACAGGCCTGACCTTACTAATGATGTCTGTGTAGAGACAGGAATTAGTGATCATGATATTGTCATAGCGTCGATGGTTACCAAAGTTCATAAACCAATCAAGAAGGCTAGGAGCATGTTTTTGTTGGGAAGAGCCGATAAGCAAATGTTACAATCGCACTTAGAAAATGAATGGGCATTGTTTAATTCCGGGACTATGGATGTAGAGGAATTGTGGACGAAATTTAAGTCCATTGTTAATAAAGGGTTAGAGAAATATGTGCCAGTAAAGACTATTAAGGATGGAAAAGATCCACCGTGGTATAATAATAATAATAATGTTAGACAGCTGCTGAGAAAGCAAAGGCTGTTGCACTCTCGATTCAAAAAAGAACACGCAAATGATGACAGGCAAAAGTTAGTAGAGATTCGTGCGTCTAGAAAAAGATCGATGCGCGAAGCATGCAATAATTATCACAGCCATACCTTAACAAAAGATCTTTCCGAGAACCCAAAAAAATTCTGGTCCTATGTAAAATCGATAAGCGGGTCAAAGCCCACAATCCAGTCACTCGTTGATCACTCCGGAGCAGTAATAGAAGAAAGCAAATGGAAAGCTGAAGTTCTAAATTTAACCTTTAAGAAATGTTTCACGCAGGAGGACCGCACAAATGTACCATCATTTGAACAACGTACTAATTCCGAAATGGGGGACATAGCAATAGGTATTTCCGGTGTAGAGAAGCAGCTGAGAGAGCTAAATACGAAAAAGTCTGCTGGTCTGGATGGAATACCAGTTCTGTTTTACAAAGACTATTCTGCGGCGTTGGCCCCCTACTTAGCTTGCATTTATCACGAATCTTTAATTCAGCGCAAAGTTCCTAGTGATTGGAAAAAAAGCGCAGGTGACTCCCATTTATAAGAAAGGAAAGAGAACTGACCCACACAATTACAGGCCAATATCATTGACATCAGTTTCATGTAGAATTTTGGAGCATATTCTCAGTTCGAATATAGTAAATTTCCTTGAAATGGAAAAGCTTCTTTCCATGAATCAGCACGGGTTTAGGAAACATCATTCGTGTGAAACTCGGCTTGCCTTTTTCTCACATGACATCTTGCGAGCCATGGACGAAGGGCAACAGGCGGATTGTGTTTTTCTCGACTTCAAAAAGGCGTTCGACACGGTGCCACACTGCAGACTGCTAACGAAGATACGAGCTTATGGAATAGGTTCACAGATTTGTGACTTGCTGGAAGACTTCCTAAATAATAGAACGCAGTACGTTGTTCTCGACGGCGAGTGTTCATCAGAGACGAGTGTATCGTCAGGCGTGCCCCAGGGGAGTGTGATAGGACCGCTATTATTTTCTATCTATATAAATGATCTGATGGACAGAGTAAGTTGTAATTTGCGGCTGTTTGCTGATGATGCTGTGGTGTATGGGAGGGTGTTGTCTGTGACTGACTGTAATAGCATACAGGATGACTTAGACAAAATTTCAAGTTGGTGCGAAGAATGGCAGCTAGCTCTCAATGTAGAAAAATGTAAGGTGATGCGCATGAGTAGAAAAAAAAATACCATAATGTTCGAATACAGCATTAGTAGTGAGCTTCTTGATGCGGGACAGCCGACTTCGGTTTATTGGGAGAATTTTGGGAAGATGTACTTCACCTGTAAAGGAGACCGCATATAAAAAGCTTGTATGACCACATCTCGAGTATTCCCCAAGTGTTTGGGACCCGCAACAGATCAGTTTAAAGGAAGACACAGAGGCGGTTCAGAGACGAGCAGCTAGATTTGTTACCAGTAGGTTCGACCAATGCGCGAGTGTCATGGAAATGCTCCGGCAACTCAGTTGGGGATTGCTGGAAGAAAGACGATGTTCTTTTTGTGAATTTCTGTTAAGTAAATTTAGAGGGCTGGAATTTGAAGCTGCCGCCTACTTACATTTCTGCGTAAAGATCACAAAGACAAGATAAGATAAATTAGGACTCGTTCGGATGCATATAGGCATTCTTTTTTTCCTCGTTCAATTTGGGAGTGGAATAGGAAAGGAAATGCCTAGTAGTGGTACAGTGTACCCTCCGCCACGCACCTTACGGTGAATTGCGGAGTATGTATGTAGATGTAGATGTAGTTAGAACTTCATTTTGTGTGTAGGTCATTTCATGTGTGTTTTGTAGTGATCAAGTGTAGTTATAATGTTTGTGTATTACTAAAAAAGATATTAAGAGAGAGTTTCTGTCACCCTCAAAATTTGGGTCTGCATTGTAGTACTTACTTTTTTCAAAAATATAAAGCTTTGTCAGAAAATTGGCACTTCGATTGTTTCAGGCCACTACTCCAGTTGAAGTTCATACAAATAATGATGTCATTGAAAACAGCTCGGAAAAAAATGTCATGGGAAATCACCTTGAAGATAATGTAAGTCTGAAGATATCACCCATTAAAGTGTTACTGCTTGAATCTTTCATGCCAATCACAATGTAGAATGACACTGGCTTTTTTTCTCTGTGAGAAATAGTCTGCAATGTTAGTGAAATGACTTCTAAAACACAAATGTACCATAGGAAGTAGAAGATGACGCGGAAAAAAAATCTGTATTGTTCTTCATAACAGAATGTTTCTTGTTCTGTGAAATTTCAGGCGACCTGCCTGATGCCAGTATTGGCCAACTGAATATCAAATGTTAATATTTTTCCATCTATTCATGTTGTAGTTAGTGGATGACAGAGTACTTAATTCCCCCCCTCCCCCCCCTCCCCCCCCCCCTCTCTCTCTCTCTCTCTCTCTCTCTCTCTCTCTCTCTCTCTCTCTCTCTCTCTCTCTCTCTCTCTCTCTCTCTCTGTGTGTGTGAGAGAGAGAGAGAGAGAGAGAGAGAGAGAGAGAGAGAGAGAGAGAGAGAGAGAGAGAGAGAATATTATTAAAGAAAATGTTATCTCCACCATAGTTATATGTGGCTAGTGATTTGACAGTAATCTGCAAAGTGTATCTGGTGGTCTTCCAAGAGTCTCCATTACAGTGCTGCTAATTTACCAAAGAAATACTGAGATTTTTCTGAAATCCACAATTTCTTTGTTTCAGAGCAATGAGCCAAGGATTATGGATGTCACTAGACTTGATACTGGAGAGAAAATAGAAGAAACAGTTATCACCAATGATCTTGGAGATAATGTGAGTATTTTATTCAGTGGTTTGCAATTCCATAAGCATATTCCACTTCAAGAGGGGTGTTTAGACTTTGATTCCAACCATATTGCAGAGAAGAACTGCCCTTTCTTTTATGTGGGAGCTGTATTCTGTGTTGTGAGGGCTAGCAAAATTCTGTTAAACGTTCCTATGTGTTACATTATGTTTTAGAACATAGAAAATGTGAAGGTAAACTTTTTTTTACATCATCCAGTCTGATATTTCTTTTAAAAGTTCCAAGAAACACGTGTGACCAACTGTTGTGTGAGGCCAATCTAGGCTCCTACTTACTTGTAGGAGGTATTTATCTACAATTAATATTTTAGCTGTGTTGGACATAACAATACAACAATCTTTTTTTAATGGTTAATGAGAACTATGAAACTACTTGGAAGATTAATATACTTCGGTTGCTTCACAAATCCTGATTGCAGTGATGTTCTCATTTTCAGCAGGTCCTATTTCTCAGAACAATTTGTCTCGTATCAACTCAAGAATACTCACTGTCTGGATGTGGTTTATAAGTGGTTTTCCACATCCCCCTAGGTGAATGGTGGACTGGTCCCAAAGTCCCTCCTCAGTAACACGATTCGTAAACATTTCGTAACACTTTGCACTTGCGTGCACACACACACATATAACAGAAAATGCAAACATTTGGGGTACACATTTCCTCTTGGGGGGCATGGGGTGGTGGCAGGAAGGGCATCCAGCCACCCTGTTAAATATTAACATATGCCAAATCCGCGTTTAACACAGAGCCGACCTCACATGTGCGGGAAAAGGGCCTAAGAGAAAGAAGATGATATATATCTGCTTGCTCAACAAAGGATCTGAACCCACAGATTACAAAGTTGCACAGGTCACATCTATATTCAAGAAAGGCAATAGTAGTAATCCACTAAATTACAGACCTATATCTTTATCTTTGATTTTCAGCAGGGCTTTGGAACATAGCACACAGTTTATCTCCTTGACCATTTCTAATGACCATGATGTTAATGGTGTGTTAAACACTAATCTTTCTTTCTTTTCTGATATATGAAGAAAGGCTTTGGCTAATACAGAGGTGACATCTAGTATTCCCCAGGTTACTGTTACAGGTCGTCTGCTGTTCCTTATCTATAGAAATGATTTGGGAGAAAATCTGAGCAGTTCTGTTACGTCATTTGCTGCTGATTCTGTCACTTATTACCTAGTAAAGTCATAATATCAAAATCGACTGCAGAATGAATTAAATAAATTATCTGTATGATGTGATAATTTCAATTAATCCTAATTAATAAGAATCATGAAGGCATTCACATGAGTACTAAAAGGCCTCCTCTAAACATCATTTACAAGCTAAATCAATCAATCTTGAAGGCTGTAAATTCAACAAAACACCTAAGAATTACTATTTCAACAACCTTATATGGGAAATAAGACATTGGGAATGATACGGGGAAGGCAGAACAGGCTGTGTGATATTGGCAGCACACTGACAAGGGAACGGTCCAATAAGACATGTCGAAACATACCCTGAAATTTTTGGCACAGAAAGAAGACAATGAAAGAAATGATTTTCCAAAATTTTAGCTGCTAAGAGCCACTGCAAGTATTAAAGAAATGGAAGTTACACAGTTTTGCCGCACGAAGAACAGCTTGTAACAGCGGTTTGTACAGCCCTGCCCACTTAGCGCGCAACTCGGCGAATCACTCGTGCAGCGCCACATAGCGGAATTATGCAGAGTTCACAGTCACCAATATTAAGCACCTAAAGTCTGGTTTACATTGTAGTGAATGGAAGCGAACATGAACGAATAAGCATTTGTAGAAAATTCACTACCATTTGCTTGTATATGGGTTGAATCGTTTATACTAGAGGAAACGGAAGAGAACACGAGGTAGCAAACATTGCCTGCAAACGGTGTGTTATTGGTTTTTAGTTTTTGGAGGTAATATTCGGATACGGCATACCACTATACCCTGTTGGAGCCACAGCATGAAACTACGCTATTCAGTGAGGATTATTGTGCATGGTGAGCGCACTATTTTTGACGGAGTATGCAAAGTGGCGAAGGGAAGGAAGAAGTATGTCTCTCAATTTGTATGGAAGTGAGTCACGCATTGAGATCGTGCACTTCACACGGAATTTATCTCCATCTCCCCTTAGCACTGCTCCAAAATTTTTGTTGTATGTCGGCTGCAATTTTTCTCTGGCTTCTCATTAGCATTGAGCAGATTTTTATAAAGAGAGCACTAATTACCAATGTCGAGCATCATCTAAGGAGGTGACTTGGCTGGTGCTAACACTATGCATATCAGGTCTACTGGTCTAGTGGCAAAGTGCGCGCTTCGTGAACCAGAGAGTGCGGGATCAAATCCCGTTCAGACCACAAATTTTTTTACCAAGATTTTTAACCGAGCGTTCACTGCTCCAAGTTGGTGAAGTGGCTATGAAAGAAATGTATTTTGGATTACATGTTAAACTGCAGGTCTCTATTTTCCGATCAGGTAACTGGGAAAGATTAGGGACACCTAAGCAGCTGCAGTGGCGTCCAGTTGAAAGACCTGCAAGAGGCCTACGGGTACACCAGATAGAATTTTCTTTTGCTCATCCTTGTTAGTGTGTTTGCTCTGGTGAACACCTGGCTTTAACGATACAAACATTTTTTGAATAACTTGATACCAACAGTTCAACTCTTGCACATGAAATTCTGATAAAACTGGTTAACAGAGAAAATAAATTCATGACAGTTTTTGATGGCATTGACGACTTCCATCAATGTGGACTTGTAATTCATTGAAATGAAATGTGTCGAGCAGTACCACATTTTATAACAGTTCCTGTCAACCATTTCTTAAAACAATTTTTGAATTTTGTCCATTTGACTATCGGTGAAATAGTTCTTTGTTTATTCCATGTAGTGGTCTCAAAAATGCGAAGTGTCCATTGAATGACAAAAAGAAATATTTTTCTTGCACCAGGCACACCGGACAAAGGAAAAATTGTTGCGTTCAGGCACTTTGCAGTAACCACTAGTTTTATTTAGACAGAATTGGGACGGAGTCAGAAATGGTTCCGGCCGTTGTTCTGCATATTGTGCTGCATACCAGGCATACTTGATCAAATTCGTAAAGCGTGGCGAAGAAAATTGGTAATTCACAAATGACTTGAGCTTAAGTATACTGTTCCGCTGATAAACCTGAAATGAGAGAGAGGTATCGGAAATTATGTTGTCTAACAATTTCCTAAAAAATGTTTTCCACTGTCGAAAAAATTCTTTATTGAGAGGTTGAATCACACTAGTAGTTCCAGGCAGAGACCACATTACATCCACAGATTTTTTGCCGTCCTCCACAGACCATGACTCCAACAAAAGAATTGAATTAGTTTCTGCAACTGGTAGGAATACATTTCGAACGAAATGTTGAAAATTATTCTTACCCATTTTTTCCATATTTTGATATGTCGATTACAAAATTTTTGCAATTAAACAGTCTATTTTTTTACTTTTGGTCCTAATTTGCCTTGAGGTTCTTGAAGACAGATGTACAGCAGCGGAAACAGTAAACCACTCATACTCGTCACTGGCATTATCGTATATGAATGTGTCATTGCATTCATTGATTGGGCAATCGACTCCGGCTTTCTTTCTCCCCGAAATGATAAAGTGCAGTGTGCCTGCAGTTCTTTCACAAAACCTGACTGATCAGCATTATAAACAGCTGTTGCAGGGATAATGGCAAGTTACTTCTTTATGTCACTTATGAACTTCTCTATGGCACTGTCTATCACTGGTAGCTGCTCTACACGTTTACGTGACGTAAACTCGGTAATTTTGCGACTTCCTATTCTGTACAATATCTTGAACCTTTGTAGCCAGGTCGACGAAGCCTGGAAATTAGCAATGTTCATGTCAGATGCAATTCGGAGGGCCCAGTCTCGTAGATCTCCATCGGTAATGGTGCATTGCCTCTCACGAGCAGTTCTAAATCTTTGGAACAGATTTCCTTTCAGATGTTTTTGAGTTTCCGCTTGGTGCATATTTCTTACTTCATGTAATTCTTTCTTCCATGTATAAAGGTCACGCTCAGATTTTACGAAACGAAAACGCCATTGCACACTGCTTAACTTCAAGCATTTTGTCCCTCTTTCGTTTAACCAATATTTCACTGCCTTTTTTTTTGTCGCTGAAAGCGGATGTAGTATGTGTTTTTTTTAAGGCTTGGAAGGTATTCTTCAGAACTGTTACTGGCACAACTTACATCGTCAGAGTCACAGTTTGTGAAATCGTGACAGTTACTTCCTATTTCTTCTAATGTTTCCACAATTTCAAATGAAATGTCGATATCATTTGAATGAATGTCAAAGAAAGCAATCAACAAATGACACATATGTACATCCTCAGGAGAAGCAGGTGATTTCGTCTGGAAACCATGTTCTTCGTATTTCATCTTTGCTAAATTGAGAACGTTAATTGGATTCCACATTGCTGTGAAACTGGAAGAAGAAGAAGAAGAAGAAGAAGAAGAAGAAGAAAAAGATACTATAAGCAGGCATGCCTGATAAAAGCACAATAAATATTAATTCAGCTTTTTTCTTTATTGTCAATACTTACCAATATTGCAAAATTCAACTGATAATAGTTAATAGACGAACAATAACCTGAAACGTCCTTTACTAATTATGATCGGGTTGTGTCGTGTTTACTGTTTACAATATACCGCCAACCTCAACTGTGTGTGTCTGCGCGTGCACCTAGTTGCCATGCGCTATTGCTACAGGGCCAGTAGGGGCGTAAATTTCTACCGCCATCTGGCGCGCTACGAACTTGGCAATTTACAGCTGTTTTGGGAGTGCATTTCTTTCATTGTCTTCTTTCCGTGCAAAAAATTTCAGGGTATGTTTCGACATACCATGCCCTTGTGAGAGCAGTTTTTGACGAACCCGGAAAGTGTGAAGCTTTCCCTAGTTCCCGGATGTTTGAGAAGGGGGCAATCTTGGTTGTCTGACCAATTCATTGTCTTCTCTTCGAGTAGAGACTCACTGTCTTTCAGGTATTGGACATCTGCTTACCTCACCATTATCTCTGAATAGTCTGTTCCATCTCCTTGCTGTGGAAACATCAACACCATATTGACATCCTGCCTCAGATGCACTCAAAAAGAGCAAGTATGTGCTTATGATGTATGCTAATCAGCTGATACGTTTTTCTTAGCTGAAAACTAGAGACATTCTGTGGCAGTCGAAGTAATTACAAACAAAATACATCCATTTTCAATATTATTACTATGAACACATGTCTGTCTGATTAAAGATTAAATTATTATAAAATAGAATCTTCTGAAAACCTATAAAAGCCTATAACTGCACAATTTTTAGCGAATTAATGTTTAAACTATTACATGCAAGAGGTCTAAAAAAATAAATGGACTCCAGTGGGATTTGAACATGCCCTGTTGCGTTCCTAAACCTTCAGCCTATCCACTCACCCAATGAAACATAATATGAGAAATGGTTCATTGCAGTAAATGTATCCACTTGGATTGTTAAATTATATCCATGTGACCGGCGAAGAATACCTGCAACTCAAGGTAAAGCTTCGAAAAGGAAGTATATGTGGTGTGACGGTTGTTGATTGCTACTGAAGCTTCAGTATGTCTGAGCTAATCCAATCCTACATCCACGTTACACCACTGTTGGAGAGGGTTTACAGATGGCAGGGAGGCAAAGATGAAAGGCGCAAGGGATTGGAACATAACACCACATTGGTGAAACTCATATCGGGACTTCTGCTAACACAACTTTGAAACGCCTCCCCCCTGTGTGTGGAGTGCTGCAAGGTTACCAGTCCTTCATTGTTTTATTGGCTGATTTACAGTCTTCCATAATTGCATTGGCTTCATTAAAAACAGAAGATGGATTCATAACACTGTGTTTGTGGTTACATTTTTGTGTGACTGTTTTACTCTAATTCCATTGTAACATGTTACTCATACTATGCTTGAGTTTTCTTCACAGAAGTGACATTGGGAGGAGTAACAGATTACATATTTGTTTGTATTTCATATAAAACAGAATCTGCTTTTGTCACATAGTGTACTGTGCACATTTGTTGATGCCTTCGAATCCAAATATGAACTGCTTGTGTTATAAATATATTGTTTGTATTCTGCTTCATGTCCATTGCAACAATTTTTTGAAATTTCTCGCAATTACTAGAGAACTCCATGTTTGCAGCTGTTGATGGAGTTGTTCTTTAACTTTATTACATCTTGTCAGTGAATGAGAAGTTACACTTTCAGTGGTGTGTATGTTTGTATTAGAGTGGTAGGATGGTTCTGTTAGGTACATTGATTTATGCAAAAATGTTTTGTTTGTATTACCGTCCTGTTGAAAACGTGAAAACACTTTTGCATAACTTGGGTTACATTTTGTGTCTACTCCTCACAGTATTACGTGTTCATCCCAGCAATATATTCAAAACACAATTCAGAAAGTTCAGTACACAGAAGAATGTGTAAACCATATCAGAATTTTACGAAATCAGCTTTTGTGTCATGCCGTGCCAGGTGATTTGAGGTATTGATCTGTTCTAAGGTACACGTATGTCCACTTAATAATGGCCACACATTTTAAATTGTAATATTTACTCTCACAAATAAATGATTTTGCAATCAAAAGCTTTGAGAAGTTAATGATAAGTTTTGATTGTGATTTCTCAAAAACCTTTCAGATTCCAGATAAAACACTATTATTACACCATAGTCAAGCCTATAAAGTACAAATGAAAAATATTGACATCTAAATTGCCTATTTCAAATTAAAAGAATGGGTTTTGCCTCTATATTGTTTTCGTATTTGAAGTTCACTTCCCCTTCACTTGGAGCACTGCTGTAGTTGTCTGTTTTTGTATTGTAACATGGGCCTTACACTTCTTATATATTAATATTCTTTGGGTAGCACCAGTGAACTACTTCTGGTTACATGCAGGGGGAATCCAGTACACTGTACTTTGATTGGGATGAGTGAGTTGGAAAGGGTAGGTGGAATGGCTGAAGAGGGAGAGACTGATATTTGTCTTTTTTATGTGCTCATTGACAAATGAGTTCAACTAAATGGTGAGTTGTTACCTTCTTTGCTTTCTTTATTTATACGAGGGGTCATTGAAAGTCCATGCAAAGTCCAAGAGATGGCAGATATTGAGGTCATATTTAGTTAATAGCATCTTTGGAAAGAACACAGAAGTCGAGTCAATATCAAAGAATGGACGAAAAAGAATTTCGTGTGGTGATTAAACATTGCTTTATGAAAGGCAAAATGCCTTAGGAGACTAAAAACAAGCTTGATAAACATTATGGCAACTCTGCATCTTCGATTAGAACAGTTTATAAGTATACACCAGATGTATTGAGCAGCATTGGCCGTTAATGTTTTATTAATAAACAACAGATCGATTTCAGTGACATAGTGACCATCTTCAGTGTCCTTCAAACAAGCACTGTGAATGCCCTGATTCAGGAGACTGTCAAAAAATAAAAATGGTTTTCCCCAAACACGTTAGTAGTTTTTATTTTTGCACAGACTTTTCAAACACCCCTCATTATTCAACCTTTTCCATTACCATACTTCTATTTTGATATGTGTCATTTTAGGATTCCAGTTGCTCAGGAAACATTGGTTCTGCTGGTAGTTCACGAAAAATTAGTGCTGATGACAATGGTACACGAGAAACTGTTAAAGCTGTTGAGACTGCTGGTAGAGTTTATGATGAGGTGAGTACTCTAGTTTTTCATGTATTGTGTACCAATTATCTGTATAGTAAGCAAGTCCTCATGAATTGTGTGATGGAGGGAACTTAATACCAAGTAATGTGTTAACATTTTTATGCATTCAGGAATTGCAAATATTGATTATAAGGCAAGGCATTGAGTTAAATTTTGTGCCATAGCTAGAATTTCTGTTACACATGCTCAAATTTCTGTAGCTTAATCATTATAGTTTTTGAACAATATGTATGTATGTATGCCTAGTTCATTCTTAAATTCCTCTGACAAGTTCTGCACATTACATGCTGGATATATATACCAATATTAATTGAGGTGTTTTGGAAAATATTGTTGCCTATAGGTTCTCACTATGACTATATAACAGATAAAGTGGCCAGTCTGCTCAACTAGACATATACATTATCCTACAAAGCAGTGAAATTGGTGACTTGATGGGCAAGTGTAGGTAGTACTATCTCTGCTCCTTCTGCACAATTTCTCCATTCATGTTTTTGTGATGCATATCTATGTTGGAAGCCTTCATACTGGATGCTTGTGTTTTTTTTAGCTTAACCTGGCCTGGAACACTCCAGCGCCTGCCCCCTAGTTGTGACTTCTCTCCAAGTCATCTTCACAGCTCTGGTTCCTTAAAAAAGGATAAAAAAAAGTCTTGTCAAATGAATATGTGTACTAAGCTGACATCAATCATGCAGCGGGTCATAGGATTGTTTTTTGTTCTTCCCTCCACCTTCTCCCCCCCCTCCTCTAATTGTTTATGACAAGGGTCAGTGAGCTTTTCTCTAATCTCGTGCATTGAATATGTTGATAAAACCCTTCGCGTTAATTTATTTATGTATATGTCGCCTTGCTCTTCACTCTTCCCTCTTTTGCCCCATTTCTTTATCTTCTTTTTTGTTGCAATTGAGTCTCTAAACAAAAGAAGAAGGAATCATTTGGGCCAGTTGCTCAGGTGTGTTAGATTGTCAGTAAGGTTGTTAAGGTACTTAGATTGACTGTTTATTTACAGAGTTCTTCTTTTGTTCCTTTGATGAAATTTATATTTTCAGAGGTTTGAATAAAAATATTGCCCCTCTAAGGAATTTTGTATATCAATATAATATGAAATGCATAGTCTGCCTCACTAATTTCTTTTGTATGTAACAACAATTTGTTTACGACTTTGCTGGAGGTTCATTTGTTATGTTGTTTGAAGAACAAATTTGTTCCTTTCCGTAATTAATTTTGGTGTTCTACTAGAAGAATAATTATAAAAGTAATATTTCTTATGAAAGTGTTGTTGTTATTTAGGGATTTTTAAGGGGACTAAACAGTAGGTTCATCAGTCCCTTCTGATGTAAGTGCTTAAGTGTAATTGTAAGCAGTGTATCCCATATGGCAAATGTGTGTTGCCTTTCTGTTATTAACACAATTGCTAGCAGTAACATGATTACAATTTCTCTCCTAAAGTGTTACAATATAAATGACATTTAATGTTTAACAATGTAATGAGGATAGTTTACAACTCAATGCAACGATGTAAAATGAGCTGTGACAGGCACATAAAAAAACACACACATGCAACACACAAGCCAAGTGTTCTATGTGTGTCTCTTATATGCCTGTCACAGCTAGTCATACATCTTTGCAATGAATTGTAAACTATCCTTATTATATTGTTGAAATCCAACATCAACTTTCCATTATTAGATTATTTGATGTTTAATAGAGTGATTGTGACCAGTTGGTATCCTTGTGGCTGTTGTAGGCATTGAGTGCATCTCAAATGCGTGTCCAACTGGCCTTAAAACTGGCAACAAAAGAAGAGGGAAGTTCACGTGTGCTGCTCTCTCCACCTGTTGTGGATCAAGCAAGCAGAACTTTGTTGAGTTTGCAGCAAGAGAAAACAGTACTACCGCAAGATGCCCAGGTGAATAACAAAAGATTGGAAGCCAAAGTAAATTCTCAGGTAAAGTTTCTTGAGTCATTTTGTATCAATGTAATTAACAAGACATTAACTAGCTTCAAGTGCATTCAGGACAGTTATCTTCCATTCTCTATCGAATTGTTGAAACTATTTGTTTTATTGACTAACATATATACAAATACACCATAGCACAGGGCGTCCACTGGCTATGTGAACACCACGAGGTAAGCTCGTACCTACTAACAACACACTGAGGCGCATGCGGCAGTGTTTGTGTCAATTGCTCACGCGTAGGGAGTGCTGGCATTTGCCACAGTTTCCTGTGGCGCACTATCACGGCCGACACCCCACATAATTGCTAAGCTTCACTTGCATCTACATTCCTTCCCCCTTGGGGAAGATCGGATGTGAGATGTCCATGGCGTCATCATCTGCCGCCCTCTGACTGAAGAGGCAGGCTGCCACCGTTGCGTAGGGCCTGAAGTACTTGGGGCGCGGGCAGTGTTGGCATCCCCCCCCCCCTTCCGACAACCTGTACGGCAGGACCGGTGTGTTTGTGGCTCAGACTCCATCTTCCTGACAGGGGCCCCGAAGGTAGTGGTGTGGCAGGAGGAGATGGATCCACTGTGGGTGGTGACTGTACCCATGACGGTACAGGACCCCCACAGGAGGAACCTGGTTCAGCCCGTCTGAGGCGGCAGGAACCCTTCTCTAATGTGCGGACTGGTTGGTGGAGCAGATGTGTGCGAGAGCGTGTGCCGGGTGATGGGGGTCTTCTGCTCTTCCACACGCAGGCACAGCTGGTTGTGATGACATGCACAGATGCTGTCTTCTGTCCATATGTCGCAGGGACGGCGGCTGTGGCATCTGTTGACGATGGTAGGGATCCATTTCGGCTGTTGGCCGAACCCTTGTGCCCAGACAGCCATCTCTGCTCAGAAGCGAGGGTACAGAGACAAGGGCAAATGTCCCTGGCTTGGACGTAGGAGATGGAGTAGAGTCTGGGGCTGCCGGCCATGGAGGAGCTCCGCAGGACTCTTGTCGCAGAATGGCCTGAACCCGTAGGACGAGAGAAATTGGTCAAGAGGTACATCTGGAGAGTACTGAGCCACATACTTTATCAACCGCGTCTTGAAGGTGCAAACAAATCTTTCATCCTCCCCATTTGACTGTGGATGGAAAGGGGGTGGGGGGGGGTGTTGTTGGACACCATTGTGGTGGGGAGGCCTTCAATTGAGAAAATGCATGACAGAGCTTCAAAAGTGGCCCTGACAGAGTTTGACAGGCAGCGGACAATGTGCGAGAACCTAGAGAAGGCATCGATAACAAGTAACCAATAGGCGTTAAGAAAGGGGCCGGCAAAATCAATGTGCAGGTGATCCCAGGCCTGCGAAGGTTGAGGCCACGGGGCAAACATTCCTTGTGGAGAGGCTTGATGTTGTGCACAGAGTGAGCAAGAGGTAACCATATGAGACACATCGCCGGCCAGACCCAGCCAAAATAAATGACAGCAGGCCAAAGCCATAGTACGAGATACCCCCAATGAACAGCGAGAATTTATGATAATAAGCGATCTTTCCTAAAAACACTCCCTACGGGGGAGGAGGCAGGCTCGTGGACGTACTGATGGAACGGTGTCTGTAGCTTCAGAGGATGCGAGACTACCTGCTGGGCCCTGCCATCTGGCCTGAGCTCGTGAGGGAACGTCCTCTGGGGAAACCTGAAGGGCTCACGCTCGCAACCTGTGGCCCAGGTGATGACGTAGAAAGTGACGTCAGTGGCGACATCGACGTCAGATGCTGCATGGCGTTCTGGTCCTGCCGGTCGATATCCATCGGTATCTCGAGCTGCGGTGGAGGCGGTGTGGGCTCCGACTCCATGGGGTCGAGCCACGGTGCCATGAAGATCTGAGACTGCTGAAGTCACACGGGTGGCGAAGGCCACGTGGTGTGCGTGTTACGTGAATCTGCCGAGAGAAACGCAGAAGGATAACAGGGCACATAACAAGGGTGAATTTCATTGCGGTGCCTGCGAATGATGCCATCAGGACCTGAAATTTCAAACATGTGAGCACCGAAAGGTTTGATGATCTCGCCCCACTCCCACCGTCGGTATCCTCTGAAACCTCTGTAAAAGACTGGGTTATGTGGGGTGAAGCGGTACTTCCATGCTGGTGGCTGCTGTTGCTCCGGGTGGTGCAGGTGGTGGAACAGATGGAGCAGGGTGCAGTGACAGTGGCCGTGTATAGAAGTTCGGCCAGTGATGTCTCTTCTCGTGGATACGAGCGGTAGGAGGCGAAGAACAGTTGCAGAGCTGCCTCCCGTGACTGCTCCAAACAAAGTTTGGACATCTGTTGCTTAAATGTCCGGAAAAAGTGTTCCACAGTGCCATTTGACTGCGGGTGAAACGGTGCACTGGTTAGATGCTTAATGCCATTGCATTCACAAAAGGAGCGAAATTTTTGCAATGTGAACTAAGAGCCACTGTCAGGGGCTATCAGTTCAGGGTGACCTTCCAGACAAAAAAATTGAAGACAACGCACTAATCGTGCTGCTAGAAGTTGTAAAAGACATTGGCACTGCAAATGGGTAACCACTAAAAGAATCAACCACAATAAGCCACTTAGTGTTCCAGAATGGACCAGCATAGTCAATATGCACTCGTTGCCATGGTGAATATTTTGGGGCATGCAAAAAATTTCTATGGTGGGGCTGAGTGACTGGTAGCGCACACTGAACACCGTGACATTATGTTTTCTATTTGGGTATCCATACTTTGCCAAGTACAGTGTCATGGTGCTAATTGCTTAGTGCGAAACATTTCCCAATGTTCTCGATGAAGTAAGTTCAATACATCATTCTGCAAACGTCGTGGAATCAACACACGCAATTGTCCACTGCCATTTGAAACTAGAATGACACCTCTATGCACTGGAAGCTCATTCCATCTAGCAAAATAGCGACACACCTGTGAATGTTGAATGTCACGTTGTGAACGAGGCCATTGTGTGAGAATGTAGCACAGCAAAATTTGTAAATCAGGGTCTGTTTCCGTGGCCTATAGTCCAAAGGAAAGGATGGAGCAGCAACACAACATCTCAGAAGCATCAAAGTCTTTGTCATGGCCAACCGGAAGATGGGAAAGTGCGTCAACATTTCCATGGCGGGATGTTGGTCTGTACACAATGTCATACTGATATTGAGATAAGAGCAGTGCCCAATGTTGCAATTTCTGTGCCATGCACATAGGAATTGGCTTGGTAGGATGAAACAATGACTGCAAAGGC
The DNA here is from genome assembly GCA_026315105.1 of Locusta migratoria. Lineage (NCBI taxonomy): Eukaryota > Metazoa > Arthropoda > Insecta > Orthoptera > Acrididae > Locusta > Locusta migratoria. The sequence goes on from CM048755.1 coordinate 511,378,986, forward strand.
TTGTGGTCACTTACTAAATAAAATTTTCCCTCATACAAGTAATGATGGAATTTTGTGACACCATACACTACTGCTAAAGCTTCCTTCTCAATCTGGGAATAACGGCACTGTGTGTCTGTCGAAAGTTTTGACGCAAACATTATCGGACGGTCCGTATCCCCATGTCTATGTGACAGTACTGGTCCTAGACCAAACGATGATGCATCCACTTGCAAAAGAACTGGTTTCTCTGGATGGAAGTGCACTAATCATCGATCACTAAGCAAAGCATCTTTTAACTGTTGAAATGTCCGTTGGCATTCGCCTATCCAAACAAAATGAACATTTTTACGGTGTAGCCGATGCAAAGGGGCTGCAATTTGACCTGTGTTTGGAATAAACCTAATATAGTACGTTAACTTTCCCAGGACAGGCTGTAATTCTTTCACATCTTTTGGTGCTGCCAGGTTGCGAATGGCAAGCAAATGTGTTTGCATTGGGTGCACACCTTGACAGTTTATCACATGTTCTAGATACTGCAGTTCCACTTTGAAAAAGTCACACTTATCTAAGCGACACTTTAGACCTGCATCTGACAAAACTTGAAACAATTTTGTCAAATATGCAATGTGTTCTTCAGGGGTATGGCCTGAAACAATTATGTCGTCAAAGTAGTTCGACCAACAAGGCACCCAAGCTGAAAGCTGTTCCAAATACCTTTGAAAAATTTCGGGCGCAGATGTACTGCCAAACGGTAAACGCAAATATTTAAACAAGCCCAGATGTGTATTGACAACACAAATTTTCTGTGATTCTTCATCGAATGGCAGCTGAAGGTAGGCATTGCGTAAATCTATTTTTGTTAAATATTTTCCTGCATTTAATCTGTTCATTAAATGTTCTGCTCTCGGCAAAGGATAACTGTGTACAACTGTTTGTGGATTCACTATAGCCTTGAAATCAACACAAATGTGATTGCTACCTGACTGCTTCAACAAAATTACAAGCAGACACGTCCACTGGCTAGATTGTATTGGTTCAATTGCACCATTTTCTCACAAAGTGCGAAGTTCTTGTGCTACTTTGTCATGTGAAGTGAGCGGTACATTACTAGCTTTGCAAAATTTTGGTTTGGCATTTTCCTTCAGTGTACTGTGTTCAGCAAAATCTTTAGCTTTTCCTATTCCTGCAGAAAATAAATCTGGAAAATCGTTCAGCAACTTATCTGCACTGTCTTTAGTGTCAAAGTTGTTCACAACCAAAACATTGTCTTACACAGTAAAACCAAAAAGATCAAAAGAATCTAAACCTAAAATATTATCTCCTTCATAAGACTTAAGCTCTTGAAATGTCACTTTGCGCATTTGTGAGTGGTATACTGCAGATAGTAAACACTGTCCTAGTACATGAATTTCATTGCCATTGTATGCTGTTAACATTGTTTCAGCACGAGAAAGCCGTGGTGATCCTAACTTTTCATAAGTTTTGCGATTGAACAATGTGACTGATGCACCTGTGTCTAGTTGAAACTTTACAGAAATGACGTTCACACGCAAATTGACATACATTTTTCTGGCCTGATGTACAACTTGTGCTACTTGTGTGTCCTTGATGTTACGAGAGGCAGCCACCAGTTTGGAAAATACTGCATATATTGAGTAACTATTGTCACGTCGATGTGTGGGCCGGAAGGGCAAATATCATTTCTTTTGCTGTAGGCAAACTGTTTGTATGTGACCTTTCTTGCCGCACGCATAGCATTTTGCAGACCGGGACGGACAGTTCTGCCGTTTGTGCTAGGAGAAACATTGTGGGCAAGATTTCACTTCCATATTTGGCAAGGTTGTGTGTCTAGCAACTTTGAGTGGGCTGGCGGAAGTACATGGTGTTTGATCCAGTGCTCACCAGTGCGTGACGTGACACTACACAGTGGAATAGAATCAATTTTTTTTCCACTATTGTGGCTCCCGTATTGTACTGTTCCATAATCTGTTTTATTTGATAAAATGACAGATCTGACATTTTTAGAATCTGCTCCCTAAGTCTACCATCAGAAATATTATAGACAATTGTGTCACGCAACATGACATCTGAATACAAAGCACAACACGAACATTTAAATTTACACTTCCTAGTGAGCCCTTGAAGATGTGTTATCCACTGCCTATATGTTTGGTTCGGATTTTTCCTACATCTGAAGAACTGATACCGTGCAGCCACTGCATTGATTTTCTGTTCATAATATGCCGTGAGGGCTCCTATCACTGAATTGTAAGAAATTTCTGAAGGTTCCGCAGTGGGAAACACTTTTTTCACAAGACGGAACACTGGGGGGCCTACACACGATAACAGAAAATGAAGTTTGACAGTACCTTGTATCCGGTGCACTGTGGTGTAGGCTTCAAACTGTTGGAGCCAGTCTGACCAGTACTCTTCTTTTTCATCATTTTATTGGAATGGTTGGATTACTGGAGCTGGTGGCTGCTGCAGTGGATCTTGTATATTTTGAGACACAGGTGCCAGAAATTGCACGGTTTGCAGAAGAGATTGGCTCTGAAACTGAAACATTTGTATTAGTTGCTGTGCATCGAGCACAGGTAGCTGTGGCACAGTGACAGTGGAAGTGTTAGTATCATTAGCCATAGTGCAAAATAATATAAACAAATAGTGCAAAATATAGAAATTTACTTGAAACCCTGTAATAGAATCAAAAGATTATTTACTGGATTCGCTGAGACCTGTAATAAAGCAAAATTAATAGCGCAGCGTACTTTCAGACATTAGTATTTCGTTGCAATCTGCTTCTTCATTGTCCTCATTGCCATTTGTTGTGACCTCATCGCCTTTTGTTGTTTCATACTCGTCCCAGTCTAGTTGTCGGTGAAGGTACTGCTGCAGGAATTGATGTCAACTGTAACAACTATTCAGATTAATAATACATGTTTTAGTGACTAAAATTTATAATACTCAACTTTAGAACATAAGTCTGTTTCTTCTCTCTTCTTGCTTCTCGCATCGTCGTCCATATAATGCTAGCTGAGCTAAGACCTAGTGACTGCTTGGTTCGTAGCTGCAGTCTGACTTAGTACTGTCCTATTTCTGACTTCGTAGCTGACTGAGTTCTCACTAATAACTGCTGGGCTGTGCAGACGTATGTTGCACTAGATATAGCCGTTTGTAGAGGGCGCGCATCTTCTGTTACTCCCTCCAGGATGAGTGGCTCCTGCTTGTGATTGGCTTTTGGTCGATCGATGCCTTCTCCACAATCGTTCTCTTACGTCTGGCATGTGGCACTGACTTTACACCACAACAAGATGCTCTTGGAAAGGGTTCAACTGACCACTGGGACATTCTGAAAGAGTCCTATCCTGAGTCTCTGTGCTATGGCAACTGAGCCACCACTGTACAATGGGAACAAAAAGATTACCCAGCCTGAATAATTTACAGTCCAAGAACAGAGCATTGCGCATGACCTAGCTTGGTGTCTACATCATCAAATATGCAATATAATAGTTAGGATACACTATATGCTGAGATTTGAAGCAACTTGCTTATTTATTTTGGAAAATGTTATTTGAGCATGTAGAAGCGGAAGAGGTGCAAGTTAGATTTCCACTGGATTCAATTTTTTTAGACCTGTGCAGTTAATATTTTTTTACATTAACAAACAAAAGTTGTTCCACGATATGACAAATGTGTGTATTCTTTCAGTGAATATGTTGATAAATAGCTCAAACATTGCTGAATCTGTTCTCAATAAGTTGTTTACATGTAACTATGTTCTCTTTGCTTTGCTTTAAAAATATAGGGAAACTTACTTTCTGGATTTGGCTTATACATCAGGGAGTGCAGGGTAGATTGTTCTATAAATGAATAGCAGTTGACGAAAAGGAGTTAACTGATCTTCGTTTTATGGAAGGACCCATTAATATTTGAGGCATCGTGTATTGTTTTACATGAGATACTTGATTTCTGATGTCAGATACTGGAGTGCACGTGCACTAAGATGATGATGACCTATACATAACATGAAACTTGGGCCCCAACCATCTTAACTTGGTGTATAAAGTGTTTGCATGGTTCAAGGACAGATGCTGCAGGTACAAGTACTCACTGTTTGTTGCAAACTAGGATCATTTTGAATTTCATTACAAAAGCAGAGGTTTTCCTGAATGAGTGATTACATATGCTTATATTTCACAGCCAATGGGAAAAGTCCTTAAACATTGGGAAAGCTTAGGTAAGAGGCATTCTTCGTACACATGGTGAAATTATGCCTAATTAATGTGCTCATCAAAATTCTCACCTAAGTTCACTATCATCTTCTGATATGAAAATGGAATCCTACTGTGAACAGGAGGCAATATTTTGCAGAATCTGGAATTAATTATTTTCTGATTGGATACTGAAATTACTTCTGACTACTTCACATTTCTTTGAAGTTGTTTGCTTTCTTGAGCTCTAGTTGTGACACTGATGTGGCCACATGGTTGTCAGTGGCGTATTTCCTGTCATCAGCTATGTTTGTTAGTGCAGTATTTATGTTCTAGTGTTTACAAACATGGGGCAGAAGTATGTCTTAAAAGTAGAATTTTTGTAAATGTTCAGTCAATTGATAATGAACAGTATATTTCAGGAATTTGGATACAATGTGTGAGATGTAGAGTGAGTAATAGTCACTTCAGAAGAGATTTTCATTATTAAAATGTGTTCTTCAGTTGAGATATGAACACTAGTTTCTGGTTTTGTTTTTCCAACACCCAACTTACGGAAATTCTTCGAAAAACGTAGGTGTTCATATCTCTGTGTAGACATGGAACAAGTGCGTGGATTCATTTTGTTAATCATGTGACTTAATTTGTATATCACCAAGCTGAAGTAGTTTTCTTACTTGAGTTGTTTTTATAAGACAATGTTTGACATGGTTATTAGGTGTCACTGAGTATAAAAGTATTTTCTCATATACTGAGGACCCTGTAGATGAAGTCTGAAATCTCCCCCACTTTTGTCAAGATTTGTCATTGTGGTTACATTTATAAGAACATGACTGTGCCATTCAATGTGTAGATTGTAATAAGAGAAAGTTCATTTGCAGTAAATGAACAACTTTTTTAAGATTCCTGTCTAGGAAGTGGAGTGTCTGTTAACCAGTTTGTGTTAATGTTTCCCACTACACTGATATGTTCATTTTGACTCTGTAGTGAAAGTCATTCTTCTTTGAAAGATACATAATGGTGTGTACTATTATAAACAAAACTTTTGATGTAGTAAACACATTTTCATCGACACAAAATCCTATTTATTATATACTGAATAGGTAAAACACAGTTTATGATTGCTCGCACTGGGGATGATACGGAGATCTGGGAAATGATGTAATTTGTTACTGAGATCAATGAAAGTGCAGCTCAAAAAATGAATGAAAGCTGAAACAAGTCCTAACTTCAGCAAAGTCTTCTTGAGCATATACGACATTTCAGGAAGTAATCCAAATCACAAATGTAGATCAGGATATGTCAATACTCTACATATGTTAATAGGGTGTAACAAAATGTTTCAGAAGCTATCAAGAGAATAACTGGATTGAGTCAGGCTGCAGTATGTACAGAGGTTCCAACTATTTAATATAATAAACAGTAATGCACCATAATATGCATGAGTGGAGAGGGGGAGGGGTTAGAAGAGGCCCAAAGGGAACAACTGAATAAGAAATCATCAAAATTGTGAAAACAGTTTCTGTAAGGCTGCAGTTTAGATAGGAGCAGCATATTACTACATCATTCTGATGTGTATGGTAGGAATGTGTGTCACTGGAAAGGGGGGGGGGGGAAGAAAAACTTAATAGCTAATCATTTTCTTCCTCAGAATCTACTCATTAAAAATTGCACACAAACATAAGATAACGTAAAATCATAACTTAGAGTTACAGTGCAGGTTAAGATATTTCGGTGAGTGTGCAGGTTAAGAAAGTTTTTAAGTCAAATTTTGATGTCTCCATCCACTCCACTTCTTCCAACATATTACTAGATGTAATGAAATAATAATAATAATAATAATAATAATAATAATATGGTTTTCTGTTCCACAGGATCTAATTGAGGAATAAGATTCCATGGTAATGGAACAAGTCAATACATGTTTAACATAAGCAGTCCTATGCACATGACTCTTTTAAGACTAAGTGAAAAGAATCAATAAAGGAAAAAAAATTAATTAGCTTAATTGCTTAATTTTTCTAGGAGTTCCTCAACAGAATAAAAGGAGTGAGCCATGAGGTAACTCTTCAATTTGGGTTTGAAAACGTGAGGGTTAGTGCTAAGATTTAGTTCTTGTGGCAGCTTATTGAAAATGGATGCTGCAGAATACTGCACACCTTTCTGTGCAAGTGTCAAGGTGGTGTGATGCAAATGTAGATTTGACTTCTGTCTAGTATTCACTGAGTGAAAGCTACTAACTTGTGGGAATAAGCTGATACTATTAACAACAAACGACATTAAAGAAGAAACGTATTGTGATGCCAGTGTAAAAATTCCCAGACTACTGAAAAGGGGTCGACATGATGTTCGTAAAATTAAACCACATATTGCTCGAAACGTCCGTTTTTGAGCCAGAAATTTACCCCAGAAAATAATGCCGTACGTCAAAAGTGAGTGAAAGTAAGTGTAGTAGACTACTTTTCGTGTTGACAAATCACTTATTTCAGATATTGTTCTAATGGTAAATAAAGCAGAATTTAGTTTTGGAACAAGCTCCTGAACAAGGGCTTTCCACGACAGCTTACTGTCTATCTGCACACCTAGAAATTTGAACTGTTCAGTCTCACTTATCATATGCCCATTATGTGTAATCAAAATGTCAGCTTTTGTCAAATTATGTGTTAGAAATTGTAAAAACTGAGTTTTACTGTGATTTAACATCAACTTGTAATCTACAAGCCATGAACTTATCTCTTGAACTGCATTATTTGATACTGTGTCAATATTACGAACAACATCCTTCACTACCAAGCTGGTATCATCAGCAAACAAAAATATTTTACAATCACCTGTTATACTTGAAGGCATATCATTTATATAAATAAGAAACAGCAATGGTCCCAAAACAGAACCCTGGGGCACATTTTTTAAACATTTGTGAAAGTTCCAACAGTGGGAGAGATAGAGAACCTAAAGTGACAGTGGGACTTTTAAATCTTGAATAGTACAACCTAGTTGCTTTCGTGGCATCACTCAACTGCTTTACGGTAATTGTTAACTGATGATATACTTTTTTTTTTAAGAAATCCTTATAATTTTTCCAGTAGCAATGAATTCAGTGTTGGAAGTGCTGAGAGTTTGTTGGAATTCTGTTTTGTTTTTACAGACAATGCTAAAAATTCTTTTTGTGGCTTCATTATTTTGGGGCATCAACAAAGTTGTCAGTCACTTTGGACAATCCTGCAAAATGTGTTTTGCCCAAGGCATCCTCCAATTGGAAAATGTTATACCATGTAATATCTACTCATTCATGAAGTAAATTTTCCAAAGGATAAAACTGAAACTTACGGAACTTACTAGAAGATAAGACACTTTGAAACTGAGTGAGGAAGTATTCCATTGGTGTGAAGTTCTTCATCTTCTGTTAGGGTATATCAGCTATCTCAGCATATGGCTGGTGCTAGATTCCACAATGGCACACCTTTGTGGCTTCATCCCGTGTGCCGTATTACAGTTTTCGAGTTTGTAGAAGTTACTTTCAATATTGGTGATTCCCACAAGGACATGCTAGAAGGTGTTTGCTCATAACCAGTTCATTTTTGTCAGTGGCATCATAAGATTGAATTCCAAAGTAACTAGAGTTTCACTGACGAAAAACAAATGACATGATGTGTTGTTTAAATCTGAATTCGAACTACTCCAATTGTAAACTCGTAATTTTAAACTATTTTTGTAACAATTGTGATTAAATCATAATGATCGGAACCTCTGTATTTAGCACATGCAAGTTTCAGTGGATGGCACCACATGATGTGCTTGTTGTGGTTGCGTCACCTCATGCGTGGCCCTAGTGTAGTTACTACAGTTGCCTTGCTTCAGTATCACGGGATGCCCACCTTTGTAGGTCTGGTGGGTCTGGGATTTTCTCCACTTGGGGACAAGGTGCTGTGTTGTCCTCATGTTCATCGACATGGAAGTTGCCCCCATGGTGTCACCTAAAGACTTACACCAGGCAGGCCGAACATGGTCCCAGCTGGGGTCTAATGGCCAAAAAAATGCCACATGGAATTATCATTACTGGTTAAATATTGCATACGTATAAAATTCAATCCACTGTGGTGGAAAGGAAGTGTATATTATACTTCACATGCAGCAATGCCCTTTATTTGTCAAAAATAAGGACTAGTGCAGCTCAGTAGCACAGTGGTAAAGTACCAGACTGTGGATCCAAAGGTCGTGAGTTCGATCCCTGCTAGGTTCTAGAATTTTTCTCTCTCACTTTTCACTTCTTTCAACTCTGGCTATATTGCTGATGTGACAAATATTGAGTAGCATCATGGTTCGGAATCGTGCCTACTAAAGCACTGTGGTGTTCAGACCAATCTTTGGATTGTTGACTGCTTTACTGTTAAGGAGAAAATAAACAAATCAAAAATTCAATGAAATACTAATTCTAATGGAGTGGCAATGTATGGTTCCTTGATTCCATTTTTAAAAACTACACAAGAAGAATTTGTTCCCCTCCCCCCCCTCCTCCTCCTCAAATCATCCTTCGGTCTTCTGTATCTATCAAACAGAGAATATTACTACTTAACCACAAAGTTTCATTGTGCTGGACTCCCAAAATTTAAGTGGGAAATTTATGGAACTGAAGTTTTAGAGTAAATGCAAACTTCAGATATAGTTTATTATTGTATTGTGATTAAATTTACTTTTTCAATGAATGAGGTAGTTGTAGACAGCTATCTTTCAATGACAGTTTTTTCTCGAGCACAACACACTGTGGTGTCCGTTTTTGAGGTATGCACAGTGCCTTGTGAAGCACAGTTGGCTAGCTAGACAGTGGCAGTACCATTGCCCACCACTGCAATCTGTTACAGAGTAATTTTAATCAGAGTGTAACAGTACTAAATATCTATAGATGTCACACGTCACACAAAATCAGTTATGCATTCAAAAGTCTTCTTAAATAGTCCACAAAACATAGTAAACTAGATTCTTGTCGAATCTTTCTGGTTCATTAAAACTATGGTCTGCACTGGTATGCAAACTATTGTTCTAGCCCCTTAGCTTTACTTCTGCCAGTTTCTCTCTCCCCTACCTTGCGAATTATGCATAGGTTCTCCAGAATACCTTGCTTTATGGGCACTCCTACAAGAATGGATTCTTGTTGTTACTGAATGTTGAAACTGTGACATCAACTTTAACATTTCACTTCTCATTGCTTCACAAAAGACTGGTGTTTTTACCAGATTGTTCTTGCTCATGTACAGTCAAGTCCTACGATTTTTACTTCTGACATGAAAATGATGGAAATCAAAGCAAAATTCTGCATTGCCATATGCAGCTTCAGTACACACATTATCATTGTTATCTACAATTTTGATTTGGCTTGCATTATATGTTTTGTTTGTTTCATCAGTAATTTTGCCCAACAAGTCAACTGTAAACATGCCTCTAAATAAGACAGAATATTTCACTCAGGGTCATAAGTATTGTGGCACCTGATCACTTTTCTTCAATGTAAAATATGCCAATATTTATCATAAAAAATCTAGAACACTGTGTCTGAAATGAAATAATACAAATTTAAAATATTAGCTGACACTGTAACAAATACTGAAACTGAAAATTATTAATGATATAATATGTACTGAGAAGAAGACACTATATTCAAACTCTGTAATTTTCTGAAAGGCATGTGACTCATTGGACTGTGACGTGCTACTTCAGAACTAGAAGCAATGGGAGTCAATGAAAAACTCCTTGGATTTATGGGAGGTAGTAAACAAGTATTAAGTGTATGAAGCTCTATGTGTTGTGTTATTTGTAGATTCTCACCCTATGTACAGATGTAAAATCTCTTGTCATGATGTGAAGCACCTGTAGTTTCTCCTTACTATGGGTTATTATATCTATATGTGAACATATTTTAACAATAACATGAGAAGAGATTGCAGCTCATTGCAAAGATGATTATATGCCGGCCGCGGTGGCCGAGGGGACTGAGGCACTCCAGTCACGGTCAGCACGGCCACTACGGTCAGGGGTTAGAATCCCCCCTCGGGCATGGATATTTGTGCCGTCCTAGTTTGTAAGTAGTTCATATGTAGTTTGTAAGTTTAAGGACTGATGACCCCGTAGTTAAGTCCCATAAGCTTAACAAACATTTGAACATTTTTTTTTTTTTTTTTTTTTTTTTTTTTTTTTTTTTTAATGATTATATAGCTGCAGACAGGTACTTAAAAAATCAGTCTCTCACACACAACCTACAGTTTTCAGCCACAGTCTTCATCAGTATTCAATCACAGGCACAACTAAAAGACAACCATCATCTCTGGCTGGCTGCTGCATTCTAATTTGGAATTCAACATCCAAAGATGACGGTTGTGAGTTAAAGGTTTCTGCCTGTGATTGTATGTAGGAGAGAGTGTTCTATACTGTTGAAGGCTGTGGTTGATAGCTGTGATCTTTGTTAGCTCTCCTCATTTTAGTGTTCAATTCTGATGTAGACAGAACACATTTTAATGTTGATTGTATTAACTGACTCCTTAAAAAATGACTTTCTTGCATTGTTCAATAGTTACAGTGCAACACAATAAGTAGTTTTTTTTTTTTCTTCGCTATAACTGTAGAGCATACTGGTTGCGGGGAGGACTTAATCTAATAAGTTTTACATAGGAACCTGGGTCTGAAAATGTCATCCAATGATGCTGTGAGCATTTATTCTACTTCAGAACTGTGAAAACAATCTCTTTTTTTTTGCAAGCTCTGGGATTGCCATATTTTGGGAGGAGGTACTGTGGACCAAAACAAAGAAATAATGTCCAGTAAACATGGGCTCTAAAATTCATACTTTAAGAGCTATGAGCCATTCTTCATTTTTGATGTTGTGGAACAGATTTCTTCTACTTATGAAGTGCTCAGAGGTCTTCAGGTATGTATTTTAGAGACCTTTTTATCTGCTTCTGGTCAATAGTACCTACTCCTGAAATATGGAAAACAAAATAGTTTGCTGTAAAAGCAGTTAGTGTCACATAATTGAATAAGTGTTCATAGTGTCATTGGATGATATGACAGGGGTTCCTATGTAAAACTTCATCTACAAAGTCCTGTTTACAGTACCTCAAAGTGTCTCAGTGTGTCGTGTGTGGGGCATGTAGATATCACAGGTCTCATGTTTGTAAGGATCACAGAAGACTGTTTCGCTGGAAAGATGCACTTAAAAACTTGTCTTCACATTTATTTTTCTATTTTGTTGATTGTTGTTAGATTTCCTAAGTGAGAAATTTCTCTTAGTTGCTTTTATTTGACCTTGATTTTGACAGTCTAGCTATCTGTGAACTATGTTTTCCTTATTAGTTTGCTGACAGTGTTTTCTAAGAAATACAACAATAAATTCACTTCTGAATCTGTATTTTGAAATGGTATTCATAAATTCAACACTTCATTGTACCATGATATTTTGGGCACATTTGTGAGGAATCATGTTGTTCATGTTTTATGCATAAAACTTTTTTTCCAGTATCCCAGTAACTCAACAGTTGCTGATATCCACAACAGTAATGCCAAAGAAAATTCGGATGAAATAGAAGTTGTTTATGAAAGAAGAAAACATGTAAGTAATCACATTTTCCATTTATAAGAAACATGAAACGACATGCATTTTATTACAAATTCCATTCATTTACATGATTATACATATTTTCAAATAAGGAAGTCTTTCATGGCTTTCCTACATATTGTGAATGTACAGCATATGATTTCAAGTCAAAATAGAGATAAAAGACAGAACTGGTGTGTTGCTAAATTTATGCATGAAAATATGTGTCATTGGTACATGTTCATTTACAATGGCACAGACTCCATAATATTGTGCCTGCTCTGGGGAGTGGAGAAATTAATGCTGCCCTGCACTTGGGCAAGCCATCTAATGTAATCACACACACCCTATTATGAATCATGATCCACCTTTCTTCCTCTCCAGGGATGATCATAAATTGCATTGACTTCAGTGTAATTATTGTCTTTCAATAAAAGTTTCATTTCTGTTCCTCTCATTGCATATTTATTTCAGTTACCATTTGTAGTACAGTTCAACTCTTCTTTTTTATGTATGGTCCACATGTAATGGAGCTATGTGACATGGCAATATACATCATCCAAAAGTTACTTTCATTGTTAAATTTGGTGCACTGCTGTAAAATTCTTGTAAAACCATGAAATTTTAGTGACTCTTGTAACTGTTAGGTTTGGATACCATTGTGTGTGTGTGTGTGTGTGTGTGTGTGTGTGTGTGTGTGTGTGTGTGTGTGTGTTTATTATTGATCAATTTAAACCAAATTTGATTCATATATTGCTTGCAAGAAAAAGTTGGAGAGATAGGGGACAGGAATAGATGGACAGGAGAAGTGAGAGGAGAGAGGAGAGGGGTAGTAAGGGAAAGGATAGGAAGATATAGATATAAAGTCACAATGTACAGACATAGATTTAGATGTTGGAGATGGACTCAGAGAGAGAGAGAGAGAGAGAGAGAGAGAGAGAGAGAGAGAGAGAGAGAGAGAGAGAGAGAGAGAGAGAGTGGAAAGGAATAGTTAGTCAGGTATAAATTAGAGGTCTGCACCTCGCTCGGTTGCTCGCTCGAATCGCGAGATACATGTCGTTTTATGACATGTCCAACAGGTGTTGGTACTGCAGCTTACAAGAAGGCGTGTGGCTGCGTTCGACTTCCTCCACGCTCGTTCGAGCAGGAATGCTCGAATGGCCCAACCGTCCACACTGCCCGCTCGCCACTTCGGCGCCCACCGCAACGCCACGGCGTGTGAACTCGAGTTCTAGAGAATACCTCCTGACTGGGAAAGGTGGTGGTCTCTACAGTCTGTAGTTAGCCAAAATCATGGCAAACTAAATGGTTACAACTACGAATCTCGAAAGAGCTTGTAACATTTAGAGTTCTAAATTTTACTTACGGTGACTAATGTGCAGGTGTTGGCAACAAAATGTTTGCTTTATGAGGGATACGTACAAAAACCTGTCAACTACAGAGCAGGCACAGAATTAATAGTTTACTTCATGGTCAACACAAAAGATTATGCCCCTAATTCTACTTGACTGGTATCTGAAGTGTCTCGTGCATCAGCCGCTGCCAACTTCAGCACACTACACCACCACTGCCATAAGTAAAATTCTATCCTGTACTAGATAAACCTGACGATATTTGTGTTATACTAATTCACTAATCCACCAGTTCCGTGTATTATGAAGTTCACAAACTGATGCGAAATACAACACTAACTTGTTGATATTTGTATATTGATCCACCAAAGGTGGCAGCACTATACATGATGAAAGGATCGAACAGTAACAATGTAATAGACTTTCCGGACTTTCCAAATACAGTTACATCAAACCAAACCAAACCAAAGAGACAGGGAATGGACTTTAAGAAAATCCATGGCTGATGTACAAAAATGCAAGTCTAGCGACGAATTCCTTCCACCATAAAAAGTCGTGTGATCTTATGGGAAGTTTTTTCTTTTTTTTCATGAAGACTGAGGTTCCAGTGGTTCATTCCATGATTAACGCCGCCAAAGACACCATCCGTTACATGAAGAAAACAACAACAACAAGTGATGTGAATGCATTAGAGACAAGCCTGAAGCAAGAATCGGAGAGGAGGTGGAATAGCTTATTTAAATGATGTAGTTAGCCAATACCACAAAATCATGGAGATTCTTGCAGCAAATGTGTCTCTGAGAAACTAAATGGTTACAACAACGAAACTCAAATGAGCTTTGTAACTTTTTGAAGCCATTCAAAGAAGCAACTAACATGCTCGAAGGCGAGAAGTACCCTACAATTCAGTTTGTTATGTTATGGATGCAGAAACTGAAAAGTCATTGCAAAGCAGAGCCCCCAGCACACAGAGGTACATATCTTTCACTTATTGCCAATCCTGTTTCCTCTTTACTATGCGGTGCGTGTTCAGCGAATGCAGATTATAGCAAGTTGCAAACACCAATAGTAATGTCACTGGTATTTAGCAATATGGTACACCTGTTGTATTATCTTATGTTACTGTAGGTGCTACGAGTGCTCAAAGATCGTTGTCTTCATCTCGTGGAAGAGAAAGTGGAACTTCAGATGTTACACAGAATAGCAACATTTGTGATGTCCGTTACATAGAGAAATGAGACTTTAAATGCTGTGTATCAAATTTGTGATGAAATATCGGTTCCAGGTAAGCAGGAATAAATGTATGACGTACCGGTACGTCACTTCATTACTTTGGAATTGTTTCCTTTCCTGGTTGCTTCGAAAGCTGTTATCTCGATCCAGTTGAACCAGCCATTCAGTTTCCCATTTTTTTGTCTGTACCCATAGGTTACTTTACCATACAGATAATTATACGTGATTAATATGAAGTTCCTGTGCTAAGATCATTTACTACATGATTTTTCTGTGATGTTGCTTTCTTGTTCCCACTTTGTGGGCTGTTATTGCCTGTTTAGTGATAGGTGTTACTTGCCGCCTTAACGAGGAAATGATTGTATTTTATATCCGTTGCTCTTATCGCACTCACATACTGGAATACTTTGTCTGTCTTCTATATTGATATTAAATACTGTGATATTGATACACACCCTTTCGGTTAGGTTTGGTCATCTCTCTCCGTTGAACCCTGTTAATACATATTCCCATAGCATTTCGGCACTGTGCGTGGTTGCTGCACGTCTGCCGTGGTGGAGTAGCCGAGTGGTCTAAGGCACCTCGCCGTGGAGGGCACGGTTGATCGCCATCGGAGGTGAGAGGCCTCCCTGGGGCACGGATGTGTGTGTTGTCCTTTGGTTAGTTTACCTTAGTTTAAGTAGATTTTTTTTTTAGCTCAGCGTCTACCTTTTCCGAGCGTGTCCTTAACGGGAATTTTTCCAACTGCAGCATTCATATATCCCCCGCTGCCACTGTTGTCTTTCTTATCTATATAATGAAGAACATGTGCAAGCTTTTGTGCAATATATAGCATCCGCGCTTTCTTCCGCCGTCAGGGTCACATGCTGGTCTAATGCTCATTTATCCTCTACCTATTTTAAATCCTCTTGTTCCAATTGTTTACACAGCTGTACGAATTTATGGTGCTCCTTGTGTTTGTGATATCTGTGTTATATTTATTTAGGGCCATTTGAACAATGTCACCCGGGTGCACCAGCCAAAAGAATGAACTGGATGCTTTCGGAATGGCTGGACTGTGAAATGCACTAGGCGCAATCCACCATTGAGGTTAACCTTTATTTAGCACAAATTGATGGTGGTGATGAAGATCTGCTTGAATGGTGGAAACGCAACAGTACTCTCTTTCCTAAGCTTGCTGTATTGGCAAAAAGAGTGTTTTGTGTGTCCGCCTCAAATGCAGCTAGTGAACGCACTTTCAGTATGGCAGGGAACCTGATCTCTGATAGGACAACTCGTCTCGATCCACTACGTGTCAATGATATTTTAACAATAAACTGCAATTACAATGCCATTAACAAATAGTTTGGGGATAATGTTGTTACTTTTCAATGTATAATTTGTTGTACAATAACATTCAGTTTTGAACATTGCAATAAAAACGTTGTTCATTCCGTAGTTTATCTTTGGATCCTTTACATTCTTCCAAATATCATAGTTGGTGAAAACAACCTTTTTGTCTGATATGGGGTGTAATGATATTGTGGTTACATGCTACTATGCAGCAGTACACGTGTACTGTGTAACTGATTTTATCCGTAAATATTTTCTTTAATTAGTGGGGGTGCAGTCCACACCTCAGAGTCACAGAGT
Source organism: Locusta migratoria (assembly GCA_026315105.1). NCBI lineage: Eukaryota > Metazoa > Arthropoda > Insecta > Orthoptera > Acrididae > Locusta > Locusta migratoria. The sequence goes on from CM048755.1 coordinate 511,394,981, forward strand.
CACTGCCATAGCGACTCAGTACAGTGGCAGCGCCACACTGTGCTGTCTCTGCCCGCCCCGCATAACCTCGTTTGAGTGTCAATACGCTCGCGCCGAGTGTACACACTCGGCGCACCACCACGAAGCATTGCACACTCAACCGAGTACAAGCGAGCGAAACGGGCAATTTGCAGAACTCTAGTATAAATGAGAGGCTAAGATGAACCAGGAAGGAGGAAGAGGAGGTAAACAAATGCAGAGTGGGTAAGAAAAGACTCGTGAGGAAGGGATGGAGGTGGAGGTCAACAGGAGGGGTGAGGATGTGATGGTCATAGATTAAGGGGGATGAGATGGAGGAATTGATGGGGAAGATGAAATGCATACTACAAGTTCGTAGAATACTTCCATGAGTTATATGTGCAGATGGGTGTGGGTGTGGCTGAGTGTAGAAATGTGGGGGAGGGGGGGTGAGGAGATGGAGGGTGAGAGAGGGGCAAGGATTATGTTGACAGAGAAAGGGGAGGAGGAGATGAACAGATAGGGAAATGGGGACAGGAGAAGAGTGCAGGAAGAGATGTAGGCAGCACATGTTCCATAGTTAGACTCCACTGTTGAACATAAGAGATGACATCCTAAAAAATATGAGGTACAAAAAACTGTCCCATCATTCAGTGAGACATGATTCATACACTATATGAGAATGGGAGGAGATGATGGAGCGAGGTGCCAAAGAAGGAGACAGACAGACAGAGAGGAGGAGATAGGCATAGAAAGGAGGAGGAAGAAGACGAGGAAATGATCGGTGAGAGAAGGGAAAATGTTAAGGGCTAACTTAATTTGAAATTGATAAATACGCAAGTAGAGCTGGGTTTTCAGCTATATATTTTATAGAACTTATCGCGAAACTGACGGGTCTTCACAATTTCATGTGTGGAAATTGGATATACATACTACACTCTTTCCCTTCATAAACACTCTGCCTATCACTACCTCCAGCTGTATGCTATTGTTGCCTTTCTCTCTGTCGTCTTACACTCCTCTCTCTATTAGCTAGTTGAAAACCTGTAGTTGCTCAAGTATTTATGTTTTACAATATTCAGTGAGTCTACATATTTCTCCCTCGTCTCTCTGGCTTGTTCGCAATGAATGGGGATGTGAGATTGAATTTAGAGGAGGTGAAAATAGGTAGCAGGAATAATGGCACATGTTTATGCCATGTGGATGACAGGAATGTAACATATTGTATATATTATACTTTAAGATTGGTTTCTGCGTAGTGTCAAATCTAAAGTTGTTATCCAGTTATTATCCAGTTCTGCTTCATGATCAGGATTTAGTCAGTCTGCGCCAATTTTATTGATATGATCACAGTTTCCCTTAGTATTCAGCTAATTGCTTATTAATGTGCATATGGACTTGTAAAAGTCATTCTGAAATCATATGATTCACCAGCACTTGAAGCCAGGATCTGATTTAAAAAGTTCCAATCTTTCAGTACCTTTATTGAGAAGTTTTATAAAACTGAACTTCACTGATAAGTGAAAAATTCATTACAAAACTTTTCCTCAACATATTTTGCAACACTGGAAATGTTAGTTCAGCCAGCAATAAGATTTCTGCTTATAATGTTTTGATGAAAATTTGGTATCAGAGAAGTGATAATGATGTGTATTAAAATTTTTGAGATGTCGTATCATCTGCCCCCCCCCCCCTTTTTTTTAATTCCTGAAAATTATTGTGTCGCATGGAAATGGAAGCGGGCTTGACTTTGAAGGCAGGGTTGTCAACTGAACACAGCTTTTACTCTGAAATTAGGTTTATTCCGAACTGAAAGATACATGCAGCACTGACTGCCTCTCGAGCAGAGTGCTCTGCTATTTATACACAGACAGAATGTATCAGAAATTAGAAGAATAGTTAACATAAGAAACAAGTAGAAATTACAAGTGAACATAAGAAACATGTAGAACATTCTGGAAGTGTTAATTACAAAGAAATAAATTTTTGCCGGTGGACGGGAATGCACCGGCGATCTTCAGCACCGCAACCGGTGACGCTATCCCTTGCGCTACACCGGAAGTCGGATAACTTGGAGTCTTGCGGCATTGCACCATCTCCTGAAAAAACAGCGACTTGCTGTTAAGTTTCCTTTGGAGCCAGCTAAAATGTCCTGGATCTTGATCTTGTGATGGGTCCTCTGTATGGCAGTTCTGGAGAATCTTTCCCTTCTGCACTATTACCGATGACGGACATTCCTGTTGTGGCTTCATCAGTATCATTACCATCCTTAAAGTCCTTAACAAGAAGCCATTTTCACCTATCTGCTCTTCAGGTTAGTAGTAAGGCTTCATGCGGAGGACGTGAACAATGTCTCCTCATTTTTGTCGTTTTGACGATGGCTCATAATTCTCAACTTCGTATGTGATGTCTGACAGGTGGCATATGACACTATACGGACCAAATTATCGCTTCAATAACTTTTCTGGTATCCCAACTTTCCGTACAGGGGTAAAAATCCATGCCAGATCTCCTGAGCTGTACACAATAGGTCAGTGCTTGTCGTTATACCACTGACAGTCCTTCTCTTTGGTGTTCAGTGTCCATATGTGAGCCAGCTGGGTCAGGATGGACACCATCTCCATTGACTAGGTGTCCCAGGGTTTTTCTCTCTTTGTCAATGAAGAGGCACTTCTTTGGATTGAGGCGGACTCCTGCAGTCTGAATACACTTCAACACAGTTGACAGGCAACTCAGGTGTTCTTCAGAGGTTTTCGAGATAGCAAAGACACGTTGTCCACTTAAGGTGTCGAAGCAAGTTGTCCATCATGTGTTCGAATGAGGCCGGAGCATTATATAATCCAAATGGCATTACTTTGAATTCACAGAGGCCATCAGGTGTAATAAAAGCCTTCTCCCTGTCAGCTATGTCATCCTCGATTTGCCAATAACCTGTCTGCATGCCCATAGTTGAGAAGTATGTAGCTCCTTTCAAGCAGTCTAAAGTGTTGTCAGTACACTGCAATGGGTAGACATCTTTCTTTGTGATTTTGTTCAGCTGCCAATAGTCAACACAGAATTGCCATGTGCCATCCTTCTTCTTTATGACGACCACCGGAGACAGTCAAGGACTCTCTGAAGGTTGAATAATGTCATCGTGCAATGTCTTCTCGACTTCCTCCTGAATTATCCATCTTTCAGCTTGCCAGCTGCCACCAGTGCCACATCGTAAACAGCGCTAAGTATCTTAATTTAATTTGTGTCAAATATAATTTTCCATTCTAGTCCATTTTCGTTAGTACTTCTGTTTTAAGAGGTTTATTCCCACGTACTTGGCAGATTAGCATTCATTCAGTTAGCAGTCATTTCATTGCCAGCTGTTGTCGTTGCCCCATCACCCAGAGCGCTAAGTATCATAATTTAATTGTGTGAAATTTCGTTGCCAGTTGATTTCTTAATTTTCATTAGTGTTTCTCTCTTTAAGAGGTTTCTTCTCACCTACTTGACACATTTTGTTTGTGCTACTGCTTTAATAGTTTATTCTCACGTATTTTGATAAATACCGTGTGTATATTTATCGTCCGCTACAAGCTACGTGTCATATTGTCACTTCCCTATTTCGTGTTCTGCTTTGTGAAAGCTTATATTCTTGCGTGTTTGATAGCGGTGTATTCAACAGATATTCTTATTTATTTTGAAAACTACCGGGCTCAGTATTGTTGATTTGACAGTGTAGTTACCACTGACCACAGTTCAGTCAGCTGTCAGCCACCTTTATTAGAGTACTAGACTACTTAAAAGTTGATTATTTAGTTTTCTACTTTCTACAGTTAATTGTATCGATAGGATGGTTAGGAAGTGTGCCTGCTGTGCGCGGACGCAGGAGGAGTTGGCCGCAGTTTGCGAACAGCTAGGCGTGCTGTTGGCTACAGTCAGCCGTCTTCAGGTTGCTGTTTCGGGGTGCAGCGATGGTGGGGAGTCTGGTGCGTCGAGTGGGACCTCTCTGGTGTCTCATGCTTCACTCTCTGTCCCTGCTACCAAGGCGCCTTCAGGTGTACCGGACGTCGTCGAGCTGCCTTCTCCGCAAAGGGAGTGGCGGGTTGTACGGCATTTGCGTCACTTGAGGCCAATGTGGAGGCTGGATGTCCGTCCGCGCCCGTTTGTCCTCTGAGTGAACATGTGGCCACTCCTTCAGCAGGGTCCGAGCAGGTGCATGGGGGGGGGGGATTTTTAGTTATTGGGAGCTCCAATGTTAGGTGCGTGATGGAGCCCCTTAGGCAGATTGCATTGAGATCCGGAAAGAATTTCAACGTGCACTCGGTGTATCTGCCGGGGGGCCTCATTCGAGATGTGGAGGCAGCCTTGCCGGTGGTTATTGATGGTGTAGGGTGCGGTCAACTGCAAGCCGTAGCTCATGTCGGCACCAATGACGCTTACCGCTTGGGTTCTGAGGACATCCTCAGGTCCTACGAGCGGCTGGCGGAATTGGTGGAGGCTGCTGCCCTCGCACGTGGGGTACAGGCAGAGCTGTCGATTTGTATCATTGTTCCCAGGATTGATCGGGGTCATTTGGTTTGGAGCCAAATGGAGGGGGCAGACCAGAGGCTTCGCCGACTCTGTGACAGTCATGGCTGCAGATTTCTGCATCTGCGTTATCGTGTGGGAAATTGCAGGGTGCCCCTAGACAGATCAGGGGTGCACTACTCTAAGGAAGCGGCTACTCGGGTAGCAGAGTACTTGTGGAGTGCACATGGGGGTTTCTTAGGCTAGGCGCAAACTCTGATGAGCACTCGCCTGTCAGCATTCAAACAGCGAATTCAGGCCACATTCAGAACAAAAATTTGAACATCAAAATATTAGCTGTGAACTTACAGAGTATTAGAAACAAAGTTCCCGAATTTGCCGCACTGCATGGAAATTATTGTGCTAAGATAGTTTTAGGCACGGAAAGCTGGCTAAATCATTATGTGGCAAGTTCAGAAATATTTAGTGAAGCGTGGAATGTATATTGGAAAGATAGATCGGATACAATTGGAGGAGGAGTGTTCATCGCTGTGGACAAAGATATTGTTCCTACTGAGATCGAGGTTGAAAGTAACTGTGAAGTTATCTGGTCACGTATAACAGGTCTAAAAGAAGTAAAGTTAATAGTTGGCTGTTTTTACCGGCCCCCCAGTGTTGCTGTAGCAGTTTTAGAATCATTCAAAGAAAGTCTACACCAGGTAGTGCATAGGTATCCGGGCCATGTCATATTAGTCGGAGGAGACTTCAACCTTAAGAGTATAGATTGGGACCTCACTAGTTACATTTCAGGTGGTACAGACGAGCAGTCTTGCGAGCTACTTTTGGACCCATTCTCCGAAAACTGTCTTGAGCAGTTAAACCGGCAACCCACGCGCAATGGAAATATTTTAGACCTTATAACCACAAACAGGCCTGACCTTACTAATGATGTCTGTGTAGAGACAGGAATTAGTATCGTCATAGCGTCGATGGTGACCAAAGTTCATAAACCAATCAAGAAGGCTAGGAGCGTGTTTTTGTTGGGAAGAGCCGATAAGCAAATTTTACTATCACACTTAGAAAATGAATGGGCATCGTTTAATTACGGGACTATGGATGTAGAGGAATTGTGGACGAAATTTAAGTGCATTTAATAATAATAATAATAATGTTAGAAAGCTGCTGAGAAAGCAAAGACTGTTGCACTTTCGATTCAAAAAAGAACACGCAAATTATGGCAGGCTAAACTTATTAGAGATTTGTGTGACTATAAAAAGATCGATGCGCGAAGCATACAATAATTATCACAGCCGTACCTTAGCAAAAGATGTTTCCGAGAACCCGAAAAAATTCTGGTACTATGTAAAATCGATAAGCGGTTCAAAGCCCATTGTCCAGTCACTCGTTCATCATTCCGGGGCAGTAATAGAAGAAAGCAAACAGAAAGCTGAAGTTCTAAATTTAACCTTTAAGAAATCTTTCACGCAGGAGGACTGCACAAATATACCATCATTTGATGACTGTACTAATTCCGAAATGGATGACTTAGTAATAGGTATTACCGGTGTAGAGAAGCAGCTGAGAGAGCTAAATACAAAAAAGTCTGCTGGTCCGGATGGAATACCAGTTTGGTTTTACAAAGACTATTCTGCGGCATTGGTCCCATACTTACCGTGCATTTATCGTGAATCTTTAATTCAGCGCAGAGTTCCTAGTGATTGGAAAAAAGTGCAGGTGACTCCAGTTTATAAGAAAGGAAAGAGAACTGACCCACACAATTACAGGCCAATATCGTTGACATCAGTTTCATGTAGAATTTTAGAGCACATTCTCAGTTTGAATATAGTAAATTTCCTTGAAACGGAAAAGCTTCTTTCCATGAATCAGCATGGGTTTAGGAAACATCGTTCATGTGAAACTCAGCTTGCCATTTTCTCACATGACATCTTGCGAGCCATGGATGAAGGGCAATAGGCAGATTGTGTTTTTCTCGACTTCAAAATGGCGTTCGACGTGGTGCCACACTGCAGACTGCTAACGAAGATACGAGCTTATGGAATAGGTTCACAGATTTGTGACTGGCTGGAAGACTTCCTAAGTAATAGAACGCAGTATGTTTTTCTCGATGGCGAGTGTTCATCAGAGACGAGTGTATCATCAGGCGTGCCCCAGGGGAGTGTGATAGGACCGCTATTACTTTCTATCTATATAAATGATCTGATGGACAGAGTAAGTTGTAATTTGCAGCTGTTGGGTGATGATACTGTGGTGTATGGGAGGGTGCCGTCTTTAACTGACTGTAATAGCTTACAGGATGACTTAGACAAAAATTCTAGTTGGTGCAAAGAATGGCAGCTAGCTCTCAATGTAGAAAAATGAAAGGTGATGCACATGAGCAGGAAAAACAATTCTATAATGTTCGAATACAGCATTAATAGTGAGCTTCTTGATGCTGTTGAGTCATGGTGTAACATTGCAGAGCGATATGAAATGGAACGAACATGTAGGGACAGTTGTGAGTAAGGGGGACAGCCGACTTTGGTTTATTGGGAGAATTTTATGAGAATGTACTTCACCTGTAAAGGAGACCGCATATAAAACGCTTGTACGACCACGTCTCGAGTATTGCTCAAGTGTTTGGGACCCACAGCATATCAGTTTAAAGAAAGGCATAGAAGCGGTTCAGAGGCGAGCAGCTAGATTTGTTACCGGTAGGTTCAACCAATGCATGAGTGTCACGGAAATGCTCCGGCAGCTCAATTGGGTATCGCTGGAGGATAGACGAAGTTCTTTTCATGAATTTCTGTTGAGTAAATTTAGAGGGCCGGAATTTTAAGCTGAGTGTAGTACGATCTTGCTGCCGCCTACTTACATTTCGCGTAAAGATCACAAAGACAAGATAAGAAGAATTAGGGCTCATATGGAGGCAAATAGGCATTCTTTTTTTCCTCATTCTATTTGGGAGTGGAATAGGAAAGGAAATGCCTAGTAATGGTACAGTGTATCCTCCACCACGCACCTTATGGTGAATTGCGGAGTATGTATGTAGATGTAGATACTCTATACGAATGCTGGCTAATTGGTGGATGATCCCCGGTATTGATATGGTGCCTTATCATGGGCCGTTTCGTCTGACTTTTCTCCTGCTGGGGTGTGAATGCACCCGAAAATGTGCGTAGTGTAGCTAACACTCACTGGTGTTGTTTCTTGGTTAGTCTGGGCCCAATTAGCAGTTCCATGGTTGTTTCCTCCAGCGTGTTGTCTGTAGTAACAGCAGAGCGTGGGTCTTTGTTGATGATATTGAGCTCACACTCCTGGAGTGGTTCAGCTGTCCCAATACACATTCCTTTGGGCATAAGTTGTGACTGCACGTGGCAATTTTTACTATCGACGACAGGCATTTCACAGTTTATCCAGTCATCTGTGTTTGTGACTGGAACTCTTCACATTGTCAACGGTTTGATCGTCACATTGTTAACAGTGCATAACTTCCCAGAAAATTCTTTATTACATGTACCCTTCGGAACGACTTCCTCAATTTGCAGCTCAGATCTTCCACAGTCAATGATAGCTTGGGATACCTGAAGGAAGACCCATTTGAGGATGACATTATGACTACATTCTGTTAGAACGACAAATTCAAATGGATGGGTTCTGTTGTTGATTATTGGAACACAAGTTCTTGCTAGCTGGATGTACCATATATTTTTGCAGATAAGACGACCTTCAGATAAGACGAGGTAAAAATTTTCATCAAAATTTTATAGTTCAACCTTATATCCGGCCTATAAGATGACTCCCCAAGTTACCATATTTACCCAAATGCCTGCCGCTACTTTTTTTCCCAGGTTTCGGGATCTAAAAATATGCTTACAAATTAAATTCGGAGGTAAAGCTTCAGGAAGTTCCGAAAAATGCCGTTAGAAGCCACCATAAGTAGTTTTCATGATTGGTACACCTAGATTTATTCTTTGTTGCAGTGTTTGTGCTTTTGTGTGTGTAGTGCTACATTGTAGCCTATTGTGAAGAAGCATGTTTCTTTTTTACTTCGTGTAGTTAAAGAAAAGGGAATTTCTTTCTTCGAGATGACATTTAATTGCATCGATGCACACAAAAATGCCGAGGAACAGAATATAAAGGATTTAGAAGGAAGCTGCAATTGTTGCATATAGCTCAAAAGTATTTTAACCCTTTCACTGCTCCGTACTTAAATATACTCTAATCGTTTTAGTGTGACTGTAGATATATTGAGAAATTATTTTTGACAGGCGACATTTTAAAATCGAGCTGCATTGTAAATAATTAATTCTATTCCTGCTTTATGGCATATAGGTTATCGTATGTATCTTGTCCACTCAGTAAGTTAATATAGCTGGAAAAGCGAATATTTTTTTTAAAAAATTGCGCAAAACTTTGTTTTCATAAATCTTTTCTCCATGATGTAAATTTAATCAGGGTAATATCGCAGGTGCAGCTAGTGCAGCATAATGCAGCTATAGCAATGCTTCAACCTCCAAACTACATGTATCGAATTGATACGTTTCGAAATGATATGTATGGAATAAGGAAATGTTTCTGAACTGGAGATGGGTGCACTATGCGCCTGCAGGTACTGGAAAAAAAAAAATTCTTGTTTGTCCCATACCTAACATTCACTTTAAAGAAAGTTATCTTTAGCGTAGTCGTAAGAAGGTTAGGTGTAGGTTAAACAAGATGATTTTTTTTAGTATGTGAGGGTTCAGAAACTCTAAATCAATTTACAGTTCTTTGTTGAATATATATCATATCTGGCCAAGTTACTTTGAGTGTAAGCTTTCTTGTAAATTACCCAGTAAACTGTACTCTTATATTTATTCCTAACCACATCCTCTAAAATCATGACATATTCATAAAAATCATAACATTCACCTGTTTGAAACGTAATGTTTCGATACTTAATTTCTTCGATATATATCGTTTGGAAGTCGATTCTGTGATATGCAGCACATTTACGAAATTACCAATTTCAGAATAAATTCTATTCTAATTTTTATTGTACCATTGTATAATTTTGGGGGCTATTTTTCTTCTTTTTTTTTTAAAGATTGTCTTATCTGCGTAAATATACGGTACTTTCCATTTGCGACCTTCAGCACAGTTGCCCATGTATCAGATAACATTGTCTTCTTTAGTGTGTGGTGGTAATTATCTGACAATACAAAGAGAGAAGCTTCTGAATCAACCAGTGCACGGACAGATTGGCTGTCGATTATGACGTCGATGAGATTTCGCGACATCTTAGTGACTGTCGTCCATGAAGGATTTTCATCTGTGGCGGCCTCACCTACATAGATGGTCACCTCACTTATATTTCCTGAGCGTGGCGGCTAGGGGAGTGGCTGGTAGGTCTGTACGGCGACGGTGAACGGCAGCAGCACGTTGGGGAGCGACCTTGTCCAGGGTGCGGCGATGGGCTTCTTCCCATAGTTCGACGTAATTCATCAGCAGGGTGCTGCCTGGGATACAACTGCCCTGATGGCTGACATCTTGCGGCAAAATAATCGTTGAATACTTGCCTTCTCTCTCTGCAGTAGCGTACTCCTTGTCCAGGGTGTCCACAGTAGAAAACACTGGTTTGTTGTCTTCTGCCCTTCAGACATTTGTTCTTCTGCGGGGCGTCATAGCTGCCAGGGTAGTTGGTTATGGCTGCATCAGCTGGTTCATAGGCTGCCCGTTTGGCGGCTGCATCCTAAGTCATAGCTGGGCGAGGCCATTCTTCACACTGGGTGCGATTGGCGGAGCAGACAGGAGCTAATGTCTGAAATACCTCTTCCTAAGCAGCATTGGCTCCCTCGTGACTTAAAAGGCCGTACATCGATGGCCATAATCTGATACTTGCTCGGTCTAATAGCTCCAGCTGCCATAAACTGTTGTAATTCTTTTCTCACAATTTGTCATATGAGAGAAGCAATGTCATGTTGGTCTTCCACAATGGCCAAAGGGATTACATTGGGAAGTCTTCCGTCCAACCCTCCTTTGTTGCGTCTCTTCAATTTGCTGGCACCACTTGATGAAGACTTCCGTCTTAGCAAGGTCTTTTATCAGAAGACCTAGGTACCTGTTTTCTGCAATATCCTTCATCAGGTGCGCGATTTTGTTGGCCTGTCATACCCGGGTTAATTATGTTAACCTGGGGTATTGCAGCAATTACGTTGAAAATTGTTGGTAAAAGTTCTTTTGTAAAACGATGTCTCTTTCTATATTTTTGATATCCATTTGTGAGACCAGTTTGCACATTTGTGTGGCTTTATGATGGGGATATCATGCTTTCTTAACTTTTGTGAGTATTGCAGGTTATTGTAGTGAATTTGGCAAGTTACATTGTTGAATACTTTTGAATAAGTTGATGATTTATCTTAACTTACTTTTAGGCATTTACATTGATATATAAAATGGTGAAAGACAGAGAATGTAAAGGTATTGATCAGTTTTATCTATGACACAAATGTTTGCTCACTGGTTGCCAGTAATGTAAATTACTTACATGAGTAAAATCTTCATAGCTAAATATAAGTAGTGTAAAGACTGGGGCAAAACTAACATGAGCACGTAACATGCTTCTTTTGAAATAACAACATACATTACAAATAATTTGAGTAAGACATTATGAAATAATTTTTTTACTTTTTATTTATTTATTCCATGTAGAACAGTTTCTAGTAATTGTGGGATGTATTCCATTTCCTTGTTTTTGGAAGCCAAGGACATTATCCATTACAAATTATGGAAACAGCTGCTAGTGTTTTTATTAGATCTGTGACTAGGCAAAATTCTGAAACATCTTCGTGTTTGTAATTTCAGGTTCCCGTCTCACTGGTGGTCAAACATGAAAAAAGTGCAGTTCAACAATTGGAGGCAGGTCATTTCAGTGTGGACAGAAGAGATGTGGTAAGTATGAACACATTACTGTATCAATAACAAGTTGCTTTCTCAAGACAAGAAGGAATGTAGGACATTTATCTGCCAGTGGGCACTGAATTACATCAGTGGGAAAATTTGGAAATTTCTGCCAAGTCAAAATTTGATCCGGAGTCTCCTGTTTGCTAGGCAGTCACACTGACCACTATTCCGCCAGGACATAGTGATCACCATGGCTGCATGTATTACTCTAGCATGCCACCCCCAAGACTCAAATTTCCATATTATCAACACACTACTCATTTAGTACCCCTACTCATTACTTAAAGCATTTCACTGATTGCAATAAGATTTCAAGTCTGGTGTCCGTCTGCACTGAAGAATGGGTCTCTCACAGCCTTAACCCTAATTACACAAATTGAGTATGCCCTGGGACAACTGTACAATCCAGGGAAAACCTAGAAATTTTTTCATCAGGGAAAATCTGGGAAATACCCAGTATTTTTTTAGAATTACAGGAACTTTTCAATAGTTATTAGTTACATTTTTTTAGGTTTTGCTTGGTAAGAACTGGTACCTTAATGAAAAATTAAAACTAGCCTACTACAACAGAATAATATTGCAGCAATAAAACAGATGTGTCTGATGAAAGCAAAATGTGTCAAGACCTTAGGACTAAGACTATGCAGTCTTTCTTGACTAAAAACTGTTTGTGACGAGTATAACACATTCACATTTGTAAAAGGTCATGAGAAAACTTTGCAATTGGTGGTTTGAGTGGGATTACTGTAATAGTAAATGCTTTGTACACAAGGTGAGTCATTGAGAATTTGTGATAATTTCTTAAATAATAGGCCATTAGCCACTCATCCAAAAATTAATACTTGGAGGACAGCGACTTACAAAAATTTCCAGTGTAGAAGACAATCCATTAGAGGGAGCTAGTTTCAAGAATTGCATATCATATTTATTTTTGTTACGTAACAAATTATCCAATAACAATGATAAAAATTGTAATTATCCTTCAAAAAATTGACAGGAAGGAAAAATAGCCAATCAGGAGTTGCATACAGGCAGCCAATGACTTTTTAAATAATTCTGTATTGTGGTCATTCATTTCTGTGTTTACATTACAGCCTAGCCACATATTCAGAAAGCATGACACATTTGTAGAAAACAGTGATAACTTTTTGACATGCTGTAGCATAAATGTGATTGCTGCTTGTGCCACTTACAGCAATCAAAGCTGTTTTATTGGTATTCTGCCTAAGTGGATAAAAACGAAAATGGAAAAAAGAGAGAGAGAGAGAGAGAGAGAGAGAGAGAGAGAGAGAGAGAGAGACAAAGAAAGAAAAGAAGAAAAGAAAATTAAATGACAAACAGTATCTTCATTGGTGGTCTGCACTTTACTCATGATTGGTTGTTCCACTGATAATTGCATTGTTACAAACAAGCAGTGGCGGAATAAGGGGGGAGGGGAGGCGGACTGCCTCGGGCCTCTTGTCGTGGGGGTCCTCCAAATACCTCTGAAGCAACATTTTTTTTTTTTTTTCTTTTAAGACCGTCACGTGCCTTTCTACCGGGGGGGGGGGGGGGGGCCTCCATCTACATAAATACTCTACAAGTCACATTGAAATGCATGGAATAGGGTTCATCGAACTACTTTTATGATATTTCTCTACAGTTCCATTCTCCAGTAGCTCGCGGGGGAAAAGGAACACCTAAATCTTTCTGTTTCTGATCTGATTTCTCTTATTTCAGTATGCTGCTCATGTCTTCCTATGTAGATGGGTGCTAACAAGATATGCTTGCATTCTGAAAAGAGAGTTGGTGAAAGAAATTTTGCAAATAGATCTTGCCACAATAAATAACACTTTTCTTTCACTTACTTCCATCCCAATTCATCCTTCATTTCCGTGGTACTCTCTCTCCTATATTGCGATAATAAAAATTGAGCTGCCCTTCTCTGAACTTAGTCTACATCTTCCACTAGTCCCACCTGGTGTAGATAGCACAATGTGCAACAATACTCCAAAATAGTACACAAGTGTAATGTAGGCAGTTTCTGTAGTGGAACTGTTGCATCTTCTAAGTGTTTTGCCAATGAAATCTAACCTTTGGTTCACCTTCCCTACAATGTTTTCTACGTATTCTTTTCTGTTTAAATTATTGTAATTGTTATTCCTAGATGTTAAGTTGAATTAGCAGCCTGTAAGACTGATTTATCAAGTAAATCTAATGTAACGGATTTCTTTCAGTGGTCATATGGATGACTTTACACTTCTCTTTATTAAGTGTCAACTGCCATTTTTTGCACCATGCAGATATGTGGTCTAAATCATCTTGCAGTTGCTTTGGATCTTCTGGTGACTTTACTAACCAATAAATGACAGCATCATCTGTGAACAGTCTAAGTGAGCTACTCACTGTGTCTCATAAATTGTTTATAAAAATAAGAAAGAGTATAGGCCCTATAACGCTTCCCTGGGGAGTGCCAGATATCACATTTGTTCTGTTAGATGACTGACCGTCAGTTACAACATACTGTCTCCTTTCTGACAGGAAATCATGAATTCAATTACACAACTGTGGTGATATTCCATAAGCATGCAATTTGATTTGAAAACCCATGTGAAGTACAGTGTCAAAAGCCTTCCAAATATCTAGAAAAAGAGAATCTTTTTGATCCCTTGTCGATAGCACTCATTACATCATGTGAGTAAAGAGCTATCTCAACATTTACTTTTTTATAGTAATACATGTATTTCCAAGTGGACGGGGGCCTCATTTCGTTTTGCCATCACCCCGGGCCTCCGACTGCCTTAGTCTGCCGCTGCTAACAAGTACATTGTAAAAAAAACTCACCTGTACCTTAACTGCATTTTTAACTGAGAAAATTTTTATACCAATGTATTAATCTGTTAATTTTCAAAGGTTTGATAAGTTTTACAGCTCCAAGGGATAGTCAGTTGACATTAACAGTGTATTTCACCAAAGGAAAAGTGTATTTTACCAGGGAAAAATGCATTTTAACTGGGAAATATCCATTAATTTATTTTTCTTGTGTGGTTTTTGTGAGGGGGGGAGAGGGGGGTGTAGACATGGTCACAGCTGCTCGCAGGTGCTATTATCATGCAACATGAACACACGAATATTTATGCTAGGCCCAGGATCTTGCATACTAGGCAGTTGTGCTAATCCTCTACACCACCACAGGTGCACAGCCTTAACATACCTGCAATGGTTATACAAGCACATACTTCACCTGACCCAAAGTCTGTTATCTTCTGCTACTTCGACCATTGCAGTTCTGAGGCTTGCAGCAGGCTCTGTATTCCCACCAGGAGTGTGTTTGTCATGTGTACTGAAACAAGCATCGAACCTTGACAAGATGGAATACAATCTAGAAATGAGACAACGTTCTTGAAACCTATTGTATATGTATGTCATAGCTGCTCTTTCAGATATGTACAAAGAATAGACACAATTTTAGATCCTGTGGCTATTATCAATTAAGACACAATGGAATTTAAAACATTATCTGACATTGGACATTGAATTAAAGCAATTGGGAAGTTGGAAATTTGTGCCAGTTAGGGATTCAAAACCAGGTCTCCTGCGTGTTAGGCAGTCATGCTGACCACTATGTAATTTGGACATAGTGATTACTAAGACCTTCACATACTACTGCAGCACACTTCCTGCTAGACCCAAATTTCCTACATACCCAATCACTACTGATGATGTGCCCTCCCTATTTTACTCATTGCCTATGGTATTTCATTGATTACCATAAGAGTCAAATCTAGTGTGCATCTGCACAGAAGAATGGATGTCTGGCTATATTCACCTAAATTTTGCATATAATAGGTGGTATCTCTTCTATTGGACAGCTCTGAAAGATTGTTTATTTTAATTTTGATTGTGTTGTTTATTTTAATATTGATTCAATTAATGATTTGTTCAAAAATAACTGTTTTGCATTGTTCAAGAGCTGCAGTACATAACACAGCTAGAGATTTATTATCTGTTTAACTGCAGAATGTACTTCTTTCCTATGAGGTACATAGACATTGTAACTCTATATTAGATTTAGAGTTTGTGTGGATCTAATTTTTCCTAGAAAGGTGCTATTGAAAACTCCTCTACACATGTATTTGATCGTTTCTTGGTTGTTGTTACATTGCCTAGATGAGCAGCTTCTCTTAGTTGATTCTATGCAACCTTGGAATTTTGATTGTCTCGATAACTCTTGATTACATTCCACTCTTTAGTTTGCTGACAAGAACTTATTTTCTAAGAAATACACCACTGAATTCACTTTTGATTCTGCCTTTTGCTTTACTTATTCCAAAATTCATAAATACATAACTTCATTGTACCGTGATATTTTAAGCCTACAAGTCGTTTCACATCTAAGAATTTGCTCAAACACAATCCCCCTCTTTCTCACTTGCATGTCCAAATGCTTTTTCTTTGATTTATCTTACATTTCATATAACTAAACATTTGTGAGGAATCATGTTGTTAATGCTTTTATGTACGCTTTCTTTCCAGTATTCTAGTAACCCATCAGTTGCCGGTATCTACAACAGTAATGTGAAAGGATGTTCAGATGAAATAGAAGTTGTATATGAAAGAAGAAAACACGTAAGTGTCCAAATTTTCCATGCATGGGACACATGAAAAGACATGCTGTTTAGTATAACTTCTGTACATTTAAATAATTTTACTTTATATGTATTTTGAAGTAAAGAACTTCCACTGCTTTTTATTATCATCGTACAGCATATGATGTAAAGTCACATAGAGATAAAACAGACATGGAGCGTTGCTGAACTTGTGGGTGAAAATGTGTCATTGGTACATTTTGATTTGCAATGACACAGACTCCACAATATTGTGCCTGCTATGGGGAGTGCAAAAATTTATGTTGCCCTGCACTTGGATCTCCACAGGCTGGTTGTAAGTCATACCCACCTTCATGGTGCAGTGCTGGCAGCCAAAGAAATGACATTAACATTCGACTCTTGGAGACAACATTTTATATAAAAGTTACCTGAAGAGTAAATAACTACTTAATCAGTCATAAGTTGAGCTCCTCTCACATTGCCATACTTTACTGCAGTAAGATTCCTAGTAGCTACATGAAATAAGTTTTTCGATAACTAATGGAAATTCTCCTCTGAGATGTTGAAATATTCTTGAAAGGAGATATGTTGGCTGGACAGTACTTACCTTACTTCTGTACCGCCAACAGTCACACAAGGGGGGGGGGGGGGGGTAGAAACGAAAAGCTTTCGAAAATATTTTCCTTCGCAGGTATGAGAGGAGGGAAGAGGAAGGAAACAGACCCAGCATGTCTGTTAGTGGTTTTATTCCCCTTTGCCTGTTCATTGTATGGTAAGATCTAAAAATATAATTAAATAAAAACTTTTTTTAAAAATGTTGTAACTGTGCACCAATTTTTCCCACTTATTGGAGTGTGTGTTGGGGTGGGGGGATGGAAGTAATGCTTTTATTTATTACTAAAATGTTCTTTGTGTGAAAGCTAATAATTTTGTTATTTTCCTCTTGGCTCTCCACAGCTTCCTCTGATTGGTCAATGCAAATTTTTCTCCTTTTACATATTATATTCCTGATGAATTGACTTTTATTACATATTGTTTTAAATTATAGTGATAATTCTCTTTGTGCTACCTCACATTTTAATTATATGGGAACAATAAAAGAAAAGTGCATAAACGTTTCCTACGTGAAGTAAACAAAGGAAAGATGGTGCACAATTGATGGCCAGGAGCAAGGGAAGTATAACAAAAGCATCTCTAATTCGATATGGGTCATTTGGCCATACCAGGTTTTGCAGGATGCACAGTGTGGTGCAGTCTTACTCTCTGTGTCATGTCTGTCTGTCTGTCTGTCTGTCTGTCAGCCGAATGCTACTGTATCAACACTATGAAGTAAATTGAACAAGTTTCTAATAGTGTTACACATTTAGTCATTCAGCAGATGTGCATCTGCACTATAGTACACAATTAAAATTAATTTTTTTTCCTTGTCATTATTTGCTATGTAAATGGAACATTGTGATTCACAGTATATTAGGTCTTGCTTTCAGAGCTGGCTGCTGTTCTCTTGAATCAGTCCTCTACATTAATGTCAACATTTACAACTGTAATCCACAAATGACCTTAATGTATGTGATGAAGTGTTCTTTGTGTACTACTGTTGTTTCCCCCTTTTCTGTTACATTTTCAAATGGCCAACAAAAAATTTTCTGCCTCAGTGTGAATTATTTGTTGATTGGATTAATATTAGAAGTGAAATTGTTCAACATAAATGGAACTATAAGCTAATAATATGACATGAGTTTTATCAAAATAAGTTGGCTGTTGTTATGGCAGAGTAAGATAGCATTCTTCATAATTGTGTGATGGTTAACATAACTTATGCACACATTGCTGATTATTACAATAAATTTCAGAATGTTATTTTGCACTATACTGCTGAAGGAGGAGATGATTTACCCTAAATTCTGTGTACACATTTGGAATATTCTATAATGTGGTGAAATATCTAGACATGACATTGCAGAGTGATACAAAATGGAATGTTCATATAAGGATATTTCTGAGAAGGCAACTTTACATTATTTTTATTGGGAGAAATTGGAAAAGATATGATTCATTTATACAGGAGGTACTGTATAGAAAACTAGTGTGTCCTATTCTTGACCCTTTCTTGTGTGTTGGGATCCCCAATAGGTGAGATAAAATTAAGACATGGAACCAATTCAAAGGCAGGCTGCTAGATTTGTAACTAATGGGTTCAGTCAATATGTGTTATGTGATGCTTTGAAAACTGAATATGAATCCCTGGAAGGAAGAAAACACTATTGAGGACACTTAGTGATCTGATTTCAGAAGAATTTCCCTGCTACCAACATACGTTCTTGCATATAGACCTTGAAGATAAATTAGAGAAGTTATGGTTTTGCAAGATTTGATTATATTGTGGTATTTTCCTTCACTCCATTTGACAGTGGGACAATAAAAGAAATAACTAGTAGTTGTTTCAGGTACCATATTCTGTGCACCTTATGGAAGCTTGCAGGCTATCTAGGTTTTTTTAGATGGTGAGATTCAAAGTAAAGGCCATCAGCAGTCTGATTTTTTTTACACTGATGCCTGCTCACTCATCCCCAGCAATGTAAAATACGTATTAAGTCTTCCAATTTAAATTTAAGTAGTATAGTGGCTTAGAGAGAACTAACATAAATACATCACATGCTTGTTTTGATCTAACAACATACAATATCATAGGTTTGATGACACTCACTATATGAAACAATATTTCTTTGTATAAAAGTACATGTCTTAATACCTGCAAGAATTCGATTATATGGAAATTCTCCAAAAGAGAGAGAGAGTACTTAGCTTTTTGCTGTACCACCAATAGTTACACACAGAAAAAAGGAGGAAAATAACAAGTTTTTGAAACTGTGTTCCTTCTTCAGGTGCGGAGAAGGGAGGAAAAGAAGAAAAAAAGGAATGGGAAGGAAAAGGCATGAGGATGGTGTTTGAGGATTGTGGAAGTCAGAGTTACTGTATAGTAGTACTGAGCCATGCCATATACAGGGTGTTTCACTAACTGTGTTTGCCTCTGTAACTTATAAAATAATAGGTGACGGGAAATTTTAATGCGATAGGTCAACACAAGAAATGTTACACTTTCTGCAGAGCTATGATCATAGTTTATTGTATCATTTTCCAAAGAGTTACAGCACAAAGATATAATTTTTTTAATGGAACAATAGTTTTTTCTATCGTGCATTGGATTCATTGAAACCAGCTGCGCCCAAATCAATTTAAACTACATGCCTATCACTGTTAGTTTCGGAGCTACAACCCTTCAAAATTTAGGGGGCAGAGGCTATGACAGCGTAGCTGACTGGCTGGTGGTCATGAGACAGTGGGCCGTGCCCCAGGGGATAGCCACTCAGCCAGTCAGCTACGCTATCGCAGCCTCCGCCCCCGGAACTTTGAAGGGTTGTAGCTCCCAAACTAACAGTGATAGGAGTGTAGTTTAAATTGATTTGGGTGCAGCTGGTTTAAACGAATCCAATACATGATGGAAAAAACTATTGTTCCATTTAAAAAATTATATCTTTGTGGTGTAACTCTTTGGAAAATGATACAATAAACTATGATCATAGCTGCACAGAAAGTGTAATGTTTCTTGTGTTGACCTACCGCATTAAAATTTCCCGTCACCTATTATTTTATAAGTTACAGAGGCAAACACACTAAGTGAAACACCCTGTATATATATAACCAGAGAGGAAAGATCAAGCAGTAAAGAGAAGAAAATAAAAGATGAGTGAACTGAATGATGCTGAGGGGTGTAGGGGGGAAAACGTTTGTGTGGTGTGTGTGTGTGTGTGTGTGTGTGTGTGTGTGTGTATTTGTTTACCTTCCTTTTTGTCCCCTAAGGTAAGTCCTTCCACTCCTGGGATTGGAATGACTCCTTTTCCACTTACTTAAAACCTGTATCCTTCCCTTTCTCCTCTCCTTCCTTCCTCTTTTTCCTGAAGAAGATGCCAGTGGTGGCAAAAGCTAGAATGTTTGTGTGTTTTATGTTTCTATTGACGAGCCTGTACTTTAGGTAAGTCAAAAATCTTTATTTTATACATTATTTCCCATCAGGAAAGTCTCCTTCTATAATATTTATATATGGCATGGCTCAGTACTATTACACAGTATCTCTGACTTCCACAATCCTCTAACACCATCCTCATGACCTAGGTCGTGAATTACCTTTTCCTCCCTTTCCCATTCCTTTTTTGTTCTTTTTCTCCCTTCTCCCCACCTGAAGAAGGAACACAGTTCCAAAATCTTGATATTTTCCTCCTTTTTTCTGTGTGTAACTATCAGCGGCACAGCAAAAAGGTAAGTACTGGCCAGCCAATCTATCTCTTTTGAATAATAATTTACCTACAAGAATTCCATGTCCTATAGCTTACTAACCATTGGCATATTCCCCTACCAGTTATGAAAAATGGCTGCTAGAGTTTCTATTTCACCTGTCACAGAGTATAATTCTGAGGATTGAAAAATACTACCTGAATTTTATTTCAGGGGCCAACCCGTTCAAAGATAAAATGTGAAACTAGTGCTGTTCAACAGGAGGAGGCAGGTCATTTTAGCGAGGTCACCAAAGAAATGGTAAGCGTGTGTGTCAGATGAACATGATAGTAGTGAATAACATACTGTTGGCTTATAAGTTGTTTCAATCTCTTTTCTTAATTGTTGACTTTGTGATTTAAGTATCTTTCTGGCATCACTAAAAATTTAAAAAAAAAATAATTTTCATATTAGACATATTTTCTCTGGCACTAGAACATTTACTCACATGAATGAAATTATAGAAATGACAGTACTACTATAAAAAGTTTTCTGGAAAGTCTTAATTACAAGGTTATCAAATCTGCAAAACTTTTCCTAACTTACAATTATTCCATGAGCCTTCATATTAAGAAAAATGAATAATAGCAGTAATAATAATAATAATAATAATAATAATAATAATAATGCTGGCACATTTCTTCAGAAAATGATTGTGCAAAGTTGAATAACTCCTGTAATATTCACTAATAGTAATCATAAAGCTTTCAGCTCTACATTGAAGTGAGTATAAGACAATAGCTTCATCAACGTAAAAGAGTTAATTGTGTGTGATATGAACAGGCAGTTATTGCATTGTATTTAAGGAAAAGGGGGGGGGGGGCTGTGTTAAATCAGTTTGACATTGAGACTATATAGGTTTCTTTTCTGCAGATAATTAGCTGATTTGAGGCTACTCCACTATCCTTCTGGTTTTCAGACAGACAGGTTTAGGCAAAGAGCAACATATATCTTTATTATAACGTTTGAGATTTTTTCATGATTTACAATAACAATTAGACACGAGACTATCACAACCAGTTTTACAGGCAATCATTCCTTCATCATAGCTGACATATGTGCTGAAGAACGATGTTGATGGAAACAGAATCCCTCTTGATCTACTTGTACAGCCAATAGGATCAAAACATTACACATGATATGAATACTCCAATATCGGGTGTCACAGATATAGAATGCCTACCAGAGGCCATTGACCTGGACTCCCAATAGGGGTCCTTTCATTTCCGCATGCAATAGTGCTACACTCAGCAGAGGGCATCACCATCTCGCCACACCGCTCCACAGAGGCCAGTAGCACTCCAACCAGTCACTATTTAGGCAAATGCAAAGCACATCACGAGTCAGTTCTGTGCTCGTGTTTATACAGCTTGCATCATATCAAATCATGATTATGCAGTTTATGTGGCTATCTACTTGTCATTCTCATCATTGCGCTTGTCTTTGTTTTTTGTAGTCTGCTGTTGTACATTCTTCAGGCGACTTAGTGTCTTCCTGTTAGTCTCTGTTATTTTCTAGTCCCTGTGAGTCATTGCATGCACCATATGGGGTTTCCTCAATGTAGTCCACTTGCAGGGACCATTTTCCACTGGCGTTTCTACCATATAATGGTTTTTGCATGCTTCTGCTCTGCTGGTGCTCTCGCGGCACCAACATCAAAGTAATCATGGACATAGCATTTAGTGACAAGGTAAAAGGAAGTTGTTCAGCAGTATGGAGGACAACCTTATTTTGCTTTCAGGACAACAGCAACAGCTCATATAGCAGCAGCAACTCCAGTTGGACTGGATTCAAAAGTCCCTTCAGTTGCAGACAGAAAAACTTTGATCACTGAAGGGTCAGTCACAACAGGTCCCAGCACCTTTGACTAGCGAGGCTCCCATATGACCTTCCTCATTTCCACTCTTAAGTGATGCCATGGAGGACTGGGATAGTTACTTGCACAGGTTTAAACATCATTTCGTGGCATTTCAAATCACAGATGATACATTGCAATGCTCATTGTTTTTATCTTGGGCATCACCAGACACATTTCTTCTGCTCCGTAAGTTGCACCGTTGTTTGATCCTCTTGCTCTCTCCTTCCAGGGGATACTTGTCTTGTTGATGAATTATTAATCCCATGTGGTTGCTTCCAGGCTTAAATATCATTAATACCACAAATAGCTTGGACAGTCATACCACTCCTGTGCGATGGACTTACAAGGTCTCCGCCGCAAATGCGATTTCGTGTGCACTAATCCGAACTGCAAAGCTTCCTATGCACACTCCTTGATTTATAATATTGAAGTTGAACTCACACTGGATCTGGATGTTCACACTGCAGCATTGAAATTGGATAACCCATCATTACAGTATATTATGCTCATTGCACATTCGTTTGAAATTGCTCAGGCTGCAAACAAATGACTCATGATGAGACCACAAGTTACGGTGGTCAGTGCACTGCCACCCACTCCAGCTGTGTACTGCAGGCATAGGATGGCCCCTAGGTTACAGCACCATTGTGACTTGTCCTTGTCGGGCGTCTCTATGACTAAGGAGCTTTTGATTGCCTCTTATTGCAGACCTAGAGTGTTGCTTCCTTCATGCCTACAGTGTTTTTCCACTCACTTCAGAGCAGATTATCTGGATCACTGGGGATCCTGCACACTGTGTGGCAAAGAGGGGCCTCTGCAATTGGTGCATCACAAGTACCCTTCTCCAAACCATGAGGTCAACATTATCAGTGCATGCCTTGCAGTCAGTAGTCCCAACAAACTACAACTTCATGCAAAAGCTCTTTCTAATGCTTCACATCCACAATCAGGACATACAATTTCAGGTGGACACTGGAGCCTCTGTCTCTTTGATCGAATTGGCAACTAATGTACGACTGTGCGCTCCAGAGTTATCTCCACTTTAATGGCATTTAGCAGCGTATGGAGACAGCTCCATTCCCTTGGAGGTCAACTATATGTCACAACTGCTTACAAGCACGTGACATAGCCCTTTACATTATTGGTCGTTGAACACCCATCAGCCACTAACATTTTTGGCCTGGACACTTCCCAACTGTTTGGACTTTCAATCTCAGATGAATTCAAGGTCGTATCCACAGTAGTCCTCCTCCAGGAGCTAGATGACCTTTGCTCGACTTTGGCAACTCTCTTTAAACTGGATCTGTGGTGTGCCACTTTACCTTTCAGCCGAAAGCCACATTACATTTTTATCATGCCTGACCCATTACCTATGTTGGTAAAGCAGTAACTTGATCTCCTCCAAGCAATTGACCTTATTGAGCTAATCAGTTATAACCCTTGAACTAAACACTTTCATCATCAGAAAACAAAGTGATTCACTTTGAGTACGTGGGGATCTCAAGGCCACAATCAATTCTCAATCATAGCTTTGAAACTTATCCTACTCCCCATCAGGAAGAACTTCTCAGAAAACTAACTGGAGGGAATATTTCTCAGAGATCGACCTTGCAGATGCTTATCTTCAGTTGCCTTTAGATGAGGAATCCCAGAAAATGATGGTTATCAGCACTCCTTTTTGGCTAAATAAGTACAAGTGACTCCTTTTCGGCATTGCCTTGGCTCCTGCTATTTTCCAATGATATCTGTAGCACCTGATACAACATGTTCCCTCTTGAGTTAATTATCTGGATGATGTCATTGTTACTGGAACCTCCCGCTGAGAGCATGTGCGCAATCTCTGTAGATTGTTAATTACTCTACAGGAT
The DNA here is from genome assembly GCA_026315105.1 of Locusta migratoria. Taxonomy (NCBI): domain Eukaryota; kingdom Metazoa; phylum Arthropoda; class Insecta; order Orthoptera; family Acrididae; genus Locusta; species Locusta migratoria. The sequence continues at coordinate 511,419,046 of CM048755.1, forward strand.
GCATTGGAGAAATGTAATTTTTGCGAACCAGAGGTAGAATATTTGGGCTACTGATTCACCAAAGAGGAAATCAAGCCCACCGATCATAAAATCACTGCAATTGATAATGTTCCCCATCCAGGCAACTTATCGGAACTGCAGGTAAACACCTGCAGTTGGGGAAAGTAAATGTCTACCTCATGCAGCTCATGTAGTACAACCCTTTAATCACTTGTATAAAAAGGGGGGTACTTTACAAGTGGGCCCCTGCCTTTGACCAGGCTTTCTCCCAGCTGAAAATGATGCTGAAGTCAGCCCAATTGTCTCAAGCCTTTCTCTCCTGAACACCCTTTGGTTGTGGCAGCAGATGCATCTGCCTATGGCATTGAGGCAGTTTTGGCATGGCTCTGAACAGTCAATTGCATATGCTTGTAAGATGCTGACTCCGGCTCAGACCAATTACAAATTCATGGTCGTGTTAGCGATAGTGTTTGCCATAAAAAAAAGTTCCATGTTTCTCTATTTGGGACAAAATTATCCTTAATCACTGTACAAAAATGATAAACCTTTAGTTAAGCTATTTGGAGGGCATTCCAACCTCCCAGAATGAATTGTCAATCCCTTCAGTGCTGGGCACTGTTTCTCAGTTCCTACAACTACACCATCCAGTATGAATCCACGGCATAGTACTGTAATGTAGATGTTCTGTTGTGTCTACCAGCTGGTGCCAATCATGAATTTGACCGACAGGAAGACTTCTGCTTCTGTATAGACACTGCACAACAACATACTCTAGATGGTTTCCCCATCACAACTCCACACGTCACCACTGCCACCCATCAGGATCCCACCCTGTGGCAGGTTCTACGCAGTGTGAAACATGGATGACCAACCTACTTGACTGTGGTTGACAAATGAACTCAACCCCTCAAAACATTTGTCTGTACCTCGACTTTGTGAGCCCATCTTTGGGATTGATGTAACTACTAGTTGTGGATGTATACTCAAAGTACCCCTGTGTTGTACGAATGCCATCCACAACAACACATGCTACTACCACAGCCTTGGCTCAGATTTTGGCTATCAAAGGATTGCCTCACACTTTAGTTACAGACAGTGGATCACAATTTACAGCATCTGCTTTCCGACAGTTCTGCGAGGCCAATTGTATAAAACATGTACTCAGTTCACCAATCCACCATCCTTCAAACAAAGGAGCAGAGTGTCTCATTAGGACATTCAAACAGCAAATGAAAAAAGCTGTTGATCCCTCAATGACTATGTTGGCTCTCGTTCTGTTTTTGAGCACATACTGCACCAGACTAATTGACAGTCGTAGCACTGCCAAACTCCATCATTGGCAGCAACTGCAGGCCCTGCTGCACCTGCTGACGCCACAATCCTCAGCACCCCATTCCCGAACCACATGGCATTAGGTGCCTGGCACACATTTGAAACTGAATCACTTTTTATTTATAACCACTAGTTTGAATAACAGCTATTATGGCCAATTTGGGGGCTCACAATCTACTACACAGTGAGAAAAGGATAGCACAAACTGAACTAAAGTAAACCACATTTAGTCCATACAGTACTAGTGCAGTAAAGTAAAACCTAACAGAGCAGTTCACAGTCAATGACGTGTAGAAATCTCACAGACACATAACAGATCATGACATTAACACAATTTTATCAAAGTGAACAGTGGATATAATTGAGTATAGTGGTACATTGCCAGACATGAACGGCACAAGTTGTTACTCACTTTGTGTCTAACCTAATTCTTGACTTTTACAGCTATTTATAGATTGGCATAATTGTTTATAAAATGTCTAGGTCAGAAATTGACATTTGAATTAAACTACATGTTACTATTAGAACTTTATTTACAGCAATTATCATTCAGCAGAAAATTGATAAAGTGTGTGGACCCAATTGTTGTTCTACATTGGAGTTTCCCATTCCTATGTGATTGGCAGCCATATTAGATAAAATAATTTATTGTATAAAATAATTCAACTTTTTAATTAGGTCATGAAACGATTAATGTGGTATATCAAAAGAAATAGAAAAATAGTGGCAACAAAAATATGAAGTCAAAATCCAGAATCTAACAACAGTTTAAGAGTAACTGACCCTGAAAGTTATTACCAGTATAAATCTTTAATCATGATTGGGGGCCAATTATAAAATCCATGATAAGTGCCAAACTGCTGTTTCGAGGAAATCACAAATACCTTCCAGGAAGCATTAATTTTTAATATCATTATTTTTTATAGTGGAAAACAAATGAAGACAGTTAATGTATAAACATTTTTTGGAGTAAAGTTACTGTAAAACAATTAACAACAACAACAACAACAACAAAAGAATTCTAAGGGAACAAAACAAAACCAGGGCTATGTGCCAATGTCTCTAACCTAGAAATGGGGCTAAGTCCACTATGTATATCTGTAAATACACGGGTGTAGGAATAATAATAATAACAATAATAATTTTACTATTATAATAATCTGGAAACTACTGTTTACAGTTTTTCTATAATAAATGTATTTTGAAAAGTCAGTCAGGCCTACAGAAGTGCTGTGATAGTGAACAAAATAGTTACATAACAAAGAAAAAATCAAACAAGTTAATGTGTTCTTAAAGGTTCAAAAGTAAATGCCTTTTACAAAGTGTAAAAAGTTACATTTTGTAAGAATTTACCACTATATTATAAACAAAATATTACAATGTTACAGTCTATAAACTGCTGATTTTGGTCAAACAGTTTGTTTTCTTGTCTGAGATAAGGTATCATTTTTTTTAAGTCCTCCATCTTTTCATTTTTCAATCTGGTTGTTAGTTCAAGCTGGGGTAGATTTAATCCTTTTATGATTTCCATCTTCACACCTATTTTGAATACATTCGTTTGTGTCTATGTTTCAACTACATTAAAATTTTTTTGTAAACACTTTTCCTGGGTTGGTTTTGGAAACTTTGAGCCAAACGATCTTGGAAATTTCTAGCTTTTTTTGTGTTGAGGTGTTCTTTAGCTACTTTGGAGAAGTCACAAAAATCATCACTGTTCATCATAGTGGTCAGAAAAGGATTTTTTGCTATTGGCATTACACAAAACTCTCAGAAGATCCAAAGGAACCTCACATTTTTCTTTCTTCAATTAGAGCAAAGTCTTGGGCACAGGTTAAGTATGAGTATCCAGAGACGACAAACTTGTGGTGAACTTCATCAAAGACATCATTACAGACCAAGTATATCCATAGGAACAAAACAATCTATTTTTGTTTTGGCCACAGCTGTTGTCAGACCACACTTTTTTTTTTTTTTTTTTTCCTGGCTAATTTTATTTTTAATCGCCCATAACACACAGCTCGCTATTTTGTTGCCTCCCCGCCACTCATACCCTCATGCCAGAGAAATATAAAACCTTTATTATTATCTGCCATATGCAACCCCAAATTGTAACAAGAAAGTTGAGGAAAATAACAGATTTGGCAGTGTGACAATGTTGGCAAAAAGAAAACCTGTTGTAAATCTATTGATACTGTGCATGTATCACTTGTAGGAGTGGTATAATCTACATGATTAAGCCACAGCTCTATTGGTTAAGTCATTAAACATTTTACTTTAAAGCAGATCACATGTGTTTCAGGTATCTTTCCTTGGGCGGTGAAATCTCAGTTTAGGAAAGTTTCCTTTCAGTACCTGTTTGTAGTACAAATATCTAATGTTTGTGTTTCGATAAAGTGCAACAAAAGCCTCATACATTCTGCTTCAATTTAAATCTTGGCTTAAAAATAGAAGGGAGAAGCCCTTGAGTAATGACTTTCTTCATTGGGGAATCTTTCAATGTGTTCAACAATATGTTTTACATCATCAACTGTATATTTCCATTCTTTGTTTTTATTTCCCCTACATTCAATGTATGTAACATCACCACTCTTTTTTGCTTTTATCAAGGTTTCCACTCTTCACTTGGTAATTTTGTGTATTTCCAGAAAGTTTTTCTTGCAAACTTGAAAATGTCCATCTTTATCAGGAACTGTATAAAAAAACACTAACCTGTTTTTGACTCTCCTCGGCTTCCTCGTAAAAACCATGACGTCTTCTTCTAACATTGCATACACATAAGTTTCTCATCAAATAAGAGTTTTGCTTCACATTATCACCTAGTTTGTAAAACTGATTGAGTACTTTTAATTTTTGCTCAAATGCAATGTCTTTACATTGATTTCGGCACCGACATGAAACCTACAACAAACAAACACTGGAATTAGAGGCACTAAATAATTTGCGACTGCCACGAATAACCTGTTTTACTCTGCATGCAGTTTGCATAATCTAAACATAGGTTAGCTTAAAACACCACAGAAAAATCATAATCGAGCGAAGCTCTTCAAAAAATTCTTAGTCCTAAGATGTTAAAGTTATCATACACACTTACCTCATCAGGTGTAGGTTGATTTTGAGGTACAGTATCTTTCTTATTCTTCTCATATGGTTTTCCCTCGGGTCTTAGCTTTTTATTTATTTGGGAAACACTGCCTGTATTCCTTTTCTGACATTTTATTATTTCATCCATCATATAAAACACAATAGTAAACAGAATAGACAGGACTAATCACTGCAACTCGAACACAATCAAACGTCAAACTAAAAGCAACAGCACTGGCATAGCCCAGATTTTGTTTCAAAACAGGTGGCACTTAGCACCTGTCGCATTCTGGTGGCAGTGTTTTAAACTACTTCCACATGGATTACATTTTCTACTGACGAAGGTTAGGTACATAGCCCATGTTTTGACAATAAAAAGAACTTTTTCATTTTTGGTTCTTAGCCCGGATTTTATAATCAGTCGATAATTATTGCACAAGGTAACTATTTTTGGATGATTCCAGATACCTTACCATAACCAGTAGGAGCTCAGCTGTACAGGGGTACGTGTCGTCATACTGAAATATGCCAATATCAGCACTCAAAATATGATGAGGCGAGCTGGTACTAAACTTTTAATTGATAATATTTCATTATTAACATGATCCCTGACGACTTGAATAATTATCATACTGAGTTGAGTTACTACTGTTGCAAAGGATATACTGGATAATACAATTACATAGGAAAAGCTTATTTACCTATTTACTGTTTTTGTGTAGTTACTGTGCATACTGTTAACATTTATACCTGAGTGTATGAGAATTAAAACAAATTAATGTTGTAGTGATAGATATTGAAACAGATACAGAGTGGGAGGTGGTAACCTTTCTTTGTTACATGTTCTGCTAGTCCTCCGTCAGCAATTGCGCTCAAGTCATTGCGGACACAGTAAATACGATGGGCAGAACATAGTCAACTAATTATCCTATAAAGCATGACAAGTTATAGCATATGTGCAATCCATATACAGCAAGCCAAACAATCACTCATCACCAATGAAAGGTCATTTTTCATTACACCATGGATTAAAATGAATACCCACAGCCTACATACTTTGCTGGACAACCATTTGCTGTTGAAAACACCGATTCTTTAGAAAATATTACAGTGTGAGTCACAGTAGATACTTCATCAGAAGTCAGTGATCATAATGGAGCATCTTCTCTAGAGCAACATTTTTGCTTTTGTAGTCCAGATTCACCAAGCCAGTGCTGACCTATATCAAGTCCGCAATGAAACACAGTAGATTGTTTCAACGGCGTCACATTAAAAAGGATTTTAGTCATTATGTGTTGAAAAGTGTGTTATCCTGGACTGGTTTGTTACACAGTGAAGCCCAATTCTTATACAACACTTGATTCTCATTTATCATTGTGTATATGTACTCAAGAATGTTGCATCATGTCCCAGCCTCAACACTGTTAAATTTTTTTTCCATCCAAAGAGTACTGATTTTAGCACAAATATTCTGTTGACGACAAAGCTTGGCTCATATACATAGTGGCTTTACACAAAGGACAATGGTTCAGGTATCTGACCTCATATTTTAGAGTGTCACTCTTTAGTAATGAAACAAATGTGTTGACAGAAATAATTCACAACACTCGACCAGCAATCAGCAAAGCAGGATATTTTCAGCAGATTCGGTGATGCTCTGAGAAATTACTCCAGAATGAGAACTGTTTCAGTTCAGGTGCCCCTACAAGCAAAATACGCAGCTAGTTTTCAACCAAAAAAAGAAAAAAAGAGAGAGAGAGAGAGAGAGAGAGAGAGAGAGAGAGAGAGAGAGAGAGAGAGAGAGAGAGAGCAGAATAATAATTTCAGCTAGAGAGTTAGTACAGCAATTAAGAATTTACTGACCAGAACATAGTCGAATCAAATTGTGCACAATGACATTTTTTAAAATTTGTACATGATAGTTTAAAGTATTTAATAAAACTAAAATTTGCTTTAGACAATAATTACGGAATAATTAAATGTAATATGCTAAAGTGGTGAACTTTCACAAACATTGCTTTTGAGATGTTCTTAATCATTCTGTGTTTAAGGTTATTGAAATAAACAGGAGAGGGGTAGGGAGATAATTGGGTGCTGTTCTGTTTGTCAAACTATTGTAATAATTTATTATTATTATTATTATTATTGACAAAATATTGGTATTAATTTTCCCCAATATATCAATATTAAAATGCCAATATTAAGTGTCAATATTATGTATATTTTTACAATTTTTGATAAATTTTTGTGACTCTTTAGTATAATTTTTCATTCACTTGTCTTGAAATTTTTGAGCCATCAGTATATCCAATATTTCTCTTTTGACTGTGTGTAGCAAATATAGGTAGCAATTGCAGTGAGGAGGAACAGGGAGGGGGAAGGTTTCAATGGAATAACAAGACTTCTGACATGAAATTGTACACCAGTTGTGTACACATTGCCATTCTTTATAAACAGTTGCCTGAATATGTCAGACAAAAATCTAAATCACAAAAGGGTGGAGATGTGTGAAAGGAAATACTGATATAATTGTTGCTCAGCACAACCAAAAGAAACTACAGTGTTCAGCTTCACTTAACATTTTTGACATTAAGACTTCTAGATTCCTGATATTGCCAACAATGAAAACACCGGGCAGTTAATGAAAAGTGTTTAGGATGAATCTGGTGCAGGATGAATCCAAATGACGTACCCATCAGACACTTTCGTTGTGCCTCTTACATGTAGCTACCATTGTTAACAAAGTGGTTATCACCAAGTGTGACCATTCATCTTTTCCTACAGTGTAATTTTATTTGCGGAGTGTAATCATGTCATCTGCAGTGCATTTGTCTGTGGAAGTTTTTCAAGAAAGTAGACATGAGAAGCATTTCTTGTAATTTATGTGGAAAGATACCACATAATGTGTTCTTGAAACTTAACATCCATATTGCCGCGAGACACCACGTAAACCGACTGCCAGTGTGGCGCAGGTGATAGCGTCACCAGTTGCGGTGCTGAAGGTCGCCGGTTCAATCCCATCCACCAGCAAAAATTTATTTCTTTGTAATTAACAATTCCAGAATGTTCTACATCTTTCTTATGTTCACTTGTAAATTCTACTTGTTTCTTCTGTTAACTGTTCTTCTAATTTCTGGTACATTCTGTCCGTGTATAAATAGCAGAGCACTCTGCCCGAGAGGCAATCAGTGCTGCGTGTCTGTTAAGTTCGCAATAAACCTGCTTTCAGTATAAGTGCTGTGTTCAGCCTGCCTTCGAAGTCAAGCCTTTTTCCATTTCAACGTGACATTATGATGAAAGACAAACTTACCTGCCAAGTTCCAGACATGAGAATACTTAAAGGAAGACTCAAAAGTTTTGTCTTGGCAGTGATTGCACTGTGTAAAACATTTTGAATTTTCTTACAATAGGGTGGGGGAAAAATAAAATTATTTCATCATGTAGCTAATTAAAAGTTAAGAAAATAAGCTATGAGATGTTAACTGGAAGTAAATATTACATGACAATGCACCACATACACAGTTGTTAACTAACTACACAACAATCGAGCAAAAGAGTATTGTAATACAAGTATTCCATCTGCACAAAGTCCCAGTAATAACTTAGTGTAAAAATCTATAAGTGTTTTTCTTTCAATTATTGTTCTCAGGGGAATAGGTAGGCTGCTAGCTTATTAATGTACAGAATATCTAATAATTAATCAACATTTAAATAGACAGCTTTAAAACCAACAGTTCATGTTATCATACTAGCATCATTAAAAAATTTTCATATATACTGTGGAAAATTATCTGCATATCACTAGAACAAGAGAACTGGTTTCCGCATACTGTGTGCCTCTTTAGCAAGGAGGATGGGGAGGGGGGGGCTAACTGTTTCATCTTAACAGAGAATGAAACTTGTGCACCTGTATGTGGAAAGAATACAGAAAGAGATTGACCATTGTGATGCTGTAACTTCAAGCAAAACTTCCGTGTTAAAGGTCTATTCAATGTATCTATAACTAATAAGAGACTATTCTATTTCTAGGAAAGATTTTGTGTTTTCTTCAGTAAGATGTAGAATACAGATATGATTCACATAAATGCTGTACTAGACTTAGACACTTATTATGCTTTTGCACCACAAATGGTTCTGCTGTCAAGTATTAATGCTTAATGACATTTGAATTCCATGACATTTGTTGCATTTGGTGGTCAAACAATTCTGATTAACAAATTATACTACAATCTGATTAACATACATTTTCAACTACTGTTAATTGTGTTTTACTTGACATTAAAGTTTCTCTGCATATTGAATGTTCAGTTAAATTTTATCAAATATAATGAACAGCATGTTATTCTATGTTGTAGGAATCTTCGACTACTGTACATTCAGAGAAAACTATTAAAAATGAAGAAGAAAAATACAGTGTTACGGATACACATGCCTCGGTGAGTGTTTTAAGTTACAAAATCACTAATTTTGCATAATTTAGTACTTGATGTTAAATATAAGGAGAGTTGTTGAATTAAAATTTGTGCTGTGCCCAGGTTGCAAACCCAGGACCTCCTGATTACTAGACAGACACTTTAACAACTCAGTTAACACAGCCTTATGGATAATGTGACTACACGAACAGTCTTATAGCACATCTCATTTCACAAAACATACTTTAATTATGCCTGTGTTCCCGTATGAAATACATATCAAAGTTACCAAGGCTCTCCAATATAGGAATAGTATGCCAGCAATGAACATGAATGGGAACAGTCCCGCCTTCTACCTCTGCCAGAGGTGAGATAAATATTAACAACAATTCAATTCTCTGAGACATATATTCTCATTATACCAAAGATATTGAATAGCTTTGATATGATGAGACAGTATGTCTCAGGGAAGTGAATTATTGTTTCTACTTAGTACATGTTCATGATAACAGCACAGGCTATAGCAACTCTTTCCTAATGATCTAGTAATCCTTTAGCAGATGTGATTTAGTCAAAAGGAACAGCAGTTGGTAAAGTATAACTAGAGATGATGTACTACATATGTGCAAACCAAATGACTATTAAAGTTGATGTGCAGAACCTGTGAGACTGGAGACACTCCATTTTTATGAAAAATTTCATCCACCCAATTCTGAAGATAGGAAGAGCAGATATGTGTGAGTAGTATAGCACAATAATTTTAATCGTTCATGTATCGGAACTACTGACAAGAATAATATGTATGTGGTCTGGGTCAACCAGGATATCAATGAAGAATATGGATTTTTGTTTGTGTTTCATTTTATTTTTTATTATTACTATTTTTAAATGGAAAATTGTGTGTAAAAACTGGATATTGTTTAGGATTTCAGAGATTTTCGTCATTTTAGTTTTCAGTTAATTTTTTGTAATTTTGACTGGAACAACTGATACTCAAACAGAATTTTATTTTAGCCAACTAATGAAGAATATTACTGCAACAATAAATGAGACTAACATCAAAATTAAACTGTAGCAGCAAATAAAATGCACCATTTATGACAACAAAATACAAGCAGGTGGCTAGGACAAAGACTAAGCAATACTTCATAACAGAAAACTGCTTTTGATAAGTGCCAGATGTTGTTGTTGTCACATAGTTCAGAGCATACCATAATTTAATTTGTGTGAAATTTTGTTGCCAGTCAGTTCCTTAATTTTAGTTAGTGCTTATGTTTTTAAGAGGTTTATTCTCACATAATTGGCAGATTTCATTTGTGCTGCAAGCTACGTAATTTAGATATCATCTTGTCACTTCCTTATTTTGTGTTTCACTTTCAGAAAGCTTTTATTCCTGTGTGTTTGATAATAGTGTATTCCATAGATTTTCTTGTTTATTTTGAAAACCACCAGAGACAGTTTCGTTGTTTTTGACAATATAGTCACCATTGACCACAGTTCATTCATCCGCCAACTGCCTTTATTAATGTACTGGACTAGTTAAAAGTTGATTATTTACTTTTCTACTCTCTATAGTTAATTGTATCGATATGATGGATAGGATATGTGCCTGCTATGTGCGGACGCAGGAAGAGTTGACCGCATTTCGTGAACAGCTGAGTGCGCTGTTGTCTACACTCAACCATTTACGGCTGCTGTCTCAGGGTGCAGCGGTGGTGGAGAGTCTGGTGCATTGAGTGGTGCACCTCATGTGTCTCATGCTTCGCCCTCTGTCAAGGCTGTTAAGGCACCTTCAGGTGTACCAGACATGGTCGAGCCACCCTTTCCGCAAGGGAAGTGGTGGGTTGAACTGCGTTCATGTCGCTCGAGGTGGAAGGCAAGTGTGGAGGATGGCCGTCTCACCAGGTCCGTTCAACCTGTGAGTGGATGAGTTTCCACTCCTTCAGCAGGGTCCGAGCAGGTGCATGGGGTGAGGGACTTATTAGTTATTGCAAGGTCTAATGTTAGGTGCATGATGGAGCCCCTTAGGCAGATAGAGATCCGGAAAGAAGTCCCAACATGCACTTGGTGTGTATGCCACGAGCCCTCATCCGAGATGTGAAGGCGGCCTTGCTGACAACTATCGAGCATACGGGGTGTGATCGACTGCAAGTCGTGGCTCACATTGGCACCAATTACACTTGTCGCTTGGGTTCTGAGAACATCCTCAGTTCCTATGCACAGCTGGCAGAATGGTGAAGGCTGCTGCCCTCCCTCGTAGGGTGCAAGCAGAGCTGTCAATTTGTAGGCTAGGCTCTAGCTCTGATGAGCAGTCGCCTGTCAACATTCAAACAGCGAATTCAGGCTGCATTCAGCACAAAAATTTAACTATAAAATATTAGCTGTAAACTTTCAAAGCATTGGAAACAAAGCTCTCGAATTTGCCACACTACATAGAAATTATTGTGCTCAAATAGTTTTAGGCACCAAAAAATGTGGAAAGTTCAGAAATATTTAGTGAGACATGGAATGTATATCGGAAAGAGAGATCAGACACAACTGATGGGGGAGGTTCATTGCCGTGGACAAAGATATTGTTTTTACTGAGATCGTGGTTGAAAGTAACTCTGAAGTTATCTGGGTACATATAACAGGTCTAAGAGAAGTAAAGTTAATAGTTGGGTGACTTCAGTTTATTGGGAGAATTTTGGGAAAATGTACTTAACCTGTAAAGGAGACGAAATCTATAACATTTGTACGACCACGTCGTGAGTATTGCTCAAGTGTTTGGGACCCACAGCAGATCAGTTTAAAAGAAGCCTTAGAAGCAGTTCAGAGGTGAGCAGCTAGATTCATTACTGATAGGTTCGACCAATGCAGGAGTGTCACGGAAATGCTGCGGGAACTCAAATGGGGATCGCTGGAGGAAAGACTATGTTCTTTTTGAGAAATTATGTTGAGGAAATTTAGAGGGCCAAAATTTGAAATAGAGTGTAGAACGATCTTCCTGCCGCCTACTTAAATTTTGCGTAATGATCACAAAGACAAGATAATAGAAATTAGGGCTCGTACCGAGGCATATAGACATTATATTTTTTCCTCGTTCTATTTGAGATTGGAATAGGTGGATTGCGAAGTATGTATGTAGATGATATGAATGTGACATCACAGCTGTTTACATTTCCACCAATTTTAACCTGGCAATCTGGGAAACATTTTGGTTTCCTCCCTCCCCTATTTTCCCCGTTTGTGTTTACACGCTAAATGTACAGAAGGAAGGACAGGCAATTTGTGGATCTGTTAGATGACAACCAGTTTAGCTTTGTAGAAGAGTAATGACATCAGAGAGGCAGTTCTGACGCTGCACTTGATACTAGAATTAAGGCTGCAGAAAAAGCAAGTCACATATATAGCATTTATTTGATTGGAAAAAGTGTTCTACAATGTGAAGTGGTGCAAGATGCTTGAAATTTTGAGAAAAGTAGAAATAAGCTGTAAGGTAAGATATGTATAAAACGTACATATAAGATCCAAAAGGGAACAATAAAATAAGAGAACCAAGAACTAAGTGCTGGGATTGAAAAGGGTGTTAGAGTGGGATACAGTTTTTCACCCATAAGGTTCAATGTCCACAGTGAGAAAACAGTGAAGGAAATAAAGAAAAGTTCACTGGTAAGATTAGCTGATGTTAGTGATGCAGAATCAGAAGCAGAATAATGGGATCTGTTGAAGGAATGAAATGTCAGAGTATAGTAAATGGATTGAGAGTAAACTTATGAAAGACAAATGTAATGGGGATTAACAGGAAAGAGCTACTGAGAAGCTCAACATCAAACCTGATGTTCACAAAGTGGATGGTGGCTTGATTTTTGATACTTCCTTGGAAGAACCCATGACTGATCAAGTAAGGAGGACATGAAAAGCATAATAGCATGGGAAGGTCATTTCTGTTGGTTTCAGAAACACACTTTGATTAGAGGGAGAAATTTTTCAGAATGTATATTTGGTTCACAGAATTGCCTGGTAGAGGATCATGGATTGTGGAAGAACCAGAGCAGGACAAAATTGAAGCAATTTGATGTAGTGCTACAGGAGAATGCTGAAAATTAAGTGTACTGATGCAGAGTTGGCAAAGACAAAACTTAGGTAGAACACTGACAAGGACACTGGGCAAAATAATGAGACATGTGTTAAGACATCAGAGAACAGTGCAGTGGGATACATTCAACAAATACCTGAGGTCATAAGTTGCAAGTATCATTCTGAGATGAAGAGGTTGACACCGAAGAGTATTTCTTGGTTGGCCACATCAAATTACAGTAGCTGGAAGAAGTGCAAAAGCCATTACTCACCAACCACAGAAAGATTGTTGAATAGGTGATGTGATTCTTCAGTTTCTTCCAATGTATTAATTGATTAGTCATTGTGTGTCTGCAAGTCCATAGTGTCCAAAGGGCACAACATTTTGATTAGCAAACAGGTCGCCATCATTGTGTGTTTACTGATATATTGTGCTTAAGGCGATGTGGAACTGCTTTATATCCCTTCCTTCTGAGAGTCATTCTTTACGGGTTCTTTGCTCAGGTATGTGTGACAGCAACTATGGAGATGGTGTCATTGGCATCTTTGCTAGTGTACATGTAGTTTTTCTGTCTGATACATTATCATGGTTGCTTACTGTCTTCCTCATTATATTTGGTACTGGTTTCCACACCTGGCTGAGAATGTAGTCACAATCCTGGTTGGTAAGCTTGTCCATGGTGCAAATTTCTAAGGCCTCTCTGATGATGATGTTGCAGTATTTTGATGTTTGATTTATTTATATTTCATGAACAATCATTGAACAGATAGTGCTTTTTCTCTGTTGTGTAACCACTGACGTGTTGGAATACATTAGTAGGGTGTTCCATGATATTGTTCATTGACTATGTTCATTATTTGTCCAATAATGCTCTGCCACATTGGCACAAAACCTAATATACCTCAGCCTCCTGCTAACTGAAGTTATCTTGTATGCTCCCCAGTAATGCCTGTCTTTTATTGGGGTAGAAAAAGGACAGTTTTTACTTGGAGCTTTCTATATTTCAGTAGGTCACTCCTGCTGAATTGGTGAAACAACTGCGAGATTTGTCAAGACTTAATTTATTTAGCAGGCCTATATATATTCATGTTTTATGTCACAGTATAATGTTTTCCTCTTACGCAGTTTTTGTTAATTGTTTTAGATTATATTTTGTGCACTTTATTACTTGCACTTGTGTTCTTTTGACTGTGCAGTATGTATAAAATAGAGGTCGTTTAACTTACCCAAAGCACAGGCTCATTGACAGACACAAAAACACAACAAACACAGATTCAAGCTTTCGCAACCGTTGGCCGCTTCTCCAGGAAAAGAGGAAGGAAGGAAGGAGGGGGGGAAAAGGGAAGGATGTGGGTTTTAAGGGAGTGGATGAGGAGTCATTCCAATCCTGGGAGTGGAAGGACTTACCTTAGGGGAAAAAAATGAAAATTTATATAGTGTGTGTGTGTGTGTGTGTGTGTGTGTGTGTGTGTGTGTGTGTGTGTACACAATGAATTTACATTTGGTTATAGGCAGACTGGTAGAGGAATCATGTACAAATAGACACCCAATTAAAGACTGTTGTGGTTACAAATATTTTATTTTTTAACATGTTCAGCCTTTGTGTGGCATCATCAGGACTCATAAGATATTGATTTCACATCCGTTTATGTGCAACACTCTGTTCCATACCATGGCAAATGTCAAATTATTTAAAATAACATTTGCTCCAAGGAACCCCTCAAAAACACAAACTTAGGATTATCTACCTGAAAGATGATAACCCCAGAATTGTCAGTGCCAGTCAGTAGTAACGATTTTCTTCTCCCTTTTATTTTCAGAAAACATGTTCTTGAGGAGGGAGGCTGGAGCTCCCCTCCTGCAGGGTGTCTCACTTAATTTGAGGAGATGCAGATACAAGTCTTGCATTAATCAGTGTTTCTTCCTTGTGTTTATGGTACCTAATGTGTAACTGAAAACAACAGAGATATTAACATAAATTATATTGTTGCAAAATAAATTCTAAGCTTAGAATAATATATCAATGAAATTCCACAAATAAAAAGTATAAATTTATTGTAAACATATACATGTCACTGGAATTGACTATAAAGTAAGTAAAAAAAAAATTAAGCCTTTAGAAATACTTATACCCCTCACGGGGCTCAGCATTAATTTGCTGGGTACAGGAGGCTTGGTGAACCTGGGATCCCTGAGCTAGGGTTGCGTTGCACCAACAGTCCTTCACACCGTAAGAGCTGTACATACGGCACTTAGGTGGAAAATTGTACATTACAGAGCCTGGGGCACTTGGCTTAATCGCCATGGTTGCGAGGATGGTAAAAACCTCAATAATGTGCCAAGGAAATGCATGGCTGTTGAGGTGGACCGGTCATAAATGAGCAACCTCTGGGGAACCTGCTGCACCTCAGTTGTATCGTGCTTACCCAGGCAAGTTTTTCCTGAGATGAAGATGAAACGATCTAAGTCTAATGTTAGTGGACATATAACCGTCACCTCTAAGCATGGGATGTCAGAGTCTTATGCAACGTCATATCACCCTAAGTCATTCCTATCCCTGGCTACACCTTGCAAGGAATGCAGGGCCCGCCACAGAACTGAGCCACACTTGACCAAATATCTAGTATGTATAAGATCTGATGTGGAATCATTCTTGCCAGTCAAGCTGCTGTTCTTCATAAAACACCTGGAAAACAAGTTTGGTGAGGTGGCATCTTTCTCTAAGATGGGAAGTGGGGCTGTATTGGTACAGATGGCATCCCCTGCCCAGTCGAAGACATTACTCACCTGCGACAAGCTATGTGATATTCTTGTCAGCATCATGCCCCCACAAGATACTGAATATCGTTCTGGGTCTCATTTACCACAGTGATCTCCTGTTGCAGTATCATGACGTGTTGCACGTGAACCTACAGCAATGAGGTGTTCATTTCGTGTGGTGCGTTCATAGGGGACTGAAATACTGCAGGGTTGCCACCGGTGCCTTCATCCTAGCCTTTAAGGGTGATACACTGCTCAAGGTTATGATATACCAGTGTGACATCAAACCATATGTCCCTCCCTCTATGAGGTGCTTCAGGCACTGGAAGTTAGGGCATATGTCCTTCCAATGTGCTTCCACCCCCACATGCGGGGAATGCAGGAAGCCATGCTCCATGCACCTCACCTCCTGTCTGAACTGCAAGCAATGTCATCCATCTTGCATACCGGGCAGTGCTATTTTGCACAGAGAGAGAAAAATAATGAAGACCAACACATTGGCTCATTTAACATATACTGAGGAGATAAAGAACAGGCAGCTTCACCCTTTATGAATGACCACATCTTTCACTGCTGTTCAATTGTCCTTACTCACTATGTGTACAACACCTTTGAAAGCATCACCTCCTCCTGTGGGACTTAGTGGCCATCAGCCTTTTGCTGCCCCCTTGATGGGTGCACTTCTTTACCCACTGCTCCAACACATGCTTGGGATGGGAATTCCCCACCTCCCCAATCATTGGGGACATCAGTCTCCACCCTCCAGCTGGAAAAGGAACAGCCTTTTCTGGCTCCTCTTGCTCAGAAGGGCTTCCTCAGGACACTCCCTTCCAAAGTTTCTCAGAGTGCACCAGAGGATCCCAGCCAGTGGTCGAAGGATCCACAAACTACTGGTCAAAGGACTTCCCGTTCTCCATCCATGATGCCACTTCCGAGAAGTGCTCTTAAAACCAAAGGGCCAGTGAGAGGGAAAGAAAGACAAAATGAAGAAAAACAATCTTTGATGGCTTCAAAGCCACAGCCACCTACACCTTTTGCTTCAGAAGATGAGGTGGAGATCCTTATGTCCCCTGAGGATCTGACACTCACTGAACCACTAGAACCTATGGTTCTCGATTCTGCAGAGTCTGAGTAGTTGGCAGCAGGAGTTACCATGGAATAACCTGCTTCTGAGTTCATCATGACCTTTCAGTTTGGAGAAAAAGTAATTGTCCATTGGAATTTCAGCGGCCTTTTTCACCACCTGGCTGAGATGTGTCAATTATTGTGCTGCTGCCCCACACTTTGTTTAGCCTTCCAGAAAACCTGGTTTCCTGACCAGCAGACCCCTGCCCTTCGTGGCTATCAGTGCTACTACAAAAATCGATCCATGTATGACAAGGTATCTGGCAGTGTCCTTGTATACCTCCTCCCCAATTCCCCTTGTGCCTCGTCACATGATTCTAGAGGCAGTGGCAGTCAGAATGCTGGCAACGCAAGAATTGACTATCTGTCACATGTACCTTCCCTTGGATGAGGTATTACCTCTAACCGACCTTACTGCTTTGGTCACCAAACTTCTGACACCATTTCTCCTTTTGGGGGGATTTTAATGACCACCACCCATTGTGAGGTGGAACCCAGATCGTGGGCCACGGTAGAGATGTTGAGGCTCTCTTGGCACAGCAGGACATTTTTCTTCTCAACACCTGTGCCCGTGGTACATACTCAGGCCTCAACCTGTCTGTCTGTAGCCCAAGCCGTAACCACATATTAACCCTTTCATTCCCGCAGTATGAATTCAGCTTTGTAAAAATTAAAATTCAGTGTTTTCTCTATTATTACAGCACACCAAAAATCAAAATGTGTGTGTTAAAATTTTTGATTGAACTGTTTTTTTTTTTTTTTGTCATGTATTTCATATACAATACAGATGTTTGTATTGCGGTATTTTATTATTTGGGACATTATTTTGTTGATATTTAACACTGTCAGATCAATAATGCTAGCATAACCTTTGCCACAGCACCAAAGACAAGACGCCGGCTGCGGTAGCCGAGGTGACTGAGGCGCTCCAGTCACGGTCAGCACGGTCACTACGGTCGGGGGTTCGAATCCCCCCTCGGGCATGGATATTTGTGCCGTCCTAGTTCGTAAGTAGTTCATAAGTAGTTTGTAAGTTTAGGGACTGATAACCCCGTAGTTAAGTCCCATAAGCTTAACAAACATTTGAAAGACAAGACAATTCTCATGCTCACACTCTCAGCCGCAGACAGACAGCACTGTAAAACAACCTCCAAGCCAGACAGATTAATGCCTCAGAAGTGGCTAAATGTTGTAAAGTGGCAAAATGTCATACTAGAAGCATTTTGTTCATCAACAGCAATGCAACTTTAAGGATTGATACTCAAAATATGGTATAAATCAGCTTTTAATACGTTGTTGTCGAGGAACAACACTGGGAATGAAAGGGTTAATTCGTACGTCGACAGTGACCACTTTCCAATCTTCATGTCACTCCTGCAGTATCAACCTGCAAACCGCTTGCCCCCAATGGCCTCTACATCGTGTTGACTGGTCAGCTTATACCTTGGCTGCTGTACTTAATGCTTTACTACCAGCTGATAACGATACTGCAGTTCAACAGGTAACTGATACTATTGTTTTTGTCAAGGAGGCAACTATTCCGAAAATGACTGGTTCCCATCAGCACAAGTCTGTGCCTTGGTGGACACCGGAGATCGCTGAGGCCATTCAAGAGCATTGGCAAGTGCTTCACCGCTATCGGCACCACCCTTCCATACAGAACCTGATAGCCTTCAAATGGCTCCATGCACATGCCAAACCATTGATTATGTTATCTTGAAAATTTAAAAGAGGAAAACTGTGAAGGAGGAATCTCATTTAAGGGCCAATAATGAGATTCCACAAAAGAATTGTGGGTCGTTGACAGTTTAGATTGGACAGTGCGTGAAAGATAAATTACAGTAGTGCCCACTATTGCACATTGTAGAAATGATAACAACAATAATAATGTTGTATTAGTGTTGTTGTTGTTGTCATTGTTGTTGGTGGTGGTATGATAATAAGTAGTTAAACTTAGCACAAATGTAATAAAAGCAGTGGAAGTGACAGTATACATTCGTATACAGATGGTACATTTCAGTGTGCTTGACAGAAAAGCCTGGTAGCATGTTTGCCCATTCCTACACTCGTAGACTACTATGGCCTGGGAGGCCAAGTCATTGTAATATGCTGATCAACAACATTAGTTAGGTAATGTGTGCAGACATTACTGCAGCATTAGGATGGGAGGAAAATTTACTATTGCTGTTTAGATTGGACAGATAAAGTAAATATTCATTTAATTTATAGTGCGGCCTAAGGTGTTGTGCGGGCAGCTGTACAATTTGATTGAGAACACTTCCCACAACAAAGACTTACTGTGTGTTCAACATTTGTTGATGCTCACCCATGCTTTCCATTCCTGCCAGAGGTTCGAGTCCTCCCTCAGGCATGGGGGTTTGTTGCCCTTACTGTAAGTTTATAAGTTTAGTGATTGATCCAATATGTTCACAAACATCTGAATCAAAGCTTTGTGTCATTGTAATTTACTAATTTTATGTGATTCTTGATAAAAGAAGAGTAGGTGTCTTTACTTTTTTAAATTTCCTGATGTATGCGAAACATATTTTCTGTTTGGATATGCTTTCCTCTTCTGTTACCTAAATCATGACTGAGTAAAATTTATAAGTACCTACTTAATTTGCTTAGAATGAGAGATACTAGCTCTTTACTGCCCTGTGCAGAAGCCAGAGGCCCACAACATGATGACTATACATTGAATGCTGAGGAACTAATTCTGGACTACATACACATAGTTTCTACTGAAAGTAATAGAAGCATCGTGCCGGCCACGGTGGTCGAGCGATCTGCGGCACGCCAGTCACATTTTGCATGGCCACTACGGTCGAGGGTTCGAATCCCACCTCGGGCATGGATATTTGTGCTGTCCTTAGTATTCCCTAGTTCATAAGTAGTTTGTAAGTTTAGGGACTGATGACCCCATAGTTAAGTCCCATAAGCTCTACAAACATATGAAACATTTTTAGAAGCATTGCTCACCAAGTGGATGTATGACACACTTTTGTTCATTGTACTTCGAAAGAGGAGCATTTGCAGCCTAATCAAATTCAACACATTTGTCCAATAAAGCGTTGGAATAGCAAGATTACTACCCACAATGAGAATTGTCAAAGTGGTTTTTGTTACAAAGTGCACACCATGATTTTATAAACAAATACTCATCATAGAGGAAGTGTTTTTTACTTGTAGTGGAGTAACTAATTTTCATGGAGTATACAGAATCCTTGCCAAGTAGTAACAACACATTTTCAACAATGCTTTTCTATAAATGTGAGGGCAGGTATAATCGATGACTACATTATTGGGCCTTATATTCTACCTGGACAGTTGACTGGCAAAGATTACCAATCATTTCTAGAGGAAACATTGCTTCCAATTTTATTAGAAGGTATTCCATAAGGCATAAAACATAGCATGTTGTTCCTCCACAATGGTGCTCCACCTCCACATTACTCACAGAGTACAAAGATTTTTGAATAGATGATTTCCAAAATGATAGAACGTCTTGGTCCATGTCGATAGCCAGCATGCTGTTCTCATTTATATCCACTGGACCTTTACTTTTTGGGCCATATGAAGGATCTTGTTGATGCACAGCAAGTAAATGCTGTCAATGAACTTATGCAATACGAGGAAGACAAATGTGTACCTGTGTGAATGTGTGCAACAAACCTGGGTTCGCTACCATGAAGCATGTGTGGAATCGAACGGTGGGCATTTCAAATACTAATTGTAGTGGCGATATAAGAGAAAATAAAGTCATTCGCATTTCATTTCTGTTATTGTACTGTTGTACAAAAGGAAAATAATCTGACTTTAAATTCCACTATAGTTGTGTTGTAGAAAGAGGAAATAGTTGATGGTAATTAATGCACATTGAATTATATGGCAATTGGTTGGGTCGCGGCAGATTAGCCGTGCGTACTGGAGTGCAGTGTTGCGGTGCATGCGGCAGTTCGCCGTCGGGGGTTTGAATCCCTCCTCAGGCATGGCTGTTTGTGCCGTCTTTAGCATAAGCTAGTTCATAAGTAGTTTGTAGGTTTACGGACTGATTACCCCATAGTTAAGTCCCATAAGTTCTACAAACATTTGATTTGCAATTGGTTGTTTTTGTACTAAGGGAAACACATTTTCTTTGATGTTAGCTTATCTTTACTACCATGACCTTTGTTACGGTTGAACTTAATTCATTGTTTACAAAACATTAGTCACATGTTCTTAGTGACATTGCTTGTCAGTAGCACCTAACAGCTGTGTCACATTGTGTACACATCCAGTGTTTACATTTCATGTTTTAGACCCCCAAGGTGTGTGCTGGCAGGGCTCACTCTTGTATTGTCAGTTTACAATCTAAACAGAAGCACATCTACTATCAATCCTACAAAAATTGTATTTTAGGACAACAACAATAAAGAACATGATACAACAATATTTAATTAGACTTTTTTTCAAGCACACATAGGTACACCATCTGTATAATTTTGGCAGCTTATACCATCTACATCCTGTATACAATTCTGAAGTATATAGATAATGGCAATTCTAATAACTGTGTACCAGAGATGAGTGATGTGAGTAACATACCTCCATAACAATAATATTATCATCAGTGTAAACTTTTTTTCCAGGTCTCTGGTTTTCCATCCGACATAAATTCTGCCCAAAACAGCATTCTAGACACTGAATATGATGTAAGTATTGTTCATAGTAATATACTGAAATGGAACACCACTGCACCTAATTTTTTGTTGAAAGTGTTTTTTTTTTTTTTTTTTTTTTTTTTTTTTTTTTTTTATATATATATATAATTGATGCATGTATTGTGTATTAAATTCAAGGTTGATGGAATCTGATGTCATTTACCATAACTATTGGAAAGCCCAAATATAAAGTAATTGAAGGCATACATTCCATCTCATACATACAGAGCAAAGAAGAAATGTATTTGTATTATTTTGTAATATGAAACTATAAAACAATATTACAGGTATTTAAATAATCTTGTTCAGAATAGTAATACAGGTAATAGCTTTGAACCACAATACTGTTATAATCAATATAGTTTATTTTTTTAGATTATACAGTAGCAATTGGTCTATTTCAGCACAGTGCCCATCATCAGGCTATATTCATATTGTATCATGCTGGTGTTGCTGTTTTATAATATTATTGCTATATAATGATAGTTAATTGCAGCTGATTTTTTTTTTGTTAGTTGTTAATTTTTACAAATGCTTGCTGTTGGTGGAAATGGTTTAGTTTTGACAGCTTATCATGCAATGCTGGAGGAGTTGTCATTCACAGCTCTCAAAATTTCAATAATATATACCATGGTTATAGACTATTATTAAAATGCAGTGATAAAGTCATCTCCTATGCTGCCTAAGAGAAAGTATATAAAACAGAATAATAAAACTTGTTTTGGAAATGAACAAGAGATATTCTACTTTCAGGTTGCTACTCACCACAGAAACATCTTAAAGATAGGCAGAGAGGCACACACATTTAATATTAAAAGTATACGCAGATTTCAAAAGATGATCTCTGTGGTGAGTCACAACTTATCCTTTCAAAAATATTTTTGAATCCTTCCAGGAATTTCCATTATTTGTCATTCAAGACTGCACCAATGTCCTTACTTTGTAATTAGAAGATTCAATGCATTTAAGAAGAATTAGAAACACATAAATGGCAGAATAAACCATTTTTTAATGCAAAAGTATTATAAAAAAATTGATAAACAATATTTGAGTGGTAAATTTTGTGTGCCATACAAAACTGACAAAGTAACGCATTTGTGGGTTTTCCTCTTAGAAATATGAAAATAACCTTTAATAAAAGCAATAGAAACTGGACTTTGCTTAGACTAATTAAAATAGAATATGCTAAAATTGATCACACAGGAAGTAAATTATACAGGACATAAATGGTTTGAAGTTCTGTAAATTTTAAGATTATCATCGGAATTTGAGAAGAATGTATACCGTTTATTTATAGATTTACAAAAGGCAATGGAGTACTGTAAAATAATCAGAAAATCATTTGAAACTAATCAGGCTCACCAAAATGAGTACCAAGAAAAGTAACTGTAAAGTAAGAGATATGAAGGTAGGGAGTCAGAATGTTTCACTGTGGACAAAGATGTCATACAGGAAGACAGCACCTTCCCTAGACTATTTGGTTTTGGACTGAAAAAGCTTCTGAAAAGAGAATCATCAGTTGGATGGGAATGTAGGTGATGAAGTGAAACTGGTAGCATTTGTCTGTGACGTTGTTTTAGCTCTTTCTCTTTGGCCATGTTCCCGCACATGCAGGGTCAGCCTTCATAAAAATTTGGATTTGGCATGTGTTAATATTTACAGGATGGCTGGATGCCCTTCCTGCCACCACCCCATACCCTGGGAGGAAATGTATACTTAAATGTCTGCGTATAGTGTTATCAGTGTGAAAGTTTAAAGTGTTATGAAATGTTTGCGAATTGTATAACTGAGGCAGGACTTAAGGACCAGCCAAGGGGGATGTCGAAAACTGCCTAAAAAACTACATCCATGCTGGCTGGCACTCCGACCCCTTTCGTTAATCTGCTAGGCCTGATTTGTACCAAGGCCGGTACGCCTCCACGTCTCGGAAGGCGATGCATTAGACCACACAGCTAACGGAGTGGGTTGTGATGTTCTAGCAGAGGAGGAAAGTAAACTAAAAAGAACAGTCAAATTGCTACTAAAGGAGGCACAGAAAATTGGTTTGAGGATCAATCAGGATAAAGCGGTGTGTATGATTGGAACAGTACACAGTGAAGAGGAAAGAGAATTACTGGCTGTGGATGATATGAAATTCAAGAAGACTAGATCATTCAGATATCTAGAAAGTAATGGCAACGCAAACCGTAATATGGAGGAGGAAATAATGAACTGGATAATATCTGCAGAAAGACGTCAATTTACAATAAATAAATTCTCAGCAGCAATCTGATAACAAGATGATGAGAGTGTATTTGTTTGGATTAAAAGTTCTGGTGTTTGTGAAAATGTTAAGTTCAATGGACATTGTACATTGTATTATCATAAATGTGGTTCAAAGATGGGTTATTGAGAAAGAACAAGGTATATGAAAAATAAGTTAAGAATAGTGAGGCATACTTGCGACGGGGCGGAACATGCTTTTCCCTCTTTCAGGTGGAAAAATGTTTTGTGGATCGTTTAGGGGATGATATGAAATGATTCCCGCTTTGGTGCTGTTCCGTCCACGTGCACCTTAATAGATTTTTCAATTGATAAACAAAAGTACATACCAGTTATACAGACTTATGGGCGTACAGGGCGAGTTGCGAAAAAATAATGTTCATCACACAGATGTTGTTTTAAATACGTTTAATTTTTCTATGCACGTGTTTAAATTTATAAAGATGTTTTTTGTGACTCGAGCCCCCACGCAACTTCGCACTTTGGCCCACACACCGGAATCATTTAACTCAAAAGGCATACGAAAAAACGGTACTTGAGCCGCGAAAAGCTATCCCACGTTTTTATAGAAAATGCCGCGACGAGCAACCATGCTCCGCCATCCTCAGCAGTCCACACGACTCTCCCTTCCCCCACGCGACTCGGCTTCTGTTTTTCCAGCCCCGCGGAAAAACCCCTACGTCACAAACTTCCCGAAGCTTGTATTTCCCACGCGCGCGCGATTTAAATGTGCCGATGTGTGTGGCTCTATAAAATACAAGTGTGCGGCATCAGCCTGGGGGCACTGTCATGTCATATACTGTATTCAAGTAAGTAAACATTTTGTTATGTTGAACATCATTGAGACAGAGAAAAGGGCTGTGTACCAAATGGAACCCGTCAAAGGTTTATATACAAAGAAAGCAAAATAGGATAAATTATCAGATAGAACATAGCATCTGTTGACATAATATTAGCCGAAAGGGAGTAGCGGAGTGGTCTGGAGCACCACGTAGCGGATTGCACAGCCTCCTGCGTCAGAGGTTCGAATCCTCCCTCGGGCATGGATGGTTGTGTCATCTTTAGTATAAGTTAGTTCATAAGTAGTTTGTAAGTTTAGGGACTGATGACCCTGCAGTTAAGTCCCATAAGCTTTACAAACATTTGAACATTTTTTATATAATATTAATAGGAGAAATAATTGAAAACAAAAAATGTATGAAGAAGATAAAATAGACTCTTATGTTGCATAGAGACAACATGACACTGTAATTAAATATAAAAAATCAGTTTTTATAAGCATTCTATTAAATCTTAAAATTTTTGAATAGTTTAAGGGGTTAATTAGAAGCACAGGTAGTAATAATGGAAATAGTAATAATTTGGAGCCGGCCGCGGTGGCCGAGGGGACTGAGGCGCTCCAGTCACGGTCTGCACGGCCACTACGGTTGGGGGTTCGAATCCCCCCTCAGGCATGGATATTTGTGTCGTCCGTAGTCTTAGGTAGTTCATAAGTAGTTTGTAAGCTTAGGGACTGATGACCCCAAGGTTAAGTTCCATAACTTCTACAAACATTTGAACATTTTTATCATTGTGACACAAACTGAACCAGGGTTCATTGGTAAAACCAATGTCATTCCAGTCATGGGTACTTCATTTGTGTAAGATTTCTGGAGTTCTGATTTTTATAAAGCCAGGGTAATATATGAGGGCTGTTCAAAAAGTAAGATGACTTTTCAGTTTGCACAGGTAATGTACATTCATAAATGATTTTCTTTTATTTTGTTTCATCATCTTCTTCTTTTTTGTTATGTTGATACATATGTCCTGAACATATGTTCACATTCTCAAGTGTGCAGCATACTTCGATTGTTTTTGACAGCTAGAAGGGTTAGACATGTTTTAGTGTGCTCAGTTATTATAAAAACTGGAGCAAAGGATTTGCATCAAATTTTGTGTGAAAATGGAATGAAGCGCTCTAAAACACTTGAAATTTATATAGTGAGTCTACTCCTAAGTAAAAAAAGATGGCTGAGAAGGTGCCAACGAGGAACCCTTTCTGGATGCTCCAACACATCAGAAGAATCAAGAGAGACAATCAGAAAGGAACCCTATACTTTATAAGAGGAGGCATTTAAACAACATTAAACAAGGGACTACTACAGGGCATTAGAGGACATTCCTTCAACTCCTCCCCCATCCACTTCACCTGTTCTTGTTCAACCCTCAGTGCCTCATCACTGGATGTTAACCTCCACATCACCTCCACACTTCCAGCCACATGAAACTTACCATTCATCAACAGTTGCCACACAGTGACAGTTTCCAACCCTTCCACGTTAAAAAATCCCTCCCTTAAAGCACAGCCATCCATGGATGGTGAATCTGCAGTTATAAGAATTCACTTTCTCAGTATGCTGAATGTCTAACAAAGGCCATCACAGACAGAAACAGGACCTAGTCTTCAAACAGATCTTCTGTGTGAGATCACACTGCAAGACCTCTCCAAACCACCCATCCAGCATTTCGTATTCCAGTCCTGTCACTGGCATATCCTACCCAATCAGAGGTTGGGACATCTGTGAAAATGGCCATGTAATTTCCAAGTGCGTTGGAATCACTGTGGAGTTTTGAATATTGGCATGACCACTAACCCACTGTCCATTTAGGACGAATGGCCACTGCTAATGTGTGATCAAAAACTATGTTGACCATGCTGCGTCACAACATTTAACGTAGCATATGCTAGATTTCAATGGCTGCTTCACAAACTGGGCCATCTGGATCCTTTTACCCAACACTAGCTTTTCTGAATTACACAGGTGGAAGTTGACCTTACTGTGCATTCTCTGATCTCAAAATTATCCTTGCCCGCAACCTGTGGTACCCCCCTTTTTCTCCAAATGCAACAGTCCTTACTGCATCTGTCTTACTGTTGTAACAACACAAATACTCAATAATCAACATGGGTGACACTATCAAGAGGAGAATAGGACATCACACTATGAGTCTGAATGTGAACTGCCATTTCGCATACTGCTTTCAGTCCTCCTGCCACCAGCTGGCCAGGTGGTGCTCGCAAACTTTCACGCTCGTACCTCAGTGTCATCAGGTGCGGCGGAACATTGGAATTCACCCACTTGATATACAACATTCATCTACATCTACATCTACATAGATACTCTGCAAATCACATTTAAGTGCCTGGCAGAGGGTTCATTAACCACTTTCATAACTTTTTTCTACCGTTCCATTCTCTAATAGCGCGCGGGAAGAAAGAAGACCTAAATCGTTCTGTTTTCGATCTGATTTATTTTATTGGAATGGTCATGTCTCCCTAAGTAGGTGGGTGCTAGCAAAATATTTTCACATTCAGAACTAAAAGTCGGTGATTGAAACTTAGCAAACAGATCACGCCGCAATGAATAATGTCTTTCTTTTAATGATTTCCACCCCAATTCGTGCAACATTTCCGTGACACTTTCACCCCCCCCCCCCTCCCGTAACATGATAGAACAAAACAAGCTGCCCTTCTCTGAACCTTCTCAATGTCTTCCGTCAATCCCACCTGTTGAGGGTCCCACAAGGGGCAACAGTACTCCAGGAGAGGACGCACAAGTGTGATGTAGGCAGTCTTTTTGGTGGAGCTGGTGGATCTTCTAAGCGTTCTGCCAATGAAACGTAACCTTTGGTTCGCCTTCCCCACAATATTTTCTGTGTGTTCTCTCCAGTCAAAGTTGTTCGTAATTGTAACTCCTAGGTATTTGGTAGAATCTACGACCTTAAGGTTTGACTGATTTATCGCGTAATTGAAGTTCAGCGGATTTCTTTTAGTGGTCATGTGTATTACTTCACACTTTTCTTTATTTAGTGTCAATTGCCAATTTTCGCACCATGCAGAAATTTTGTCTAAATCGCTTTGCAGTTGCTTTTGATCCTCTGTTGACTTCACTAACCAATAAACGACAGCATCATCCGCGAACAGTCTAAGGGAGCTATTCAGATTGTGTCCTAAATCATTTATAAACACGAGGAAGAGTAGGGGGCCTATAACGCTTCCCTGTGGAACGCCAGATATCACTTCAGTTTTACTCGATGACTTACCGTCAATTACAACGAACTGTATTCATTCTGATAGGAAATCGTGAATCCAACTGCACAATTGGGGAGATATTCCAAAAGCACGCAATTTCATAAGAACCTGCTTGTGGGGTACAGTGTCAAAAGCCTTCCTGAAATCCAGAAATATGGAATCGATTTGAGATCCCTTGTCGATGGCACTTAACACTTCATGTGAATAAAGGGCAAGCTGTGTTTCGCAAGAGTGATACTTTCTGAATCCGTGTTGTCTACTGGTTAATAGGTCGTTCTCTTCGAGGTAGTTCATAATATTCGAACAAAGTATATGTTCCAAAATCCTACTGCAAATCAAAGTCAATGAGATAGGCCTGTAATTTTGGGGATCACTCCTATTGCCTTTCTTGAATATTGGAGTAACTTGGGCAACTTTCCAATCTTTGGGTACGGATCTTTCGCTGAGTGATCGGTTGTAAATGATAGCTAAGTATGGAGCTATTGCATCAGCATACTCTGAGAGGAATCTAGTTGGTATACAATCAGGCCCAGAAGATTTATTTTTGTTTAGTGACTTAAGTTGTTTTACTACTCCAGGAACATCTACTTCTAAGTTTCGCATGCTGGCATCTGTTCTTGGATTGAATTCTGGAGTGTTCACTTCGTCTTCTTTGGTGAACGAATTTCGGAAAGCTGTGTTTAGTAATTCTGCCTTAGCAGTACTGTCGTCGGTAGTATTACCATTGCTATCGCGTAGTGAAGGTATTGTTTGTGTTTTGCTACTAGTTTACTTCACATATGACCAGAATTTCTTTGGATTTTCTGCGAGATTATGGGACAGGATTTCGTTGTGGTAACTACTATAGGCTTCTCGCATTGAAGTCCGCGCTAGGTTGCGAGTTTCAGTAAAAGATTGCCAGTCTTGTGGATTCTTTTTAAATTTTGCATGCTTTTTTCTTTGTTTCTGCAACAGTGATCTGACCTGTTTTGTGTACCACGGGGAGTCAGCCCCCTCTTTTATTAATTTATTTGGTATAAATCTCTCGATTGCTACTGATATTATGTCTTTGAAAGTAAGCCACAACTGATCTACACTCGCATTTTTAGTTTTGAAAGACTGGAGACTATCACTCAGGAAAGCGTGAAGCGAATTTTTATCTGCTTTATTGAATAGATATATTTTTCGTTTATTTTTTGTGCATTTGGGTATTTCGACATTCAGTCTTGCTACTACAACTCGATGTTCGCTAATCCCTGTATCTGTTTAGATGCTCTTTACTATAACAGTATGCTTCGGATACCTTTTTTGAAATGTGATTCAAGCTTTCTTTGAACATTTCGGCAACCGCATCGTCTTGAGTCAGGGGGCCGATAAAAAGATCCAATTATTAATTTATTCTGGTTGTCAGGTATAACCTCTACCCAGACCAACTCACAGGAAGTATCTGTCTCAATTTCGCTGCAGGATAAACCGTTAGTAACAGCAATAAACACACCACCCCCTTTTTTATTTATTCTATCCTTTCTGAAGACCATTTTGTTCATTGAAAAAATTTCGGCCGAACTTATCTCAGGCGTCAGCCAGCTTTCAGAACCTATAACAATATGTGCCTCAGTACTTTCTATCAGCGCTTGGAGCTCTGGAACTTTCCCAATACAGCTACGACAATTTACAATTGTTATACCAATGATTTCTAGATCTGCTTTCTTTCTGTGTCTGACCTGTCCCCTTTGAGACTGAAACCCATTTTGTGTATTCCCGAGGCCCTCTAACCTAAAAAACCGCCCAGTCCACACCACACAGCCCCCTCTACCCGTGTAGCTGCTTCCTGAGTATAGTGGACTCCTGACCTATTTAGCGGAATCTGAAAACCCACCACCCTTTGACGTAAGTCGAGGAATCTGCAGCCCACGGTCGCAGAACAGCATCGCGCAACATTACAGGAAGGTGTAGGGCTCGAAAAAACTGCGGCCTGGCTTCCGGTTTGAGAGAGACATGAGCTGCAAAAGCTGTGGCACACCCAAGGCTGGACAAAAAGAGAGCAGAAAGATCTGTAGACAACGTATCTAACTGAGTGTAAGGCATGTTGTCTGATACAACATTGACAGTATCGTCAACAGAGAATCCAAATATGCAGAAGGCATCATAACCGAACAAGTCAACCGTTCCCATGTGGTCAACAACATACACAGTGACTGTTTGTACAACAGACTTATAGGGTGATTTGGGCATCGTACAACAGACTTATAGGGTGATTTGGACATCCATTTGTCCTAAAAGGGTGAGTTGTTGCTGATTGTATATGCATAAACGGTGCAACACCAGTGAAAGGGGCGGTGAACCCAGGCGAAGATAAGTTTGTGACGTAATTATTGTGGCTGCTGAGGCAGTATCTATTTGCATCTGTATGTCTTTTTCAAACATCTGCACTGTGAGGTAAAGTTTGTTTCCAGAAGAGTTAGTGCAGTTGACATGTAGTATGGAGCTGTATCTAAGTCAGTATCGTTTATAGCCTGCACTTGGTTAGATCGGCAAACAGAAGAGATGTGACCCTTTTTCTTACATTTGTGACATGTAGCCCAACGTTGGATACAATCATCTCGTGAATGCTGGGAAAAACAGTGGGGACAAGAAGGTAAGGCAGCAAGAGATTACTTCTGTTTAAAACTAGTGCACTGATTGCTTTGCTTGGGTTGTGTGCGAGAGTACACCACTGCTACTTCCTCATTCACGACACTGCCTGGTGCATCAACAAAAGCCCTGTCAGCCGTGACTTCCCCTACATCACCCCAAGCATCCAATTGCACACCTGCAGCACGAGTAATTTTAGAAGATTCTGCTATGGCCAATACTTCAGATAAGGATGGGTCATTTAATTGAACAGCCTTCTGACAAACTTTCTTATGGGGAGCGGACCTCAACATTGCATCCCTGACCATTAAATCGGCATAAGATTTTTTATGAACAGTAGTAATGAATTGGCACTTTCTACTAATGCCTTGGAGGACTGTAGCCCGTGCTTGGTATGATTGTTGGGGCTGTTTTTTACACTGATAAAATGCTACACGTGGTGCAACGACGTTTGTTTGCTTCTTATAATGTGAAGTGAGAAGTGAGTATATTCTGTCAAATGACAGTGAAGACAGTTCTTTGAGGATGGCTAATTGAGACAAAAGTTCTTAGAACTTTGGAGAGATCCATGAAAGAAACAGTGACTTACAGAGATTTGCGTCAACAACGCCAAAAGCTACAAAGTGTTGTCGAAGCTGCTTCTCATAGTCCTTAGAATCTTCTGCGGTCCCCTCATATGGTGTTAAAGTGGGTATGGACAATGACGATGTGCGATCGTTGTGTGTTGCTGTGAGGAGCTGTTCTAGAGCCGTTGTGACAAACTTCCGATCTTCGGTGAAGTGGTCAGTCGGCAACTTTTGCTGTTCAATGAGGACTTGCAGAATTTGCTGAAACATTGACA
This sequence comes from Locusta migratoria, assembly GCA_026315105.1. Taxonomy (NCBI): domain Eukaryota; kingdom Metazoa; phylum Arthropoda; class Insecta; order Orthoptera; family Acrididae; genus Locusta; species Locusta migratoria. The sequence continues at coordinate 511,450,304 of CM048755.1, forward strand.
TCTCGAATGTTGTTTATAACTTAACAATTGCAAATGAATACTCAATAATCAACACGCATGACACTGTCAAGAGGAGAATAGGACATCACATTTAAGAGTCTAAATGTGAACTGCCATTCCGCATACTGCTTTCAGTCCTTCTGCCACCAGCTGGCCAGGTGGTGCTCCCAAACTTTCACACTTGCACGGCAGCACCAACGGGCATGGCAGAACATTTGGATTCACACACTTGATATACGTGTGTGTGCATGTGTGTGTGAATGCTCTCTTTTTCTGAAGAAGACTAATGGTTGATTGCTTAAGTGTTGTATGAGTGAGTATCTTATTTATGTGCCTGTCGCAGGTCATCGTACATCTTTGCTGTGAGTTGTAAACTATCCTAATTATAGTAGAACCTCGTTTTTACGCTTTTCAAGGGACTTCAGTAAAATGGTGTAAAATGCAGGAAAATGTAAAATGCAGGAAATAATGTTTTATTAAATGGTAAAATCTGCTTACTGGATTAGCCTTCCATTTTCATAGTTTTTGTGATATATGTACATAATAGGCATCTAAATACTCACCAGGAAGTTTATTATACAATAAAGGTTATCCAAATTTTTACTATTTAAGCTCAGGGCAGAACTGGTAATTTTATGGGAAAGAAATTTTTGACATAATTTCATTCATTATTATTGACTAGTCAGCAAGCCTTTTATCGGCATTAATTATTTACATAGTAAAACTCCTAAAGTTCTGTTCTTTTTGTATTTTTCGATGTTTCACACGACAATATTAGAGAATTTATTCGCGTTCTCGAATGCAAACATATGCATAAGTATTTTTGTGATGATTGCATAGGATTGGCATCTCACACTTATCGCTTTTTTGACAGATAACGTTCATTATTAATCAGAAACATGTATCACAAAAACAATGCAACTCTTTATTCTCACACCAACAAAGTAACTGGTTCTGATTGAGTACATGCCAGCTGCTCTGTCAAAGAAGCTAGTGGAAAGAGGAACTACACCGCCACAAATCGGCATTATTCTCTCGTCTACAAACCGTTCTGTTTGTCTGAGTACACGCCAGGCACTCTGTCAAAGAAGCTGCAGGAAAGAGGAACTAAATGGCCATAAATCGGTGCGCCATAAGTCAACTAGCTGCGTACTGCCAACAACGATATGCAAAATATATATTTGCATTTATTCAAAGTGTCAAGAAACTCAACTACAAATAATTTTAAGCGCTATACTGATATGCAAGCATCCATTTATGTAGATTACGTCATTTTTTCTTCCCGAACATGCTTTCAAAAAGTGTAAAACGCGGGAAAAGTGTAAATATGTTAACACAAAAACTAGGGTGAATTAACATTGTGAACATAGGAACTTTGACGGGACCGACAAAAAATGGTGTAAATGGCGGGAAAACATAAAAACCGGGAACGTAAAAATGAGGTTTTAGTGTATATTGTTGAATTCCAACCTGAACTTTCCATTATTAGACTGTTTGAAATTATATGTTTCAGTGTCCTATGTGTGCCTTGGCAGCAACCAAGGCTTGGGATGAAAACCAGGAGAAAGCAGCCTGTTTGAATATGATTTGTTTGAATATGATTACGCAGAATTTGGTGAGTATATAGTGTCTGAATATAAGATTAATTGATGTTCTGTATTATTCAGTTATTTATGTAATGTGCTATATCATATGCATTCCAGATTAATTTTAAAAGGTTCGTTGCATTAGTTATATCAAGATTTTCTTTATGTTTTCCAAATTACTTCATTCATACTATGAATATAGTTTAAAAAGTTGTCTAATTCTTGGAGGTACAGTTTCTTGTAGCTATGTATATTGCTTAAATGTCTGTCTGATTTTGTATGTGTTATATTGCATTGATGTTATAACTCCGAAAAATAGAAACACTTTTCTTCCCATTGCTATTCTACATTGTACAGGGTGTCCAGAAAAAGGACTCCCTGATTTCAAAATTAAATATCTCGAAAAAAAAAATCGATAGAGGAATGCAGTAAACGGTATGTTTATTGTGAAAGCTGTAAGAAGTTTATACAGCAGTTTGAAATAATAGTTACAAAAGCTGCTAACAGATGACGCTGTAATCGCCATATGTAATGCCTAGTATAAATAGTGATACGAAGTCCAGGGTGATCAGTTATACTATTGAAACATGAAAGGAGGTTAGCGTACCAAAGGAAGAGATTAAAACCATTTACTCCATTGAACAATGCGTTTTTCTGGTGCTAGAGTACCACAGGTTAGAAGAGAGTCCTGCGGTAACAAGGTGGAGTTTTCAAGCACGATTTAATGTTCCAAAAGGACCCGATGCGAAAACCATTTGTACGCTCTTTGCAAAATTTCAACGAACAGGCAGCGTAACTGATGATCTAGTGGGGCATGTTGGCCGAAAGCAAACCGCAGTTACGCCTGAAAATATCGCCACAGTTTCTGGAATTACTCAGCTAAATCCAATGTCATCCATCCATAGAATTGCATCTGAGACTGGTTTGAAGCATTCCAGCACACAGAAAATACTGAGAAAGAGCCTACGCATGTTTCCATTCAAAATTCAAATGCACCAGGCCATACCCGTACGAGCTGTGCAACAAAGGGTTGCCTCTGCTAATAAGATGCTCACAATGATTGATAGTAAAGGATTTGATGTTGGGTGCATTGGATTCCAAATGAAGCACACTTCCATCTGAATGGATACGTGAATAAGCAGAACTGGCGATTTTGGGGTTGCAAAAAGCCATATTGGTGTGAAGCGAAACCCCTGTATTCTCCTAAAGTTACTGTGTGGACTGCAGTATGCAGCAGAGGCATTATTGGGCCTTTTTTTCATTTGAGAAACGGTCACTGGTGCACGTTATGTTGCAATTTTGGAACAATTTGTTGCCACACAGCAAGCGATAGAGGATCGACCAGGTACTGAATGGTTTATGCAAGATTGAGCCCGACCACATCGGACCGAACAAGTGTTTCGCTTTTTTGAGGAATACTATGGGAATCGAGTCATTGCTTTGGAATATCCAAAATTTACTGGTGCAGGCATGGATTGGCCTCCATATTCGCCGGATTTGACTTCCTGTGACGTTTTGTGGGGCACAGTGAAAGACATGGTCTACCTGAAGCATCCCGCCACGCTGGACAAGCTTGAATCGGTGATCTCTGTGGCATGTGAATCCATTTCGGTTGAGACACTACGAAATGTGATGGCGAATTTCATTCTTCGTTTGCGTCACCTCTGTAGTGCCAATGGTGAATATTTTGAAAACATTGTGATGTGATTTTTTTGCAAAGACATATGATTATTTCACTTATGTATGTTGATATGAGCTGTACAGCATACAGCACCATCTGTTAGCAGCTTTTGTAACTATTATTTCAAACTGCTGTATAAAATTCTTACAGCTTTCACAATAAACATACCATTTACTGCATTCCTCTATCGATCTTTGTTTTCGAGATATTTTATTTTGAAATCAGGGAGCCCTTTTATGGACACCCTGTATATAACTGGTACCACAACTATTATATGTTATTTTATTGCCCAAGTAATGTAACTCATCTACAACATTTATTGTTTTGTTACCTAATCTCTAATTCCTTAAGCATCGCCTTATTCTCTTAGACGAAATTCCATTACTTCTTTTTTTGCTCTTGTTAATGTTCATTTTATAACCTCCTTTCAAGACACTGTCCATTCTGTTCAATTGCTCTTCCAGGTCCTTGGCTGTCTCTGACAGAATTACCATGTCTTCAGCAAAACTGAATGTTTTTATTTCTTCTCCCTGATATTTAACCCCTTCTCTCTGATCATTACTCCAGTCTCCAAATTTCTCCTTGCTTTCCTTCACAGCTTACTCAATGTACAAACTGAATATTATTCAATGTTAACAAATTTCTCTTTTCAAAAATGCTTTTTTGCTTCCCATTGCCATTCTTCATTTTATATCCTCTGTGCTGGGACCATTGCTTGTTATTTTACTGCCCAAGTAACAAAACTCATTGACCACCTTCATTGTTTCATTATCTAATCTAATTCTTTCAGCATCACCCAATTTTCTTAGACTGCATTCCATTATCCTCGTTTTTCTTGTGTTAATGTTCATTTTATACACACCTTTCAACACACTGCCCATTCTGCTTAACTGCTCTTCCAGGTCTTTTGCTGTCTGTGAGAGAATTATAATGTCGTCGGCAAAACACAATGTTTTTATTTATTCACCCTGAACTTTAATTCCTTCTCAAAATTTCTCCTTGCTTTCCTTTATACCCTGTTCAATGTACAAATTGAATAGCATTGGAGGAAGGCTACAACCCTGTATTACTCCCTGCCCAACCTCTGCATCCCTTTTGTGCCCTTCAGCTCTGATAACTACTGTCTGGTTTTTGTACAAGTTGTAAATAACCTTCTGTTCCCTGTATTTTACTCCTGCTGATTTCTTAATGAGTGTATTCCAATCAATATTGTCAAAAGCTAGAAATGTAGGTTTAAATTATTGTTCAAACAAGATAGATTGGCTGGCCAGTTGAAATATCAACAAAGTTAATTAAAATTTGTTCTTATAAACTTAGCACAATTTTAAGTTATTTGTGTAACAAGACTATTATAACAGGAACATTTCCTGATTGGCTAAAATATGTGGATATTAAACCTCTATTCAAGAAGGGGGATAAAGAGATACCATCAAACTACAGACTGATTTCGCTTTTGCCAGCATTCTCAAAAATTCTAGAAAAGCTGATGTACAAGCAGCTTCTCAACCATCTGACCACAAATGACATATTGTGCAAAACACAGTTTGGATTTCTGAAAGATTCCGATATTGAGAAGACTATTTACACCTAAAGTGAGAATGTACTTAATTCATTAGATAATAAATTGCAAGCAGCAGGTATTTTCTGTTATTTGTCAAAGGCATTTGATTGTGTGAACCATAACATCCTTTTAAGTAAATTAGAATTCTATGGGCTCACGGGAAATGCTGCAAAATGGTTCAAGTCGTACCTCACTAACAGGAAGCAAAGGGTGTCAGTGCAAGGGACTAGTGAATTACCCCAACAGTCATCACCGGATTGGGAAGAAATTACACGTGGTGTCCCACAAGAATCTATCTTAGGGCCATTGCTTTTAATTGAGATCGTTTTGTTTGCAGATGTAGAAGTATTGCAGTAAAAAGTATGTCATTTCCTTTGTAGAGCCCCTCTATATACTCGTTCCACCTTCCAGCTTTCCCTTCTTTGCTGAGAACTGGTTTTCCATCTAAGTTCTTTACATTCATACAGCTGCTTTTCTTGTCTCCAAATGTCTCTCTTATTTCCATGTAGGCGGTATCCATTTTTTCCCTATTTATACATTCTTCTATTGACTTGCATTTGGCTTCTAGCCACTCCTGCTTAGCTATTTTGTGCATCCTGTCAGTCTCATTTCTTTGTCGTCTGTGCTCCATTTTGCCTGTTTCATTTGCTGCATTTTTATATTTTCTCCTTTCATCAATTAAATGTAGTATTTCCTGTGATACCCAAGGATTTTTTTTGTAGGTATTGCCTTTCTACCTACTTTGTTCTCTGCTGCCTTCACTATTTCATCTCTCAATGCTACCCATTCCTCTTCTACTGTTTTATTTACCTCTCTCTGAAATTCTTAAGAACTTCAGCTTCTCTCAATTTATCCAATTCCCATCTCCTTGTTCTCCTACCTTTCTGCAGTTTTTTCAGTTTCACCCTACTGTTCATGACCCATAAGTTATGGTCGGAGTCTATATCTGCCCCTGGGTATGTCTTACAGCTTAAAATCTGGTCCTGAAATCTATGTTGTACCATTATAAAATCTATCTGGTACCTTCTGGTGTCTCCTGGTCTCATCCACATATACAACCTTCTAAGTATGGCTGTGAAATATTTTACAGATTGCTTCATTTTCTTGGTGCATTTCATAAAAATAAATACTTTTCTATTTTAGTTTACTGGTGCAAACAGAGATACTACAGGGAATGAACGGGTCACAGCTTCTCCAAACAATGTGAAGGAGGAAGTAAGTATATTTTATTCTTTGATTATGACAGAAGTTGCTGTTATATTACAGTTTGAAAAAAAATTTAAAAAGGGCCATTTTTCTAGCTGTGAGGGTATCCCACAACCATGCTGCATTGGCTGTGGTTAATATGTGTTAAGGTTCTAGTTCTTGTCATTATGTGTAGAAGTTGTTAAGTATGGCTGTGAAATATTTTACAGATTGCTTCATTTTCTTGATGCATTTGATAAAAATAAATACTTTTCTATTTTAGATTACTGGTTGTCCAACTGCAGTTGGTGCTTCAAACAGAGATACTGCAGGGAATGAACAGGTCACTGCTTCTCCAGACAATGTGAAGGAGGAAGTAAGTATGTTTTATTCTTTGATTATGAGAGAAGTTGATGTTTTATTACAGTTGGAAAAAATAGAGGTATGAGAGAGATGTTGGTAAACTAACATTTTATTTATACCAGAGTTTTATAAAACTTCTACTGTTGGACATAGAATAACAAAATGTTTAATAAGCTTAAAACATCATGTTTAAGGGCCATTTTTCTAGCTGCGAGAGTATCCCACAACATGCTGCATAAAACACTTTGAGATCGCCACTCCCCACTCACCCAATGCAAACATATGAGACCGTTTTCCTAGGCTGCAGGACAACACACGCCTTTGCAGACTCTACCTGCAGGAAATGCATGTGTGCTACAAGGGAAGTCTGTCTCCCATGTCACAGCGATTTGTTTGGATGGTGGAGTGGGGGAAAATGAACTGACCAGCAGAGAACAGCTACATATGACAGCAATAGATTATATTTTATTCAGAGAACACAATCAATATTTTTGTCCTATTCTTCAGCCCCTTCATGAAAATGAAGTATTAAATGTGTATGCATTTAATTTAGTGTGGAAAGAAAACAATCCAGTATTATCAGATAAGATTAATGCTTTCATATATGCAACATAAGTTAGTCGAATCAGTATTTGTTCTATTGGAACAGGGATACAGCAGTAAATATAACAAGCAAACTATTAATATAGATCTATCAATATATACTGGAACACTAGCATAACAGTATGTAATATAACAATCAATACCAAGTCATGTTGTCTGCTAATTCATATTAACATTTTGTAACAATGTGAAACTAACTGTAAGGTAACTGCACGTTTTTCTGCTCGTGTACTTTGTTTCACCACTCGGTTGCAGAAATCACTTTTTATTTTCATGACAAACTGCTATCAGTTGCAAAAATTTCTTAATTCCAAATCTTTATTTCGTCACTATGTGACTAATGTAAATGCTTAAAATGCAGTTTAAAACATACAAAATTTTTCATCATTTTAAAATTTTTGTACATTTCAAACTACCCTTAAAGCATTCACAATAGTCACATGCTGATTGAAATCTACATTTGTGACAATAAAGAAATCTTTTTCACTGATTGCTTTTCTTCATCCACATATTGTAAGTCGCTGAGCATGTGGATTCAACATGGAATCAAACTTGACTTTTCAGTCTGTCTTCTATTAATGATAGAAGATAGTGAAACTTATGAGTGAGTCTAAAATGTTCCTTAAACTTGTTCTCATTGTTGAGGAAATGTTGTTTTATTAAAATGCTGTATGCTCTTTCTTCTTCACCATGAAAAAAAAAAAAAAAACAATGTTCTGCCTCATTTGTGCTACCTGAGAACTCTCTTGAATGAAATGTAGCCTTCCTTCTCTTCCATGTACTTCTGTAGTGTGAAAATGAATGGTGTTTTTACTCTGACCACTGCCCTCTGTCTCTGCTCTGCTACTACCTCTGAGCTGCATTGACAGTCCCTTGCAGTGTGCTGAACTCACGTGGTGCCAATGAACCCCTCAATACCGCTTGTGTCTAGAACAAATTGTAGCACCTAATGCCTTCCAACAGACGCCAAAAATAAATTCAAACTTTTCTGAAATGTTTCTTTGCTTACACCTTCGCAAAAAGTAAAGGGAAAAATTTTGATGCTGACATGAGAGTTTAATTTATCACTTAACTATCACTGCCTCTATTTGCCATAAAAGTTGCAAATTTTATGAACATACAGTACAGAAGTCAATTATAAAATTATTGTGCTGTGCTACACATAGTTTAGGAGATATTCTGTGATAAATATAGAGTAATGTGTAAAACGACTTTTCTTAAAAAGGTTACATATATCTCTTTTTCAGTGCCAAAACATTTTTATTTGATTGAGAAAAAGGTGTGAGAATGTCATTTTTGGATCACTCTAACATGCTAAGTTGCCAAATTATAAAGAAAACATGACTTTCATTTTTTATGTTCTGACACACAATGCCTTGCACCTAGGAAAACTTTCCATGCAGCAACCTGTGACCCACAGCAGACAGCGAAAAATGCAGCCATATGGCACAGAAGACAGTGATCAATTCCTGCAACTAGGAAGCTGTAGCTTTATTTGCATGAAAAATATGGTTCTTGTGATATAAAATTAGCTACAAATCATTGGTAATGAAATGTTCAGCATTTATGTAACCATTTGAAACATAGTGATGTAGTTAGTTACCTTACTTAACGACTCTAAAGCAATAACGTTCTGTAATGCACTAGGAGAATATTTTATGAAAACGTGGGAGTGATGTTTATTGCAATTTTTTTATGAATAAAATTGTGTGTGTGTGTGTGTGAGAGAGAGAGAGAGAGAGAGAGAGAGAGAGAGAGAGAGAGAGAGAATGTACCTACATTTTGGAAGATTCAGTGTACATCACAAGACATAGCTCTAGTAGGTGTTACAGTAGTTCCAAATCTTGAAAACTACCCTTAATTTCAATTTTATGGATAAAACACTTTAGAAGACTAAATTATATATCACATTTCAGGAACCTGTGACAAATTGTGATGGATATGATGTGAAAGAAGAGAGAAACAGAGATTACATAGTCATTTCAGATGACTTGGTAAGCATTTAAGTTATTATGTGTGAACACTGATTTTTACATTTATTATGTTATAATTTATTGTGTTCAATATATATTTTGCATTACAAGTTGTAGCAAATAGGAAAAAAATATTCTCAGAGCTTTGGATTTTCTGTGATAAAGAAATGTATTCAGATACCGATATACGGTCTGTTTTTAGATAAAACACTTTATTAGAGATTTATCAGAATCACTTTATCTTCAGTATGACTTGTTTGTGCAAAAGTGGCATGTATATCAACAGCAGCAAATAAAACTGTTACCACAATGAAGTTCATTGAAAGTAAGGTATTTTTGTCTGATGTCACATGTACAGCATCAATTTTTACTGGGGGATATGAACAGTAATTATTGAAGTGATGCTCACATAATTATGACATGTTTGCTTGATAACAATTGAACTGAGAAATTTCATTGTAATTCTAAAAATTTCATGAAAAATAAACTGTGTTACATTATGTAGCTAATAATGCTCCATTTGCATTATAATTTCAATTGCAGTATGTCTAATTATAGAGGATTGCTATCTGTAACAAATCATTCCCTTGATTTTAATTAAAAGAACAATTAATATGAAATGTAAAATACCCTTTATAAATAAAATTTTCATGGCAGAAAGGCTATTGCCAGACAACATAAAACTGGAAATTGAAGACAGGTTACAACCTACCACAAAGAAAACTGCTGTGCTGAAAACATGTATGTAGAAAAAACAATCACTGTCTCACAACTTAGCTGTCAGCTACAGCTTCATCAGAAAAAACACACACATTCATACAAGCACACAGGCACACGTATAGCTTACATACTACTGTCCCAAGACTCCTGCAGGATGTATGGTTAGAAGTAGATTATGTATGTTGGTTTCTGATGTCAAATACAGATAACTCATACTTGTATTTAACATCAGAAATTCTGTAGAAATAACAGTAATTTTTTAAGTAAACTAATGACTTTTAACCTTAAAACACAAGGAAAGCATCATATAGCTAATACCCAACTGGCGTGCAGTCCACCAAATACTAGGCAACTCAGGTGCCTGCAACTGCAGAAATTGGGTGGGTGTAGCACTATCTGCATTCTGCATACAAGAAGGGCCAGCTGTAAAGGGGGAAGCAAACCATGCCACTGCCAAAGATGCAGGTTTTAGGGGGCAGCAGACTCTTAAATTTTAATTTGGTTTCATAAAGGTGAATTAACAAGATAATGAAGACCTTGCAGAAATAGAGGAGTGTAAGAGCAAGTTCCAAATACAAGTCATTTGTGAAATATAGTGTCAAGTTGTACCACAAACTTCTTTGCTCCTCAATTCTGTTCAGTACCACGTCATTAGTTGCTGAAGATTACATGTATAGATAAAGTGTCAAATGGATCTACAGCAGGTAACATTTGTATAGGAGTGAGATGTACACAAATATTGGCATACATTTGACCTTAGAATGACAGTACATCAATACAAGAACTGTACAATCGGTGAATTTGCCATTATGTAGACTGACAGATGTTCATAGCAGTCATGAAGACATTGGCCTCAGATTTTTCAACAGAATTACAAGAACTGTTAATTGTGTTCCCTGTAGTGCATAAAAAAAAAAATCACCAGAGTGATTTAAGAAACAACCATACTACGCAGTAAAAGAATGCCAGGAATCAGACGTAGAGAATACAAAGTTCCAACTAATTACTTTCAAATGAAGTTGTAACACTATAAAATTAGAACAAAAAGAAATTATGTGTAACAAATTGTCTGCTAACAGGTACCCCCATATGTAATTATAAGATGTATACATAAAATTGTGTTACTGATAAAATAGCATGAAATTGTATGTGCTTCTGGTTTAGCTTTATATGTTAATTTGATACACTAATGATGGAGGTGAGCTGCATTGATTAATTACCTCCAAAAGGAAAAGTGCCAATTCACAGTATGATTAATTACTTTATTGACGACCGGTTTTGATGGGCTATGCCATCATCTTCTGGTTGTATATATTCTACAATCTGGTCATCTGTCAAGAATACAAAAGACATACAAGAAGTAACTTAACAACACAATACATAATATTTACATTTGACAAAAAGGAACAAACCTTACCTTTTTTTCATGGAGATTGCTTTATTCACGAACACATACACAAATATAATCGTAGCAATGGGTGTACACCAGCTGTGCACACACCCATGAGGTAAGCTCGTACCTAATCAACAACACACTGAGGCACGCACATGCACTCGCAGCACTGTTTATGTCAATATCTCACGTGTGGCGAGCGCTAGTGTTTGTCACAGTTTCCCACAGTGCACTTTCATAGTTGACACCCAACATAATCACTTGGCTTCACTTGCTTCTGCATCTTACAGCATTCCTTCCCCTTGGGGAAGATCGGATTAGAGAGATGTCCATGGCGACATCATCTGCCGGCCTCTGACTGAGGTGGCGGGCTGGAAACATTGTGTAGGGCCAAGTACTTGGGGTGCGGGCAGTGTCAATGTCCTTAATCCGACAACCTATATGGCATGACCGGTGATTGTGGTTCAGACTCCATCTCCACCTCAGGCCCAGGGCTTGGTGACGGAGGCCCCGAAGGTAGTGGTGTGGCAGGAGGAGACGGATCCCGTGTGGGTGGTGACTGTACCCATGACAGTATAGGTTCCCCACAGGAGGAACCTGGTTCAGCCCTGGCTGAGGCAGACAACTTGCAGTTAGTGGCAGAAACCCTTCTGTAATGTGTGGACTGGTTAGTGGAGCAGACTGGTATGGGAGTCACTGTCGGGTGATGGAGATCTCCCACTCTTCCACATGGAGGCGCAGCTGATCGTGATGACGTGCACAGATGCTGTCTTTTGTGCTTATGTCGCAGAGATGGCAGCTGCGGCATCTGATGGTGATGGCAGGGATCCATTTTGGCTGACAGCCGAACTCTCATGCTTAGACAGCCAGTCCTGGTCGGGAGCAACGGGACGGAGGCATGGGCGAATGTCTCTGGCTCAGATGTAGGAGATGGAGCAGAGTCCGGGGCTGCCGGCCATGAAGGAGCTCCGCCGGACTCTTGTTGCAGAATGGCGTGTACCGATAGGATGAGAGAAATTGTTTGAGAGCAACATCTGAAGGTACTGAGCCACATACTTTTTGAACTTCATCTTGAAGATGCGAACAAATCTTTCAGCCTCCCCATTAGACTGTGGATGGAAAGGGAGGAGGGGGGGGGGGGGGAGGGGGACATGCTGGATACCCTGGGCATTGCAGAAGGAGGCGAACTCGTATGACACAAACTGAGGGCCATTGTCTGACACCACTGTGGTGGGGAAGCCTTCAGTTGAGAAAAATGTGTGACAAAGCTGCAACAGTGGCTGTGGCCAAGGTTGACATTTTATCACCCCAGTGTTCTCCAAGTGGTCCCACTACGCTTTTTCTTGGTCACGGAGTGCAATGGGAACCAGCTGAGTGCGGAGAAAACAGGGCCTGGCGGAGGGCTTCAGAGTGACATGGGCTTCAAAATTATTAGCACAGCCCAATTCAGTCGAAAACAGCGAAGAAAATTCAGCGCATAAGGAGTAGAGTTGTGGATAAGGCACTTGATCAGAAACAATGTTATCTTCATCAGAAATAGTGAAACCAAAACCCGAAAAGCGTCAAGACCAAACAATTGATGAAATCACATAAAACATTCCCTGTCATGCCCGTAGCTATCTCAGACTACTTCCACATCCCATTCCAGATACCACTACCAACACACACAACTAAGGTAAAATAAAATCACATAGCCATCTCTCCGCTAAACACGAGACCCTCCGAACGTGTCACACATATTGATATAAAACTCCCAAACTTTTTCGCTCCCTGCTAACAAACACTCAACCTCGTTCCCATCACTGTTACCCTACATCACATACCAGATTCAACAAAAAACACAACCCCCCCCCCCCCAAACACACACACATCACACACATGCACACTACTTGCATTACCACCACCCAGGAGTTTAATATTAGTGCACCACACCTCATATCCATCACTTTTGTCCTCCATCTCACTTCACATCACACCTTACCATATCCAACCACCATTCAGTCATCTTTCCCTACTACTAAACCCCCCACCAATAATAACAACAATTATAATAATATAATAGTAATTAAAAATAATAATAATGTTCCCATTAAATATATACATGTATTATTCTGCCACTATTCCAATCTGCTTACATCAAAACTAAATACATCGAAACATAATTTATTATAAAACAGAGAAAGAACTACATTTGTGAGGTTGGCAACACTCCAATAACACACTGAGCAGAATCAGTAAAAACAAAAACAAACACTTCTGATCTGTGAAAAACAACCATAAACAGTGAAACAGTGACAGTGAAAGTAGTGAGAAAACGACACAACATGAAGAACCGGCGGTATTGCACTAAACAGACCGGCATTCCATGATGTGAAGCGAAAAGAAGACAAAATTTCCGTAAGTACCAAACATTAGGCCTACTTTTCAGGGTCCATTTAAGAACTGTTTTCGATCGAAACAAAAACCAAACTGTAGATTTCTACTATTTCAGACCACTGACGATGTTTTACAGTCAATAAAACGAAACGCGTCTGGTGTGAAAAAATCGCATTTTATTGTAGTTGCAAAAGACGGAAAATCACTACCATTCATAGTTATGAAAGCAACTACGGACATTATGGCCACACAAACGAAGAATTTTTCGCCGCCTTGTCAAGCATTTCCAATTGGCCTCTACTACGAGTTTAAGAAGATGCATCTTAATCTTTATAAAACTGTAGAAACTATCAGATTTAATAACCTTTGTAGACGTAATAATCTTGTACCAAAATACATCAATGTAAAGATCAAAAACAGTTCGAAAGCAGCAAAAGCAGCCAGACAATCTGCCCAAAATTCATGGCTAAGGCATGAGTTAAAATAATTATACGAGAAAAAACAAACACTTAATGAAAAGCTATACGAAATCCACCTTCAGATAGCGCAAAAATTAAACAATCCTGCTATTTTCGCTTCCATCATGGAAAAAGTCGAATGTTGCACATGCAGAGCAGTAGATAATATGCGCCTAAAACATCAAAAGAAAAGAAAAAGTCTCAAACTACAGCACACAAAACCTAAAACCAACAGTCACACATACACACACAACTTCTACCCAAGAGTTATCAACCTCACAAATGTTACATTAAATAAAGACGAACAACAACTCCTAGAAAAGGGTCTAAAACACAATGTTGACTCGCCAGCAAATGAAAGTCAAATGGAAAATCTCATTGTAGAAGCTGAGTACATCCTCACTACAGAAGAAAAAAACGAAAACAGTACTGTAAATACAGGGCTTACTAGGGAATTAATAAAAGAGGAAATTAAAAACATAGCAACACAAATTAAAAAAGATTCTAATAAGTTTAATAATAGCAGTGATGAAACGAAACTTAAAAATCTAAAGAAGAAATTGCCGGCAGAAAACATTATCATAACCAAATCAGACAAAGACAATAGTGTTGTTCTCATGGAAACAAAAGAGTACATAGAAAAAACTGAAGATTTCATCACCAAAACCAACATAAAAAAGCTAAAATCAAACCCAACCAACAGATTCCAAACCCAGGTCAAAAACACACTCAAAAACATAGAATACACACTTTCAGACAGAGAATTGTGCAAAAAAATCCTCAAGCACCCAACATGAGATGCCAACCAAAGGTCCATAAAAATCTTACCCCTCTCCGTCCGATAGTAAATTTCAGAACAGCTCCCACATACCTGCTATCAAAAGAAATGCAGTCCCAGCTCACACATTACTACACAATTGAAAATGACAGAACAGTGAAAAACACCACTCAATTAATACAGAACATCAGAAACATAAACATCCCTAACACAGCAACACTGCTCTCTTTTGATGTAGAAAGCATGTATAGCTGCATCCCTGTAAATGAAACTATCAGGCTAATAGAAGATAATCTAAAAACACACATCCAGCTACCTCTAGAACAAATAAATGAAATAATAAAATTGGTAGAACTAATAACAAAACAAAACTATTTTGAATTCAATGGGGACTACTACATACAAGAAGATGGGCTACCCTTGGGTTCACCAATTTCAGGAACACTAGCAAACATTTTCATGAATCATATAGAGAAAATAATATTTGAAGATATAGTAACAAAGCAGAATTACATCATCATCTACTGGTACCGATACATGGATGATATAATATGTATGGTGGATGAACCTAAAAACAGAATACAACAACTACATAAAGATATAAATACCATACACAAAAACATAAAGTTTACAATAGAGGAAGAACAAAAGGACACACTCAATTTCCTAGACATAACAATAACAAAAGAAAACCACACACACACATTTGACATATTTAGAAAACTCACCACCTCAGACATCATTATACATGCCACTTCAAACAATCCACAAAGTCACAAACAAGCTGCAATTAGGTACATGCTCAACAGACTCAATAGGATCCCCCTAAACACTTCTAATTACCAAAAGGAGCTAACTATTATAAAACAAATTGGACTAAAAAATGGCTACGAAGAAACCCTTGTAGACAAACTAAACAGGAAAATAAAGACACAGTTGAAGAAAAAACCAACACAAACCACATTGACACAGGCAAACAGCACACACAATAACAAATGGCATACACTAACCTACCACAACAAATTCACATACAACATAGGTAATATATTCAAGAAACAAGGCATAAACATTGCCTACAAAACAAGCAACCCAATTCAAAAACACATCCCCAAACTAAAACCAAAAAGAGACAAATACCAACAATCTGGTATTTATCAGCTCAAATGCAGAGACTGTGATAATATATATATTGGGATGACTGGCAGAACATTTGATACCAGATACAAAGAGCACATCAGAGCCTGGAAGTATGGCACAAACCATTCAACATTTGCCGACCACCTGAAACAAGAACACCATAGGCCCAGCACTATAGAAAAAGATATGGAAATCATACAGACTAGTAGAGACAGACACCTACTCCCCTTCCAAGAAAACCTCCACATACACAAAGCACTATCACACAACAAACAACTACTAAATGACCAAATAAATATTGGAAAACAAACATTGTATAAAATAATTGATGAAATCACATAAAACATTCCCTGTCATGCCCGTAGCTATCTCAGACTACTTCCACATCCCATTCCAGATACCACTACCAACACACCACAGCTAAGGTAAAATAAAATCACATAGCCATCTCTCCGCTAAACACAAGACCCTCCGAACGTGTCACACATATTGATATAAAACTCCCAAACTTTTTCGCTCCCTGCTAACAAACACTCAACCTCGTTCCCATCACTGTTACCCTACATCACATACCAGATTCAACAAAAAACACAACCCCCCCCCCCCCCCAAACACACACACACACATCACGCACATGCACACTACTTGCATTACCACCACCCAGGAGTTTAATATTAGTGCACCACACCCCATATCCATCACTTTTGTCCTCCATCTCACTTCACATCACACCTTACCACATCCAACCACCATTCAGTCATCTTTCCCTACTACTAAACCCCCCACCAATAATAACAACAATTATAATAATATAATAGTAATTAAATAATAATAATAATAATGTTCCCATTAAATATATACATGTATTATTCTGCCACTATTCCAATCTGCTTACATCAAAACTAAATACATCGAAACATAATTTATTATAAAACAGAGAAAGAACTACATTTGTGAGGTTGGCAACACTCCAATAACACACTGAGCAGAATCAGTAAAAACAAAAACAAACACTTCTGATCTGTGAAAAACAACCATAAACAGTGACAGTGAAAGTAGTGAGAAAACGACACAACATGAAGAACCGGCGGTATTGCACTAAACAGACCGGCATTCCATGATGTGAAGCGAAAAGAAGACAAAATTTCCGTAAGTACCAAACATTAGGCCTACTTTTCAGGGTCCATTTAAGAACTGTTTTCGATCTAAACAAAAACCAAACTGTAGATTTCTACTATTTCAGACCATTGATGATGTTTTACAGTCAATAAAACGAAACGCGTCTGTTGTGAAAAAAATCGCATTTTATTGTAGTTGCAAAAGACGGAAAATCACTACCATTCATAGTTCCAAACAAGTTGTTCGTATGGGCATTGTTTAACAGTGTGACAGATCTGTCCGTGAGTTAAATAAAGTGACGGCCACGCCTGTGTCCACTTGCATACGCAAACTTTTGTGGAAAACCGTTATGTCAATAAAGAGCTTATTGGTTGCAACAGAAATCACTGAGATGCAATTGACGTCCATGTTGACATCAGAATCTTGGCTTTTGGATGCACAAATGGAAACAATGTGACCATTTTTATGACACTGATGACAAGTGGCCCACCACATCATCCTTTGCGACCCGGTTTGTAACGGGGAGAAGTGGGTTGAATTTCCGCCACCTCAAACCAAGCCTCAATTTCATTGCCCGCCGCCCACGAGACCGCGAAAGACTGCATGATGTTAAGGACCTCGGAAAGAGAAGGATTCTCACACAGTAGAGCTCGCTCGCAAACTTCGCGTTTTGGGGGGGGGGGGGGGGGGAAGACGAATAATAGAGTTGTGGACCATTTGATAGGCATATGATTCTTTATGCAAATCAGTTACAAAATGACGATGACGGCTTAAACCATGGTGTTCGACGGCCCATGCCCAATTGGACTGCTGTGGCTGCTTTCTTCAGTGATGAAACTCAACACAGGCAGCTATCACACGAGTCCATTTGCAATAATATTGTGCAAAAAGGTCGCACATTTGATCGAAAGACAGCGGCAAAGAATCCTGCAAGGGCGCAAGTTGACAAAGGAGCTGATACATACGAGGCAACAGCCATGACAGGAATAACGCATGATACGAAGTGAAATCAGACTAACCAAAGGCACGAAAATGTTCTCTTAACCATTTCTCATAGGTGTCCCACTCTTCTACGGACTTGTCGTATGCCGGAAAACGTGGCAGATACATCAGAGGGTGCGTGGGGGACGAAATAACCTGCGGGATAGACAGAGGGTCCGACCCACTAGACAAGGTTGAAGCAGAAGATTGCAATATCTGATTTTGAGCGTTAATTGCCGAGGCAAAAATCTCTTGTTGTTCAACGAGGTATTATAGAATATCATCGGAAGTACCAGTAGTCATTGTGTGAAGAACAACAACCACTTTAGAATAAAAAATGCGCAGAGAATAATACCACACTCTTTGCCAATGTTTTATTCACAAACACATAGACAAATATAATCGTAGCACAGGTGTGCTCACACCCGCAAGGTAAGCTGATACCTAGTCTCACTGAGGCGGACGCGGCACTGTTTACGTTAATAAATCCCACGTGGCGAGCGCTGCTGTTCACCACAGTTAACCACGGTGCACTCTAGCGGTTGACGTCCAACATAATCGCTCAGCTTCCCTTGCATCTGCGTCTTACAGCAGAGGTTACACAGAAATTGCAACATTGCACTTAGTCAAAATATGCAATACACGAGGTATTTTATGAATTGGTTGTAAGAGACTGACAGTTGTGCAGTGTGCTGCACAGATCGTTGGCACAAGGTGACAGCACCATAACAGAATACTGTCTGCATATTAGTTATACAAAAGTAATTTAATTACATAATATATTCGTCAGAGGAGTGGCAAGTGGGGAAGATTCATAGGAAACATTTTATTATGAAACTCAAAATTAGTATGAGCTATTACAATTGAATTTGTACACATTTGTGAAGCATAATCAAGGTCTAGTTTATAATTTAAACAAGAATGTTATCAGTTTCAGAATAAAAACACCCTGTCACATAATCCTGGCCTGAAATTAAAACCCATATCCTATATGTAGGTGGTATTATGATGCAGTAATACGAGTGAAAACATGTTAACCTCATTCTATACGAATCTGATTTTAGATTAGTCTAGAATGAATTTAATATGTTGTCATAGAATATGGGTTCTAATTTCAGACTAGGATTATGTGACACGTTGTTTTTATTCTAAAAATGATAATGTTCTTGTTTAGATTATAACCTAGACGTTCATTATGCTTCACAAATGTGTACAGATTCTATTGTGATTTCTAATACTGTTTGTAAGTTCCGTAATAAAATTAAAATGTTTCTTCCCCACTAACCACTCCTTTGATGAATAAATTATTAATTAAATTACTTTCATATAACTAGTATGGTGCTGCCACCTTGTGCCAACAGTCTGTACAACAGACTGCCCAACTGTCAGTTTCTTACTAACAGTTCATAATATAATGTATGTACTTCATATTTTGATGGTTTCTTCCTCCTTTCCAAATGTAAATGTTATATATTGTGTTGTTAAGTTACTTTCTGTATGTTGTTTGTATTCTTGACAGATGAGCACATTGTGGAATATATATGACCAGAAGATGTTAGCATAGCCCATTGAAACCGGTCATCAATGAATTAATTAATCATACTGCGATCATGGTGTTTTTTTTTTTTTCTTTTTGGAGATAATTTATACACTAATACCGTATAAAATGTTAGAAAGTGTATGAATGAATGAATAATTATATGTAAAAATTAATAGCAGTTTGTTAGTCTTGCAAAAACTCCAAAATTATGTGGCTGATTTGAATACATTTTTTCTTTTTTCTTTTCTTTTGTCTGAATACAGTGGTGCTTTAGAAAGAAAGAAAGATAGAACAGAATAGGGAAATCCCAAAGGGACAGCTGGAAAAATTGATAATTTGGTGCCTATTGTCCCCTCCAAAGGCAACCCACCGCACATAACTGCTTGGGATCTCAACCATAGAAATAATAAGGGGCATGCTACTAGTCCTTCGGTGCATCATAGTATTACTATGTGTACTGGAAAAGTTCATTACCAGTTTTCAATCTTGTCTTTCTTATTATAAAAAAATGTGTCCCTTTGTGTGTTTGCAATTCATAAGAAGCTACTGCTTAATTTCAATCTTGTTAAATTTTTGTTTTGTGAATGGCAGGAAGTAGCTTACATACAGATTTTGATGCATTCCTTCAGTTCCATTCTGGTTTTAAAAATAATTTTACACACTTGACCATCAAAACATGGCAAAGGATGCCTCGCCATTTACATTGACAGTGTATTATGGATCACACCGAAAGTTGATAGATATGTGTGAGTTTTCATAAATAGGGGAGGATGAGGTGAACTGAAGAGGTGGAATGATAAGAAAGAGGAAGGGCAAATAAGAGCAGAGAAAAACTAAGTAAAATAAATGTGTGCTCATCATGTGCCAATATATTTTGCAGGCAGATATTGTGATTAAGTTGGAATGATGCAAGTCTTGATTCCCCAACTACTCTCTCATCTTTTACAGCATTTACAGTGCTCTTCAGCCTGTCACGTTCCTCAGAACTTTTTTTTTTTTTTTTCTTCTTCTTTATCTGTTTTCTCTCATTTGGTAGATACTAAGCTGATAGAAAAACTTATCAATTGTTACCTTTTGGTGGAGCATTGAACATTGAACCTGTATTACACACACTGTTTACACAATTTTATTGTATGACTAATTGTTATATGTGAAAATTATGGCATTGTGGAAAACTGTTATTATGTCCAAATGTAAGGAAATAAAGCTAGTGCTTGAAATTTTCACATAGGGCAGCAAGTCCCTTGAGTCGACATTGCATTGTATCACATGCTTCCTGAGTTAATGACATTGTTTTTCTATGTGAAGTCCTTCAGTGGGCCTTTTTTTTCCAAATAGTCCACTTTTCAATAGTACAGTTATTTTCTTAATGGGTGAACTCATGTCCTTCATATGTATTTTCCATTTTACACTTCATTTCTAGGGTAGTGATGTACAATAAATGTACACAGAAATAATTAATTTCAACTTATAGGATTCATGAATGTCAAAAAGGCTTCATATCTTAATGGAGGGAAGCTGAACAATCACAATAATTATTATTAATTTTTTGATTTCCTGACTGAAAATGTAATACAGGTTAATATGAAATTATATTTTATATAAGGTATTGATTTTGTATGTCATGATAGTAGAATTACTGTTCCTGAACTCATGAAGAACATTGATGATACTGCCCTCAAATGTAAAGAATAATAAGATCCTCGAGTAGTATTGTGTAATGATGCAGACTGCATGCAAATGCATGAATGTCTCCACTAATGAAATAATATTTCTTTTAGAATGATATTTTCACTCCAAAGTGAAGTGTGTACTGATATGAAACTGACTGGCAGAGTAAAACTTTGTGCTGGAACAGGATTCAAACCCAGGACGTGTGTCTTTCTTGGGCAAGCACTCTACCAACGTAACTGCTGTGGCAAACCTCACAGTCTGTCCTCACAGCTTTACTTCTGCCAGTATCTTGCCTTCTACCTTCCAAACTTCCCAATTCTCTTGTGTACCTTATAGGAGTAGCACACCTGCAAGAAAGGGTACAGTTTAGCTACAGCCTAGGGATGTTTGCAGCACCATCCTGAAAACATCCCCTAGACTGTGGCTTAGCTGTGTCTCCATGTATCCCTCCTTCCAGCAGTGCTCATCCTACAAGGTTGATAGGAGAACTTAAGTGAAGTATGCAAGGTAGGAGGTGAAGCATGGCAGGGTAGCTCAGTCAGTATTGTGACAGGCAAAGGTCCCAGATTCTGGCACACAGTTGTCATTTGCCGGTGAGTTTCAATATTTATTTTGTAGCGCCCTCTATAAAAATATCTATCATTTTGTACAGTATGTACACTAGTCCATATTTCAGTTACTAATCCGATTCCTTTGTGTATGGGATATCATGTCTGTATAGTCAGGTGAAACTACTGTGTCATCGTAAATTAACAATATGTAGTGAGTTATTGCAGTAAGTTCTTCATTCCAGGACCTTGAATCTCCTATGCTGGATTGTGGAGTGTCTGCTGTCCCACTGAACAAAGAAGATACTATTGACACTGAGGGCCACGACATGGTAAGTCTTTTTAGTGTTGATAAACATATTTTAAAGTTAGTTATATGGCTGAATTGTATTTTCTTTGATCTTGAGTTTCTTTGTCATTACAATTAACCATCTCAAAAGTAGTAATTCAGGAAACATTAAGAAACATTTTACACTTTCCACTCCACTGTCAGACTACATTCTACACTATTATTTTCTGCTATAATACCTTCTATCTGGCCCAATTGAAACTCATTGGTGTCTTACTACAGCTGATTTAACACCTGGGTCAATGACCTCTCAAGGACATGTAATATGACACCAATGACTTTGAATTGGTGCTATATTCAATATACCACTCAGGGGCTCAGCATTAATTTGCTGGGTACAGGCTTGGCGAACCCGGGGTCCTGAGCTGTGGGCTGTGTCACGCCAAAAGTCCGCTACACCGTAAGCTCTGTGCATGCTTCAACGACCATCACTCGGTGCGACGGTGGAACGTTGTACATTTCAGAGCCCGGGGATCTTGGCTTAATCACCCGGGTCGTGAGGATGGTACAAACCTCTATAAAAAACCTCAATCTCAAGGTGTGCTACGTGCCGAGGAGATGCATGGCTGTTGAGGTTGAACAGTCGTTAGCGAGCAACCTCTGAGGAACCTGCCGCACATCAGTTGTACAAGGCTTACCCAGGCAAGCGGGGCTCTGCCTGGGTGGACCTCTTTTTCCCTAGCTGCTCGTGGGACGGAAATGAAAAGAGCTAATAAAAGCGTGGCCAGTCGTGAAAACGGCGTCTCTAAGCGTAATAAAGGAGATTTCAATGCTGCTGGTTATAACCCCCGTTCATTCCCTTCCTTGGCCACGCCGTGGGAGAAACGCAGGGCCTTAAAAGGATCAGACCCATACTCGCCGTGATATCTCGTTTGCTCCCCCTACTGATGGTGAATCTTTCTTGTCCACCAAACCACAGTTCTTCGTTGACCAGCTCGAAGACGATTATGGTGAGGTGGGGTCTTTCTCCAAAATGAGGAGTGGAGGAATCTTGATACAGACGGCATCCCCAGCCCAGTCTAAGGCATTACTTGCCTGTGACAAGCTGGGTGATATTCCCGTCTCTGTCACACCCCACAAGACGCTCAACATGGTCCAGGGTCTCATTTATCACCGGGATCTCCTGTCGCAGTCAGATGATGAGCTGCGCGCAAACTTGGAACGGAGAGCTGTTCACTTTGTTAGGCGTGTTTATAGGGGACCACAAGATCACAGGGTCGCCACCGGTGCCTTCATCCTGGCCTTCGAAGGCGATACACTGCCCAAGAAGGTCAAGGTAATGGTCTATCGGTGCGACGTCAAGCCGTACGTCCCGCCCCCTATGAGGTGTTTCAGGTGCTGGAAGTTCAGACGTATGTCGTCCCGCTGTACTTCCAGCCCTACATGCAGAGAATGTAAGCGTCCATCACATCCAGACACTCCGTGCACCCCACCTTCCGTATGCGTGAACTGTGGGCAATTACATTCGCCTTGCTCGCTTGACTGTACTCTCCTGCACCAGGAACGGAAGATCATGGAGATCAAGACTCTGGACTGTCTTCCATATTCTGTGGTGAGAAGAAAATATGAACGACTCCATACAGTGCACCTAACTACATCTTTTGCTGCCGTTGTATCTTCAACACCTCCTCAGAGTATAACTCCTTAAGTGCCGCCTCCCTCTACGGGGCCTAGGGGCCACCACTCTGCTGCTGTTCCATCTATGGGTGGGGGCGCTCCTCCATCCGCTCCTGTAACACCTGCTTTGGGGCCAACACCCCCACAACCATTGGGGACCTGGTCCAAACGGATCTTTCCCTTATGTCTTTCATTCAATATTGCCATTACTTCAGTAAAGTCACAGGGTCTTTTATAATGTAGAGTTTTATTCACTACCAGGCATTCCTTGTGGGTACATTACCTTTTTTTTCCAGGCATGATAGTTATATAATTAAATGAACTGCCCAGAGTTGATACAGTTCTCCTATTGAATTATCATCAAATGGGGTGAGTTCGGACACTTTTGAGATTATTTCCACTATAACTTTTGTAGGTTTTGTCAGATTTCATTGTTTTCTACTGAAGTGGTGGAGTAAATATGTAACCAATAAAATATCTTAGAAACAGAACACCCATGTGCATCTACTTTTGCCTGAGGCAGACAAATAGTGTCCAGAATCACCCCATGGACTGGGGTGATTTCAGACACACGTGTATTTCCAATCTCTGTCCGGTGTTTCAAAGTGTATGGGGTGATTTCAGATACAAATTGACTTTTTTTATTCTACTTTCTTTCTGTTTGATTTGAGTGACTTTTAACAGATTTTAAGGACGTCCATCATTAAAATAAGGGATAAGGACTGTGTTAATGAGTTTTATTTATTAAGGAATTTCTATAGGTTAATTTGCCACACTGAATATATATAACTGCTTTCTTTACAATTTCTGAGTCATAATTACACCGAGCTTGAATACCTTTCTTACTTTTATATGTTTTCAGCATTGTCCGAAATAACCCCACAAAGTACACAATTTCGAAAAAACCACCATTACTTTGAAACTTTACACAAAACTCATGACATACTGGTATAAAACTTCTCACAGTGCCGCAGCCTACAGATCTCATTGGAATCTGATGCTACAATACTTTTCCGCCAGTCGCAACAACATAAAGTTTCCGCCCCATAACACAGCGAGAACTTTTGACAATGAGACTGTCCAACTGACTATTGCATCGGTAGACAATCGATCCAAACATGGGACGCAGGAATTACAGTCTCCTGCATAAAATAAGCAGCGCGTGGAGGTGGGAATTAGCGCCAATTCGTTGCTGTGCAGCGGGAAAGAGAAGATAAACCACATTGTCTGAAATCACCCCAATGTCTGAAATCACCCCATTTGATGTTCAGCAAAGGTTGACTCTGTCTTTTTTAATCTCCAGCCTCTCATGTTTAGACAAAAGACAAATTCAACCTTTGCTGAACATTTGCTCAGAAAAACCATGATTATGATGTACATTGTGAAATCCTACATCCCCTGAAGAAAAGCAGAAATATGACACTACTAGTAATATTGGAAATCAATAAAATTTGGCTAAGGATGCCAGTTTAGTATTAAACAATCAGATCCAGTTCACCTTTACACCTCTACTGAAATGTTTTATTTTCCAAATTTCCTTTTAAATAAAAATAATCATGTCAGTTTTGATACTTTACACATACTTATTGTATTTTTATATAAATGTTAATTACTTTCATAAATATGTACTTGTAATGAACTTTCCTGTGAAGTATTGATTGTCTGTGGTAACATCTTTGTAAATCGGAACATGTTTGTAACATCTTTGAAAACATCTATGCTACAGTCAGTTGTCATTTGATGATGGCCTAATAAGCCAAAAGCTGGTTTATGACGAATAAATAAGTTTTGCAGAACATCAGGAAGTTGTTCCATTTTGATAATATTTCTGTGACACTCTCTCTCCTATATTGCGACAATTCAAAACGAGCTGCCCTTCTCTGAATTTTCCCTAAATCTTCCATTGAGTCCCACCTGGTGTGGATCCCACAATGCACAGCAATACTCCAAAATAGGACGCCGAAGTGTTGTGCAGGCAGTTTCTTCAGTAGAACTGTTACATCTTCTAAGTGAAGATTTAGTCTTCAGTTCACTTTCCATACAATATTTTCTATGTGTACTTTCCAATTTGTTTGCAATTTTTACTCCTAAGTATTAGTTGAATTTATGGCCAGTAGTTTTAATTGATTTATCATGTAAATGAAGTTTAAAGGATTTCTTTTAATGGTCATATGGATGACTTCACACTTTATCATTAATAAGGTTCAATTACCAATTTTTTCACCATGCAGATATATTATCTAGATCATTTTGCAGTTGCTTTTGATCTACTGGTGACTTTACTAACTGATTAATAACAGCATAACTGCGAACATTCTAGGACAGCTACTCGGAGTGTCTCCTAAATAGTTCATAAAAATAAGAAAGAGTAGGGGCTGTTCTTTAGGGAATGCC
The DNA here is from genome assembly GCA_026315105.1 of Locusta migratoria. Classification (NCBI taxonomy): domain Eukaryota; kingdom Metazoa; phylum Arthropoda; class Insecta; order Orthoptera; family Acrididae; genus Locusta; species Locusta migratoria. Next base: position 511,476,340 of record CM048755.1, read on the forward strand.
AGATATCACTACTGTCCTGCTCGATGACTTACCATCAATTACAATGTACTGTGTCCTTTCTGACAGGAAATCATGAATCCAGTCGCACAACTGTGGCGATATTCCATAACCATACAATTTGATTAGAAGAAGCTTATGACGTAGAGTGTCAAAAGCCTTCGAAAAATCTAGAAAACGGAATTTATGTGTGGGGTTATATTGAGCACAATCGCTGTTGGTGAGTGTCCAGAGCACTGTGACCTGTTTGAGCAACGATACTGTCATTCTGTGATCCATAACAATACTCCATTTTTCATCAAGACAATGCTCAACCACGTTTCTCATGTACATACATCTTCTTGGAGTCACAGAATATCAGTATTTGGCCATGGCCACACAAGATCACCATAATTGTCACCAATCAATAATATATGGTATATGGTGAAAGAGTGGATGCAACATTGTACTCCAGTGACAACCACTACAGATGAAATTTGGAACAAGGTGAATGCTGAATGAGTGACCATACCACAGGACGCTATTCACGCCTTATAAGCTTCAGTGCAATCATGATGGAACAAGTTATCAGGGCACATGTCGGACCCTTTCCCTAGAAACAACAGGGCACATGTTGAAATGTGCCGACCAAAATGATAATTATTTCTATAGAACTTTTACATATCTTGTGAACATGAACATTTCTACCTCTAATGTTTCAAAATTTACTGTATTTTTATGAACATGAGTGTACATGTTGCTTAAAGACTGCAAAGACCAGATAAGAGAAACTGTGGAATATATGGAGGTATTGGAAAGTAGTTTTCACTCATTCCTTTTACAAGTAAATGGCCCGGGAAATAGAATGACTACCAGTGGTACAAGGTGCTCTCTGCCATACACTTCATGGTGGCTAACTATGTATAAATTGTATGTATGTACATATGTATTTAAGTATATGTAGTATGTTTTGTGGCTATTGGTGGTACAAGGTATTCTCTGTCATTCACCATATGGTGCCTTGGTAGCTGTAGGGGTAGTATTCTTTTTGTGGAGCCTTTTTACTGTAAGTGATGTGGTTGTGAAACGCATGATTCTAATACTCAATGAGGTACGGTAATCGTAATTGTCTAAAAGATGGGAAGTGGAAATAATGCCACGAGACCGCATGTTAACCGACTACAAGCGTGGCGCAAGGGATAGCATCACCAATTGCGGTGCTGAAGGTCGCCGGTGCAGTCCAGTCCACCAGCAAAAATTTATTTCTTTGTAATTAACACTTCCAGAATGTTGCACATGTTTCTTATGTTTACTTGTAAATTATACTTGTTTCTTATGTTAACTATTCTTCTAATTTCTGGCACATTCTGCCTGTACATAAATAAAAGAGCAATCTGCACAAGAGGCCGTCAGTGCTGCATGTATGTTTCAGTTCACAATAAACCTGCTTTTAGTATAAGTGCTGTGTTCAGTTGACTACACTGCCTTCGAAGTCAAGCCTGCTTCCATTTCAATGCAACAATATTGTCACGTAGTGGTGTCATAGGATGTAGCTTGTTCATTAAAGCACACTGATTTAAACTCAACACTTGTCATACATTTACAAGCGCACAGCTTGAACCGACTCCAGCCAAATGTGCACACAGTATATATACACTAACAGTAATTTCTGGTATGGTTGTGTCCGATTGGTTCGGCTGAATCTGTTATTCGCCGAATCCAGCACACTGGCTTCGGATTCAAGATTCGGTGCATAATGGCCGAATACTACCGAATCCCGAATCGAAAGTGTTACATGGAAACCTGCAGTTACGAATGTTGTAGTTAACTTTGCGTAACAGTGCACTTTCGTTTGCGTTATTTACTTGATTTGCTGAAAGATGTGATGTCATAAAACGAAACTACCCCACTTTGAATAGTTCTGATAAATAGCGCTAGGAGCTGCCTCAAGCAACTTTTTGCATCTAATATAACCGTGCTACACAGGCTTGCTTAGCAGGCGCAAATATAAATACTGGCTAAAACTTTTGCGCTCATAAAAAGAAAAAAGAAGAAGAAGAAGAAGCCCTTCAAATATAAGTGTCAACAAAAATAAATTTTTTCATGCAAATACCAACAGTACATAAGGCTTTAGGATTCTTGCACGAGTTGCCTCATTCTGATTTCACATATTGTTTTGTCGAATTTTGTGAAGTGCTGGGGTATGTGAACTGTAATGAAGCACTACGATTTTAAGAAGAAAGTAATTTATTATGTGGAAAAAAAGTTCTAATCATGCATCATCCAGGCGGGATGACATCAGTTCAGCAACCACTTGACGTCTGTTTCAATAAATCGTTTAAGGTCAAGCTTAAACATATGTACAACTGCTGCCTTTATAAAAGTGACAGACAATTGACACCAACGGGTCACGTAAAACGTGCAAGTGTGCCAATGGAATGATGATACCTGGAAGTGGGTTCCAAATCAGATTGCGCAACAGGCATTTAAAAATGTTTGGTATTGATTGCACTAGATTGTTCAAGGGATGATGCTCTGTACTCGGAAGGAACTGAATAACAAGGAATCAAGTGATAGTGAGTCAGAATTACCGTACCGGTATCTAATTGCTATTATAAACATTTCGTAAAATTTGTATTATAAGTCTAATAAAATTGTTTTATACAGGAGTACCTCGTTTTTACGCTTTTCATAGGACTTCAGTGAAATGGTGTAAAATGCAGGAAATAATGTTTTAAATTGTAAAATATGCTTACTGGATCAGCCTTGCATTTTCGTAGTTTATTTGTGATATATGTACATAATAGGCATCTAAATACTCGCCAGGAAGTTTATTATACAAATAAAGGTTATAGAAATTATAACTATTTTAAGCGCCAGGCAAAATGTAAGTTTGTGGGAAGTAAAAATTTTTGACGTAATTTCATTTATTATAATAGAGGAAGCCGTTATTTTAAGCGCCACGAAAAACCGGTAATTTTATGGGAAGAAGAAATTTTTGACGTAATTTCGTTCATTATAATCAAGGACGCCACTGCTGGGCTATGTAACATCTTCAAAATTACCTGAACCGCTTCGATAGATATTGTTTGGATGCCGCTGCCAAGCTATGTAACATCTTTAAAGTTACTGCCTTTTACCGGCATTAATTATTTATGCAGTAAAACTCAAAAAGTACCGTTCTTTTTTTATTTTTAGATGTTTCACACGACGATATTAGAGAATTTATTCGGGTTCTCGAGTACAAACATATGCATATGTATTTTTGTAACGATTGCATAGGATCGGCATCTCTCACTATTATCACTTGTTTTAGGTTGTGGGTATTACGATACCTAACTTTGACAGATAACGTTCTTTATTAATCAGAAATATGTATCACAAAAACAATGCAACTCTTTATTTTATTCTCACTTCAACAAAGCAACTGGTTCTGATTGTTTGAGTACACACCAGAGGCTCTGGCAAAGAAGCTAGTGGAAAGAGGAACTACACCGCCACAAATCAGCATTATTCTCTCATCAACAAACCGTTCTGTTTCTCTGAGTACACGCCAGGCGCTCTTGCAAAGAAGCTGGTGGAAAGAGGAACTACATCGCCACAAATCGGCGCATCGTAAGTCAACAACGAAACGCGAAATATACATTTGAATAAATGCAAAGTGTCAAGAAACTTGACTGCGAATAATTTTTAAGCGCTATACTTTATGGGGAAAGCCATGCTAGCATCAATTTATGTACAATACGCCATTTTTCTTCACGAATATGCTTTCAAAAAGCGTAAAACGCGGGAAACGTGTAAATATGTTAACGCAAAAATGAGGGCGAATTAACATTGTAAACATAGGAAATTTGACGTGACTGACAAAAAATGGTGTAAATGGCAGGAAAACGTAAAAACCGAGAATGTAAAAATGAGGTTTTACTGTATTTCCACATTTAGTTTCATACAATAGCCATACGTTTGAAGACATATCTAAAAGCTACTACGTAAAGCTGACTGGCAAGCATGTGTTGCATCAATATGCCTGAAGCTCCAACCTCTGCCTTTGTGCTACAACTTGTGTGTTTTTCTCTTAGGGGCAAGGGATTGTTTCTATGAATCATAATTCGTAAATTCCACACTCTTTTTGCCATAAGAGAAATACAAATGTAAACATTATGCCATGTACAGGTCACACACTTTTTCGTGTCCCCTCTGTGATCAGGGGACGTTGGCCGAGTTCGCGTGTCTATGGAATGTTTATGCTCCCTACCAACCTTACCTCGTAATAGCTTCGTACACCATACACATCGTCTATGTATTGTTGATTTGTGCTTGGTATTGATTATTGTCTTCCACTTTGTTATTTCCTAAATTAAGTCCACATACTCAGGCGATTTCTTTTAGAAAAGTAAGGCTGTCCTTGAAATTGGTATGAGGAATGCTTATCCGATTGTTATTCAGTTACGACAAAAAAAGATACAGAAAGTGTTGATACACTTGCTTAATAAGTCCCTGTAAAATATTAACATTTCATAGATATACGTTCCACTTTTCTATTATTCAAACATTAAAGTGATACAGTACTTAATTTCGTGTTCCATCTGTGATGCTTTAACCCCTTTTTACATGTTGTTTCTTTTAAAATCCGTAACCTATATGCCGTAAGCTGGCAGCACTGGGAGAAAGAGGCGGGTTTTTTTTCTAACAGCGAATGCGCTACAAGCTGAATGCAAGCTTCAGCTCCCAACATTCTCCACTCAGAGGCAACGTTTAAGTGTGTGATGTGATGTGTCATGTTAGCTGTTACCACATTTAAATTCCGTCCGCCTAACAAACCCGAATGACAACGGTGAATGCGCAAGAATATACATATCATGTTAATGTTTACATTTGTATTATTCTTATGAAGAATGGAAGCATATAAAAATGAAGCACGGCAACTGACTTCTAGTACTGATTTTTAAATCTTCTACAAATATAAATGCTGTGCAGACAAATTACGTGATCTTAAATGTTTGAAAGATTAACCCTCCGGAATGTGTAATCTGCACATTAAGTACTTTCCACAGTTCTGAAATGTCTTCGTGGCACTAACAAGTACACACACGCTGAATAAACGCGGATTGTCTCAATGTATTGGGACCATTTTATGAAGTCATCTGCTGACCAGATCTCTTTCATAAGTAGTGCTTGGTAATGCCCTAAGCAACTTATTTCATAAAGTGTGCAAATTTCTCTTTCTCCTCCATCGTAGGCTTGACTATCTTACACCCCCCCCCCCCCCAAGATGTTCAGAATGTATGCTATTGTAGTCTTAATTTGATGCTGTGTTCTTGACTTCAGTGTTTCATCAGCTTGACATATGTGTTCATGTTCATTTGTAAAGTATTTCTGCAGTCCTCCTTAAATACTACCCAGCTAGTCCTCCTCAATTTTATACCATTGTTTGGTGATCCCCCTAAACAGTAATAAACATTAACAAAGTGTTCTGTGTTGTGCCAGTTGTTGAATTTAGAGATTTCGTGGAATCGCTTTAGCCACTTGGTTGGTTCTTGACGATTATCGTCAGAGAATACTGAAGGTTGTCTCGTGTAATGGCAAACCATTGGTTTCATGTTAGTCATCTCTTCTTCTTCTTCTTCTTCTTCTTCTTCAATCTCTGACATCTTTCCCTTGGTAGAGAATCGCTTGAAATCTGGTTTCTTAACATGTAAGTGACAGCTATGTTGTGGCCTGATAGGAGCCACTTTGCTGACGAGGACATTTACAATCCCTAGTTAGCTTTACTAGGTATCTCCACCAAACTAATTTCACATAACGGTGTCACAGGACATAGCTATTTGATTACTGGACACTTGCTTAAACTCGGGCACATATAAGTGTACAGAATGAACCAACTCCAGCCAGAGGTTCACACAGACTATATACACAAACAAAAACTTGTTGTACATTATTTCTCACTGGTACTAGAACTGTGTATTCAAATTAAAATGTACAGACTGAGTGGTTATTGAACCCATGACCCTTTGTTTCAGCATTCAACACTTCATCTACTACACCACACTGATGCTGTCTTTTAACACTTCATTTGTAACAATATATCAAACTTAAGATTATATGTGTTTTGTTTCTTCATCTAATACTAACCCTTGCCTATTGATTACGGGGTTATGATGATTTTGGGAAACTATGGTGCTGGGCTTTATACATTGACCATTGTGTTGTTTTTATTTCAGACTTCTGATAATATGAGTGAAATTTCCAGTTACAAAAGTGACATAGACATTGTTAAGGAAGAAATTTATTTCTCTGATCAAGATCAAGATGCTCTCGTAAGTATTGTCTCTGTTCACCAATTAAAGAAGCACAATTCACAAATTACCTTACTACATGCGCCACCAATTTATAACCATGGCATCTTATTTATAATGAAAGTCATAACTTCATAAAACTTTTAGCTCTTATCTTGCTGTTCAAGTAGTGGAACCACAAAGTGTGAAAATAAGTAATAATAATAATAATAATAATAATAATAATGCTTAGGGGTGGCTGGAACAATGGGCAAGTAAGTGATGTGGATCTATAGTATGGGTCTTAATGGCTTCAAGTAAGGAGACTACTACATTCAACACATAACAAAATGCATTGTAGTGTACCAAGCAATAGATAATGTTCATGTTAAATGTAATAAAGTTGAAGGTCAAGTAATACTGCAGGCAGAGCCGTGCAGCGCACCACTTTTACCCACTCGAGCTCACCTGCGTCCAGCCACTGCGCTCTTCTGCCCGCACCGTGGATATTCGAGTCCTACTGCACAAAGCAAGCGAGCTGCGGTGCACCGTAGAGTCCCGACACTCACTGACAGAGCGGGTACCCGTCAGACCCGTGTAACAGCGCTACAGACAGCACTGCCAGTGCTGGAATGCAGCGCTGCACACAGTTCTGCTCAAGACATAGTAATCAGATTGTAGGCATCATGCACATTTTTGATTACCTACATAGCAGTTTATTTGTTATCATTATGTCTGAAAAAAATAGCACACAGGACAGGTCATACCAGTGTGCAAGGAGTAGACGATCCGAGGAAGAAAAAAAGGACGTTTCCAGGAAACTCGCGGAGGGAATTACATGCGTTTACAGAAATGGACGTTTCCTGTCTGCTTTTACCAGATGTGTTACTGCGGACCAGGGCTCAGCGGGTGGACGGGTACCCATGCTGCCCGCCACCTTCCGGTGCGACTCATTCCGACAGGCCAGGCAGTGGGTGGCCAGTTCCGCCCGAGAGGCGCAGCTGTGGTCCAGGGCAGGTAGAGCAGGCCCGCTGCACACTTCTGACTGCAGGCTCTAGCAGTGTTTTGTGGATATGTTCTAAATTTTACAGTTCCTAAGAATAAGGAATCACAGAATGGAATTGGTTGACTTGGTGCTGCAGTTTTTCAGTATAATGGTGGTTGTTGTTGTTGTTGTTATTGTTGAGGTCTTCAGTCCGGAGACTGGTTTGATGCAGCTCTCTACAATACCCTATCCTGAGCAAGCCTCTTCAACTCCACATAAGAACGGCAAGCTACATCTGTCTGAATCTGCTTACTGTATCCATCTCTTGGTCTTCCTCTGCAGTTTTTACTCCAAACACTTCCCTCCAATGCTAAATTCACAATTGATGTCTAAGAATGTGTCGTACCAATTGCTACCTTCTTTTAGTCAAGGTATGCCAGAAATTCCTTTTGTCCCCAATTCTGTTCATTGCCTCCTCATTAGTTACGTGATCCACCTACCTAATCTTCAGCATTCGTCTGTAGCACCATGTTGCAAAAGCGTCTATCCTCTTCCTGTCTGCACTGTTTATTGTCCATGTTTCACTCCCATACAAGGCAACACTCCATACAAATGCCTTCAGAAACAACTTCCGTAGGCTTAAATCAATATTCGAAGTTAACAAATTTCTCTTTTTCAAGTACAGAATTGCCATTCTGCATTTTATATCCTCTGTACTGCAGCCATCATTTGTTATTTTACTGCCCAAGGAACAAAATTCATCTACCTCCTGTATTGTTTTGTTACCCAATCAAATCCTTCGCCATCACCTGATTTTCTTAGACTGCGCTCCATTACCCTAGTTTTGCTCTTGTTAATGTTCATCTTATATGCACCTTTCAGCACACTGCTCTTCCAGGTCCTTTGCTGCCTATGACAGAATTACTATGTCATCGGCAAAACACAATGATTTTAATTCTTCACCCTGAACTTCAATTCCTTCTCCAAATTTCTCCTTGCTTTCCTTTATAGCTTGCTCAATGTACAAATTGAATAACGTCGGAGAAAGGCTACAGCCCTGTCTTACACCCTACCCAACCACTGCATCCCTTTCATGCCCTTCAACTCTGACAACCACTGTCTGGTTTTTGTACAAGTTGTAAATAACCTTACACTCCCTATATTTTACTCCTGCTTGCTTCAGAAATGGAAAGAGTTTATTCCAATGAACATTGTCAAAAGCCTTCTCCAAATCCACAAAGCTAGAAATGTAGGTTTGCCTTTCATTAATCTATTTTCCAGGATAAACCGTAAAGTGGGTATTGCCTTCCATGTTCCTACATTTCTCCTGAACCCAAACTGATCTTCACCGAGGTCAGCTTGTACCAGCTTTTCCATCCTTCTGTAAATAATTTGTGTTAATATTTTGCAACCATGACTTATTAAACTGATGGTTCTGTAGTTTTCACACCTGTCTGCACCTGCTTTCTGTGGAATGGGGATTATTACATTTTTCTTAAAGTCTGAGGGTACTTCACCAGTCTCATACATCTTACACACCAGGTGAAACAGTTTTGTCATGGCTGGTTCTCCCAGATACATGTGTAGCTCTGAGGGAATGTCATCTACTCCAGGGGCCTTGTTTCGACTTGGGTCTTTCTGTGCTCTGTCAAATTCATCTCTCAGTATAGTATCTCCTATTTCATCCTCATCTACATCTTCTCCCCTTCCTACAATATTGCCTCTAAGTTTATTTCCTTCGTAAAGCCCCTCTATATACTCTTTCCACCTTTCAGCTTTCCCTTCTTTGCTGAGAACTGGTTTTCCATCTGTGTTCTTGATATTCATAGAACTGTTTTTCCTATCTCCAAATATCTCTTTTATTTTCCTGTAATCTGTATCTACTTTTCCCTATTTATACATTCTACTACATCCTTGCATTTGCCTTCTAGTCACTCCTGCTTTGCCATTTTGCTTTTCCTGTGAATCTCATTTCTTAGTCGTCTGTCCTCCATTTTGCATGTTTCATTTACTGTATTTTTATATTTTCTCCTTTTATTGAATAAATTTAGAATGTCTTGTGATATCCAAGGATTTTTTGTAGGTCTTGCCTTCTTACATATTTTGTCCTCTGCTGCCTTCACTATTTTATGTCTTAATGCTACCCGTTCCTGGTCTACTGTTTTATTTTCCCCCATTTCTGTCAATTGTTGCCTAAAGCTCCCTCTGAAATTCTCAAGAACTTCAGGTTCATTCAGTTTATCCAGGTCCCATCTCCTTATTTTCCTACCTTACTGCAATTTTTTTTTTCAATTTCAGCCTACAATTCATGACCAATAAGTGAAGGTCAGAGTTTATATCTGCCCCTGGATACATCTTACAGTTTTAAACCTGGTTCCGAAATCTATGTCTTACCATTATAAAATCCATCTGGTATCTCCTGGTGTCCCCTGGTCTCTTCCATGTATACAACCTTCTTTTGTGATTCTTAAAGCAGGTCATTGTTATAACTAAATTCTCTTCCGTGCAAAATTCTGCCAGGCGGCTTCTTCTTTCATTCCTTTTGCCCAGTCCATATTCACCTACTATTTTTCCTTCTCTTCCTTTTCCTACTACCGAATTCCAGTCTCCCATAACAATTAAGTTTTCCTCTCCATTAATTGTCTGAATTATTTCTTTGATGTCCTCAGCATTGGCAGAGCTAGTTGGCATATAAACCTGTACTACTGTGGTCGGTGATGGCTTCATATCTATCTTGACTACGATAATGCAATCACTGTGTTGCTCATAGTTGGTTTACCCACATTCCTATTTTCTTATTCATTATCAGACCTACTACTCTAATACCCCCAACTGATTTTGTATTTATAATCCTGTACTCACCTGTCCAGAAATCCTGTTCATCCTGCCACCGAACTTCACTAATCCCCACTATATCTAACTTCAACCTATCCATTTCCCTTTTTAAAATTTCTAATTTTCCTACCTGATTAAGGGATCTAACATTCCACGCTCCGATCCGTAGAATGCCAGTGTTGTCTTTCCTGATGATCACATCCTCCTGAGTAGTCCCCGTCTGTAGATCCGAATGGGGGACTATTTTACCTCCGGAATATTTTACCCAAGAGTATGCCATCATCATATATTCATACAGTAGAGGTGCATGTCCTTGGGAAAAGTAACAGCTGTAGTTTCCCCTTGCTTTCAGCCATTCACAGTAACTGTGTGGCAAAGCTGATGTTACAAGGCCAGCTCAGTCAATCATCCAGACTGTTGTCACTGTAACTACTGAAAAGGCTGCTGCCCCTCTTCAGGAACTACACATTTACGTTTGTCTGGCCTCCCACAGATACCCCTCCACTGTGGTTGCACCTATGGTACGGCTATGTGTATCATTGAGGTAGGCAATCCACCCCACCTCGGCAATGCCTGTGGTTCATGGGAATGGCAGTATAATGGAAGTACCGTGAAAGTTGTTGCAGATCTGTAGAATGTTAATAGCAGATATGTTATAGCTTATCACACTTTTTTCACGTGTGTGAGGTCAATAATAATGGTAGAAGTTCATTGTACTATACATCAACAATGCCATTTAAAGTAAGAATCATTGGAAAATAAATGAGTATGAACCTATGACAATTTGGTTTAAATAAAGCAGTGTATGTTGTTCTATAAAGATGGTTGGGTATGTAACATGTTATTATACAAGTGATATGAAGTACCTTGATCTTCCCAAAATCTGAGAAATGATTCTTGGTGTTGTAGCTCTCAGGGGCACCCTGGGATGCTTTCTGTGTGGCACACCTCTGGGAGCCTCAGCACATGATTTGAGCATATGCAACACTGTCATATGGACTTATTTTTTAGCATCAAGCGGTGCTGAGGCTGGGCTCTAGTTTTGCTTGGCCCAGCCAAGTGACCATAGATTAAGGGGGGGGGGGGGGGGGGGGGGGGACTATTCACAGAGGCAAAAGATGGCAATAGCTTATGCAAATGCAATCCTTGCTGTAGTGAATAATGGTATATTGTTCATTCAAGTTTCAATACAATCATAAGTGAGTGGGAATTGAATGCTGAGTTTCTGCTTTCATTGTGAAGAATCCAGGTATCAAACTATTTAATGAAATCATGAACTTTTCTTAGCCTAATAAAATGTTTTTGTCACATCCTTATCAAAGTTCAGTTAGTACTAGCAGGGTTTACTGTTATTATTCCTTTCTTTGACTGGGTTGGGGAACCCCAAAATATTAATTTGATTTATATTTATCATTTTGGAGGGCTCACAGAGCTAAGAAGATTGAGACTCACTGCCCTAGAGTGATGAAAGTTTGCACCATTATTTAAAGACTACAGTTATTCGATTATATAAGATGTTTCTTTGAACTTCAGATCAGTTTCCAACATCCAAAAGTTGTGCCATTTTGAAGCTCTACAATGTGGAAAAGTTTGAACAAAAATCTTACCACAGATCTGCACCCCCCCCTCCCTCTCCTCTCCCAACAGTTACTGATTTTAGATGATAACTGTTATGGCATAATATGGGATCAATCTCTTAGCTGCTGTGTTCATGAATTATGAAAGCATATATCTATCAAAAGGTTTTGAAACCTAATCAGTACACTTCATTGTGAGTGCCCACTGCAAGGTAATAAACTGTTGTTCAATACATTTACCTTCTGATGTAATTTAAGACAATTTCACATGCCAGACTACAAAATGCACTTCTTGTAATTGTGGTAGTTCGGGACTGCTGTGTTGTAGAGTGTATAATGGGGCAGCAATAAGAGTACTTACATAACATGCTCTGTCCAACAGTAAACAGACAACACTCCTTAAAAACAAATATAAGAAACTGTTGGACTTGCCCGATATTTAAAATGATTATGTCTTCTATACATGGGAGGCAATAACCTACTCAACCATTGCTCCAAAACGTATTTCATATAATGTCCACAGGGAGAATATGCAGAGATAGGGAGATCATGAAAACTCACAACCATTGGTGCATTGAATCATAACTATGCTTGAGACATCTGAATCGAGTTAATGAGGGAAGTTATGATTAAATATTTCTCTTGTGATTTGGAAGAAAACAGGATGAACTAAGTATTTTTTTTTGAGATTTTGTCTGGGAGCTGCGCTATAGGTATAGAACATGAGCACCACAAATCAGTGTAGTTAAGTAAAAGTATTTGTGAAAGTTAAGCTCATATGTCAACATCCATCAAATTATTTTGTTTCAGTACTTAGGTGTGTTATGCAATTATTGCAATGTTACTTCCAGGAAATGATGCACAATATATGTCTCATTCTTTAGGTCGACCATACAATCAAATTTATGTTTAGTCTCAGTAATCCATATTTATCATCCAAAGAAGCTTGTAGCATCAGCCGCTGCTATACTACTTTCCACCTTCATATAAATGGCTTAAGCATAATTACAGATTATTTCCAGAATGAATGCTTCACTGTCCAGTGAACTGTTTTCTGTATTGAAACTTAATTACAGATTAAAACCTATAACTTTTGCATTTTATCTCATCCATCATTGCCCTCACAGCTTCAATTCTTAGGCTACCACAACTCTCTTCTGAAGTGAAGGAGTCATTCTGGGAACCACTTGTACCCTATAACTACCCTATTTCTCCACATTATCCTTCCCTTATTATACAGGAGAGCTTCTGTTAAGTTTGAAAGGTTGAAAGGATTTAATGCTAAAATTGAAGCTGAATAATCAAAAGACACAAGCAAACTCAAAATACAAGAAGGCCTAGCTGCATTTATATCTCTAGATGCCATCTTGACTTTATTGTATTAGGATCTGATTTACACATATGAGATATTCACTACTGATCTAAATCAGTAGTATGAGGATAATTGTGTGTGATCATAGAAAATCAAAAATATAATTTTTTAGGCCTGATTGATTTTCACCATCGGCTACTTCCAAAAGCTGAAATGGATATTTTTATAGCATTTTATCTCAATTAAATACTTGTCATATCTAATGACTTAAATGTTTGCAGCTAGACTTTCTTCTTTCAGTTTATTACAGTAGTGAAAAGAAATATTATATACAAAAACTACTGCAATTTGGATAAACAAACAATCTGCCAGTATGTGAAATTTAAAACTTTCCCAGCATACAGGTTGTTCAGTAAACTTTTGGGAGAACTCATTGATGTCTGTAACTTCCTGTCACAGAATTTCAGCACAGAGTCTTCTGGCCATTTTCAGGTGAGTACTGCCAACGTACTGGTGAAGAAGTGCTGAGCTGTGCTATTTAAGACAGTATTGGCAAATGCGCTGGGTATTCAGTCTACATCATACATACACTTCTTTAGTGCATGCAGGTCTGTGTCCAGCTCTGTGCACTGCACTGCACATCCTCTGTGGTGGAGGTTTTTTGCACTGATATCGGAAGGTTGTCTACTACACTGGGATCCTTAAAAAACTGGGAAATACACAAGTTATTGCCCATCGTTAGAAAGCCAGAAAGTAGTGGGACTTTTATTTTTAAGTCTTAATATTTATTATTAACACTAGAATGGCCACATCGGTCATTTTGACCCATGCTTGTTTTTGCGTCATTGCTCAAAGCACTTTAATTGAGAGCAGCAAATGCTTCCGCGACTTTTATTTAGTTTGAGAGATGAACATGTCCCTAAAAAAAATTGCGCCATATCCCTTATAGGTTTTCAAAAGAATGAAGGTACCCCTAGAACAACCATCGTGGGTCAAAATGACCCATAAGCATGGTTATTGCATATTTTTGCCTTTCTCCGCAATTTTTGGGCTGGATCTCTTTGTTTATGATATCTCAAAATTTTACAGTATTCCGGGAGATGTTAAGATCTTAACTATTGGTACACTCTAAAACATCATTCGAGAATAACCTGGTCCAACACCTTATGCCAAACGATCTATGGCAGATGATTTCCCATTGACTGCATGGTGACTATTTCTCTGAACCAGTGTTGAGGCTCATAAAAACTTGCACTGAAACAGAAGTGCGAAGGAAGCTTGGAAACAATGAGTAGTCTGTTAGTTTGAAAGAACTAGACACTTTCATGGCTTTTCTGTACACTCGCAGTGTAATGGCTATGAGAACATTTTCGTTCGAAGATATGTGGTGTGACAAGTATGCTATGTGGTGTGACAAGTACGCTGGATCACTGGTCAAAAATATTACGTCAAAGAACAGGTTCCAAGAGTTGATGAGATTTCTAAGATTTCATTTACGGGTGACCAGAGGAAAGTTGAAGACAAGTTTTATTTGGCAACCGAACTTTTGAAAAAATTCTGGGACAATTGCATTACGAATTACAAACAAACTGAAAATATGACGGTTGATGAACAACATTACCACTGCAAAGTTCGATATGCCTAGTACGCCCGACAGTTATGCGATAACGTACTGGATGGCATGTGGTTCTAAAAATCAAGTCATTCTAAACATAATACCTATCCTTGGTAAAGATGAAACATGGCCCGCTAATTGTTCGCTTGGGGAGCGTGTTGTTATGAAACTGACCACTCCGTTTCTTGACAAGGGACGTATCATCACCACAGATAACTTCTTTACCTCACTGAAACTCGCTGAAGCTTTGGCAAAGCAGAATATAAGTGTGGTTGGCACTATGAAAAGAAGCTTTAAGGAAGTGCCCTACTGCATTCAGGAAATGATGACCTTTATGCAACCACCCTGTACAACAGTGGTATCACTTTGCTTACTTCTTACCAAGAGAAGGTGAAGAAAAATGTGTTGGTCCTAAGTTCCATGCATTCAGCATGCAGCATCGAAGAAACATCCACCGAGAAGCTTCCTGAAACAGTTGCATTTTACAATAAAACAAAAGCAGAGTAAATTGCATCGACCAATTGTGTTGAAAGTATAGTGTCAGAGAGCAACTCGTTAATGGCCTGTACACGTTCTGTACAATATACTTGACCTGGCCATGACCAATGCACACACTATATATGAACTACTTACCAAGAAGAAACTCAAACCCTGAGCACTTATAAAATGATAAAACATCATAAATATGAAGATCCAACCATTAGATTGCACAAGAAAACAAATATAAGTGTAAAAATGGTGTGTGGTTCATTTTGACCCACGTCTCCATTCTAGGTAGTTAGCAGAGTCCGGCCGTTCAAGTGTTAAAAATGCATAGGAATTGTGTGTATTATTTTGAAGAGGATTTAAATTTATTACTGCAGTGTTTAATTATAACTATTCGCTGTACAAAAGGATAAGTTATAATGAATTATGAGTGTTTAAATTATATGTAGTTATTCAGATGTGTTGTTAACTACATTATAAAAGATGGGTATTAGTCTTATGTGTTAATGTTACCAAATTTGATAGCCTTTAATTTGTTATTGCCTCATATATCAAACTGAAAGAAAATACTAATTTGAACTGGAATGCTTGTTTAGTAACAGTGGGCATGCAGCAAGATATAATTACATTAATTTTTTTTATTTCAATAGTGCAGGAAAGCTTTATACACAGCATATTATGACATATATATTTCTTAGCAATGAAAAGTCTATGTTGGAATTCAACAGTAGTATTCTCATACAAGAACTGAGATAATGTGCAGTGTACTAAAAGTGGTCAACTAACAATTGTTTGTGGTGATGGTTTTCTTTATATACAAGGGTGTCTCACGAAAGACGCCTGCCAGGTGTCCGAAGAACGCATGGTACAGCTTCTGCCCACCGCCACTGCATCCGCCGGCCATGGCAGCACCCGATTCTTGGACTCTATTGTGCCGCGAGTGCATACATTGAGTGAAAGTCTAAAAAACATTGCCATCTGAGTAACCTAAGCTTACCTTTATTTACAGTAGATGTTCAAAATGATGTCCTTCTACAGAAAGAGTGGCCTGACATCTCTTGAACACATTTATAAGTTTTGTGTCCCAGCCTCGTCGCCGCTTTTGTGTCTCGTTCCGGCGTAGGTGTCAGTGGCCGAGTGGAATGAGACCGACACAGGAATAAAGATAACACGCTGGTGCAGGTACGGAGGGGAGCAGCCAGAAACTAGAAACACTAGAGTAAATTAGAACGAGATATATATTGCACAGAATTTATACAATACTTAACTTTTACATAGTACTACAGAATGTTGATACATAGTTGTTAGAGGCCTGCCTAGTGCCTGTACGATAGCCAAGTCTTCACTGGTGCCTATCTGATTCCGAAGGTCCTAAGTGGTTGCTATCTCAGTCCCAAGTGAACGATGTCGTTCAGTGGGAACCACGAGCGGAGTTGCAGCAGAGGGCGCTCGTGGCTGTCGTGAGAACACCGCGCCGTGCGTGCATGGCTGTGCGCGGCGAAAGTAGGTGGTGCGCACTTTGTACTTGTGCGACACCACACCCCTCCCCCTCAAACCGCCGCGCCGTCGTGGCGTAGGGCTGAGGGCCACGGCGACGGCACTGGGAGGAGGGCCTGGGCGGGGGGCGTTACTGGTGGGGCGGGCGTCGTAGCAGAGGCTGGGATCAAGACGCCGTCCGCGCCCCGGCATCCGCCTTGCGATCCCCCGGAAAACCCGCCAAAACGAGGGGAAGGGCGCACGCTTCCGCCCAGATTGAGCAGGTCATCTTCTTCTGAGGTGCGTGGCCCAAGCTGGGGGGGGCCCGCACGGTCCCGGAGTCCCTCTCGTTGACGCTGGAAGCTGAGGCAGCGACGGAGGCGAAGGGGCCGACTGCATAGGAGGCGCGTCTACCTCCATCGGGATCTCGTAGTCCAGGGACGAACGATGTGGCTGTGCTCCCTGGCGGTGAACTGGGTCTGGAATCAAGAAACCGGAGACAGGATCGCGCGGCCTGTGCATGCGCAATTGGTTTGCGTGGCGCCGCAGCTCTGACCCTGTGGAAGAACGTACAACATACATATTGCGACCGAGCACGCGCTGAGTGGTGCCCGGCAACCATGTCTTCTTGTTGCCAGCAAACACCCTGTACAGCACCGGCGTGGAAACCTGAAAACGCGTAGCGCCATACGAACCGACTCGGTGCGTGGGAGGCTGCAGCAGGTGAAGGAGAGTGCGGTGACGGCGGCCGTGTAGCAGCTCGGCAGGAGACGGGCCGTCACGTGGCATGCACCGATACGTAGACAGGAAAATTTGAAGAGCTTGCTGCCTGGAGTGCTGAGCTTTCATCTTTTCCATGTGAGACTTGAATGTTCAAACGAAACGTTCTGCTTCACCATTGGACTGAGGGTGAAAAGGTGCGGTGGTGATATGCTGAATGCCATTTACACGACAAAACTGTTGAAATTCCGCACTAACAAACTGAGGTCCATTGTCACTGACAATAGTTTCAGGCAAGCCTTCGATGCAAAACACTGATGTTAAGGCACTGATTGTACTAGAAGCTGTCATTGAGTTCATGGCAATCACAAAAGGAAACTTGCTGAAAGCGTCTACAACAATTAACCAGCGCGTATTCCAGAAAGGTCCGGCAAAGTCAATATGTAAACGTTGCCATGGTCCCTTGGGGTGTGGCCAGTCTGAGAAACGTTGCGAAGGAGCCGCCTGATGCTCCGCACAAACCGTACACTGTGACTTCATGCTCTCTATCTGAGCGTCCATACCAACCCAGGTATAATGACGTCTGGCCAATTGCTTTGTCCTGACAATACTCCAATGTCCTTGATGCAGGAGGCGTAATACTTCTCGTTGCAGGGAACGAGGAACAATCACTCTTACTTGGTCGTTGTCGGTATGCAACAACAGAACACCCTGACTTAAAAATAATGCATGACGTTGTGCAAAATAACATCGAACCAGAGGCCGATCAATGTCTTTGGCTCTGGCAGGCCACCCTGAGCGAACAAAACGTGCTACCACACTTAGGTCTGCATCCGCAGCTGTTTCTTGTGCAACCCGACGAGAGTTCAAAGGGAAATCTGCAACAGCGGAAGCATCTCTGGAGTCTATTTGACAACATGCCATTTCCAAAGAATCAAACGACACATCCTGGCCAACCGGAAGTCGAGAAAGTGTGTCCGCGTTGGCATGTTGAGTGGTAGGTCGGTACAAAATCTCATACTGATAATTAGACAATATCAAGGACCATCTCTGAAGCTTCTGTGCCGTACGTGGCGGAATTGGCTTTGTGGGTGAGAACAACGACGTGAGAGGCTTGTGGTCTGTCAACAAATAGAATTTTCTGCCATAGAGATAATGATGAAACTTTGTGACGCCGTAAATTATTGCTAAGGCCTCCTTTCTATCTGACTGTAATTCTGTTGCGTTGGCGTCAGAAGCTTGGACGCAAAGGCAATAGGACGATCGTGACATCCAATGCGATGTGACAAAACTGCACCCAGACCGTACGATGAGGCGTCAACTGCTCACACTACAGGCTTCTGTGGGTCAAAGGGAATCAAACATGCATCACTGAGTAGTGCAGACTTTAAGCTGTCAAAGGCAACCTGGCAATCTTTGGACCAAACAAAAGGAACATTTTTCCTACGTAAGCGGTGCAGTGGAGCTGCAATCTGAGACGCATTGGGAATAAACCGGAAATAATAGTTAAGCTTTCCCATTACTGCTTGCAATTCGTGCACATTCTTAGGAGGAGGCAAGTCTTTGATTGCTCTAAGATGTGTCTGTAAGGGATGTATTCCTTGGGCATTAATCACATGGCCTAGGTACTCTATTTCAGTCTGAAAAAACGAACACTTTGCTTTATTGCAACGTAAACCTGCTGCAGTCAAAACTTTGAAAAGGCACTCCAGGTTTGCTAAATGTTCTTCAACTGTACGTCCGGATACCACAATATCATCTAAATAGTTCGAACAACACGGTACAGAAACTGTCAGCTGTTCCAAAAAGCGCTGAAAAATAGCGGGGGCGGAAGAACTGCCAAATGGTAGGCGTTGAAATTGAAAAAGGCCCATGTGAGTATTAATGATGAAAAACTTCTTTGATTCGTCATCAAGTGGAATCTGTAAGTATGCCTCTGCTAAATCAATCTTGGAAAAGAAGCGAGACTGTCCTAATTTGTCCATTAGTTCGGCAGGTCTGGGCAGGGGATAAGTGTCTACAATTGTTTGACTGTTCACTGTTGATTTGAAGTCCGCACAGAGACGAAGTTTTCCTGACGGCTTGGGTATAATTACTATAGGCGAGGCCCACTGACTCGCAGAAACAGGAGAAATCACCCCACTATCTTGCCAACGTTTAAGTTCTTCGGCAACTGTATCACGCAAGGCGATAGGCACTGGTCTAGCTTTACGAAATTTTGGAACTGCAGATTCTTTTAAAGTTACATGTGCCACGAAGTCTTTTGCACAACCTAGTTCCGGCGAAAACAAGTCACTATATTTGTCACACAATGCATTGATTTTATCCTGAGGCACTATTGACGAAATTTGAAGCACATCTCTTTGAATTGATAAACCAAACAAGTCAAAAGCATCTAGTCCAAAAATGTTCTGTGTCGATTTGGCCTGAAGAACTACAAAAGCAACTGTTTTTGTTACACCTTGAAAAGAGGCGGGCAGGCTACACGTTCCTAGCACGGGAATATTTTGACCTGTATAAGCTGTTAACACTTGCTGTGACGGCAACAATTTTGGCGAACCCAGAAGTTCATAAGTATCTTTATTTATTAATGTGACAGCGGAACCAGTATCAAGCTGAAATTGCACTGTCTTATTTTCTATGAAGAGAGTCACAAACAGTTTTTGCTTGCGGCGCTCGACAGGTGCGCGAATGTGGGCAATGTCTAATACAGCTTGTTTGCGGCGCTTGCGCGGGCCACGTAGTGAAGTAAGCGGCGCAGGCTCGGCACGCACCGGATTAACAACACTATCACTAGATGGCACTACCGCCGGATCGGCGTCCGCGCAAGCATGCGAAGCTACTCCAGATGTACTAACTACTGCACTACACTTTTGAGTAGCTACTTGATGTCTACTGTCACTAGCTACACAGTACTCGGCACTATTACAAGGAGCAGTTGCAGAAGGCACTATTTTCACTACAGTAATGCACTGTTCATAGTCATTTTGCTTGTCCCGAACCCTTTTCCGTTGCACTGTTTTACGCGCTCGTCGGCGCTTGCTAGGTGGTGCACTATATAGTTTTGCCATAGGCGCAGAACTACTTTCTTGCAATTGAGATCCAAGGAAAGCACTGTTCAATTCCACAGAGTCTATGACATGGACAGCATGAACTGTTCGTGCACTCGGGGAAGTACTGTTCCTAACAGCACCGTTCTTTGAGTTTTTAATTTGCATACACACAGACTGTACATGTCCTGATTTGCCACATTGATAACAGGTTGCGTTGCGACTAGGGCAATGAGCACGCTTGTGGCGAGCCACACACTGGGGGCAAGATTTACGTACATTTTTCTGAAATGAGCGTTGGCGCCCGTTATTCAAATCACTGTTTCTAACACGACGGGGCGACCTTTGTGTCGCACTTTTACACTGGCTACTGTTCACTGTCTGTTCAGCACGGCCTGTACTATTGTAAGAATCACTAGTGGTACACTGAGAACTACGGCTAGGAAAGCGTCCAATACGGCGCACTGAATTAACACTGTGGCTTTGCATTTCTACATCTGCTAAGTCAAAAGTATCATGCGCTTTTATAAGCTGCAGTACACTGTCTAATGAGGGGTCAGACTGTTTCAGAATTGCTGCTCTAATTCTGGGGTTCTGAATATTCTGCGTAATCGCATCCCTCAACATCACGTCACTATACGAAAGTCCACAAGAGCAAGTAAATTTACATTTGAGGGTTAAGCCCTTCAATTCTGTAATCCACTCTTGGTGTGACTGCTGCGGTAATTTTTTAAGTCTGAAAAATCGGTACCGTGCCGCAGCTACGAGAACTTTTCTCTCATAATGAGCATTTAGTGCCTCTACTATTTGTTCAAAGTCTACATCACGAGGAGATACCTCGGGGAAAAGTTTTTTTCAGTAACACAAAGGTGTTGGTGCCCACCACAGATAATAGCAGATGCTTCACTTTCTGACCTGTAATTTGATGAGCCGCGACGAGTTCTTGAAACTGTGCGAAGTAGTCGCTCCATTCTTCCTCACGTTCGTTGTACTGGCGAAACGGAGGAAGCGTTGCGGCGACAGGTGTGGGCTGCTGAAGCGGCGGCTGTTGTTGTTGGTTAGCTGCTTGCGCTGTGAGCTGGGCCACAGCCTGCAGGAGTTGTGTTATTTGCGCCGTCTGTAACTGAATAATTTCCATTATGTTTGGGTTCGGGGTAGTGGCCATGCTGACCGATTAGGCACCGCGCATACAAGTAAATTATAACAAAACACAAATGCAATATGAAAGAGGATGCGCTGCAACCAAAAATCCACAAAACACGTAACAAAATATCTTCCCCCAAAATTCTTATAATAAGGGTGGGTGGGCGGGAGCAATTTCTGTGTGCTCCGACTACTACTGCTGTCTGGCTGCTGCAAGCGGGCTGGTCCACGGATCGTCTATCACTCCTCGTCGCCACTTTTGTATCCCATCCTCGTCGCCACTTTTGTGTCCCCAGCCTCGTCGCCGCTTTTGTGTCTCGTTCCGGCGTAGGTGTCGGTGGCCGAGTGGAATGAGACCGACACAGGAATAAAGATAACACGCTGGTGCAGGTACGGAGGGGAGCAGCCAGAAACTAGAAACACTAGAGTAAATTAGAACGAGATATATATTGCACAGAATTTATACAATACTTAACTTTTACATAGTACTACAGAATGTTGATACATAGTTGTTAGAGGCCTGCCTAGTGCCTGTACGATAGCCAAGTCTTCACTGGTGCCTATCTGATTCCGAAGGTCCTAAGTGGTTGCTATCTCAGTCCCAAGTGAACGATGTCGTTCAGTGGGAGCCACGAGCGGAGTTGCAGCAGAGGGCGCTCGTGGCTGTCGTTTTGAGAACGCCGCGCCGTGCGTGCATGGCTGTGCGCGGCGAAAGTAGGCGGCGCGCACTTTGTACTTGTGCGACACCACAATAAGCACTGGACGAATTTCGGCTGCCAAAATCTGGGAAATGACTAGTTGAATCTTTTTTTCACGAAACAATAAATTGTGACAGGCATGTGAACAATATCCTGCATTCATTTTTTTTTCTTTCAAGAACTATCACCCAACGAAAAGCTGTATGGTTATTTCATGCAGGACAATGCAAGGCCACACATTGCCAAAGCTTCTATGGCAGCAATACAAAGTGTTTTTGATTATAGGATAGTTGACTGGCCTCCTCGTTTTCCAGATCTAAATCCCTGTGACTTTTATCTTTGGGGAATGTTAAAAGACAAGGCGTGTGCAAGCAATCCCCATACACACAAAGAGTTGGTAGACAGGATTCGACTAGTCATTTCCTAGATTTCGGCAGTCGAAATTCGTCGAGTGTTCGCAAATGTGTTCAGCAGATGTCAGGCTGCTCTTTCCATAGAGGGACATCATTTTGAACATCTACTGTAAATAAAGGTAAGCTTAGGTTACTCAGATGGCAATGTTTTTTAGACTTTCACTCAATGTATGCACTCGCGGCACAATAGAGTACTTCAGTGCAGGAGTAATTATTAAATCAAAAACATTTTTTCTTTGGAAAGATGATACAATTCAACTTTTTCGGTATTTCAAGTAAATGAAATACTATATTAAACAATTAGGTACCATCATGTTGTCAATAAACACCAATAAAATCAGTCTCCTGTACATTATGCCAGTTACTATAATGTTCAAATTTTTGTGAATGTATGGGCCCAAACTACTGTGGCCATCGGTCCCTACTACTTAAACTGACTGATATTAAGGTCAACACATACACATGGCCGAGGGAGGGCTTAAACCTATGACGGGAGCGGCTGTGCGACCATTCCCACATGGATACTATATTGTCATGCAATCAACTTTGAGTTTCACTATCCTTGGATTTGTGCCAATACAAAATCTGAAACCTCTGGATTTTGGACAAAAGTATCCATTTGAAGATTCGCCTTCCCAAGGCAAACTAAAGCAAACTGACACAACCAGTAGCTTTATACTTCACCAACAAAATATACATCTTAAAAATTACAATGAATCCTTAGAAAAACCTCAGAAAAACAGAAATTTGTAATTTGGTTTGGAGTAGGGTATCAGATTGATTACCATTTTCACATAGTAACAGAGAAATAAACTGAATACAAAGTTTGTCCATAATAAGATTCCAATCAGAATTTAGTGGAAAGTGACATCTCAATTGACATGAATCTCTGTCAGGCAGTTTTATTTCCACAGATTCCTTGACAATCAAGCTCAAAAAGTTTTTGTTTCATAGTAATTCATTGAATTACCTGTGGAAATACGGTGCTGGATGATTGCAGAATTTGTGGATTGAAGGAGGTAAGTATGCCTCTGCTGTCCTACAATGCGGTCCTGCAAAGTGTGCGTCATTTGTCATATATAGAATTTATTGCATACACGTGCTGTGACAAGGAGAACTGCCAAGATTGACTGACGTTTGACACAGATGTTGCAGGAAGTTCCTACTCAACAATCCATCATTAACTTGAAGGGGAAACTAGATGAAATGACTGTGTCTGTGTTAGCAAGAAGTTTTAATCATGCTCCTACATCTGTTTCACCACCACTAGTGGACTCACCAGTTCCATTGAAGAAGCTGTTCACCATCTTGTTACAAATGAAGTGGAGTAAGTTTGTGGAGAGTCTTGCCGTGTGTTGACAAAAATCGCACCGCCAAAGAGCAACATACCACCTATAGAGGGGACAGCCCTCTGTAACTCACGAGCAGATGTGGATACAAAAGTTCACCAAATCTGACAAAGGTAATGCTTCTGTTGTCATGCTATGGGAAGACTACACTAATATTATCTGACTCAACATATCACGAAATTGACAAGAATCCTAAAAAACAGAGTGGTATGAAAAATGGCAGAACTTCTGTTAGACAGTTCTCTCCTAAAGGAGGTCATTAAGAGACTGAAACAAAACTATTCATTTTCACGTAGGCTGCCTATCATCCACAAGTGCTGTTACATCCAATTATGAGTACCGGTAAAATTAAAGCAGCCACCTATGGTGTAGCAAAGTACTTCTCATCTTTGCTAAAGCTAATGGTAGGTAAGTGTCCACATCACATCAGGACTGCATTTACTTCCCCCCCCCCCTCCCCTCCTTTCCTATCCTCTAGTCCCCCTATCCCAACCCAACCCATCACATCAGGAATTCTAGTGATTTTTATCAGCAGATTTCAGTCACTTTAGATACAAGGTAACAATTTGTTGGTCAGTCTTGAATGTGGTTTCAGTTTTTACAAAGGTGCTCCTTGTAGACACACTACGTGTCATTGGCAATATCTTGGTGCAGACATTGCAGCATTGTTTGAGCACATTCTCTCCTCTACATACATTTGTATTTAACAATGAGTTTTACAAACAATTTGATGGTGCCACAATGGGGAGTCCATTGTCTCCCCTGGTGGCCAAGAGATTTTTAGTAGAGAACACTTAACAAAGTTTAAATGAACAGTGTTTTGGCAATATGGTGTTTTAAAGACCTTAATCTACTGATCCCATACCATCTCTGATGCCGACAGTCTTCACATGGAACAACCTGCAGACAGTTTTCCTGAAGAATTAATATTCAACTAAGCAAGTGAACCGAGTGCTGCACACCTCAAATGGCAGAGCAAGGAAGAGGCCTTCAGGTCAACTGCTTGTCTACCAATAATAGGAAATGTTTCATTGCAGGTAGGTAGAATATGAAGGAAATATGAAGTGAGAGTAATCTTTCCCTCTCCTTCCAAAATATCGTTACCTGAATACACAGCACATGTGCCATTATAGTATTATGTAGTAGACCTCAGCATGTCTTGGAGGTACTCACCTGAAGGTGGTCAGAAAAGTCTATGTTGAAATATCGTGGCAGGAACTTAGACATCTGGCATCTTCTGAAATTTGATGCAAGAATGTGCCACTAATTTCTTAGAAAATTTGTGATGTAAACCTAGTACTAATGGTTTCTTGAAATGACAGCAACCTGTGGCCTTTTATGCAGAATGTTTTTATTTAACTTTGCAATTCATCATCAGATGGTAAAAAGTGTTTGCTCTACATTTCAAGCAGTGTGGGAGTTACATGCGTAACTCCCTCACTGCTCAGAATGTAGAGCAAAACCTTTTCACCATCTGATGATGAATTACAAAGCATTTTTAAAATGGCATTAGTTAAATAAAGACATTCTACATAATAAATGATGGTTGCAGTCATTTTAAGATACTTTTATTCACCACAGTCGCAGTGTTCCTCATCCATAACGAATAAAAGTTTTAATTATTTTGTTTACTTATTTTTTAATTTTTTTCTATCATTAACTGTTGTGTCCTACATGTGATATTTTCAGAAAACCATGCACGCAACAAAAAATAGTAAATTTTTACAGTCTCATTTGTGGAAGTGATAAATGTGTCACTTCCACAGCTCTGGAATTTCTCTTATATGGTTTGAGGCCATTGTCAGTTTGCATGTATTTCCACATGATTTGATAAAATTTAACTGTTTTGATTAACATACCACAGCAGGGCATTAAAATGATTGATTGCATGGTTTTCTGTATTTCAGGGATTTTCATACCCTTGGTTTGGATGGGAACAGCAAGAATCTGAAGCAGATATGAATGAGGATACTGCTGATTGGGTATGTGTAATAAAGTCTGCTGTAGTTTCTGTTAAGTTTGTGAATAAATTATTGTGCATTTAAATGTGCTGCACTTGTTGTTTCATTTACAAAAAGATAGGTTAATTAACAGAAACCATCTTGTAAATGAAAATTTAATACATTTTATTAGATTAAACTAGTCTGAAGGTTATAAATTCCTGCAAAAAATATATGGTCTTGCAGATATAACCATACTTCCTTGTATCATTCATCATGTGTAGGCATTTCATACTTACAAACTGTGCATATATTGTTCATCTGCAGAGTGATTTTCATTGATACATTAAAATATATTCTCATGCCACAAATAATAAGTTGTTGTTGTTGTTGTTGTTGTTGTTGAGTCAAAGCTGAGCATTGTATAGACAAACAATAAATGAGAGACCACACCAGAAATAAGCTAAAAATATTGAATTTGTAGTAGATTATTTAACAATGATATACAGTACACTCACAGTTTCTTGTAATAGATAGTTTTTCAGTAAGTTTGCATTTAATGACATGAAGAAAGGCAGTTGTTGCAACAGTATAATTTATTGAACACTCATGGATGGTGCAACATATACACATATGCACGGTACGGTGGTGGCAAGTCACGGACACAGTTAATGTTGACATCTGAGACCAGCGAGAGTTACACATCAACTGAGGCACACCTCGCACACCACGAGCTCACCCGGTCGTGGCGGCACTGCAGGCCCTCATAGGCAGCGCCATCGTGCGGCAGACTCGGCCGTGGCGTGTCTTTTAGATGCTGTGGACGGATGGGACACAGCTTGCAGTGGCACGCTCCAGCATCCCTCCCCTCTTCCGGGAAGCCGACATCGCAGGAGGAGGCGGAAGATGGCCGGCAACGCTGGATCGTGGAGGCCACGGGAGTCGACCACGTGACTCTGTGGCGGGGGCAACCGCGGCGGGGCAGGAGCCGGCCGCAGACGGCGAGCACCTCCATCGCCTCATCTGCATTGGAGTGGATGTCGTCAGCCTGTCACTGCGCGGCCAACCAGTCCGGGGGCACGTAGGGGCGGAAGTGCCCACGCCGGCGGCGACCAGGTCGTGGCAGGGTCCACTAGCACAGGCGACAGTGGCGGAGAGGCCGGTCGCATCTCGATGTCGCCACTAAAGGAAGACACCTCCCCTGCCGGCGCTCCCCCCACCACCGGTGCAGGAAACGACATGGCCGTGTCCGTAGCAGGACCCAAGCAGGCAGGAGGCGGGGGCGACGGAGGGGCACCTGCCGGAGCGTCGACCTGCGGGGAGAGAGGCCGCATCTCAACGTCATCATCAGCGGTCGACTGTTGGCCTTGTGGACGCTCATACGTAGTGCCACTTCGCCATACCTCGTGCAGTGTCGGCTCCGACGGTAAGGCGTCATCGTGGCGGTGGCATGTGGTCGAGAACGCAGCAGAGGCTGCCATGCGACAGCCGTCGGCGGGAGGAGGCCGGTGCCACCATGATGTCAGACGGATTCCTCTCTCGACCTCCGAATCTACAGAGGGGTATCCAAGAGGCACAGTTGTGGGATCTGAAGGTGGTGGGGTGGGGCTCCACCGAGGACTTAGTTGGTTGAGATGGCGGGAGATCGTCACCCTGTCTGCATCTACCACACACATCTGTCAACCATGCGAAAGCCGTACTACCCCTGGTGTCCAGCCTGGGCGGCGGCCAAAGGTGCATGCCCAGACAGGGGTGCCTGGTACATAACGCTGAGTGTGGGTGGGCTCCTCAGGTCGGGGCTCCAGGCACAGCAGGTGCAACAGCGTCTGGAGCTGGCGGCCGTGGAGGACCTCTGCCGGGCTCTGACCATTAATTGGTGTTGTCCGATAAGTACTAAGAAATAAGGCGAGCGCCGCCTTGGCAGATGACTTTTCCAGGCACTTACGAAGTTGTGATTTAAAACTTCGCACCATACGCTCTGCCTCCCCATTTGATTGGGGGTGGAAAGGAACCGAGGTGAGGTGAGAAATTCCATTATTAGTGCAGAATTATTGAAAATAAGATGATGTGAATTGTGGGCCATTATCAGAGACTAGCGTCCGAGGAAGGCCTTCAATAGCAAAGATCTGTACCAGGGCTCTGACCACATCTTCTGCCGTAGTAGAGCGCATACACACGACGTACGGATAATTAGACAGTGCATCTACCACCACGAACCACATTGACTGACAGAAAGGGCCGGCCAAATCCACATGAATGCGGTCCCAGGGGTGCTCCGGAGTAGGCCACAGGGAAAGTGTGCGCCGGGGGCAGCTTGCTGGGTAGCACACTGAGTGCACGTACGAACCAACTGCTCGATGGCAGCATCGATTCCTGGCCAATAGACAAAACAGCGTGCAAGTACCTTCATGCGTGTGATACCCCAGTGACCCCAATGTAACAGAGTTAACATACGAGCCCGTAAGTTGGACGGAATAATGACACGAGCCTCGTCCGGAATCGGTACTGAGGAGGAGGACACCGTCGATAACTGACAGCCGGTGTCGAAGCTGGAAATAGGTACGCAGAGAGCCAGCCTGTTTGGCGGACAATCACTCAGGCCACCCGGCGGTGACATGCTTAAGCACCTCCCGGAGCACAGGGTGGCTTGCACGACTCTATTGGCCATAATCGGAAGTTGCTCAACTGCGTCGTGCAAACGTTCATCAATCTGAAAAATCGCCACCTCGTCTTGGTCGAAGGAAGGGTCGGGACCCATGGGCAGACGAGACAAGGCATCGGCATTGGCATGGTGCGACGAGGGCCGATAATGAATTTCGTAGTGATAGGCTCTGACAGCGGAGCTATTTTTCGTAGTAAACAAAAAGTATCGGGCTCGATCCACAACAAGGAGAAAGACTTTTGTAAGTCCGGATCCGTTACATTAAAAGCCGCAAAATGCTGCTGTAGATGCCGCACGTAGGAGTCCCAGTCTTCCTTAGACTCCTGGAAAGCCGGAGGAGCGGGGGGAAAGGCCTGGGGCGGCGGCGAAGGGGCCGCAGCGGGACGAGAAGACATAATCAACTCTGTAAGCAAAACAAGTTGTGCTGCTGTTGATCTAACTGCTCCTGCTGCTTTTGCAGTAACTGAAGCAATGCCGGATCCATAACCAGAACAAATAGAAAACACATGTAAGAACGAAACTCGTCACCAATTATACTGTTGTAACAGTATAATTTATTGAACACTCGTGGACGGTACAACATTTACACATATGCACGGTACAGTGGTGGCAAGTCACGAACACAGTTAATGTTGACATATGAGACCGGCGAGAGCTACACATGAACTGAGGCACACCTTGCACACCGCGAGCTCGCCCGGTCGTGGCGGTGCTGCAGGCCCTCAGAGGCGGTGCCATCGTGCGTCGGACTCGGCCGTGGCGCATCTTTTAGGTGCCGTGGATGGACGGGACGCGGCTTGCAGTGGCGCCCTCCAACAGCAGTTTTAACAAGGAAAATAATTTTGGTAAATTGACACAATATGAGGGGGTGGTTTTTTTTTAAGGTGGTCTGACACACTTTACTGAACATAAAAAGACTCATGACAAGTGAATATGCTACAACTGAATCTTCATTTCTAGAATTTTTAATGAACTGCTTAACTTTCCAACATTGGTGTCCGACTTTAATTCATTAACAGTATTCCAGGGTGGTGAATGCAGGAGATAGACTAAAAGAATTTCCATTAATTTTTTTACCTTCCAAATCTTATACAGTATTATTTATATTTGTGAAGATTAACAAGAGATAAAGTATTTTTCTCACTAAAAAAAATGTGCAAATGTTTGTAAATGTATCGCCCCAAACTGTGTGGTCATCAGTCTGTAGCTTACAAATTACTTAACCTAAGGACAAAACACACACACACACACACACACACACACACACACACACACACACACACACACCCATGCCCCAGGGAAGACTCGAACCTCTGACGGCGAGCAACCACTCGCTCTGCAGTGAGGTGCCTTAGACCGTTCGGCTACCCCACCACGACTTTCTCTCACTGAAATTACTGCTATTGAAGATCTGAAGAACTTATTTGCTCAAATCACAAATTCAGTTGCTGTTGAGTGACTCAAAAATAAACTGACAACCAGAATTTTGTATGTTATGGAGCACTTGTACTCAGTATTGCATCTGAGAAACTTACTCTGTGCTTTGTTTTGCAAAATGTGGTTGTGACTATCAAATAAAAACATAAAATGCACTACCCCATGCCATTGCAATAATTAATAACTACCACTCATTACTTACAATGAGAGAATTGGAAAACAATTTATTATATATTTAAATTGAAAAATATACCATCTGTCAGTTATGTGATCATCTCCTTTTCTGTTGGTGAATTGTGATGAGCTTCTTAATATTTTAATTCTCATCTCAAAAATAGCCAGTACATTTACACAACTGACATCATTGATGTGGAAAGTCATGTGATTAATCTTGTTGTCATTGGCAAAAGGGAGAAATCTCTTAAATATGTAATCTTTCACTTGTAGTTTCACAATGCACGTGGATTCATTGCGTTCATTATCTTACAATTACTACGACACAGCTTAAAAACCTTTTTAAAGCAGATGTAAAGTAACTTGCATATATTTAATGAGTTTCTGTACTATATGTGGCAGAGAACATTTACAGTGTACATTTGTGTCAGTATACTCTTAATTACATTATTACTCTCTTAAAAGAAAGAGTGCATATGAGACAAATGTAACATTATTTTGAGATGATTATCCTCAAAGTTGTTTTGAGCTTTTATTTCCACAGTATCACCAAGTAATATTATTCAGAATAAATTTTCCTTCTAAAATTGGGACTGTAAGTGAATCCATTCAGTTAGGAAGTTGTTAAAAACTGAGATAATCTGTTGTTTAGTTCCAAAGATAGCATCTCAATGCATATAGAAAAGGAACCTGTACTGCTGCTATTCATTAAGCTTCATAATGTTGGAATGGACAGAACCCTCTGGTGGGCATGCCTCCACATTTCACACGAGTGGGAACACTGTAGCAATTACACCGCAATTTTCTCTTGATGTAAGTATCATTTTCACAGTAACCAGAGGGTAAAAACTGTAATTATAAAACTTGTAATTGTGTTAATTATATATTTGATGTGAAAATAATTAAGCAGTCAACATTACTTAGAAAAAAAGTTGGAAAACATCTTCAGTCTAATTTGTGTCTGGTGGTCACTAGAATCAAAGGGGAAGCAACCAGCACTCTGACAAGAATGTATCTTTGTGACGTTGTTTCCACAATTGTTGCACAATTCCTTGGGTCAGTGTTCTAGAAGGTTACCAAGAGTTGAATGAACTGCATCAGAAGACCTGTTTTGTAGTTCTCAATTTAATCCCATGTTGTAACCTAACCGCACATGATGTATTATGTATCCGGCAAAAGGGTGTTCAACCATCTCCAGCAGAACTGAAATTATGATTTCTTCATTTACAGTGAATAAAGTTTACTTCTGTGAGCAATCTCTTACAGAAAAATTTCAAATACAGTGCTAAAAGCGAAGAGTAATGTCTCATAGTCATTGAGTATCCTCACACTGGCTAGTGGTTACGTTAGTTGCCATTTTACGGACCAGTCAGCAGTCATGCTTGGTACTTAATTACAGGTTATTAATGACACAAGCAGATTCCAATTAAAAAAAAAAAGATTCACAGGATAAAAAAATCGCACCAACGTGTTTTACACTTTATATTTGTAGTTTTATAATTTTTTGAAAACATTTCAGACAAAAATAATAATGTTAATAATAAAAAATTAAAGCGATATGATTAAGACTGTACTATAGTGATAGTATCTATGCACCCAACGCGTAATATTCTTTCTGACCGCATTTTAACAAACAGCCAAATTCATACGATATTTGTTGATTTCCGGTCCTCAAATGCTGAGGAATATAACCAACCGTTCTCGCTGTGGGAGCTGGAGACTGCATTAGCAGTACCTTGTGATACTGCCCCAGGCGTCGATGACATGACGTACAGCATGCTCCAACACATGGAACCGCAATCGAAGCACGTCCTCCTTCAGCTTTTTAACCAAATCTGGTTCACGGGAAACTTTTCACGCTCGTGGAAAGAGTCTGTTTTAATACCTATTTTAAAACCAGGGAAAGATCGGACTGACGCTGGTAGTTATCGTAGCATAAGTCTCACCAGCTGTGTAGGTAAGACATTGGAGCGTATGGTTAACCGACGCCTAGTCTGGGTCCTAGAAAGCAGGTCCCTACTCAGCCGCTCCCAATGTGGCTTCAGAAGGTACCGTTCAACGCTTGACAACTTGATCTTGCTTGACCGGGAAATCCAACAAGCTTTCCTACGTAAGCAACACCTGATCGGTGTGTTCTTTGATCTCGAAAAAGCCTACGATACTACCTGGAGGCGTAATGTTTTACAGCAGCTCCATGAGTGGGATTTTCATGGTTGTCTACCCATTTTTATTCAGTCTTTCCTTTCGGATCGGTATTTTAGATACAAGGTCGGGAGCGTATTGTCTGACCGTTTTCATCAAGAGAACGGTATCCCCCAGGGAGTGTTTTAAGTGTGACGGCCTTCGCCATTGCTATCAATAGTATTACGTCCACTGTACGAATTCAAGTACAGTGTTCCCTCTTTGTGGACAATTTCTCCATTTTCTGTGCGTCCTCCTCCGTCGCAACTGCTGCTCGTCAATTACATCTGACGATCAGGCGGTCGGAGGAATGGTCCAACAGAACAGGTTTTAAATTTTCGTTGGAGAAGACCGTTTGTGTAGATTTTAATTGCTCCCGTTCCCTTTTTAATTACCCAGTTCTCAAACTTGGGGGTACTGCTCTCACTTTTAAGGAGAAGGTGAAATACCTAGGTCTTACTTTTGATGAAAAGCTCACTTGGTTGCCACACCTTAAGGAATTAAAATTACGATGCATTAAGGCTTTAAATCTCCTTAAGTGTGTTAGCCATCGGGCCTGGGGAGCTAACAGGGCACGTCTCCTCCAATTTTACAGGTCATTTGTGCGACCCCGCCTCGACTATGGATGTCAAGTTTATGGATCCGCGAGACCCTCTTATTTGAAAATGCTGGACTCCATACCATGAAGGTATCAGGTTGTCCACAGGTGCATACCGCACAAGTCCGGTTGTTAGTCTCTGTGCAGAAGCTGGTGAGCCTCCGCTTTCTATTCACCGCCTTCTACTCACTGCACGTCAAGCATACCAATCTATGTCAACTCCAAATTCCCTAGCGACTTCTACTGCTAATCAACAATCATTGCTACACTTGTTCCGTAACCGTCTGCAGGCGACAAGGCCCTTTTGGTTCCGCGCAAGGGACAGCCTCCATTTGCTACAGGCGCAAGGCATTCAGGTCCAACGCCAGGGGTGGAGTAGGGGATGTCCCTGGCTACTTCAGAGGCCCAGGGTGCTTTTAGAATTGACTCTCTACAGGAAGGCTTTTACTTCAGACACCTTTTATAAAAGTAAATTTCTCGAAATTTTAAGTCACCATTCTGATTTTGTCATGGTCTACACGGATGGGTCCAAGCAGGGTGATCATATTGGTTGCTCTGTCGTGTTCCCCGATGTTGTCCTTCGGATAGGGCTCCCAGAACAGTTCACCGTTTATTACGCGGAACTGTTTGCTATCCTGAGGGCACTAGAACAGATAAGAAGACATCATGGAGTGAAGTTCATGATCTGTTCAGACTCCCAAAGTGCCCTCCTGGCTATTGACCCAATGTACCCATCAGATCAGATGGTGCAGGATATACAGGACACTCTCCTTGCACTGCAACAACGAAACAAGGAGATCATCTTCTGTTGGGTTCCTGGGCATACTGGGATCCGGGGAAACGAGCTTGCCGATGTGGCGGCTAAGGAGGCTTGCTCCCTCCCCCCTGCTGTACGCTGTTCTGTCCCATTGCAGGCTGTTACCTCGTATGTGACAAGGAAAGCCATGATTTTGTGGGAGGATCAGTGGTTGGATATGGCGGATAACAAGTTACGCGCCCTAAAATCTTCAGTACGTCCATGGCGTACTTCCTTCCGCCCTCGAAGAGCTGAGGAAGTCGCCCTTACTCGCCTTAGAATTGGACACTGCCCGCTAACGCATGGCTCTCTTTTGCGTCGTGAGGAACCGCCAGAGTGTAACAGATGTCGGACACAATTGTCGATACGACATATTTTCACAGAATGCTATTTATACGCTGGTGTGAGGACAACTTTAGGTCTCTCACAGGACCTGAAATCTATTTTAGGTGACGATGAAGCGTCCGTGGATTGTGTCCTAAGATTTTGTACAGCATCTGGACTTCTTCCCAAAATATTGGGTGTTCGATTTTAATGTGTGACAGTGTGGCTCGGTCACTCTTTAAGTAGTCACCGGGCCCCATACATCTATCAAACTTTTATCCCTTTTATGCAGTCCTTTCCTTTGAACCGTCTTTTAAATTTTTAATGTACAATTGAAGTTAAATGTCCATACGACTGGACCCATTTTTCTTCTCATCTCCTTACGTTAGCATACGGGCGCTGATAACCTCGCTGTTGAGTGCCCTAAAACACCAATCATCATCATCATACAATATTTGAGTTTAGCTTTGACAAAACATATGCTTTTTGAACTTTACCTCTTTAAACTATCATTTTAATATCTCGTCCACATTTTCATTAAAATTTTATCACCTGTCTTGCCTTGGTAGTTTGTTCAAAGTTTGTTTTCCTTGCCAGTACTGGTTACTAATGACTATAGCCTGGAACGAATGTAGTGTGCATTTCGCATTCATAAATCAGTTAAGTGACATTCCATGCCAGAAAATCTTTTTTACGTACACCATTTTGCTTTCTCTACTTGATGATTTTCTTCTCAAAAACTCAAGCGTTGTCGTTTCAAAGCAATGGCGCACTGAAAATTATCAAAAACATGACGTTATTACGATAATGAATTATGATGTAATGTTGGTTAGTTAACACCTGCCAACGATGGTACGAGAATTATGGATTACTCTTGCAGCTGTTTGCCATAATGTAATGGGGAGGAATTATTTGTGATGTACAAACGTGTTAGACGGTGGTTTGAAACTTGATAGCACGTTGGTTCACCGCGCTCCATCACAGGGTTGCTGGCATGGTAGCTCGACGCCCTCTGTAACGGGAAAACAGTGATCGACAAAGTGATCAAAATAGAACAAAATAAACCAATGTTCTCAAAGTACCGATCAAACTGAAAAACCAATGAAAAGAGAGAGAAAAAGAAAGAGGGTTCAACCAACACCGTCTGAAGAGAAGGCCTGTGCACTCCCATTCCACATCATGCAGAGTAGGTGGCGATCCCGTAGCTCACTGGCTGGCCGATGTGATGCAGTGGGCTGTTCCCCATCAGCCAGCCAATAAGCTACACGATCCCAATCTACTCTGCATGACGTGGCATGACATGGCAGCGCACAGGCCTTCTCTTCCGACGGTGTTGGTTCAATGTCATCTGTAAGAAAAACTGAGTAAAATTGTCAACTAATAACCCAGAACGAACATGAACAAACGACTGCAAAGCATCACTCTAACTGAAGAATATACACTGTGTCTCACAAAAGACGCCTGCCAGCAGATCGCACGATACGGCTCCCGGCAGCCGCCACCGCATTCTCGGACTCTATTGTGCCACGGGTGCATACACTGAGTTAAAGTCTAAAAAACACTGCCATATGAGTAACCTAAGCTTACCTTTATTTACAGTACATGTATGACGTCCCTCTATGAAAAGACTGGCCTGATATCTGTTACACTCGTAACATTTGCTAACACTCAACGAATTTCGGCTGTCGAAATCTGGGAAATGACTAGTCGAATCCTGTCTTCCAACTCTTCGAGTGTATGGGGATTGCTTGCATACACCTTGTCTTTTAACATTCCCCAAAGATAAAAGTCGTAAGGATTTAGATCTGGAGAACGAGGAGGCCAGTCAACTATCCTATCATAAAAACACTTCGTATTGCTGCCATAGAAGCACTGGCAATTTGTGGTCTTGCATTGTCCTGCATGAAATAACCATACAGCTTTTCGTTGGGTGAAAGTTCTTTAAAAAAAATGGATGCAGGATATTGTTCACATGCTTCTCAGAATTTATTGTTTCGTGAAAAAAGATTGGCCCTATTATTCGCCTCGCACTAATTGCACACCACACTCCAATTTCCACGTCATGAAGAGTTTGTTGATGTAACTGATGTGGATTTTCTGAGCTCCAACATTGATTGTTCTGCGAATTTACATAGCCTGACAAATGTAGCCATGCTTCATCAGAAAAATAAATCATCTCATGATAAACTTCCCCATATTGCACAGACTGTA
Organism: Locusta migratoria; assembly: GCA_026315105.1. Taxonomy (NCBI): domain Eukaryota; kingdom Metazoa; phylum Arthropoda; class Insecta; order Orthoptera; family Acrididae; genus Locusta; species Locusta migratoria. Next base: position 511,512,573 of record CM048755.1, read on the forward strand.
ACAGCCAGTTACATTAACGACGTCGAGCAACAGTATCTGAGTTCGTGAGTTGTTGCACTACCATTATTTTGTATGGCTTCAAATTCAGTTTGTGTACTGTTCTGTGAGCAGATGCTCTTGACACACCCGTCTGAAGTGCCAAACAGCGAAGAGATTTTTTGGGCTTTTATCAATGGCCTCCCCTATTTTGTCTAATTTTTTTTTCTTTTTTCCCTCGGTTAGAACACTGCCTGCTCTAGGCCTTAGTTTATCTAAGACAGATCGAGTCTTTCAAAATTTCTTCACTAATCTGCAAATCATGGATTCATTGGGAACGTGCACCCCGTGAAATTTCCATATGATTTCTAGCCTACATTCCACATACGATTCTGTTTTTGCATAGTTCAGCACAAGAAACACTTGTTGATCCTTCGTGTATACCATACTGAAAGGAAACTCGACAGCAAACTCAAAACAAAACACCCGAACACTCTTGTCACGTAGTACAGAACACAAGAGTACAGTGTTTCTGCTTGACGACAATAGGGCTGGACTCGGCTCTGTTGCCAACTGTCCCAGAACACGCATAGCGGCGACTGGCAGGGGGAGTGGCAGGAGTCGGCGAACACGCCGCGCAATTCATGGACCTCTCCCAGGCGTCTCTCGTGAGTCACGCTGTATATCGCCACTCACAATTTGATCATTATTTTAGCACAGAACAAAGTAACATGAACTAAGTTATATCTGAACTAGAGGAAAAGTAATACAATCTACATTAAATGCATCCATAGCAACTAGGTCAAAGACAAACATTTTAGTAGATGCATTGATTCTAATTAATGACTTTCAATATACTCCATAACAAGTGAATGGTTGCTTAGAAAAATGTACAAGGTAATTTGTTGCAATGCATACACTTCCCTTTCGTTCCATTAAGGAACTACACTTGCCACAGAAATCTAGGACTTCCTGTATATACGAAACTACCAGTATCAGAACGTTGTTCAGAATATTCATTAGTACAGTATCCTCCCAGTTTACGTGCATATGCTTCAGAAGACCATTGTTCAATTCATTGTTAAGGTATTTCGTGGCATGTTCGCAAAATAGAACAAGCACACATTTTAGAGGGAGCATTCGTACATATGCACAACCCTAAAAATTGATAACATAGTTCTATTTAACACGTTCACTGCGACTGACACTTATAAGCATTTCCGCGATCAACATGCCAGTGCGGGTAACGCTTAGATTAGATTAGTTTTTCGTTCAGTAGATCCATGTTGAGGAGATCCTCGTGGATATGTAACTTGTCAAGAAACAAAACAAGCTAAATAATAGAGAATACTAATAATATAAATTAAATACAGATACAATTTTTAGCTGATAATATAATAATATTTATATAGTATGAATAGGGCCATTCCGTGCCAAGTGGTCTAAAATCGAGAAAAGTTCCCACATGACCATCGTGGATTTTAATGCAATTTTGTATGAACATTCACACATGTTCTCAGTGAACAGTGGTAAAGGTTCAGTATCAGAAATTCAACACTTGCAGAGATATAGCCACTTGTTTGAAACCATAGCACAGCTTCCAATAGTGTGTCCTTGAATTTTCAGCAACTTTGAGATTATATATCTGTGGTAGTGTTTGCATGAAAGAAACAAAACTTGGTCATCTTATACAACTTTTAGAGTTCTTTAAAGTAAAGTATTAAGAAAAGGATTTCTGAGCAATTTTCATATAGATAATTCAAACCTATGTTGGGCAAAAAAAAAAAAGTTGTTGGTTATAAAAATGTGAACTTTAGTTTTTTATATCTCCGAAAGTAATGTGGGATGTACATGAAACTTTGCACACCATAACTCACCAACACAAGGTCTTAGAGCATAAAGTTTCATTCTCCGATAGCTTTCCATTATTTCACAAATCTAGGGTAAATTTGACAATTTTTCAAGAAGTGCTAAAATGGGTATTTTAGTCAAATTTTTAAAGAAAGTGTTTCCTCCAAACTCTTCTAAACTACAGTCATTAGAAAGAGCATATTCTAAACTATCTAGAAAAGTGGATTTGGTTTTGCAATGTAAGGATATAAGGCCCTAAAAAGTAGCATCACCATAGAGGCGCACTGGAAGTTTGAACACACATTTCTGGCACTCAAATTACACCTGAAATCTTTTATTATGTCTAATAAATGTTTAGTAATGTCTGTGATAAGTAAAATAAGAAGTCCGGATGAATAGGACCTAGCTTAAGTCTGAATGGTAAAAGAATAGAAATAGAAGCAATGTTATGCACAAAATTATTATTCAGAATGAATGTAAATCATAAAATTTATTTCCATAATCATCATAATATTAGTAGTAGCCTTTTTATGAACAACACCAGATTACTGATGGAAAAGAAGTGTATGTATAAATGAGTTGCTATGGTCCATGGTGTTTTAACCACTGCTAGTTTCATTTCACCTGAGAAAACCAGCATCCCCATCGCCATAGGGGCCACATCCGAACAACAACAGCCATAGGTGGATTTCCTTACCACAGGATCCCAAGCATGATATGGGCTTCTTTACACAGGTTCCCAAGCCTGATAGTAAAATTATTTAAGAGCCCTGGGTAAAATTAGAAGCCACTCTTAGGTTTATTAGAGTATTTCCTATAAACCTGTTTCAATTTTTGATATGCTACATTAATTTTCTGATGAATATCAATATGAATGTTGTATTTCCGGCCAGACGAATTTACTGACGGAGCTGGAATAACTGCAATAATGTGGTGTTCCAGAACCCAGCACTTGTCACTTCTTGGTAGCCAATAAAATTACTTTGCTGGACCATGTGCATAAAGTTTATTAATGCATCCCTTTGCTCAGTGGAAGTCTCACAGATATTCCCAATCCACCACACATTTTCATAGATGCATGCAACATATTGTCTTGGTTGGAGAGCAGACATTAATATGCCTCCTTCAGTTTTGTGACCCATTTTAGCTTAAAAAGAAGGAACAATCATTTGAAACTCTGCTGACCTAAATTATTGTTTCAGCAATAGGTAAAAAGTGATGATTTTCTCTAGTGCCTGCTACAGTTTGTCCAAATTCAAACATCTCTTCTTGGTACACATTATTTTTTTCAATTTCATCTTTACTGACGAAAACAAATTTAATTCCATTAATGTTTTCAGAGCAGAAGTGAAAGAGATCTGGGGGAGTAAGAATTTGGCCATTAAGTGGCTGTTGCAAGCTTGCTCTTGCTGCTAACCACTTTGTTGTACCAACAATCCCATCACTAGGTGATTTCCTGTGACTAGTTGCAAAAAAATTGCATTCTGCTCTCATTCCAAAATGACTTTTATGGTAGCACATATTTAGGAAATTTTTTATATTGAGCACTGGAGCCGTGACTGAAATAATGAACGGGGTATATCTGTGCAAACCGTGCTTTTATGTATTTGATGAGCTCCTTGATAAAAACGTGAACTGTAACAGTGTCATGCTGCAAACAATCACTGGTAACGCAGAAACTCCACTTTTTCATTTTGACGAAAGTAGATAAAAAATGGATGAATTGTTGCTTCACAGTAGGTGGAAACAATCTAATAAACCCAAGAGTGGCTTCTAATTTTACCCAGGGCACTTAAATAATTTTACTATCAGGCTTGGGAACCTGTGTAAAGAAACCTCAGAAATGCTTAGGATCCTGTGGTAAGGAAATCCACCCGTGGCTGTGGTTCTCGGGTGTGGCCCCTATGCTGATGGGGATGGTGGTTTTCTCAGGTGAAATGAAACTAGCAGTGGTTAAAACATGATCGAGCATAGCACCTCATTTATACATACACTTCTTTTCTATCAGTAAGCTGGTGTTGTTCATTAAAAAGGCTACTAATAATATTATGATGATTATGCAAATAAATTTTATGATTTACATTCATTCTAAATAATAATTGTGTGTGTGTGTGTGTGTGTGTGTGTGTGTGTGTGTGTCAGAGAGAGAGAGAGAGAGAGAGAGAGAGAGAGAGAGAGAGAGAGAGAGAGAGAATAAAAACCATAACATTGTTTCTATTTTTATTCTTTTACTATTCAGACTTAAGCTAGGTCCTATTCATCAGGACTTCTTATTTAACTTATCCTAGACATTAATAAATATTTATTAGGCATAATAAAAGATTTCAGATATAATTTGAGTGCCAGAAAAATGTGTTCAAACTTCCAGTTCCCCTCTATGATGATGCTACTTCTTATGGCCTTATATCCTTGCATTTCAAAACCAAATCCACTTTTCTAGATAGTTTAGAATATGCTCTTTCTAATGACTGTAGTTTAGAAGAGTTTGGAGGAAACACTTTTTTGAAAAATTTGACTAAAATACCCATTTTAGCACTTCTTGAAATAATTGTCAAATTTACCCTAGATTTGTGAAATAATGGAAAGCTATAGGAGAATGAAACTTTATGCTCTAAGACCTTGTGTTGGTGAGTTATGGTGTGCAAAGTTTCATGTACATCCCACATTACTTTCGGAGATATAAAAAACTAAAGTTCACATTTTTTAACCAACTTTTTTTTTTTTGCCCAAATTAGCTTTGAATTATCTATATGAAAATTGCTCAGAAATACTTTTCTTAATACTTTACTTTAAAGAACTCTAAAATTTGTATAAGATGACCAAGTTTTGTTTCTTTCATGCAAACACTACCACAGATATATAATCTCAAAGTTGCTGAAAATTCAAGGATGCACTATTGGAAGCTGCACTATGGTTTCAAACAAGTGGCTATATCTCTGCAAATATTGAATTTCTGAAACTGAAACTTTACCACTGTTCATTGAGAACATGTGTGAATGTCCATACAAAATTTTATTAAAATCCATGAGGGTCATGTGGGAGGGTCTAGACCATAGACCCAATACTGATACATGCATCATTTAGTACAATTTAGAAATTCACTAATGGAGTAGAAGGAGTTGGCCACTAGAAAGTCTTTTAGGTTCCTCTTAAATTGATCTTTATTTGTAGCTAAATTTTTTATACTTGATGGTATATTATTGAAAATGTGTGTTCCTGAGTAGTGGACGCCTTTTAGAACTAAAGTAAGCGCTTTTAAGTCCTTGTGTAGATCATTTTTGTTCCTAGTATTGTATGTACGAACTGAGCTGTTTGTTGGGAAAAGGAATATATTATTTATGACAAATTTCATTAAGGAATAAATATACTGAGATGCAGAAGTGAATATACCCAGTTCTTTGAAGAGGCTTCTAGAGGATGTCCGTGAATTTACTCCACAAATAATACATATTGTACGCTTTTGGACTCTGAAGACTTCTTGACTGACTTGAAGAGTTACCCCAAAATATTATACCATATGACATTATGGTATGAATGTAAGCAAAGTATGCAAGCTTTTTTATTTTTGTCTCCTATGTCTGATACAGTCATTTGGGGTAACTTTGTACCCCTTTTCACACATTTTGTACTTACCTGAAAATACTGTTTACAGATATGTGTGTTTAAAAATTAATAATTTTTCTTTTATGGTATAAAGCAAAAGACATGAAAGCCATTACATTGTAAATAGTTGAAACTTTTAATTTTATTGTGGTATAAAGTTACATAGATAGTGTTTCTAACTTTGTACAACATGCGTCTTTTCCCATTAAACTCAGTGCCCTGTAGTAAAAAATACATAAAATGTTTTTTCATATGAGGTCATGAAACATAAATTTTATTGAAAAATTAAGTAGTTTATTGTGATTTAAACATACACAGTATCATGATGTCAAACTAAAAACAATTTATATTCATGTTTTACACCACATAAATGTTAATATGTATCCTTATTCTTCAGAATCTGAGCATAAGATACTGTCTTTCACTTCGTACATGCCCCTTTTATTTATGGCCCTGTAATTTTCAACTTTCTTGATCAAGTCGAATTGTTGGTACCACACTTCATCAGGTTTCTCAGGCCACATCCAGTGCCTCCCTTTCTTGACCATACAAGTAACTCTGTGATGTGGTAGGGCCACTTATTTCAATATCTGTGACTATACCAGGAAATAGGGATCCTTGGTTCGAAACTATCACAAAGTCGTCGATAGAAAACATCAGCGAGGAGTCGATATGCACTGAATTTTCTTGATTATCAGTGTCTGGTTTCTCAGACAAACTGTTGACTGATGAGACACTGCAGCCTCCACTCATTATGGCTCTTGAGGTTTCTCCAAATGTTCGGATATAACGGCCAGTTCTCTTACTTAAACCATCTTGTGTGTGCGCCCCAAAAGTCTCATTTGTTTGGCTGCTAGTGCTGCACTCGTCACCACCTATGGCATCACAGTTTTGACGTTTCCTAGCACTGTCTGTAGAAGAAAATGATTCTCGATTTTCTTGAAATTGTCTAACTACTTCAAAAGATACACTTTTACCTGGCTCCACGGGAAGTCTAAATCTTTTGTCTGATTTTTGTCATAAGATCTGAATTTCTTATACCTTCCATATAGCTCCTGAACTCTTTGCCTATGTGGTCTCTTACAACTGCTTCTTGTCTAGTGTACCCTGGAAGATTGTGTCTTTTGGCAATTAACTGGAAATAGCCGACATTTCTCAAACCCTTTTATCATGTTTGTAGATAGTGTACTTTCTCCTTTCACCACCGTTTTTGCAAGTAATTGTACAAAATCTGCTTTTGAGAGACACGCTTTCTTTTTCCCTTGAGGAGTCTTTTGCCACTCAGTATTTGCCTCCAGTTACTTTTGAATGCTGAAAATCAAGCTACATCCAGTGGCTACAGAAGACGAGTGGCATTTGGTGGTAAACATACAGTAGAACCTCGTTTTTACACTTTTCAAGGGACTTCAGTAAAATGGTAAAAATGCAGGAAATAATGTTTTTAATGGTAAAATACGCTTACTGGATCAGCCTTGCATTTTCGTAGGTTATTTGTGATATATGTACATAATAGTCTTCTAAATACTCGCCAGGACGTTTATTATACAATAAGGGTTAATCAAATTTTTACTTTTTTAAGCGCTGGACAGAACTGATAATTTTATCGCAAGTAGAAATTTTTGACGTAAATTCATTCATTATAACAGAGGACGCCGCTAGTTTATGCGCCAGGCAGAACTGGTAATTTTATGGGAAGTAGAAAGTTTTGACGTAATTTCATTCATTATAATCGAGGACGCCGCTGCTGAGCTGTGTAAAACATCTTCAAAATTACCTGAATTGCTTCGATAGATATCGTTTGGACGCCGCTGCTGAGCTATGTAACACAGCTTCAAAATCACTGCCTTTTACCGGCATTAATTATTTACATAGTAAAATGCCTAAAGTTCCGTTCTTTTTGTATTTTTCGATGTTTCACACGACAATATCAGAATTTAATCGCGTCCTCGAGTGCAAACATATGCATAAGTATTTTTGTGACGTTTGCATAGGATCGGCATCTCACACTATTGTCACTTTTTTGAGGTTGTGGGTATTTTGATACCCAACTTTGACAGATAACGTTCTTTATTAATCAGAAATATTTATCACAAAAACAATGCAACTCTTTATTCTTACATCAACAAAGCAACTGGTTCTGGCTGTTTGAGTACACGCCAGCCGCTCTTTCAAAGAAGCTGGTGGAAAGAGGAACTACATCGCCACAAATCGGCGCGTCGGAAGTCAACAAGGAAACTCGAAATATACGTTTGAATAAATGTAAAGTGTCAAGAAACTCGACTGCGAATAATTTTTAAGTGCTATACTTTAACGGGAAAGCCATGTTAGCGTCAATTTATGTAGATTACGTTATTTTTCCTTCACGAACGTGCTTTCGAAAAGCGTAAAATGCGGGAAAAGTGTAAACATGTCAACAGTAAAACGAGGACGAATTAACATTGTGAAGATAGGAAATTTGACGGGACCGACAAAAAATGGTTTAAATGGCAGGAAAATGGAAAAACTGGGAATGCAAAAACGTGGTTTTACTATATAAATTTGATATTGTGGGCCTTGCAGGGTTCCAAAGTTCTCAGAGAGAAATTTGAGGAATGGTTGTCTCCAATTAAGATTTTGCTACCTTCTAATTTTCACGTGACTGGGAGAAAATTATATTCACACCAGTCTTCAAAGATTGATATCTCCATCCAACTACTTGGGGACACATTCTTTCTTGATCCAGGAGGGCCTTACGACAGCCAGTCATTCCACTTTTGCTTACCCTTAAAAACAAAATAAGGGAGTAAAAACTGACCACCTGCACTTCCACACATTAACACTGTATAACACACTTCGGAAGAATTTATAATCTTTTCAGGATTTCTAGATGATCGGCGAAATAGAAATTTACCCTTTGAAGGACTGTCAAAAAATCCTGTTTCATCAAAATTTAAAATATTCTCTGGGGGTACTGGTGCCAGTTCTTGTACTTCGTTCTCAAAATTGATAAAGAATTTTTTGATAGTTTCCTCATCTACTGCAGCTATCTTTTTAGAAATATTATTTGCAAATTTTTCTTGAAACATTTTTATGGCGTTCTAAGAAGGACTTACCCCACTCCCAACCAGGCATATTCCCTGGGAAAAATTTTTAATACTCGTTTCTGTGTATCTAGGTATGATTTAACAATACATCGTAAATGAAACATTGAAACTGGTATGCCCATTTCACATAGAACCACACAATGATCCACACAGGTTGAGAAAACTGTAGGTCTAACAAATTTTTTACTGTGTTCATTCTTCAGTTTATTCACTAATGTTTGCCTTGGGATGGAATACAGACGAGCAGCAACCTGCTGACCAATTTTTCCACACCGTATGTCTTGTACTACCTGTTCCAATGTTTCACAAGAGTATGTTGTCTTTGTGCCATATGGTCTTGTCCCTGGAAGCATCGTTTTCTTTCTCCCCATCTAAAAGTTCAAATGTTTGTATAGTCTATGGGACTTAACTACGGGGTCATCAGTCCCTAAACTTACAAACTACTTATGAACTACTTACGAACTAGGAAGGCACAAATATCAATGCCCGAGGGGGGATTCGAGCCCCCGACCATAGTGGCAGAGCAGACCGTGACTGGAGCGCCTTAGTCCCCTCGGCCACCGCGGCCGGCCATCTAAAAGTAAGAATGCAATTACATATAGAACTGTATATAAGTAAATCGAAGTAAACTACATACAGAACAGTAAAGGTACTACTGTACTGTTACAAAATTCTCACGCAGGAGTTTGACTGAGGAAATAGAAAAACTCGATTATTTAATCCCCATAAGAATCAAATAATAGCATTTAAATTTATACTGAATTATTGTTTGCAGTACTCCTAGTTGTATAATAATTAGCCAAAAATGAAAATTATATCTATAATACTCATGTTTTCTCGGGTATTTTATGTTACTGTACACAATCAGGTTAACTTTGTACCGGTACAAAGTAACCCTGAAAAGGTTCCATAACAGCACTGTTGCACAAATTTTAGAATCTACAAGACGTAAGAGTGTGTTTCCACCTATATTATTATTGCACTTTATAGAAGAAAGAATGTTTAAGACAGACAATAACAGTAATAACAGAATACAGATGTGTACTTACAGCGTAACTTCGAATATCGTTCGTAAATCTGCTACTATAAACAACGTCCAAAATCGAACCGTAAAGCGCAAAAACGAGAATCATCGAAAGGAGATTTATCGATAGGAATTGTAACTAAGAGATTGTATGTTACGGAGAAGGTCTCAGCACAAAGAGATCACAATTCATAAATATACGATCCTAAGTTCCAGTGAAATTGGAAAGTGGTACAATGTTACCATGACAGGTACAAAGTTACCCCGAATGACACTCGTATTGAAAATACAGATTTGTTGAGTCGTTTCTGCAGTTCTGTGGTGTGCTTCTCCCAACAGAATTTATTATCAAGCTGTAATCCCAGGAATTTTATACTGTCCTCTTCTGTCTCCTCTTCTTCATACTTAATGCATATGCTGGCGGGAAATGTCTTACATGAGTTGGCTTTAAACCATTTATTAATGTTAATGAAAATATAATTAGCAGATGCTTGGCGTACTTTTTATTGTAATACTTGTATCATCTGTAAAGAAAACGAACTCTGCTTCTGGTAGTGTAACTGATGAGAGGTCATTAATGTACACAAGAAAAAGCAATGACCCTAAGATGGATCCTTGTGGGACACCACGTGTAATTTCTATCAAATCCGATGATGATTGTTGGCTTAATTTACTAGTCACTTGCACTGATGCCATTTGTTTCCTGTTAGTGAAGTACGACTTGAAACATTTTGCAGCATTTCCAGTTCTAATTTACTTAAAAGGATGTTAGCGGCACGGTTGCTGGCTGAGTACTCAGTTTAGTTTGTTCGGCTGTGCACTCGTGTTAGTACAAGCCACCAAAAAATATCATGTAACATTTTCTTGTCTGCAGTTGTGTGTTTTCGTCTTTAGTGGTTTGCTATAAAAACATCGCCTATACACCTTGCAAACTTATTTGTTACGTGGGATTGGGTTTTTGTAGCATCACATTGCACATGAGACTTGTTCCTTTTTTTCCGTTTGATAAGTCTTTTTGTGTTTTCACAATAATTTTTTTCTTAATGAAGCAGATTATCGCTTGTTTGAATTTCATTTTCTTTCCAGTTTGCAATAAATCAGAGGCGTTGTTAGAATCGTTTTCAATAATAAGCGTCAGACAGCATGCAGCATTTATCATACAATCAGCATGCAGCTAAAGCGTACTTGTATTTCTATATTTGGCACCACCTCTTATGCAGACGTTATATTCACTTTCAATATTACAGGTTTGGCAGGCGTCTGTATTCAGATCTCAGCGCATGTGCACTCATAGGAGTCCGCCTAGACCTTTAACGGCCCGCACAGGTGACTGCAGCGAACGTGTTAATTAACAAGAGTGCCCGATTCCCTTTTAGGAAAAAAGGATAAAAAATGTTTAGTAGTGGTGGGTTCCGAGACAGTGACCTTGTGCATTGCAAGCCAACACGCTGCCCACTACTTTTTTCCCCCTTCAGGTAGATTTATGTTTTGCAGTCGTTGGTTTAGTTTGTTCTTGGTTTGTTCGTTGCATATTTGGCTCAGCTTTTGTATTACAGAGAGTGTACTCTACGGGGAACAATTACAAATTTCTTCCTTTAATCTCTTACTATTGATGGCAGTGGTTAACTGATGCTAATATGGCATTTTAGACAATAGCTTATCATTTCTAGTACGAAGAACGACGTGTTTTTGTTAATTCTTTAGTGCGCCGTTGCCGTGAAATGACAACGTTTAAGTTATAATAAGAAATTCATCAAATACGCAACGCAAGATGGCGTATGACAGAGAGATTGCTGGGCGAGGAATGTCACGTGACATCTCCGAACGGCTGGTTTCGTAAAACAATGGACGATGTCAAATCGCCGTTATTTTTGCAAATATCTCTCAAACGATACGAGATACGAAAAAAAAAACAAGAGAGCAAATTTGTAGACAATTTTCTCCTCTAGAATATCGGTTATTCAATTTTCGTGTCAGATGAACGGTTCGTTTACAATTACATTACAAACGGCTTTTTTTTTTTTTTTTTTTTTTTAGTAACGAATTTTTTGTCCGAAAAATTTGAAAAAGGGAGGTTCGGCCTACAGTTATGTCTGTAATATTTCGTGCTGATCGGTTGAACAGTTCGACTTAGAAAGTGGGAACACGTTATGGACACACAGACATCTCAAAATCGCAGTTATTTTTGCAAATATCTGTGAAACTATGTGAGATATCAAAAAATCATAACAGAACAAAGTTGTAGAGAAATTGCTCCTCTACAAATTCATGTATTCAGTTTCCGTGTCAGATGAACGGTTTAGGCGTTATTTTCATTTAAATTTCGAGCTGTCAAAAGACGGTCGCAAAGGCCCACTTTTAATGTTACTGGTACTACCGTAACCTAAAGTGGGACAATAAGAGAAAATATAAAATGTCAATACTATTATGAAACATACACAAAAAGGTATTAGAAATTAAAGAATTGAATTAATCTAACAAAACAACAATGAAAGCAAATTTGATTTAGAAATTAAAAGGATATGGTAGGGTTTGAACCCATGATCTTCTGCATGAGAAGTTATGACCTTACCACTGTGCTACACAGCCATGCCTTTGATCAGTTCTAATCACAGTAGACACTCAGTAATAACCCTGAATTGTAGCCTTCGGAGAACTTCTTTTTACGTACACGAAGCTTCTGAAAATGTAAGCTGATAACTGTGATAGAATGCTTTTATATGTGATATGCAATCATGGCTTGTATGAAAGACTTCAGTAGCATGTGCTGTGCATGGGTATGTATTTTGTTAATACCGTTGCCCGCATCTTTTTATGTTTGTGATTAAGAAATTGAATTGAAATGACCAGTTGTGGCAGTTTTGCGAAAGGGAGCGGTTTGGGCATGACGTTGAGCGCTCTGATTGAAGGAAAGCAGGCCCAACGCGTGAACTGTCAACTGGCAAGTAATTGTAATCAGACTATAGCCCTCCATTCTGTTATTTACAAGTGCATACTGTCTGTGGATTATAAGGTCTCATTATAAAACACTAACTATAACTTAATATTTTTTAAAGTGGACCATTATATTATTACCTAAAATACAAATGCAAATTTAAATTTTCTCTCTCTACATTTGGAGTGACTGTTTCATGAGTATTTGTGGGCATTTCGAAGTTACTGGGCAGTTGTATGTTATATGTTTTCAAAACTTGTATATTGGCCTTGCAGCACAACCTCCCCATTGTGTTAATGGTATTGGTCCTGCACACACTGCCTTATTTTTTATGGATACTCTGTTTCCCTGAATATTTCAAGACAACTGTATAAATTTACACACATTCTACATTTTTATTTATTTCTCAGCTGAAAGTTTGTGTTCCTTTGTTTCAGGAAATGGACTGTCCATCTGAGATACATGTATCAGAGAATGAAACTGTGGGAGGTATTGAAGAAACTGTAACTTTGAGTGAAGTCATTGTAAGTAATGTTGTAAGTTACAGATCTTTTATATAGATATAAAAGGATCCTCATTTGGCTATTTGTTTCTGGACCCTAATAGTGTATAGTATACTCATTAGCCTATCTTATTTGGAATTAAAAAGTAAGTAAAACTAATGTAATTGCATGACTAATTTTCCCAGTCGTCAGTATCCTTATTAATATCTCCATGAGAGTCTTCCCTTCTCTGTCTAAACTAGTTAGACAGAAGTCCCTGAAATACAGAAATTCATAAATTAAAAATTAATGTGCTGCTGTGGTTGGTGATCAAAATAGTTTAATTTTATTTCATCATCATGAAAGTACATCCATGTGCTGCAGTGTTTCTGTGTAAGGAAGAAAACATGACTGCTAATATTAGTAAGATGAGACACGTGTGAATTTTGTAGTACTTATTGTGCTCCTTTATTGAATTTCTATAGTAGTATTCTGTAGTTTGTTATGGAAATACTGCAGAGATCATGAAGTATTACAGTTCTCTACGAGTTTCCATACCTATTCAAGAAAACGGATATGTCTCATGCTAAATAATGTTTCAAATGCCATCTATATTGCTTCCAAGGTTGCAGAATTCCTTCACTTTGTCTTATTTTGGTCTCCAGTTTTGATGTTCAATTTATTATTAAAATTATATATGCTACTGCTTATTAGAGTCTGTGCAGCATAATGTATCCCATAGATGTTCAGTTGACTCGGCAAGTTGGGGAGTGGTATATCAATTCCAAAGCTACCTGCTGTCCTATAAGGTGCACTAAGTGTTCTGTTTTGATGAATTGTCACCTGTAATTGTTTTTGTAGCATCTGATTTTGAAATGAAATATCAAAAGATTCTTTTATAAGCTTATACTTCGGATTTTCTGACACTTACATTACCCCATTCACATCTTGCTGGTGGTGATGAGTCACTTACAATCTTTAATGATTTAAGCAAACAGGCAATTAGTATGGAAATTTGTGGAGCTTAATTGTCCCAGATCTTAAAAACTAAAGTGCACACAGTACATGTGAAGTGACATGATGTTGCATCACTTGTACTATTTGTGTCAGTCAACAAAAGATTACCATGTTCAATGATAGTACCTACGTAAATAGAATTTTTCACATTTTAATATTGTCACGTTGCAATGGAAGTAGGCTTGACTTCGAAGGCAACTAAACACAGCACTTATACTCAAAGCACGTTTATTACGAACTCAACGTACACGCAGCACTGACTGCCTCTCAGGCAGAGTGCTCTGCTATTTATACACAGACAGAATTTACCAGAAATTAGAAGAACAGTTAACATAAGAAACAAGTAGAATTTACAAGTGAACATAAGGAAGATGTAGAACCTTCTAGAATTGTAAATTACAAAGAAATAAATTTTTGCCGGTGGGCGGGATTGAACCGGCGACCTTCTGCTCCGCAGTCCATGACGCTATCCCCTGCGTCACGCCGCCAGTTTGTGTTCGTGGTCTCTCGCGACATTGCTCCCTCTCCTGGAGAAACAGCGACCCGCTGTTATGATCCCTGTGGAGCCAGCTGCAATGTCCTGGATCTTGACCGTGTCATGGGTCCTCTGTATGACAGTTCAAGAGAATCCTTCCCTTTTTCGCGATTATCGACGACAGACAATCCTGTCGTGGCTTCATCAGTAACATTACCATCCTTAAAGTCCTTGAACAAGAAGCCATTGTCGTCTACCTGCTCTTCAGGATCGTAGTAAGGCTTCATGCGCAGGACATGAACAATGTCTCTTCGTTTTTGACGTTTCGACAATGGCTCATAATCCTGAACTTCGTATGTGACGTCTGACAGGCGGCGTATGACACGATACGGACCAAAGTATCACTTCAATAACTTTTCTGACAGTCCAACCTTCCGTACAGGGGTAAAAATCCATACCAGATCTCCTGGGCTGTACACAACAGGTCGGTGCTTGTCGTCATACCGCTGACGGTCCTTCTCCTGGGCGTCCAGTCTCCGTATGTGAGCCAGCTGTCTTGCTTCTTCGACCCTGGTGATGAGCTGTTTAACATAGTCATCCTGAGTGTCGTCCGGTTGGAATGGGAACAGCGTATCCATTGTCGTCTCAGCTTCACGGCCATGGAGCAGGAAAAACGGAGTGAAGCCTGTGGTTTCTTGTCTTGCTGTATTGTAAGCAAATGTCACGACTGGCAGAATTGTATCCCAATCCTTCTGCTCAACATCGACGTACATCGACAGCATGTCGGCTAACGTTTTGTTAAAATGTTCCGTAAGACCATTTGTCTGAGGATGGTATGCAGTTGTCATTCTGTGGACAATATTGCACAGTGACATTACCTCTGATACTAGTTTTGACTGGAATACTTTTCCACAATCAGATATCATGACACATGGTGCTTCATGCTTCAAAATAATGTCTTCTACAAGGAATTTTGCGATCTCTGGAGCTTCTGCAGTCGGCACAGGTTTGGTGACAGCGTAGCTTGTGAGGTAGTCAGTGCAGACTATTATCCAACGGTTACTGGTTGTCGACTTCGGGAACCTCCCTAAATGATCGATCCGAACTCGGTGGAATGGAGCTGCTGCCGGCGGAATCGGTACGAGATGTCCTGGAGGTAATTGCGGCACATGCTTCCGTCGCTGGCACTCTTTACAGTGACTCACATAGTGCTTGACAGATCTGTAGAGACCTTTCCAGTAATACCTGCGTCTGATTCTGTCTAGGGTCTTCACGAATCCCAAATGACCGGATATGGGAGCATCATGGAAATATTTGAGAATAACTGGCTGGAGATGAGCTGGAACAACAGGTAGCCATTTGGAGCCCAGTGAATCGTAGTTGCTCTTGTACAATGTTCTGTTTATAAGTTGGAACTCTCCATTGGTCGGTTCTCCTTTCTCCAAGGCCTCTATCATTTTTAATAGTGTTGGATCTTCCCTCTATTCAGCTGTAACGTCATCTAATTCAGTGAGAGCTTAAATTTCATTCATGCTGTTGTGTTCCACTAATGGATTCCTCGAAAGGCAGTCAGCATCCTTGTGTTTGCGCCCGTTCTTGAATACCACTGTGACATCATACTCTTGGAGTCTTAGTGCCCGTCTTGCTAGTCGACCTGATGGATCCTTCAAGCTAGTCAGCCAACACAAAGAATGGTGGTCTGTCACGACGGTGAATGGTTTGCCGAATAAATACGGCTGGAACTTGTTGATAGCCCAGATAACCGCGAGACATTCTTTTTCAATTGTAGAGTAGTTTATCTCGGACTTTGAGAGTACTCTTGACACATAGGCAATCACTTTTTCGGCACCTTCCTGAACTTGTACAAGCACTGCACCAATCCCATAGCCACTGTCATCTGTGTGAAGTTCTGTTTCTGCATTCTCGTCGTACAAGGCTAGCACTGGTGCGGAAGTTAGAGCCTCTTTAAGTGCTCGGAAAGCTCTTTCTTTTGTCTCATCCCAGTAAAATTTGGCGTCCCCCTGTAGAAGTTCTTGTAATGGGCATGCCTTGTTACAAAATCCTTTTATGAAACATCGGTAGTATGAGCACAGCCCGAGAAAACTTCTCACATCACAAATGTGCTGAGGAGTTGGAAATTCTGTGACTGCCCTTACTTTATATGGATCAGGACGAACACCATCTCCGTTGACTAGGTGCCCCAGGATTTTTATCTCTTTGGCGACGAAGAGCACTTCTTTGGATTGAGGCAGAGACCTGCTGCCTGAACACACTTCAGCACAGTTGACAGGCGACTCAGATGTTCTTCAAATGTTTTCGAGAAAATGATAATGTCATCTAAATAGCAGAGACATGTCGTCCACTTAAGGTGTCGAAGCAAGTTGTCCATCATGCGTTCGAATGTGGCTGGAGCATTACATAATCCAGATGGCATTACTTTAAATTCATAGAGACCGTCAGGTGTAATAAAAGCCGTCTACTCCCTGTCAGCTTCGTCAACCTCGATTTGCCAGTAACTTGTTTGCATGTCCATAGTTGAGAAGTATGTAGCTCCTTTCAAGGTGTCATCAATACGCGGTAATGGGTAGACATCTTTCTTTGTGATACTGTTCAGCCGCCGATAGTCGACACAGAATCGCCACGTGCCATCCTTCTTCTTTATGAGGACCACCGGAGACGACCAAGGACTCTCCGAAGGTTGAATAATGTCATCTCACAACATCTTCTCCACTTCCTCCTGAATTATCCGTCTTTCAGCTGGCAACACTCTATACGAACGCTGGCTAATTGGCGGATGGTCCCCAGTATTGATACGGTGCTTTATCGTGGGCCGTTTCGTCTGACTTTCCCCTGCTGAGGTGTGAATGCACCCAAAAATTGGCGTAGAATACCTGGTGTTGTTCCTTGGTCAGTTCAGGCCCTATTGGCAGTTCCATGTTTGTTTCCTCCAGCGTGTTGTCTGTACTAATAGCAGGGCATGGGTCTTCATTGATGACGTTGAGCTCACCGTCCTGGATTGGTTCAGCTGTCCCGATACACATTCTCTTGGGGATAAGTTGTAACTGCTCGTGACAATTTGTGATCGAAATCTCTCCTTGACCACCAGTAATGCTTATGATAGCCGCTGGTATGTAAATTTCTTTTGTGAGGCTGATAAACTTTTTACTATCAACAAGAACTTCACAGTTTAACCAGTCATCTGTGTTTGTCACTGCAACTCTTCTCATTGTCAACGGTGGTATCGTCACATCGTCAACGACGAATAACTTCCCAGAAAATTCTGTATTACGTGTATCCGGCAGAACAACTTCTTTAATTTGCAGCTCAGATCTTCCACAGTCAATGATAGCTTGGGATG
Organism: Locusta migratoria; assembly: GCA_026315105.1. Taxonomy (NCBI): domain Eukaryota; kingdom Metazoa; phylum Arthropoda; class Insecta; order Orthoptera; family Acrididae; genus Locusta; species Locusta migratoria. The sequence goes on from CM048755.1 coordinate 511,530,377, forward strand.
CCTGAAGGAAGTCCCATCCGAGGATGACATTGTGACTACATTCTGTTAACACGACAAATTCAAACGGCTGGGTCCTGTTGTTGATGGTTATTCTTGTGACACAAGTTCCTGCTGGATGGACATACTTTCCATTCGCGACCTTCAGCACAGTTGCTCCCGTATCACAGAACATTGTCTTCTTTAATGTGCGGCGGTAATTATCTAATAATACAGAAAAAGAGGCTCCTGAATCAACAAGTGCCCAGACAGGTTGGCCGTCGATTATGACGTCGATGAGATTTCCCGACATCTTGGCGACTGTCGTCCATGGAGGATTTTCATCTGCGGCGGCCTCACCTCCGTAGATGGTTGCCTTGCTTAGTTTTCCTGGGCGCAGCGGCTAGGGGAGCAGCTGGTACCTCTGTACGGCGACGGTGAACGGCTGCGGCACGTTGGGGAGCGACCTAGTCTAGGGTACGGCGATTGGCTTCTTCCCATAGGTCGACTGAACTCATCAGCAGGTGACTGCCTTGGATAGAACTGCTCCGACGGCTGACGTCTTGCGGCAAAATTATCATCGAATACTCGCCTCCTCTCTCTGCAGTAGCGTACGACATGTCCAGGGCGTCCACAGTGGAAACACAGTGGTGTGTTGTCTTCTGTCCTCCAGACGTCTGTTCTTCTGTGGGGCGTCATAGTTACCGGGGGAGTTGGCTGTGGTCGCGTCGGTCGGCTCATGGGCTGCCATTTGGCGGCTGCAGCGTAAGTCATAGCAGGGCGACGCCATTCTTCAAGTTGCGTGCGACTGACGGGGAAGACAGGAGCTAATGTTTGAAATACCTCATCCTCAGCGGCGTCGGCTACCTCATGACTTACAGGGCTCACATCCCTGGCCATAATCTGGTGCTCGCTCGGTCTACTAGACCTGGCTGCCATGCATTGTTGTAATTCTTCTCTCACGATTTGTCGTATGAGAGAAGCCACGTCCTGCTGGTCTTCCACAATGGCCATAGGGACTACATTTGGGAGTCTGTCATACTTCTTGTGTCCAACACTCCTTTGTTGCATCTCTTCAATACGCTGCCACCACTTGATGAAATCTTCTGTCGTAGCGACGTCTTTTATCAGAAGAGCTTGGTACATATCTTCTGCAGTTCCCTTCATCAGGTGCATGATTTTGTCCGCTTCAGTCATGTTCGGATTGAATACGTTACACAGCGCCAAAACACTCTGTACGTACGATTGTGTCGGCTCACCATGTTGTTGGGCCCGGTTCTTCAGTTGTTCTTCCGCCGAGCGGATTTGTCGCTGGCGGTCTCCAAACGTCTTCTTAAGTTCCTCCTGGAACGTCTCCCACTAATTCAACTTGTCTTCGTTGTTTTCGAACCATTGCTGGGCTGTTCCATCCAGATAGAAATAAACGTTGGCCAAGCACATCGTATGATCCCACCATTTGTACTTGGCGACTCGGTTGAACCCTTTTAGCCATTTGTTGGGGTCCTGTCCAGCATCTCCAGAGAACACCGACGGGTGTCTGATGTGCAGCTGGCTTATTGCTGGTTTTGTCTCCATCGTTCTTATGATAATATGGACTTTTGGAAGGATGTACTCGGTGTGTCCCTTGTATTCCGGTTCCAGTCCGTGTAAGCGACGGCTTTTACGTTGCCTAATCGGAGCCACGGTGATGCAGCTGTTGCACAGTGTACCCGGCGCCTCCACCAAACAATGTCACGTTGCAATGGAAGTAGCCTTGACTTTGAAGGCAACTAAACACAGCACTTATACTGGAAGCATGTTTATTACGAACTCAACGTACACGCAGCACTGACTGCCTCTCAGGCAGAGTGCTCTGCTATTTAGAACCTTCTAGAATTGTAAAATACAAAGAAATAAATTTTTGCCAGTGGGCGGGATTGAACCGGCGACCTTCTGCTCCGCAGTCCATGACGCTATCCCTTGCGCCATGCCGCCATTTTGTGTTCGTGGTCTCTCGCGGCAATATGCACTTCTCATAGGTATCAAATAAGTTAACTTGATTTTGATTAGATAAGTTTATAATGTGAAAAAAATCATATGTAAGAAAACTGCATGAAGACTAACAAAATCGGAACCCATAACTAGACTGACTGACAGACACAAGCAAAGCTAAGGCACAACTGACTGAAATGGCATGAGTTTCGGCCTTGCAACGATGTGCTCCATACTATAATGCAGTTTTGATTAGTTCATAATGGTTTGCCAATTCTGTGAGTTATAATGTTCGTCCATAATTGGGCAATATTTTGTTTACATATTATTTGCTATATCCAGCAGCTATTAAAAATGGAGTACTAAATGGACCCTATAAAATGGGGGATTGTGTCCATGAGAACCATCTTGTACATTAAATTTTACTCATTCAAAATAGAATAATTTTTAATGATTAACTAATTCCAATCAGTATGATGGCAGTGGCTTACAAAATACCAGACTATAAAAAGTATATCAACAGATCCTAAAAATTTACATTGCATTGGCTATAATTGGTACTGAAAGTTTGATCCAGGTTCAATCTTTCATTACTAATGCCTTTTAAACTAATTAATTTTATGATAGTTTGTGTATATTCCTGAATGTATGTTCCCAATGTACAAATGTGACTTGTCATTTCACAATCTAAGCCTGATTGCCCATTTATATGCTGCCATGAAAAGTCGAAAAGAAGATCTGTAAGGAAAATAACCTACACATTAGTATAGGCTGAGAAGTAAAGCAACTAACAGAAATTTGGTTGCTGCTGTGACAGTTTTGGGATCCAGGATAATGACTTTTGTTAGTACTGTCAGTGGAGATGCAGGAATTATGTTTCCTTAATTTCTCCTGGCAACTGATTGAAGTGAAGTTTGGCACTGATTTAATGATTTTATTTTGAGATGTATTGACTTCAACCTACTTTTCATTCAATGACGATTACTATGAGCTGACAGACGGAGTTGTGATGGGAAGCCCTTTGTCACCTATTATTTTTAATTTATTCCTGGAGGACTTTGAAGATCATCCACTGGAGTCAGTGGTGTTGAAACATTTTTTTTTTCCGGTTAGTAGACAACACCTTTGTTGTTTGGCTTCATGGTAGTGAGAAATTGAATAAATTTTTTGGAACATGGTAGTGAGAAATTGAATAATTTATTTGGAACATCTAAAATCAATCCACCCCAACTTCCATTTCGCAATGGAAGTGGAAAAGAACGGTTGCCTTCCCTTCCTTGTCTTGGTCAGGAGGAAGGCAGATGGTATGTTGGGACATGCTTTTTATAGGAAGCGAACTCATACTTATTTGTATCTGCAAGCTGATAGTTGTCATCACCCAGCTCAACGTAAAGGGCTTCTTTGAACCTTAGTGCAACAGGGTGCACAACATTTCTGTCCGAGAAAGTTTGCCCACTGAGCTGTCCCATCTGGAGGTCATGTTTCTACAGAATCAGTATAATGAAGGGCAGATTAAAAGTGTTGCACTATCGACCACATGCGCAACGGGATAGTAATGATAGCACAGAGTCGGCACCCACGTCAGTGGCCTTTCTTCCATACATTGGCAGCACTTGCAACAAGGTTGGCCACATTTTGTGTAAAAACAATGTGAAATGTGTGTTTTTCTTACCATCTAAAATTAAGGCACTATTGGGATCCGTTAAGGATCTCGGTTTGCGCAAGGTGGGTGTCTATCGTATCCCATGCAACTGTGGCATGTCATATGTTGGTCAAACTATTAGGACTGTTGTATTGAGTATAAATGTCACACACGTTAACAACAGCCAAACAAATCGGCTGTGTCTGAGCACTGTCTTGACGCAGGTCACCTTATCAAATACAACAAAACGGAAATTTTGCCATGCGCTTCCAGCTACTGGGACTGCGTTATCAAGGAAGTGATTGAAATAAAACTAGCTGACAACCATATGAATAGGGATGGAGGATTTGCTTAAATTCTGCATAGGATACTGCTCTCTCACTTGTCAAAAAACAGAGGGACAAAACTAATCTGACCTCATCTATCGAGAACTGATGTACATTATTGATATCCTGTGACCGTTTTCATCTTTGGTCATGTCGGCGCTGTATGCGTACTTGCTCTATGTGTGTTGTCTTTCCTGTTTATTCATTGAAAACCAAGGTTTTAAAGATTGTTGCAAATTGCTTCCTCACTGCAGCTTTGCCTTGAAAATGGCGGGGTGGTCTCCTACTGAAATATCGACTGACGTCGATTTTGATACCTGGCTGCATAACTGTAAGTTTCTTGAAGGCATTATTATGTTTCCTTTAAACCTGCTAATATAAAAGTTGTCGTTAGTGGTCATCCTACTCCACACACTTTGATGGTGCTTATACAGTGATTTAGTCAGAAGCAGTACAAAATCAAACACCCACACTGTGAAGAAAATTCAAAAACACTACCTTCAATGTTAGCAGGATAAAAGATGCATCAGATGATCATATTCCTACAACACTCAAAATAATCAATATAAAATGCAGAATGGTAATACGGCGAATTTCTGAAGAAGATAAATTTGTTGACATTGAATACTGTTAGGAAGTCTTTTCTGAAGGTATTTGTCTGGATTTTGGCCTTGTACATTAGTGAAATGCATAGCATAAATAGTTCAGACAAGAAGAGGGTAGAAAATTGGTGCTACAGAAGAATGCTGGAAGTTAGATTGCGTAAGTGAAAGATAGATTGCATAAATAATTGTAGAGTTACTGAGCAGAACTGGAGAAAAACAAATGACTGAGATATTTTGACTAAAACAAGGGAGCGATGAATTTAGTATTGGAGGGATGTAGGTGTTGTAAGAATTGTAAATGTAGATAACCTTATTACATAAGGCCAGCAGATGGCACAGGTGGCCTCGGCACCATTGTCTCTGCTCATCACGACCAAGTGAGGTGGTGCAGTGGTAACGCTCTGGACTCGTATTCGGGAGGGCGGTGTTTCAAATCCAACCCCGGCCCTCCAGATTTAGGTTTTCTGTGATTTCCCTAAATCACTCCAGGCAAATCCTGGGATGGTTCTCTTCAAAGGGCATGGCCGATTTCCTTCCCCATCCTTCCCCAAACACTCCGAGCGTAAGCTCCGTCTCTAATGACCACGCTGTCGACGCCTGTTAGACTATGACAGCTGGTGGCACCACCACATTCTGGCTGCCGTTCCCCGCAACCAGGCCAGCTGCCACTGGAGGCGGGGAGTCATGGTGGGGCACTGTATTGCATGAAACCTTTTACACCAGGCCGCCAGGTGGTATAACCAGTTCCACCATCGCCCCTTCAGTTTGCAGTCCATCAGCTATTAGGTAACATGTCAGAGACAATAAGAATATAAATGTATGCTCCTTCTTGGATTATTATTATGGTTTTCTGTTCCATCGGACTCAATTGAGGAGTGAGATTCCATGGTCATGGAACAAGTCAATACATGAATTTTTACGCAATAATGGTAATAGAAAATTTTTAAGTAGTCCAATGCACACGACAATCTTAAGACAAAGTGAAAATAATCAATAAAGAAAAAAAATGAATTAGCTCAATTGTTTAACTTTTCTAGGAGTTCCTTAACCGAATAAAAGGAGTGAGCTATGAGGTAAATCTTCAGTTTAGATTTGAAAGTGGGTGGGTTAGTGCTAAGATTCTTTAGTTCTTGTGGCAGCTTATTGAAAATGGATGCTGCAGAATACTGTACACCTTTCCGCACAAGTGTCAAGGTGGTGAGATGCAAATGTAGATTCGACTTCTGTCTAGTAGTCACCAAGTGAAAGCTACCAACTCATGGGAATAAGCTGATATTATTAACAACAAACGACATTAAAGAAGAAACGTATTGTGATGCCAGTGTCAAAATTCCCAGACTACTGAAAAGGGGTCGACATGATGTTCGTAAAATTAAACCACATATTGCTCGAAACGTCAGTTTTTGAGCCAGAAATATCCTTTTTGCATCAGGCGAGTTACCCCAGAAAATAATGCTGTACGTCATGAGTGAGTGAAAGTAAGTGTAAAGACTACTTTTTGTGTTGAAAAATCACTTATTTCAGATATTGTTCTAATGGTAAATATAGCAGAATTTAGTTTTGGAACAAGATCCTGAACATGGGCTTTCCACGACAGCTTACTGCCTATCTGAATTCCTAGAAATTTGACCTGTTCAGTCTCACTTATCATATGCCCATTATGTGTAAGCAAAATGTAAACTTTCATCAAATTATGTGTTAAAAATTGTAAAAACTTAGTTTTACTGTGATTTAACATCAACTTGTTATCTACAAGCCATGAACTTATCTCTTGAACTGCATTATTTGATACTGTGTCAATATTATGAGCAACATCCTTCACTACCAAGCTGGTATCATCAGCAAACAAAAATATTTTACAATCACCTGTTATACTCGAAGGCGTATCATTTATATAAACAAGAAACAGCAGCGGTCCCAAAACAGACCTCTGGGGCACCCCACACTTAATTGTGCCCCATTGCGATAGTACGTCATAGCCATTTTCTACACTGCGGAGAATTACCTTCTGTTGTGTATTATTAAAGTAAGAGGTGAACCAGTTGTGAGCTACTCCTCGTATTCCATAATATTCCAACTTCTGCAACAATGTTTTGTGATCAACACAATCAAACGCTTTTGTTAAATCAAAGAAGACGCCTAATGTCTGTAGCCTCTTATTTAACCCATCAAGTGCCTCACAGAAAAACGAAAATATAGCATTTTCAGTCGTTAAACCACTTCTAAAACCAAACTGAACATTTCACAACAAATTATGTTAACTGAAATGATCAATTAATATTGAATATATTGCCTTTTCAATAACTTTAGAAAAAACTGATGGCATAGAAATAGGTCTATAGTTGTCTACATTATCCCTTTCTCCTTTTTTATGAAGTGGTTTCACTACTGAGTACTTTAATCTGTCAGGAAACCGACCATTCTGAAAGGAAAAATTACAAATATGGCTTAGTACTGGGCTAACATATGGAGAACAGTACTTTAGAATTCTGCTAGACTACAAATCCAAAGGTCGAGAGTTCGATCCCCACCATGTCCTAGGATTTTTATCTGTCACTTTCTACTTCTTTCACCTCTGGCAGTATTTCTCATGTGAAAAATACCTAGTAGCACCATGGTCCGGAACCCACGTTAAACTGTAGGTCTCCCTATTACTGGCTGGGTCAGTCAGTTCGAAGGTCGGAGGAAGGCAACGGCATACCACCTCCAAACAGGACCATGCCTAGTAAAGCACTGTGGTGTTCAAACCAATCTTCGGATTGTTGACTGCTTTACCTTTTCTACCCCATCATATCCACAAGAGTCCTTAGTCTTTAGTGATATAATTATTGACTCCCCCTATGGAAATATCATGAAGGACCATTTCAGGTAACAGCCTCGGAAAGGCATTTTCTAAAAATGTTATATGATTACCTGTAGAAACTAGGGCTTTATTTAGTTCACCTACTATATTCAGAAAGTGATTATTGAATATTACATGTATATCTAACTTGTCAGTAACACAAACATTTCTACTATGCACTGACGTTATATCTTCTGCCTGCTGCTGCTGACCAGACACTTCCTTCACGACCGACCAGATAGTTTTAATTTTATCCCGAGAGTTTGCTATTCTTTTTGCATACCACATACTTTTTGCATTCTTAATTACATTTTTCAGAACCTTACAGTACTGTTTGTAATGAGCTACTGCATCTTCATTCTGACTGCTTCTAACATTTTGATACAACTCCCGCTTAGTTCTACATGATACTCTTATCCCCTTTGTCAGCCACCCTGGCTGTCTGTTACTGTAAGTACCCTGTTTTGAGCGTTCTAGCGGAAAGCAACTTTCAAACAGCATAAGAAATGTGTTCAGAAAAGCATTATATTTATCATCTGCATTATCAGCACTATAAACATCCTGCCATTCTTGTTCCTTAATTAGGTTTAAAAAGGTCTCAATTGCAACTGGATTAACTTTTCTGAGTAGTTGATATTTATGTTTAACATTTGTTTGAGAGCAAATACTCTTTAGAATTAAAATTTGGGCATCGTGTTCTGATAGGCCATTTACTATTCTGCAGACAGAGTGCCCCTATAATAATGAAGAATGAACAAAAATATTGTCAATGGTAGACCTGCGATTTTCCTTGCACTCTCGTTGGAAAAAATACTGTTTGCATCATGTTATAGGAATTGAATAGATCTAACATCTGACTTTTTCTTGAGCTATCACCTACACAATTAAATTTTTATACTTCCTATACAGTGAACCCAGAACCAATTCCAGCTTGGGCAAAAACATTTTAAAATCTGAGTCAGGGGACCTATAAATAACAACAATTACTAGTTTAGTTCCATTAACATTAACAACTCCTGTGCAACATTCAAATACCTTTTCTGTGCAGTGTTTAGAAAAATCGATTGACTCCTATGAAAAATCATTTTTTACATACATGGCCATGCCCCCACACTGCAAGGAACTCCTAGAGTAGAAGGCAGCTAACCTTTATCCTGGCAAAGGAAGTCTCTGAATAGTCACATCACTTAAAAAGTTCTCTGAAATACCAATAATGTCATTATCAATATCAATAAGCAGTTCATTAACTTTATCTCAGATACCCTGTATATATTTTGATGAAAAATAGTAATTTCCTTATTACTTAGATTTTTAGACTTTGTCAAAGGTGGTTCCTTTTGTAGAGGGACTTCCTTTAAGCAGGAATACCTTTCAGCTGTCTTCAATCTAAAAAAGGTGCAACCCTAACACCAACTACTACAGGAATTTGATCCATGAGTGACACCCCCACCCCATACTACACTGTCACCCATGAGCTTTGCCAACCTCCCATTCCCATGCCTATTGAGGTGCAGACCGTGCCTAGTGAAATCCGACCTTTGGATAGTCTCAACTGGCACCACTGCAATGTGATCCATGCCCTCCGTCATCAGCAACTCCTCAAGTCCCACGTTAACATCTCACAGCGTCTTCAAAGAATACATTCTCCTCTTCTGATAGTTGAACAATTTCTCTTAATAATTGGAGTATGAAGTACTCAGTAGTTCTTCCTTTTCTCTCTTACTACTGATTCCATATTCTTCCCTAATTCTGTGTTCACCACATGAGAATGGCTATGGGGTTCAAGGTGCCCTGCTATGGATTGTGATGCTACTCCCCATTAGAGGTTCAAATCATCCTTCAGGCCTGTGTGTGTGTGTGTGTGTGTGTGTGTGTGTGTGTGTTTGTTTGTTTGTTTGTTTGTGTGGCATCCCGAATGTAAGTTTAGTTTGTAAGTCTAAGAACCAATGATCCTAGCAGTTTGGCCCCTTAGGTTTACAAACAATTGAACATTTTAATTTTGTGTTCTTTTCGTTTCCCTGCAACAGCAGTCCAGTTCCCCATGATTATCAGATTTTCATCTCCCTGGAATAACACACTCATTCATGTCTGCATATGCTCTTCCATTTGTTCTTCATCTGTTAATGGTGTTAGAATGTATATTCCAAGTATTGTTGTTGCCGTCAGTTTGTTGTTGCTGTCAATTTGTTGTTTCTGTTGAGAAAAATGGCACTGAATGTTTCATAGTAACTCACTCTCTGCCATACTTTTTTACTCATGATAAACCTTACTCTTTGTCACAGTTTTCTGTTACTATTGAGATCACCAGTTATTCATCTGACCAGTTATTCATCTGACCAGTTATTCATCTGACCAGTTATTCATCTGACCAGTTACTTTTCTGATTCCCACAATATCTAGACATTTTCCTTTTTGGATTTTCTTCTGTGTCACATTGTGATCTCTTGGCATATGAAGTTCTGACTCATTTAATGTTACTGTTTTGTTTGTTTTTGAGTTACATTGTCATTGTTACCTACACATATTTCACCTCCACCTTTGCAGTCATAGCTTAGAAACTGAATAGAGGTCCTATCAAGTGATTTTACCAATGGAGAGTTGTTAACATTGCTTTTCAGTTGCAGACCACTTGTTTTTTAATTAGTTGTAGAATGGAATGGTTTTCATTGCTATGAGCATCCTAGTGTCATTGATATTTTGCTGAATCCTCTGCATTTAGGAATAGTTTCCCACACCTCTGTTTGTTGTTCCATCTTTTTTAGAATTTCTGTCCAGAGAACAGAACACCATTGCTACTGATTTTTTATTCACAATTTCATTGGTTGAAATTAAACCAATAGATCCAGAATGGTGTAAGTCAGCTGTACATCACATATCCATTTTAAATTTATTGGTGATGCTGGCAGGACCCAATGAAATGTCTGAAGGGACTGACAGTCAGAAAATACAATGCATTGGATGAAATACTGAGAATGCTAAACATGTACACCTACTTTGATGGCTCTATGTAGCCATGGTTGGGGGATAATGAAGAAAAGCTTGAAGTCTAGGATAAATTCTGTGCTGCAGTAGAAGGTGATGTTTACAACTAGCCACAAGTCCTCTCAGCAAAGCGTCGATTTAAGAATAGGTCCAACATTGTAAGGCAATGACACATATGTTTTTGCCCTGTGCCACATTGTGGAACCAAATCTGATAAAATCTCACACTGTACAATAGAAGCTGCAAAAGATATTGTGATTTTTAGGGTATTAGATTAGGATCTAAGACAATAGAAGTAGTTATTTGGGTAGGATAGGAATGTATGTTGTCCAAAGTTGAAATGATATAAAATGTAGACTGGCAACACCATGAGAGATACATTTTTAGAAGAGAAATTTTTTGACATCAAATATAGATTTAAATGTTACTGAGTCTCTTTTACAGTATTTTTGTGGGGTGTACCCTTGTTTGGAAGGGAAACAGTAAAGATGAACAGTTCATCCAAGAAGAGAAGTGAAACTTTCGAAAAGTGGTGCTACAGAAAAATTTCTGAAGTTCAGTTCTGTGTTTCTCTCTCTCTCTCTCTCTCTCTCTCTCTCTCTCTCTCTTCTTTCAAAATATTCATGTTGGGTGTGAACAGCAGCTCTAGTGTAAATTGGCAGTTTATATTGAAAACGTTACACGAAAATTTAGTATCTTGTACCAAGTGTAGGTTTACACTGTGATGGTGGCTCTAGCAATGTTACTGAACTTTTAGTGATGAGGAACAGAATAAAATGGAATTAAACGTCAGGTTGTTCTATTTTATGCACTTATTGTGTTTTTATAGGTATAAGCATAACCATGTTGTGCATTGGGCACTGACAATTTTCAATTCCATTTTATTCTGTTCCCGATTACTAAAGTTCAGTAATTTTGACAGAACCACCATCACAGCATGAACCTACACTTGGTGCAAAATACTAAATGTTCCTGTAACATATCCACTGAATAATGGTGCTGGAAGCCACCACAAGTAACTTTTCCCGTCTTATATAAGCAGTGCTATACAGGCTTGCTTTGCAGGTGAAGATATAAATACTGGCACTAAAACTTTTGCGCTCTTAAAAATAAAAATGAAGACGAGTCTAATTTCCTTTTTATATTCAACTATTGAATTTTAATACGCCATCCAATGAAGTAAATAGAACTTTAGTATTGCTCAACTTCAAATGTAGCAGCCTTTCAAATTATTAGTAGCAACAAAAATAAATTTCTTTACATAAATACCAACAATACATAAGGCTTTAGGATCCTTGCACGAGTTGCCTCATTCTGATTTCACATATTGTTTCGTCAAATTTTGTGAAAAGCTGGGGTATGTGAACCGTAATGAAGCACTAGGATTTCAAGAAGAAAGTTATTTATTATGTGGAAAAAAGTTCCAATCGTGCACCATCCAAGTGAGGTGACATCAATTCAGCAAGCACTTGACGTCTGTTTCACAAAATTGTTTAAACACATGTACACAAACTGCCTTTCGACAACTGACATCAAAGGGTTATGTAAAATGCAATAGTGTGCCAATGAAATGATTATACATGGAAGTGGGGTCCAAATCAGATTGCATAACAGGCATTTAAAAATGTTCTATATCGAATGTACTAGATTGTATGAGGGCTGATGCTCTGTAGTATGAAGGAACTAAATAACAAGGCATCAAATGATAGTGATTCAGAATTACCATGCCAGTATCTAATTGTTATTACAAACATTTGTGTTATGAGTCTAATAAAATTGTTTTATATTTCCAGATTTAGTTTCAAAGTTATTTCCATTCTGACTTAGTAAGTGTTTAGTGTTGCTACAATAGCCATACATTTGAAGTCTTATCTAAAAGCTACTATGTAAAACTGACTGGCAAGCCTGTGTTGTGTCAATATGTCTTAAGCTACAGCCACTGCCTTCATGCTACAACTTATGTGTTTTTCTATTAGGGGCAAGGGATTGTTTCTATGAATCGTGATTCGTAAATTCCACACTCTCTTCACTATAAGAATAATACGAATATAAACATTACACCATGTAATTTTCCATGTTAGCTGTTACCACGTTTAAATTCTTCCCATCTAACAAGAAAGACAACGGCCAACACGGGGAAATATAGGTATCACATTAATTAATTAAAATACAGCAGTCCAGATCACAAGTTGGTGCGTTTTTAATTGGGAACCGGTTTCAGTCCTATAGGAATATTTTCAGGCCTTCGGCACCTTGTTGGTTGATGGTGTCAGAGGCCGGAGCAGGCATCAACTAATTATTTAAAAAATTTAATTTAACTGTTTCCAAAAAAATGCTTTCAAATATCACGTTAATGTTTACATTTGTATTATTCCTATGCTGAACGGGAATAGTTGGAAATGAAGCACGGCAACTGCCTTTTAGTACTGATTTTTAAACCTTCTATGAATATAAATTCTGTGCAGACAAGTTACATGATCTTAAATGATTGAAAGAATAAATAAATCTACAAAAGTAACCTTGCGTAACCCTCCGGGATGCACAATCTGTGCATAAAGTACTTTACACAGTTCTGAAATGTCTTTGTAGCAATGACAAGTACACTCACATTGAATAAACACAGATTTCTCTCTGTCTGAATGTCCTGTCTGTAACTCATGGAATGCCTGATATGTTAGTATAAAATTATTTGACATTTACACATCCTATTTTTAAGAATCTATTTTTCAATTTCGAAAATATTTACTCATCTCTTACTTTCTATTTTTGTCTCTTCCTCTTTGAAAAAAGAAAAAAACCTAAACCTTTCCTTTCCAGGACTCCATTATGCAATTAGTTTGTATTTCATCAGAATGAAACAGTTTGTAATAGAGTGAAGAGTGTTTCTTAATATCTTTTAGAGCATCTAAACAACATATATCTAAAAATGTTTCATACAAATTTCTGTTAAGGGAAGGAGGTATTAAAAAATCCTTAAGATTTAAAATAAAAATCTAAATGAATTTTTAATTTCTCAAAATTTAGTGTAATATTGTCATTTGAGATCCATGCCAGAAGACTTTATTTTCATCACTGGCTGTGATAAAGTAGTAATTCTTTTTAAAATACATGTACTTGGGTTGACAGATTATTTGGGTTCAAGATTCGGAAGTTTTGATTCAAGTTCGGAATTCAGCATATGTTTTATTTAAGATCCGGTATTCGGATTCAGTTCGGTAAAATTGGAGTAAGACCCATCCATAGTTACAACCCACTGCTCTACCAAAAATAATGCCTCAAAGAAAAACATATATTTGTACAGAAAACAACATACCTATGTGTTTCCCCTGTGATCTCATTGGGCACATTATATACCCCTGCAGATAAAGATGATGAGTGTTCAACAACAGTGCATTAACCATTACAACAGTTCTATTCATCTATATCAGTGCTTCATGAGCCACCTGTTGGTGTGTGACAGAGGGTATTTTCAGTAGCACTGACTGATGCCTCGGTTCCTGTTTCAGTCACAAATGGCACATAGGAAGAATAATTGTCAGAAAGTCTCTGTCTTATCTTTAATATCTTGAATTTTCTCATTGTCATCATTTCACAAGATGTATGTGGGAGGAAGTAACTCTTTCAAAATGTCAATTGTAAGTCTCTACGTGATGTACACTGGAATATTTGAACATCTCTGTAACACTCTTGTGCTGATTAAACTAGCCTGTGATGAAACACATTGATGTTTGTTGCAACTTATATCTCTCTTCTGTCAGTCCTCCTTGGTTATGGTACCAAATAAACAATACTCAAGAATTTGTCAAACAAGTGCTTTGTAAGCCACTTCTTTCATGAGCAAATTACTTTTCTTTAAGAATCTTTTTGTAAATGTTAATGTTGTGTCTTCTTTTCCTGCCCCCCCCCCCCCTTTTTTTGTGTGTGTAATTTCACTTAAGACATCTCATGATTATTGCTCCTAGATATTTTACAGTACATACTGTTTCTAATTGTTTGTCAACAGTAGTGTAGTTATACAGAAGTGAATTTCTTTTCTATATATGTGCGGCAATGTTGTATTTATGTTATGGATTAAACTGCCAGTCCCTGCTCCAGTCACCAGTGCAATTTTGGTCCTTGTGCGTATCAGTACTGTCTTCTGACATTGATAACTTTTTGTAGATACCCATATCATTTGTGAACAGCCTTCAGTAGATTCTGACACATCATTTATGTACATTGAAAATAGTAATGCCCTGCACACTTCCTTGGAATACTGCAGAAATTACCTTTTCATATGTAGATTTTGTTTCATTCACAGCAATATGTTGAGTTGTATGTGCAAGGAAGTCTTGGATACAGTCACTGATTCAGTAGGCTCTTTTTTAATTTTTATTTTTATTTATTTATTTCATGAAATGGCAGTGCAGAGCAGTGTCAGATGCCTTCCTGAAGTCAAAGAAATTGGCATTAGCCAGAGCACCAGTGTCTACAGTGCTTTGTGTGTCATGAAGGAATATGTAACCTGAGATTTGCAAGATCTCTGTTGGCAGTATCCATGTGATGATTCTTATAAAGTATATTTTTGTTCACAGCAATTATTATAAGATCAAAGCTGTAATTAATTGGTGTCAACAGTATAGGTCTATAATTATGTGCATCTGTCCTGTGACACTACTTGCTAACTAGAAATTACTGGCACTTTTCTCCAATTACAAGATATCCTTTATTGCTCCGGCAACTCAGAATAAAAACTACCTCTAGAAGGAGAAAAAGTTCTTTTGCATAATGTCTCTCTAACTTTAAAGGAATCTCATCTAGCCCTCGTGTCTTTCCACTACAAAACATTGCAGTCACTTCTCTACTTTGTGATGAGTGCAGGTCACAGTGATTGGAAGAAGGGACTATAGTATGATCTTTCACAGTGAAACAATTTCATGAGATTTAATTCAATACTTGGGCCTTCTTTCTGACACTTCTTGTTGTATTCCAATGGGGTCACTGAGTATTCTATGAAGTTTCAAGATTGCAGCCATATTGTGTTGACTTATTGCTACAATATTTCAGTTGCCAGTCATTCAGCCATCTTCAGGTGTCTGCCACTGGAGATCGCCAATTCATAAGGACACCTTTATAGCGGAACTTGGTATGGAGATGCATGTGCATGAGTGGCCATTACACAAGTGCCCTCAGTTGAATTTCGTGCCCTCTACATATGGCATGCAGATAATAAGATCCCCTCTACCATAAATGAACTTTCATTTACCTCAGTTAAGAATCATGAAAGCAGGTTGTATATGTGGAAGAGACCAGGAGACACCGGGAGATAGCACATAGATTTTATAATGGTAAGACATAGATTTCGGAATCAGGTTTTAAACTGTAAGACATGCCCAGGGGCAAATATAAACTCTGACCATGAATTGTAGGCTGAAACTGAAAAAAACTGCAGAACAGGAGGAAAATAAGGAGACGGGACCTGGATAAACTGAAGGAACCTGAAGTTCTGGAGAATTTCAGAGGAAGCTTTAGGCAACAATTGACAGAAACGGGGGAAATAAAACAGCAGAAGAGGGATGGGTAGCATTGAGAGATGAAATAGTAAGGCAGCAGAGAACAAAATAGGTAGGAAGGCAAGACCTACAAATAGTCCTTGGATATCACAGGACATACTAAATTTAATTGATGAAAGGAGAAAATATAAAAATGCAGTAAATGAAACAGGCAAAATGGAGTACAGACGACTAAGAAATGAGATTGACAGGAAGTGCAAAACGGCTAAGCAGGAGTGGCTAGAAGGCAAATGCAAATCTGTAAAAGAATGTATAAATAGGATAAAAATAGATACAACCTACAGGAAAATAAAAGACCTCAGGGAACATCAGTTTGTTTTAAGGAGAAATGTAGGAACACAGGAGGCAATACCCACTTTACAGTTTATCCTGGAAGATAGATTAAAGAAAGGCACACCTACATTTCTAGCTTTTGTAGATTTGGAGAAGACTTTTGACAATGTTGATTGGAATAAACTCCTTCCAGTTCTGAATAAAGCAGGAGTAAAATATAGGGAGCATAAGGTTATTTACAACTTGTACAAAAACCAGACAGCGGTTGTCAGAGTTGAAGGGCATGAAAGGGATGCAGCGGTTGGGAAGGGAGTAAGACAGGGTTATAGCCTTTCTCCAATGTTATTCAATTTGTACATTGAGCACGCTATAAGGAAAAGCAAGGAGAAAAAGAGAAGGAATTAATCTTCAGTGGGAAGAAATGAAAACATTGTGTTTTGCCGATGACATTGTGATTCTGTCAGAGACAGCAAAGGACCTGGAAGAGCAGTTGAACAGAATGGACAGTGTGCTGAAAGGTGCATATAAGATGAACATTAACAAGAGCAAAACAAGGGTAATGGAGTGCTGTCTAAAGAAATCAGGTGAAGCTGAAGGAATTATATTAGGTAACGAAACAATAAAGAAGGTAGATGAGTTTTGTTCCTTGGGCAGTAAAATAACAAATGGTGCTCGTAGTACAGAGGATATAAAATGAAGAATGGCAATGGGTAGGAAAGCGTTCTTGAAAAAGAGAGATTTGTTAACATCGAATCTTGATTTAAGCCTAAGGAAGACCTTTCTGAAGGCATTTGTGTGGAGTGTTGCCTTGTATGGGAGTGAAACATGGACGGTAACCAGTGTGGACAGGAAGGGATAGAGGCTTTTGAAATGTGGTATTATATAAGAATGCTGTAGATTAGGTAGGTGGATCACGTAACTAATGAGGAGGTACTGAACAAAATTGGGGAGAAAAGGAATTTCTGGCATACCTTGACTACAAGAAGGGATTGACTGGTAGGATACATTATTAGACATCATGGAATCAGGAATTTAGCACTGGATGGAAGTATTTGGGGTAAAAATCACAGAGGAAGACCAAGAGATGGATACTGTAAGCAGATTCAGACAGATGTAGGTTGCCATTCTTATGTGGACTTGAAGAGGCTTGCTCAGGATAGGGTATTGTGGAGAACTGCATCAAACAAGTCTCCGGACTGAAGAATACAACGACATTACCTCAGTACTGATGTGTGGAAAGCGGTAACACAATTCCCTTAATTTCCATGATCCCCAAATCCATTTTTCTCATAGTTATCAGTGAAATGCAGGTTCGATGCTATGGGTTTGAGGGATAGGATCACATGTGGTAGAACAGGATCCTATTAACTGATGCCTGGTAATGACTATATTCCTATGTATCAAATTTAGATTGAAATTATATTTCACCTATATCTAAATTTCCATACAATGCAAAAGAGGGGGAGGGGGGGTACCTTGCAATAAACTTAGACACCACTTCAGTGATCACCGTGAAAGTTAAAGAGTTATATAATTTTTTCAGAGATAGAGGAGGCAATGGACTGAGGAGTTACAGGAGTTTGATAGAGAGATGACAGGATTGTCAAAGAAAGGGGAAGGTGGAGACAGGCAGAGAGAATGGTAGGAGGAGATGAACAGAGAAGGGGAGATAAAATGATGAACAGAGAGGGAGAGAGGGGGGAATGAGATATCGAGATTGAAAGAAAGAGAATGATTGGGAAGGGAGAGAGAGAGAGAGAGAGAGAGAATACGGAAGGACAGATGGACTAACTTAAAACTTGAATAAATAAATACTGAGTGGCACCAGGTCTTCAGCTAGTTATGAATAAAATGTTTTCTCTCCGAAGTTATTAAAGAGGTCACTGGTTCCCAAGCCTCATCTAGCTGAAAGTGACTATCATGCCTAAACTATTTCCTCACATTCTTTAATCAGTGAAGCCCAAAAGGATCTTGTGCCCAGGATTTCTGTGGTAGATTAATCCACAGAACATACGATGCACATGTGTGGCCTACTTATTGAGCTGGAAAAGGTGAGTGTGATAATCATATTCAATACACCTTTAATGTACTGTGTGCATCATCTGCAATCCTGGATCATCCTTCACAGAATCAGGAAGAATACTAATCTACACTGATGGCTGGAAATTACTGTAACTTTAAGTTTCCTTAGGAACCCATACAATTTTGACATGGTTTAACGACATGCGGAATTAATACCCTGCATTTGAAAAGCTTCTTCTCCTCTTGATATTTTGGGTGGTCATGTTTCTTCCTCCCTAATGCTGTGCTAATCTGATGTGGAGAACATCCAGTATTTGTAATCTTCTGGGCCCACTGTGTTGTATATGTTGTGACCTTGTCACCTTTTGTTGTTTCATACTCATCTTGTTCTAGTTGTCGGGGAAGGTACTGATGCAGAAATTGATGTCAACTGTAACAACTATTCAGATTAATAATACAAGTTTTATTCACTGTAATTTATAATACTCAACATAAGTCTGTTTCTTCTCTCTTCTCACGGCGTCTTCCGTATGATGCTCGCTGCGCTGAGAGCTAGTTACTGATAAGTTCGTAGCCGTGTTCTGACTTTGTACTGTCCTATTTCTGATGCCGTAGCTGCCTAGTAACTGCCTGAGTTCTGAATAGTAACTTACTGAGTCCTCAGTAGTAACTGACGGGCGAGCAGACATATGTCGGCCTAGATAAAGCTGCTTGCAGAGGGCGCGATCTTCAGTTACTCCCTCCATAATGCGTGGTGCCTGCTTGCGATTGGATTTTCGTCAATCGTAGCCTTCTCCAAGATCGTTCTCTTATGTCTGGCATGTGGCGCTGACTGTACGTCACAACATCCCTCCCCCGAAGCACCATTGTCGTGTATGGAGTTCGACAACAGGGGATGATGCAGGCACGTGAACGTAATGATGAACCAGAGTCTGTAGCTTCAGAGGACGTCAGACTACTGGTCAGGCCCTGCCATCCGGCCTGAGCTTGTGAGGGAACGTCCTCTGGGAAAACCTCCGAAGGGCCCACGTCCATGCCCTGTGGCCCCGGTGCTGATGTAGACGGTGATGTCAGTGGCGACGTCGGCGTCGGATGCTGCGTGGCATGCTGGTCCTGCTCTGACTCTATCGCGTCAGGCTGCGGTGGTGTGAAGGTCTGTGGCAGGGGTGACCACTGAGGTCGTGCGGGCGGCGAAGACTACACGGTCCGCATCTTGTGTGAATCTGCCGGGGGAAACGCTGAAGGATCGCAGGTTACATAACATCGGCGAATTTGATTGCAGTGCCTGTGAATGATGCAATCAGAATCTGAAATTTCAAACATGTGAGCACTGCAAGGTAAGATGATCTCGCCCTGTTCGCACCGTCTGCAACCACCAAAAATTCTGAAAAAGACTGGGTTACATGGAGCGAAGCGATACTTGCGTGCCGACGGCTACTGTTGCTCCAGGTGCTGCGGTAGGTGGAGCAGATGGAGCAGGGTGCAGTGGTGGCGGCTGTGTAGAAGCTAGGCTGGCGATGACCCTTCTCGTGGATGTGAGAGATAGGATGCGAGGAACAGTTGCAGAGCCGCCTCGCATGAGTGCACCCAACAAAGTTTGGACACCTGCCGCTTAAATCTCCAGGCGAAGTGTTTTGCAGCCCCGTTTGACTGCAGATGAAATGGTGCACTGGTGAGATGCTTAATGCAATTGCGTTTACAAAAGGAGCGAATTTCTTGCAATGTGAACTGAGGGCCGTTGTCAGAGACTTTCAGTTCGGGGAGACCTTCCAGACAAAAATTGGAGACAATGCCCTAATCATGCTACTAGAAGTTGTAAAAGACGCTGCCACTTCAAATGGGTAACCACTAAAAGATTCAAGCACAATAAGCCACTTAGTGTTCCAGAACGGACTAGCATAGTCAATATGCACTCGGTGCCTTGGTGAATCTGCTTTAGGCCACGCAAAAAATTTCTGACGTGAGGCGGACTGGATGATAGCCCACACTGAACACTGTGACATCTTTTCTATTTGGGCGTATATATCCTTCCAAGTACAGTGTTGTGGTGCCAATTGCTTAGTGCGAACCATTCCCCAATGTTCTTGATGAAGTAAGTTCAATACTTCGTTCTGCAAACGTCATGGAAGCAACACATGCAATTGTCCACTGTCATTTGAAATAAGAATGACACCTCTATGCACTGAAAGTTTATTCCTTCTAGCAAAATAGTGACATACCAGTTAATTTTGAATGTCACATCGTGAACGAGGCCATTGTGTGCGAATGTAGCGCAGCAAAATTCGTAATTCAGGATCTGTTTCTGTGGCCTGAGCAATTTTCGTATAGTCCAGCGGGAAGGATTGCAACAAACTATTCTCCTGTGCATTGATCTGACAACACGACATCTCCGAAGCATCAAAGTCTTCATCATGGCCAACCAGAAGACGGGAAAGTGCGTTGGCAGTTCCGTGGCGAGTTGTGGGTCTGTACACAATCTTGTACTGATACTGTGATAAGAGCAGTGCCCAACATTGCAATTTGTGTGCCACGCTCATAGGAATGGGCTTCGCTGGATGAAACAATGACTGCAAACGCTTGTGGTCAGTTACGAAATAAAATTTTCTCCCATACAAATAGTGGAATTTGGTGACACCATACACTATCACTAAAGCTTCCTTCTCAATCTGAGAATAACGGCACTGTGTGTTTGTCAAAAGTTTTGACGCAAATGCTATCGGACGGTCAGTGTCCCCCATGTCTATGTGACAGTACTGCTCCTAGACCAAACAATGACGCGTCCACTTGCAAAAGAACTGGTTTTTCTAGATCGAAGTGCACCAAACATTGATCACTGAGCAAAGCATCTTTTAACTGTTGAAACGCGCATTGGCATTCATCTGTCCAAACAGAACAAACATTTTTACGACATAGACGATACAAAGGGGCTGCAATTTGTGCTGCGTTTGGAATAAACAGAGTATAGTACATTAACTTTCCCAAGACTGACTGTAATTCTTTCACATCTTTCGGTGCGGGCAGGTCGTGAATGGCAAGCAAATGTGATTGCATTCGGTGCACACCTTCACTGTTTATCACGTGTCCTAGATACTGCAGTTCTGGTTTGAAAAAGTCACACTTATCTAAGCGACACTTGAGACCTGCATCTGACAGAACTTGAAACAATTTCCTCAAATTTGCAATGTGTTCTTCTGGGGTATGGCCTGACACAACTAAGTCATCCCAGTAGTTTGAACAACAAGGCTCCCGTGCTGTAAACTGTTCCAGATATCTTTGAAAAATTGCGGGCGCGGATGCACTGCCAAACGGTAAATTCAAATTTTAAACACACATTTTCTGTGATTCTTCGTCGAGTGGCAGCTAAAGGTAGCGATTTCTCAAATCTATATTAGAGAAATATTTCCCTGCACCTAATATGTCCATTAAATCTTCTGGCCTTGGCTAAGGATAACTCTCTACAACTGTTTGTGGATTCACCGTAGCCTTGAAATCAACACAAATGCGAATGCTCCCTTAATGCTTCAGCAAAAAACAAGTAGACTCGCCCACTGGCTAGCTTGAATAGGTTCAATTGCACCATTTTCTTGCATTGTGCAAAATTTTGGTTTGGCATTGTCCTTGAGACTAATGTGTTCAGCAAAATCTTTAGCTTTTCTTAGTCCTGCAGAAAATAAATCTCGAAACTCTTTCAACAATCTGTCGACACTGTCCTTAGCATCAAAATTGTTCACAACTAAAACATTGTCTTGAACAGTAAAACCAAAAAGATCAAAAGAATCTAAACCAAAAGTATTCTCTTCTTCATAAGACTGAAGCACTTGATATGTTACCGTGCGCATTTGTGAGCAGTATACTGCAGGTAGTGAACACTGTCCTAGTACGGGAATTTCATTCCCATTGTACACTGTCAACCTTGTTTTAGTGCAAGAGAGGCCTGGTGATCCTAACTGTTCATACCTTTTGTGATTGAGCAATGTGACTTGATGATGCACCTGTGTCTAGTTGAAACTTTACAGAAATGTCATTCACACGCAAATTGACATACATTTTTCTGGCCTGATGTACAACTTGTGCTACTTGTGTGTCCTTGATGTTACGAGGGGCAGTCATTGGTTTGGAAAATACTGCATTTATGGAATAAGTACTGTCGTGTTGCTGTTTGAGCCGGGAGGGCAAATTGTGTTTCTTTTGCTGCAAGCAAGCTGTTTGTATATGACCTTTCTTGCATAGCATTTTGCTAACTGGGCGGACAGTTCTGCTGTTTGTGCCACGAGAAAATTGTGTCCAAGACTTCACTTTCTTATTTGGCAAGGTTCCATCTTTAGCAGTGTGTTTACACTTTGTGCGGGCAGGGGGAAGAGCATGGCGTTTGACTTGGTGCACACCGGCGCGTGACATTACACTACACAGTGGAATGGAATCAAAGTTTTCTGCTGCTGTGGCACTCATGACGTACTGTTCCAAAATCTGTTGTACTTGGTGGAAAAACGGATCTGACATTTTTAGAGTCTGTTCCCTAAGCCTACTGTCAGGAATATTATAGACAATTGCGTCACGCATAATGACATCTGAATACAAAAGTCCACACAAACATTTAAATTTACACTTCCTAGTGAGACCTTGAAGATCTGTTATCCACTGCCTGTATTTTGGGTTCGGATTTTTCCTGTAGCTGAAGAACTGATACCTAGCAGCCACTACATTGATATGCTGTTCATAATATGCCATGAGGGCTCCTATCACTGAATCGTATGAAAGTTCGAAAGGTTCTGCAGTGGGAAACAGTTTTTTCACAAGACAGAATGTTGGGGGGGCCTACACACTATAACAGAAAATGAATTTTGACAGTACTTTGTATCCGGTGCACTGTGGCGTAGGCTTCAAGCTGTTGGAGCCAGTCCAACCAGTCCTCTTCTTTTTCATCATGTAGTCAAAATGGTGGAATTACTGGAGGTGGTGGCTGCTGCAGTGTAACTTGCGTATTTTGAGACATAGGTGCGGCCTGTCCGCCACAACAGTATGTCATTTAGAGACAGTGTATAGTATTTATTCCAAGGATGCTGCTTTTAAATAAATTATTTATTTTTGCAGGCCCTTTTTTAGCATGAATGCCATTGTCAGGTTCAATTGGTAGCTCTTCTTCTTCTTCTTCTTCTTCTTCTGCCACGTAATGACAACGTAAGAATTATTAAGAATAAATATAAACAGCTACATAAAGAACTACAAGAACAATAGTTCTAATACATCTGTTAAGTAACAAGCAAACAGAATAGATAAATAGTGATATTACAAGGAGAAGAGGAGCTACAAATTCAATTTGATTATGGCATTCACGCTGAAACATGCCTGATGAAATAAATTATTCATTTAAAAGCAGCCTCCTTGGAATAAATGCTTTAAAATATCCAGTATCTTTGAACATGGACTGTAGATGTTCTAGCTCCTTAGTGAGACTGTCTCAATCAGACACAACATCTGTCCAGTGTTCCAGTATTCAAAGGTTGCTGATCATTTGTGAAGGGTGGTGGCACCTAGACACTTGCTAATAAATGTCTATACATGTGGTCTTCTGGTAAACAGAATGGCTCAATGACTGATTCACTTTTCTACTAACCAATATGTGCAGAAAGTATAAGCAGCCATCATTCTCTATTTACATTGTAAAATGAATATTCTAGTGGATAAAATTCACATGTTTCCAAAAATGTGACAGTTCTTCTTTCCCATGGTGGCACACTACAGAAGTGTTCTATACTTATCGCCAGAAGACTTTTGATTTAATTTCTGCTGAATCAAATGCCCTTTCCTCAGTCTCTCTCTTCCGAACAAAAGTTTGCAACCAGAAGGGAGAAATGACTGCCCATGAAAACAACATGCGTTTGCTCAAAATATTCATTTTTGAATAAAAATTACACTGAGGAAAGCACAGGATGAAGTAGTCCTATTACATCTGTAAACTTTTTGCTGATAGTGACAGTGAGTCTACGGGGGAATCTTACTGAAGAGCAAGACATCAGAGCTCACAAATATGTCAGATTCAGAGTTGAAGTGACTTCAATCTATTGATTAAGTCAGCAGAGTTCTGAATATGTTGCGAGCATTTCCTCACAAAAAGTCTCAATAAAGAAGCAATGAAGAGTGAAGATGTTTTGTATTGCTGACAATCAGCCATAAAGGTGGTACCTCTCTTTTGTGAATCTTTGGAAGATCATATAAACCGGGTGGCACAGAGCTGTTAGGTCTTAATCTTTTTACCACTTCTTGCAGAAGATAAAAATTCAACAGTGATGCCTTTTATTGGTTCCCCCCCCCCCCCCCCCGCCCCCGCCCCCCTACTCTTCACGTGGGGTCTTAATCAATTTTTGCCGGCCGCGGTGGCCGAGGGGACTGAGGCGCTCCAGTCACGGTCGGGGGTTCGAATCCCCCCTTGGGCATGGATATTTGTGTCGTCCTTAGTTGTAGGTAGTTCATTAGTAGTTTGTATGTTTAGGGACTGATGACCGCATAGTTAAGTCTCATAAGCTTTACAAACATTTGAAAATTTGAATCAATTTTTCTCTGTATTGGTTTTCTCAACAAGCTATGAATCTTCTGGCAAAAGCACAATAGTGAGTCCCTTATTGACTAGTAGAACCTCCAGGTGAAGATATTCTCCAAGCTTGTGTAGTGTGGTCCATTCCATGGCAGAAATGTTACTCTTCTGAGGCAGAGCTTTTGAGAGTGCATGGCAAGTTTCACATCTTATTTCTTCTACGTCATATCCAGAAAGAGGTCAAATGGATTCTTCAACAACACTAATAAAAATACTGTAGTTAAAACAGAAGTACCTGTGTAGACCTAAAGTTTAAGTGTTTTTCAAGCACAGACAGTGTTATATTGTCTAGAAGCTTATCTGTTAAAATGGCCACAGAGTGTCAAAAAAGCATCTTCCTGCAGTAATATTGCTGACAGGCCAAACTTCGATGATGCCTTGAAGGTGACATTTAAGGCAGATTGTCTTCTTCTGCCCAGGGCATGCCATTTACCCATACCCGCAAAAGTGATGGGAGAGTTCATTCAGTATCCATATACAGATGATGCAGCTGTTTAGAAATTGCTTCCAGTTCTCAGCCAGTAAAATAGATCCTTTACTTCACAAGTGCAAGACTTGCCTACTCTACAATAAACTTTGCAGCCATGCTCTGGATAAAATGTCTCATTCTGCCAAACTTTGGAAAAAGGCCATTGTTCCAATATATTTATTTTATGTTTTGTTTTAGTTTGTAACTTGTCCAACTTTTGGATATATGATTTCATCTCCTCCATAAAGAAGTATCTGATGTGATTCGTCAAGTGTCCCTGGTGTACATAGTGTTTTATGAAGTTTTGAGATTGAAACCAGGTATTTTCCATATCAGATTTGCACAGCATTAAAGACAAAGAAATGTGACCACCCACAGTGTCAATTGGAGGAGCGTTTCGAATCCAAGGCATTCCTTCCACATATCAGCAACCTTTTGTCAAAACTAGGCAGGATCCTAAGGAAACATCAAGTTAAAGTAATCTTCGAGCCTCCTGTGGAGGTTAGTGAACTCAGTTAGGTTAAAGATGATCTGGAATTGCAGAATGCAAGAATCTACAGAATACTTAGTGAATTATTCAGCCAAATAATTTTGGAAGTGATATCTCTTACCCTTTTTACTGTTGCATTCTGGATGACCATAAGTGTTGAAGGAAATTCCAGAGAAATCTTAATTATCTATTTAAAATACACTGTTTGTGTTTAACATCACAGTTGGACATTTAAAGTTGAGATTCTGTGACTATTTCTGACTCTTACTCAGTCCATTTTTGAATGTGTGGTGTATAAAAGAATTTACATGCAATAAGTTAAAATGTACATGTTACAGGTTAACTTGCACACATGTTTCATATTAAAAATATTAATGTATTATGAACAAATTTAATCATAATATGCATAAAAATTGACAACAGGTAACCTAGGTTTAAAATTCAAGAGTGACAAACATAAGTTTATTATTAATTGTCTGCTCATAATGAACATACTTTGTCGGTGGTCTGCAGCAGTGGTAAATATTCACACATATACATAGCAAACAGTGAAATTTTCCGTCACCTGCTGCTCTTGTAAATATCTGATCTGCAACACATTTGAGGGATATAGACAAGTGCAGCACATGGAACTTTGTGTCAGTTGAGTCCGGTAGATTTCCAAACATTTGAACATTTTGAAGTTCGGGTCTGGCCGGGAAACTTGCACAAGTGGCAGAACGGTTGAGGTGACCGCTCGTGGAAAGCAGAAGACATGGGTGTGAGTCCCGGTCCAACACAAATTTTCATGTATTGCAGATGATGGAAAAT
Source organism: Locusta migratoria (assembly GCA_026315105.1). Taxonomy (NCBI): domain Eukaryota; kingdom Metazoa; phylum Arthropoda; class Insecta; order Orthoptera; family Acrididae; genus Locusta; species Locusta migratoria. The sequence continues at coordinate 511,556,929 of CM048755.1, forward strand.
TTTGCAGTTTGTAATGTATATCAGTGAACAAACATAAGTGGTGTCGTATATTCAGGTATCCGGCCCAAACTGGCTATTCCACTGTTGTTTGGAAGTTGGTGACTCATTTGAGCCCACCACCTACAGAATGCATTGCAATTATAGATATGCCTTTCAATGTGAATTACTATGTGTGTATCATCAATTTATAAAATTATAATTATGGTCTTGAAAGTGACCAGTATCATAACTTTAAAATCAGGCATTATGAAAAATATTTCTAAGCAAAACATCCGATGCAGTGACACATGCCAGCACATGTTGTGTGGCATTTTATGTGATATTTTATGTGTCACTTTGTGTGACGTGTTGTGTAATATTTTATGTATGATGTCGTCAGTGAAGCCGGCATGTGGCACTGCGTTACATTTTTATATATAATTTTTACTGTCACTCATGGTGTTGTAACCCTGCATAACCAATGTTTTCTGACGTAATGTCAATAACCTGTCCAGCAGTCAAGTTGATTTGCCTATCAGCTTAGTTGGTGTGAAAGGCTTAGAATAAAGCCTTACAAAAATATTACCCTTTGTGTGTGTGTGTGTGTGTGTGTGTGTGAGAGAGAGAGAGAGAGAGAGAGAGAGAGAGAGAGAGAGAGAGAGAGAGAGAGAGAGAGAGAGAGAGAGGGGGGGGGGGGAGAGGGGGGGGAGATGGTGCACAAATTTAAGTTTAGTCTATTATGTACATTTGAAATTGCTTCTCAGCATAGTCGTTTTACATTATAATACTTGTGTATTTCAGATTTACTGAGACATTTTTGTCACTTTCAACTATTATACCTTATTCCTTCTTCTCTTTCATCTCTAAATTGCTCTATTCTCGTTTAATTTTAGGAAGCTGATCTTCACTTAGAACAAAAGGAAATTTGTGTAGTTTCAATTGAAGATAAAGGTGTTTAAGTATTTCTACTACTGATTTATTATTTATGAGACAGATGAGTGGTTAGAACCTTTACATCAAAAGTGTTAATGAATTGCCCAAAACTCAAACCCAGCAAGAAACTTACATTTAATATTTTATATAAATTTTAAGCATTCAATTTGGACCAAATCTATTGATTTGAATGAAGGGTATTTTAGTAGACATAAGTGACAAGACAAGACCTCAGGTGTTGCAAATTGGAAAGGTTTTTAATACTATAAATCCTTGGATTATTCCAGTGTGCTATAACAAGATTAGAGTGCTTTTTATTTTCATTAGCAAATGTGGTGCTACGACCACCTCATGATGACCAATCTGAATGAAAGTGCATCAATACATGGAATGTGCTGAGGCTGGAACCATGGTGTCTGCTGCTGGTGACACAGACAGCAACTTTCCCCACTTATAACAGGCCAAAGGGCCATTATGAAAACCTTTGGCTTTCTAAGAACCTCAATATGTTTTCATGGTTGCCATGTTGTGTGCTAGGGTGTAGTACTGGACTCAAGTTGTTTGCTATTGGACAGCTATGGCGCCAATGATCTGGCTGGGGTAAATCTGGATGGTGGTTGAAGTTGTGTTCAGCATCTAAGCACTGCATAAGTGCATCATCTTGGCAGGTTAAGGGCCACCTTGTTGCCCATGGTAGAAGACCCTCAGGGGACAGATGCCAGTTGCACACTGGCCCTGTGAATTGATTAACTTAGTGTTGCTGCCCCCATGTCACAGAGGTAGTTATGCTGCAGGCAGGCAGCCAGCCCATAGTTCTTTATCACCATGTGGTAGCTGTGGTTCATTTGGAACATAACAGACTGTCATTACCTTAGGTTTGGAACATGAATGGAATGGCAGCACATTTAAATGCTTTGAGCTTCCAAGACCACTTATTTATACAGTTATTACTGTGCTTCTCAGATAGTCCTCTAGTATCTTTGTTCTGACATTACTTTTCTGTCATCATTTTACAATTGTTCACAGACTGTCTTTGAACTTGGGTTGCTAGTTTGATGTTACAACTGTAGCACATGAGTTTTCAGTAGTGGCGAGCACTCCAAAACACATTATCTTACAACACACCAGTCCCTGCGATTTTATCAGCTGTTCCCCAAGCCTTGGCTGCTTACAGTGTTGCAAAGCAGTGCAACTAGTGTTTTTGATGTAATGTCAATAACTTATTCTATGGCCAACTCAATTTCCCCATCAGTGAAGTTGGCTTCTGTTATTTAAATAAACCATGCACAAAATTTATTAATGCATTTTAAGATGGATAAACTGTTGACATGTAGATTATGATACATGTACAGAATTACTAATCATCACACCCATCTTATATTATAATAGTTGTGTTGAGTATTACAGATTTGCAGAGATGTTTTTTCTTCTCTGAATTGCCCTATTGATATTTCATTGCAGGAAGCCTGTCTTCAACCTCAACGGAAGGAACGTTCTCCAGTTTCAACTGTAGATAAAAGTGTTGTAAGTATTTCCTTTACTGATTTATCATTTATGATGAAGATTAGTGGTTATAATCTTGATATCAAAAATTTTAATAACATGCCCCAACTTCATACCACCAAATGCTTACTTATATTTTCTGTTTTATAGAATTTGAAGTGGTTTAGTTGCCAACTAACTCTTTAATGTAGAAAACTGTAAGGTGATGTGCATGAGTAGGAAAAACAATCCCATAATGTTTGAATACAGCATTAGTAGTGAGCTTCTTGATGCAGTCACATCATTGAAATATCTAGGCGTAACATTACAGAGCGATATGAAATGGAACGAACATGTAAGGACAGTTGTGAGTAAGGCGGACAGCTGACTTCGGTTTATTGGAAGAATTTTGGGAAGTTGTACTTAATCTGTAAAGGAGACCGTATATAAAACGCTTGTATGATCACATCTTGTATGATCACTCAAGTTTTTCGGACCCGCAGCAGATCATTTTAAAGAAAGCCATGGAAGAAGTTCAGAGGCAAGCAGCTAGGTTTGTTATTCGTATGTTCGACCAATGTGCGAGTGTTACAGAAATGCTCCGTAAACTCAAATGGGAATCACTGGAGGAAAGACGACGTTCTTTTTGAGAAATTCTGTTGAGGAAATTTAGAGGGCCAGAATTTGAAGCAGACTGTAGAACAATCTTCCTACAGCCCACTTACATTTCGCATAAAAATCACAAAGAGAAGATAAGAGAAATTAGGGCTCGTATAGAGGCATATAGACATTCTTTTTTTCCTCGTTCTGTACCTAGTAGTGGTACAGTGTACCATATGCCACGCACCTTACGGTGGATTGCAGAGTATAATTGTAGCTGTAGATGTCGGAAAAGCATGCGTGTGCTGGCAGGTACGCAGAGCAAAAAGTGGAATTTGTTGATGGCCAGCTCCATAATAGCTGCTGACACATATAGTAACTTTCCACACTGGGAGAAGTGTCATTATGAAGCCTTCTTGTGTTTTAAGCATCTCATTCCATTTTTGTATCCTAATTAGTGCACTTGGGTGCAATAGCTGACTCAAATTGTTTGTTACTGGACTGCCTTGGACCCAGTGATATGGCTGGACTCAACCAAGATGGGTGCCGAATTGTCCTTGGTAGCTCGGAGCTGCAGTGGTGCAACTTCTAAGGTTGCAGACCACAGGGGCTGCCTATGGCAGGGTGGAGACTGCTCACACACCACCTGTGTACCACCAACTTGCCACAGAGGTGTGTTGCACCATGGTCAGAGCTCAGCGGTAGTGGTAGTTGCTCTGGAATTTAACAGACCACCATTCCCTTCTTAGTGCAATGTGAATGGAATAGCAGCAGTTTAATGCTTTGTGCTTCCAGGCGTCCAACATCCAACTCAATCACTATATCAGTTATTGTGGCCCTGTTGCATAGAATAAATCATCACAAAAAATATTATTCATTTAATTTGTGATTGTACATAGATTGAACTGTAGTCAATGGTATGTATATATGTAATATCTTCCGACCTTGTTCATTTTACATTATAATACTTGTGTTGTGTATTATATATTCACTGAGATGTTTTTGTCGCTATGACCCATCATACTATATTCTATGATTTACCTTATTCTCATTTAATTCCAGGAAGCTGATATTCATTTGAAACATAAGCGAAGTACTCCAGTTTCAACTGTAGATAAAAGTGTTGTAAGTATGGCCAGTACTGATTTATTATTTATGATACAGATAAGAGTTTATAATGATTTTTTTTAATATGCACACTTCTAACCATCAAGAAACTTCTTTTTATATTTTATAGACTTAAGGTGTGCTCCCCAAGGGGCTGATCGTTCTTTTGTGAGTACGTGCGTGGCGAGCGAGCACGGTGCCCCGAGCTAATGCAGTCTTTCTTCTTCTTTACTTCACAGACAACATTTTGTTTCCCCCTTCCCTCCTTTCCTGTCTTCATTCCTTCCCCTCCACACCATGGGACTGATAACCATAGCAGTTCAGTAACCTTATGCCAAGCAAACAACCCAACTCAGTTAAGGGACGGTTTGAATTTGACTAAATTTGTTGATTAGAATGATTAGTAATTTAGTAGAAGTAAGCTATTAGATTATGCCTCAAGTGTTCCATATTAGGTCATTGAAAATACTATAACACCCATGGTCTATTCCAAGGTGTTAAAGAGCAGGTTGGGTGGGAGAAAATGAAGGGAGGCAGGGTTACATACACCAAAGAGCATTCTAACAATGACAGCTTCAACAGTTCTTTTCTTTCCCCTACCTAATACAGTGCCAAGGCCACCTTGTGACAACCAGTGTGTGGGCGTGCTAGTGCCACAATAAGTGGAATGTGCTGAGAGACTGTGCTATGTTATTGGCACAGTTAGTGGCTTTAAACATCTGAGGGTAGCAGGTCAATTTGTCTATTGACAGTTATAATTTAGTGTACTAGGGTGCAGTAGCTTACTGAAGTTGTTAGTTGCTGGACAACCATGTTCCCAGTTATCTGTCTGGGGCCAACTAGAATGGGGCCGAAAGCTACCTTGGGAAGCTGTAGAGATGCACCACCTCAGCTGTTTATTGGTAGAGGCACCTGTTTTTTGCAAAGGGTGAAAATTTTGCGATATTTTACAACTTTTGTGGAAAATCACAAAAGCATTGAAATTTACAAAATAATCCACAAAATTTTGTGAAATCTTATCAGTAATTTAAATGTACTGGGGGAAATTCGAGATATAAATGACAATCAATTGTACACCACTTCGATATATATCGTTTCGAGTCCTGCCAACCTCTTTCAATGTGCAGTGAAGAAGTCCATTTCCAGTGCTTTATTTGAGCTGGGGACTGGTAGTGTACTGCGTGGTCGTAATTGTTTCTGATTGCAGGTTCTTTCAGTGATTTGTTCTCAGCTGATTAACATGGTCTAAAAGTTTTTGATTGTGAAAGAGAATTCGCATCAGATGGATTTTACATTTTTGATAACACAAGGAAAATAATCCTCTGCAAATACTGCAATGTGTGTATTGAATGGCAAATAAAGGACATGTGCCCACAACATATAAATAGCAGTTCTTCCCATAAGAAGAACAAGGAGAAAGAGCTATTGACAGATGTCAAGAGACAAGTTACACTCACGGACATCAATGCAGCGGCAAAACGAGCGAAAGTGGACAAGGAAGAATTTGTGTTATCAACACCATGAGCTTTGTTCCAAAAAATACCTCTAAGATGCTGCCATATAGTTTTTGTAAATGGTATACATTCTGGATTTCACCATTGTTGCAGTCTGCTTTTGTACTTTTCATTCGTGAAGTGCTTTTCTTTTTACCACGAAGTTTAAGAGAAAGGTAATTTCTTTTGCGGAGATGACATTTAATTGCGCCAACACACAAATTATATTGGTGAAAACATGTGAAATTGCCCGAGAAGATAAAGAATTTTAAAGGAAACCGCAATGAGATTGTTGCGTGTAGATCAGAAATATTTTGACCCTTTCACTACTCTGTACATAAATACACACTAATTGATATATATATCACACACGATTTTCCCTCCAAAGAATAAAAAGGAAACACATTTTACACAACAATACTTGATTTGGCATCTTATTTTTGTCTCAATAATGACGGAATGCTGCGGTCTTTCTCACGGCTAATTGTTTGCGATGTAATAGTAATTCAAGTGTGCAAATCGAAAAGGAACGGTCACACTTTCCATTTTGATTATCCATATTTTTCATTTTTAAGTAAATTACTTAGGCTACGTAAAACTTATTTAAGTAGTAGGATAAGTGTTTCTCAAATAAATAAATATTTTTTGTTCTGTCTCTCCATCAGTGTCAAATTTTTGTGTTTTGTGAATAAAATAAAAAGTGTTACACTGCAATGAGGCTATAATTAGTTTTTATTCATTAAAAAGAAAATTAGCAAAATTATTGACGAAATAAAATATAAGTAGCAAAAAATATACCGAAATAGATTTTAAAAATTGACGAAATCGAGCAAAAATTTTCACCACAAACAGGTGCCTCTAGTTATTGGTCACTAGTGATATCAGGAAAGCACTGGTACTGTGCTTTGACACTGATGCCAGAGATGGCATGGTAGGCACAGAGTGACAATTTGAAGTGGACAAATGCCAGTGGCACTGCTATGAAAATATATCTGTGAAACATTTTCAAGGATAAGGAGGTAAGTAATGTGAACATTGACCTTAAAGAGTGACACCTTATATTTTAAGTGCAAGAACACACATAAATTAAGCCTGCTTTTGCACAAGTACATAGGACAATATGTCAGGCACAGGCAGCGGCACTGTTACCGAACCAAGCATTATTGTGTGTGGCCATGTGACTGCCTCTGCTGCTGGTGGCCATTGCCTAGTGCCCATGGCCCGGCACGTACAGCAACAGGCCAGTGCTTTCAGCTCTGCACCAGTGTGGCAGTGCCAGTGCTGATCTGCACGTGAGTAGCCGACTAGCACCGCAGCCGCCTCATGCGTAAAAACACAGTGCTCAATCTCAGCAGTGGTGTGGCCAACTGTGTGGCACTTAAAATGCAGAAAATTAAAACCTCTAACATGGATTGTTACGCATTGTAGCTACATCCATCACTACCAAACGTGTTTTCGAAAGCTGGTAAATATTTATTAACTTACAAAACAGGCTATCACTGAATAAAGTGTAAATGGAAAACTTATCTGAGATTTATTTAGCAAGTAAATATTAAAATAAATTAGCAATATAGTAAAGACAGTTTATAACTAACTACAAAGTCTTAATGGCAAGCTGTGACAGGCACATTAAAAAGCCACACACGTACAAAACTTTAGCTATCGGCCATGGTCTTATACAGATTGGTCTTTCACAGTATCACACAGGCACACTTCACAGTTATACAACTGTCATCTGTTTTTGCCACACTCCGAATTGACAAGGTGACTCATTAAGCACTGGCATTGTGCACAACAGTGCCAGCAGAGGCACTGGAATTTACATCACTACTGGTCACATGGCTGAACGTCAAGTGTAGCTGCTGCAACACCACAGATGTACTCCACCATGGTGTAGAGTTCAGCACTAGATCAGCAAGCAGGCAACCCACAGATCTTCATCACCGGGTAGTAGCCATGGTTCCTTTGGGATATAATAGACATTATTCCTTTTTGTTCAAAACACAGACCTAAATGTAGCATGGCTGAGTACTTTGGGCCTTCATGACTGAGTACTATGGGCCTTCATACTCACTTATTTGAGGCCAGTGGATTTGTTTTGGTGGTACTCTCCATGTCTGCTTTCTCCACCCACTCCCAGCCCTATTTCAAACATGATTTGCTAGTTTGAGATTAAAACAGCAATTTGTGAGTTTTTGGTAGTGTAGAGCATTCCACATTGCACCATCGTACTGCATACTAGTACTTGGAATGTTGGCTGTTCCCTCAGCTATGACCATGCACAATGTTATAACCCCATGCAGCTGAGGTTTTCTGGTGAAATGAATGGCAACAACCTGTCCAGCACAAAAGTCAATTAGTCCATCAGCCTAGCTGGCATGTACTGCATAAAATAAAAGCTTACAAAAATTTATTCATTTAGTTTGTGATGGGGCTTGCATTCAAGTGAGTGAGATGCTTTTGTCACTGCTAATTACTGTGCCATATTCCTTCTTTTCTGAATTGCCCTGTTTTTGTTTAATTCCAGGAAGCTGATCTTCACTTGGAACATCAGGAAAGTTTTAGTGTTTCAACGAAACGTAAAACTGTTGTAAGTATTTCCAGTACTTATTTACTGTTGTAAGTATTTCCAGTACTTATTTACTATTTATGATACAGATACGAGGTTATAACCTTGATATCAAAAGTTTTAGTAAAATGCCCAAACTTCATACCACCATAAAATCTCCACTTTGTTTTACAGAATTTCAGATGGTTCACTTTGGACCAAATCCCTGTGAAATGGGGCACCATGCTGCGGTGCATGCACTGTTCACCATCGGGGGTTCGAGTCCCCCCTTGGGTATGGCTGTTTGTGTTTTCCTTAGATTAGTTTACCTTAGTTTAAGTAGTTCGTAAGCTATGGACTAATAACCCAGCAGTTGAGTCCAATAGGTTTACAAACTTTTGAATTTTGACCAAATGTGAAGTGATGAGAAATCTTGTGCTATGCATCAGCATGGGTGAAAGAAAATTGTATGAGGGACGATTACTCACACCGAAGTGCATACAAACTGTGATTGCTTTGACAGTGCTCTTATTTCTGTTAGCAAATACAGTGCCAAGATCACTGCATGACTACTAGTGCACATGAAAATGCAGCAATACATGGAATGTGCTGAGATTCACACAATGTCATCTGCTGCCAGTGACATCCAGCAGCTTTCCCCTTTCAAGAGGCTTGGGTCAGTCGCCTGATATAGCAGCTCAAAGGACCGATATGAAGCTCTTCAATGTTCAAGCGCCTCCTTGCGTTCTCGTGGTTGCTATGTAGTGCACTTGGATCCATTTTCCAACTCTAGTTGTCTGTTTCTGGACACTTGTGGCCCCATTTTTCTGGCTGGTGTCAAGCAGGACATTAGCAGAAGTTGTGTTCAGCAGATGGGCCCTGCAGAGGTAGACCTCTTCAGCTAGTTACAGGCTACCTTGATCTTCAGGGCTGAATTTCCTGAGAGGGCATACACTATTCACACACCAGCCCTGCACATTAATGAACTTCAAATATGGCTGTCACCATGCCACAGAAGTCATGCAATGTCGGCCAGAGGTCGGCAGTTGATCAGCAGGCAGGAGGCCCACAGATTTTCATAACAGAGTGATAATCATTGTTCCTCTGGACCTTAACACCCATAACTCCCTCTCATTCAAAACATGAATGGGATGACAGCACAACTGAATGCTTTCATCCTCCAGGCTTGCTTGTTTATAGACTTATTTTTAGGCTTCTAGTGTAGTCTACAAGAAGGTGATAGTGGATATCTTTTAATGTTACTCCCTCTGTGTACTTTCTACACCTATTTCTAGTGTAGTCTTTTGGAAGAGCATAGTGGATTTTTTTTAATGTTACTCCCTCTGTATGCTTTCTCCACTATTCCCAGTCCTACTTTGAACATGAGTTGCTATTTTGAGACTATTACTGCAATGTGTTCATTTTCAATAGAGTTACATTACCTTATTAACACTAGTTCCTGAGTTTTTCACTGTTCCCCTGAGGCTCAGCCACTCATAGTGGTGTAACTTCGTGCAGCTGAGGTTTTCTGAAGTATTGTCAATAACCTCTCTAGTGGCCAATTTGTTTAGCCAATCAGAATGGTTGGCTTCTACTGCTTGGAATAAAACCTTCAAAAAATTGTTATTCCTGCAATGAACTTATTTGGGGCCCAGCAGTACTTTAGTTCGAAAGCTGTTAACATTGTGTAAAGTGCATAATCAGTACTAGAATCTTTCTAAGGGAAAAGAGTTTTTCATTGCCTTAACATTAAATCCAAGATGTTCTAGAGTGATTGCTTTGGAGAACAGTGATCTGTGGTTAGGGAAACTTCTAGCACCAGGATTGCCTAGTAATTTCACATCTTGGGCAGGCCATCAACACAACACACAATTGGCACTTGCTGATGACTTGACCATAAGTAATGAAATATGATTTAACAGACTGAGGGTGACAACAAATTCCACCTAAGTGTAAAACACTAATGTTGTAACACAAGGTCTGGAAAAATGTAATGAGGGCTATTAGTTTTCTCTGAAATGACTTTATTGAAAGAAGCATTTAGTGTTACACTCCTTTAGTTTAATCATGTTGTTTATGATGACTTTTCCTCAAATATCTGGAAGGTTTCTTATATCATCTACAAATCCGATTTTGTTGATGTCCCATACTGATCCCACCATGGCATGGAAAATATCTGTGCTGTAGTGTATTCCTTGTGGTGGATTTTTACATTAGTGCAGAGATCATAATTACATTGATTTAGATAAGGTGAGTATGGTGGATATTGGTGCCGTGTTCTGCCAAATACCACACTGCCGCTGCCGCCCCAAAACTCTTGCACAGCTGTCAGTGGAAGATTGTGGAACATTCACCATATTCACCCAACATGAATCTCTGTGATTACAGTTATTTTCAAAAGTGAAAGAGCCACTGTGAGCAATCCAGTACATCTCTGGAGATATTATTATACATGCGAAATGGCAGTTAAAATTTTACATCAAATAGGTATAAAGATGGTATATGATGCGTTCCTCACATTTGGCAAAAGGTTGTAAATAACAGTGTAGATTATATTGCAGGTGTTTAACTATAAGCACCTCTGCAGATGAAGTTATTTCAGGAAAATAATAGTTTTCATTACTTTCTGTGCAGCCATTGTAGATCAGAACCTTTTATTTTTATTCCAAAGCAATGGAAGTCTCTTGTATGCTACGTTTAGATGCAGAAATCTCAACACTGGTGGATCCTGAAATTGGGGGTTTTGTTTAGGTACTGTCATCTTTATGATCATCTAAGCTATTAACATCATCATGTTTATCCATGGTCTATATATCCTCTTCATTTCTGTATAGTTTAGGGAGGCTGCATGATATCATCAATGGTCCTCAATGTAGGGGCGTATTGCTGCTGCGTCTGGGATCGAGCAGTGTCCATGTGTATGAGACACTGCTGGGTAAGTTATGTGGTGCACTACATCAATTTAAACATAAAGCAACTGAAAAACAAAAACACATATATATAAACACAAGTTCAATACACTGTTACTGAAACCCGTCAACTTTGTCAGCTAATCACTATACATTGGACAACAAGAAAATTATCACTGTTGTCTTTCTTGACACAAACATTGGAGAAGAAAAGTAACCCTACTCCATCAGAATGAAACATGACACTTCAGGATTGTGCTTTCTCGGTGCCAGTTTCTGTATGGTGAACAATAGACGAGAACAGTCCATGTCTAGCAGACAACAGTTAACTACTGAAATACAGAGACAAATGTCTGCCGACATTAATTAATAACAGAAAAAACAATCCTTAATGTTGCCTGCTATGTGCCTACATGGACTGAATCCAAGTTGTAGTATGTAGTGGAGTAGAAAGGATACAGCACTGAGAGAGGATGCCATTGAGACTATAGAGGTCAGTAGCTCATGGGAGAGTACTCTTAATTAGTAGAGCGGTCTAAAGCATCTCGCTGCGGAGTGTGTGGTTGCTCACCATGGAGGTTCGAGACCTCCCTGTTACATGGGTGTGTGTGTGTTGTCCTTAGGTTAGTTTACCTAGGTTTAAGTAGTTTGTAAGCTACGGACTGATGACCACGCAGTTTGGTCCGATAGATTTACAAACATTAACATCTTAATTAGTAGGTAGCAGGTGAATGAACAATGGTATTTCCACAATGTTAAGAGTCATAAGTGGATGAGAAATTAGGCTTTATCAACAGAAGCAACCATTGGGGTGATTGTAATTCTGGAATATCAGGTGTTATGTTACAGCTTAGTATAATGTGTAAATGGAATTATTAGAGCTTTCAGCATCCCCTTTTACACTCCATTCCTAATTGCTATACATATCAGACATGTTGGGAAAATAGTACACCAGAGATACTTTGTCTTTATTCTCTCATTTGGTGTGTATTATTATTATTATTTTAATTTGCAGGACTGTGCTGTTCAGGCAGAAATAGTGGAAATCCCTCCAGCCTCAAAGGAAGATGAAAGTGTTGTAAGTACTGTTATTGCAAATTTGTTAGTCTGTTACAGATTACTGCTTGCATTTTCAGTGGAAAATAATGAACTTTAGGGGTTAAATAAGATTATGATAGAATTTGGAGTACCGCTCTCCCAATATTTTTTGCAAAGTATTTTTGATCTTTTTGTCTTAGTTGAAATTAAAAAAAGGAAATGACAACATTGAAAAAAATGGGCCCAAGCTTAACTACTCACACATATTTAAAGTTCTTATGTTGTATAACTTAATCATGTACCTTTGGCCTATGCTGTTCTTACCCTGTGTATTGAATGAAGGGAGAAATGTTATTGCCCCACCTGTTGTTGTTGTTGTTGTTGTGGTCTTCAGTCCGGAGACTGGTTTGATGCAGCTCTCCACAATACCCTATCCTGTGCAAGCCTCTTCGTCTCCACATAAGAACGGCAACCTACATCTGTCTGAATCTGCTTACTGTATCCATCTCTTGGTCTTCCTCTGCAATTTTTAACCCACACACTTCCCTCCAACGCTAAATTCACAATTCCTTGATGTCTAAGAATGTGTCCTACCAATCTATTCCTTCTTGTAGTCAAGGTAGGTCAGAAATTTCTTTTCTCCCCAATTCTGTTCACTACCTCCTCATTAGTTATGCGATCTACCCACCTAATCTTCAGCATTCTTCTGTAGCACCATATTTCAAAAGCCTCAATCCTCTTCCTGTCCGCACTGTTTATCGTCCATGTGTCACTCCCATACAAGGCAACACTCCATACAAATGCCTTCGGAAAGGACTTCCTTAGGCTTAAATCAAGATTTGATGTTAACAAATTTCTCTTTTTCAAAAACGCTTTTCTATCCATTGCCATTCTGCATTTTATATCCTCTGTACTGCGATCATCATTTGTTATTTTACTGCCCAAGTAACAAAACTCGTCTACCTCCTTTATTGTTTCGTTACCTAATCTAATTCCTTCTGCAGCACCTGATTTTCTTAGACTGCACTCCATTACCCTAGTTTTGCTTTTGTTAATCTTCATCTTATATGCACCTTTCAACACACTGTCCATTCCGTTCAACTGCTCTTCCAGGTCCTTTGCTGTATCTGACAAAATTACTATGTCATCGGCAAAACGCAATGTTTTTAATTCTTCACCCTGAACTTCAATTCCTTCTCCAAATTTCTCCCTGCTTTCCTTTATAGCTCGCTCAATGTACAAATTGATTAACAGTGGAGAAAGACTACAATCCTGTCTTACTCCCTTTCCAACCACTGCATCCCTTTCATGCCCTCCAACTCTGACAATTGCTGTATGGTTTTTGTACAAGTTGCAAATAACCTTACGCTCCCTGTGTTTTACTTCTGCTTGCTTCAGAATTTGAAAGAGTTTATTCCAATCAACATTGTCAAAAGCCCTCTCCATATCTATAAAAGCTAGAAATGTAGGTTTGCCTTTTCTTAATATATGTTCTAGGATTAGCCGTAAAGTGAGTATTGCCTCCCGTGTTCCTACATTTCTCCTGAACCCAAACTGATTTTTCCCGAGGTCAGCTTCTACCAGCTTTTCCGTCCTTCTGTATAGAATTCGTGTTAATATTTTGCAACCATGACTTATTAAACTGATGGTTCTGTAGTTTTCACACCTGTCTGCACCTGCTTTCTTTGGAATGGGGATGATAACATTTTTCTTAAAGTCTGAGGGTACTTCGCCTGTCTCATACATCTTACACACCAGGTGAAACAGGTTTGTCATGGCTGGTTCTCCCAGAGACTTCAGTAGCTCTGAGGGAATATCATCTACTCCAGGGGCCTTGTTTCGACTTAGGTCTTTCAGGGCTCTGTCAAATTCTTCTCTCAGTATAGTATCTCCTATTTCACCTTCATCTACATCCTCTTCCCTTCCTACAATATTGTCTCGAAGTTCATTTCCTTTGTAGAGCCCCTCTATATACTCTTTCCACCTTTCAACTTTCTCTTCTTTGCTGAGAACTGGTTTTCCATCAGAGTCCTTGATATTCATGGAGCTGTTTTTCTTATCTCCAAATGTTTCTTTTATTTTCCTGTAGGCTGTATCTATTTTTCCCCTATTTATAAATTCTTCTACATCCTTGCATTTGCCTTCTAGCCACTCCTGCTTAGCCATTTTGCACTTCCTGTCAATCTCATTTCTTAGTCATCTGTACTCCATTTTGCCTGTTTCATTTACTGCATTTTTATATTTTCTCCTTTCATCGATTAAATTTAGTATCTCCTGTGATATCCAAGGATTTTTTGTAGGTCTTGCCTTCCTACCTATTTTGTCCTCTGCTGCCTTCACTATTTCCTCTCTCAATTTTACCCATTCCTCCTCTACTGTTTTATTTTCCCCTGTTTCTGTCAATTGTTGCCTAAAGCTCCCTCTGAAATTCTTAAGAACTTCAGGTTCCTTCAATTTATCCAGGTCCCATCTCCTTATTTTTCTACCTTTCTACATTCAACAAAATTGGTATGCGCTTTTGATAGATGGGGCTACAGGCAAGTATTTTTGCATTGGATAATAGTTGAAAGTATCAGTTTTTTTTTTTTTTTTTTTAAATCTTGTCAACCTACGTCCAGAAGGAATCTGTTTAGTGGATTCATTTCTATCAGTTCTTTCCACTTGCTTCCATGCCATTTTTCAAATATAAGTAGCTAATTCAATGACTTAACTACAGCATGTGAGTTTTTAGTAGCAGACAGTGCTCTAAATTACTTCATCTTAGTACACAATATTCCTAGCAATGTCAGCTGTTCCCCGAGCCTCATCTGCTCACCGCTTTTCAACTCCATGCAGCTGGTATGTTCTGTGTGGGAATATGGTACAGGAAATCTGTTTGTCGGTCAGGTCAGTAGGATGTGTGTGTGTGTGTGTGTGTGTGTGTGTGTGTGTCTAAATGGTTGGCTCCAGGCTGATCACTAAAAGTAACGGGCAGAAAGCGTTATAAAGGCCTCTGGTGTGTGGTTTGGTAAACATCCCTGTGTGTATTCATGGACCCCATGTATTGTGCTTGGTTGCGGGATAATGGTGACCAATCTAATGCAACAGTTGCATCCAAGACGGTAGACAAAGTTATCTTTGCATCTGAGAGGTTGCAATGACTTGCTCCCTCATCCAGCTATGGACCTCTTGGCAGCCAGTCCTTTAGAGGGCAGATTATGGTCACACACCAGTCCTGTACATTTGTGAACTCAGAGTGTTGCTACTAGCATACAGCTGGTGTTGCACTATGGTCCAGAGCTTAGTAGATTTCAGCATAGAGGCAGCACACAGATCTTAATCACCAGGGGTAGCTCTTGTTCCTGTGGAACTTAACAGATTGTCATTCACTTTGGTTTGAAACAAGAATGGAATGGTAGTGCAAAGTAACACTGATTTTCCAGGCTGGCTTGTTACTGCTGTGCTTCTGACATAGTCCACTGGATAGAAGTAGTGAATTGGTTATAACATTACTCCCTTTGTCTGCATTCTCCACTCACTTTTGTCCCTGCTGTGAACATGAGTTTCTAGTTTGAGGCTATAACTGAGTTTCTAGTTTGAGGCTATAACTGCAACACATGAGTTTTCACTAGTGGCTAGCTCTTCAAATTTATACTTCTTATGACACCCTTATCACTGCAATGTTGTTTGTTGTTTCCTAAGACATGATGCTCACTGTATTGTAACTCCATGCAGCTGGTGTATCCTGACATAATTTCAACTACTGGTTCAGCAGCAAAGTCTATTAGCCCATCAGCCAATTGGCATCCACTGCTTCAAATACAACTCGAGATGAAAGTGTTGTAAGTATTGATAGTACTGATTTATTATTTATGATGCAAATTATAAAAAAAGTTGTGATTCTTAAGTTTCTCCCGGCGTATTTGATGATCAAAATATCCACGGGTGTACTGCCGGTCTATAGTGTCCAACGGGCCCGTTGGACACTATAGACCGGCAGTACACCCGTGGATATTTTGATCATAAAAAAAGTTATTTTCATGCCCCATCTTCATACCAGCTAGCATATTCTGATTTTGTGTTATGTAGAATGTTAAGTGGTTCAGTTGCACTGAATTTGTTGATTTGAATAAAAGATAATTCAGTTACATTAGTGAGTAGATGAGACATCTAGTGTGACTTACTAGTTTTAAAATACTGTAATGCCCTTGGTCTATTCCAGTATGTTACACATCAAAGTGAAAGAGAGAAAATGGATGAGAAAGGCCTACTCACACTGAAGAAGCAAATACAAATAGTGGCCACTTTAACTGTCCTTTATTTTCTGCCAAGAAATACAGTGCCAAGACTACCTTGTGACCAGTGTGTGTGTGAGCATAGCAGTACATAGAATGTGTTCATGGTGGATGACAAGACATCTGCTGCTCTTGAGACAGTTACCTGCTTTCTGTACCTGGGGTCAGCAGACTGACTGGTCAATGTAATAGGCTGAAGAATTTTATTAAGGCCACAATTGTCCTAACCATCTCTATGTATTTTTGTGGTCCCCATTTGGTATGCCACGCTGTCGAGGGGACATTAAACTCCAAGCTTCATTCCTCCTTCATTTGGTATGCTTAATTACAGTATTCAACTCAAGTTGTTCATTGCTGGACAGCCATGGTCACATTGATACAGCTGGTGTCAACCAGGGTGGGAGCTGAAGTTCCCAGCAGCTGGGAAGCTGTATAGGTGCGCCTCTTCAGCTGGTTATGAGCCATATGGCCACCAGTGGCTGAAATCCCTCAGAAGGCTGATACTACTCCCTCATCAATCCCATGTAGTGATGAGCTTGTTACTGACCCCATGCCCCTGAGTTGTCATGTGATGGTATAGTTTGGCAGTAGATTAGCAGGCAGGAAGCCCACAGATATTCATCACCAGGTGGTGTCCCTGGTTCTTCGGGAACTTAAGAGGCTATAATTCCCTTCCGTTCTAAACACAAACCTAATAACAGCACAACTGAATGCTTTGAGCCCCAGGCTTGCTTATTTATAGACCTGTTGCTACACTTCTACTGAAGTGCACTAGAGGGAGCTAGTGGATTTGTTTTGACATTAGTAGAATGTCTGCTTTTCTGTCTGCTCTTTGCCCTGCCTCAAACATGTTTTTCTACTAACTGCAACATATGAGTTTTTAGGATTGGCCAGCAATCTGAATTACAGCATCTTATTGCACACTAATTCCTGCAATGTTGGCTGTTCCCTAACCTCAGTCGCTCATGGTGTTGTAACCCTGTGTAACCAATGTTTTCTGATGTAATGTCAATAACCTGTCCAGCAGTCAAGTTGATTTGCTTATCAGCTTAGTTGGTGTGTAATGCTTAGAATAAAGCCTTACAAAAATATTGCCCTTTGTGTGTGTGTGTGTGTGTGTGTGAGAGAGAGAGAGAGAGAGAGAGAGAGAGAGAGAGAGAGAGAGAGAGAGAGAGAGAGAGAGATGGTCCACAAATTTAAGTTTAGTCTATTATGTACATTTTACATTATAATACTTGTGTATTTCAGATTTACTGAGACATTTTTGTCACTTCCAACTATTATACCTTATTCCTTCTTCTCTTTCATATCTAAATTGCTCTATTCTCATTTAATTATAGGAAGCTGATCTTCACTTAGAACAAAAGGAAATTTGTGTAGTTTCAATTGAAGATAAAGGTGTTTAAGTATTTCTACTACTGATTTATTATTTATGAGACAGATGAGTGGTTAGAACCTTTACATCAAAAGTGTTAATGAATTGCCCAAACCTCAAACCCAGCAAGAAACTTACATTTAATATTTTATATAAATTTTAAGCATTCAATTTGGACCAAATCTATTGATTTGAATGAAGGGTATTTTAGTAGACATAAGTGACAAGACAAGACCTCAGGTGTTGCAAATTGGAAAGGTTTTTTAATACTATAAATCCTTGGATTATTCCAGTGTGCTATAACAAGATTAGAGTGCTTTTTATTTTCATTAGCAAATGTGGTGCTACGACCACCTCATGATGACCAATCTGAATGAAAGTGCATCAATACATGGAATGTGCTGAGGCTGGAACCATGGTGTCTGCTGCTGGTGACACAGACAGCAACTTTCCCCACTTATAACAGGCCAAAGGGCCATTATGAAAACCTTTGGCTTTCTAAGAACCTCAATATGTTTTCATGGTTGCCATGTTGTGTGCTAGGGTGTAGTACTGGACTCAAGTTGTTTGCTATTGGACAGCTATGGCGCCAATGATCTGGCTGGGGTAAATCTGGATGGTGGTTGAAGTTGTGTTCAGCATCTAAGCACTGCATAAGTGCATCATCTTGGCAGGTTAAGGGCCACCTTGTTGCCCATGGTAGAAGACCCTCAGGGGACAGATGCCAGTTGCACACTGGCCCTGTGAATTGATTAACTTAGTGTTGCTGCCCCCATGTCACAGAGGTGTTATGCTGCAGGCAGGCAGCCCATAGTTCTTTATCACCATGTGAGCTTTGGTTCCTTTGGAACATACCAGACTGTCATTACCTTAGGTTTGCAACATGAATGGAATGGCAGCACATTCAAATGCTTTGTGCTTCCAAGCCCACTTATTTATACAGTTATTACTGTGCTTCTCAGATAGTCCTCTAGTATGTTTGTTCTGACATTACTTTTTTGTCATCATTTTACAATTGTTCACAGACTGTCTTTGAACTTGGGTTGCTAGTTTGTAGCACATGAGTTTTCAGTAGTGGCGAACACTCCAAAACACATTAACACATTATCTTACAACACACCAGTCCCTGTGATTTTAGCAGCTGTTCCCCAAGCCTTGGTTGCTTACAGCAGGGCCGGCGCAAGGCACGTGCGAAACGTTCGGCCGCACGGGGCGGCACTTTCCGAGGGGCGGCAAATCTGCCAGCGCCAATTTCTTTTTGTCCTTAAAAAAAAAACCTCAACATTCATGCCCAAGAGGGGATTCGATACCAAACCTCAGAGGGAGCACTTCGGGAACTGTGTCATGGCGCCTCGAGTACCTGCCGGCCGCCCCTGTTGTGCCAGGGGAGGGATGAGGACTGATTTCTTCCTCGCCACTGTGGCAGCACCGCCGTGTTTACGCCAGAGGAACAGAGAGGGGGAAGCAGTCTGGCATACACACCCGTCAAATTGTCTAGCTTACTTGCACGCCAGTATTCTTATGAGTGGAGCGCTGCCAGCCTGTTAGGCGCCGTGCGTTTACGCACAACTAATTTTGCAGAATTCGAAATTAATTTGGAAATTCAAATGCAACGATCGATACTGCGGTTACATGTTAAGCCTGAAGCAATTTTGCTAAGCCCTTCAATGGCACGTTGCGAGTGTTTTATAGTTCCGGTATTATGGAAAAAATGGTTGAACATTACTACAGTCAAAAATGTCAAACACCTCCAATGGCTATAAGTATTCCGAATGGCTAAATACACTGCGAGTAATTACAAGGGATAAAGATGTTGCTAGTGAACATGACAGAAGTTGCGTTTTGATGTAATTTTGAAAATTTTTGCTATCCGTTTACTGAGTGATAGTCTGACGTTTTGGTTTTTGAGCCGTAAAACACCTGTCTCCGCCTGCATGAACAACAATCAAACTCTGACCAGCAATTTTATTTGACAATACTACTCGCCCACTATCACTTTGCCAACATTTATTTACTGTATAATGCAGGTGAATCCATGTTTCATCTAAGTGAACTACTGGTCGCTTTGATTCTGATTAACACCAGAGAAAGTATGGTCTTTTAGCAACAATGCTGAATGCCCTCTCGTCCGCACAAAACAAAACGTTAATTTTAGCACCTTCTAAAACAAAAATTCATAGACAGAACATCGCTTCTAAGGGTTTCCTTGCTAGCTTTGAATCTCATTTCTGTTTCACAAAAGTTGTGCAGTATTCGCACATTTTGTATTCCTTTCTATTGTTCGTAATGCCATAGAAATTGCTGCCTGGTAATACATTTATCCATATCATCGGTCACATATTTATTGTGAGCTTCTTGCGTCTTCTTCTTGGGCATTAGTTTAACCGTAGCCTCGCTGTACCTCGTCACGTGACCTAGTTCCTGCCACTGCCGCGTCACCACTTCGCCTTTATAGACAATAGGTATTGTTGCGTTCTCTACAACGAAATCTGCAGAATTCGTTCGGTAGTTGACCGAGGGAGTCAAGAATGGTCAGAAGCACTTTCATTGCGTTTCGTAAGAACAGAAGAATTGGTGCGTACGAATATCTTGCAACTTGCAATGTAATACCTAAGTGTTTTTCATACAACGTACAATTAGTATTGTGCATGCACGTTACTCATAAGGTAGAACTACTTTTCTTATGATCTGTTACTTCAAAAATTAGCAAGTCAGCAAATGAGCATCTGTAGTCACCAATAGCTAGAATGAAAATAAAGCGAAGAAAAGTGAAGTGATACGGCGATGACTAATTTGTTACCCATTATTCCATAATCAGACATGACAGAACTGACACCTGGAAATTAAGACACATGTCGAGTGTCAGTTGTTTGCAATGAACAACGCAGTGCAGTGAGTTAATATATTTCGATTAGCATTAGTACCCGTAGATGCCCGGGTGTGTATTTCTTGCATCCTTATTCTTCCTCTCTCCATTGTCTTCCGCCCCACTCTTTGACCGTTTCACCTGCGTCTGTAGTGAAATTCAACCTGAAATTCAGTTTCATGCGGCTCTGTTCTAATGACTTCATCTCCTGAACAGTGTATCCTACAGTAACATAATTTTCCGTTTACGTGCAGTAGAATATAAGAAAATTTTCTGCGAAGTGTGTTGCAAAAAACGTTAGTAGTAAAGATGAAATAAATTAAAGTCTGATGCGTGATAGTGAGGTTTTTCAAACAGCGCCTTGTTTATGACGTCATACATCCTGAACTATGTTTTTTACTACGATATAATTTGTTGGTACATTCGGTGTTATATGTTTATACAGTCTGCAAAATGTGATACGAATAGGTTTTGTAGTGAAGACTTCTTAATTAAAACCTCTTCCATGGTGGGGTGGTTTCCAAAGAACCTAGTTGCCAATGGATTCATATCTCCTTAACAACCATAATATAATTTTGGAACTAAATTCAATTATATATGTGGATAATGTTAGCAAATTATAAACAAGTAATAAATTAAAAAGTCACGCCTGATTCTGTAGTTCCACTGAACGCTAATGTAAGCAGATGGTAATTTTCGACGCCTGTAAGTGTCTGTCATGACATATCTCTTGAACTAAGAGCCTTACAATGGTATAATTTCGTATGTTGATTGTGTCCTATATGTAGATAATACCTGAAAAGTGTTGCAAACAGAATTAATAATTAAAAAGTAATAAATTAAAACGTCGTAGCACTTGTGTAAGTTTAATCTAATTAAAAGCTAAAATGTGGTAAGAGAAAAACATTTTTCCTTTAATCATTTTATGAGGGATGTCGGCGAGAATAAGTTGTGTAAAGGTTTGAAACTGCATGCAATGTCTTTTGGACGTAGCTTTTGTCATTTTCTAGTGATGGATTCACAAATTTGAATATTTGAGTGCAAAATGTTCAAATGTTTAACTTATGACACTTAACTGCAGGGTTATCAGTCCCTAAACTTACAAACTACTTATGAACTAACTTATACTGAAGACAACACAAACATCCATGCCCGAGGGAGGATTCGACCTCCGCCGGGGAACGGCCTCGCACATCGGAGCATAGCGCCTCAATGCGCTCAGCCATTCTGGTGCGGCTATTTGAGTGCCGTAGGCTTCAAGACAAACTCACAGTTTCTATGTAGTCTTGTCTTACCGTTTTCAGCTTTACATAAAATTACACCTCTTAATGAGTAGATTTTTTTCGAAATCGAAGTACTGAAGATCAAAGTTTTCTTCGTCTTCGAAGCTGTTATTTCAAAAGTTTAGCAGATGACAGTTGTGGTACGTTTCATCCAGGAGGCAAGACTCAACGGGGTATGCGATGTCCGAATTTGGGAGCATTTCCTGGGATTTCTTCCAGTGCCCGATTCTTCAAAGCTCCACTTTGACGCAGGTTGTACTCAAGTTATTGGAAGAAAAAAATATCCGATTGTGTAATATGAGAGGCCGAGGATACGACAAGAAAAGAATTTCAGATATTAACAAGAGAGCATTTTATGTATCATGTGGCAGTCAATCATTGAATCTTGTTGTCAACAATGCCGCTATGTCTTCCAAATATGCTGTTTCCATGTTTTCGACAGTGAAGAGCTTGTATGATTTCTTCTCATCCTCCGTTCGACTTTGGGATGTCTTTAAGAAGTACCTGTCTAACCTGAAGCTGAAGTCACTGAGCGATACTAGGTGGGAAAGTCGCATTGATGCACTTACTCCCCTGAGGTTTCAAATTGGAGGCGTTTATGGTGCACTGGTTCAAATATCGAAAGAATTCGATAACATGACCGCTCACGAAGCAGCGTCACTTGCGAATAAAAAAAAAATTACACCTTTATCACTTCTCTGGTAATGTAGTACGACGTTCTGCTTCACATCAGTGTAGTTAGTAAGACCCTCCAGACCATTGACATAAATGTTTCTGACGCCGTGGAAATGCTTGAAGAAACGAAAGCATGTTTTGAGACCTGCAGGACAGAAGAAAAGTTTGTATCAATTCCAAAGAATTGGCTACAGAAGTTAGAAGATCTAACATTACCACGGATTAGTGTTTCCCAGCGAGGAAGTAAGAAGCCAATACACTTTACTTATGAAGGAAGCGATGAGACAATAGATGACCCAACAAAACATTACAAGGTTGAATTCTATTATTATCTTTTAGGTATACTAACCACATCTTTGGATGAGATATTCGATCAACTGAAATCTCATTGTGATTGTTTTGATTTTCTCTACGACATCAGCGAGCTGAAGAATGCACCTCCTGACAGCCTGGGCACAAAGTGTAGAAACGTCGCAGCGATTTTACAAGATCAAGAGTCAAGCGACACTGATGGACTAGAGTTTAGGGAAGAACTAAAAGTCCTTTCAACGTTGTTGAAATCTGCAATAGGTCCAAAAGAGACTCTTAAGTTTATAGGAAGACATAATTTTCGCCCTAATGTCAACGTTGCTCTGAGAATCCTCCTAACACTCCCAGTGACAGTTGCGAGTGGAGAAAAGAGTTTCTCAAAACTGAAATTGATAAAGACATACATCCGATCAACGATGAGCCAAATGTGTTTGAATGATCTTGCAACAATTTCGATTGAGCACGAGCTTGCAGAGAAGTTAAATTTCACAGATCGTGTGAAAGAGTTTGCACAAGCATAAGCCAGGAAGGTTCGATTTGTCTAGTATGTTTTAAATTTTTATATTATGTTCAGCGTATTGCTTATTTACTGTGTTGCTTCTTATTTTGTTCAACATTAAATAGTTATTGTAAATATTATTGTTCAAACCAAATTATCTTTAAATTGTAAATATATTTTGTTTTCTGTTAAACACATCTGTTCACAACCATTGAAAAATGTTTATTTATGTTAACTGTAAGTTCATGGCGCGTGGGATTAGCTGAGCAGTCTACGGCGTTGCAGTTATGGACTGTGCGGCTGGTCCCGGCGGAGATTCGAGTCCTCCCTCGGGCATGGGTGTGTGTTTTTGTCCTTATGATAATTTAGGTTGAGTAATATTTAAGCCTAGGGACTGATGACCTTAGCACTTAAGTCCTATAAGATTTCACACACATTTGAACATTTTTGTTAATTTACAAGGCTTATTAAAATTA
Source organism: Locusta migratoria (assembly GCA_026315105.1). NCBI lineage: Eukaryota > Metazoa > Arthropoda > Insecta > Orthoptera > Acrididae > Locusta > Locusta migratoria. Next base: position 511,580,775 of record CM048755.1, read on the forward strand.
GCTAGATTTCTTCAGCCAGGTTTGATTCCATTTTTGAGCTGGTGCCCAGCTACTGTCTTGTACAAATCTGTAGAGAACATTACCAATCACTCGCAATGTTTGTTTTTATTTTCCAGATCTATATAGATTTCGGGCACAGTGTGGCTATTCTCAGTGCTTCGAGTTATGTTTACATATATACCGTCATGTTGAACGTAGCTGTAAACATGATGGTTTAGATGTAAGCATATATTAAAAGCTTTGAGACTGCCCTAGTAAGATATGAAAAGAAAAAAAATGAGATTGATTGCTGAGATTTCCTACAGATTTGTTTAAATATAATCCCACAAACGTTCTGTTACAAAAAAAAAAAAAAATTAAAAAAAAAATAAACTGCGGGGGGAGGGGGGGGCGGCAATTAAGCAGCTCGCACGGGGCGGCACTTGGGCTTGCGCCGGCCCTGCTTACAGTGTTGTAAAGCAGTGCAACCGGTGTTTTTTTATGTAATGTCAATAACTTATTCTATGGCCAACTCAATTTCCCCATCAGTGATGTTGGCTTCTGTTATTTAAATAAACCATGCACAAAATGTATTAATGCAGTTTGTGATGGATAAACTGTTGACGTGTAGAGTATGATACATGTACAGAATTACTAATCATCACACCCATCTTACATTATAATAGTTGTGTTGTGTATTGCAGATTTGCAGAGATGTTTTTTCTTCTCTGAATTGCCCTATTGATATTTCATTGCAGGAAGCCTGTCTTCAACGTCAACGGAAGGAACGTTCTCCAGTTTCAACTGTAGATAAAAGTGTTGTAAGTATTTCCTTTACTGATTTATCATTTATGATGAAGATTAGTGGTTATAATCTTGATATCAAAAATGTAACGAACATGTAAGGACAGTTTTGAGTAAGGCGGACAGCTGACTTCGGTTTATTGGAAGAATTTTGGGAAGATGTACTTAATCTGTAAAGGAGACCGTGTATAAAAAAGCTTCTTTGACCACATCTAGAGTATTGTTCAAGTTTTTGGGACCTGCAGCAGATCATTTTAAAGGAAGCCATGGAAGCAGTTCAGAGGCAAGCATCTAGGTTTGTTATTGGTACGTTCGACCAATGTACGAGTGTCACAGAAATGCTCCGTAAACTCAAACGGGAATCACTGGAGGAAAGATGACGTTCTTTTTGAGAAATTCTGTTGGGGAAATTTAGAGGGCCAGAATTTGAAGCAGACTGTAGAACAATCTTCCTACAGCCTACTTACATTTCACGTAAAGATCACAAAGAGAAGATAATAGAAATTAGGGCTCGTACAGAGGCATATAGACATTCTTTTTTCCCTCGTTCTGTACCTAGAACTGGTACAGTGTACCATCCGCGACACACCTTACGGTGGATTGCAGAGTATAATTGTAGCTGTAGATGTCGGAAAAGCATGCGTGGGCTGGCAGGTATGCAGAGCAAAAAGTGGAATTTGTTGATGGCCAGCTCCATAATTGCTGCTGTTGACACATATAGTAACTTTCCACACTGGGAGAAGCGGTTTGATCTGCCAATGTAAAGAGTCATTATGAAGCCCTCTTGTGTTTTAAGTATGTCATTCTAATTTTGTGTCCTAATTAGTGCACTTGGTTGCAATAGCTGACTCAAATTGTTTGTTACTGGACTGCCTTGGACCCAGTGATATGGCTGGACTCAACCAAGATGGGTCCTGAATTGTCCTTGGTAGCTGGGAGCTGCAGTGGTGCAGTTTTTAAGTTGGCTACAGACCACAAGAGCTGCCTATGGCAGGGTGGAGACTGCTCACACACCACCTGTGTACCGCCAACTTGCCACAGAGGTGTGTTGCACCATGGTCAGAGCTCAGCGGTAGTGGTAGTTGCTCTAGAATTTAACAGACCACCATTTCTCTTCTTAGTGCAATGTGAATCGATTAGCAGCTGTTTTTATGCTTTGTGCTTCCAGGCTTACTTTTTTAGCATCTGGTACTACACTTCTGACACATTGATGTTACTCCCCCTGTCATCTTTTTACACCCACTTTTGGACCTTCTTTGAATATGAGTTGATGGTTTGAGGTCGTTACTGCAATATATGTGTTTTTGGTAGTGCTCTGCACTCTGAATTACATCTTACTACTAAACCCTGTAATGTTGACTGTTCCCTGAGCCTTTGGCACTCACTGTGTTTAAACACATTCAGTTGGTGTGTTCTGACATAACGTTGGCAACCTGTCCAACATCCAACTCAATCACTGTATCAGTTATAGTGGCCCTGTTGCAAAGAATAAAACATCACAAAAAATATTATTCATTTAATTTGTGTTGGTACATAGATTGAACTGTAGTCAATTGTATGCGTATATGTAATATCTTTGGACTGATGACCATGCAGTTTTGTCCGATAGATTTACAAACATTTTGTAATATCTCCCGACCTTGTTCATTTTACATTACAATACTTGTGTTGTGTATTATATATTCACCGAGATGTTTTTGTCACTATGACCCATCATATTATATTCTATGATTTGCCTTATTCTCATTTAATTCCAGGAAGCTGATATTCCTTTGGAACATAAGCAAAGTACTCCAGTTTCAACTGTAGATAAAAGTGTTGTAAGTATGGCCAGTACTGATTTATTATTTATGATACAGATAAGAGTTTATAATGATTTTTTTTAATATGCACACTTCTAACCATCAAGAAACTTCTTTTTATATTTTATAGACTTAAGGTGTGCTCCCCAAGGGGCTGATCGTTCTTTTGTGAGTACGTGCGTGGCGAGCACGGTGCCCCGAGCTAATGCAGTCTTTCTTCTTCTTTACTTCACAGACAACATTTTGTTTCCCCCTTCCCTCCTTTCCTGTCTTCATTCCTTCCCCTCCACACCATGGGACTGATAACCATAGCAGTTCAGTAACCTTATGCCAAGCAAACAACCCAACTCAGTTAAGGGACGGTTTGAATTTGACTAAATTTGTTGATTAGAATGATTAGTAATGTAGTAGAAGTAAGCTATTAGATTATGCCTCAAGTGTTCCATATTAGGTCATTGAAAATACTATAACACCCTTGGTCTATACCAAGGTGTTAAAGAGCAGGTTGGATGGGAGAAAATGAAGGGAGGCAGGGTTACATACACCGAAGAGCATTCTAACAGTGACAGCTTCAACAGTACTTTTCTTTCCCTGTCCTAATACAGTGCCAAGGCCACCTTGTGACAACCAATGTGTGCCCGTGCAAGTGCCACAATAAGTGAAATGTGCTGAGAGATTGTGCTATGTTATTGGCACAGTTAGTGGCTTTAAACATCTGAGGGTAGCAGGTCAATTTGTCTATTGACAGTTATAATTTAGTGTACTAGGGTGCAGTAGCTTACTGAAGTTGTTAGTTGCTGGACAACCATGTTCCCAGTTATCTGTCTGGGGCCAACTAGAATGGGGCCGAAAGCTACCTTGGGAAGCTGTAGAGATGCACCACCTCAGCTGTTTATTGGTAGAGGCACCTGTTTTTTGCAAAGGGTGAAAATGTTGCGATATTTTACAACTTTTGTAGAAAATCACAAAAGCATTGAAATTTACAAAATAATCCACAGAATTTTGTGAAATCTTATCAGTCATTTAAATGTACTGGGGGAATTCGAGATATAAATGACAATCGTTTGTACACCACATCGATATATATAGTTTCGAGTCCTGCCAACCTCTTTCAATGTGCAGTGAAGAAGTCCATTTCCAGTGCTTTATTTGAGCTGGGGACTGGTAGTGTACTGCGTGGTTGTAATTGTTTCTGATTGCAGGTTCTTTCAGTGATTTGTTCTCAGCTGATTAACATGGTCTAAAAGTTTTTGATTGTGAAAGAGAATTCGCATCAGATGGATTTTACATTTTTGATAACACAAGGAAAATAATCCTCTGCAAATACTGCAATGTGTGTATTGAATGGCAAATAAAGGACATGTGCCCACAACATATAAATAGCAGTTCTTCCCATAAGAAGAACAAGGAGAAAGAGCTATTGACAGATGTCAAGAGACAAGTTACACTCACGGACATCAATGCAGCGGCAAAACGAGCGAAAGTGGACAAGGAAGAATTTGTGTTATCAACACCATGAGCTTTGTTCCAAAAAATACCTCTAAGATGCTGCCATATAGTTTTTGTAAATGGTATACATTCTGGATTTCACCATTGTTGCAGTCTGCTTTTGTACTTTTCATTCGTGAAGTGCTTTTCTTTTTACCACGAAGTTTAAGAGAAAGGTAATTTCTTTTGCGGAGATGACATTTAATTGCGCCAACACACAAATTATATTGGTGAAAACATGTGAAATTGCCCGAGAAGATAAAGAATTTTAAAGGAAACCGCAATGAGATTGTTGCGTGTAGATCAGAAATATTTTGACCCTTTCACTACTCTGTACATAAATACACACTAATTGATATATATATCACACACGATTTTCCCTCCAAAGAATAAAAAGGAAACACATTTTACACAACAATACTTGATTTGGCATCTTATTTTTGTCTCAATAATGACGGAATGCTGCGGTCTTTCTCACGGCTAATTGTTTGCGATGTAATAGTAATTCAAGTGTGCAAATCGAAAAGGAACGGTCACACTTTCCATTTTGATTATCCATATTTTTCATTTTTAAGTAAATTACTTAGGCTACGTAAAACTTATTTAAGTAGTAGGATAAGTGTTTCTCAAATAAATAAATATTTTTTGTTCTGTCTCTCCATCAGTGTCAAATTTTTGTGTTTTGTGAATAAAATAAAAAGTGTTACACTGCAATGAGGCTATAATTAGTTTTTATTCATTAAAAAGAAAATTAGCAAAATTATTGACGAAATAAAATATAAGTAGCAAAAAATATACCGAAATAGATTTTAAAAATTGACGAAATCGAGCAAAAATTTTCACCACAAACAGGTGCCTCTAGTTATTGGTCACTAGTGATATCAGGAAAGCACTGGTACTGTGCTTTGACACTGATGCCAGAGATGGCATGGTAGGCACAGAGTGACAATTTGAAGTGGACAAATGCCAGTGGCACTGCTATGAAAATATATCTGTGAAACATTTTCAAGGATAAGGAGGTAAGTAATGTGAACATTGACCTTAAAGAGTGACACCTTATATTTTAAGTGCAAGAACACACATAAATTAAGCCTGCTTTTGCACAAGTACATAGGACAATATGTCAGGCACAGGCAGCGGCACTGTTGCTGAACCAAGCATTATTGTGTGGGGCCATGTGACTGCCTTTGCTGCTGGTGGCCATTGTCTAGTGCCCATTACTGCTAATTACTATGCCATATTCCTTCTTTACTGAATTGCCCTGTTTTTGTTTAATTCCAGGAAGCTGATCTTCACTTGGAACATCAGGAAAGTCTTAGTGTTTCAACGAAACGTAAAACTGTTGTAAGTATTTCCAGGACTTATTTACTGTTTTAAGTATTTCCAGTACTTATTTACTATTTATGATACGGATACGAGGTTATAACCTTGATATCAAAAATTTTAGTAAAATGCTCAAACTTCATACCACCATAAAATCTCCACTTTGTTTTACAGAATTTCAGATGGTTCACTTTGGACCAAATCCCTGTGAAATGGGGCACCATGCTGCGGTGCATGCACTGTTCACCATCGGGGGTTCGAGTCCCCCCCTTGGGTATGGCTGTTTGTGTTTTCCTTAGATTAGTTTACCTTAGTTCAAGTAGTTCGTAAGCTATGGACTAATAACCCAGCAGTTGAGTCCAATAGGTTTACAAACTTTTGAATTTGGACCAAATGTGAAGTGATGAGAAATCGTGTGCTATGCATCAGCATGGGTGAAAGAAAATTGTATGAGGGACGGTTACTCACACCGAAGTGCATACAAACTGTGATTGCTTTGACAGTGCTCTTATTTCTGTTAGCAAATACAGTGCCAAGATCACTGCATGACTACTAGTGCACATGAAAATGCAGCAATACTTGGAATGTGCTGAGATTCACACAATGTCATCTGCTGCCAGTGACATCCAGCAGCTTTCCCCTTTCAAGAGGCTTGGGTCAGTCGCCTGATGTAGCAGCTCAAAGGGCTGATATGAAGCCCTTCAATGTTCAGTGCGCCTCCTTGTGTTCTCGTGGTTGCTATGTTTTTGCACTTGGATCCATTTTCCAACTCTAGTTGTCTGTTTCTAGACAGTTGTGGCCCCATTTTTCTGGCTGGTGTCAACCAGGACATTAGTTGAAGTTGTGTTCAGCAGATGGGCCCTGCAGAGGTAGACCTCTTCAGCTAGTTACAGGCTACCTTGATCTTCAGGGCTGAATTTCCTGAGAGGGCATACACTATTCACACACCAGCCCTGCACATTAATGAACTTCAAATATGGCTGTCACCATGCCACAGAAGTCATGCAATGTCGGCCAGAGGTCGGCAGTTGATCAGCAGGCAGGAGGCCCACAGATTTTCATAACAGAGTGATAATCATTGTTCCTCTGGACCTTAACACCCATAACTCCCTCTCATGGGATGACAGCACAACTGAATGCTTTCATCCTCCAGGCTTGCTTGTTTATAGACTTATTTTTAGGCTTCTAGTGTAGTCTACAAGAAGGTGATAGTGGATATTTTTTAATGTTACTCCCTCTGTGTACTTTCTCCACCTATTTCTAGTGTAGTCTTTTGGAAGAGGATAGTGGATTTTTTTAATGTTACTCCCTCTGTATGCTTTCTCCACTATTCCCAGTCCTACTTTAAACATGAGTTGCTATTTTGAGACTATTACTTCAATGTGTTCGTTTTCAATAGAGTTACATTATCTCATTAACACTAGTCCCTGAGTTTTTCACTGTTCCCCTGAGGCTCAGCCACTCATAGTGGTGTAACTTCGTGCAGCTGAGGTTTTCTGAAGTATTGTCAATAACCTCTCTAGTGGCCAATTTGTTTAGCCAATCAGAATGGTTGGCTTCTACTGCTTGGAATAAAACCTTCAAAAATTGTTATTCCTGCAATGAACTTATTTGGGGCCCAGCAGTACTTTAGTTCGAAAGCTGTTAACATTGTGTAAAGTGCATAATCAGTACTAGAATCTTTCTAAGGGAAAAGAGTTTTTCATTGCCTTAAAATTAAATCCAAGATGTTCTAGAGTGATTGCTTTGGAGAACAGTGATCTGTGGTTAGGGAAACTTCTAGCACCAGGATTGCCTAGTAATTTCACATCTTGGGCAGGCCATCAACACAACACACAATTGGCACTTGCTGATGACTTGACCATAAGTAATGAAATATGATTTAACAGACTGAGGGTGACAACAAATTCCACCTAAGTGTAAAACACTAATGTTGTAACACAAGGTCTGGAAAAATGTAATGAGGGCTATTAGTTTTCTCTGAAATGACTTTATTGAAAGAAGCATTTAGTGTTACACTCCTTTAGTTTAATCATGTTGTTTATGATGACTTTTCCTCAAATATCTGGAAGGTTTCTTATATCATCTACAAATCCGATTTTGTTGATGTCCCATACTGATCCCACCATGGCATGGAAAATATCTGTGCTGTAGTGTATTCCTTGTGGTGGATTTTCACATTAGTGCAGAGATCATAATTACATTGATTTAGATAAGGTGAGTATGGTGGATATTGGTGCCGTGTTCTGCCAAATACCACACTGCTGCCGCCGCCCCAAAACTCTTGCACAGCTGTCAGTGGAAGATTGTGGAACATTCACCATATTCACCCAACATGAATCTCTGTGATTACAGTTATTTTCAAAAGTGAAAGAGCCACTGTGAGCAATCCAGTACATCTCTGGAGATATTATTATACATGCGAAATGGCAGTTAAAATTTTACATCAAATAGGTATAAAGATGGTATATGATGCGTTCCTCACATTTGGCAAAAGGTTGTAAATAACAGTGTAGATTATATTGCAGGTGTTTAACTATAAGCACCTCTGCAGATGAAGTTATTTCAGGAAAATAATAGTTTTCATTACTTTCTGTGCAGCCATTGTAGATCAGAACCTTTTATTTTTATTCCAAAGCAATGGAAGTCTCTTGTATGCTACGTTTAGATGCAGAAATCTCAACATTGGTGGATCATGAAATTGGGGGTTTTGTTTAGGTACTGTCATCTTTATGATCATCTAAGCTATTAACATCATCATGTTTATCCATGGTCTATATATCCTCTTCATTTCTGTATAGTTTAGGAAATTTATGAATGTAGTGCATGATGGTGCTGTAATATTTTTTCTCGAGCATAGAACCATTTTGTAAGTAACTGTTCTGTAATTGCATTTCCAAATCTGCAGAATAGCATGAAACTTAAAAATAAATGCTAGATACTTTAATTTATTTTCTAAGTTACACTTCATCAGAAAACTTCTCAGGTACCTTGATGGAATTTTAGGATTATTTCTTAATGAACTAGGTTTTGTGTTAGTGGCTGATGGTTGCTATAGATCATCAGTGAAATGTGCAATTGTCATAGAACAGTTTATCATCATTTCTAAAATAAGAATCAGAATGCATAAACAGTCTGCAGGCAAATTGCATTTGCATTAATTAACAATATAAAAGTTAATGCTAGATGTTGCCTGTGGTATGCCCACTTACAGAGAGAGAATATAATGCATAATGGAAGGCTGGCAATGCAAGGGTGATGGTGACTCTTATTGATGGGCTGCAGATGAATTAAACTTAAAACCCAGTATGTGTACTAGTAGTAGCATGACTGAGCAGCAGCCTAAATGTACTCCAGTAAAGGGATACTCGTGTGGCTCTTAGTGGTCACATGACGTTATGTAGGTAATTTCAGCCTGTGAATTAAGTACCTCTTGATAAATAATGCCTATCAGCTAGGCTGGTGCTGCCATGAAGCTATGATGGAAATAACCCATGCTGTAAAAGGTTACGATGCAAACAGCTCGCAGAGCGTGAACTAAAAGAGGTAACTGCCAGCCGTTGCTACTATGACGGTCCGAGTACCCCATGATGATACAAGTCTCTTCCTACATGCAGTGGTGCAGTCAGCTCAAAGGTGAAGCGGCTACCTCGCATGGAAGGTACCCCAAGAAGAAAATAGTGGTATTGGCAGGTGTCAGGTGTCAGTGGCCCAGTCCAACATGAGTCCAGTGACAGGTGTTGCTGTTTACTTTTTAGGGTTGGGGAGGGGGTGCTGTGGTGAAGAAGGGACAAACTCATCATCACCCATAGTTAATGTTGGGATCAGTGGAAGAAACGGCCATTACACCACAGTTGACATGTTATCAAGCCCGTAGTAATGAATCCTGGGGGTAATACTGCATGGAAAGGGTCCCGTAAAGAAAATGTGCTAAGAGTAATACAGTAAACTGTGATCTGGTCTTACAGAAGATCATAGAGAAAAGATGAAATACTTACTGCAAGTTATATAGATATGGAAAAATTTAATATCCTAAGTTCCATATTATAAGGGAAGTAATTCTCAGTGATATGAGTCTCTGTGGGTCATTGAGGCCAAGAAATAATATTCCATTTACACAAGGAGAACTTCTGAAGGCTGCATGATATCATCAATGGTCCTCAATGTAGGGGCGTATTGCTGCTGCGTCTGGGATCGAGCAGTGTCCATGTGTATGAGACACTGCTGGGTAAGTTATGTGGTGCACTACATCAATTTAAACATAAAACAACTGAAAAACAAAAACACATAAATATGAACACCAGTTCAATACACAGTTACTGAAACCTGTCAACTTTGTCAGCTAATCACTATACATTGGACAAGAAGAAAATTATCACTATTGTCTTTCTTGACACAAACATTGGAGAAGAAAAGTAACCCTACTCCATCAGAATGAAACATGACACTTCAGGATTGTGCTTTCTCGGTGCCAGTTTCTGTATGGTGAACAATAGAAGAGAACAGTCCATGTCTAGCAGACAACAGTTAACTACTGAAATACAGAGACAAATGTCTGCCGACATTAATTAATAACAGAAAAATCAATCCTTAATGTTGCCTGCTATGTGCCCACATGGACTGAATCCAAGTTGTAGTATGTAGTGGAGTAGAAAGGATACAGCACTGAGAGAGGATGCCATTGAGACTATAGAGGTCAGTAGCTGATGGGAGAGTACTCTTAATTAGTGGCAGCAGGTGAATGAACAATGGTATTTCCACAATGTTAAGAGTCATAAGTGGATGAGAAATTAGGCTTGATCAACAGAAGCAACCATTGGGATGATTGTACTTCTGGAATATCAGGTGTCATGTTACAGCCTAGTATAATGTGTAAATGGAATTACTAGAGCTTTCAGCATCCCCTTTTACACTCCATTCCTAATTGCTATACATATCAGACATGTTGGGAAAACAGTACACCAGAGATACTTTGTATTTATTCTCTTATTTGGTGTGTATTATTATTATTATTATTTTAATTTGCAGGACTGTGCTGTTCAGGCAGAAATAGTGGAAATCCCTCCAGCCTCAAAGGAAGATGAAAGTGTTGTAAGTACTGTTATTGCAAATTTGTTAGTCTGTTACAGATTACTGCTTGCATTTTCAGTGGTAAATAATGAACTTTAGGGGTTAAATAAGATTATGATAGAATTTGGAGTACCGCTCTCCCAATATTTTTTGCAAAGTATTTTTGATCTTTTTGTCTTAGTTGAAATTAAAAAAAGGAAATGACCACATTGAAAAAGTGGTCCCAAGCTTAACTAATCACACATATTTAAAGTTCTTATGTTGTATAACTTAATCATGTACCTTTGGCCTATACTGTTCTTACCCTGTGTATTGAATGAAGGTACAAATGTTATTGCCCCACCTACATTCAACAGAATTGGTATGCTTTTGATAGATGTGGCTACAGGCAAGTATTTTTGCATTGGATAATAGTTGAAAATATCAGTTTTTTTTTTTTTTTAATCTTGTCAACCTACGTCCAGGAGGAACCTGTTTAGGGCAAACACAGGCTACTGATAACTCTTTATGATATGTGTAATGTTCATTGAGTGCCAAAGTTCAGTTCAGTGAAAGTAATGGTACAAGTTTTGTAGACTAATGAGAGGAAAGATACAGAATAAATTAAATCATGAATTAAATGAGAGTTATTTACATGTTGTTGTTGTTGTTGTCTTCAGTTCACTTACTGGTTTGATGCCGCTCTCCATGCTATCCTGTCCTCTGCAAGCCTCTTAATTTGAGAGTAAGAGTGGCAATCTACAGCTTTTTGAATCTGCTTAATGTATTTGTCCCTTGGTCTCCCTCTACAATTTTCACCCCACAAATGTCCTGCTGATGCTATGTTGATGATTCCTTGATCCTTCAGAATGTGTCCCACCAACCTATCCCTTCTCTTAGTTAAGATATAAGCACCTCCTCATTAATTATATGATATACCCATATTTATCATCATCATTCTTCTGTTGCACCATATTTCAAAAGCTTATATCAACTTTTTGTGAGAACTCTTTATTGTCCACATTTCCGTCCCATACAATGCTACACTCCAGACTATTGCTTTCAGAAAGGACTTCCTAACATTAAAATTAATATTGGATGTCAACAAAATTTGCTTCTTCTGAAATGCTTTTCTTCCCATAAACATTCTGCATTTTATATCTTCTTTACTTCAGGCATCATAAGTCATTTTGCCACCCAAATAACAAAACCCATCTACTACTTTTATTGTCTGCTCACCAAATCTAATTCCTTCACCATCACCTGATTTTCTGGCATTACAGTCCATTACCATTGTTTTACTCTTGTTAATGTTAATTTTATACCCTACTTTCAAGACAAAGTCCATTCCATTTAATGCTCCTCCAGGTCCTTTGCTGTCTCTGACAGAATTACTATGTCATCAGCAAACCACTAAGTTTTTATTTCTTCTCCTTCAACTTTATATCCATCTACAAATTTGTCCTGGCATTACTTCACAGCTTGCTCAATGTACAGATTGAACAATGTTTGGGAAAGTCTGAATTCCTGTCTTACTCCCTTCCTAACCACTGCAACCCTTTCATGCCCTTCGACTAATAATTGCTGTCTGGTTTTTGTACAAGTTGAATATAACTCCTTGCTCCCTATTTCTTACCCCTCCTACCTTCAGAATTTGAAAGAGTGTATTCCAGTCTACAATGTGAAAAACTTTCGCCAGATACACAAATGCTAAAAACATAAGTTTCCCTTTCCTTAACCTACCTTCTAAGATAAGTCTTAATGTGAGTATTGTCTTCCATGTTCCAACATTTCTCCTAAATTCAAACTGATCTTTCCCAATGTCGGATTCCTTCAGTTTTTCCATTCATCTGTAAATAATTCGTGTTAGCATTTTGCTACCATGACTTATTAAACTGAGTGTTCTATAATTTTCACATTTGTGTGGACTTGCTTTCTTGAGAATCGGAATTACTATATTCTTCTTCAAGTCAGATGGTATTTCCTGTATGGCAGTTCAAACGGAATATCATCTTTTCCAGGGGCCTTGTTTCCACTCAAGTTCTTCTTGCAGTATTGTACCTCCTTTCTCATCTTCCTCTACTTTGTCCTTCATTTCTACAATACTGCCTTCAAGTTTATTTCCTTTCTATAGGTCCTCTATATAAACCTTAAACCTTACACCTTTCAGCTTTCCCTTCTTTGCTTAGTATTGGTTTTCCACCTGAGATCTTAATATTCATGCAGCTGGTTTTCTTGTCTCCAAATATCTCTCTTATTTTCCTGTAGGGAGTACCTATCTTTCCCCTACTTATACATTCTTCTAGGTCTTGCATTTCTCCTGTAGCCACTTCTGCTTAGCCAGTCTGCACTTCCTGTCAAGCTCATTTTTCAGATGTCTGTACTTCTTCTTGTCTGCTTTCCTTGCTGCATTTTTATATTTTCTCCTTTCATCAATTAAGTTCAGTATCTCCTGTGTTATTAAGGGATTTCTGTTAGGTCTTGCCCTTCTACCTCTATGATCCTCCGAGGCCTTACATAAGTGTTATACATCAGTCCAAACATTTCTAGTAACTACAGCAAGCTATTGTTGGTTAATCTATTTATGGTTTCTGTTCAATTGTGGGACAGATTTGTATTGAATTACTGATGGTGTTTAACCATTCATAAATTCATATTCAGCATTGTTCAGCATACGTGCCAGATCAGATCAGACAAATTTTGAAACTTGATTCGAAGGTGATTCGAAGTGTGGCAGTCAGAGGTGATGGTTGTGTGACAGTGTTGTGTGCCTGTGTGATTGCGTGAGTGTTCTATTTTCTGAAGAAGGCCATGGCCAGTAGCTGAATGTGTTGTATGTGTGTGTCTTTTGAATGTGCCTGTCGCAGCTCGCCGCCACGTCTTTGCGGTGAGTTGTAAACTGTCCTCACTATATTATTAAATTTTGAAACTATAATATAATATACCATAATCTGCCGCTATTCTTTGAAATTTGTGTTAAAAAGCTCTCCATTTGTTGAATTATAGGAGTCTGTATTTAGATCATAAAAACTTACAAACTGTATAGCTTGAGTGGAAGATAACAATGTTGTAAGTTTTGTCATTCTTGATACAGTAGTCCCAGTAGCATTTTTAGTGACAGAAGGTGTTCATTAAATGTTGAATTTTTATATGTTTTAACATCTTTTAATAATGCAAAAAAGTGGTAGAGTGCCAAGGCCAGTACTTACCATTGTCAGTTACCACTGATAGTACACACAAAAAATGACACAAAAGGTGCCGAAATTAAATGTTTCTACTAGGTTTCAGAAATTTATATTTCCTGCATCAGATAGGAGGAGGAAAGAGAAAGGGGGCAGAAGGGAAAAGTTGCTCATAACATAGGTCATTGGTGAATGTGAACCGATTGCATTAACATATGTTATATATTCTGTAAAACTGAGAAGAAATGTATGGACAAGATGTTTATCAATTGTGAGTTAAATAAAGAATTTTTATGTGACATAACTAATGATTAATTTAAACAAAAGTAATATTATCAAAGTTTGCATTTACCTGCAACAGTGAACTGTATTATCTAGTGTTTAGTCCATGCTAGGTTTTGATTCATATTAGTAGTTTGTGATGGGGCAAACACTGAAGTATAGATACGCGAATTTAATTACCTTTCAGCATTCTCATTTTGTATTGTAATATTTGTAGTGTGTATCGTGAATTTACCAAAATGTTTTTGTCAGTGCCACCCATTCATTCTACTCTAAATGGCTCTCTTCTCATTTAATTCCAGGAATCTGGTCTTCACTCTGAACAGCAGGAAACTTCTCCAGTTTCAGCTGAAGATAATAGTGTTGTAAGTATAGTCAATACTGATGTAATATATATGATACAGATTTTTGCTTATAATTTTAACGTCAGTAGTTGTTAATTAAATGTGTAAACTTGGTACCACTAAGACTTTTATTCTGTGTTGCATAAACTTATAAATTTTATCAAGTTGGACTGTTTATTGAGTTTAATTAAAGGTATTTTTTCAAACATAAGCAATCAAACAATAGATCAAGCGTTGCATGTTGGGAAGTTGTGAAATACATTTGTGTATACTCCTGTCACCAAAACAAGAGACTAACTGTAAACACAGTGATTCACGTGACCAGGGGTGGATGAACCGTGGGTGCTTGCTCGATGTCATCGCATCCATTTCAGGTGTAATGCTGTTGTGTGTGTCATTATATAGTGGTGATAGAAATATCGCCCTGAAGGACCATTTGCTGAATAGAATCGTAAATAATAGTTATGAATTCCTTTATAAGATCTTTATTGCCATAGATTGCTTATTGATTTTATATGACTAGTTTTGACTCATGAAAGAGTCATTTTCAAATCTTACTTATCCAGGCATGTTAAGAAATATACTTACGATGAACCAACATCATAGCGGCAAGTTATAAATGGTATGCACATCATCAACTGAATATGCTTTTGGGTCATGTTGTTCAAGAACCTGTGCTACACTGTGCCACATATCTAGGTCGTCTGTTGTCACAGTGAAAATTGTAGATGGACTTATCAGACCGCGGCCAGAAAGTTTGTCGTATTTCAGTGATTCAGACTGTACCTGCCTCTATGAATTTGTTCCCTGATGTTAACAACTGCAGAGAGAGAGAGAGAGAGAGAGAGAGAGAGAGAGAGAGAGAGAGAGAGAGAGAGTAGATATCATTTTCTGGTACCATGAGGCCCACAGAAATGCTGAAGAAGCTTGGCACAGGTATGCTACACTTTCATTTTTGCCAATTGCAGCACCATTTATCATGAAACGAAAGAAATGTTTTATGCTAAAGTTACATATTTGTTCACGTAGAATTCAAATCGGCAATAAAAAGTAGGCATTCCTATAAAAGATTTTAAAGTTGTCTCCCACCATCCATCACAGGTTTCAGTAGGGGGAGGGGGGCGAGTTTAGTGTTATTGGATGTCCCCCTCAACGCTTTGACATTTGCTGGTAACTGTTTCTTCGTTTGCTGCTAATTTCTTCAGATATTTGGCACTGTCACTATCAATATCTCAGAAACAGAGCAAGATATTGATTTTTAGCATTTCTTTCTTGGTACAACCTTAGAAAGTGAGATAATAGTGATAGCCCAAGTTACAAACCCAGCATATGCCACTGCTGTAATATCTCTACTGCAGAAGAGAGAAAGTTTGTAAATCAATCATGTTTAAGTGATTTACCAGATGTGCAGGATATTATGCAGCTAAACACAGAATGCAAAATAATTTTAATTCATTCTCAAGGCTGCACAGGTCCTGAGTATATCTCTTCTGACAGTGATGAAGCTGCACAGTGTTTTCTTAATAAACCAGGAAACCAGCAACTGGCAGTAACTGTAGCAAAAAACAGACATTAGGAAAAGAGGGAAATTTCTTGATCCATGCTGCCATTCAAACAGTTACAGTCCATACACAAATGCATCTGACTATGTTTCACTTGAAATATTATATTTAAGTACTCTAAATACTCGCAATATCAATGAGAGAGACATGTGTAAGTTTTAGAACACTAACAAATATGATACCATAGGATCACCTTGTGGTTAGGGCAAAGTAATTTTGAAGAAGTGAACATAAAATTCAGAGATCAACCAAAACAGAAAGTTGAAGATACAAAATTCCTGGATGTAATAATGGAAACTCCAGGTTGGAATTAATAATATAGTGAGGACAGTTTACAACTCACCGCAAAGACGTGGCGACGAGCTGCGACAGGCACATACAAAAGATACACACATACAACACATTTAGCTATCAGCCATGGCCTTCTTCAGAAAATAGAGCACGCGCGCAATCACACAGGCACACAACACAGTCATACAACCATACAACCATCATTCGATTCGAAGCCGGCAGTCGGAGGTGATGGTTGTATGACTGTGTTGTGTGCCTGTGTGATTGCGTGAGTGCTCTATTTTCTGAAGAAGGCCATGGCCGATAGCTAAATGTGTTGTATGTGTGTATCTTTTGTATGTGCCTGTCGCAGCTCGTCGCCACGTCTTTGCGGTGAGTTGTAAACTGTCCTCAAAATTCCTGGATGCTTATATAGACAGCAAATGTAATTGGTCAACCCACATTCATCGTCTTCTTAAAAGACTTAGCTCAGGAATATTTGCATTGCGTGTTATTTCTTCAGTGTCAGAAGTGGATACTATTAAGGTTTCATTCTTTGGCTATTTCCATTCATTGATGTCTTACGTGATCGTTTTATGGGGGAACCAACCTCTTGCAAAAAAAATTTTTCTGCTAAAAGAAAAAAAGCTATCATAATAATGTACGGGATCCTTCATACACACTCTTTCAGGCACTTGTTTAGAAAAATGGGAATCCTAACCACTGCCTCACAGTACAATTTTCCTTGTTGATTTTTCTGTGTAAATTTTTTTCTATCTATGAAGACAACAGCAAATTTCATGACTATAATACAAGAAACAAAAACAATATACATAATGAATTGAAACGTCTCACTCTGGTACAAAAAGGAGTTTATTACTCCAGCATGCAGCTGTTTAATGTTCTCTGACCACATATCAAATGTCTTCATACAGAATTGACAAAATTTAAACAAACTGTGGAAGATTACCTGATAGAAAAAAATCTTATTATACTATTGATGAATATTTTGAAGAAAATGTATACCATCAGTAAACGTATAGTGTCTTTAGAATTAGATTATTAATGTTATTTGAGCATTTCCAGATATTTTGTAAAAGTAGGTTTGCTATACCTTTATTAGTTACTGGAATATCTGACTTAATCACATTATGTTTGAGTACTAGTACTTGAAATTCACTTTCAGCTAATTGGATGATATGTTGTCTAATGATTGATATGTTATTTAAATCCAAACTTGTACTGCATTTATTGTATGTTTCTTTTTTTAACTATGTGAAATTTGAAGTTGAATTGATTGTGTATTTATTGTAAGTTTTAATTGAACTCTGTACAATTTGACACATTCCATATCCTTGTGATTAACTCACTAAGTGTATCCACAGAACATAAAAAAGTAATAATAATAATAAATAAAAAACAGCATACACCCACCTTATGGACTAGTATTGTGTGCGCATGTGCCGTATGTCAGAACTGGAACAACCTGGTATAACCTGTACATGCAGTTATCACACTGTAAATAAAAATGAATTGATGGATAGATGATATTTGGCCCCACAGGAATGGTCGTATGGTCTAAGGTGTCATGCCATGGATTGCATGGCCTCTCCAGTCAGAGGTTTGAGTCCTCCCTCAGAAAGTGGTGTCTGTGTATTGCCCTTAGAATCAGTTATTTAGGTAGTTTGGTCCCTTCGGATAACAAACACTTTCATGATATTCAGCATCCCTTTCAGCATCCCTCTTTACATTCCAGTACTTATTCCTGTACACAAAAGACCTGCTGGGATAATAATACACCAAAGATATTTCTATTCATTTCCATTTTCAGTATGGAGTAATTAAATTTAATTACAGGCATCCGACGGTCGATCAAGAATAGCAGATAATCCTCCAGCTTCAAAGGAAGATGAAAGTGACGTAAGTAGTGTTATTGCTAATTCCACTAGTCACATTTTAAGTAGTAAACAGTGCTCTTCATATTTTCTAACATATTGTATTTATTGTTTCGAATTTAAAAGTGCCAAAAGAACAGTCACCTCATGTAGTTTGCAGCCACATTACATTTGCAAATTTAATTAGAGGAAGAGGAAGGAAAGGAATATAATGGGTTTAGTGGTGTTATGGCATTGAAATAACTCAGTGCCAACAAGTGAAAATGTGAGCCAGGCTGCGATCCACTTTGATTTGGTCAGCGGTCACTTGAACCATTTGACTACCCACAATCACCCCATTTGTCTCAAACTCCCACAAGTCATATAGAATGTCCATAGTGCCTCTATCATCCCTGCCTTCTGTAAGAGGCCATAGACTATAGGCACTATATAGACATAGTGCACAACTTGTTGGAGCTTGACACAGGCAGGAGGCAAGCACATGTAGCCAAGTGGTTAAAGTGACCACTGAAATGAGAGTTTCATTAAGGAAACTATTTTAAGCATCCTTCCTAAATTTTAAGCTTTTGTGTAAGATTGCCAATTTTTTGGTTTTTGTGTTTGTTTACATCTAACATGCTTTTTATGTTCTGACCAGTTTTTGTGTGCTGAAGGAAGTTAGTGCCATCTTTCGCTAATTCATTTGGTATTAATCTTCCAATTGCTGTTGATTATTTTCTTTCAGTTCAAGCCTCATTGAATTAACATTTCTGATTTGGAAGGAGTGGAGACTGTCTCTTAGGATGGCAATAAGTCAAGTTTTGTCTGCTTTTCTGAATAAATATATTTATCATTTTCATATTGTTACTTTGGGACTTTCAATATTCTGTCTCACTAAAGCAACCCTATGTTTGATAAACCATGCATCTTTTTTGACACTCGCTATGAGCTCAGTATTATTTGTTGTTAAGAGGTAACATGTGTTTTGACAACCATTTACTATTAATGTAGGCTCATGAACATGAAATCACCATGTAGTATGAGTTGAAATTAGACATAAGTATTCTTTGAACCTTTCTGCCATTGTATCGTCTGAGACAGAAGGCTGGAAAAAGGAATCAATTATTAACTTCATACAGTTCTCAGGTATGACATGTGTCCATACTAGCTCTTAGGAACTATCAACTTCAATTTCACTACATGATAAAATATTTTTGATGGTGAAAAACATGCCACCACTTATTTTACTTAAGCTGCCCTTTCTCAATACTGTTAAATCTTTTGCAAACATTTCAGCTAGAGTTACCTGCGGCTTGAGTCAGCTTTCACTGTCTACAATGACTTGGCCTTTAGTTCTTTCTAGTAATGCTTGGAGTTATGGTACATTCCCAATACAGCTACCACAATGTACAACAGTTACACCAATAGTTCCTAGATCTAAATTTGTCCTGTGTTTTACCTACACCCTCTGTAACAGCCCATTTTTTTCTTGAAAACTTCTGCCTTAAAACACTGCCCAGCACATGGCACATAGCCCATGCTACTCACATAGCTGCCTCCTGCTTTATTTAGCAGAACCAGAAAAACCCACTACCCTGTGGTGCTAGTTTAGTAATCTGCAGCCTGCACAGTCACAGAACCCTCTTAGTTGCTGATTCAGACCCTCTCCTCAGCCCTATACCAGATCTCTACAGTTGGTCCTGTTGGCTATAATGCAAATACTCGGCTCTGCCTTCATCTCATAAGAGAGGGTGGCAGCCTTTACCACTTGAGATAGCTGGAAAGAATCACCTCCAAACCAAAGCAGCAGGCGTAATTGGTACTGACATGAGCTACCACCTGCAGTTTATGCTCCCTGTGTTATTCATGACTACCAGCAGAAACCGTACCACATCTGGAATGACTCCCCCCGGTATGCATACATAGTGCACACTGGATTTCTTCCCCTCGTTATCAGCCATAGGGCCCATTACATGCCTAATGTTGGAGCTCCCAAAGACATGCAATCCTACTGTCTGTGACTACCAGTATCTTACAAGCTGAGGGGAGCTCTTGGGACAAGTGACACTATTTGACACAGGAACATTAACCATCATAGATGGCAGCTCAAACCTGTTGGTAAGATGAAGCAAGCATACCTCAATTGGTGTCACAGGAAATTTCACTGTCTTCTGTCTTCTGAGGCAACCTCCCTCTCAACTACAAGTGAAGTGCCAAACCTGAACACAGGCAGTACCTAGGCTAGCCACATTCGTGAGCCAACCGGTGAATCCGTGATCAGTATGTAGTTAGTGACTGGCAACAGGTGATTTTTTGAGTGGTATCCCTTGGCATAAGATTTATGTCCATAAATCCTGTAATTAACATTGTGAAAGGGGGGGTGTATGCCAGGTGTAGGGAAAGGAACATTTTGAGAACATAATGATGATGCCTTGAAACAAGATGAGCTAAGATGTTCATTGAGTTACACAAGTGCATATGCTGGTAGCCAGCCTTCCAGTGTCACACAATGTGCCATTTATTTGTCATTTCTTCACCCTGGACCTTTGGATGTCAATGTCCCCTGTAATGATATTAACATGCCTCACTTCCTCCTGAACCCTGCAATTTTCTTGCTAGCTAGGGTGTAAATTAGCTGTTTCTAAATACACATACCAGCCTATTTTACATGTTGTTTGTTCCATGACAACATCTGATATAATACTAGAGAACATTTTGAATAGGTAGTATTATAGGAAGTCTCTGATACCATCACATTGTTATTCTGTATTGATTTCCTGCCTTTACAAGAGAAATAAGAGTTCATAACAAAGAACAACAGTTATCTGTTTCCTTCTCTCTCTCTCTCTCTCTCTCTCTCTCTCTCTCTCTCTCTCTCTCTCTCTCTCTCTCTCTCTCTCCTTTGGGATTTCCAGCCCATTTTGTAGCCAACCACAAACTCACAATTTGTTCCTAGTACTAAAACTTTTTGTGACTCCACAAAAACTCCCTTTGTCAAAATAATGCCTGACATAAACCAATGCATTTGACAATGGCTATTTTTGTGTGAAAACAGGTGACAATACAACTATAATGTTTGTCGCTGGCACAGCCTTTGTTAGATTGTTCCAATCTCCTCTTTGGCAAGTGTCAGTTCTATGTTTGTAGTTATGTAAAGAATTTTGAAGATGGTGTCCAGTGGCCTAAAAATCATAAACATTAAGAAAGAAAGGAAAGTGTAATAAATAACAAGATTAAGAAGTCAAAAGCTGAAGTCCTGAAGGGACTTTTCCTTTTTTGACAAGTGACAACCAAAACTGTGGAGAGTAAGCACATGGGCCGAACTGGGATATTATTTAATCTGATGACAGCAGTTGAGAGGACCAGTGAAAGTTTATTTATAATTTAAGAGTATCTGTAATGTAAATTAAAATTTAATTGTGTAAAGTATTATCATATTATGAGTTTCATAAAATATAATTAGTGCAACTCTTGAGTCATTCCTTACTAGTCGCAGCTTCATTATCTGGGAAAAACACCCTTTTTCAATGATAACTGTACTTCAAAAAAATAATATTAGTTACATGAAAGGTAAGTTAGTACAGTGTCTACAAATGTTTCACATGTTCTTAAGAAGTGACATAAAATATAATTGAGGGTAAAATGATATTAAACTAGTTGCAACATTTTTTCCCATTCTCTTGAAAAATGTATTTATAAAAAAAAATTGTTGTTTTTGTTATGAAGTCTTCAATTTTCTTTGGCTTAGGCATCGAAATACAGTGTTTTGTTATTCCTATTTTATAATCTAATAATAGCCACTGTTATGTTTTTATCACTATGGTGCAATTCAACGTAGTTCATTTGTAGTAATTTGTAATTTCTTATCTGAAAGGCCATGTTATTTACACATTTACAGGAATCTGGTGTTCAAAAAGGAAAGTTGAGAAGCTCTCCAACTGAAAAAGCAGACTATAATTTAGTAAGCATTTCATTTCATTTATTTATTAGGTTTTGACCATGTACGCCAAAGCTACTTGGTCATGAAGCAGGTCAGAGTATAGTTAATAGAACACTGATTACAAAATTTGTTAAAAAATGTAAACTAACTAAACCCTTACAAAGAACAATTCTCACTTACTGCAAGGAACCCCTGTGCAGAATAGAAATATGTTATAAGGAATACTTTCAATTAACTACACACATAACATTGTTTGTCCCTTTCATGGGAGTGAAGGAATCAGCGTGAGTGGCTAATTGTAAATGTAGGTACTAAATAACACAGCACATGACAGCATTGTAATAGGCACTGTGAAGGTGGTGTTAATTTCATTATGCTGCCTGCCATGGGAGAAAGAGGCAGGGCTTGTTTCCACATATATACTCCATATGCCACAATATTGTGCATGGTGGAGGTTATGTTGGACCACTACTAGTCATTTCCTTTCCTGCTTCAGTCAGAAGTAGAGCAAGGGAAAAATGACTGTCAATATTTCTACATATAGACCCCAATTTCTCTCGTCATATTGTAGCATTTTCCTACTGTCAGCTTGATATGCAAGTTCTCTAAATTTTCTCAATAGTGTGTCACAGTAAGAACATTGTATTCCTTCAGAGATTTTCATTATGGCTGATGTAGTTTTTTTTTTAATTACTTTGATGTCTTCTTTCATTCTGACCTAGTAGAAATCCAAAACATTTGAACAGTACTTTGGAATGTGTCACATTAGTATTCTGTATGTTCTCTCATTTAAAGATGCCCCACACAGTCCCAAAATTCTCCCAATAAACCAAAGCTGACAATTCTCCTTCCCTAATACTACTGGACTTACTTGCTCAATCCAATTTGTATCACTTTGCAACATTATGCCTAGGTATTTCATCATTGTGACTGTGTCAAGCTGTAAGCTACTAATGCTGGTTTCAAACATTACAGGACTGTGTGAGCTGCTCATCTGAATTTACTTACATTTTATAATAATGGAAAGTGCAGGTTGGAATTAATAATATAGTAAGGACAGTTTACAACTCACCGCAAAGACGTGGCAACGAGCTGCGACAGGCACATACAAAAGACACACACATACAACACTTTCAGCTATCGGCCATGGCCTTCTTCAGAAAATAGAAGTGCGGCAGCCGGAGGTGACGGACGGTTGTATGACTGTGTTGTGTGCCTGTGTGATTACGTGAGTGTTCTATTTTCTGAAGAAGGCCATGGCCGATAGCTGAAAGTGTTGTATGTTTGTGTCTTTTGTATGTGCCTGTCACAGTTCGTCGCCACGTCTTTGTGGTGAGTTGTAAACTGTCCTTACTATGTTTACTTACATTTAAATTCATTTAGAACATACTGTCATTCATAACACCAACTGTAAGTTTTGGCTGTCATCTTCTATCCTCCCACGATTACTCTGTAACAAAATATCCTGTACACCACTGTAGCATCAGCAAATAGACACAAATTGCCACTCATAACTAATGATTAATTTAAACAAAAGTAATATTATTGAAATCTGCATTTACCTGCAACAGTGAACTGTATTATATGGTGTTTAGTCCATGCTAGGTTTTGATTCATATTAGTAATTTGTGATGGGGCAAACACTGAAGTATAGAGAGGTGAATTGAATCACTTTTCAGCAGCCTCATTTTGTATTGTAATATTTGTGGTGTGTGTTGTGAATTTACCAAAATGTTTTTGTCGGTGCCATTCATTCATTCTTCTCTAAATGGCTCTCTTCTCATTTAATTCCAGGAATCTGGTCTTCATTCTGAACAGCAGGAAACTTCTCCAGTTTCAGCTGAAGATAATAGTGTTGTAAGTATAGATACAGAGTATCAGAGCAGTCCTATTACACTTGCCTTCAGCACTCCTAATGGCATCCTTGTCTGTGAGAAACACTTGGTCTTTGTTCGATTACTTACGAAGTCTTCAGAACATGCACATGTTTGTGAATATATTCTTTGTGCATATATCTTTGTTAACAGTATGCACTAGAGTAAAGTGTCCGACACTTTACAGAAATTGAAGAATATGGAATTTGCTTGTTGCTGTTCACCTATGGTTTACATTATGTCATAAAAAGACCAGCTGAATTTTACACAACTGATGCTTTCTAAATCAATGTTTATTTATTGACAAAATGTCAATGAAATGTATTTGAACTGAGAATAAGTTCTAGCATCTTGCAGTAATCCAATATTACGAGTATTGGCCTGTTACTGTGAGGGTCTGATCATTTACTCTTCTCATACATGAGTCATCTGCTCTTTCTTTTCCAGTAGCATATTCTCTGTAAAACCAAGTCAGGAGTCTATACCGAACTGCTGACATGGATTTTTTTTAAATCCTTTCAGTTGCTTCTCCACACAATAGTATGTCTGATGGTTGAATGATAATACGTTTTTATGATCTTGAGTGTATCACTTTCATAGGTGTATGTGTGTGTGAGAGAGAGAGAGAGAGAGAGAGAGAGAGAGAGAGAGAGAGAGAGAGAGAGAGAGAGAGAGAGAGAGTGTCTTTGGTCCCAAAGCTTTACAAACATTTGGGCATTTTTTCATACAAAGTTTTAGGCAAGACCAGAATTTTCTCATGGTATTGGCGAGATTTTTTCCCCAAGGTATATCTGTGATTTTTATTGTGTGCCTAGCCTATCAGTCTTTTTACAGATGTGCAAATTTCTACTAACTTCTGCCTGTCATCATGTGAAAGTTCTTTCTTTTATTTTTATTTATTCACTTTTAAATTTCTAATTTGGTGGAAGTGTCATTGCTGCCTCAGAATTTTGCTTGAAAGTTGTCTGCTCTTTCTAACAAATTTACTCTCCTAATTTTCTTGATGGGTTTATGAACTTTTAGTGACCATCATGTTCACCGATCCTTGGCCATATACTGACACTGTCAACAAGAACAGCATAGATGCATATATTTGCTAAAAGATCTAAAATATTACCATTGCTTGTTGACTGTTGAAGTAGCTGCTCAAATAGGAAAAGGAAAATCAAAAGAAAATATGCTGAGAAGTATTTCACCAGACAGCCTGTATGCACCATCTGGATTGAATCTGTGACAACCCTAGTCTGTACAAGGTATATTGAAGTTACCTTCAACTAATATTGTATGAACTACATTTTTCCACTCTACAGTACTGTGCATAGACCATCTCTGAATGATGCTAAAAAAGTCACAGAAGAATAGGGCGGTCACATCCACTTGCACCTTTTAGAGTCCTCACAAGAATTTTCATCTGAAGCAGTGGCTGAGTTCATTCATTCTTTCCAAAGGAAGGCTGCTTCAGTCCATTGCCGTCCAGTGCACGTCATACTGCTAAACACATCGTGACATTGCAGTTTTCAAACACCCGGTATTGTGATCCTTTGTAATGCATATCACCTAATTTTAGAAAACTACTTGGTGAAAAAGTTTCTTTTTTATACATTATACAATCTGATGCCCTTGCTAGCTCAAAGACTGAATTTCTTTTCATTATTCATCATAATTACTTTGTTGGATCAAATTAAGTAAAACATTGCACAATATTTTATCAATTTAGTGGAGGGAAAATCACATTGCTGAGATTTTGCAGATAGTTTACAACATTGCTGCAGTTGAAACATAAAAAAATACATTAAATTTTACTTAAAACTGAGAGCACAGTAATATCTAATTTTGTTCTGAAGATATTGTGTTTTATATCCAAAAAATGAGTCGTGGTTTATCAATTTCAGTCTATGTGGCTGCTTTATCATTTGATTTTAAGAGAAGGGAGGAAAAAAAATGATTTTTCCAGAGTTTGACATCTTTACTTGATAAGGAAATGAATTTCTTTTTGTTGTTTTCCATGTATCTCATTTGACTCTGAAGGTAGTGGTGCTTTTAACCATCATGCTGTTGTTAAAGGTGTTATGACGTTGGGGAATGAAGCTGTAAATAATGAACTCTCTTAAGCACCCATCAAGTGATGCCAGCAGTCCTTACTAATTACATCAGCTGCCCATATACCTTTCCTCCATTCACAGCAACCCATGAAATTTTTCAAATTAAATAATTTTGAATAGTCAGTAACATACTACTGGTATTCTGTTGTCAATAGTTAAGGATAGATGTGTAGAACTGTGCAAAATTTGTAATATTATTCTGCACATAAACTTCAATTTATTATCAATTTATATTTTACAACACATGTAATCATGTACTTTTTATATTGTGATACTTGCCACTTAATAGGTACAACTGTAACTTACATGTAACACTCCATATTTTATGTGTAGACAATTGCTATTTCTTATTTGAAAACCCATCTATATCCAACTACAGGAGTCTGGACATTCCTCGGAGAAACTCCAAAGACCTTTAGTTTCAACTGGAGATAGCAGTGTTGTAAGTATCTTTATTGTGATATTAATTCCTCTACGTTTTTATATAACTTAGTTGTGATGTCATTACCAATGAATCTTCATTAAATGTCAAAATACTGAGAAACTTGTATTTCATGCTGAACTGAATATTGATTGCAGAAATGGTTTAAAAAGGAATATAATATAAAGCAGATTTCCAAAATAACATTTTCATGTATGGTGATTTGCCCTTTGCAGATGCCATAGTAAATGGCTTGCAAATTATCTTCAGTTGCTGGTTGTTCACAATGCCATTATGAAAGCTTTTACTGCTGTTAATGTTCCCAGTGCCCAGCCCAGTGCCCAGCGAAATGTATGTGGATGCACTCCCAAGGGTGCACAGTATTAGGCCAGAATGACGTAGATGTCTTTTGAGCCGGTTCCTGGGAGGCGCATGCTTTGCAGGCAGCAACCACATGAGCGATGCCTGGCCAGTAGATATGGCATCTAGCTAGCATCTTGGTGCGGGAGACAACCCAGTGGCCATGATGGAGGAGTCGTCGAACTTTTTTCCTTAGACTGGAGGGAAAAACCAGTCTCAGCGATGCCTCGTTGGTGGAAAGGAGAGACAGAACATCTGCTTTGGCATGCTGTGCCGTAGGTTGGAAATGGATTTTGTAGTTAAAGCAGGACAGGAATAAAACCCATTGCTGGAGTCTGTGGGCGGCCTTGTCAGGTATTGATGCTGTCGGACTGAAGAGAGACACCAGGGGTTTGTGATCGTTAATGAAATGAAATTTCGTACCATATAGGAAAACTGCGAATTTTCGTAAGGCATATACGATAGCAAGAGCCTCCTTCTCTATTTGAGAGTAGTTCTGATGAGAGGCATTGAGAGTTTTTGATGCATAATAAATGGGTCTTTATATCTATGGGGAAGAGTGGCACCAATACCACGCTGAGAGGCATCCGTAGCAAGAACTAACAGTTGACCCGGCGTGTAAGTGGCTAAACATAGGGCTGTATGCAAAAGAGTTTTGAGTCAAGTGAAGGCAGCTTTACATTCCTCAGACCACTGAAATGCAACATTTTTGCGAAGCAGTTTGTGCAGCGGGTGGGCAGTCTCCACTACAGAGGGCAGAAACTTGTGATAATACACTATGGTGCCCAAAAACAGTCACAACTCTTTGACGTTGACGGGTCGAGGAAGAGCTTCAGTTGCAGCAACGTCCTCACAAAACAGTCGAATTCCATCACGAGAGAGTTGAAACATCAGGTACACTACAGAGGGTTGAAAATCCATCACTTCTGAAAATTGCATTTGATGCCAGTAGCTTGCAAGGCAGAGAAAAGTGTGCAAAGATTTCGAAGGTGTTGCGCTGTTTTGGAATGACTATATCATCCTAGTAATTAACACATCCTGGGACACTGGCTGGTAGTTGTTCCAAAAAATGCTGTTACGATTGCAGGAGCTCATGCTACACCAAATGGCAGTCTCTGATATTGAATTAGGCCGAAAGGCGTGTTGAGAACAAGAAACTGATGAGAAGCTTCATTGAGCAAAAGCTGATGTTAGGTCTCAGACAAGTCAATTTTCTCTAAAAATTTCCCCCCTGCCAATATAAAGAACATTTCTTCAGGGCGAAGCATAGGATATGTATCAATGAGACATCAAGCATTGATGGAGGCTTTAAAATTGCACAGAAACGAGAACTACTGTTAGGCTTGTGAACGACAAGTAGTGGTGCGGTCCATTCACTTGCAGTAATCAGAAGCAGAACACCAGAAGCAAGCCGGTCAATTTCCTGTTCCACATCATCACGCAGCGATACCAGTATTTTCCGCACGTGAAAGAACTTCAGCCTGGCCACTGGTTTAAGTGTATTGTAAGCTTCGAAGTTATTTGCCCGGCCCAAGCCAGGAGAAAAAAGTGTCAAAATTTCTGTAGACAGGGATTCTAAGTGAGAGAATGGTATCTCCTCTGTGACGACATTGACAGTGTCATCGATGGAAAATCCGAACGTGTGGAAAGCATCATAGCTGAGTAATCCACAACATACACTGTCAGAGTACGAATGACCAATTTGTAGAAGACGTCAAGTTCCAATTATCCCTAGAGTGAAATTTGTTGACAATTATAAGTGCACAAGGAGCACATGACAGGCAACAACGGGGGTGAATCCAACCTAGTGTATCTCTGAGAACTGATTAAAGTGGCTGCCAAGCCCGTGTCGACCTGCATGTGAACATCCTTCCCCAGCATTTGAACATCAATATACAATTTATTTGTTGAAGAAAGTGTGGAGTTTACAAAAAATATTGAGTTTTTATTGACGTCACTACCATGGGCAGCCTGTACTGTTTTAGACCTGTACACTGAGAAAATGTGCCCTTTTTTCTTGCAGTTGTGGCACGTGGCCTAACGTTGGAGGAAATCTTCACACGGGTGCTGCATGGAACAGTGAGGACAGGAGGGCAACGAAGAAGTAGCAGAACCTTGTTTATTTGCAGTGCCGCCGTGCTGCTTAACTTTACTGCGTTTGAGCTGTGTTTGAATTGTGGTGACGTAGTTGTCCGCACAGTGCGAGGCAGCATCAAAAGGTGTCCTGTTGGACTGGATATCACAAACATAACCCCACGAATCTATTTGCGCACCAGCAGATCTAGTGATTTCAAAGGTCTGGGTAATATTCAAAACTTCGTCTAGGGAAGAATTATCGAGTGAAATGGGAGTCTGCCGAACTTCCCTGTCAGGTGCGGAGCGTAAAATTGCATCCCTGATAATCTTATGGTCATATGATTCTTGATGAATTCCAATCACAAATTGGCACTTGCAACTAAGCCCTTGTAGCTCTGCTACCCATGCCCTATGATGTTGACCAGCTACTTTTTTTTATTTTTAAATCACTTATAAAAAATCAACGTGGAAAGCAACAACATGTATCTGTTTCTGGTGATAGGATGTTAGCAAAGAACACATTTCATCAATCGAGAGAGATGACGGTTCTTTCAACGGAGCCAACAGAGTTAACAGATGATACTATTTTGGGTAGATCCAAGACAGGAATAATGGCTTACAAAGCTGGGGGGTCATCAATGCTGAAAGCCGAGAAATGCTGAAGACATATACACAGAGATTCTAAAGAACATTTTATTCCAGACTTCCGATGAATGAGATAACATGTTGAGGAAGTACAAAATGATTTACAAACAGGATCCTTCAGTGAAGTAGTAGTCCAGTGTGTAGAAACATCAATGGAAATGGTTAATGAATCAAGACAAAGGAAATGAATCAAATCCCTGGAAAAAATGGATATGATCCACAGCATCAAAGTCACTTGGAACTAAATCAAAACCTTAACTATGACCCTAGGACAATCAATGACCTCCAGTAACACCCAATTGCCCATCAACTCCTACTAAATGAAAAACCCAACAAGAAATCAAAGAAAATGAAAATCAGCTGAACTCAGAGTGAAGAAACAACCATGTTCAAAATACCATTCACCATAAAAGAATTTAATCAGGGAATGCACACAACGAAAAATGAAAGCAGCAAGATTCAACAATGTATGTGTGGAACAGATAAAACAGCTCTGGCCTAGTACCGAACAATGGATTTTACACTTCTTTAATCATTGCCTAAAAATGTGTCAGCTACCAATGATGTGGAGGAAATCAAAGATATTGACGTTACTAAAACCTGGGAAAGATGCAGGACAACCAAAGAACTACTGCCAAACAGCAGTACAGTGTCACCTGTATAAACTCTACAGCTGAATGATCTTAAACCACAAAGCAAATAGCACAGAACAAATGCTCATTCCCCAATAGGCTGGATTTAGACCTGGAAAATCACACACCAGTCAAATCCTAGCCCTCACAAACACTTAGAGGAAGTTCTAGAAAACAAACAAGCAGAACCTTATTTTTTGTGTGAACATGGTTAATTTAACGTTTTCCTGAGTCTTGCTTTGCCTTGAACGCAAAGTTAGAATAAAATAGTATTATTTTGGTCATAGAATGAGGTGATTTGTGAACAAATTTTTCATTATCATGCTCTGTGCCAGTAAATTATGTGTGAGGTATGCGATTCATATTGATTATTTGCTAGTGCAGTAATTTCAGACATAAGTAACCAATTTTTGTTGAAGAACTTTGTAGGGTTATCAACAGTCCACTGTACTTGTAGTTACGAATGACTATCCACTATTAGATCACATAAATTCGCAGATCCAACTAACATT
This sequence comes from Locusta migratoria, assembly GCA_026315105.1. Classification (NCBI taxonomy): domain Eukaryota; kingdom Metazoa; phylum Arthropoda; class Insecta; order Orthoptera; family Acrididae; genus Locusta; species Locusta migratoria. Next base: position 511,611,296 of record CM048755.1, read on the forward strand.
ATGTCTTTGGACTGCTAAACACAACAATGAGAAGTAGGTGGCTGTTTGAACACTGTGTTCAGCCAGTTTGCTTTATTGCACTCCATTGTCTGTTGTTGGCATGTGTGAGACAATACCTGGTTTCGATTAGAATGGGGAAAACAAAGTGTTCTTTCTTGAGAACCAAGAGAAATGAGTTCCCTTTCTTGAAGGAAATCACTAGTAAGGAGAAAATAAGTTTTAAATTAAATAAAAAAGGACATTGTCCTTGCAAAGACTGATGTGATAAGGAAACTCCTCACATTGCAAGTGAGGTGATATGTAACAAATGAGTGATGAATCACATTAATGGGGGGAAAAAAGACAGTGGTTCTCTTCCACACAACTCAAAAGTGGATATAATTTTGAAAGCATTTATGGAAGCATAATATTTTATACATGGCTGTTAATCAGTGACTGTACTATATTAGACTTTTATAAACAACTACAGCCTTTATCACAAGTTACAACTGAATGTAACCCAGGTTTCAGTATCACAAAGGACACCTTCTTCAGACAGTAGGGGGTAAAAAGGGAGAAAATTACATGTCAAAGAAATTAAAAGTACAATAACATATCTGCTGTAGGCAGATTGTCATTACATAAAATACGAACAGCGGCAAACAGTCGCTAAGGGCTTCATCCAGTCGTTGTGATGGTTGAAAAGCAACCGGATGCGCTAGTGTAGTAAGTGACTATATGTGCTTGTCGCCATCTAGTGGCCAATACAGCAGCTAACTTACATACCATAAATGTAGGCATCTGAAGCCTCCACAGAGCACAGTTTGAGATACACAAAAGTGATCATCCAATCAGACCGATTTCCAATAGCCAGAATAGTGGTTATCATGAAATTCCCAAATTTCTACATGACTGGCTAAAAAGTTCTTTTGTTTTCTCAAGTTGCTATTATGTGTTAAACAGTGCTACTTTGGTTCGCAAAATAGAAGATATAATGTCTGGACCTCTTACCAGATTGTTTTCTTTAGATATAAAAAATGTTTATACAAATGTGCCTGTCCCAGAGACCCTTAAAATTGTAGAAGAAAATCTACATAATTTTAAAAGAGACATTACTGATGTAGAAATTATGGACTTTATGAATAGTAGTCAAATATAACTATTTCGAATTTGATGGCAATTTGTTCCAACAAAATGATGGGTTGGCCATGGGTAATCTGTTAGCCAGAATCCTGGCTGACATCTTCATTAATTCACTTGAAGTAAAAATGTTCCAGTCATTTTCAGCCATTGATTTGGATATTTGGTCTTATTGCAGTTATGTTGACAATATATTAGTCATCTATTATGGTTCTCTTGAGGGAATTGATTGTATTTGCAATCTGTTTAACAGTCTCCATGAAAAAGTCTCTTTCACCTGTGAATGAGAAAATGATGATTGTCAATTAAATTTTCTGAATCTTACACTGTTTATTATCAATGATGTAATTTCTTTTAGTATTTTTCGTAAAGTGACTCAAACAGATCAAAATGTTCCCGCCTCCTCCACGCATCCAACTTCTCAAAAAAATGCTTTCTTTTACTCAGAAATCCACAGAGCACTATGTATTCCTCTTTCTAAAGAAAACTTCAACAAAGAATTAATCTCATCAAAACTATAGCTGTCAATAATGGTTATGAAGCTTGATTGGTAGCCGAAATTCTAAAAAAAGATTAGCAAAACAGGCAATACGTATAGCCCTTTCACGAGTACACCAGAAGAAGCTGAAAAGTTGTTCTTTTCAGTTCTGTTTCTAGGTCCTGTGTTGTAATGGATTCAGAAATTGCTTCAGAACAAATACAAATGTAATTTCGCCTTTTCCACAAACAGTAATTTGAAGAAAGAAAAAAATGTCGTACCTATTACATTGGAGAAACAAGACGATCTTTTTCAGTTTGTTGTAAAGAACACTTTCTGAGGAGGAATGATTCCTGTTCCCCTAATTCTTCTTTTGCAGACCATCTCTGGGCATACTCCTGATAGTATTGAAAACCTAGAAATTTTGCACATAGAGAAGGGGAGATGGAAGCTCGATATTAGGAAAGAATTAGAAATTTTTAAACATTTGTCTGTAAATGGTGGACTTCTTCTTAATAAACATTTGCAGCTGTGTGATAAAAGCTTTTTCAAAAGCATTAAGCCATTGTTTTAATAACTTTAAAGCATACAGAAAGGATTAATCCTTGCAGATTCTGAGATACATTTCCTTCTCTGATATCATATCTGGTTTGTCTGACGTATGTACTAAGATTGTTTCATGACCCTACTCAAAAAGTTTAGTTTGTATTTTATTAATTTTACTGCATTTGTCATGCCTTCACTACATGTCCAGTTTTATGTAACATATTACATAGAGGATTCAGATGCCTATCTTTATGGTAGGCAAGTTAGCTGCTATATTGATTATTGATTTGGCCACTAGATGGTGAAAAGCATGCATAGCCACTTATGCGCTGGGTTACACTAGCACATCCAGTTGCTTCTCAGCCATCACAACGACTGGATGCAGCCCTTAGCTACTGTTTGCTGCTGTTCGTATGTTATGGTATGATCATCTGCCTATGGCAGATATGTTATTGTACTTTTAATTTCTTTGACATGTAATTTTCAACTTTTTTACCTCCTACTGTCTGAAGGGGTTGTCCTTTGTAACACTGAAACCTGGATTACATTCAATTGTAACTTGCGACTGAGGGCTGTAGTTGTTTATAAAAGTCTATTTATGGAAGCATTAACGGAGGAGCAAAACACCTACATTTACTTCGAATTATATGGAGAAACTACTGATGCAGCCAGCCAAACTGTTGAGCACATTTACACAATATTCGTGCCTCATAGAGTCATTAGTAGAAGTCCATCTGGTTGCAGCCCTAGCTAGCCATCCAGGTCACCTGATGTCAATGTGATATTAGTTTGTGTAGGAACTGTCAAGTCTTAGGTGTATCACAACTACCCTCATAGTCTTCAAGAACTGCCACAGGTCATTTTGGATGAAATGGCAGAAATTCCAGTAGTTCAGATTCAGTTTATCTTCATAAACTTGTTAACCCGTGCCCAAAAGTTCCAAGAAATTAATGGGGTAGCCACTTTTAACAATTGCTAATCAGGTTAGTATAGGGTGACCAGATTTTCAATGTGAAAAAACAGGACATTTGTGAATATTTGGTATTAAAAAACTAGACAAAATAGGACTCTAAACAAAAATAAGAAATTATGCACTTATGACTGCATAACTTTACTAAAATAAATAAAAACTAAAGTTTATACTCATAAAAAGGCATATATTTTAGCAAAACACTTCAAAACATGCTTGTAATTGCACTGCATCAAGTGATAATTGATTTTCCAGGAACTGATTATAATTCAGTATATCTTGTAACTGATAGAAAGATTTCTAACAAATGAACACTAATATGTGGACTGTTGAGCTCCTGTATCAGGAACACTACTACCAGCACTACGTTTGTACTTATCAAAAGACGTAATAGCTTTCAAAAGCTTTGAATCTGTTACTAACAAGTTGTAGAGTTGCAGGTAAGGTCTTCATAATGAGTGTTAACTATTACAGTTGCTTCAATAGTTTCAAGTGGTAAAATTGGTTTTCTCATCAGCCCAAAGAGAATTTACAATTGAAATAACCTTTCCATGACAGCATTTCTGCCTGGTACAGCAAGAGCAAACCTCACATGTGTCTCTACATTTTTACATGAAATATCTGTACTTTTAAGTCTATGGAATACATCACACCATCTCTTATCTGTTTCCAAATTTGCTTTGTCCCATTCCTCAAGTTTCTTGGATACAGTGTTGTTCACGAATCCTATCTCATCAAACAATACATCTTCATCCATCTAAAATGTTGCACCTGAAATGACTGTTTCAACAATTTTCAGACAATTTAAAACTCAGTTGAACAAATAGGATCATTAGTGATACCCAATGAAATTTTCTAAATAAATCAGTGTCATAAAGTATATTGGTAATTGTTTTGTATTTTGAGTGAGTGAAAATACCTTCCATTTTCCAGTTAATCAAAATTGTGGTAATAACTGATGTCTAAAATTTACTCAGTTTCCTGTTACTGATTTTTTTTTCTTTAAGCAGCTCCAGCTCCACAGCTGTTATTGTAGCTGAAATATTGGTACTTACCAACTTCTGAATTGAATTGGAAAATATTTTCAATTTTTTTGTTGGAAATGCCAAAGGAGTGACTGTGTAAGACACCTATCCTGAGAAAGAAAGTATGATTTCAGAGGATCATACATATCAATAACTCTTAACTTCTGTCAACTATGACAACCATCTAGTTTTAATACTACATAGAACTTGCTTGTACTCAGTATCAACAAAATCACAAAATGATTTAAATTCCTCCACACGCACAGTGTAAATGTGAAAATACTGAAAGTTTTATTCACTATTGTTTTGATGTCAATGGGAAGAATGTCTGCACTTGTCTGAACTCCATTGTGTACCACATGGGCTACACAACCGATGCCTTGAATGTTCATCTTGAGAACACTGTTCAGTTTGGAATAAACATTGTTTGTTACTGCCCTCTTGCACCTACCAAAGTTGGTGTTACAGTTATCTGCACAAAATGTGACAATTTTGTCAACTATATTTTGTTTTTTAAAAATATCCAGAAAATAGCTAGTTAATAATTCTACCATTCCTCCATCAATGTTCTAAACACAGATTACTTTGCACAGAATACCTTTTATATGAATGAAGGATGTAGCTCAAATTGGCACTAGAAACCTTTCTGATTTTATGCATCAACCATCACACACACAAACTTAGCATCTTACTTAGCATCTGACTTGACTTCATGCATTGCGTATGGCGATAAAACGTTCACTAAAATTGACTCACACTTCATCTTTAAACATGTGAATTTCTTCTCAAAAAGGTCTCTGATGAGAAGAGCCATGCAGTCCATTGATTGGAAAGAACAATTGTGTTTTGCAGTATAGAATGCAAAGATCCCTTCTGCTGCCATGTGTTTATTTTCTTCTGTTTGTAGTTTATTCGTACTTACAAATGAATTTGTGCTACTAAGCGTTCTTGCAGAAAATTCCAACAAGTATTTCTTTTTCTTTATATGCTACATTATATTGGCACATCCTCAATGTTCAATGGAAAGAAATGAATGACACATTGTACATTCTACCTTTATACTCGCGATTTCCTTCAAGAAAGGGAACTCATCTGTCTCGGTTTTCAAGAAAGAATACTTTCTTTTCCCCATTCTAATGGGCACCAGGTATTGTCTCACACACGCCAACAACAGACAATGGAGTGCAATAAAGCAAACTGGCTGAACACAGTGTTCAAACAGCCGCCTACTTCTCATTGTAGTGTTTAACAGTCCAAAGACATAATGTTAGTTGGATCTGCAAATTTATGTGATCTAATAGTGGATACTCATCTGTAACTACAAGTATAGTGGACCGTTAATAGCCCTACAAAGTTCTTCAACAAAAATTGGTTACTTCTGTCTGAAATTACTGCACTAGCAAATAATCAATATGAATCACATACCTCACACATAATTTACTGGCACACAGAATGATAATGAAAAATTTGTTCACAAATCACCTCATTCTATGACCAAAATAATACTTCTTTATTCTAACTTTGCGTTCAAGGCAAAGCAAGACTCAGGAAAACGTTAAATTAACCATGTTCACACAAAAAATAAGGTTCTGCTTGTTTGTTTTCTAGAACTTCCTCTAAGTGTTTGTGAGGGCTAGGATTTGACTGGTGTGTGATTTTCCAGGTCTAAATCCAGCCTATTGGGGAATGAGCATTTGTTCTGTGCTATTTGCTTTGTGGTTTAAGATCATTCAGCTGTAGAGTTTATACAGGTGACACTGTACTGCTGTTTGGCAGTAGTTCTTTGGTTGTCCTGCATCTTTCCCAGGTTTTAGTAACGTCAATATCTTTGATTTCCTCCACATCATTGGTAGCTGACACATTTTTAGGCAATGATTAAAGAAGTGTAAAATCCATTGTTCGGTACTAGGCCAGAGCTGTTTTATCTGTTCCACACATACATTGTTGAATCTTGCTGCTTTCATTTTTCGTTGTGTGCATTCCCTGATTAAATTCTTTTATGGTGAATGGTATTTTGAACATGGTTGTTTCTTCACTCTGAGTTCAGCTGATTTTCATTTTCTTTGATTTCTTGTTGGGTTTTTCATTTAGTAGGAGTTGATGGGCAATTGGGTGTTACTGGAGGTCATTGATTGTCCTAGGGTCATAGTTAAGGTTTTGATTTAGTTCCAAGTGACTTTGATGCTGTGGATCATATCCATTTTTTCCAGGGATTTGATTCATTTCCTTTGTCTTGATTCATTAACCATTTCCATTGATGTTTCTACACACTGGACTACTACTTCACTGAAGGATCCTGTTTGTAAATCATTTTGTACTTCCTCAACATGTTATCTCATTCATCGGAAGTCTGGAATAAAATGTTCTTTAGGATCTCGGTGTATATGTCTTCAAAAAATCCTTTGTAAGGTCTCTATGAAAGTTTGATAATTTCCTGGGATTGAGTGACAGTTATTTTTTATTTCTGCATCCAGTTATACAGAGTATTCTGTCCATTTAACTTTTTTACAGTTTAAGTGTCTGCAGAATGGTATTTTCATTATTCTCAGAGCAGCTTATATTTGGATACCAATAGGTCAGAGTTGTGTTTCTGGAAGAGGTGTGTATGTAATTTTTAAGGGTCAGTCTTCCATGTTTGCACTTGTAAAACAGATATTAGGGTTGGATTCACACTTGCAGATGTTGCTAATGAATGAGCATGGTATCTTGGGGTCAAGGATCAAGGATATGTTATTTATTTCCGCCCACTGCTAGAGTTTATATCCATTGTCATCTGTGTAGCACCATGTTCTTCTGAGGCAGTGGAACTCCCTTAAAGTGAACAGTCTGTTCAGATTATTTAAGTTTGGTGGCAAAGTCAGGCTGAACTTCTTTCCAGGTGCCTCCATACTGGCATTATGGTGAAGGTGGTGCACTCAGCAGTCAATAGTTTTATGTTACTGTATGTAGTTCTGTTAGTTGATGTTATGGTTATCTCAGGTTTTGTGAAGATGGCACTGCCATATTTTGGATGTGGGTTTTCTATGGCTAATTACATTCGTTCTATTTTTGGTCTTATTGCCCCTCTTTATTCTTGTATGTTTCTTGTATGAACAGTATGTCCCATTTATGCATACGGCAGTGCTGTGATAGGATTTGTTGTTTGTTTTTCTTGATGCTCTCTACATTTCGGCTTTCAATCCTCAGGGTTGGCTCTGAGAAGTGCACATTCTTTTTGCTTTTCCTGTGTTGGAAGGATTGGCCATTGCCTTTTGTTACAACATTTCCTGGGGACACCAGGATTATCTGACAGATGTTTCTTGGTTTCTTATCTGATGTAGTGCATATGTAGAGCCTCCTTCCTTGCTCCCCGTTTCACTCTATATGTAGTAAGTAAAAATTTCACCTAAATTGTAACATGGTTAGGGAATCTACTGGAAATATTTTCCAAGTTTTCCCTCCGACATCGCACCACTACTTCTGCTGAGCCAAGTTGTCAATGAAATCATTCAGTGACCATGTTTGAAAGTGGGATAAAATATACAGAAGTCATATGCTAGAATGGCTCAGTTGCTGGAGCTCTTACCCACAAAAGGCAAAGGTCACAAGTTTGAGTCTCTATCTGACACAAAGATTTAATTTCATATCACTGCTACAGAATGAAAATGTCTTCTTCAAAACATTACCCAGGCTGTAGTTAAGCCATGTCTTACCAATATCCTTTTTTCCAGGAGTGTGTTAAGTTCAGAATGTTGGAAAGGAGCTACGATAGTAGGACATGAGTTTTCCTGTGGTAGCTCAGTCGATAAAGCACTGCCTGTGAAAGGCAAAAGTCCCAGAATTCAAATCACAGTCCGGAACATATTCTGATATTCCAAGAAGTTTCATGAGTATTGCTTTCAAATGATTCGTGAAAATCATTGATAGAAAGACTGCAATATAATAGTTTCAGTTGTTGTGTCAGTTTGAATCTAATCTTTAAAACAAGTAATTGAAAGACTAGGAAGGATTACAACAATATTTTGAAAAGGATTGATTGTTACCACATAAATGTTACAATCTTCTGCGCCCTTCTTCTTCAGTTGTCCCAGTTCAGTTATTGCTGTTCCTGATTTTTGCCCTCCATACATTTTTGTATAAACCGAGTATTTTAAATTCTGTGAAAAAACTATTTACCTATGATAGTATCCAGCAGATTAAAGAATATACAGAACTTCCTTTTATAAAGAATCTAAATATTTATACTTTTTGACCCACACAGACAACTGGTAGTAAGTATCATTTATGCACTGCATTTTTAGCTGTTTTTCACTGTCAGATGTACAACTCCTCCCAACTGGGCTATAGCCTCCCACACTCTCCTTTCAGCAACCCTTTATTGCCCCCCTCCCCCTTTCCCCTCAACCTAGGGCTGCTATTTTTACAAAGATCTGCAAAAGTGGGATAAAACAGACAAAATGCAAATTCATATTCAAACAAAAGAAGCAGCATTCACCCTTGTAACATAGAATTTAGAATTAATACACAATTGAAAAAGTAAATCTTTACTTACGGCAGTGGTAGCATAGTCTGCTAATATTGGCATCAAAATGTTTGTTTTACAAGTACAATTGACTTACTAACGAGACAAGGGTACAAACAAGAAACAGTGAAGAATACAACTGGAACAGCATTAATAGTTTTTTGTGTTTAACACAAAAGATTGTTCCTCTCATTCTATGTGATAAAGTTCTTGAAGAGCATTTAAAGGTCATCACCAACATTAGCACACTACACCTACTGCAATAAGCAAAATTTTACTGATGAGATTAAAAATGGAGACAGTCCAGAAGATAATAAAAATGAGCATCCACATTGGAATTGAAATAATAAAATGGCTTCAACATTTCACCTTTCTTGTATCTTTCTCTTATTTCATGAGACACATAAACAACTGGTAGTAAGGTTCATTTATGGACTGCATTTTCAGCTGTTTTTCAGTGCCAGATATACGACTCTTCCCAACTTGGGCACAACCTCCCCCTGCCCCCTTTCATTATTTCTTTATTGACCCCCCCCCCCAACCTAATAACATAACAGATGATCATTTACAATAAATAATTTTAATTCCTATTATTTGAAATGCTTTTAATATTGGGTAACTACATTTTAAAATGAATCTGGTATTTCTAAATTGAATATGTTATTGGCATAATTAGACTTATGACATCTATTACCCAGATGCAGAGTAATTTTGTTGAAAACTGCCAATTTTGTGTTAATTTAATACAAAGAGGAGAGAGAGAGAGAGAGAGAGAGAGAGAGAGAGAGAGAGAGAGAGAGAGAGAGAGATGAATTCTTGTTTTTGGTTTTGTAAAAACCACCAAATTCCTGTTACACATCACATTACCATTAAAACAATTTTTTCCTGTCCTTACTCGTACTGTATCAATCAAGTGTTGTTCTTAAGAAGTCTTGTTAAGTTTTGAGGATAAATGCCTAAAATATCACCATAAAGCCACTAACTGAGGCAGGTTTTTAATTATGAAAATACATCTACATTATAATATTGAAGGTATTATAGAAAGTTTTGTATGTGACATTAGAACAATGGCATTTCTTTCCTAAAATTTTGTGGCTATAATGGAAAATATAATTTTTATGATAATCAGGAAAAACTAATTTTATAGTGCTCCATAAATAGTAATTTCTAACAGCATTACCCCACTTAATATTAATGAAACCACACCAGTTGCCTCTTTGCAATGAATAGCCTCCACCTTCAGTGCCTGCAATTATGCATTTCCACTTGCTAAGATGGCTCTGCAGTAATTACAGAGTTCTGATATTTTTGTGTCAGCTCATGGGTAGAATGTGCATCTTTAAAGTCATGTCCTGTTATTGATTTTTGTACTTCAGAGTCTCTCCATATTCTCTGAGGTAAATAGGAAAACTTCCTTTTATATAAAATGAATGAAGTTCCTTCATCCTGTGCCATAAAATTTCACATGGAATAAGGCACTACATTTTTACTCGTACTTCTACAAGTGTCTTATTTAGGATTCCTTCATTTCAGCTCTTTCGCTATTTTCCTAATTGCTGGAATCCAAACAGAATCCTTGTAGTAAAGCTGAGAAGAATTGAAATGGCAAATTACTATAAAGGAATTGTAAGTACCATTTAAAGTACTGTAATAATTGTAAACTAATCCTGAATCTGAAGTTCGTCTATTAACGTATCAACTGGTTTAAATGTGATGTCATTTTAAAGTGGTTGTGTATTATAAGATGGCATATTTACTTATGTGGTGACCATTTCCTTATTAATTTTTGGAACAATGAAATGTACAAAGTTTAGTAAATGTCTTTAATTGTTTAAATGAAATGCAGTTACATAGCAGTGGCAGAGCAGGAGTTGTGCAGTTAAATGTTTTGGAAAAGAAGCCTACACAATGTAAAACTATTTATCGTTTGTTTCTTGTGGCTGCACAGTGAAAATATGCCTCACTGAAAAAATAACTTAAATCTACATAATATGATTCAGGTTATGATTTTCAGATAAGAATTGTGCATTTATCTGCTAATTTATTGCCTTCATTTCTCTTAGAGGAATATCCACATTGTCTTCGAATTAAGAAATATTTTATTGTGGTTAATCACAATCTCTCTCTCTCTCTCTCTCTCTCTCTCTCTCTCTCTCTCTCTCGCTCTCTCTCTCTCTCTCTCTCTCTCTCTCTCTCTCTCTCTCTCTCTCTCTCACACACACACACACACATACACACACACACACACACAAAATAGCAATTCTCCAAATAAACTGTAATTGACCACATGGTTTCCCAATAACTAGATTTGCATGCTCGTTCCATTTCATATTGCATTACATTAGGCCTAGATATTTAATTGATGTGATTGTCTCAAGCAGCACACTACTAATGCTGGTTTGGAATGTTACAAGATTGTTTTCCCTGTTGCCCATATAATGGTGAAAAGAGAGAAATTTAAATTTTCTAAAAGCATCAGCATAATCAGGTAGTTATATGGATAGAGCCCTTGTGTTATGAATAAAGATAATATGCCAAAGGAACCATGGATGTTATGACATCTGCCTGCAAAGCAGAACATATGTAACACATTAAGTGAAATATCAACAGTGTATTCATAACACTTTGTTTACTCACACTGTGTGGAACAAGAAGATCAACTCTATAACAATTTCATAGAGGTTAACAACCTACACAGAGAGACTTTCCCATGGGTTTACAAGACACAGAACTTACAATGGAAGAGCATATAGCCTTATTTTTCCACATATCTACTATTAGAGTTATTACTGACCATCATTGTATTTACATCTACAGATTGATCTTCACACATATATACTCCACAAGTAAACCTATGGTGCATGACGACAACCTCCTACCACTACTAGTCATTTCCTTTCATGTTTCATTCTCAAACACAGAAATGAAAAATGACTGTCTGCCTACTTTGGGTTAAAATTTTTCTTACCTTTGTGTTCTTTACACAAAATGTAAGTTGGCAGTAGTAGAATTGTGCTGCAGTCAGATTAAAATGTCAGTTCTCTCAATTTCCTCACAAAGAATGTTGCTTTTCCTTCATGGATTCCCATTTGAGTATTCAAAGCATCTGTGTAACACTCCACAGTTGATCAAACCTACTTGTGACAAATCTAGCAGCCTGTATCTGAATTTATGTTTTCTTCCTGTAATCTTACCTGGTCGGGATTGAAAGCATTTGAACAGTGCTGAAGAATGGGGTATACTACTTTTCTATATGTGGACTCTCTTACAGATCAACCATATTTTCCCAAAATTCTTCCAATAAAATAAAGTTGACCATGTGCCTTCCCCACAACTATCTACATCTACATCCTATTCTGTAAGCACTGCACAGTGTGTAGCAGAGGGTACTTTGAGTGTCACTGACATTTTCTCATTTTCTTTTTCTACTCACACATTGTTTGTGGAAAAAATAATTGACAGTATGCCTCCATGTCGACTGTAATCTGTCTTTTACCTTGTACTCCTTTTGTAAGATATACATAGGAGGAAGCGATATATTGGTTGGCTCTGGGAACTTTGACCAAAGCATGTAGTGTGAAACAGAAGATATCTCTTTCAGCATTTGCCACTGGAATTTGTAGATCATCTCCATGATACTTTTGTGTTTTCTAAATGAACCTATGATGAAGAGTACTGCTCTCTGTTGGATCTTTACTGTATACAGTCTCATAAACAAGCACAGACCCTTTAAATATATGGTGTACTATTAATCCTGGCCATGAAAAGATATTATTTGGCTCATGTGAAAGATATTTAATGTATCTGACAACAGTTTCTATGTTTATTACTGAATATCTGGTTAATTTTAATTCTGCAACCTTTCATGGGCTATGTATTAATGAACTGTGTTTTAGAAGAATTAATTATTTCTGTATAGAATCCAAGTATGTATTGCTTAGGAAACAAACTCATGAAGGTATCAGTATGGTTCTGTTAATTAGCTTTGAAATTTATCAAATAATCCCTGATTATGCTAATACATAACTCCGACAACCAAACTGTAAAGCTGCACTCTTGTATGAAAAACCAAGCTAGGTGACACACACTGGTAACACACTAGACTCACATTCGGGAGGACAGTGGTTAAAACTGATGGCCATTGAAATTTATGTTTTCCATGATTTTGCTGAATCACTTCAGGCAAATGCTGGGATGTTCCCTTTGAAAGGGCGTGGCCAGTTTCCTTCCCCATCCTTAGCCAATCAATCCAAGCTTGAGCTCTGCCTCTAATGATCACACTGTCAACAGGCTTTTAAACCCTAATCTTCCTTCATTCTTTCATGTATAAAAAGTAACTGCCTTTCAATGAACATAAGCTATTTCATGCACTTATGTATAGTAATAAAACTACCACATATTTTAATTGGGTTCTAAAACCACTGATTATGTCTTAATACATGAGATAAAGTAATGAATTGCATATGAAATCACTAAAATGACTGGTGTGAACAATCTAATGTACTGTGGATTTAAATATAATTGACTGTGTCTTTTATACTAAAATTTTTGGGTTATCATACAGTTAAACCTGTTGGCTGTATATGAAATACTTCAAAAAATGTCAGATGTAGTGTACAGGAAGGTGTTGTCATTGAATTACTGTTGTAGAATGTTGGATGACTTGGACCAAGTTCCTTAGTGGTGTGAGGAATAGCAGCTAGTTCTAGACATAGAAAAATGTAACGTAATGCGGATGAGTTGGAGAAACAAACGCGTAATGTCTGAATACAACATTAGTGGTGGACTGCTTGATACTTGCGTCAATTAAACATATAGGTGTAACACTGCACAGCAATATGAAATGGAATGACCATGAAAGGACAGTCATGGGGAATAAATTTTCTAAAGTGCAATAAGATACATTGGATACAGTTAGTGATATTTCCTCTGTTAAAATCACAAAATTTCTACATTTCAGTAATAACTGTGATTATATTTGAAAGACAGTAACTCATACTAATTAAAACTTTCTTTTTACTCTATAATAACTATTAAGCCATCAATATTAGAAAGGGATTATATTATTTTCTTTAACCTGAAATCGCTTATGTACCTCTGAGTCATGCAGTTTGCTGATGCGTGAGATTTTATCTCACCCAATGTATTATTGTTATTATTGACCGATGCACGAGGTTTTACCTCTCCCAATGTATTACTGTTATTACCCACTGACACATGAGACTTTATCTCAGCCAATGTCAGGCCCAGTGGTCTTGGGGTAAAGCACTCAACTGGAAACTGAAAGGTCGCGGGTTCGAAACCCGGTTGGACCCCGGATTTTTTTCAGTCTGCATTTTAATCCATCCTTCACCTCTCAACGATGTGAGGAGTCACCAGAAACGCCATGTAGTTCGGATTCCATGTTAAGCTGTAGGTCCCCTTTCCCCAGTTGGATAACTGGGGTAGGCTAGGGACACACAAGTAGTCAAAGTGGTGTCCAATTGAAAGACTTGCACCAGGCCAATGAGCCACATCAAATTATTATTATTATTATTATTATTATTATCTCACCCAATGTAGTATTGTTATTATCCACTGATGCAGAAGAATCTATGTCGCCCATTTTATTTGGTATGACTTTTAGATAGTTTGATGATAAATTTATGAGTTATAAGAGTTTTAAATGTATTGTTTTGGCATTATGAATGATAATAATATAAAATTATAAACAAAATTAAAAAGCTATTACAAAGACTTTTTATGTTGTTTTTTACCTTATCAAACCTTTTTACCTGTGGCGCAGTAGCAGAGTAATAGAGTGCCAGGCTATCAATACAAAAATGTGGGTTCTATCACTGCTACTTTCTGGGATTTTTATCTGCCACTTTCTATTCCTTGAACCTCTGGCAATGTTGCTGATGTGAAAAATATCAAGTAGCACCATGGTTCAGAAACCAAATTAAATTGTAGGTCCCACTATAATTGTCTGGATAAGTCAATTGGAAGATCAGAGGAAGGCAACGGCATACCACCTCCAAACAGGACCATGCCCTGTAAAGCAAGCTGGTGTTCAAACCAATCTTTATGACCTTTTCATCCTATGTGAATGTAAAATTGTAATGATATAGCTCCAGTTTAGGTAATTGCAGAAACAGTTATTGGTTTTGATCGTTTTACTGCAAAAATCACAAAAACAGAAATATAGAATGTAAAACGATATAGCAAAGAATACAAAGTATTGCAGGCAATGTATACAATAACTTAAAATAAATATATGTTTATTCGCCTTGGTTCACACACTTGATGCACTGTAAAGTGGTCTTCCCTGTGGGCTCCTTACAAATTGGGCTTGAACACACAGCACACTTATGTTGAGTGTACTGCCTTTTCTTGTTGGGACAAAAGAAGCACTTTGGCAGTTGTGCTTGTCATTGTTCAGCACATTATGGCACAGATGCAGCTGAATGTGTTTTGGATCCTAAGTAATTGGTTATCTTCTGGTGAAGTGGTATAGGTAAATTTGGAATGCCCATTCTTCTTAGAAGGTGTGATTTTGTGTCAGGTAGGTTCTTCTCAGAATCTTGTGGTTTGTGTAATAAATTATTTGAGAATTTATTCCACCTATATTGAGCAAGCTGGAAAATACAGTAAGCAGCCACCTATTGCACACCCCCGTCACGAAGTATTCTGTTTTCATCCGGTTGATTATGTCAATGCCATCGTTTGCCCAATTGTAGAATGTGATAATGGAAGGCTTGTTCAATTCTCCACACTTTGGATTGATTTCATCATCATCATCTTGGAATGCAAAGAGTAATGGAACTTTTTTTTTTCTTGAATGTAAGAAGTTATCATACACATTTTAGAGCCAACTTCCCATGCAAATACACTGTTGTGCAGGGGATGTGTTTTGGAGTTCACAAAAGAGGGAGGTACTTCCCTCTTATTTTTCCAGAGAATACCAGTGTAGATTAGTCGTTGTTGATCTAGTAAAGTATTAATGTGCAAAAGAGATAGAGTGGCAGGCCAGTACTTACCATAGTTATTTACCACCAATAGTACACACAAAAAATGACACAAAAAGTAACGAAAATAGGTTTATACTAGCCTTTGAGAGTTTATTTTTCCTTCGAGATGTATGAGGAGGAAAGAGAAAGGGGACAAAATGGAATGGTTACTCACAACCTAGGTCATGAGGTGGGTTGAGTGAATGTGGACCAATTGCATTAACATCTGTTATGTATTCTGTAAAACTGAGAAGAAATGTATGGACAAGAGCTTGTTCAATTGTGACTTATATAAAGAAATTTAATGTGACTTAACTAATGAATAATTGAAACAAAAGTAATATTAAGGAAATCTGCATGTGTCTGCAACAGTGAACTGTATCATCTGGTGTTTAGTCCATACAAGATTTTAGTTCATATTAGTAGCTTGTGATGTGGCAAATACTGAAGTATAGATAAGTGAATTGAATTACTTTCAGCATCCACATTTTGTATTGTAATACTTGTGGTGTGTATTTTGAATTTACAAGATGTTTTTGTCATGCCACTCATTCATTCTTCTCTAAATGGCTCTCTTCTCATTTAATTCCAGGAATCTGGTCTTCACTCTGAACAGCAGGAAACATCTCCAGTTTCAGCTGAAGATAATAATCTTGTAAGTATAGTCAGTACTGATATAACGTATATGATACAGATCTTTGTGTAAACCTACTTTCATCACATTTTGTGTTATTTGTTGTGTGTAATATTGGCGGTACCAAACTATGGTAAGTACTGGCCTGCCACTCTATCTCTTTTTGCACATTATTTTCAAATCTCAGTAGAGAATTCTAGTAAATTATTAGCCAGTGGTACAGAGATGAAATAACTGTCATCAGTTATGTTTCTGCATATACCATTGCATTGTCTCATGAGATGTAATACAACACTTTTTGCATCATTACTCATTTTATAGGGCCACCAGGTTGTTTTCTGCCATAAATCTCTGTTTGTTTGTTTGTTTGTGTGTGTGTGTGTGTGTGTGTGTGTGTGTGTGTGTGTGTGTGTAGAACATTTTTGAGTATACCACTGCATAAATTTTGATAACGTATTTAGCGGGCTTATTTGCAGTATATTGTCAAAACTTGCACTTACCCCTAAATGCGTCCAGGATTCCATCTATTGTAATATAGGCACCAACACTATAATGTTGCACACACTTTTCAGTGAAACAGCCCACTATGTATCTAATTGGAGTTAAGTTGTCATGTTTTGCCCACTCTATATGTGTCACTTTATTATCGCCCCTTATAGTAGTAGTAGTTGTTGTTGTTGTTTTGAGGGGACTAAACATATAGTTCATCAGTCTCCTAACCGTATAGTCCTGACTAATGTATCAAAATGGAACTTTGTCATTGTGGCTGTGAAACAGGATCATCTTTGAATGGTTGTGATTTACCTGGTTGGTCAAATCTTCATTGCTCCTCCAGCTGGGACTCTTCCTCAAACATCATCCTTTCATGCCCTTCGACTCTTACAACTACTGTGTGGTTTCTGAACAACTTGTAAATAACCTTCCATTCCCTATATGTTATCCCTGTTGATTTCAGAATTTGAGAGAGCGTATTCCAGTCAACATTGTCAAAAGCTTTCCCCAGATCTTCGAAAACTAGAAATGTAGGTTTTCCTTTCCTTCATTTATTTTTTAAGATAAGTAATTTTCCTACATTTCTCCTAAATCCAAACTGATTTCCCATAAGGTTGGCTTCTACAGTTTTTCCATTTTTCTGCAAATAATTAATGTTACAATTTTGCAACAATGGCTCATTATTAAACTGATGGTTCTATAATTTCCAAACCTGTCAGCACCTGCTTTCTATGGAATTTGGATTTATTTTTATTATTTTTTCCCCTTCTTCTTTAAAGTCTGAGGGAATTTTGTATCTCTCATACATCTTGTGCACCAGGTGGAATAGTGTTTGTCATGTCTGGCTCTCCCAAGAACTCCATTTGCTCTGAGGGAATATCATCAGATGCTTTGGACTTTTTTCTTAGTTACATCTGCCAGCGTTCTGTTAAATCCTTCTCACAGTATATTATCTCCTATCTCATCTTTCCCCTCAGGGGCTCAGCCTTAATTTGCCGAGTATGGGCTTGGCAAACCCGGGGTGGACTGTGTTGAGCCAGCAGTTCACCACAACCTAAGCTCTGTGCGTGCTTCAACGACCATTGTTCGGTGTGACGGTGGAACGTTGTATGCTTCAGAGCCCGGGGATCTTGGCTTAATCGGCCAGGTTGCAAGTATGATAGCAACGTCTATAAAATAATAAACCTCAATCTCAAGGTGTGCTATGTGCCGATGAGATGCATGGCTGTTGAAGGTGAACAATTGCTAGCGGACAACCTCTGGGGAACATGTCACACCCCAGCTGTATAAGGCTTACCCAGGCAAACAGGGCTCTGCCTGGGTGGATGTATAGTTCCCTAGCTGCTTGTGGGGACAGGATGAGATGAGAGAACAATAGCATTGGCGCATGCAAAATGCCATCTCTGTGTGTGGCAAAACAGAATTCGATGCTACATATTATGATCCAAAGTCATTCCCTTCCCTGGCTGCACCATGGGATGAATGTTGGGCCCTTACCAGATCTGAGCCATACACGCCCCAATACCTGGTTTGTGCAAGTGTGGATGGGGAGTCCTTCATGAAGACCAAGCCACAGTTCTTTGTGGAGAACATTGAGGATAAGTTTGGTGAGGTTGCTTCATTTTCCAAAATGAGAAATGGGTCCGTCCTGATACAAATGGTGTCACCAGCTCAGTCAAATGCTCTACTTGCCTGTCAAATGCTAGGTGATATTGTCGTATCATGCCACATAAAACTCTAAATATGGTCTAGGGTCTAATTTACCACAGGGACTTACTATCGCACTCTGATGGCGAGCTTTGCGCCAACCACCAGCGAAGAGGGGTTCACTTCGTTCATTGGATGTACAGAAGACCTAAAGACCAGAGCATTGCCACCGGTGCTTTTATCTTGGCCTTCAAAGCGATACACTATCTGAGAAGGTCAAGATAATGATTTACCGGTGTAATTCGATGCCGAATGTCCCTCCCCCTATGAAGTGTTTCAAGTGCTGGAAGTTCGGGTATATGTCCTTCCTATGTACTTCCAGCCCCCACTTGTTGGGAATGTGGGTGGCCAGTACACCCGGATGTCAATGCACCCCACCTCCTGTGTGTGTGAATTGTGGAGAGTACCATCCACCTTGGTCACCAGTCTGTTCTGTTTTACATAAGGAGCATAAAATAATGGAAATACAGACCCTGGACAAGTTGACTTACTCTGAGGTGAGAAGGAAATATGAGCAACTCCACCCAGTTCATATGTTCACGTCTTTTGCAACTGTTGCATCATCACCCGTCTCCTTGGGGACGACTGCTCCCCATGTGCAGCCTCCCACTGTGGGCCCTATGGGCCGTAAATCTCAAACTGCTCTGGGTGGGGGCTCTTCTTCATCCATTGCTCCCCCAACACCTGTAGGAGCAATTCTCCCACCGCCAGTGTAGACACCAGTCCCCACTCCCCAGCTGGAGAAGGAACAGCCTTCTCTAGCTCCTCTCACTTGGAAGGGGTCCCTCGGAATACGCCTTTCCAAGGCTTCAAGTGCCATGGAGGACCCCAGCCAATGGCTGGTGGACCCCAATGCTGCTGGTCGCAGGGCTTCCTGGTCCTTATCGGGCTCCGAAGCCACTGCAGAGAAGCCTTCCCAGCTCTTGAAGCCAAAGGGTCAGCAAGAGGTCATCAAGACCAACAAAAAGAAGTAAAAAGACCCTCCTGTGACTTCAAACCCTCAACCTCCAAGATCTTCTGCTTCAGAAGATGAGATGGACATCTTCACATCTGCCAAGAATCTGGCCCTCAACAGCTCAACTTGGTTTCCTGCTGACTGACCCCAGCCCTTCGTGGAGATGGGCTCTACTGTAGAAACCGGACTGACTACAACCGGGTGTCTGGAGATGTTTTCGTTTATGTCCTCACCACTGTCCCCAGTGCTGTTGTGACTCTCCAAACAACTCTCAAGGCATTGGCTGTTCGCATACGGGCAACTCGGGAACTCACAATTTATTCCATTGATATTTTGCCAGATGAGGCTGTGTCCCTAACAGATATTGCTGCCTTAGTCACCCAGCTTCCTCCACCATTCCTCCTTTTGGGGATTTTAATGCACACCACCCTTTGTGGGGAGGGACATACACCACAGGTCGTGGTAGGGACATCAAGACCTTTTTGGCACAACATGACATCTGCCTTTTCAACAATGGTGCCCCCACACATTTTAGTGTGGTGCGTGGCACATATTCCACCATAGACTTGTCTCTTTGTAGCCCCAGCCTTCTCCCGCATGTTAACTGGAGGGTCCATGATGGCCTATGTGGCAGCGACCATTTACCCATTTTTCTGTCGGTCCCATAGTCTCAGCCTGCAGACCACCTGCCACAATGGTCCCTCTGCCAAGCTGACTGGCCATCTTACACCTCATCTGCTGTGCTTCCAGATATGTTTCCTGTTGACGTAGATATTGCGGTTGTGATGTTAGTGCTGCCATAATTTCTGCCACTGATGCCACTGACCCTTGCACACCTGGTCCACTATGGCATATGTCCATGCCGTGGTGGACCACAGAGATTGCCAAGGCCATCAGAAATCACTGGAGAGTGCTTCAGCACCATCGGCCCCACTCTTCTGCAGAGCATCTGTTCGCTTTTAAGCGCCTCCAGGCCTGAGCTCAAAGGCTGATTCAACAGAGCAAACAGGACTCATTGGAGAGGTATATTGCCACCATCAGTTCTTGCACCTCTCCCTCTCATGTGTGGTCCCAAGTTCAGCGCATTTATGGGCACCATCTGTTGGCGGGCATTCCCTGTTTCTGCATCCAGGATACTCCGTGTACCAACCCACCTACCATCGCTTAGCACATGGTGGAACATTACGCATACAGCTCTGCGATGGCAGCTTACATTCCCGACTTTCATGCCATCAAGTAGTGAGTCGAGCAAAAGCCATTGTCATTTCGCACGTGTCGTTTAATGCTTCCTTTAGTGACTGGAAGTTACACAGTGCCCTCGCTGCATGCCCTGATACATCACCTGGACCTGACAGAATTCATAGCCAGTTCCTCAGTCATCTGTCAGTAGACTCTAAACGTAAACTGCTCGCCCTGTTAAATCGTCTATAGGCCGACGGTGTCTTCTCATCTCAGTCGCGGGGGTAGTGTCATCGTCCCTGTAATAGTAACAGGTGCCGATCCGCTGGCAGTTGATAGCTACTGCTCAGTCAGCCTTACTAATGTTCTGAGCAAGCTGTTTGAATGGATGGTGAGTCTGCGACTCGTGTGAATCCTTGAACATCACGGCCTCCTGGCACCACAGCAGGGGGGCTTTCGTCAAGACTGCTCTACTATAGACAACCTAGTGGCTCCGTGGTCTGCACTCCGTACTGCTTTTACTAACTGTGAGCACCTTGTTGCGGTCCTTTTTTGACCTCCGCAAGGCTTATGACACCACCTGGCACCATCACATCCTCGCAACACTGTACGATTGGGGCTTACGGGGTTCACTCCCGATCTTCATACAAATTATTATTTTTTTTTTTTTTTTTTTTTTTTTTTTTTTCCGGGTCAGAGTTGGTGCATCTCTTAGCCCCCCTCACATGGTATCCCACAGGGCTCTGTCCGTAGTGTACCCCTGTTTTAAATAGCTATTAATGGTCTTGCTTTGGTGGTGGTGTCTTCTGTTTCATCTTCCTTGTTTGCTGACGACTTTTCGATCTGTCAGCATTGGTGTTGCTGAAAGACGTCTGCAGGGAGCCAACCAAAAGGCACAGTCCTGGGCCCTATCCCATGGGTTCCAGTTCTCTGCAGCCAAAACCAGGGTCATGCACTTCTGTCATTGTCGTGCAGCACACCCAGAATCCAAACTGTACTTAGGTGATGACATGCTTCATGTTTAAAAAGACACACAGCTTTCTGGGCGTGTTCTTTGATGACTGGCTCAATTTGGTGCTGCACATCTGACAGCTGAAGTACAAGTGCCAACAATAGTGAAATATTCTCGGCCATCCAGCCACACTGTTGGGGGGGGGGGGGGGGCTAGCCATTCAACCCTTATGCAGCTTTATAAGACACCAGTGCAGTCATGGCTTGACTACAGGAGCTTGGTTTGTGGTTCTGCAACTCCCTCAGCATTGCAGATTCTTGACCCCATTCTTCACGGTGGGGTCCATCTCGCAATGGGGGCTTCCCGCATAAGCCCTACACTAAGCCTGCTTGCAGAAGCCTGGATCCCTCCCTTGGAGTTTCGCAGCTGACTGCTGCTTCTCTCATATGAGGCCAATGTCCATGCCTTGCCACACCACCCAAATCATGGGCTACTCTTTTCAGCTGCTGCACCTCCCATCCCACCTCACTGGCCCAGGTCGGGTCTTACGATCGTGACCCGGGTTCATGCCCTTCTTTCCTCCCTTGGGTCCCTCCCTCTGCCTCCTGCTTTCTCCTACCAACCACATACACCCCATTGGTCCGTCCCCCATCTGCAGCTCCACCGTGTTGGTAACATGCCCAATGTAGCGCTGCACATTTTATGTCTTTCTCCCTCTAGGAGTTCTTTTGTTTTTTAACCTTTGATAGTTAACGCTTCGCTTGGGACAGGGGACTGATGACCGATCTGTTTAGTCTCCTCTAACTCCTCACAACAACAACAAATATCTCTTCACCTACTTCATCTTCCCTTTCTACAATATTTACTCGAAATTCATTTCCTTTGTAGAACATCTCTATGTGTTATTTCCACCTTCCAGCTTTCCATTCTTTGCTCAGAACTGGTCTATTTCTTTATCTTCATACAACTGGTTTCCTTGTCTCAAAATGTCTCTTTTATTTTCTTGTAGGTGGTATCTACCTCCCCCTAATTACATATTATTGAACAGACTTTCATTTGCTTTCCAGTCATTCATGATTAACCATTTTTCACTTTTCTGTCAGTCATACTTTTAGTCAAATTCAAATATTTAAATATTTTGACTGTTTCAAGGTACTGAAATAAATCCAATGGAAAATTTGTGTTGGACTGGGATCAGGGGCGTAGATAAATCTTTCCTCTGGGAGGTGGGGGGGGGGGGGGGGAGGGTGTTCAGAGCCAGAGCTGTATTGAGCTGTCCTCACACATTTGACAATGTGCTCCCCCCCCCCCCAATAAAACAATGAATTTTGAAAATTTTGTTAGTAGTTGATAAAAGAGTGAACCATTATTGAAAAAGATTGTAGACATGAAGGGCAGTCTTTTCTGTCATACCTTGGAAATGACGGTCCTTCACTTCCCAAAATACTGGCTGTTGTCGAAGACGTTGCCCACCGATATTCCCGTAAATTATTTAAACATAACATACAGAATAAGCCCAGTTTTCAGAACAAAAGTAATCGCTGTAGGGATTAGTAAATTAGAAATACCTTCCACACTACCACATCTGCCTCAAGTCATAAGTTGTCAGCAATCGTAAAAAATCGAAAGCCTTCAGACAAATAGGGGAGACCAGGGGAATGGCGCCACCTTAAGGGAAACCGGTTGTTTTACCTTATTAAAAATGTGTTTTTTCCGTACAGAATAATACCACAGCTTCGCCAGCTAATACTAATTTATTATAATTTTTCAGTCATGTATTTTGTTAAGTTTTATTGTTAAAAATACATTGTGAAAGTATACGCAGTGGCGCCAGTACCTTGAGTTCTGGGGTAATGACGCAATAATTTGAAAATCAAGGATAAAGCTACACAATGAATGAGTAGTAGTAAATAAGTATTACAACTGTTCTAATTTATACTTATCACTATATTGTATTAGGCATTTAGAAGGCTTCAAGTACTTGTTGATGTAAAATTGGAATGAAAGTAGATTTTATAATTTAGACTTGATTAAAACACCGCAAAAGTCAGAAATACAGTTTTTGGCACTTCAAAACTACTACATTCTTTACATCCTGCAAGTGCCCATTTCACAAAATGTATGCCCCAGTAGCAAAGTTTGGCTAAGAACGTCAATTTAAAGGCTAAAATTTTGCGAAACTATTGGGTTAGAGACACGAAATCGAAGCTAAATATCTACAGATTACGTTAATATTAAAACACACTGACAGCCTATAGAGGTACTTATTTCAATAAAATACAAATTCGAAAATTAGATCCAAAACATCAAAACTAACAATTCCTTTCACACGATTAATATCTGTCAAAATAGGGGGAATTTAATATGCTGCTACACATTGCTGCCACTTTAGGCGTGTGTGTGTGTGTGTGTGTGTGCGCGCGCAGATGATCAGCATCTGTGGTATAAATTATACTCAGAATTAATAAGGTTGTGATGTCATACATTTGTTCTTGTTTAATCACACTCATTAAAAATATATATTTGTCTGTGTCACATACAAGTTTGATGCCCTACTGTAGCAATGAAGTTAGTAGATCACTGAAGTTGGTAGCAGTAGTAAACGTAAGACAGAGTGGCCTTCGTTACATGCTAGGCAAGCCTCGCGTGGTACTTTAAACAGTCTGTGGGGCATGTTTCTGGCTGGAATTCAACAATACTTGTTCATTGTTACTGAAGGTTAGGTGGTGGTTACCTGAGCAATTATTTTTCTTAATTGGCAAGATTTACAGGCATGAAAGTTATGCGCGATGCTTGCCTAGGCCTCATGAATGTCACCAATAAGACACTCGAGACAGTGTCCCAACAACAAGTAAGAAGCCAAAGCTCAACTAAGCATCGTTTACAACTTACAGACATCCAGGTACCTCTCTTTGTTGGCAAAGTTTTCAGTCTAACTCTCATATTCATTACACAGATTATTGTCTTTTTTAAAATTTTGGCACAATTGGCAAAAAGAAAACGTTCTGGGAGGTGGGGGGGGGGGGGTGGTTTGAACCCCCTCCCCCCCCCCTTATCTATGCCCCTGACTTGGATTCAGACACAGATTTGGCCATTGCTTGCCATAACCAATTACGCTATCCAGGCACGCTTCCTTTCAGATGTAAATTCCCAACTTATAGCACATTATGTTGACCATTAGCTCTTCTTGCTCGCAGCCGGTACTGGATTTTCACAAGGTATTGAGCATTTTAATGTGTCACCATTGAAATTTTCATGTGCCTATTGGGGAAATTCATACATTGTCCAAAAGAACAGACACCATTTGTTGATAGTAACAGCCATAACTGTATGAATTCAAAATACTTAAACATTTCAACCATTTCAGGGCATTGAAATAAATCCAACAACAAAGTTTAAAATTTGTGCTAGACCGGGATTCAAACCTGGATTTCCTTCTTTGGGCCAGTGGTCGCTTGAAGTGCGTGAGGGGTGCCAGCACTGAAATAGCAATTGTTTACATCTATCATCCTTGCACACGCATGCTGAAAATTTCCCGTGATTTGTGTGCTTCCTTCAAGATATTGCATGTTGGGTGATCAGTGAGTGTTTATTTGCTGATGGTAATCAGACTAGAGGTTGTAAAGTCTAGAGTCAGTTAGGCAGTGACAAGGTGATGGGCATTGTTCATGTAAACGTACAGACAGTGACAAAAAGGGCGTAGGATGGTAAAGACATTGGACATAGTCAAAGTTGGTAGGGGCAATGTTTGGATCTTGTGCATACATGGTGAGTGGAATTTTCATAATTTTATCTGGCAGAAAACCTGTGAAGTGTGTTTACATTAATAAACTGTCTGTCCACATGAAAGACCTTTCCCATACTGTGGCCAAGACACAGCTATATCACGCAGTTGCTTCACATGCCACCCAAATGATGTGCTTCACTTCAGTGACAGCCTCACAGCATGTGCTATCTTTCCAGTAGCACCAGTTTTTTTTTTAATTGTGTGGATGGAGACTGTAATTGGAAAATTTTCTTTACTCTTGTAACTCTTTGGTGTCCTTTGCTAATCCATGTCCATCAGTTTTTTAACCCTTCCCTTCTTATGACACCAGCCACACACATCTTCTGTACCACCAGCACACACCTTCTGTCCCACCAGCACACTTGCATAGTCTTTTCCCCAACTCTACTTCTTTCTAGTTCCCTTTGCTCCTGATACTGCACCTAGCAGCTCACTGTTATGTTGCTAACATGTCATCACACTCTTCCACAAGCAACAGTGACCTCCTTCCACTGTCTCAGCCCTGTTGTCCTTCTCCTTCCTTTCTTCCATATCTTGTACTTGCCCCTATCACTCACCTCAGTAAAGATCATTACTTATGTCACACACACTCCAGACTGGGCACTTATGACCTCCTCAGCAGTTTTTCGCCCTAAAACCATCAACAAAATAAATAAATAAATAAATAAAAATACATCAGAGTCACAGTCAAGCCTTGGCTCCTCTAGACTACTGTGTGTGTGTGTGGGGGGGGGGGGTGTTAATGTATGATAAAGTATGTAGTCCGATAACTAATTATTGGTTGGTAGTTTGGCACAAGGGGACCAAACTGCTTAGGTCATCCACCCTCCAGTGGCAAAGGAAAGGACTGAGAATAGGAAAGGAGGGGAAGGGAAAGAAAATACAGTCCAGGGAGGAGAGGAGGACTGTATTTCCCCTGAGGGGAAATAAATATAACTAGCCATCTTATTTCATTGTGCCTGTCTGATATTCAGCACCTTCTCCATGTGATGAGTAACAATTTACACACTTCATTTCATTATAAAAAATATGCTTTAAAAATGTGTAATAAAGTATCAGTTGCATTTCTGTCTTCAATGAGACTGATGAGGAAGTACTAGTTATAGGAGCAGTCACCAGACAGATGATGTGATACACACTAGTTACAAGAAGAATTCATATTCTTTTAAATTTATGTATCTAATGGTTCAGAAATTTAGCAAAATTATTTGCTAATTTGGCTATAAGTAGATAATAATATGGTTTTCTGTTCTGCAGGACCTAATTGAGTAGTAAGACTTCAGGGTCATGGAACAAGTCAATACATGAAATTTAACACAAGAATTGTAATAGAAAAATTTTAAGTATTCCTATGTGCATGACAATCTTAAGACTAAGTGAAAAGAATCAATAATAATTAAAAAAAGGAATTAGCTTACTTGTTTAACTTTTCTAGAATTCTTTGTATATAATTGCAGCAGTGAACCATTCCACTAAAATGATTCACATTTTACAAAAGTGTTCAATTGATATTATTTTAAGATGCATAATTTAATTAATATTTCCTTTATATTTGATGAGATAGTTTATTTTGTGTATGTTTCAAATTTTATGTAGCCATTCCATTTTTAAAAAGTTATGACATTGACTCGCATGCAAATTGAATTAAATTTTAAGGACTTTCATTCACCCTTTTTCTGATATTGGTTAAATCACATAATCTGATGATACCCCAAAAGGGCAAAACACATTATAATTATTAAAAAGGATATTCAAAACTTTAACTACATTACTTCAATAATTTCACTAATTGTTCCAGGGTACTTCTATGCAAGATGGAAAATCAACACATATAAGGTAAGGACTTCCATTCTTATTTTAAAATGAATTCACCATGTTTTATTTACACAATTTTCTTTTTAAAATGCTCTCTTTTATCTTGATGTGGAGTGATGTGGTTACTACCAGAGTTTTAAAAAACTGTACTGGAGTAATTTGTCATCACTGCAGCCAACGCCTGGAATAAAAATATATTTTTAAAATTTGGCACTTGACTGTCCATTATATAGGCCAGAATTGGAATCTTACCTTCTAAAGTATAAAGCTGTGCAAAACAACACAGTCTTACTTATACATTACCCACAGGAAATGGATGAATCTAGTATTTCAATTTTTTCTTCTTGAATTAAATCTTATGGAAGCCTTTTATCACATATGGCTGCCATTGAGACCAAAACACCAAGACCGACGTTTGGAATTGCCCAGCAGCCATGGACAGAGAACAAATGAAGTCACATCACATTCAGTGAAAAGTTCTGTTTCTCCATAACCTTCAATAAGTATGTTTGGGTTTGAAAAAAATCAGAGATAGAGGGTACGCCCTGCCAATATTATGGAGAAACACACAGGCATAACCCATGGCTTTCATGGTGTGGGGAAGCCATAAGGTTTATGTTCAGGTCTCCTCTAGTTGTGTTTCATCAGACATTGATGGTACAATAATACATCACAGATATTCTGCATCTGCATGTTCAACTCTTAATGGCAAAACCCCGTGGAACAGTGTTTCAACACAATAATGTACAACTATATACAGCACGTGTATATACATAATATATACAGCATGTTGAGGTTCTCCCTTGGCCAATAAGATCCACATAACTCTCTATCATTGAGTATATGTTGAGTGACATTGGAAGGGGCCTCCACCTGCGGCACAGATGGACAGCTGGTATAACTTGGACAAACATGCATCAGGAGAAAACCAAAAGGCTTTTTGACACAATTTTGAGCCTCTTAATGGCGTGCATTGAGGGCAGAGGCGTACAGCCCCAGTGTTCCAACTGTATCTGGAAATGACGTTCCCTCTTTCATCCCACGTTAGAATCACTTCAATTAAGTAACAAGGTCTTCATTCACTTCCGACCACTCCTTCTGGGACATCACTATTTTGTCAGGCAGTGTATACTGTACAAAGTGATAGTCCTATACCACCAGTGGTGGCTCGTGACAATATATTTTGGGTGTTCGCAGATTTTTGTTGTTTTAGTCGTAATTAAATACAGTTAACAGCAAGAAGGAAATGTTGCAATGTATAAGCTTTTCTAATCTCCGTTTTATCAGTCATATGTTTTATTACCAAAGTGTTGTCACTCAGAAGTTCTCCTATCCTGAAGTAAGAAACTGCACAATTTCTTTTCATGAAGTATCCTGTCCACATGTATGACTTACGAAGGTATTATATGTCTGTGTTTAATATCTATGCATTCATGTTTAAGAAGATCCTGCCTGTAGAGAACACTCACACAGCTGAGTCAGTGGTGAAAATGAGACTCTTTATACGTAGTACTAGCACCACATTTTGCATGTGTGCAAAGTCTACCCTTAACCATAAGAAATGTCTTTGCGGCTCATTTCACTCACAGCAATCTAAGCTATACTAATAGCTTGCCACCTAATCACACTGTAGGTAATCGCAATATCTTTTAAAATAAAGAGTGAGTATTTTTGACAGGTGAGGAATTATAAATATTATTTAAGCTGTAATGTTAGGTTCTTGCCTCACCACACCCTCTGAAATCGTGATACATTCAAAAATAAATTAGGTAAATATTTGTGACAAGTAAGAATATGAATGTCACCACTGGTACCAGAATCTATTTCAGACAGACAACTAAGAGAAAAAAATATTAACGCATACCAGGATTCTAACCAGCGATCATTAAGTTTGAAACACCGTGCACCTTTAACGATCATGCCATACTCAAAATCGCTTCCTGCCAGTTTTCATTAGTTTAGAACTTGTAAGAGGTTTTACAGTCAATATGTCACTGATCAACATTTAATTGTAAAAGATCTTACTAAGGGTCATGAGGTTTTGATAATCTTCTGTTTATAAAAGCTGCAGCTATTTGTGAAGGAAGGCAATGGCTGAGCGTGAAATGAAGCATGCACATTGTTTACCAATTCCTTTGTATTGGACCCATAATGCAATAACACCCTGCCAGTTGCACATGCACCGACATGCCCTAAAAGGACCGCACCAAGAGATGCGCTCCTTACACTGATGCGAAATTTCACAATGTCTGGATGAGTTGCGATGTACCACTGTGCGGTAGATTTAAGTGCAGTTTATTTAAGATAACTGCATCTATATTACATTTGACATTGTTCAAATAAAAATAATAAATAAATGTACAAGGAGTCAAAAATTAGGGTGTTCACATATTCACATGTTCTTGTGCTTCAGCCGCCACTGTACATAACTCTGTTGGTGCATGCAAGAAGTAACTTTCACATCAGAAGACTTGCCTCCATTGAGAATGTCCTGCTGTGTTCTGTTCTCTATGAAATCTGTACTCAAATCACACAGTTGGTCTGATATTCCAAGCACTCATATTGTATTCATTAGGCAACAGTATAGAACTGTACTAAACATTTGAAAGTCATAGAACACAGCATCTACCTTGGAACTTGTATCTACTGCTTTCTGGATGTCATGGATGCATAGAGTGATCAGTGCTTCATCCAACTGTTGCTTCTGCAACCGATGTTGATTCCTACAGACCAGAGTTTCCGTCTTCAGAAATATTGTGATAGACAAGCATAAATGTATTTTGAAATTCTACAATAGACAGATGTTTGATATTATTGTTTAGAACATCTGTTCAATGAGCCCTCTTGAAAAGTGAACGACCTGTGCTTTTTGCCAATCACGAAGAATGCTTATAGTGGACTGCGGTGAGAAGGGAATCAAATATTTCTGTTTAAAATCAAATTTGCATTCCATCATCCCACCAGCTTTTCCTCTGTTGAGCAATTTCAGTTGCTTCTCTGCCTCCACTATTTATTTCAGTATCTGTCACGATGCCATTTTCTCATACATGCAATGGTTTAGAGGAAGACGTACAGTCTGATGTTTCTCTGTGAAACAGCTATGTAAAAAGATGTTCGGTATTTCAGCCTTTTGTGTGTCATTGCCTATTCCAATACCATTATGGCCACAGAGCATCTTGGCATATGCTATTGTTCCATTTACTGATTTAACATAAAACCAAAACCTCCTAGTAAGTACTGTCAAGTTGTTGCATAAAGTACTTTACCTTCAAGATTGTTGAATACATCATGCTAGCCCCCCTACACTAATTTGGGCATAATTTAGTTTATGAATATCTGTGAGGTTTTGGCTATGTTTAAATTCGTTGTGAAGCTCTCTTTGCTGCTGTAGCAGCTTTCAAACTCAGCCCTGAAACTATGTAGATGTTTGCCATCTCTCACATTTTACTCAACACATG
Source organism: Locusta migratoria (assembly GCA_026315105.1). Lineage (NCBI taxonomy): Eukaryota > Metazoa > Arthropoda > Insecta > Orthoptera > Acrididae > Locusta > Locusta migratoria. Next base: position 511,641,903 of record CM048755.1, read on the forward strand.
CTTGCTTACAGCACATTTTACAATGGAAAACTTGTCTTCATGTATTACACACTTAGGCACATTGTCTATCAGCCCCACATATTTCCAAAAATTGCAACACTGATACTATAGTAAATGTTCAAAGTACCCACCATTTACCTCTACACATGCTTCATGACAGCGAACCCAGTTTTGTTGCACTCGTTCACACACATGTACATTGGCCTTTATGGTATAGACAGCATCTAAAATCCTCTGTATCAATTAGTCCACATTATTTACTGGCTGCGCATAAACAATTTCCTTCATATGGTCCCCAAAAGTAAAAATCCAGTTGATTTAAATCAGGGCTACATGCTGGCCATTGATGTGGACCCAAACGCCCAATCCATTGTCCTGGAAATAGTTTATCCAAAAATCTGGGGTGGAGCACTATTGTGGGGGAACCACATGTTATGATTTATACCTAACGAAATGTCGTCTAACAACGTTGGTAGCAATGTCTTCTCTAGAAATGTTCAGTAATAGTTACCAGCCAAACATGCATGTAAAACATAAGGCCCATTAAAGTAGTCATTGAGCATACCCACCCACAGTTTTACGGAAAATTGTTGCTGAAAATCTATTGCCACTACATGGCAAGGATTGTGTACACTCCATGTGTGCATGTTATGGAAATTAGTTATTCTATCCTGAGCGCAACATGCTTCATCTGTGATGAGTATGTTGTTGACAAAATCATGCTGGGCGCTACGTATCAAAACCCACTCTGCGAATTCATGTTGTGGTGGGCAATCTTGTTCTTCAAGTTCTTCTACGCATTGAATGTGGTAAGGCTGCAAACGCTCCTCTTTCAAAGTGTAATGAACGACAGTATGCGATACACCCACTAGTTCGGCGATGCGGTCCACAATTATTTCCTCAGCTTCCAATGTACGATCGGCACATTGTGGGCCTCTGTCTTCTGCACGGGGCACTAAAGAGCCAGTATCTCTAGGTCTAAGGAAATTAAATATGTAGTCGTAAGTTGTATTCTGTCTTGATGCAACAAAAAAGGACAGCATATCAGAACAGAAGATATGTTTCTCATACAGATGAAAATTTAGGAGACTGATGACCTAGCTGTTTAGACCCCTAAAAAAAAAAAAAAAAAAAAAAAAAAAAAAAAAAAAAAAAAAAACCCTCACTACCAACAACAACAACAACAATGAAAATTTAAAAGTTACAGATAACTACTGTACTTCATTAAGAAGTAAATGCATAATAATCATGTACAAGTAGAGAATTACAATGACACAGATCTTTGGTGAACAGCAGCAAATGTCTCTCAGGAAGTCGTCGTCACACGAAGTGTTCTCCATAAATTCGTACAGCTCCTCTCACAACCCCTTTCGCCTCACCATGAATTAAATCAATATTGAATAGTTCAGCAATAGTAAATCTGCCTTCCATCCTAACAGTTAACAGAGTTGCAATAATGTCTGCACAGGTTATTCAGCTACTGTAGTCACTCGGCTTATTACAATGATGCAGCCATTCAGGCCATAGTTGCCTATGCATTTACGATTCACGCTCACAGTGTCAATATGCATAGAAGGCAATAACATGAATCTATTGCTTACAGACATACACTGTCAAGTGTCTACTTTTCAAAAATCATTATTGTGAGATGAACCTTTTTTTTTTTTTTTTTTTATTCTGGGACAGCCGTAGGAAATACACAAACATGTTACTATACTTTTTTGTCAAGCACACAGATGTACCACCTATATAATTTTGGTGGCTTATACCATTTGCACCCTGTATAATGCACAATTGAGTGCAGTACAGGTTATAGTGTGGGTGTCTGGCATGTGATTTCTGGGAACTAAATGAGGAGTTCTATGAATGGAGAATCACCAGTTATCATTCACACTGCAGTCTCTTCCACATGAAGTATTAGTTCTTGGCTTACCAGGTTGCTGGTGTTATTAAGACAGCATCATTGAGGAAGGTCAGGCAGGAGTCCATAAAATTATTGGAAATGTAATCCAGGTATCAGATGCATCACGTCCACTACAGTGAATTGTCACTCCAATTTACATTGTAGGTCTAAATTTAGCGTTAACATGACTCGGTCGTACTTTGCAATTGTGGAACCATTGGTAGCAAAATAGTGGCAGTCATCACAGTTGTGACGCGGCACACAGGCAGATGGATAAACTGAGACATCAGTGCCCATGCCTACCAAGAACTGTACCTTTGCATTGCGTTCTGTTACAAATAGCTGATGGATACTGTCCACAGAGCCAGTTGCAGTCATCACAGACTTCCTGTCAAGTTTTCCTTCTTGTATAGTGGACTGCACTTCCGCTCCTCTGAGTAAAATATTCGGGGATATAAGCATATTCTTTCCAATGAGGGTGGTGAGCAGCTGCCCTTCCCAGACAGAGGTAGTGATGACATTTGTAACTGGTATTCTGACAGTGTTTGTAAGGCAGCAACCTTCTTAGTGAGGTTGGCGATCTGTATCTATAATGCGAGAATGTCGTTATCTGATAGGCTCTGGATAAACTGTTGCAATGGCCATTGACGGGTACATTTCTGATATACGATCCATAGTTTGTGCAAGCACATGAAGATTACCAGCACACACTGTTCCTATCTTTATCGTATCAGGTGGCAATTGCGATAACCAAATGTTCTATAGGACACCTTCATTAATGGCGATGTTCACTGACATATGCAGGTGACACAGCTGTTGTGACAGAGTGAAATCCCTGAGCACTTCTGTGTGGAGCAGCTTCTCTAATGTCTTCATCTCAGATTGCCAAGAGTGGGCAATTAGTGTGTTTTTAAAAGATGTGTAGCAATCGGTGTTCGGTGATTATGCCAGAATGTCTTGAACTTCCATAGCTTTATCATCATTGAGCACTGCGACAACATAAACTATACTTCATATTACATGCTGTTAAGCCCGCTAGCACAAATTTACTCTCTGGCTGCACAAACTAAAGTACTGCATTCTGTTTCCAAAATGGTGGTAGTTTTACTGCAACCCAATTAATTACTGCACCTGTAGGCATATCTGCAGTTGGTAGTAGGTCTGACACCACTGAGTTACAGCAGCAAAAAAAGTGATTGTGTTGACGCAAATATACTTTTTTATGGGCCATGACATGCTAAGTGATGTTAGTGACCATATCGTGATGCCAGGGTCTCGAGTTGTTGTGAGTTTAGCCTCATATACAAAATGCCATGTAACTCGTACGACAGATTAGACAGCTTAACACACACAACAGAATCATTATAAAATCTAAGAACAAATACAAATAACAGATATTAATGCATGAAGTAAAACATTACAGATCAGTGGAGTAAAATCACTTAATACTGCATTTGACAGGTATTGGTCAAAGTCTGCTAAGGATTTGGAGAAAATTATTTTAAAAATTGTAAAAGGTTCTTTTGAAGAGCATTGTGGCAGAGAGAGGAAAGTAATATTATTTGATGCTATGGTCACAGCATTTCAGGAGGGGCTAAATGTGGTATGCAAAAGTGCAGCGCACAGTGAATTACCTGAATGTTGGACATGCCTGCAAGCATGATGCATAAAATCATATGAAACATTCTGGAGTCCTAGCCATATAATATTACCTATGTTCAGTTGGTACTTTCTGCTGACTGATCAGCAAGATGGACAAAACTCTGGAATTCCTTCCTCAAATATATGTGGACAGTGAACAGCCATGGGACATTCTGTGGGCAGACAAAGCGTATTTCAAACTGCAAAATGCAGAAATGTGCAAAATGCAAAATGTGCAGAATTTCAGAATATGGCTATCAGAAAGTCAACATACCGTCACTTCATCCAGTACCACTTCATTCTGACTTTGGTTTGACTTGATGGCATTGTTCATCGTAGGGCAATTTTTCTTTTTTATTCTTTTCCTTTCCCTAGCAGATGAGTCATTTAGGTTTTGTGTGTTGTCTGATGTAATAAAGTGTGTACATGGTTGGAAAGGTTTAATTTCATCATTAATACTAAATTTTCATCATAAAGGGTATAGTATTTGAGAACTTAAGTAGAGCCTGGAAAGACATGGAATTCTCAGGGTATGAGATATTTTGGAACTAACTGTCTTCTGGCTGTGGGGTTATCTGATAGATGATGTGTTCAGTATTCCAGTTGCGAATGTAGCTGAAATGAAGGAACACGTAGTGCAATGCACACTGAATTTACCCTGAAACACTTCAACATGTTGTGGAATATGCTGTATCTCTATTTCACCTTTTAGCACAAAACAGTGGACAGTGTGTCTATAGTCTGAATAAAATTACTTTTTAATTGACAGTTCGTGGGCTGGAGCTGCTTTCCTCCAATCAGAGCACTCTACATTACGCCCCAGCTGTTTGCCATCGCTAAACTGCCACAACAACCTGTCCGTTCACTTCCTTTTCCTTGTCTGGCTCTCTTTTTTGACTTGTTTTGTTCCTGATACATAGGTCTGCCATTTTCATACCACATTTACTCTCTTCATGATAACCATACAAAAAAAAAAAAAAACAAGCCATTGACAGTGGTGGTAACAAACTACGTACTCGATACACAGCACTAAGCATACGCTAGTGAATCCTTTCGTACATGGTGTGATTTAACATCACATATACAAATATTGTATCACAGATATCAGCTTAAATTGGATGAACTTCATATGATTTATGTAAAAACGAACTCTCCGAAGGCTTCAGTTCAGTGTTATTATTGGCGTGTATTGGCACTGAGCGGTATGTTACAATCTGATTGTGTAGCACAATGGAAGGTCGTAGGTTCGAATGCCATTGTGTGCTATTAATTTCTAAATCAAAATTACTTTGTTACTTTTATCAAACTAATTTGTTTAATTGATTTTTTAAGTTCTAATACTTTGTTACGTCTTCATAATAGTATTAACTTTTTTATTCTCTCTTATTTTTCATTCTTGATTCTTCTATTGGATTGGAATCAACTTTTGTCATCAGTAACCTGTAATTAAGTGGCAAGCTGGATTGCTGATTGGTTCGTAACAAAGCAGTTCATTTAAACATTAACCAGTGTTAGGATAATTTCAGGTCAGCAATGATAGCAGGAAATTACATTTTGTTTTTCACGCTGTATCTAGAACTTATCTTCAGGGTTTGCTCATAGAAAGAACTTTTAATTGCCTTGAACAAAGCTATCTTGATTTCAGTGCAGCTGGAAATAGTTGACTCCCGTTTTGTCGGATATATGTCACATGTGGTTAGGCTACAACATAGGATTAAATTGAGATCTACAAAATACATCTACTGTTACAGTTCAGTCACTGATCAGTAAAAATTAGCTGTTGAAAGAAATTTTTGCATTGTTGGTGTTTACCCTTGGCTGCCTCTTCCAACACTGCTCCACTTTACAAAGTATATTAACAGCATTTTTGAAGTGCCCCCGTGTTTGTGTGTTTGCTTACAGCCAAATATTACCCAGCTGTCTATTTGGCAGTACAGATGCGCAAATGTCAACTAGCAAGTAATTTTAATCAAACTATAGTGTGGCAGTCTCGCAATAATTGAAATCCAATGCCATTTTTCTTTTAATACACATTTTGGTGTCAGGACGATTGACGATTGTTGTCATTTTGCTATTAATGTCATTCTTAAGCTAAGGTCGAATAAATACTGCCATAATTATTCTTTTTACAAAATTTTCTCCTTGAAACACTAGAAAACCAATTTCACTGGTGCTTTTGTGTAGTTTTGGACCCCTGGGCAATTAAAAACTATCTTTCTTTTTCTGATCTCCTGTAGTACAATTTTGCTGAGGTGGATGGGCTTAACAAACAAACACTATCATAACTGTTGACTGCTAAACTTATGCAGTACTACACATATAAGAGTACAGATGGTGTAAGGTGCAACTTGAACCATTGTTGTATTGCAATGATTTGTCATTTGTAACTGACACCATTTACATTTAGATGCACACAGTGAGGATAACTGATGATGTTAAAAAGAAATTGAATAAATTTATAATATTTAACAATCACAGTTTGCTTTATTAACTGAATATTCCTACATACAATATGTCAAATTTCTGGAGATAAAAAGTCATCCCATAGGCCAAAAATACCATTACACGAGGATGACAAATAGCTTCTTAAACTAAATTAAAACAATATGCCTACTTGTTAAACACATATTATGGCAAAATATTGATATTTCTTCCGCTTCATTCAGTCCTGCCTGGATTCCTGCAAGGGGCCAATCTCTTTGCGTCCACTCTGAAATTTTCTGTAGCCTATCAAGGCATGTACAATTATGATCTGTGTCTTCTTCTTAACATTCACATAAATGCATATGCCTTGATATGACATACACATTTTGTCTGTGGGTCCAAACAAGAGTCCAATCCCTTGTGGGACTGCAGGTGGGGCTATGACAAAGTGAGAGAATGTATGGCCAAGACTGCAATAGTAGGTTGAGAATTTGGGTTGAAACAATGAAGAGTACTGTTTGTGATAAGTGGAGAATCTGATTCTGAGTCGCAGTCAGCACTAATTTTCAATCTTGCAACTGAATTTCATTTAACATCCTGTAACAACCAATAAGCCTCAAATGTTCTATTTTATTAATATTAATGGTTGTTCACATTGATCAATGGTAAACGATTTCTTTGATAACAGTTATTTAATTATATGTTGTTAGAGAACTTTAAACAAAAATTAAAATGTTGGTGATTATCCGCAGATTTTCCAGTCTGAATCAAAGGCCAATGGTTTAGCATTAGTGCATCTTCCATGACCACAGTATAAGTTGGTAGACTAATCTGAAAGACTAAAACTGCTTCTGCCTTGTATATTGTCTTTTGTTTCTTCTTAGGCTTAAGCACTGCAATATCTATATTTTCATTTCATTGTGTTTTTCAGGAAAAGAAAAGATAAAGCTCAGGCTGACAGCTGTATTGAAGCACCACCAGAAATCTACAGACATCATATTCCTGGATGTGCAAGTGAAAATCACCAAATAATTTCTTCAAAGAGCCTTGAAAATACCACTGAAAATTTCAGCCAAGAGAAGAATCTTTCTTTAAAGAACTATGAAGAAATTAATGGACACACTGCTTGCAATTACAAGTGCAGTTCATGCTCAGATATTTTCTCATCCAAATACAGTCTTACCAAACATGTATTTACCCATATTGGTTTGGATGCTCCTGTCCATATTTGTAAATATTGTGGGGAGGTTTTCAATGCAGCTTTGGAACTCCAAAAACACAATAAGTCAAGCTGTTATGGAATTGTGCATAAAGAACTTTCTCATTTCAGTCACCAGAGTAGTAAGTGTAAAGATGGTGTGAAAAATTTTGAGGCAAAAAATGAAAGTATCGATTGTGAATTCACTTGCAGTTCTTGTGAACAAGTCTTCATATCAAAATATTCTCTCATTAAACATGTATTTAATCACATTGATGGTGTGCAGCCACCTTCACATATTTGTAAATTATGTGGCAAGATTCTAAGTGCATCTTTTAGCTTGAGAAGACACTATAAATATGGCTGTAGGAAGTCATACCGTAATGAATCATGCCATACTGGTAATGAATTGCAAGAAGCTATACAGATTGATAACAAGATCGTGAATGGGGATGACATGGAGAAGCAAGAAGCAGCACAAGTTAAATTTGCTCTCAACACCACCAATCAAGACTTCAAATCAAAGGATGTCCATGATCATATAGGTGACAAAGAAACTCATTCATATAAATGCAGTGTGTGTGGTGGACATTTTCTTACAGCGTCAAGGCTGAGAAAGCATTTTTTGAAAATTTGTAACAGAATAGAACATTCCATACAAAGTAATGAAGTGCAGGGGATACCTGAAGAAAAGGTGGTGCTTGATGGTTCAGCTAAGCATAATAAAATTGTAAGAAAAGCTACTAACTGTGAATTGAAATGTAGTACTTGTCAAAAGGTTTTCAATACAGAATTTCACTTGGAAATGCACAAGTCTAAAAAGATAAAGTGCACGGCTCCAGAACAGAAAGACCGTGTTGTTGACCTTTTTGACAAAGTAAGGTATTTGCCTGAAATTAATGACCCATCACAACACCAGTCAGATATACTTGTTAAATCTGTACCATCATCAAATTTGAAAATTAGCAATATACATGTTACATACAGAACGTCAGTTAAAACTGGGCGCAAAGAGAAAGTGTTTCTGTGTGATTTCTGTGATAAGCCCTTTAGAAAAGCCAGCAATCTCTTAACGCACAGGCATACCCACACCGGAGAAAAGTACTGTATCTGCAGTATCTGTGGTAAATCATTTAGTATGATGGGTAATTTGAAGCGACATTTGATGTCACACTCGGGGGATTATCCATATAGTTGTAATATTTGTAAGAGACAGTTTAAGCAGAAAGAACATTTGAAGAGACATAGACGTATCCATACTGGAGAAACACCACATAAGTGCCACATTTGTGGAAAGTGTTTCAGACAATCTGGCTCATTGCAAAAACATAAAGTTGTACATACAGGTGATAGGCCATACCAGTGTGAAGTCTGTGGTAGGACTTTTGCTCTTCTTGGCAATTTGAATCAACATTCACGAACGCACAGTGCTGAAAGGACGTATAAATGTGACATTTGCCTTAAATCTTTCAGCAGATCTACCACACTAAAGAAACATTCATGCATTTCCCCAGGTGAAGGACGACGGTTTAAATGTAACTTCTGTTGCAAGTACTTCCGAAGCCGCAGCCTTCTAAAACAACATCTTGCTACCCATTTAGGAATACGACCTTATAAGTGTAATATTTGTAGCAAAACGTTTATTGGATCAGGTAATTTGAAGGTTCATATGTATATACATACAGGAGAAAAACCTTACATATGTGAAGTGTGTGGGAAAACCTTTAACCAGTGTGGTAGTATGAGGCGACATTTAAGGGTGCATAAAAGAACATAATCTATGAAACTTCAAGTACTTGTCTTCTGTGCATTTCCCATAAGATACAGTTATATATATTAATGTATATTTGGTGTTAGGTAATTTCAAGTAGTACAGAAATTATATAATGGTGTACATACTGGTACCAGGAAGAAAGTTATTCATGTAAAAGTGCATGATGCATGTTTTTTGGAAAGTATTATGACACAGCACAAAATAATTTTACAGCAAGAGCAGGATTACTGGCTTTCATTTATAGATGGCTGTATCATTCAGAAATGCTAATTATGTGTAATGTTATTAGAAGCTATCAATGAAAAATGTACTACTCCATTATTTCTGAATACTATTATTATGTTTAAACTTTACTGGCTGTATTATTGTATTTATAGATTTGGATGAACTTTGTGTGAATGTATTTGATTTATTTCCATTATTCAAGTAATTTTATCTACAGATCAGTCACCACATATTTATATTTTGTAACATATTTTTTCAATACATTGGAATAATAATAGACAATAGTATACATTATGTAATTTCTTAAATGAACTTAATTATGGTTTTAAATCAAAGTGTTTGTGAAACGTATGAAAATAAATGTTATTTGTTCATCAACCATTCTTATTTTGCATGCAACTAGTGGAATAACTGCCATTACACCCTATTCCTTGTATGTTAATTGTTAGTTGGATTTCACAGTAGTAGTGATTAATGCACATTAATAGTTTTGTTTGCAAGCAGAAAACTGAATGTTGTAGATTAGATTAGATTAATATTTGTTCCATAGATCATATATACAACATTTCATAATGATGGGAACATGTCAGTTCACTTGACAATCAATATTTTAAGGATTTTTTGTTACATTTTTGTTGTTTATTTTTTATTCCTTTTAAGTTTTATCTAAATTGTAGAAGGAGTTGCCATTAAGATATTTCTTCAGTTTCTTTCTAAATACTAGTTGGTTATGTGTCAGACTTTTGATGCTACTTGGTAAGTGACCGAAGACTTTTGTGGCAGCATAATTCACTCCTTTATGTGCCAAAGTTAGATTTAATCTTGAATAGTGAATATCACCCTTTCTCCTAGTGTTGTAACTGTGCACACTGCTATTACTTTTGAATTGGGTTGGATTGTTAATAACAAATTTCATGAGTGAATATATATATATATATATATATATATATATATATATATATATATATATAGTGAAGCTACAGTGAAGGTCCCTAAATAAATGTATACCAGATGATTTTCGGTGGGCTCCAGCAATTATTCTGATTACACACTTCTGTGCAATGAATACATTTTTACTCCATGTTGAATTGCGCCAGAATATGATCCCATATGATAACAGTGAATGAAAACAGGCATAGTAAGCTAATTTACTGAGATTTATATCACCAAAATTTGCAATGACCCAGATAGCATACGTAACTGAACTCAAACGTTTCAAGATATGTTCAATATGTTTCTTCCAATTCAATCTCTCATCAATGCAAACACCTAAAAATTTTGAATATTCTACCTCAGTTACAGATTTATGTTCAAAGTCTAAATTTATTAATTGTGCCATGCCATTTACTGTATCAAACTGTATATACTGGGTTTTATCCAAGTTTAATGACAGTCCATTTGTTGAGAATCATTTAATTACTTTCTGAAAGATATAATTTTCAATTTCATCAGTTAATTCCTGTTTGTCAGGTGTGATAGCTATAATTGTATCACCAGAAAAAAGAACTAGCTTAGTATCTTCGTGAATGTAGAATTCCAAGTCATTAATATACATTAAGAACAGCAAAGAACCCAGGACTGAACCTTGTGGGACCCCATTTTTGATAACTCCCCAGTTAGAGGAATTAATTGTTTCATCTGCATCATGTGAACTGCTTATTTCAACTTTCTGCACTCTTCCAGTTAAGTATGATTTAAACCATTTGTGCTATGTCCCTCTCATACCACAATACTTATGCTTATCTAGAAGAATCCCATGTTTTACACAATCAAAGGCCTTTGAGAAATCACAAAAAATCCCAACTGGTGATTTCCAGTTTTTCAAAGATGTTGTAATTATGCAAGGTTTCAAATTGATATAATGATGGTATTAGAATGTTAACCTCTCGTTTCTGTATCCATTGTTTATAAAAGCAGAACAATTCAATATTGTTATGGAATGTGTGTCACAATCACCATATATCCATTCTGATATTACCACACAGCAATTTATTATATCTCCATTGCAAGACTAGATACCACCTGTTTCGGAGTTAAACTAGTTTTCCATTTATAAATATGTCCACAAAACCTAGAAATAATGTAAGGAAAAATGTACTATTTCACAAATTCTGGTGCACTATGCTAGTGACTGCTAAATGCAGTATTTTTAAACATTGATTAATATAGGTTTTATTCATGTAAACGAGTCATATTTGTTCAAGATCATCATTTATCATGTAGTAGGATGTACAGTCTTAGACAAAAAAAATTGATCACCAGCCGGCCGACGCAGAGGCCAAGTCCGAGTCGGTCGCGCAGTGTGGACAATAAATTCGACCACCACTCAGAATTCTAAGTCCAGTGATATGCATAATGGCGGCACTATCAGGAAGAACTGTTATCTCCTTCACGAGAGTCCTCTGTACTGTATGAGTGGGTGGTTCATGGTAAAAGTTGTGTTTACAAGCGAATAAAGAAACAATCAAAAGATCGAATCCCACAACCTTCAATTTTTTTTTAAACTGCATCTCGGCTGTCTTTGTTGTCATTGTAGAAGAACCTCAAATGTAACAGTGAAAACTCTCAGAAATAATTACACAGAAGAGCTCGTGGCTGTTATATCTTTAATTCAAGTTCTAGTACTAATATTCCAGTTATGTATTTAATTTTGATGATTGATATATGAACATAACCTAAACATCGTAAAGTATAATCGGAAAAAAGGATCATAGGGATGACTATTACTACATTTTTCTTCAACATCATCAGGTTTCTCATTCAGGATTCCTACTTATGATTGTTACTAGTGAGGACTTATGATGCCCTCATGCTGACATCTAAAGAAGAAATTAATGTCTGAGTCCTAAAAGATTTTTATACTGAGTAGAAAGTGAAACCACAATGCCAGGTTCCCCTCCCCATTTTTTGCAAACAACTGAGACACCATTCAGTTATACTGTAAGGACAAAGGACCTAAAATATTACATCATGTGTTAGTACTACACCAAAATCATTCCTGCTGATTTTACAAACAAAATATCCAATAGTATGCTTTGGAAGTCACCCATTTCTAACCTACTCTTTCAAATGTTTACCTTTTCTGCCCTACTGGAATAAACTTCGACAGAAATTATTTCCAGACGAAAATACACGTGAAACATTGATTGGTGTATTAATTATCTTGGAATCAGTTCGACTCTACTGGGACAGATTTGGTAAACTACTAGAACATTGTCAGACTCCCATAATCTGAGAAAAAACAGCAAGTAACCACAAGACAATTCTAGTTGCTTTCAATGTGGATTTGTGCAACTCCTGTCCCAAAAACAGCTAAAAAAATTCTACTACCGTGCAACGGGAACCATAGACCAAAGCCAGCTCTCTGTGGCAGGCGACTACTTTACCTCAGAGCTAGCAAGGAGTGGGGCACACCTGCCATTTCGTACTGCCACATACATCGCTAAAACATATAACTCGCAGTGTAAGAGACAGATTAGCTGCAATTTCGCTGTGTAAACAGTTTCTGGACCCAAATGCATAAACTGATAGTATTCAGTCGCCTCTCAAGTGAGAAACCAGTCAGATTATTCAATGGAAATTACAGGAAACATCAAGTGAATTTATGAGCATAGTTCTGTGCAATCCTGGAAGTAACACCTCGGTACCAGCGTTGACAGACTTACACTGTGATGTTGCTAAGCTTCAGTCATACTATTAACAGGAAGAATAAGAGCCAAGGTGATTGCAAAGCCGGCTCAACAGAGACTTAGCTTGTGTTTTGCATGCCTGCTGAGAGGGTCCGAACATTTGAAGTGTATGTCAATGAGCCCTGCTCGCAATTACGAAAGTAGCTTCAGTGTGTTGAGCATAGTCACTAATAAAAATATGTATGTGCACCGACCACTAACATATTAATAAGTGTTTCTATTATTTGCATATTCTGTCTTAAGCACAATAACAACAAAAGTCATTCACCGGTGCTGTTTCACATTCCTTCGAGCATTTCCATTGACTATAGTGAAAACATTAGATGTAAGCAACAGTTTTCTTTATAATTGTAGACTTAGAAAATATCTTCTTTGATATGCTGTCAGAGCACAAACAAACAAAGAGATGCAAACAAACGAAGAGAAATCAATGCAGCATTGTTTTCAAGATGTGAACATCTCTGAGAAGGCTTCGTTGCATGGAGTTCAAAATAAGAAGAGCTTCTGTAGTCCGGATGTAGAATTAGGGACATTATTGTACAGATTAATTTTTTTCAATCCAAACTCTCAACCAGTCTACAAATATTGCAAAAATGTATCACTTGTTGTTTAGAGTACCATTATATCCACTAACAAAAACAAGCAGTGGATATACTGAAAACCTTTTGGTTATGCAAAATATTGAGGGCAGAAAGAACCCAAAATAACTATGGGTTAACGAAGCAGAGCATAGTGCTGACATTATATGAAGCAGTTGCACAGTGTTTTTTTTATTTTATTTTTTACACCAGCCGTTTTCATGTGAATACAAGCTCTGTGCTCCCATAATATTCATATCAGAACCATCGGGCTATAATATGACGACACAGTTGATCAGATGCTTATAGAAATTGCAGTGACTATTTTTATGTTGCCAATGGATAACTGAAAATTGTCACTATGTCTGTGAAAGAACTGCTCAACAGTTGGTGAACAGTATCAACACCCCTGCATGTAACACAAACCCATCAGTTGACAATTATATGCAGCTATATTTCTATGACTTGATCTTCTTTACAGGACAGACTTAGAAAATATCTTTCTCCATATCACTGTCAGTGACACAATCTCAAAACAAAGGCAAACAAATGAAGAGAAATCAATGCAGCATTGTTTACAAGATGTGAACATCTCTGGAAATGCTTCGTAACATGTAGTTCAAAATAATAAGATCTTCTGTTATCTGAATGTAGAATTATGGACAGTAACGTATAAGTAAATTTATCCATCATAGTCTCCCAAGTTGTATTTTACTTCTTTTTTTCAGTTTGTTTCCAATTTCTTATTTTTTCTTCTTTCAATGGCTTCTAAGTTTACTACATTCTTTATTGTGGTTGGTTCATATTATTTGATGTTGTTTCTTTCTAATCATTTATTTACTTCTTTACTCGTGCTATTGTTGATTTATTCTTCCAGAAGTATACGAATAATTGTTTCTTTAGCCTTCTATCATTCATTTAATACGTATGTCCAACAAAAGTTAACCCTTGCTTAACCACTGTGACTGATATTTTTTTTTTTTCGATATTACTATAGGTCTTATTACTATGGATTTTCCAAATGTCTGTACTTTCTGTTGGACCCATTTTCTTTCTTATAATCCCTCTATTATTTTTATTGTGTCATACACACATCTGATTAGGTGTATATTTGCAACACTAAAACTAATATTTAATATTCACTATAGTATTGGCATCACATAAGCATAATGCATAATAATTTATGCAATGCTGACACTATTTATAGTTCTCAAAGTACCTTTTGAGGTCGTTGCCTGTAACAACATCGATGGGCTTTATGTGTACACTATTGTTGCAAACATAATATCAAACTGTTCAGTTTTTTATACTTCCTAAGGAGACCAGTATACCTGTAAATCAATTCCTTTGCTAGCGGCTTTCCCAAAGAAATTGATATTATTTTTGTGCATCTCCTATAGCATTAACATGAGCGTTGTTCTGAGATACAGGGAGTGGTGCTGTGGCTATTGTTTGTGGTTATCATGCGGACGTGTACAGATCATTGTTATAATATGCCATGGAAAATTATTCAAAAAGTGCTTTTTTCATAGTAGTTGCATTAATAAACAAACTTTCTTGAAACATGAATTATATTTCTCGTAGGTAGTTTCAATTTCACGTGTGTGGATGTGTTCGCTTGAGTCCAGACTGATAAGGCACTTTTCCATCAAATCTTTGTAGAGAGAAGAAACATAGGCTCTTGCAGTGTAAAAATTATCCTGCGAACATGTACTCCACTCTAATAAATCTGTGATATTTATTTTTGCATGCAGGTTAAAGGTTTAACTAAAAGTGTATAAAGCAGGCTACTTGCATAAGACTAATAGAGAAATTATTTTGGGGGAAGTTTCTATAAAAATACAGAATTCTGTTCTGCATCTGTTTAATGTGCCTGCTTTCACACTATTGATCAGATAGCATGGTTACCATCAAAACTGATCACAGTAATAATAATTTTTGGAATTTAAATAAACTATGTTTTTGGGTACCACTTGCATATTCCATGAAATGTGGACAGTATTCTAAGAATTGGTGTTTCAGTTACCTGTGCAACAAATACCATTCCTAATTCTTTTCTGGTACAGCAAACTATTACGCCTAAGAAAATCCTGCAATCCATTCGGTAAGAAACAGACTACACATTTGAAGAAACTCTGCTGTAATGATAGTGCTTTATTAATGTAATCATTGTGTATAAAATGACTATTTTTGAATAATCTTACATGACATACACTATGTAATGATGTGTGTTGTTGTGGTTGTAGTCTTCAGTCCGAAGGCTGGTTTGATGCAGTTCTCCAACTCCACGCTACCCTATCTTGCGCAAAACTCTTCGGCTCTGAGTAAGAAAGACAGCCCTCATCCCTTTGAATCCGCTGGCTGTATCCATCTTGTGGTCTATCCCTGCAATTTTTACCCCACACCCTCCCCTCCAATACTAAATTGATGATTCGTTGGTGTCTTAGAATGTACCCTACCAATCGATCCTGTCCTTTACATAAGATATGCCAGAAATTTCTTTTCTCTATAGTTCTGTTCAGTACGTCCTCATTACTCACATGATCCACCCATCTACTCTTTAGCATTCTACTGTTGCATGAAATTTCGAAAGCTATCCTCTTCTTGTTTGAACAGCTTTATCGTCCACCCTTCACTGCCGTACAAGGCCACACTTTGGACAAATGCCTTCAGAAAAGACTCCATATCCCTTAACTTACTAATTTCTTTTCTTCAGAAATACTTTTCTCCCCATAGCATTCTACATCTTATGTCTTCACCACTCCGGGCCTCAGAAGTTATTCTACAAATTACAAAACTCAGCGAAGTGAGGTAGTGCAGTAGTTAGCACACTCGACCGGCATTCGGGAGGATGGTGGTTCAAATCCAGCTCCGGCCATCCTGATTTAGGTTTTCCATTATTTTCCTAAATCACTCCAGGCGAAAGTCAGGAAACTTCCTTTCGAAGGGCATGCCCGATTTATTTCCCCATCCTTATCCGAAATAGGAATTTATGAGCTGAGTAGTCTTAGTGCCTCCAAACCAGAACCCAAAGCCTCCAACGCCCTCCTCCCCCCCTCCCCCCACACACACAACCATCTAAACTCATCTACCATTTTTAATGTACCGTTTCTTAATCTATTACCTTCTGCATATCTTTCCTTCTTAGACTACATTCAGTTTTTGTTGTTGCTCTTGTAATGTATAATTTATACCCTCTTTTCAAGACACTGTCCATTCCATACAATTGCTCTTCCAGGTCCATTGCAGTCTCTGACAGAATTAATACGTCATTGGTAAATCACAAGGTCTTTATTTTTTGACCCTGAACTTGAATCCTTTTTCCAAATTTTCCTTTCTCTCCTTCACTGCTTGCTCAGTGAACAGATTGAACAGCATTGGGGAAAAATCTACAGGCCTGACTTAGTCCCTTGCCAACTACTGTGTCCCTTTCATGCCCTCCAGCTCTCACAAAAGCTGACTGGTGTTTGCACAAATTGTTCCGTTCTTGCTGTACGATGATATCAGTAGCTTGTTATCAAAGGTGGACATCTGTCGTTCGTAAATAACAGAGATAAATACTTTTTTTATTACAAAGCGTGGAGTTAATGCATTTGCATGCTAGTTTGATCATTTAGCTGCAAATGATTACCAAAGCAGCATGTAAATACACGTTTTGTAATAAACATGGCGTTTATCTCAAGTATTTGCAAACGACAGATAAGAAGCTGACAGGTTGAGTAAACAGGTTTACTGCCGGATGTTTGTGTCACTCTGACACAATATTTCGGCCGTGTAACTCGCTGCCTTCTTCAGGTGCTACCTGAGACTGATTTCTTGGAGGATCGTGTCCAGTATTTATGCCCAGAAGGAGCTGGGCGCTTTGTTTGCGGTCGCTTCCCTTGTGCTCTGTCGGACGTCCGCGCCCGGCTCGGCTGCCATCTGTGTCTGTGGGGGCTCTCTCTCAGGCCTGTCCTGCCTTGGGCGCTCCGTTCGCGGTCTGCACCCACCTTGCGCTGCTCCTGATGATGTGACACTTCCCTGGTGTTCCAACGGCCGTCCGCGCCCGGCTCGTTCATCATCTGTAGTTGTGGCAGGCGCCTGGGGCCCATCCTGCATCAGGCACTCCGTTCGCAGTCAGTGCCCGTCCTGCGCTGCTTGCGAGATGTCGACAGTTTCCTGGTGCTCCGACCGATGTCCGCGCCCGGCTCGTCCACCATCTGTGGTCGTGGCAGCTGTCTGAGGCTCGTCCTGCATCAGGCGTTCCGCTCGTGGTACACGTCCGTCTGGCGCTGTTCCTGCAGTGTCTTTGCTTTTTGAGGGGTTTCTAGGCTCCTTTCGTTCGGCTCTTATAAGTTCCAGAGCCGGACCACGCCGACCTGAGCTGGTAACAGCTGTCTCGGTTTATTAGATTGTCTATGACCTTGATCTAGATGGCTTCCTTTATGACACTATCCCACAGTCTAGGTGTCTGTGTCACAATTTTGGTGTTGCTGTAGTCCATTGAGTGACCGAACTCCAGACATTGCTCCGCTATAGCTGATTTAGTCACCTGTCTAAGTCTGGTGTGCCTCTGATGTTCTTTGCACCCTACGTCTACTGTCCTGGTAGTCTAGCCGATGTATGACATGCCACACTGGCATGGTGTGTTGTAAATGTCTGATTTGCGTAGCCCCAGGTCATCCTTCACACTCCCCAGCATTGCCCAAATCATGGAGGGTGGGCATAATATTCTCTTTGTCATATTTCAACAGAATTCTGCTGATCTTTGCAGAGATAGGTTCGGCATAGGCGGGTATGCCACCTTTTTTGCCTCTTCTTCTGTACCCTGTGGCTTGCTGGTTGCACGAAGTGCCCTCTGGATGTCTGTGGAGGAGTAACCATTTCTGCTGAACACCAGTTGTAGATGTTCCATCTCAGTATCCAGACTTTCCGGATCCGACAGAGCTCGAGCTCTGTGCACTATTGTTCTCGAGACTCCATTCTTCTGTGCCGGGTGGTGGCAGCTGCTTTCTTGAAGATATAAGTCAGTGTGGGTGGGCTTGCGATACACACTGTGCCCTAGAGTGTCAAATGCCTTCCTCTTGACCAGGACATTCAGGAATGGGAGCTGTCCATTCTTCTCTAACTCCATTGTGAATTTTATACACGGGTGGTGCGAGTTTAGATGTTCCAGAAAGTCATCTAGCTTTTCTCTGCCATGGGGTCAGATGACAAATGTGTCATCGACATACCTAAAAAAGCACTTAGGCTGCTAAGTGGCTGATGCAAGTGCCTCCTCTTCGAACCTTTCCATGAAAAGGTTGGCTACCACAGGTAACAAAGGGCTGCCCATCGGCACTCCCTCTGTTTGCTCATAAAATTGACCCCCATAAAGAAAATATGTTAAGGTCAGTACATGCTTGAGCAAGTCAAGCAGGGCACCATCGAACTTCTCTCCAATGAGATCGAGTGAATCAGTGAGTGGCACTTGTGTGAAGAGCAACACCACATCGAAACTGACCATGATGTCAGAGTCCATGCTACGCAGCTGCCTTATCCGTTGTAGGAAGTCCTCTGAGTTCTGAATGTGGTGTGCACATTTAACCATATATGGTGATAGTATCTTCTTTAGGGATTGTGCAGTGGGGTATGTCACTGCACCAATGTTGCTAACAATAGGTCGAAGAGGGAACCCCTCCTTGTGGACCTTGGGAAGTCCATAGAGTCTGGGTGGTACCGGTGCTTTGGCATGAAGCTCCTAGATGACCTCAAGGCGGAACCGGCCTGAGAGAGCCCCTACGGACACAGATGGCAGCCGAGCCGGGGGCGGACGTCCAACAGAGCACCAGGAACCGACGACAGCTTACTAGCAGCGCCAGGTAGGCGCGGACCGCAAACAAAGCGCCCAGCTCCTTCTGGGCATAAATACTGGACACGATCCTCCAAGAAATCAGTCTCCGGTAGCACCTGAAGAAGGTAGCGAGTTACACGGCCGAAATATTGTGCCAGAGCGACACAAACATGCAGCAGTAAACCTGTTTACTCAACATGCCAAGTGTTCGCCAGGAAAGCCTCAAGAGATAAATAAGAAGCTACTCATATATTTATGCAGATTCTGACCTGTACTGTCGGCATGATAACTTCGAACTATGGCAGCTGCACTTCTATTAGTTGCTTAATAGAGTCGCAGTGGAGTATCAGAGCGGTCTAAAGCGTCACGCTGCGGAGCGCGCGGTTGCTCGCCGTAGTGGTTCGAGTCCTCCCTGGGGCATGGGTGTGTGTGTTTGTCCTTAGGTTAGTTTACCTAGGTTTAAGTAGTTTGTAAGCTACAGACTGATGACCACGCAGGTTGGTCCGATAGATTTACAAACATTTGAACATTTGATTTGAGCTTAATACAGAGATCACGTTAGTGGTATAGATAGTATGCAACATACTTCACTTAGAAGCCTGGCATTCAGTAGAGGCTCCTCCCGGTTGGGTAACTGGTCCGATGGTCTTTTATCAGCTCTAGTGCCAGTAATGCTCAATCTGACATGATGGACACGGAAATGTTTAACTGACAAAGGCGTGTTAGAGCTATTTGAACCCTACTATTGAGACGCCATAAACAAAACATTGTGTGTAAATTGTAAATACGTTCTTCAAATATAAATACATAAAATTATACCTATTTATTTACAGGGCCACAGCCCCATCCATCAAAGCTGTGCTGTTCAAAAATGGTTTCCCAACCAAGATCGCATATAACTGATTCGAGTTCGTTCCACGGTCACCGGACCTTAATCCTATTTAGAATATGTGGGCGGAAGTAAAGAGATCGTTGCCACTTGGATCAAGAAACGCAAGCCAATGGTGGAAAATAAATCACTATGAAACATTATCAAGGCAGTTAGTGGAGTCAGTTCCAAGACGCCTTAGAGAAATATTACAAAATTATGGTGGATGGGTAGGCTATTAGGAACAGTCCCTTCTCAAAAAGTCAAGCTGTGTGTGTGTGTGTGTGTGTGTGTGTGTGTGTGTGTGTGTGTGTGTGCGTGCGTGCGTGTATGTAAGAGCCAAGCAACAATAAAAATACATGAAATATCAATGTGGAATGTTTTAATGACTAATAAAGCTACAAAATTCCAGATTACCCAAACAATTTCCTGTAAATTACATAAATTGAAATAATGGAGAATGTATTACGTATGTAGAATAGTTGGCAAAGGAAGTGCGTTCCGAGTGTCGAAACTCGCAACAATTGCATCTGTAAACAGCGCCCTACTCCATCACATGCCAACACACAAACAGGAAGACGTCATCTTGCCTCTGAACGCAGTGTGCTGACACTATCTGCACAGGTTTCTCGTAACCAAAATCAGACTCAATTCCGATGACTCTTCTTACCTCTCACAGGAAGACAACCTAGGTGAGACCAAAATTCGTGCAACACACACAAAAACAAATGAGGAGCATTCCTGCACTCGATAGTGGTACAAAAGTAATAACCTTTTATGAGAAGCATATAATAAATTTCCTTCTCTCGTATCACAGCCGTTGTGTCAGTGTGATAAAATCAACATGCAGGGTTGTGAAGTCTGATATGATGCCTTTCCGTAATAGTAGTCCATACCGTAAACATCACACTCTCCAGGACTTTCCTTCCTTTCCTGCATAAATATTGTCACGTTGAAATGGAAGCAGCCTTGACTTTGAAGGCAGGATTCTCTACTGAACACTGCACTTATACTGAAAGAAGGTTTATTGCAAACTGAAACACGCAGCACTGACTGCCTCTCGGGCAGAGTGCTCTGCTATTTATACACAGACAGAATGTATCGCTTCAATAACTTTTCTGATAGTCCAACTTTCCATACAGGGGTAAAAATCCATACCAGATCTCCTGGGCTGTACACAACAGGTCGGTGCTTGTCGTTATACCACTGACGGTCCTTCTTCTGGGCGTCCAGTGTCCGTATGCGAGCTAAATGTCTTGCTTCTTCGACCCTGGTGATGAGCTGTTTCACATACTCATTCTGAGAGTAGTCCGGTTGGAACGGGAACGGCATATCTATTGTCGACTCAGCTTCACGGACATGGAGCAGGAAAAACGGCGTGAAGCCTGTAGTGTCTTATCTTGCGGTATTATAAGCAAATGTCACGACTGGCAGTATAGTATCCCAATCCTTCTGCTCAACATCGACAGCATATCTGCTATCGTATTGTTAAAACGTTCAGTAAGATCATTTGTCTGAGGATGGTATGCAGTTGTCATTCTGTGGACAATGTCGCACCGTGACTTTACCTCTGATACTAGTTTTGCCTGGAATACTTTTCCACAATCAGATATTATCACACGTGGTGCTCCATGCTTCAAAACAATGTCTTTTACAAGGAATTTTCGATCTCTGGAGCTTCTGCAGTTGGCACAGGTTCGGCGACAGCGTAGCGTTTGAGGTAGTCAGTGCAGACTATTATCCGTCGGTTACCGGTTGTCGACTTCGGGAACCTCCCTAAAAGATTGATCCCAACTCGGTGAAATGGAGCTGCTGCAGGCGGAATCGGTACTAGATGCCCTGGAGGTAATTGCGGCACATGCTTCCGTCGCTGGCACTCTTTACAGTGACTCACATAGTGCTTGACAGATCGGTAGAGACCTTTCCAGTAATACCTGCGTCTGATTGGGTCTAGGGTCTTCACGAATCCCAGATGACCGGATATTGGAGCGTTGTGGAAATACTTGAGAAAAGCTGGCTGGAGATGAGCTAGAACGACCAGTAGCCTTTGGGGCCCAATGGATCGTAGTTGCTCTTATACAATGTCCCGTTTATAAGTTGGAACTCTCCATTGGTCGGTTCTCCTTTCTCCAAGGCCTCCATGGTTTTTATTATTGCTGGATCTTCCCTCTGTTCAGCTGTAATGTCAGTAAATTCAATGATGGCTGAAATTTCATTCATGCTGTTGTGTTCCACTAATGGATTCCTCGAAAGGCAGTCGATATCCTTGTGTTTGCGCCAGTTCTTGAATACCATTGTGACATCATACTCTTGGAGTCTTAGTGCCCATCTTGCTAGACGACCTGATGGATCCTTCAAGCTAGTCAGCCAATACAAAGAATGGTGGTCTGTCACGACGATGAATGGTTTGCCGGATAAATACGGCCAGAAATTGTTGATAGCCCAGATAACTGCGAGATATTCTTTCTCAGTTGTAGAGTAGTTTATCTCGGACTTTGAGAGTACTGTTGATGCATAGGCTATCACCTTGTACAAGCTCTGCACCAATCCCATAACCACTGGCGTCTGTGTGAAGTTCAGTTTCCGCATTCTCCTCGTACAAGGCTAGCACTGGTGCGGAAGTTAAAGCCTCCTTAAGTGCCCGGAAAGCTCATTCTTTTGTCTCATCCCAGTAAAACTTGGCGTCACCCTGCAGAATTTCTTGTAATGGACGTGCCTTGTTACAAAATCCTTTTATGAAACGTCGGTAGTATGAACACAGCCCGAGAAAGCTTCTCACATTATGAATGTGCTGAGGAGTTGAAAATTCTTACTTTATCTGGATCAGTACGGACACCATCTCCATTCACTAGGTGCCCCAGAATTTTTATCTCTTTGGCGACGAAGAGGCACTACTTTGGATTAAGGTGGAGTCCTGCATCGTGAACACACTTCAACACAGTTCACATGCGACTCAGATGTTCTTCAAATGTTTTCGAGAAAACGACAATGTCATCTAAATAACAAAGACACATCATCAACTTAAGGTGTCGAAGCAAGTCCATCATGCGTTTGAATGTGGCCGGAGCATTACATAATCCAAATGGCATTACTTTGCATTCATAGAGGCCATCAGGTGTAATAAAAGCCGTCTTCCCTCTCAGCTTCATCAGCCTCGATTTGCCAGTAACCTGTCTGCATGTCCATAGTTGAGAAGTATGTAGCTCCTTTCAAGCAGTCTAAGGTGTCGTCAATGCACGGCAGTGGGTAGACATCTTTCTTTGTGATTCTGTTCAACCGTCGAAAGTCGACACAGAATCGCCACGTACCATCCTTCTTCTTTATGAGGACCAGAGACAACCAAGGACTCTCCAAAGGTTGAATAATGTCATCGTGCAACATCTTCTCCACTTCCTTCGAATTATCCATCTTTCAGCTGGCGACACTCTATACGAACGCTGGCTAATTGGTGGATGATCCCCAGTATTGACTTTTCTCCTGCTGGGGTGTGAAAGCACCCGAAAATTGGCGTAGTGTAACACACACTGGCGTTGTTTCTTCGTCAGTCCGGGCCCTATTGGCAGTTCCACGGTTGTTTCCTCCAGCATGTTGTCTGTACTAACAGCAGAGCATGGGTCTTGGTTGATGATGTTGAGCTCACCATCCTGGACTGGTTCAGCTGCCCCGATACACATTCCTTTGGGGATAAGTTGTGACTGCTCGTGACAATTAGTGACACAGATCTCTCCTCGACCTCCGGTAATGCTTATGATAGCCGCTGGTATGTAAATTTCTTTTGCGAGCCTGATAAACGTTTTAGTATCATCTGTCATCTGTGTTTCTGACTGCAACTCTTCTCCTCGTCAACCGCGGGATCGTCAAATTGCCAACGGCGAATAACTTCCCAGAAAATTCTATATTACGTGTACCCGTCAGGACGACTTCCTCAATTTGCAGCTCAGATCTTCCACAGTCAACGATAGCTTGGGATGTCTGAAGGAAGTCCCATCCGAGGATAACATTGTGACAACATTCTGTTAAAACGATAAATTCAAACGGATGGGTCCTGTTGTTGATGGTTATTCTTGCGACACAAGTTCCTGCTGACTGGACGTACTTTCCATTCGTGATCTTCAGCACAGTTGCCACCGTATCACAGTACATTGTCTTCATTAGAAACAAGCTCCTGAATCAACCAGTGCCTGGAGAGGTTGGCCGTCGATGAGATTTCCCCACATCTTAGCGACTCTCGTCCATGGAGGATTTTCATCTGCAGCGGCCTCACCTCCGTAGATGGTCGCCTCGCTTAGTTTTCCTGGGCGCAGCTGCTAGGGGAGTGGCTGGTACCTCTGTACTGCGCGGTGAACGGCTGCGGCGCGTCAAGGAGCGACCTCGTCTAGGGTACGGCGATGGGCTTCTACCCATAGGTTGACTGAACTCCTCAGCAGGTGACTGCCTGGGATAGAACTGCTCTGATGGCTGACGTCTTGCGGCAAAATAATCGCCGAATACTCGCCTTCTCTCTCTGCAGTTGTGTAAGACATGTCCAGGGCTCCCACAGTGGAAACAAATTGCGTGTTGTCTTCTGTCCTCCAAACGGCTGTTCTTTTGCGGGGCGTCATTGTTGCCGGAGGAGTTGGTTGTGGCCGCGTCGGCCGCTTTATAGGCTGCCGTTTGGCGGCTGCAGCGTACGTCATAGCAGGACGATGCCATTCTTCACGTCGGATGCGATTGACGGGACAGACAGGAGCTAATGTCTGAAATACCTCTTCCTCAGCGGCGTCGGCTCCCTCATGACTTACAGGGCTTACATCCATGCAGTGGCGTAGCTATCATAGGGCTGGGCGGGGCAGTGCTCCGGGGCCCCCGAGCTTAAGGGGCCCTCTCGGCCTTCGTGAGCTGCCTCCGGAAAAAGTTACAATAGACCGTCGAATTTCTTATCTTTACTCTCCCACCCTAAGTCTCTCTCCCTCCCCTCCCACCAAATTCCCAATATCAACCGCATTGGGCCACCGAATGGCGGAGCAAAGCTTCCTAATGGGACCTTCACACGACGCCATTCGGTGGCGCAGCTGACCACCCAAGCCGCCAGTCGCTGTGTAGAACACTTCTGTCGGGATAGCAGCAGAAGTAGCGGCAGCATCAAAGCTGCTCACAGCAACAGCTGAGACTTCCAAGTGTTGCGGCGTGCCGCTCGGCGCAGTGTGAAGGATCGCGCGCCTCCAAATACTGTATAAACTTCTTATTGGTAAATAGAAGTGTACAGTACGATTATCTGTATAAACCGGTTTTTCGAACATTCATGTCTCCCAATAACTTTGGATAATAGACGTTCTACTCTATATAATATTTTAGTTGAATGAAGGATTTTCGACTTTACCCTTGACCAACAAACCTCAAAGGCAGGAAGTGAAATTCAAAATTATTCCCACCTCAGGATATAACCATAGCAAGGTCTATTGCTTGTCTGCCAAGACGTGTACTGTGTCACTATTAGCGTGTTGGCGGTTGAAGTCGGAGTTGCGAAATAACAGTCAATGGCGCTGAATTACTAGTAGTGCGTATGACAATAAACTGTGTCACCACATTTGAATATGACGTATCTATAGTGTATTAGTACAGAACGGTATTGTTATACCAACTCCTGTTTGTGTAGTGAATACCCCCAAGGGAGTGCTTCTTAATCATAAATCCCAATTAAGTGGTCTAACGAATTGCACTCTGAAATTCGTGCAAGAAGAAGAGAAAATATGGATAGTGGATAGGCGCGTCATCAGTGGAGCTTCTGCCTGCTACTTCATTCGCCTACTATAGAGCAAATTTCAAAACTATCTCATGGGGTCGTTTTATCTGTGTGTCCTAACCAAGTCGAACTCTATTCCTTTACAAAATTTTAACAAATCCACCCATTAACTTTTGCTTGAAAGGATAACAAACAAACTTACACAGTTATATTAGAGCGTACAATTAAATATTATCTCGTCCATCGCACGTGATACTTTGCTTAGTAGTATTTAGATTTGCCTTATTAGGTATTCTAGTGGTTGGTAAGAAACTAATGACGAAATAGTTTTGTATCTGTATAGTTTCAGTTTAAAGAGGGCCCCAATGTCATTTTTGCCTCGGGGCCCTCGGTGATACAGCTACGCCACTGCATCCATGGCCATAATCTGAGGTTCATTCGGTATGATAGTCCCGGCTGCCATAAACTGTTGTAATTCTTCTCTCACAATTTAGCGTATGAATGAAGCAAAGTCATGCCGGTCTTCCACAACGGCCATAGGGACTACATTGGGGAGTCGAACATTCTTCTTTCGTCCTACCCTCCTTTGCTGCATCTCTATTCCTTGCGCCACGCCGGCAGTCGGTTAACGTGGGGTCTCGCGGCAATATTCCTGACAACCCTTTATTTATGGAATTGCCGACATCGAATTTTCCTTGTGACTGAACGTTGTGTTACTTTACTTACTATGGGACTAGCTGTACCCGTCCACACGTAAATGGAAAAGGGGAACCATACATTTCTTATAGATGTAATTTCCTACTGCCTGGTGGATGGGAATTGGATATACGCCCTACATTCTCTGCTCCCCTTATCTCTGTCCCCTCTCTCTGCACCTCTCCTCGTTCCCCTCTCTTTGTCCATAACCTCCTCCCGCCTCTCTCTGTCCATATCCTCCTTCCCGACTCCTTGTCCATCTTCTCCTCCCCATCTCTTCCCCTCTCTCTTTGACAATCCGATCCTTCTCCTCCCTCTTTCTGTGCATCTGCATCTCCTCCCTCTCCCTCTTCATCTCATCATTTCGCTCTCCCTGTTCGTCTTCTCCTAACTTCTATCTCCTCTTAGAAGTCTTTCTAACCTAGAGCCATGTTAGTATTATGTTCAAAATCGTATATTTCCGAAAGTTATTGACCTAAAGCTTTGAAATATTGACACAACACTCTAATAAAATATGTGCATATTTTCATATACCAAATTCTTCAATGTGTGCCATATATGATTTTATATAAACTTTATAATTGGAAAAAGGTTTACATGAAAAATCGCAAAAGCAATGCAATTATAGGTTGTATATAATATATTCAAGAAATGTGTACCTAAAAACCTTCCTGGGCTAGAATGCAACGTTGTTTCAGAATTTCAAAGCAACGGGTCAAGAACTTTCGGAGATTAACGGCTATACGCCTAAAATTTTTATATATAGTCATGGGGACATAAGGAGGGAAGTACACCCGCCCCCTCCTTTCATCGGTGAATAATGCTGCGCAAGTGTTCATTCAACACTGACTCACAGTTGCCACAACCCTTTACAGAATAAAGCAATTGTCAGATCTTTCAGAGACAGAAGATGGACTGTAATAAAATTGACGTCGCTTTCCAAGCCATATTCATCCAAAAATTGAATATTACTTAAATCAGTCGAGTGATCCAGCAGTTACACTTGGATAATTCCTATGCGATTAATTTGATCGCTGAAAATGTTCGTTAGTGTGGAACTGCCGGGAATTTATTTAGAACAAACTCAAGAATCGAGGCATACTGAAACAAAAATTCTAATCTGTAAGGCGCTTTTCACGTTTCGCGGCAAAGCATCAGCCGCAATTATATTGTAACCATCGCAAATGTTGGACAGTAGAATCTGTATATCAGAACAGTAGGGATGCTTAGAGAGCGACACGGCGTCACGCTGTCTATAGGCTTTACAACGTAGTAGTGCTGGTGGGCTTTATCTAGCGCTGACATCGTTAAGTATTGGTGGCGTCTTCCCTTCTTATGACCAACAGACCATCAAGAACAAGAAGAGAATGGAATCAAGAACCCTTAACATCTGAAAGAAAACACTCGTTTTGTCTGCTTCTGTCCAATATACTAAGGAGAGACAAAGTTAAATCGTATGGTAAATAATGAATTCTGCAAATAATTGCTTAGGCAAATTACCGTCGGCTACGCAACTGAAATGACAGCCATTACACAAGTTTATATGTTACAATTAACCAATCAGTTTGCTGCAGTGTTTCCACTGTTGCCAAATGTGTGGCCCATTAGTTATTTAAATAAATACACTTCCCACTCCGAGGCACAAGTATTTGACATATTTTGGCCTCTTCACAAACAATGCCTGATGAATGAATACCGCTGAAGTGCCATTACGTTTATTTACTGAAAAACAGTTAAATATAATTCGTGCGTAATAAGCAATAATCATAGGAAATTTACGTTTTGGTCTACAAGGAGCTCATCTGAAGAGTAAATTGCAATGGCTCTCGTAATTTACGTCATGTAAAACTTCCTATTTTTGGTAATTCGTTGTTTTGCCATGGATGCAGATGTCACACGAAAACGAAGGAAGTAACACTGTTCGCTACCCCTATAGGCCGTGATTTCAATCATAACGAGACATTGCTTTACGCTAGCAGAAGGCCCGCTGGGCATCGATTTCTGTTCACTCACTAGCACCGCTTTCCATCTGAGACTACAACAACCACCCTAGATCGGAAAGTGAACAAAACCGATGTTAAGACAATTCCTTTAAATAACGGATCAGTACGCATCAACGCCTGATAATGAGCAAAACGTGCTTGAAATGTGTTGAAACGCCTGATGAGCAAAACGTGCTTGAAATGTTTTGTAGTATGTCAGGGTGTGCTGAGCTGCCGGCGATGGCTGACGTGTGTGGATGAGTTATGCCTGAGTGATTGTGTGTTTGAATGTTTCTCTTTCTGAAGAAGGCTGCGATCGCAAATGTAAATTGTGTGAATGTGAGTCTCTTTTATTTGTGTCTGCCTGCGGCTCAGTGTTCGTTTTTACGGTGGGTTGTTTCCTATCATCTGCTATTATTGTTACACTATGTTAAATTCAAGATAAAATAAATAGTAATGCGGCCGAACAGCCCCGCCTTGGATGTCCTGGACGATAATGCCGTATCATCACTTCATTTCAATTATTCTAACAGCCGCTTTCTAACTTAGCCTGTACTAAAGAAATGAGAGAATCTTCACAGACTGGCCAGTATATCACCACCTGTATACTGCTGCAACTGTAGCCATACAGTCAAATCCCACTACAAAAGTGCGTTTAAACCGAAAGTTTTTACTATTCCTGTATTTTAAATGGGTACGACTGAAACGTCAACTACAAGAATCCTACGAAACACCTGAGTTTGTAATTGTCAGATGATTTATAGAATTCATTGCCAGTTACTACTATAATATTGTTTATCTGTCAGAAACGAATTTATGTCAGTCATTGAACTGCATTTTGATTGGTGGAGCTGTAAGAATGGAGGGGTTTATGTCTACATGACGTTAGCGGCGGAAAAATACCAACCGGAAGTGCTTGTAATTTCGCGGTCAGAAGTATAGTATCTGTGTCTTCAAGATCTTTGAGTAGGCTACGCAATGCAAAGTGACAGCTCAGAATGAAAACAAAGCAGACGATCATGCTATTTTGTGTTAACCCTTGGGTAGTGTTTACTTCAGTCTGTTCATTACTCGTGAAATAGCTTGGTGTTTCTTTAGGTATTACGTAATTTTCTTTCCTGTCCGAGTGAAAAATAACTGTTTCACAGACAGTACGTATCTTTCAGTAACTATTCAACTACTTAGTTTTTAAAATAAATATTCATTAATAATGTTCTTTATATCGTGTACCCAGCCATAATCTATGTTGTAGATAGGCCCTGCTGGCTTCTGTCTAGGAGTTTCAGCCAAAGTTTGTTTGATTATACAACTTACGTTTCGCTACCACCAATTTAGATTCAGATTGGCTAGCACTGTCGAAATTTTATACTTCATTGCTCTTGGAGGGTGAAACTTGGGCAATGTCAGCAGCTCATAATGGGGCGAAATGTCTAACCAACCTCAAACTTCGACAGAAAATCTCGAGACAGATGCCAACGGACAATATGTCAACAAACTGCCATAAAAGCTTAAAATGTACAATAGATAAGAACTTGGGAAACGCTTTTAAACATCTGTGTTTCTCAGTATCTTGAAGGTCCAGTAGCTGCGACTGTTATTTAAATATATATAATTGCCGATACTAATAGATTGTTTAGATTGTATTTACCTTGTACCCACAATAAAACATTTTAATGCACACTGTGTCATTAGCCCCTGTTCTGCAAATGAATAAGACGCTGCTTATAAAATATTTGTATTTTCACATTACTCAGACAAACCTGTGTTAGGGTATCAACGTTTTCTATATTAATGACCCCACCAATGAATAATGTCAACTGTCAAGTCTGAAATATAGAAATATTTATCCTTCTCAGTGTACTTTGTTAAGTGATATTACCCATCCGAAAATATTATTACGGTACATTTACAGTTATTTGTTATTAGGACAGTATTCCCCTAAACACACACGCGGAAATCGTCACATATTCGGAAATTACTATCCAAATAACTGTTTCGCCCTTTGTTTTATAATCAGTTGGATTACTTATACCTACACTTGAAAAGCTCCGTTGTTAATTTGTTACAAACTACTATTTATTTATAAGGTAAGCGTTTTCGTGATTACTCTTAAAGGCATCATAATTGCATTCTTCATGTTTAAAGGTCACAATTTCTGAATAAGCTCAGTTTAAAATGGCGCCTGTCACATCGTGCCAAAGATTCTATCCTTGCTGTGTATAGTCTCTGGTCCAAAACGGAAGTGGTTTTTCCGCCGCTAACGTATTCTGTTTATGTCTTCAGAATAAAAGTACAATAACCTCTCAAAAAAAATCTGACAACGAAAAGCAAATAGGGCAGGTATGAAATTGCATCCAGTGTCATATTTTATTAAACATCACCGGTTGCAATTGTCATTGACCAGGAAAGGAGTGGGTGTGATTTATAGTGTGGTGGACTGCAAAAATCATTTTTCACTTCCAAAAAGAGGTGATAGACCACTGTAAAGCAGAAAATAGAAAAACGGAAAACACAGACGCTGCCAGAAAGACACGGTCATATTGCATTTCACTGCGATTAACTTGCATATTATTTCTCTGGTTATGTGTGTGGTTCCAGAATGTGTATGGTTATTCGCCAACTGCTGAGAAACTCTTTCACGGGCAGAAAATAAGTCCTACAATCCGACCAGTAACGTATGGATAGTCTTTACAAGATCTGTCTGCCTCTCTGTGCCGTCATACTAAATGCCTATAATTCTCATTTGAATATTGTGACAGGGTGGAGACATCGTTAATAATTGGTACCATCAGGGAGTCCGGTAACTACACCGTGCACCGACTCAGAAGCACTCTATTGAAAATGAGCTCAATGCTCAGCTCGTTGAACGTATTGCAACCCTGTTTTGAGCGCAGTGCAAATTTGAGAGATCTTGGGCGCCGATGGGACCGCTGAGTTACTTCCGGGATGACACAGAAACATGATACCAAATTCACTTAATATTTACCTGTCTGTTTGGTTCAGTAATCTCAGTTAATTTCTTTAAAGGTGTGGCATCAGCGCATTACTTTATAATTCAAGTGCAAGGAAATTGGCGATTAGCTGTAGCCACCAATGGAACAAGCAGGAAGTGAGACGTAGCAGTGCGTCAGTAGCCCTAGATGACGTGTCTGCTTCTTAAGCGAGGGCTGCTTAGGGTCATGGTTCCAGTCCCTCTGTAGATCAGAATTGTAACCCTCTTTTGGTGGAGCTGCAGGCAGTTGCAATGGACGCACCACTGACGAACAGCGCACAGTATTCTTTTGGATCACCAGATGTAAAGCATCGCGTTCACAATGCCATTGCCTTTCGTTTGGGCTCAGCCATTTAAGTAGATAACATAAGGGCTACAGAATAAGTAACTAATAACAGCATTATAGTTATACTTAATGAGTGAACTAATGAAGTTTAGGCAAAAACGCAATAATTTGGATTTTGTCGCTTTGAAACTGAGTGTGCAATACTCCTGCCCCCAACTTTTGAATCCTATCTGACCAGTGAAAACTTGGCACGATGGTCAACTCATCATAGTTCATGACTTACGTTAGTTATAGAGTCTTCCTTTATGTGTAAAATCATGAATACCGGAAAGATATTTCTTGAAACGGGAAATCTCTTTTGCGAGGTGATTTGCACAAAAGCACTCGCACCATACATAACTTTCGAGCTGCAGTATCTCCACTGCTACCATATCTGTATGAGACCCAATGAAAACATGTTTTGAAAAACTTGAAGCATACTGAATATTATTTGGATAAATAGCCAAGGCGATTCTTCCAGCTCGCTCAGCCAGAGGAGTGGCCCCATCTGTAATTTTTCCCCCCTTATGGCAGGGAAACTGAGATCAATCTTACCAGTCAACATAGAACAAAAACTATCCAGCGACAGCAAAGAATAGATCTACGAGGGAAAAGAAAGCAGGGTTCCAGTTCCCCTCTGGCACAAATTTTCAATATTACCGCTGTCTATCTGAATTCTCTATCCTGCAACTACCGAGAAGTATAAAGAATTCGATTAATAAAAGGATGTCGTAAAGCCCCTTTAATCGACGGAGTTCCAGGACCTGTAATACTAATGAAATATTCGCATGTTTTATCCCTTCTCTAGTGCAAGTGATATGGACCAAAACAAAAGTAGAGCCTAAGTAATGCTTTTCTGAGAAACCCAAGAATTTTTATTGCAGTGGTTTGTAGGTCAAGAAAGTATTTTTCATGTTCTTCCGATGGAGCTTGTAAACTTCCATTAACTTTCATTTCATTTTTATTTATTGGCATATAGACGCTTTTTATTCGCTTAGTGTCACCATTTTTTGGTTGTGGAGCTGAAATGGACACCTCAGATATTCATCTCTCTAAATATTAGTATTTACGTTTATTTGTCTTCAGAACAATGGCAGAATACTGCCAGGAAAACTGACATCAACAAACTCATTAATGTAAGTATAAAACTGTATTTTGTGTCAAAATTTATTAGACATCTACAGTGGGTGTAGCGGTGAGAACAGGTAGTGAATGATGAAGTGATATACTTTTGCTTGTTGAACACTTGAGGTAAGTTATAACACTGTTGTGAAAGAAAATAAGTCGTTCGTAAGAAGATCAAGTCATAGAAATATAGCTCTATATAATTGTCAACTGATGGGTTTGTAATACGTGCAGGGGTGTCGATACTGTTCACCAACTGTTGAGAAATTCTTTCACAGACAAAACTTAATCTGCGATATATTCTGAGAAAGTGACAATTTGCAATTATCCATTCAATTATCCATTGGCAACATAAAAATAGTCACTGCAATTTCTATAACTATCTGATCAACTGTGTCATCATATTATGGCCCGATGGTTCTGATATGAATATTATGGGAGCACAGAGCTTTTATTCATTTGAAAACAGCTGGTGTAAAAAATAAAAAAAAAAATAAAAAATAACACTGTGCAACTGCTGCATATAATGTCAGCACTATGCTCTGCTTCGTTAACCCATAGTTATTTTGGGTTCTTTCTGCCCTCAATCTTGTGCATAACCAAAAGGTTTTCAGTATATCCGCTGCTCGTTTTTGTTAGCGGATATAATGGTGCTATAAACAACAAGTGATACATTTTTGCAATATTTGTAGACTGGTTGAGAGTTTGGACTGAAAAAAATTAATCTATACATTAATGCCCATAATTCTACGTCCGTATAACAGAAGCTCTTTTTATTTTGAACTCCATGCAACGAAGCCTTCCCAGAGATATTCACATCTTGAAAACAACGCTCCATTGATTTCTCTTCATTTGTTTGCAACTCTTCGTTTGTTTGTGCCACTGACAGCGATATCAAGGAAGATATTTTCTAAGTCTATAATTATAAAGAAAACTGTTGCTTATATCTAATGTTTTCACTATAGCCAATGGAAATGCTCGAAGAAATGTGAAACAGCACCGGTGAATGACTTTTGTTGTTATTGCGCCTTAGACGGAATACGCAAATAATAGAGACACTTATTAATAGGTTAGCGGTCGGTGCATCTGTATGTTTTTATTAGTGACTACGCTCAACTCACTGAAGCTAGTTATGGAAATGCGAGCAACGCTCATTGACATACACTTAAGGTGTTCGGACCCCCAGCAGGCGCGCGAGGCGTTAGCTAAGTCTGGCGAGTTCGCTTGGCTGTCACCTCGGCTCTTTTTCTTCCTGTTGATAGTATGACTGAAGCTTGGCAACATCGCAGTGTAAGTCTGTCAATGCTGGTGCCGAGGTCTTATTTCCGGGATTGCACAGAACTATGCTGATAAATTCACTTGATGTTTCCTGTAATTTCCATTGAAGAATCTGACTGGTTTCTCACTCGAGAGGCGACAGAAGACTATCAGTTTATGCATTTGGGTCCAGAAACTGTTTACACAGTGAAATTACAGCTATTCTGTCTTTTACGTTGCGAGTTACATGTTTTAGCGATGTATGTGGCAGTACGAAAGGGCTGGCGTACTCAGCTCCTTGCTAGGTCTGAGGTGAAGTAGTCGCCTGCTATAGAGAGCTGGCTTTGGTCTATGGTTCCCGTCGCAAAGGAGTAGAATTTTTGTAGCTGTTTTTGTGACAGGAGTTGCACGAATCCACATAAAAAAATCTCTTGGTTACTTGCTATATTCTCTGAGATTATGGCCAAGTCTGACGACTTTCAGGTAGTTTACCGACTCTGTCCCTGTAGAAACGAACTTATTACAAGCTAGTGACGCCACCAATCGATGTTAGATGTGTATTTTAGTACGGAAATAATTTTTTTTTCGAAAGTTATTCGAGTAGGGCAGGAAAGATAAACATTTGTGGACATATGATCGAAAGAGTAAGTGAGAAATGGGTGACTTCCAAAGAAAACTACTGGTTATTTTGACATATTCAAAATCGGGTATCTGCCAGTTGTTTGCGTCATTCTGTCACAATATTTCGATAGTGTACCTCACTATCTTCATCAGGTGCTACCTGAGACTGATCTAACCGAGGATCTGGTGCAGTATTTATGTCTGTCTGGTGTTGGCTGCTCCATCGGCGGTCCGCGCCCACGAGACTGCTCCCTGGGCCGTCCGCACCCACCCGGCTACTCCCTCGCCAGTCCGCGCCCGTTGGGCCGCTCCTGCTGCGGTCCGCGTCCGCTAGACTGCTCCCTGGGCCGTCCCCGGACTGCAGCAGGAGTGCCTTTACGTTGCTGATGTAGTACGGTGTTTTTCTTTTTTTTTTAGGGGCTTGGAAGGTATGCTTCTTCAGAACTGTTACTGGCACAACTGACGTCGTCCGAGTCACAGTTCGTTGTTGCGGACGCTGATCGTTTTTTTGTTCGTTCTTGTTCGATGCATTGTTGGCTCAGCTTTTTTATTACAGAGAGCGTTGAGCCCTCTGACCGGGCGCGCTGAGCCACGGCGCCCGGCAGTAGTCCTGATACAGCTCTAGCTGTGTCACCTCCTTAGCTGAAGCTCGACATCGGTAATTAGTGTTCTCTTTATAAAAATCTGCTCAATGCTAATGAGAAGCCAGAGAAAAATTGCAGCCGACCTTCAAGAAAATTTTTGTACCAGTGCGAAGGGGAGATGGAGATGAATTCCGTGTAAAGTGCACGATCTCAATGCGTGTCTCCTTCCATACAAATTGAGACGCATAAATTCTTCCTTCCTTTCGCCATTTTGCATACCTGCAAGGACTATCTAAGCTCGCCTCCCGTCAGATACAAATTCCCAGCTTCACCCTGCCCACAGTACTCAAACTCGTAGTTATGAAACTAATTCCCGTAAGAGTAAGGGCTTCAAACTTGCCCAGCCCTCCCCAGAACGATAGGATATTGCCCGCCACCGGCATATTATATATATACATGTGGCGTCTGTTCCGAAAGAACAGACGTCACTTCTGATCCTGCAGTTGTTATTCTGTAACATTCACAGAATATATGACATCAACTGCGAGTACTGTGGGCAGAATGAAGCTGGGAATTTGTATCTGACAGGAGGCGAGCTTAGGTAGTCCTTGGAGGTGCGGTGATCACAGTGTCCCCAGTGGTGTAGGGGTCAGCGCAACTGCTTTGAAAGCAGGGGACCCGGGTTCGAATCCCGGCTGGGTACACATTTTCAGCTTTGCCCAATCGCAGTTGATGTCATATATTCTGTGAATGTTAAAGAATAACAACTGCAGGATCAGAAGTGACGTCTGTTTTTTCGGAACAAACGCCACATGTATATATATATATAATATGCCGGTGACGGGTGCGAGAGTGAAGGTCGGGGTTGAGAGTTTAAAATAGGGAAAAGATTAATTTTTAAAACTCACAACCACCAACTTCGAACCAAATTCCTAAACATGCATAAACACTGGAACTGTGATTGCTGCTGTTTGACTCCTTTTCTAGGGGATGATATCACACGTTCGTAGCTTTCCTTCCCTGCATATGATTAACAAAAAATTCATAATAAAGTCAAATTCATTGAGAAAAGGGTGTACTAACTACAATTTTTGAAAACACGTGAAATTTCACTTTATGTTGTTTATTTCACAATATTAGAACCCTGTGGCTGATACGTCTGTACGTCGACAAATTTATCAAATAAAGTTATAGCTCGTGAGCCCCCAGACAAGTTTGGTGGGCAAGTTTTGGGTGGGCAAGTTTGAAGCCCTTACTCTTACGGGAATTAGTTTCATAACTATGAGTTTGAGTACTGTGGGCAGGGTGAAGCTGGGAATTTGTATGTGACGGGAGGCGAGCTTAGGTAGTCCTTGCAGGTGCGGTGATCACTGTGTCCCACTGGTGTAGGGGTCAGCGCAACTGCCTAGAAAGCAGGGGACCCGGGTTCGAATCCCAGCTGGGTACACATTTTCAGCTTTGTCCAATCGCAGTTGATGTCATATATTCTGTGAATATAAAATTTTTACTTAACAGCCACTCCGCTTATGCAGGACATAGATCACATGTGCGAGACTGGAGCCCAATATATTAGTATGTGTATTCCAGCTAAGACTTTGATCAATATGAAGTCCTAGTAGTTTTACCGCCCTATTTTCCTGTTTAGGGGCATTTAGATTAAATACAATGTTTTCTGTTTTGCTACTGTTAATGTGCAATGCATTGGCCTGCAACCAGCACTCTTTTTTAACAGGTAAAGAATCAGATTTTTTATCTAACCTTACACACACTAACTGTTGCCTTTCACTTAGGCGTGACCACAGTGGGTGGAGGGCATTCTCCTCTATGCTATAGTACTGCAGATTTCTTATTATGATGGTGTGGGGAACTGTATATATAACTGTAAATATAGCTGTATAACTGTATATTTCTGTTGTTCCTGTGCCCGACACATAACTTCCAGTCTTTGTTTTTTTCCAAAAAGCTATTAGCATCATCATCCATCGAATACATATCATTTCTGATGACTACTCACATCATAGAGTGGTGATGAGTAGGTTAAAATGAAAAGTGAGAACAAAAATTTTGTAACCCCCTTGTGGCACATTTCTTTTTGCTGGACATACATTAAAGCCACATTTTTCTATACATCACCTGTTGCAGATGTTCAGTGGTCTCAAAGATCTTGTACCTCGCCTGCCATTACCACATTTCAAAATTATGTTATGCCGACGGGTTCTTGGGTTTTCAGAAAACTACATTTGTGACACTTTCATTTTTAAGTATGTTTATTCATCCATTCCTGATAAAGCACAAAAGTGATGCAGGAGTAAGACTGGTTCACAACACACTTCCATACTAACTAAGATGTTACTCCTTTAGACTGCCATAAGACTCCCCCAGTTCGCGCCAATTCACTCGTATAAATACATAATCGTATTTCTAGAACAAGGAAGTACAACATTTAAATATTTAACAATTTGTTCATGAAACATATACATATTTTGCTTTATGTAAAGATACATAAAAGTGTGACAGATGTAATAAAAATATTTCCATATCAAAATAAATAATACAAAAGATCTTAAGTAAACAACAATTAGTGCAGTGTTAATATATGTTTACATTGTTGTTAAGACTTTCAATAGTTAATTAATTTAGTTTGTTAGAAAACCCTAGTAATGCAAATAATAATGAGACTTGACAGATGCGCCATAAGATGCTTATATAATATAAACATAGAATATTAGGCTACAATACTATGACCAATTATGGTATCGAATACTACAGTTATTTAAACAAACGGAACCCTCCTGGCTAAATATATTACAATACCCCGCTCACACAATGTCAGACATCACATGTGGATGACATTGTGTGACAACAGAATTGGGAAGTATTTACAACAGTAAAGATTTTAAATTTACATCACACAAGACAAAATTATGATCAGTTTTTAGGATGAAAATGAGCACAGAATTTTTTATCATACAAAATTTATACTATATTACTCAAATTCAATATTAAATCATGCTATAGTAATATAAAATGACTGATTTTATCAAAAACTGTCACCAAAATAATATTTTACTACTGATGGTGATATGATTACTGAAATGCACAATTCTTTAAAATTAACTGCTATGACAGTAGACACAGAAGAACAATAAATTGTTTTATGGAACAAGCATGAACACACAGACAAAGTTGTGCTGAACTAAATTTACATACCACGGGTACAGTCTGAAGTTATACATGATAAGCTTAATGAAGTTTCATGTTAGTGAAAGTGCACACTTCATTTGTTTAAACTACATAAGTTTCAACAAATGAGAAAACATCAAGTTTCATAAAGACAGTATAAAAATGATTAATATAAGTATCAAGGTATGAAACTTTTGTTTGCAAGTGTACATTAAGTGAGCTCTTAAGCAGTTATTACATTTTTAATACTGAAAATAAATTGAAATGCAAAATAATTAACGATTTTCAAATTGCATAATGATATGAGTACTTCATCATGTATTGTTTATCAAACAGTCATAACAACATTGATCCTGATATTTATGTGAGGATAATTACTATGAGAATGTTGAAAGCAAAATAATTAGGAATATGTCTTAATGGCATCATAAAAGAGCGAAGCTACATTATGACATAATACATCAAGTGCGACCATAAGTTAAATAAACAGAAATCCTACCAGTTCGGCACTTGTATGAACCACCCAGAAATATCTAAAATATTTAAACAAAATATGCTACTATAGATTATTTTTACATCCACAACCTTCAAAGTTACAGGCTAAGATATGTATATGACCATACGGACAAATTAATGTCACAAGTTTTGTTCTTCATAAAAACAATTTATTCATATTTGTTCGGCACTAGTGCGAACCGCACACAAGCATCTAAAAATTTGCAAAACAAATTTTCTGCTATAAATTTTACATCGACAGCCTGCACAGCTACAGGTCAGCTGATGGGCATGACGCCACCATAAAGACGACTGTTGAGTTTACCAGTGAGTTTAAATTATGATAACTATTAAATTCATTTTATCATTAATAAAAATTATTTCATATAATTATATGAATTCATTGTATATTAACAATCTCACCCCAGTAACTTTTGTAAACTACCCAAAAAAGACCCCAGTCATCAAGGTCAAAATATTTCCCTAACACAGAATACAAGGTACCTAGTCATGTCCAGTACATAGTGTTTATTGACAAGACTGGTGTGCAAAGGTATCTTAATATATTTGACATTAGATCAATTTTGTTAAGTGACAAGTACACCATGAATTCTAGTACATATCATGTAGAAAGGTATTAGTAATACATAATTGATATATATATATATATATATATATATATATATATATATATATATATATATATATATATATATATATATATAATATACTATTGCAATGAATACTGTACTAGTCTATCACAACAAACGTACATACTATCAGACTATTCCCATTGTCTCTTCTACCATCAAAATAAGTCCTTCTCCTATGTTGGTTTTCATAAAAATTTTGCTGCCACCCCATACTCTGATCATGACCATGCCTCAGTTATTGACTAAATTCTCTTTCCATTGCTCTATCCAACTTGTCCAAGTATTATTATATTTTGTTATTGAAGGAAAAGAATTTGATCATGGGTGTTTAGTGGTTCCAGATTTAAGTTAAAACTTTATTCTTGGTATGGATTCGATTCTTAAGTGCAATGTGAGTTTTGACTGTGGTGGTAAAAAATTAAGTAATATGGGAGTTAATGATGAGTACTTACTTTTGTCAAACATTCATATACTTCACTGTAGTGATGCATGCAACCATATTAAGAATGTAGAGCATATAGACCTTGTACATCAGGAGGATAATGACTTTGAGCAAATTCTTCAATTTAAAGACTTAGTTGAACTTAAAGTTAGGGAAGCTGATAGTCTTAATAATTCACAAATAGAAATTTTGAGTCAACTATTATGGAAATATAGAGAAGTTTTTGACAAAGAATGGATTATGAGTTTTTAAGTTCAGTTTACAGAAATACCATTTTACTTGACTGGGACGGTCAAGTAAAAGGGTATTTCTGTAAACTGAACTAAAAACCTCATAATCCATTCTTTGTCAAACCATATAATATACCTTTAGGGAAGAGGGAAGCTGTAGGTCAG
The DNA here is from genome assembly GCA_026315105.1 of Locusta migratoria. NCBI lineage: Eukaryota > Metazoa > Arthropoda > Insecta > Orthoptera > Acrididae > Locusta > Locusta migratoria. The sequence goes on from CM048755.1 coordinate 511,682,487, forward strand.
GAAATTCAAAAAATGGAAAAATGGGGCATTATTGAGAGAAGTAAAAGTGAATACAATAACCCATTAGTTGTCATTATGAAAAAACGGGGGGGCTGTGAGACTTGTACTTGATTCTAGACACCTAAATAAATTTGTGTTGAGAGAAAGTGATCATCCTGAAAATATGGATGTACTTATGTATAAATTTGAAGAAATTAAATTCATGTCAAGTTTAGATATAACATATGGTTTTCATCAAATTCCTTTGGAATATGAATCCAGAAAAAGCTTTTTTGTACAGTGGAAAATTTTACCAATATTGTATGGTACCCTTTGGTCTTAATGTTTCTGTGGCTGAATTCATTATAGCTCTAGATAAAGTGTTGGAACATGATTTATATACAAAATTGATAGTGTATGTTGATGACATTCTTGTAACTTGGAAGAACATTGTAAACATTTAGAAGAAATATTCTTCAAGTTAAAGAAAAGTGGTATGACATTGAAATTGGAAAAATGCAAATTTGGGGTTAAAGAGTTGAGGTTTTTGGGTCATATTATCAATGAAAAGGGTATTTTACCTGATCAAGACAAAATCAAAGCGATAAAGGATTTTCCAATTCCAAAAAATAAGAAACAACTGAAATCTTTCTATGGACTTGCAGCATTTTACAGGAAATATTTAAATAGTCAAGCATTAAATGCACCTTGCCTTAACAATTTGCTAAAAAAAGAATACCATTTGGGACTGGAATCAGGAATGTCAAAATGCCTTCCAATACATCAAAGATCAAATATGTCAAAGTAAAATTTTATATAGACCAGACATGTCTTTACCTTTTTGTATTATGACAGACAGTAGCGAAATTGGTTTAGGAGCACATTTATTTCAGGAAGTTGTATCTAATGGAAAACTTGAACACAGATCGATTGCATTTGCCAGTAGAGTACTTCAAAAACATGAGAAGCTATACACTGTAACTGAAAAAGAATCTTTTGGCTAGTCATTGGGCATTTACGAAATTTAGAAACTATCTCTTGGGACATAAAGTAATTGTTTATTCTGATCACAAGGCATTAAGTTACTTACATGAGTGCAAACTTTATCACAGCATAATTACTAGATGGGCAATGTTTTACAACAGCTTAATTATGAAATCAGGTACATAAAAGGGGAGAAAAATGTAATTGCAAACACACTTAGTAGATTACCAGTGGGGGTGATGATGAAAATTCGGGTTTTGATAGTAGGGAATTCAAAATTATGTTTCTTAGGGGGATTAAAGAGGAATCTGAAATTTTAAAAATTTGCAATGACTTTCCAAGATTTCAAAATCATGATCAAAATTGGAAACTAGTGAAAAGTTATTTAGGGAAAAAGGGTCATGAAAAGGTTGATGAATACTATAAGGTTGATAAAAGGGGTATTATTTAGGACAATGAGACCTGATTTTGATGACTGGAAATTATGTTGGCCTGAAAAATGTATTGACACACTAATTAAATATATTCATGAAAGATTTGCATATTGTGATACCACTAAATGTGTCCAGAAAATTCAAGAGAACATTTATTTCTACAATATTAGTAAGAAGGTAAAAGAAATTATATCCAGATGTGACAGATGCCAAAGAGTAAAGGTAAGTAATCAAACTTGTAGAGGACAAATTCAAAACATCCTGCCCAATAAGAAACTGGACTTGATTGCTATTGACATTTATGGTGCTTTATCAAAAAAAAGGAGTATTTAGTTACATTTTTGTGGTCCTTGATGTCTTTTCTAAGTTTATGAAACTATACCCACTGTAAAAGGCTACTAGTAAACATCATTTCAAAATTTATAAACAATTATTTCAATGTTGTTGATCAACCTCAGGCAATCTTATCTGATAATGGTACTCAGTTTACTTCAAAATCATGGAAAAGGTTTGTTAGTGACGAAAATATGAAACATATATTAATTTCTGTTTACCATCCAGCAAGCAATCCTGCAGAAAGGTATATGAGAGAACTTGGGATATTTTCAGGACTTACTGTAATAAAAATCATGCTAGCTGGATTGACTATCTTAAAGACATTGAAGAAATCATGAACAGTCTTCTACACTCTTCAACAGGATTTCTCCATTTGAGATTATGTTTGATAGAAAACCTGATAGCCTTATTTCTCAACACATTGAATTCCCAATTTGTAAACCTATAACTTCACAAGAAAAGGAGGAAATAGTTAGGCAAACTATGAAGAAACAAGGGGGCTTACGAAAAAAAAGAGACATGATGCAAAAGGTAAATTTACTAAGTTTAGTCCGGGAAATTTGGTTCTCGTTAAGACACAGGAAAAATCTAAACTATTAACTGCAGAACTTTAAAATTTTCTTGATATACACATTGGTCCCTTTGAAGTTTTAGAAAGCCCACACCCAAATGCATACAGATTGATTTACCCAAAATGTAGGAAATTGTTTGGTTTAAGTAATATAACTGAATTTATTCCTTATAAATCTGCCAGTTAATAGATTTTTTGGTCTAAAAATACTTTGTAGAATTAACTTATGGTACAATCTTTGTTTCTTTTGATCATATTTGTATTTAGGTAGGAGGTCCATTGTTCTGTAATAGACACACCACGTGGCAAGTGGTGCCTTCTCCTAGCTGGGTGATCTAATACTTCCTTTCTTAGATCATTCACTCTTTTACTATCCTATCTTTAAGTAAATTTTGTTTTATTTTCATTCATTCAAAATTATATTCTTTAATTTATTACTCCTCATACTTTCTACTCATATTGATGGTAAATTAAATAATTGTACTACTTTTGATTTGTAAAATGCTATAGGATTGAGACCATAAGCTAATTTCCAAGCCAGTGATCAATGCCTAACAGATACTGTGTTCTATAACACCAATTACTTATGATATTTATTCATGAAAATGGTTAGTTCAAAATTCTTTTGTCATATATTCCTAAATTCATGTTTCATTCCGTAAGACCACTGACCACCTCTGGCTTCCTATATAATCTCTCATTGAACTGCAGTAACTTCTGTATATGTGCTTCAGGTGCTACTCTTGTCTGTTCTACCAGAGCACACATGAGATGCAAATTTATATTCACACTTTAAATTATTTTCATTATTAATTCTTTTTTTGGAAATAATTTCATTCAAAGTAATGTTTATTTTAATGACTTACAAATTTTCTTGAAAATTTTCTTTAGTTAATGATTAGTATGTACATGTTTTTCATTAACCCAATATTTATATTTTATTCTGGTCTGATAGTATGTACGTTTTATGTTTCTTGTGATAGACTAGTACAGTATTCATTGCAATAGTATTTTATATATATATATATATCAATTATGTATTACTAATACCTTTCTCATGATATGTACTAGAATTCATGGTGTACTTGTCACTTAACAAAATTGATCTAATGTCAAATATATTAAGATACCTTTGCACACCAGTTTTGTCAATAAACACTATGTACTGGACATGACTAGGTACCTTGTATTCTGTGTTAGGGAAATATTTTGACCTTGATGACTGGGGTCTTTTTTGGGTAGTTTACAAAAGTTACTGGGGTGAGATTGTTAATATACAATGAATTCATATAATTATATGAAATAATTTTTATTAATGATAAAATGAATTTAATAGTTATCATAATTTAAACTCACTGGTAAACTCAACAGTCGTCTTTATGGTGGCGTCATGCCCATCAGCTGACCTGTAGCTGTGCAGGCTGTCGATGTAAAATTTATAGCAGAAAATTTGTTTTGCAAATTTTTAGATGCTTGTGTGCGGTTCGCACTAGTGCCGAACAAATATGAATAAATTGTTTTTATGAAGAACAAAACTTGTGACATTAATTTGTCCGTATGGTCATATACATATCTTAGCCTGTAACTTTGAAGGTTGTGGATGTAAAAATAATCTATAGTAGCATATTTTGTTTAAATATTTTAGATATTTCTGGGTGGTTCATACAAGTGCCGAACTGGTAGGATTTCTGTTTATTTAACTTATGGTCGCACTTGATGTATTATGTCATAATGTAGCTTCGCTCTTTTATGATGCCATTAAGACATATTCCTAATTATTTTGCTTTCAACATTCTCATAGTAATTATCCTCACATAAATATCAGGATCAATGTTGTTATGACTGTTTGATAAACAATACATGATGAAGTACTCATGTCATTATGCAAACTTTATTCTTGGTATGGATTGGATTCTTAAGTGGAATGTGAGTTTTGACTGGGGTGGTAAAAAATTAATTATGGGAGTTACTAATGATTACTTACTCTTCTCAAACATTTATATACTTAACTGTAGTGATGCATGCAACCATATTAAGATTGTAGAGCATATACACATTGTACATCAGGAGGATGATGACCTTGAGCAAATTCTTGAATTTAGAGACCTAGTTGAACTTAAAGTTAGGGAAGCTGATAGTCTTAATAATTCACAAAAAGAAATTTTGAGTCAACTATTATGGAAATATAGAGAAGTTTTTGACAAACGTTCTGGTCAAGTAAAAGGGTATTTCTGTAAACTGAACTTAAAACCTCATAATCCATTCTTTGTCAAACCGTATAATATACCTTTAGGGAAGAGGAAAGCTGTAGGTCAGGAAATTCAAAAAATTCAAATGTTACCAATATTGTATGGTACCCTTTGGTCTTAATGTTTCTGTGGCTGAATTCATTATAGCTCTAGATAAAGTGTTGGAACATGTTTTATATACAAAATTGATAGTGTATGTTGATGACATTCTTGTAACTTGGAAGAACATTGTAAACTTTTAGAAGAAATATTCTTCAAGTTAAAGAAAAGTGGTATGACATTGAAATTGGAAAAATGCAAATTTGGGGTTAAAGAGTTGAGGTTTTTGGGTCATATTATCAATGAAAAGGGTATTTTACCTGATCAAGACAAAATCAAAGCGATAAAGGATTTTCCAATTTCAAAAAATAAGAAACAACTGAAATCTTTCTATGGACTTGCAGCATTTTACAGGAAATATTTAAATAGTCAAGCATTAAATGCACCTTGCCTTAACAATTTGCTAAAAAAAGTATACCATTTGGGACTGGAATCAGGAATGTCAAAATGCCTTCCAATACATCAAAGATCAAATATGTCAAAGTAAAATTTTATATAGACCAGACATGTCTTTACCTTTTTGTATTATGACAGACAGTAGCGAAATTGGTTTAGGAGCACATTTATTTCAGGAAGTTGTATCTAATGGAAAACTTGAACACAGATCGATTGCATTTGCCAGTAGAGTACTTCAAAAACATGAGAAGCTATACACTGTAACTGAAAAAGAATCTTTTGGCTGGTCATTGGGCATTTACGAAATTTAGAAACTATCTCTTGGGACATAAAGTAATTGTTTATTCTGATCACAAGGCATTAAGTTACTTACATGAGTGCAAACTTTATCACAGCATAATTACTAGATGGGCAATGTTTTACAACAGTTTAATTATGAAATCAGGTACATAAAAGGGGAGAAAAATGTAATTGCAAACACACTTAGTAGATTACCAGTGGGGGTGATGATGAAAATTCTGGTTTTGATAGTAGGGAATTCAAAATTATGTTTCTTAGGGGGATTAAAGAGGAATCTGAAATTTTAAAAATTTGCAATGACTTTCCAAGATTTCAAAATCATGATCAAAATTGGAAACTAGTGAAAAGTTATTTAGGGAAAAAGGGTCATGAAAAGGTTGATGAATACTATAAGGTTGATAAAAGGGGTATTATTTAGGACAATGAGACCCTATTTTGATGACTGGAAATTATGTTGGCCTGAACAATGTATTGACACACTAATTAAATATATTCATGAAAGTTTTGCACATTGTGGCATCACTAAATGTATCCAGAAATTTCAAGAGAACATTGATTTCTACAATATTGGTAAGAAGGTAAAAGAAATTATATCCAGATGTGACAGATGCCAAAGAGTAAAGGTAAGTAATCAAACTTGTAGAGGACAAATGCAAAACATCCTGCCAAACAAGAAACTGGACTTGACTGCCATTGACATTTATGGTGCTTTACCTAAAACACGAGGAGGATATAGTTACATTCTGGTGGTCCTTGACATCTTTCCTAAGTTTATAAAATTATATCCACTGAAAAAGGCTACTAGTAAACAAATCATTTCAAAATTTATAAACAATTATTTCAATGTTGTAAGTCAACCTCAGGCAATCTTATTTGATAGTGGTACTCAGTTTACTTCAAAATCATGGGAATGGTTTTTTAGTGACGAAAATATGAAACATATATTAATTTCTGTTTACCATCCAGCAAGCAATCCTGCAGAAAGGTATATTAGAGAACTTGGGAGATTGTTCAGGACTTACTGTAATAAAAATCATGTTAGCTGGATTGACTATCTTAAAGACATTGAAGAAGTCATGAACAGTCTTCTACACTCTTCAACAGGATTTCTCCATTTGAGATTATGTTTGATAGAAAACCTGATAGCCTTATTTCTCAACACATTGAATTCCCAATTTGTAAACCCATAACTTCACAAGAAAGGGAGGAAATAGTTAGGCAAACTATGAGGAAACAAGGGGATTTACGAAAAAAGAGACATGATGCAAAAGGTAAATTTACTAAGTTTAGTCCAGGAAATTTGGTTCTCGTTAAGACACAGGAAATGTCTAAACTTTTAACTGCAGAACTGAAAAGAATTTTCGAAACATACATTGGTTCCTTTGAAGTTTTAGAAAGCCCACACCCAAATGCATACAGATTGATTTACCCAAAATGTAGGAAATTGTTTGGTTTAAGAAATATAACTGAATTTATTCCTTATAAATCTGCCAGTTAATAGATTTTTTGGTCTAAAAATACTTTGTAGAATTGACTTATGGTACAATCGTTGTTTCTTTTGATCATATTTGTTTTTAGGTAGGAGGTCCATTGTTCTGTAATGGACACACCACATGGTGATTGGTGCCTTCTCCTAGGTGGTGATCTAATATTTCCTTTCTTTGATCAGTCACCCTTTTACTATCCTATTTTTAGGTAAATTTTATTTTCATTCATTTAAAACAATATTCTTTAATTTATTACTCCTCATACTTTCTACTCATATTGATGGTAAATTTAATAATTGTTGTACATTTGCTTTGTAAAATTCTATAGGATTGAGACCATAAGTTAATTTGAAGAATTTTAAAACTGAACATATGTTCTGAAAGTAATATACAGATTTTATTTAGAAAAATTTATGGACAATGGACATAAAATTAGAGGTGGAACACATAACTACAATCATATTCCTGGTCATTTTCAAATATATTCATACCATAACAATAGTCATCACATATCTGACTGTGACAGTGCACCTAGAAAATAGTCTTGTTAATTCAACCATTTGCTGATAAATTTGTTAAAACTTGTTAAACTTTAAAAATGATTGAATGTTTCTCTTTAGTTTACATTCATTTCGTTTGGAGCTGTATTAATGTCAATATGTTGATAACTTAATTTATCCTTAAATGTGATATAAAGAAAAATCTGGCAATATCAACAGAAGTAATTTTTTTATAACATGAAAATTTGTAATTTGACAATATGAGACAATTCTATAGATACATAGATCCAATACTTACTGACTTATGAGATTATTTATAATAGTATTCTGTACACTTAATGTAACATTTAAATTTAACCTTATATGTTTATGCCATTTCCAAGTCAGTAATCAATACCTAACAGTTACTGTGTTCTTTAACACCAATTACTTATGTTATTTATTCATGAAAATGGTTAGTTCAAAATTCTTTTGTCATATATTCCTAAATTCATGTTCCATTCTGTAAGACTACTGACCACCTCTGGCTTCCTATATAATCTCTCATTGAACTGCAGTAACTTCTGTATACGTGCTTCAGGTGCTACTCTTGTATGCTCTGCCAGAGCACGCATGAGATGCAAATCAATATTCACACTTTAAATTATTTTCATTATTAATTCTTTTTTTGGGAATAATTTCATTCAAAGTAATGTTTATTTTAATGAGTTACAAATTTTGTTGAAAATTTTCTTTAGTTAATGATTAGTATGCACACGTTTTTCATTAACCCAATCTTTATATTTTATACTGGTCTGATACTATGTACATTTTATTTTTGTTGCAATAGGCTAGTACAGTATTCATTGCAATAGTCTTTTAATATATATCAATTATGTATTAATAATACCTTTCTATATGAAATGTATTAGTATTCATGGTGCACTTGTCATTTAACAAAATTGATGTAATGTAAGATATATTAAGATACCTTTGCACACCAGACTTGTCAATAAACACTATGTACCGGACATGACTATGTACCTTGTATTCTGTGTTAGGCAAATATTTTGACATTGATGACTGGGGTCTTTTTGGGTAGTTTACAAAAGTTATTGGGGTGAGATTGTTAATATACAATGAATTCATATAATTATATGAAATAATCTCTATTCATGAGAAAATGAATTTAATAATTATCATAATTTAAACTCACTGGTAAACTCAACAGTCGTCTATATGGTGGTGTCATGCCCATCTGCTGATCTGTAGCTTTGCAGGCTGTGGATGTAAAATTTATAGCAGCAAATTTTTTTTGCAAATTTTTAGGTGCTTGTGTGTGGTTCGCACAAGGGCCGAACGAATATGGAGAATTTTTTTTTGTAAAGAACAAAACTTGTGACATAAATTTATGTGTGTATGGTCATATACATATGTTAGCCTGTAATTGTGCAGGTTGTGAATGTAAAAAAAATCTGTAGTAGCATATTTTGTTTAAATATTTTAGATATTTCTGGGTGGTTCATACAAGTGCCGAACTGATAGGGTTCCTGTTCATAAAATTTCTGGTTACATTTGCTAGTGTATGTGATAATCTAGCTTTGCTCTTTTATATTGTCCTTGAGGCATATTATAGATTAATTTGTTTTCAATGTTCTCACAGTAATAATCCTCACATAATTATCATGAATTATGTTTTTGTAACTATTTGCTAGGTGTGTTATGGTGATACTCTCATATCTGTATGCAATTTGATAACTTGCTAATAATTTTACATTGTCAATTGATTTCTAGTGTTTAAAAATTGTAATAACTTCTTAAGAATTTACTCAATGTACACTTTCATTCAAAAGATTGTCCTAGTAATCATTTTTATACTGTCTTGAGGGCATTTTATATTTTCTCATCTTTTAAAATTTATGTTCTGTTTACACAAATGTAGGGTATACCTATTTACATGCAACTTTATTAAGCTTATCCTGTTTGATTTTGGACTGTACCCATCTATGTAAATTTAGTTCATCACAACTTTGTCAGTGTGTTCATGCTTGTTCCATAACACAATTTATTGTTCTTCTGTGTCTAATGTCATAGCAGTTAATTTTAAAGAATTGTGCATGTCAGTAAGCATATCATCATCAGTAGTAAGATATTATTTTTGTAACAGTTTTTGATGAAATCAGTCATTTTATATTACTATAGCATGATTTAATATTGAATTTGAGTGATATAGTATAAATTTTGTATGATAAAAAAATTGTGTGATCTTGTTCATCCTAAAAACTGAACATAGTTTTGTCTTGTGTGATATAAATTTAAAATCTTTGCTGATTGTAAATACTCCCCAATTCTGTTGTCACACAATGTCATCCACATGTGATGTCTGACACTGTGTGAGGAGGGTATTGTAATATATTTAGCCAGGAGGGTTCCGTTTGTTTAAATAACTGAAGTATTCGATACCATAATTGGTCGTAGTATTGTAATCTAACTTTTTCATGTTTATATTACATAAGCATTTTATAGCGCTTCTGTCAAGTTATTTTAATCATTATAATTTGAATTACTAGGGTCTTCTAACAAACTAAATTAATTAAGTATTGAAATTCGTATTAACAATGTAAACATATATTAACACTGCACTAATATTTGTTTACTTACGATCTTTCCTACTGTTTATTTTGATGTAAAAAACTTATTATTACATCTGTCATACTTTTATGTATCTTTGCATAAGGCAGGACTCATTAAAGTTTATTTATATTTAAATGTTGTACTTCCATGTTCTAGAAGGTTCTAGAAAGGTGATTGTGTATTTATACGCACGAATTGGCGCGAACTGAGTCAGTATGGAGTAGTCAGTCTGTACTAGTAGTCTGGAGTCTTATGGCAATCTTAGTGAAGTAACATTTTATTTGTATGTCCAGTAAAACACAAATGCGGCAAAACACTAAATATTGATCATCATGTCTCCTATCCAATACTTCCTTACTCAGTTTGTTAAATTCTTCATTATTTATATCTACAAAAATGTCAACTTCAGTTTGAATTGAATAATTAAAATTCTTGTTACTTACCTCTATTACTTTGTAATCATTTTAGCATTCAGAGTTAGTTTGATCAGAAACTTCATTACTTTCATTAACAAAGGATTCATTGTCAAGTTCAATATGTGCTAGATTTTGTTGCTCAAAATGTATTAATTTCTGTATCTGGTTTTTACAAATTTCTTTCATTTCCCCTGGTTTTCCCATAAAATTTGGTCCATTCAAAAATTCACTTTTAATTCTGGCCTGTTCACTCTCTGACCAGAACTTTTTTTCAAAAACGTATTTCAAATTCTTGAAAAATCACCCACTGCTCTACATTTTGATTTGCCCATGACAATGCCTCTCCAACCAAAATTTTTTTTAACTAATTTTATTTTAGATTCCTCAGACATTCCTTCAACAAAACAGTCTTTGCAGCGTTGAAGGAAGTCTACAGGATGCAAATCAGTACTTGGAAAACTCTTAATTGGAATGTTAGACCATAAGCCAATGTTTGCTACAGCATTATTAGTACATACCAAATTACTTGAACACAAATTATTCTGATTTGATTTTTCTATTATTTCTAACTTTTGTACTACCTTGGTGAGGTCCGAGTTGACAATTTTAAACGAATTTTGAACCTTTTCCCTTTCATTTTGTAATTTTCCCCAATTAACTCTACTCTCTACATTGAAGCCACATTTTGCTATACATCACCTGTTGCAGATGTTCAGTGGTCTCAAAGATCTTGTAGCTCGCCTGCCATTAACACACAACAAAATTATGTTATGCCAACAGGTTCTTGGGTTTTCAAAAAACTACATTTGTGACACTTTCATTTTTTTAAGTATGTTTATTCATCCAATACTGATAAAGCACAAAAGTGATGCAAGAGTAAGACTGGTTCACAACACACGTCCATACTAAGATGTTACTCCTTTAAGACTGCCATAAGCCTCCCCCAGTTTGCGCCAATTCGCACGTATAAATACATAATCGTATTTCTAGAAACTTCGAGAACAAGGAAGTACAACATTTAAATATTTAACAATTTGTTCATGAAACATATGGATATTTTGCTTTACGTAAAGAAGCTGCAAGAACAGCAATGGTTACAGACACAGCATGTAGTAAAGAGGCAGATTCCCAGATGTTCGTGTTTACCTTTGACCTGCAAAAAGCACTAGCATTCCCTAAACTGACAACATTGAAATCGTACTACAACAGAAACATGTTTGTGTATAATTTAGGATACCACAATTGAACTGATGGCAAAATCCATATATGTTTTAGGGATGAAACATCTTGATCAAGGGGTTCACAGGAAATTGGTACCTGATTATTGAAACGTATTGAAAAGTGTCACCTCTCAACAACATGTACGTCGCAGCGAAGAGCATTGAGGCGCTATGCTACAATACGTGAGGCTGTTCCCCATTGGGGGTTCGAATCCCCTCTTGGGCATGGATGTTTGTGTCATCTGTAATATAAGGTAGTTCATCAGTAGTTTGTAAGTTACGCACTGATGAGCCCGCAGTTACGTCCCTTAAGCTTAACAAACATGTGAACATTTGAAAAACATGTGTCGTAGTTGTGTACAGTGACATGCATGGTGAGCGAAACAAGAATATAAACATTGCCCCAACACTAATGAAAATGACACAATCTCCTCAGTTTCATGTCAACATCACTGATATAAAGTTCCTGCTCTCATGTCACTCATACCTGACAAATGACAGGGATTTTGTCGAAATAGAGAAAAAATAAATAAGAAAGTGTTTCAGTTTTACCCTGATGATAGTTTTGAAACAATTAGGAAAACTCAAAGAAACAATTAATTTGTATGCACAGAAATGAAGCACTGTGACTTTTTAGCACTTAAACAGTAACAAAATTCAGTGGTAATAAGGAAGAAAAATGGGGAGATTGTTCAATGTAATTGGCTGAAAATAAAATAGATGAAATTTGAGAGGCAGAAGCCATATAAAATGCTCTACAAGGGAAGACTGAGTGGTGACATTGACTTCCAGGGCCTAAGCTTTGCTCCAAAAGGTGGAAGAGTGAGACCACATGCATATGATACTATTGCAGGTTCACAACTTTACCCACACAAGAGAAAAGTGCTGATAAAATCAGGATCTGTTAGATTTGCTCCTGTATATTCCAGCTATCATATTTATTTCCTTTCTCTAAAAATAGAAGACATAGGTTTGGAACATGAAGAAGAAGAAGAAGAAGAAGAAGTAGAATGTAATCCTTAGTTTTACAGAAACCAATTGCTCTGAAACATATCTGACTCTATAGTTCAATTATCCATGTGAATTTAATAAGAAGGTCTACATTAAAACTAATAAAAATTTTTTGCAATAAAAGAATTAACAGGTTTATATAAAATATTCCATTTATTTTATTTCAATAGTGGTACAGTTCCACTACTTCCACTTTTCTGCCTATAATGCTGCTGCTATTAATGATCAAAACAAATAGAAAGAAAAGGTCCATCACTAGCAACGAGCCATAAACTGAATACTGATGGAATCTCAACTGCACAATATTCAGTGCTCATTTAAGTAGGACTCAGAATGAACAAAAGTGGCCTTGCACAGCTATTGAAATAAGCCCTTCATATGTGGCTGAGACTCCTACTTATCTGTTGGGAACAAGCTGTTATTAATGCATTGCAAATTCCATCAAATACCATATGAGCTCTTACTTTTATGATAGTTTATTATTTTCTTAATTTCAAAGGGAGAGGTGGGTGGAATTTCAATTCTGACGGATTGCAGAGGTATGTCTCTTCTGTGTTGAGTGCAGTAAAGTGTGAAAATAAATTAGTGAAATAAATTCAGTAATAAATAAAAAAGGAATAATATGTGAAGTAAAAGTGAAAACTTAGATCAGTTCAGAATAGTCAGGCACAGTCGAGTAAACGAGCAGACAGCATTCTGAAAGTGCAACAATCAGCTAACGTATCAGATTCAGCAGGACATTGTCCCCGCCGAATATTCAAGTATGGCAAAGAGTCCATCACTTTCTCCACATGCGTAAGCCAAAAATGCAGCGATCAGGCCGTCAACCGACCACCTCACATGAAATCACAGACTGACAAACATGACCAGCTCGAAGCAGAAGCCATTAACCTAGTGTACTGACCTCCAGAGCAACATGACAATCGAACTTTGAGGTCACCAGAGAGTTAGTATCGTCAGTATTGGCAGTAGCAGCAAAAGAAGTGGAGCTGGAGTTCCAGTCATGATCATCCACTGGTAGTGACTGTTTGAGTTGAGTATAAAGGATGGAAGAATCTGGTCGCCATTAATAGCGTTTGGGAAGGAGATCAAAAATAACAAAGGTACTTACCCAGGATGACAGACCAGAACAATAGGATGTGGTCTGGAAGTGAAAGTTACCTGTGATCTTCATCAAAGTTTCTGCCATTCTAAGACGTTGAGCCAGGACGAGGATGCACTGCCTCCTCGCCATGCTGCTGCCTCTTTTGGAAGCAAAACACTGCATTTGTGGACAAAGAAGAAGAGAAAATCACACAGCACTCCAATGGGGGTAATTCCGCAGGATTTACAGGCTTTTTAACGCATATTTGGAAGAGTATTAGCTTCAATGGCCAACGCTGCTCAACTGACAAGCGAGATGAAGATATGCCACCAGCATAGAGTACACAGCTAACACACACACTTCACAATTGCATGCCTCACCACTGACGACACTAGCCGAGTTATTTCATTACAGTAAAAGTAAAATCTGATTTCTTTGTTTAGTAAATGTATTTTGTGTAAATGCTGTTTCATTTATGCCTCTTACCTGAGCCAAGGAAAATGTCCCACATACCCACATGTTTATATAAGAATCCTTGCAAAGGCAATAAAATGTTACTGTCTAGTTACAGCTTACCATCCTGACAACAGGGTAATGCATTTACAGTTATTGTTAAGTGTTTTTTCATTAGAAAAGCAGTAACAGTACTCTTTTTCTCAAGAGGTGTCTTCACTAGGGTTACTTCATTTGATGTCAGAAGTGTCCTCAAATGGGTTACTTCATTTGGTGCATAAGTGGGATAGTTGTAGATTTTATAGAAAACAATTAAACACAATCACAAAGAGGCAAAATGAGACATTAGAAAGCTTCATCGACAGAATTGGGAATATCAATATTAGCACCTATCAGTTAACAAATAATTATTAATAAAATATAGTTATTCTACAAGTTAGAGTACATAGGGCTTTAGATACTTTTTGCACAGCCCTCCTCCTGAAACATCCTGTTGTGTCAGGTTAGAATTTTCGAAAACTTTAGCTGAAGCTGTAGCTGTTGCAACGTCATTTGAAAAGGAAATTGATAGGAAAAATGAAATGTATTTTCAACAGGGGTGCGATGTTTTAAATGCGACGAACACGGTCATATAGTGAAACACTGTAGGCAACCTGAATACACTAAATGTCAGAAAATAGGTCACACTTTTAGAGACAACTGGTCTAAGAACTTTTTTGAAATATGAATTAGTTAAACACAAATTGGAACTCCGGAACCGCTGCCAGATGTTCCCAATAAAATTTCAAGCCATTAAGGCGAATGTGAAAGCCGAGTGGAAAATTGTTACAGCTAGATAACACTGCTTCAAAGAGTACACTGCCGGCCGCGGTGGCCGAGGTGACTAAGGCGCTCCAGTCACGGTCTGCACGGCCACTACGGTCAGGGGCTCGAATTCCCCCTCGGGCATGGATATTTGTGCCGTCCTAGTTCGTAAGTAGTTCATAAGTAGTTTGTAAGTTTAGGGATTGATGACCCCATAGTTAAGTCCCATAGACTATAGAAACATTTTGAAGAGTACACTGCCACAAGATTTCCCTATTTGGAAGAAGAAATTAACTGAACTGTGAGCAATGTCCTTGAAGGTAGATTCGTGGGATAGAATACCATTTGATACAGGGAAACTACTCTTAATGGACATTGACTCCGCTTTACCTGCAGATACTGTGTGTCTAAAAGAGACATTACAACAAAATGAAAAGTTGGATCCATCCGATTGTTTTGTTCGCAGAAGTATGGTACAAATTCGAAACGTGGATGAAGTAGTAAATGTACCGGTACATATTGACAATTTGGGGATGGATTATGAAGAGTTATGTAAGGAAATACTACTAGCCACAGACAGCGCCTTTGAGGAATAGGATTTTATTTCGTCAGATACTACTGATGGTCAGAGACCAGTAGCAAACAAACCACATTACGCCAGAAAATTTCGCATTTAAAGGTGAAGGATAAAGGTACAATAAAAGCTGTTTCAAGATTTATTTAATGCAGAAGATCCACTGTCAGCTACAGATATCCCACACCATATAATCCTTACAGGTAATAGCCCCCCCTCCCCCAGTTAATAGGAAACCTTACAGAGTTCCGCATCACTTACAACCAGTACTAGATGAAATTTTAGACCAATACATAAAAGATGGAATTATAGCATATTCTGCGAATATTGTAATCATTCAAAAGAAATCCCCAGATTGTACCAAACATTATAGATCTTGTTGCGATTACAGATACCTAAAGAAACAAACTGTTTCAGATGTATACCTTTCAAACATTACTTGCTGGAGTATTCAAAATCAAATGTTCAAATGTTTGTGGAACTTATGGGACTTAACTACGGGGTGATCAGTCCCTAAGCTTACAAACTACTTATGAACTAGCTAAGACTATGGACGGCACAAATATCCATGCCCGAGGGGGGGGATTCGAACCCCCGAGTGTAGTGGCCGTGCAGACCGTGACTGAAGCACCTCAGTCCCCTAGGCCACTGCGGCCGGCCCTGGAGTATTCCAAGAACTAAAAACTTACCAATGTTGTGTAAGTCTTGACGATATCATAGTTTTCTCAATAGATATTAACGGACATGCAGTATGTGTATGTAACGTTTTTCAGAGACTTAGAAAAGCTAAATTAACATTAAATTTGGAGAAACGTAATTGAGTATTGACAGAAGTCACATATGTAGGGCATTTCAGTAGTGAACATGGAATTAAAACCGATCCCTGACTAATTTCGGCAGTTAAGAACTTTCTAACACCACAGTGTGTAAAATGGTCAGAATCATTTATCGGGCTTGCTTTATATTATCATAAATATGTGCAAACTTTTGCTGAAACTGCTCCTCCTCTAACTCAATTATTGAAAAAAGGTGTAAAGTTTCAATGGTCTGAAGATTGTGAGGCAGCATTTCAAACTCTTAAAGATAGATTAACACGAATTCCAGTTTTAGCCTACCCAGATTATCATAAAGAATGTATTTTATCCTCTTACAAGTTGCCATGATGTAGGAGTTGTTTTAAGTCCTATTATACATGGTGCAGGCCCCCCCATAGCCTACGCTACAAGGGAACTGACAACAGGAGAAAAAAATTACTCTACAATAGAGAAAGAATTGCGATGGCATCCACTATTTCAAATGATACTTGTATGGAAATAAAATTAAGCTTATTACAGACAACGCAGCTGTAAAATGGTTACTTGGGTTGAAGGATCCATCTAGTCGCCTCATGCACTGTGCCCTATGTGTTCCCGAAAAGGATTTTGTGGTTATCCGTAAACCAGGCAAGGAACACACAGATGCAGATGGTCTAAGCAGAAAAATAGCACATTTAGAAGCAGTAGCTCATGATGCTGAGGACTGGAGAAAGGCACAAGCTGGGCATGTAGAACGCAAAAAATATGCAACACAAAAACAATTTTTTAAAGATGGGGTACTATGCCATAAAACAAGACTTGGACCCAGAATCGTGGTTCCTCAACATCATAAACAAGAAGTTATGGAAGAATCACATGATCATATACTGGCAGTACATGGTGGACAGAGAACAACCGAAAGACGCGTAGCAGAGATATTTTGGTGGGAAATGAGAAAGCAGGATGATGCCCAGTACGTTGGTAATTCCACTGTGCACAGAGAGCAGAGCTCCATTGTAAAAAAAATTACCATTGCAGAATCTCCCAGAAGCCATGTTCCCATATCAGATATGTGGATTGGACTTCTATGGGCCATTTCATAAAACACCAGTCGGCAAAAAGTACGTTCTAACCTTTCAGATCGCTTTTCACACTACCTAGCTATGGTGAATCTTCCTGATCAGCAAGCAAATACAGTTGCTCAGGATTTAGTCAACAACTGGATACTAAAATTTGGCATACGGAAGCCATTATCACGGACCAAGGATTCCAATTTATTTCCGATTCAATGAAACAGTTCTGACATTTACTAAAAGTGTGGAAGTTGTGTACAACACCATTACACCCGCAATGCAACGCAAGAACCAAACGAGTTCACTGGACAATTGGTAAGATACTTAGCCACTATATTAATGAACAACATAATGATTGGGACATTTATTTACCAATGATCGTTTCGGCTTCCAACGCTGAATTACATGAAGCAATTGGCATGTCACCTTGTGAAGTAGTCCAGGAAGAAAAATGCCGTCCTCCTTTGATGCATTCAGCAGAAGAACGGAAAAGCCGGAGAAAGTGTAAAAGATTACGCTCGCATGATGAGGGATGTGTGGAAAAAGGTTCAAAAATCTAATACTAAGACGTTGGAACGACAAGAAAGAACTCGGCCCTAAATACCAAGAATGCCTCAGGAAGTTACCAGAGGGTGAATTTAAATCGACTATCGAGTTTTGTGGTCGAATCACATGAATCGACACCATGATCACAAATACTGTGTATGGTGGTGTGTAAACGAAAATAAAGCAGGATCATATCAATATTTTGACCATGAAATAGGTTTCAACTTTTTGTAATGTCTCCTTTCCGGGCACTGAAGCAGTCAATTATCGATATGTGCTCAGTTATGGAACTTGACAACGTGTTTTTTGAAACTAAATGTATGGTGATGTCAGACATGTCTGACAATTTAACAATTTTATGTGGCAAATGAAAATGGATTTTTAGACAGAACTGAGAATTAGAAATAGTTGATGATAATCTATTTTCCTTAAAAAATATATTTGACTGATCCACTACAAATAAAAAGGATCAAGCAGACACCTTGTAGGTTACTCATTTCAGCTGTAGTGATTTAAACTTTCTTCTTAGGTTCCTGCCATAATACGAACTGGGAAATCGACACTTATTCTGAAATAGGTGACCTGCAACGTCTTTTTTTTTTAGAAGGAAGAATGTAAATAACATTCTTATTTGTTTCAGTCGCACAAATTTAACCTGTACCATTAGGTTCCTGCATAATGAGACTCTCCAATATCGTGAAGTATTCGGGAATAAACTGCCAAATACTTTATAACAGACTTGTAATACATTGAGATTATCGTCCCAGATACTGTTACATAAGGAAAAAACATCAGTTCTCAGAGGACTCGAACCAAAAATTTTCCTTAGCACAGACTGGGACCTACTACTTTTAACCACCAGACTAGAGTGATTTCATGTCTGCAGTTCCTCAATTTCAGTTCATATATATCCTGCTATTGGTTCATAGTTATTGTGTCATTAATTGTCATTTGTTCGTCGTTGACATTTAACGAACTAAGGAGAAGCGTCTGTGATAAATCTTCAGTGTACTATCACCTTAAAATGGTATATTGTCATGACTGGCATTTCAACATGCCATCTGTAAAGCAGAGACCACAGATACTACTGCTTCAAGTGACCACAGATATGGTATTATAGAGCTTCCGAGAGCTTACTCCCGGCACTCTCAGTATTTAGCATCCACTCAAGAAAGATTAGGTATTACGCAATGAAAATATATTTATATCAAGTCATCAATCAACATTAAATTACAACTGCCCACCAGAACAATTATTGTCCATGCCAATCACTAAAAACCTTTTAAAGGCATTCCAGATGTTATACCATCAACAATAGTACTTGCTCTTCCGGAGGGTGGAGATGAACGAAAAAGAAAAACAGTAGCCATGCCAACTCAATGCACAGATTTGGCGTCATACAATCTTCGGCCATGGGAACGATAAATGCTACAAATGTAAATAATTAATAAAGTTTAATGGTTTATTTTATCACAGTGAAGATGTAGAAGGTAGAAATATGTCGGTAATGTAAAGTAACAGCTGAAATTGGCATCTTTGAATGATACACAGTATACACTCATTTCCAATCAATTGGGGCAGACTCAATAAATTTTTACAATTCAGAACTAACCAGTTAGGCCTATTTTTAATATTTCAAACAACAAACACCAACACAGTAATGACGAATTCATAATTACATAGCTGCATATTCACACAAGTTGTTATATATCTATCTCATGTAATCAAATTACATACTTTTAGTTGTGAATCTCAGTTATTTTTCAAACAAGCTGAAGCCACAAATTGTCCACAAGACATATTAACTTCTAAATCGTATTTTTTGAGCAAGTAGAAAATCACTGGTTGTATGCAGTCCATCAGCCAGGTGACACTTTTGTACAATGCTATTGTTAATATTTACAGAAGATATGGAACAAGACATAAGAACTCCACTTTACAGCTGAGAACTGAGTGCTGAGACATTCTTTGTTACACACCACATAGGTGACGCCAGAAGTATGACAACTAAATTTGTTGATATAAATGTATTGCTACCAACATGCCTCCTTACATTTATATCAAACAGTACAGATAATCAAACTAAATTTAACATTCTTCTAAATTTTACAAATTTACACTTGCCCAAGGATTTGGTAAAAATGTCAGCTACATTATTTTCTGAATCTATTTTACAGATATCTATAATTCCATTCATGTAACATTCATTCAAAAAATGAAAGTGTACTCCAATATATTTTGAAATCTTAGTAAAGTTACCATATCTTGTAATATTTACAGCCCCAAAGTTGTCTTTATATATTTTTACAGGTTTGTCAGACTTAACATCAAAATATTTCAAAATCTCTAAAATTAAATTTACTTCAGAAACAGCTACTGACAATGCTACATAATCAGTAGAAGTAGATGATTTTGAAACACTTTCTTGTTTCTTAGATTTCCAAAAAATTGGATTCCCAAATAATCTAATTACATAGCCTGATGTGGACTTACAGTCAACACAATCACCTGCCCAATCAGCATCTACAAAGCGATCTAAGACATCATCTGTACTCTTTTTATGTGTTAACTTCAAATCTTCTGTGAGATACAAATATTTCAGTACTCTTAAAGCATAATTAAAGTGTGTTTCAGCATAACAATCCTGAAATCTACTCAAATAATTACACTGTAACTTATATCTGCCCTTGTGCCCGTACTGATATGTAGGAGACCACGTATGAAGTTTCTATATCTAATATCATGACTCAGATTTGTCGATGGTTCTTCTTTCAAATTTACTTCTACTTTTGTGCTGTACAACTTTGAATGTTCAATCTGATACCTTTTAGCTTGAGAGTCAATATATCTTTCCTGACTAAGAGTCATTACAATTTTTTCATAATTAAAATTAATAGTTATACCCAGATACTGTTTTACTTGACCCAAGTCTTTCATATGGAATTTTTTGGATAACAAAGTTTTGACTTCTTGTAGTGTCTTACTACTTTTACAGCAAATTAGCAAATCATCAACAAATACAATTACAAAAATTTTGTGATTTACAGTTATTAACACACACAAACAATTATCAAATTCACTTCTTTTAAAACGTAGGGTAATTAAAAATGTATCCAAACAGTCATAAAATACTCGAGGACTTTTCCTCAGACCATAAAATGCCTTAAACTACTTACAAACTCTATCTGTTCCGTCATCATGTCCTGGAGGTTGTTTTACATAAATGTCCAAGCATACTTTACCTTTAAGAAATGCTGTTTGTATATCCATTTGTTCAGCAATTAAACCTTCTTAACCACAATATGATAATAAATATTTTAATGTTTGCATCATAGCTACTAGTGAATAAATATCATCCACAATTTCCTTCTGTTGAAACCCCCTTATAACCATTCTTGCTTTAAAAGTGTTATCCAATTTTCTGGTAAAAACCCACTTTACATCAAGAACTTTTACATTTTCTGGTTTAGTTACAAGTTCCCAAATTTCATTTTTATTTAAACATTTAATTTCTTTATCCATTGCTTGTTTACAATATACTGATTCATTACAATTTATCGCATCCTCAAAAATTTCTTGACTTTCAGCACTACGGACTTTTACATGAATGAAATTACTCACTAAATCTGTCAGGCATTTTATGTACTCTGGCTGATCTTCTCAATCCCTGCTCTTGACTACTTCGATCATTACTTGACCATATTTCTATACTCTTTTCTTCCATTTATTCATTCACTAATTCTTTCCCTATCTCTTCAGGCTAACAAAATAATTGACTTGTTGAAACAGAATCTTTTAAACGTATACACTTTACAAACTTTTCCACAACATCTACATGTCTAGCAACCACAGTGTTATTGTTAATCAGTACCCTGTATCCAACATCAGTGTAGCCCATTAAAATTCCCAAATCTGCTTTACAACCCCACTTTGACTTTCTCAGTTGTTCTGGAATACGTACAAAAACCCTACTTCCTTACAACTTAAAATGTTTCATATTTGGTTTCTTCCCAAATAAAATCTCATAAGGAGTATTTCTTTCAATAGTATTAGCTAAAGTTCTGTTTTTAAGGTATGCAGCTATACAAACTACTTCAGGCCAAAACCTGTTATATACTCTTGCTTCAGCTAACAGACATCTAGACATATACATAATTGTCCTGTTATATCTTTCAGCTGTACAATTTAATTCAGGTACATCAGGAGGACTTGAATTTAAAATTATTCCTTTCTGTTTTACAAATTGAAGAATGTTTGAATTTAAATATTCTTTATCATTATCATGCCTCAATTTCTTCATTGAGTTACCAGTTAAATTTTCAATTTCATTAATATATTCCACAAAGCAACCATAAAGTTGATTTTTATATTTAATGGTGTACACATTAGCTGCTTTACTATAGACATCAATAAAAGTGAGAAAATACCTTTCCCTATGCGAACCAAGCGTTGAATGAGGCCCATTTAAATTTTTATGTACAATCTCTAGTATTACTTTTGCCCTGCATCTATTATTTTGCATCAGGTAAATGAGCCACACAAAATTATTATTATAAAAGGTAATTGCGCAATTTATTTTCTATGCAAACTTGACACTTTATAAACTCTACTCTAAATTTTTTGGTAATCCATCTAGTAGTTGATACAAAAGTATTCAAAGAGTTAAAATTTACATGCTCCAGTTTTGGTGCCTTTTTCCTTTTCTGTCATACTATCCTTCCTACTCACCCTATTTACTTTAATGTTTTCTCTATATATCCTACTTGTATTTTATACAACCTATCTTCTTTCAAAGCAATTGCAATTATGTTATTTTGCTTATCAAAATTAGTTATTTTAGCATAACTAATCAAATTTATATCCATACCATGGGCATAAAATACATTTTGCCATTTAATTGTAGTCATTTCATCATAAACTGGAAAGCAACTGATTGTATTTCCTACTTTCGTAGCTTCCAAGACTTTTCCATCTGCAATTTTTGCACTTTCAGGCTCCTTTAAGGTTATACACTCAGAAACGTAATTTTCGTTATTAACAACATAATCTGTACAGCCGCTATCCAATAACCAGTCAATCTGTATGCAGTTAAATGATACAACATTATTGCAAGCCATTGGGGATTGCACCTCCTTCACGAAGCTGCCCATGCTGGTTCCATTCTGTTGATAGCATCTGTCACTTCCTCTCCAATGCCAACCATGTCTTGAGTTGAACTGTGCAGCTTGACCACATAACCGGTCGTAGTTCGTTTGTTTGCTGTGCCCATGTTGCCAACTACTGCGCCGAACAAATTGCCCATGACTGCATTCTGGATGTTGTGTGCCAGAAATAGATGCCTCCCTACTTATACCTGACTGGCGACAGTCCCTCCTGGTTTGCCACATCCATAACACAACTGCATCTGGTATGTTGTATTGTTTGCCTTTTCGCCGTGAAATGCAATGGATTTAACACCTTAATTTACATCCTTTTCTCTAAAATCTATCATTTGAATTTTATTTTTAACATATTCGACTGGCTGATCTTCTTCTTTCAAGACGTTGTTCAAATCCCGAATATAGCTCAGAGATTCTGTTAAGGTTCTCAACATGTACTTTAATTTTTCCTTTTCTGAAACTTTTGCACCTGGTAATTTCAATTTGTTAACAGTTTTTTTTTCAAAAATGTTGAAGAACGTTGCTGCATCTCTGTAATCATTTAGCCTCTGTTTGTGCAACTTATTTCTGCAAATAATTTTTAATTCTGTCAATTCCCTGAAGTATAATTCATCGATTTTTTTCATTATTTCGAATGCACTTGTTTTATCACTCATACATTCAAGTTGCTTTTTAGAGATCGCACTATATATGTAATTCAGAGCCATCAAATTTTCCTCGTCCCAGATATCTGCCTTGTCTGTGCTTGGTTTTGCTCTTCTAATCACTGTATAACATTTCTTCATTTTCAGGGATATTTCCATCTGCTGTTTCCAGTTCCCTTAGTCCTCTCCATTGAATACTAGTATCTTAAAGTCTGTAATGTCCAATTACACCAATTTGTATTTTCGCAGAATAACAATCTTCTTCGTAGCTAACCACAGAACTCAGCTACCATGTTAATATTTATTGAAGACACAGAACAAGATATAACAACTGCATTTTATAACTGAGAAATCAGCGCTGAGACACTCTTATTTATATGCCGCATAGGTGGTGTCAGAAGCATGACAACTAAATTTATCGATATAAATGTATTGCTACCAAGAGTTATGATAATGGTGTAGCTACAATAAGACAACATTTTCATCTTTGTAGTAGTGGTTTAATAATCAATAGTACATTTTGTTCCATATCAGGAGTGAATTTTCATTTACCAGCAACTGTTTCCAGTATAGTTAATGTTAATTCATCCTTTCCTCTAATTTATTGGCCAGAAATCACCATGCCAGCATTTCCAACACAAAACCTATCTTACCTGGACAACTCCCTTGACACTTCCGTACTGAAGTTACCACAAATTTTATGAAATTAACAGCAAGGCAAAATTGATACTGACAACATGGTGCAAAATATGTTAAAAATGAAATTTGAGCACAAGACAAAAATTGATATAATTTGGAACAGGTATCTCTGGAACCTTATTGTTGGTCCTCCTGCTTTGTACAGTTTTCTTATATTTGAGACAAAGGAAAAGGCCAAATAATAACATAACACTTCATGGAATCTATTAATTGGATGCCAAATTCTTAATAATGCTTTTGAGCATTAGTGTAATAATTCATCATACTTTAAGCATTAGTAGACAGACCAATATATTAGCAATATTGTGTAGTTTAGATAATTTTACAACTGAATTATTATAAAGTGATAGAAAATGTGGCACAAGGTAATGTTTTCAACATGTGAAAACTATACATTTCTTCTTGTTTTAATAATTTCTGAGATATGTTACACTTGTTATAATACTGTATGTTTCTAGTACGAAACTTTTAAGAGTGAAGCAACTTGTTTTAGAAATAGAAGTGTATTTAGCTAACAAGTTGTGAAGCATGTGAAGCTGTTCAAGTGTGGAAGTTTCATTATTGTGACAGTGATTTTACCATGTTAAGTGTGGAAGAATGTTGAGTGAATTAGGTGGTGTATAAGGGGCTGAATCACAAATTCGAGGAAGAATTTTTCTGAAGGGTGGAGGAAGTTTGAGTGCAGTACAATGTGTAAGAAACTAGTGAAATGAAATTGCAGTAATAAGTGAAAAGTGAATAATAAATTAAGTAAAAATGAAAACTTAGTGCATTTCAGAATAGTTAGGCACAAGTGAGTAAAAGAGCAGACAGCGTTCCGGCAGAATAAAACTTTCACTCTGCAGCGGAGTGTGCGCTCATATGAAACTTCCTGGCAGATTAAAATTGCATGCTGGAACCGGGATTCGAACATGGAACCTTTGCCTTTCGCGGGCAAGCGCTTTACCGACTGAGCTATCCCCACATAACTCACGATGTCATCTCACAACTTTACTTCCGCCAGTACCTCGCCCCGGTTCCGGCACGCAATTTTAATCTGCCAGGAAGTTTCATATCAGCGCACACTCCGCTGCAGAGTGAAAGTTTCATTATGGAAACGTCCCTTAGGCTGTGGCTAAGCCATGTCTCCACCGTATCCTTTATTCCCGGAGTGCTAGTCTTGCAAGGTTCGCACGAGAGCTTCTGTGAAGTTTGGAAAGTAGGAGGTGAGATACTGGCATCGTGAGTCGTGTCGGGATAGCTCAGTCGGTAGAGCGCTTGCACGCGAAAGGCAAAGGTCCCAGGCTCGAGTCCCGATTCCGGCACGCAATTGTAATCTGCCAGGACGTTTCAGCATTCCGACAGTTCAACAACCAGCTAATGTATCAGATTCAGCAGGACATTGTCCCCACAGAATATTCAAGTATGGCAAGGAGTCCGTCGCTTTCTCCACATGCAGAAGCCGATGATTCAGCGATCAGGCCATCGACCGACCACCTCACATGAAACCACAGCTGTCGAACATGACCAGCTCGAAGCAGAAGCCAATAACTTAGTGTATTGACCTCCAGAGCAACGTGACAATCGAGCTTTCTCGAAACTGTACAACGTGAGAGAAGAGACAACGACCCTGAAGTCATTCTACTCTAGCCACGTCCATCAAATAAATACCACGTCCAAGAAAAGGCCGCCAGAGAGTTAGTATAGTCAGTATTGGCAGTAGCAGCTGCAGCAGTAGCTGGAGCAGTGATCATCCAATGGTAGTCACTGTTTGAGTTGTAGATAGAAGATGGAAGAATCTGGTCGCCAGTAATAGCGTTAGGGAAGGAGATCAAGAAAACAAAGGTACTTACCTAGGATGACTGACCAGAAGAATAGGATGCGGTCTAGTCATGAAAGTCACCTGTGATCTTCATCAAGATTTGATGACGTAGAGCTGGGAGAGCATTGGTTCAACCCCAGGACAAGGACGCACCGTCTCCATACCATGCTGCTGCCACTGGTCGAAGCACAACACAGTTGTGGATGAAGAAGAAGGGAAAATCACACGGCACTGCTACAAGGTAATTCCGCAGGATTTACAGCCTTTTTAACGCATGCTCGGAAAACTATTAGCTTTGAAGGCCGACACTGTTCAACTGAGTAGCGAGAGGCAGATACTCCGCTAGTGTAATCAGAGTACACAGCTGATTTATTTGTTCAATAGTTGTGTAAATGCTGTTTCATTTATGCCTCATACCTAAGCCAAGCAAGAAATCCCACATACCCATATGTTTATAAGATTTCTTGCACAACTGCTAGCCTGACAATAAAATGCTACCATGAGGTTAGAACTTGCCATCCTGACAATAGGGCAATGCATTTACAATTGTTAAGTGTTCATTTTTTAGCAAAGCAGTAACAGGACTCATCTTCTGAAGAGAGGTGTTTTCGCTAGGGTTACTTCATCTGCTGTCAGAAGTGTCCTCAAATGTGTTACTTTATAAGGAACATTTAGATTCTATATTATCCACATTTAAAAATTGATTATTAAAAATATTTTCAACTTATGACTTTTTGATAGTGAACTTTTCATTCATTTGTATGGTAATACAGTCTCCCTGTGCTCTTGGTTGTCCCATTTTCCTTTCAATTATATTCCAAATTGTTTTAATTTTACTATCATAAGTGGTAATCTCAGACTTAATATACAAGCTTCTGGACTTTTTAATCTCTTTTTAATACCGTGCAGTAGTTTTCATAACTGTTTCTCGTTACTCTCTCTTGTTGTTAGATACAGTTCTTTTTTATGGTTACAAGATTCTTTTATTCATTTAGTTAGCCACGGTTTTTACATGGTTTATTACAATTATACCTATTTTCTCGAGGAAACAGTTTTGAAATAAGTTCGAATTACAAATATATCACGAAAAAAGTTATATTTCAAATTACCGCTGTTTCATTATAAACCTCATCCTAATCTAACTGCTGCATGCTTTCCCTAAATGGTTGAATCATTAATTGAATGCACTACATTGGATGTCTGTTTTAATTTGCTGTATGGGGCTACGTCATGTACTGTAACTAGCTGTGCACCATGATCAGAAAGACCACTCTCAACAGGATAAGCATTTATGTTTTTGAACTTATCTTGGTCTATAAAAAAAATTTATTTCCTTCATGAGTAGGAAAATCAACAGCAGATGTCAAATGAAAAGAATTGAGTAATATTTCAAGGCAGTGGTGCCCACAGAGGGAGGGAGGGGGGGTTAGGACGCAAACTGCGTCGTTGAAATTTCTGAGGGGTGGGGAGGGGTTAAAATTAGTACTTTTGGCCAGCCTGGGGAGGGGCGCTTCATAAAACAATTTACAAAACATGAAATAAATACAATAAACCAATGTTTATTTAAAAAAATAAATTTATTTTCAGAATCCAGGACCTAATATCTTGGTGTGTGTGTGTTGAGTCATTGGCCAAGGGGAGGGGGGCACTGCTGCTTCAAGGTCTTTCTTCCTATTACACTCTTTCAGAGAATAAACATTGAAATCCCATCAAACAATAACTTGATATCCACTGTCAGACTGATAGCATAACAAGGTATCCACTTTTTTTTTTCTTTTTTTTTTTACAAATAGCTGAAAATTACCTGATGGGGGCCTAGACACTGTTATGATTATAAAAATGACATCATTTCGTTTAAGCTCACAGGCACATGTTTCTATATGATGCTCTACACAAAACATTTTGTTTCAAAGTCTTTTATACAGCGATAACTGTTCACACAACGTGTTATCTCTATTTACATATGCTGAGAATTTATGATACCCTTTTCCATATCATTGACAATGTGATGCTCAGTTAGGCATAGTACATCTATTATACACTCAGATTCTATCTCTTCCACACATACCAAAGGCTCATTTATTTTATTCTTTAATCCTAAAATATTTTGATGCAATGCACTAAAATTATTTATTACTATACTTTTATGGAGATCTTGGGATATTTTAACAGCTTTGCTATCTGCTTGTCTGAGCTTCTCGCTAGACACTAATGTTATCCTAAAAAAGAGTTACTCCCATGAGTAGCTATCAATCTACAAAGTACAACTACAAATTTGCATACAGAGGCTAGTGGATATGAACTTGGTGTCGTTGTGGTACAAACCGTAGATGGAAAAGAAAAGGTAATAGCATATCTTGAAGATACGAAAGCTGAAGAAACTACTTAGTGACATAACGAGAGTGTCTTGCTGTTCGTTGGGCCATTATCAAATTACTACAGTATATCTATAGCAGGCCATTCACAGTTATTACAGGTCGCTTTGTTGGTTAATAGATCTTAAGGATCATCAGGAGCACTTGCCAGGTGAGCACTACATCTTCAAGAGTGTAACGTTACTACAGTGTCAAGAGTGGAAGAAACCACGTAGATGCTGATTGTCTCTCAAGATATCAAATCTCAAATTATCCATACCTTGAATTGATCAGAGCATGCTGAGCCATAGCTTGGGGTGCTGGCATGTCCGTTTGGTAGAGTTGCCCTTTGCTCTGGAGAAACTTCGCAAGCTGAATGGCTGTTTATGACATCATATAATAGCGGTCGTGGCCAACGAGAAAAACGGACCCCAGCACAGTCATAATGCCACGTAAGCAATGTAGTTCCCGAGGTCTACGAGAAAGACTGGATCCAGCGCAGTCGTCATGCCACGTAAGCAAGGTATTTCCAAGCTGGCGCGATCGCTAGCCAATTGGCTGGCCACTGGGGCACAGCCAACTGCGTCATAGTGGGCAGCCACTGAGCTAGCGATAGCGCTGGGTCGAAACTACCTTGCTTGTGTGGCATGACAACTGCGCTGGGGCCTGTCTTTCTCGTAGGCCTTGATAGTGGTAAATAACGTCATCTGTTATTGGCAAGCCGAAACTTGCCTTGTGAACAAATGATGTGATTTGCGTTAACACGGTGATGATCTCTCATCGGCAATACAGTTTAGGTTGCTCTTTATGCTTGTATGTATTTGCACATATAACTTTTTGTCCATTATACACAATGTCAGTGGAGCACAATTAAGTAACTGCTCCATTTTGGTTGTAAATATGATAGGTTTGGACCTGTGTTGGTAGATTTTAATGTGAAAGATGCTATCTAATCTACAACATTCGTAGTTTGTTCCATGTTCGCCAAAACTAGATATAAAATTATCTGGAAGTTAATTCAGATATTACAGTGATCTTGTCAACACCATGGAGCACAAATTCGTTGGAAAAATGTCGTATTTACAAACTGAGTTAAGTGTACTGCAATATTTCAGTTCTGTTAAATGAAACTGTTTCTTAATGTTGTACATTACATGGCAGTTTTCGCATTAAAAAGTTTGTAAGATTTACATTAGTTTTCAAACTACTCCCTCTTGTATCACATTCTGGCATGCAACCGACTGCTGCAGTGCCATTGTGTAATTACTAACTTTTTTATACAAGGGTTTTCTGTGGTGTTTCTTCCTTTTTTGTTTTCCTAAGGATAGTAGGTTCATATGTTGAAAGAAAGATGAGAGAGCAACAGCTTCAAAAATTTTATTTACTCTACCAGTAACATGTATAGCGATGAGCTATCCATTTGAGGCATAGTAGCTTCATTTGTGCCCAGATTAGCTTTTATTGTTTTCCAGCCGACTGACACAGTGGTTTCAACTGGAGCCAACTTCTGTCCGTCCCAAGGAGGTAGGAATAGTTTAACCTCCTTGCTCCGTCCTGCTTAGTGCTACCATGTGTGAGAATTTTTTTAACTGCGTCCAGAGTCTGTTTTATTGCATCAGTTATAGTAGCTGATGCTCTCAATTTACTCCTGTAAATATTTCTTGAGCATGTATAAGGTGTGTTCCTAGGTATTTATTTATGAAAATGTTGTAATTAAACTCTGAAGTATACAACTACACACAACAATATATATAGTTAGCACAATATCCGCATTTCCATGGTGGCTTCATAGGGGGCCACTGTGCCTGTTTGCCATTCGAAGGAGAGCTAAACCAACATGGGCTCCCTAGTTGTACTGTCAGATGTGATCGCAAGAGCGTGCCCCAATTGAAGCATGATTAAGAATTTAGTAGAGGGGATTCTGATTGGTCAGTAAGGAATGATGGAATTGCCAGTATAAAATGGAAAGACAAACGCATTGTAATGTTTTTATCAACCGTCAATCCTCCAGATGATGTTTCTGTTGGAAACATAAAGGAGGCTAGTAAAATGAGGACTTTCACGGCTGGAAATGTCATGGCCACTGCTACCTAATCAGACTATCCAGCATTTAGACGCTTCCCAGATCGTTATCAATCTATCCAAACGTTCATTATGGGACAATGAAAGAGCTATGCTTGCCAAGGCCGGAAATTTTGCAGTTAGTCCGCGTTTTATGCCCGCGGAGGAATTTATAGCCAGTGTAGAAGCAGGAATTCGCAGTGTGGATTCTGTAACAGCTGAAGAAATGCGTATAGAAACAGTAAGAATATTGTCTAGTGCAAAACCTCCGAAATGTAATATAATTGTGGGTGAAAGGATAGCTTTAAGACTCTTGAATGAGAACAATAGTATTTTGAGGGAAACGCTACGGTAGTGATGCCGACTATCAGAGTAAAATTACTGGCCTATTGGCTCCCCAAGTATATAGGAAGATGAAAAAGGACCCCTGTAACAAGATTGTTGGAACTGTGTCGTGATTAATAAAAAAGTCCTCTATCGAAGAGAATGTACAGAAGGGTCTCTACAATTCGATTGCGTTGCCACCGAGACTTTATGGCTTGCCCAAAATTCATAAAGAAAATGTGCCGTTAAGACCGATACCATGTGCCATTGGTTCGCCAACCTACTCGTTAGCCAAGTTTTTGACTATGCTGTTAAGAGCGCATGTGGGCCGTTATGACTCTTATATAAAGAATTCGGCACATTTTATTAATAGATTGAATGGCCAGTGGTCCAACCGGAGGACATATTGGTCAGCTTCGATGTGGTATCGCTGTTTACCCATGGCTACGCTTAGTGATGTGTTGGATGGAACAACTGGAACGAATTGTTCCTGTCAATATTGCAGAACTATTTAAGTGCTGTTTAACGACCACATACTTCAAGTGGAATGAGCAGTTTTATGAACAAATGGACGGCGTGGCTATCGGAAGCCCCCTAAGTCCTGTAATTGCAAACTTCTTTATGGAGAAATTAGAAGAACAAGCTTTAAGTACTGCCAACAAAAAGCGGAATGTATGGTTTCGATATGTGGATGACAATAGTGTGCTGTGGAGACACGGCAGGGAGGAACTAACATGATTCCACGAACATTTGAATAGTATAAACACAACTTCAGTTCACAGTGGAGGACGCAGATGATAAATTACATTTTCTCGATGTGCTTGTATTCAGAAAAGAAAATGGTAGTTTGGGTTACACAGTATACCGTAAGTCCACGCACACGGATCGTTATTTGCACCGGGATTCGAATCACCACCCACAACCGAAGCGGAGTGTTATAAAGACATTAGTGGATGGAGCTAGAAACATTTGTGAACCCGAGCTGCTCGACGCTGAGGTGGAACATCTCCACAATGCACTAATGAAGAGCGGATACTCGTCAGCAGAAATAAAACGCGAATTGAAACAGCCACACAGAAACCATAATAATGAACAGGCCACTGTAAAATCTAAGATGTTTCTGCCGTTCGTTAAAAATATAACGGAAATAACTGGAAGAATTTTGTCAAAGCGAAATATTTCCGCAATTTAAAAACCAACCCGTAAGATACAGGAACACCTTAAGCCTGCCAGGGACGCTCGCAAACCATTCGAAAAAGGTGGAGTGTACAGGATCCCGTGCAGTTGCGGAGATGTTCATGTGGGTACTACCAAAAGAACTGTCGCAAGCCGGCCGCGGTGACCGAGGGGACTGAGGCGCTCCAGTCACGGTCTGCACGGCCACTACGGTCGGGGGTTCGAATCCCCCCTCGAGCATGGATATTTGTGCCGTCCTTAGTCTTAGGTAGTTCATAAGTAGTTTGTAAACTTAGGGACTGATGACCCCATAGTTAAGTCCCAAAAGTTCTACAAATATTTTAATTTGAACTGTCGCAAAACGTTTGGAAGAGCACAAGGGCATTTGTAGAATAGGACAAACGGAACGATCTGCTGTTGCGGAGCATGGTTTCCAGCCAGGTAACCACCACATTCGCTTCCACGAGATGCAAGTACTAGCGGCCACAAGTGGATACTATGAAAGGCTCTACAGGAAGGCACCAATTTCAGTCGTAAGGAAGAGGACATGAAACTAAACTCTATATGGATGCCGTGCTGAAGAAGAGATGTACCACTCGTCCACCACAGTGTCTGATGGCAGCGGGGATCGGCGACAGTGGACGACGGCCAATTGCCCTAACGTCTTCAAAACACGTGACGTCACGCATCCGCGTGGGAACGCGCGGGCACCGAACTTAGAAGCAGTCAGTAGCGAACCAGTTGTGTGTGTGTTGGACCTGCAAACCTACAGACCCCCTGAAGATGTCCTCCCTAGACGGGGACGAAGTGTTGTGTTTGGACAACAAATTCAACTGACCACGGCCATAACAGCCAGGATAATTTTAATTGACAGGAAGGAGGCTGATAGCATTATAAAGCAAACTGCTTGTCAAGCCATAGCTGAGGCATATCATGTGAATATGGGATGTATTGACAAAGATGACATGTTACAGTCTTGCTATGCAATTGGTAGAAAAGCAAAATGGTCCTGGCTACGATTGTTTCGGTACTTTTTATGTATATCTGTTGTAAATTCATTTAATTTCTACACAGTGTGCAACAACGATAAAAGTGTAAGACTCAAAGAATTTAGAAGGAATGAAGTAACTGGTTTACTAGGTACCAGAAATATGACAGGTTTACCAGGTCGTTCATGTAGTACACCACCTTGTAAGAGATTCAAACCACAAGTGCCCATGGAGAAGAGGAAGTCTGAAGCAAACACATGCCACAGCATAGGCCTGCAAAACATTGTGTATACCGTAGTATGAAAAAGACCCCTCATAGATCCAGATGGCAGTGTAAAACATGTGGTGTGCACTTATATTTGTCATCTGACAGGAATTGTTTCATTCTTTTCCATAAGTAGTTAGTTTGAGGCTATTCGTGGTATGTTGTGTGTTTTCATATGTACTGTGAACATTGTTAATATTTGCCACAGAGACTTCAATTGAAGCCACCCCCTAATTTGTTAGAAAATCTACGAAAAATTAATAAATTGTTATTTTCATTTCATTATATCGTATTTGGACTATTTCAATCGGTTTCCATGTGAAATTCAGTGGTTTTATATTCTGTGCCACAAAGGGTTAATTCGTCTGTAAGAATGGCGGTTAAACATCTCAAACGATCACTAAAGTTGACAAGTTTCGGATTTACATCATTAGATGTCAGTAGTTAATAGTGGTTTCTATACGACCTTGATGTCATGAAATTAGACAATTGGCTTGCGCTATCCACTCCGTGGCAAAGGGCAGGACATGCATCTTCGGATCCAGTCATCTTGCTGCTGATTTGGTTAAAGCTAAATTCATGACACCATGATGCTGCCAGCGGTTCCGTTTCTGATTCATTTGAGCTTGGTTTCATGACGTCAAGCATCAACAGTTTAGATTAAATTAGTTGTTTGTGCCTTAGATACATGTTTAGGAGATAATCGCAGATGTGGTACTTTTATTTATTTATTTTATGGCCTTCATTGGACCACTTTAGTCAATATTACAAAGGTTATTACAATTTGTTGTTATGCATTAACACAATTTAGTTCAAAAATAAACACGACAATTTAATAATACAGTGGTTAATTTATTTATTACTTTTTTTATTTATTACTTTTATGGTCAACATAAATATTATGAATTAGGTTCTTCTGTTATTTTTTATTTTTATTTATTTTTTTGTTGGCCCAATACTTTTTCATTCTTTCAGATCGTGCCGTTCTCTCCTCATCCGAAATCACCCTTCCCCGTCTCTGTGTGTTAATTTTTAATGGTAGTGTGACGTGTTTGTCCTGACGTATCTTGAGTGTGTCTGTCTTGTTTTTCAAATCTTCCATCGTTATCTGTAGTTTCATCATGTCTTCCTTGAGTTCTGTGATCCATCTTGTGTTGCTCTTGCTGATCCATAACTTTTCAATTATCTTCCTGCTGATTCTATTTTCTGGTGTTATCACCAAATGTCCTACGAAAGAGATCCGTTTCTTTATCATTGTGCTTGTCACTGGTTCTACTTCTTTATAAACAGTTCCATTTGAAGCTATTCTCCAAATCCCGGATTTTTGGTATTTCTTATTTATGCAAGTTCTGACTATCCTCCTTTCTATTTTGAGTAGCCTGTCTATTGCTACAGTGTTGGTTGTTTTAAATATAGTTTCGCTAGCATATGTTATTTGTGGCTGTGTAACTGTTTTGTAGTGTTTCAGTTTTGTGGCTATTAAGAGGCATTTTGTATTATATGTGTTCTTGGTGACATGATGCATTTTAATAAGTTTATTTATTCTACTCTGCCATGATGGTTTCTCGTTCAAGTTATGGGTTATTATTTCTTCCAAGTATTTAAACTTTTCATAATTTTTATGTTTTGTACTCCAATTCTAATTTTGTTTGCCAGTGGCGGTTCTGTTACCATTATTTCAGTTTTTTCAAAGGATATTTTAAGGCCAATACACTGGGCTATTTCCTGTAATGATCGTATTTGTTGTTTGGTTTCTTGAATGTTGTTTGCAAGAAGGGCGAGGTCGTCAGCAAATCCTAAACAGTTCAACTTGATGTTATCTTTTGGTGTTTCAACTTTAATATTCGTTGGATTGGCCTTATACCATTCCCTCATTATGTATTCAAGGGCACAATTAAAATGAAGGGGTGACAGACCGTCTCCCTTCCTTAGACCAGTTGTTATCATGAATGATCCTCAAAGTTCCCCTCTGAACTTAATTTTTGAAATTGCGTTTGTCAAGGTAATTTGTATCAGCCTGATTAATTTTTGGTGGAGTCCGAAATGTCTCAAAATTTTTAACAATGAGGGTCTATGGATAGAATCATAAGCTTTCTTAAAATCTATAAATGTAATTGAGAGAGGCTTGTTTCTTTTGCGGTAATAAGCCATGATTAATTTTAAAGTAATTATTTGCTCAGCACAGCTCCTTCGAGGTCTGAAGCCTCCTTGGTATTCCCCCAGTTGCTTATCCAGTTGTTCTCTGACCCTGTTGTGTAAAATCTTGGAAAAAAATCTTGTAGGTGCAATCCAAGAGCGAGATTCCTTTATAGTTATCTGGATCACTTTTGTCTTCTTTATTATGAAGTGGGGTAATTATAGCTGTGGTCCATTCTTCTGGGAATTTTTCAGTTGTCCAATTTTTTTGGAAATAGTATGTAGAGACCTCCGAGTTGTTGTGCCAGCATACTTCCACATTTCCGCAAACACTTTATTTTCACCACATGCTTTGTAGTTTCTCATTTCTTTAAGTGCAGTTTCTATTTCGTGTACTGTAGGTGGGCTTATATTTTCTGGTTTGGTTGTTACAGGGGTGCTTGTGTCTATTGTTAAAAGCTTTTCAGGTTCATCACAGTTCAAGAGCTTGCTGAATGCTTCTGCCATTATTTCTGCATTTTCCTTGTTATTATGAGCTATCCTTCCATCTTTATTTCTCAGCAGTAAAGTGGGAGGGTTGAATTTACGCAATTGTTTATCAAAGGCTTTGAAATAATCTCTGGAATTGGTTTTGTGGTAGTTTTCTTCAATGGAACTCAGTACATCCTTTTGATATAGCCGCTTTATTTTTCTGATAATTTGAGAGAATTTTTTCCTGATGTTCTTGAGGTTATATGCATTTTCCTCTGTTCTGTGAGTCTGAAATTTTATCCAATCTTGATGCCTTTCATCGTGAATTTCATCACACTCCGTAGTCCACCATGCATGTTTTTTACATTGGTTTACTGGGGCCGATTCTTCGGCATGTTGCTTTAAGATTGGTATTAGTTTCTGAAGATTATTTGTTATTACTGTATTCTGTGTGTTTTTCTGATACTTGTCATTTTTTAATTAATTTATGTGGATCATACTTCTTTTATCTCCAATTGCTCTCTGTCTTTTTTTACTTAATGGGGTGAATTTGATTTTAATGTTGATCATATAATGATCTGAACCTGTGTCAGTTCCTCTCAGTACCTTAACATTTTGAATTTCTTTATGAAAGAATTTGTCCATGCAGACATGGTCCAGCTGCCACTCTCCTTTTGTCCAGTCAGGATGTTTCCATGTCATCACCTTGCTTGGTTTTCTTTTAAAATATGTAGATTTTGAGATGAGTCCATATGTTCTGCAGATTTCAACAAGCCTTTGTCCGTTGCTATTGGTGTGTTTATGCGGAGCCCATTTTCCAATTACATCTCTGTAGTTCCTTTCCTTTCCCAGTTGGGCATTAAAATCCCCTATTAAAATCTTTACGTGGTTTTTATTGACTTGATTTATGGTCTGATCCGAAAGGTCCCAGAATTTTTCTACTTTTTCCATAGTTCTGGTTAGAAAATTTTTCTGATTTGTAGGAGCATGGGCGTTTATGATAGTATAGATCTTGTTTGTGGCTTTCAGAGTTAAGGTCGCGATTCGTGGAGAAATAGCTTTAAAATCATTTATTGAGTCTATTACTTTCAAATTTACTATAAACCCTGTTCCAAATTGCGGGCACTGTTTCATAACTCTTTGTCGTGGTTTTCCATTGTAAATTCTATAACCTTGAGATTCAAATGGATCTTCTATTGTATTTCTCATTTCTTGGAGCCCAGCTATTATGATGTTCTGTCTGTTCAATTCATCTGTGAAATTCTTGAGTTTTCCAGTTTGCAGTAAAGAGTTTATGTTATGTGTTGCAATGTAGTTGATGTGTTTGTGTTTTATTTTTGCATTACGTGCTTGATGATAGTTGGGTGATTACAAATGCTCCGATTCATTTGAGTCTTCTAGTTGGCTACCCATCGAATCCGACGTAGCCTTCTCCTTCCCTATTGGACGGTGGAAATTTTTCTCTAAAAGACCTTTTCATGATTGACTGTCAGAGGCTACCAACCTCGAGTGGAGCGAGCTCCGTGTTACAACTATGGTAGTTAGCCACAGAGGATACTGATCAGCCACCACTGACATGTGGAACAGTGGAACAGACGCTGTTGGGGTACCGCCACTGACATATGGATCCGTCGTGCCCTTGTGCTGGTTTTGGTCCACCCTGGGTATTTTATTTCCCCGGTACCCACCATATCTGGTGAGAATCCCCCAATCCGCCACCTGGGGAGGCGTTCGGTAGGAGACTAGCAACTCCTCCAAAGGATGTGGTACATGTCATAATAAAGTTTTTTTTTTCTTTTTACAAGCTGGTATAATAGTATAAATACAGATACATAAGGTACATACATCTCTTGGTTCTATTAAAAAATTTCTCAATAGATTAGGAGTTGGCCACTAGTAAGTCTTTTAGACTCCTCTTAAAACTGATCTTTATTTGTAGCAAAAATTTTTTATGGTTGCTGGTAAATTATTGAAAGTGTGTGTTCCTGCATAGTGGACTAATGTAAGTGCTTTTAACTTCTTGTGTAGATCGTTTTTGTGCCTAGTATTCTATGTATGAACTGAGATGTTTGTTAGAAAAAGGGATATATTATTTATGACAAATTTCATTGAGAAATAAATATAATGAGAGGCAGTAGTTAGTATAGCTAGTATAGCTCTCCTCTTCCCTCCCCTGCTTGGCTTTTCCCCTTTCCCACCCTGGAGTATCGACAACCCCCATCCTTCCTCTCCTCTCCACCTCCACGACTTCCCCCGCACTTCCTACCCATCCCCTCCCAAACCCCGCAGGGGCCTCAGCGAAGGATTTTAAACATTGTCGTCTAGTGTTCAGTACATCCGTGATATTGTGTGTGTGTGTGTGTGTGTGTTTTACAGTGCATCGAACAACGACCTCTCTTTCTAAGCAGTGTCATCGTGTAAATTCTTCGTTTTTCCAGTGAATGTACTAACTGTGATTTTACCGCCGCCGTGGCACAGACTGTTTTTAACTGTCTATGTGCTTGTTTCTGTCGCCTTGTTCATGTGCTTTACGTCTGTAATGTTTTCTACTATGTCATGTTTGTGTAATTCATCAATGTTTTCTTCTTGCCATGTTTCTCAATTCACCATTGTTATTAACCTCATGCCACGTTTTTACAACTTCATTGTAATTCACATGTACACTCGACTCAGGAGTCGAGCCTGATGCTGCTGCCAGCCTGCTGACCCTGTCGGCGTGAAAATGAGAGTAATAATAATAATAATAATAATAATAATAATAATAAGGCAACAACGTCAGTAGAACCTGAAGATGGCGAGCAGCTATCTTGTTGAAATATTGTGCGAGTATTACAATACCATCCAACGTAATGCCCGTGAAGCTCTCAAGAACATAATTATTATGTCGGGAAAGCCTGAAACAGCACATCTGGAACCTCTATGGGGAGGTGATGGTCAACAGTATACATGATTATCACTTGGTTCATACAACCTTCCATTCTTGTGGACACGCGACCATACGTTGGCATGTATGAAAAAATTGTTTAAAAAGTCTTGGTCGCAATTAGCTTTATTTCATGACACGTTTTGAGAACATCATCATCAGAAAAAGATTTTAAAAACGATGGGAAATACAACCATCTTGGTATAGATGCTTGATTACAAATTTAAAATATAATCATGGACGTCTGGTGACAGTGTTGAACCAGACTTACATGCCCAACTTTAAGGTTTGTTTTAAACGTTTATTTTAATAATATCGTTTGATGACAAAATTAATAACAACAATCATATAATTTCCGAATTCGGTTTGAAAAAAAAGCGTTTCTTAGTTTTGTGTAAATTCGCAGATAATCTATATCTATAAATGTGAATGTCTGTTCGGTGTACGTTTATCACGTCTGAACCACAAGACATAAAGAGCTAAAAGTTTTTAATGTCTACCCGGGGTATGCTTTAGGCATGGTATTAAGCGATCGGATAGTTATTTATCTATATATATTAGTGTGAATGATGGTTCGGTGTACGCTTATCACGTCCGAACGACAAAACGCAGAGACTCAAATATTTGTACAGTTACTAATTTAAACCTGAGGAAGGTTTTAAGCACGGTTTTATAGCGATCTGATATTTAGTAATTTGAAGAATATAACGCGAAATATGGAACAATAATTACTCTTGGAAAATTATATCTACTCTTTGAAAATGGTTTTATTGGTTGCATTGTTGCTTGAGGGTTGATAATGATAAAAGGGTGGAGTATATTGGGATGAAAAGTTATCGGTGTATATAAAATTCTACGCGTGTGTGTGTTAATATTTCGCTCTGCAGCGAAAACTACAGAACGCAAACGAATGGTCTGCGTGTAATTGTTGTCCGAAGTCTCTCGTTGTACACCATAGCAGTTCCATGCCGACAGCTATAAGGGGGTGGAAGATATGGTGGTTGAAAGTCGTCAAATTATTTTTAAAAAATCGGACTGAAGGCCAGCGATGACGTTTGAGACTCTATAACAAGGAGGTTACATACAGCGAAACGTGATGCCACAGACCAAAGCTTTGGTCTATGCGTGCTGCAATGTCTTCAGCTCTTTCTCTTTAAGGATAAGCATACGAATAAGGAAATGTAATAATAAATAAAAAAGCGGTAAAAAAGAAATTTCTTTTAATACGTCTCTTTAAAAAAATCGATTTGACGTTCTGCGCATTACAGGAAGTGATAGGTCTGTGATATTATTAGAATCATTATTGTTGAATTTCCTGATTGGATTCTTCAAAACGAGTGAATTTTTATGTGTGATTTGATCTACACTATTTACTTTCCTAATAAACGGTGGGTATATAGACTTCTGCAATCTGATAGGAATATTTTTCAGTTTGTTCAAAACCAGTCTCATAGCGCACTACTAAAAGATAGTTTATCTATCATAATCAACCAACATGCAAGCGGAGCCGCGGGCTTTAGCTAGTTAGCTTATAAAATTTCTTTCGCACTCAGAAAATGTGACATATTTGACAGAACACTAAACAAGAAATGGCAAACAGTAACAGGAACATTGAGTCTCATTGCTACATCAATGCACAATGGCGCAGCATGTCATGGAAGCTGCTATGTGTGTCTTGCCGTTTCTTTTGACGTAGTTCTAAAACCAGAACATAGAAAACAGAAGACGTATAGGCAGCTGTCGCACGCAACACTAGCACAGTAGCCGGCCTGTTTCCGGATGGCTAATAGGCTGGGAGCGGCGCGCAATAGCCGCCTGACCTATACTCGGCCATGGTCATTCCGAAGCAGTTCCATAGCCCGACCTATGCTCGGTCGTCAAAGTGTTAATTCTAAGTACTATCAGCTTTTGACGTTGCTGTTCTTCTTTCTTCCGTGCTTGCTTGGATAAATGGTTTCGATTTTCCACCGTATGCAAGACACTTGATTTTTAATTTTTCCCAAACATGTTTCAGCACATTTTGTGCTATCATCAGTGGGAGGTTTATTTTTGTTCTGAAAAATTATAGTTACTGTAAAATAGTCTTTTCAGTTACTTCTATAATGTTTTTTGTAGGTTCATTTGTTTTTAATTTTACTTAGGTTATCTGACTATATAACAATTTCAGTTTAGTGAATATTAGGCCTAGCTATTAGAGTATCACATTTAGAGAAAAAACGCGTCATTTCTGTTTAGTACTTACGATTCTTTTCTAGTTGTCTAAAAAGAAATGACGCGTTTTTTCTCGAACCGAAAAATAGAAAGTAAGAAAACTGTTAACTGTTTGTTATGTTTGCAGATGACAAGTTTGTACCAAAACAACAAATAAGTAGGCTACTTAACGAGTTTTATGTAGCCTAATGTAAAAAAGGTATGTAATAAATGTGATACTCGAATATCTA
Source organism: Locusta migratoria (assembly GCA_026315105.1). Lineage (NCBI taxonomy): Eukaryota > Metazoa > Arthropoda > Insecta > Orthoptera > Acrididae > Locusta > Locusta migratoria. Next base: position 511,723,853 of record CM048755.1, read on the forward strand.
GGCCTAATATTCACTAAACTGAAATAGTTATGTAGTCAGATAACCTAAGTAAAATTAAAAAAGAATGAACCTACAAAAAACATTTTAGAAGTAACTGAAAAGACTATTGTACAGTAACTACAATTTTTCAGAACAAAAATAAACCTCCCACTGATGATAGCACAAAATGTGCTGAAACATGTATGGGAAAAATTAAAAATCAGGTGTCTTACATATGGCGGAAAATCCAAACCATTCATCTAAGTACTATCCTATAAAACAGAAAATTTAAAGGACATAACATCCAGAGATTACAAAACTGGCAGTGATGCTAAAATAAATAGTACTGAAAGCGTAAGTGTGAGGGCGCACACGAAATTGGGGATAAAGAAAATAATGAAAATATATTTGAAAATACTGCACAAAGACAATACTTCTATGCCCATGGTGTAGTATGCAATGGTAAATATAGACTACTGGCCATTAACATTGCTACACCAAGAAGAAATGCAGATGATAAATGGGTATTCATTGACAAATATATTATAGTAGAACTGACATGAGATTACATTTTCAGGCAATTTGGGTGCATACATCCTGAGAAATCAATACCTAGAACAACCATCTCTGGCCGTAATAACGGCCTTGATACGCCTGGGCATTGAGTCAAACAGAGCTTGGTTGGCATGTACGGGTACAGATGCCCATGCAGCCTCAACACACCACAGTTCATCAATACTAGTGACTGACATATTGTGACGAGCCAGTTGCTCGGCCACCATTGACCAGACGTTTCCAATTGGTGAGAGATCTGGAGAATGTGCTCGCCGGGGCAGCAGTCTAACATTTTCCGTATCCAGAGAGGCCCGTACAGGACCTGAGACATGGGGTCGTGCATTATCCTACTGAAATGTAGGTTTTTGCAGTGATCGAATGAAGTATAGAGCCACGGGTCGCAACACATCTGAACTGTAACGGCCACTGTGCCGTCGATGCGAACAAGAGGTGACCGAGACATGTAACCAATGACATCCCACACCATCACGCTGGGTGATACACCAGTATGGTTATGACTAATAGACGCTTCCAATGTGCATTCACTGCGATGTCGCCAAACATGGATGCGACCATCATGATGCTGTAAACAGAACTTGGATTCATCCGAGAAAATTACGTTTTCCAATTTGTGCACCCAGGTTCGTCGTTGCGTACACCATTGCAGGCGCTCCTGTCTGTGATGCAGCGTCAAGGTTAACTGCAGCCATGGTCTCCAAGATGATAGTTCATGCTGCTGCAAACATCTTGAACTGTTCGTGCAGATAGTTGTTGTCTTGCAAACGTCCCCATCTGTTGACTCAGGGATCCAGACATGGCCACACGATCCATTACAGCCATGTGGGTAAGATGCCTGTCATCTCGACTGCTAGTGACACGAGGCCGTTGGGACCCAGCAGAGGGTTCTGCATTGTACAAGCTTCCTAGGGTTTTATTTGCGGATGGAGAAGTTAGTACTGCTTCCTCCCACAAGTCCCCTAAAACCTCCACATCTTTGCGGATGCTGTTGCGTATCAGTGTGCGTTTGTACCGCCCTACAGTACGCACGAGATGCCGTAGTTGCTTTCCGAGACTTTACGGAAAGCATAGAGTTCTGACTAACCTGTTGTCTTCTATAGTTGTGTCCCCAGCGCAGAAGACAGCACACAGGTTGTTGGTTCTTCTACAGCATACAAGTGAGGCTAAAGTTCTTTATGATGGAAGCATAATAAGCGACTCGCGAGATTTTTTATTGTCTGAGATGCCATTTATTAACTAAATAATAAAAAATGAGCAACTATTGTTAATATGATGCGGCCTATGCTGCCCATAGCTCATGTTGAGACCTCGACTGTTATCACTATTACAAAAATCTTTACTCATGACCGGCGCGGTCCGGCGCGTATAGTGGTCAGCTCGAGACTGAAACTGCGGCGCGTTGCGAGAGGGCACCTGACGCTCTATTTCGCGCCAAAACAGGGCCGTCGCGCGCCTTCTGCAAAATCGCTCTTCTCTTGTTACAATAAGAGAAGGCACCTTAAACTTTTTAAACTGTCAAAATCTAGTCTGTCCTTGAGAGATATTTATTACCAATTCTCAGCTCTGAATAATTAATATTTAGTATAAAATAAACAAAACTAATTTCAAAAGAAATCACATGACGTGAAAAGCAGCAGCCAATGCGAAGAGAGCACCAGTAACATAGGCGGGCTTTCCCACGGGAACCAGCACTTACTGTGCCATATGCTACTGCTCCCCACCCCACATTTCAACATATGCTGCACTGCTGTCGTTCTTCCGCGTTTAAGACACGTACGATATTGGCAAAGAAACGGCCTGCGGCCAGAAATATGAAGTGGCCACAGGTCAGGAATATCACACATCCCCTTCCTTCGGAGATTTCCAAACTTGGAATGTTCTCAAAGAAAACAGACAAGTTGGAAATAAGAACTCTCTAAATTTTGAAAAATAGTACCCATTATCTCTCAAGAACTTACATAAATCTTTAAACCATTACTTCTGAATCTACCCATCTAAATCAAAAATGATTACACAAAAAAAATGTTCAAATGTTTGTAAATCTATCGGACCAAACTGCGCGGTCATCAGTCCGTAGCTTACAAACTACTTAAACCTAGTTAAACTAACCTAAGGACAAACACACACACCCATGCCCCAGGGAGGACTCGAACCTCCACGGTGAGCAACCGCGCGCTCCGCAGCGAGACGCTTTAGACCACTCGGCTACTACACCGCAGCAATGTTTACACAAAAAGGTATAGAAACATCAACATTATAACCCTACCTAAATTGAACTTGGGCAGCTATGAATTAACTAACTTTACAATACATGAAACTACATGTAAATGCTGATATACACTCTAAATATCCTTCTGAAAATGCACACACAAAATCTCAAAGTTACAAATTACTTAACACATTCTATGAAAATGTACAGAAAATAGACGCTTAAACAATAGATAAGTAACACTGTTACTTTCAATAATTCCACGAAATACAGCAGGCATAAAGCCTCTCAATAGTTGTGATTAAAAATTGGCGCATTGCCGTCCATGTTTACAAAATATATTGGCACCTTGCCATTTGAATATATGACATGTAGACTTGCAGCTCATGGCCGCTTATAACACCATCTAACTTCTCGGGACATTGCCGTCCATCAATACCACCACAACACATAATGCATTGCCTTACATAAAATTACTAACTTTCGGTGCATTGCCGTCCATTAAAACCACCACAACTCCGTTTGTTGACCTAAGCACAAATGAAACTATTTGTGGCATGAGGCCATTTATCACCTGTATTGGCACAATGCCGTCCACCAAGCCTATCAACACTTTCTCTTTTTATTAATTGAATTGCCTACTCACTTTCGGCTTTGCAATTTTGACACACGCATTGAGTGCAAATTCAACACTAGGCACTCATGACTTTATACTTTTAATAACATATCTCATAGCCTACATTATACTGCTGGCTTCACACGCTTGTACATACGAAGGATATACATGAAATTTATGCATACAAATAAATTTATAAAATCAAATCAATGCAGACATTTTGTATATTGAGTCAAGAATCATACATCTATCGTTCATTGTTTGGTAATTACCGATCAATTTGAAGTTTCTTTCTCAAGTCATTGACTTTTCCCATATTTCTTCAGTTACCTATTCTGTCATACCATTTTCGTAACACACTTTAAGATACATTAAGTCATGTATGTTTGTTTCCTAATTGGGAGACTGACCCTTCATTCATTGACAATACTCTATATTGTCAACATATTATGTTACCTCAATTCCCATATTACAATTGGCAACACATGCCACGTTTAATATTTAATACCGTACTGTTGGCAAACAGATGCCACGTTCATATTCACTGTTCAATAGGCTTTAGTGTGTCATAATGCTTAATATTTAATGCAAAATGCAGATCACAGAAATCAACAGAAACTATTTGCTGCATAAATGCAAAATATAATTCCGACTGACGGATGGTTGCTTTCATTGACAGCTGACGGTGAAATTCCATTATGTAAGATATACATTTTCCATAGTATATGTTGTTTATCGCTCTGATGTGTTATGATTTCCTGAGTTTTATGTGGAGGCGAAACAGGTCAAAAATATCGTATAATTTATACATATACTTATTCATAGATGTGTATGAATAAGAGCATAGGACAAATGTATTCAAAAAATGGTGCCATTTCTGCTACTGTGTATTTCTAATTTAAAAAATGTAGAGTGAGGCACACACTGCGTCCCCTACCTATTTTCAATATTATACAAATGACGACTTCGCCGGCCGCGGTGGCCGAGGGGATTGAGGCGCTCCAGTCACGGTCCGCACGGCCACAACAGTCGAGGGTTCGAATCCCCCCTCGGGCATGGATATTTGTGCCGTCCTTTGTTGTAAGTAGTTCATAAGTAGTTTGTAAGTTTAGGGACTGATGACCCCGTAGTTAAGTCCCATAGACTCTACAAACATTTGAACATTTTTTTTGACGACTTCACTGTCGGCTGAAATACCATATATAATCATAATGAGTCGACTTCCAGGCCGGATCCACCAGTCACCTGTACTTGACCCTTTCTCACCAATTACTACCTTCTTAATGAGCCTATTTCCAGGCCGAATTCATCAGTCACCTGTACTGGAACCTTCTTACCACCTTACTACGTTCTCAATAATGAGCCTATTTCCAGGCAGAATTTATCAGTCACCTGTACTTGACCCTACTTACTACCTTCTCAATACTTGCTTAAAACTACACATAGCAGACCATACACCTCGTTCCTCATGCCATTCATAATAAAACCATGTTTTACATTGCCTATGTCCAACAGCCATTTTCACCAAGTTCACTCACCTGTTGTTGCGCCGTCCTCTTCTCAGCGTCATATATTATCTTATAATAATCAGCGTAAACAATCTTGGAATAAATTAAATAAAAAATCCTTCAATATGTAGTCAGCTATTTTCAATGTTATGTTTCGTTCTGAGAAGATCTGTGTCTGCCACCTAACTTTGCAAAGGTAACTCGTGCTATGCAGATGTTTACTGCTGAGTTACAATATTTACCATACTCCATATTTGTTACATACTCGCATAAGCCAAATTCAGTACGTATTACCTCTGCAAATCTGGTATTCTTGCTTACTCATGTCAAATCCAGTTTTTATTTACTCGTCTAAATTAGTATTTCCGTGCAGTCTTGTATTTGGATAGGGAAGAAACTTAAGACGATAGAAAAGAGTTCAGACTGAATAGTAAGAGGAAAAACTAACAGCGTGAAAGGAAAGGAAATAAGCTGCTAGTTAACTGGGGTACCTGGTAGGCGTCAGTTACCTGGCAAAGCAAAGAGCGCTATTGCCCCCTGAGGTACATGTACCAATTTGTGTATGAAGGCGATGTTGATATTTTCAGACCAAAAGGCAACACTCTGAACTGGCAATACCTTCTTCCACATGTAAAAGCAGTGTATTTGCAACAATTTTCTTTTAGCTGTATTTGCCAGAAGCTAGCAGTCAAGTCCATGCTTTTTAAAATCTTGACTCCACGAAACTTCTGAACAAGTTCCTCAATTGTTTTGGGCCTGACTTTAAATTTATACTTGTAGTCTTTCATGCGGCCTTCAGTGTGTATATTATTTTGTGTACTTTCAGACCAATATTGGTTGAGAAATGCAGTGACAAATTCCTGATATGTTTTACAGATGTTCATAGCTGTTGTTCCCCACGAAATTATACCACCTTGAATTTTACACGCTACGAATTTCATCTTTTGTTGTTCTGTCATGTTATTAGGAATAACACCATCGAACTGCCTGATGAAAGCAAAGGGATGTACATTACCTGTCTTTGAAAAATTGTGAAATTTGTATGAATAAGGATCATTTGCAACATCAGCTATGTTACTTATACCTTCCTTACGTTCTTGTTCCATCCACGCTTCAGATTTTCTCTCTTCATTTTCATTGGTGCTTGTATTTTCCACTAAATTACAAGAATCTGGCATCTCATTCAGTTTCTGCTCGATCTCTGTTAATTTACTGTGAAGTGCATCTGTATTACTTGTACATGATGTGCCTACATGTGACACTTTATTGTCAATTAATGCTACATTTCTGTTCATTTTTTCGATGTCTGATTGCTGTGACAGATATCCACCTTTACATGTTATACTAACGCTAACCTGGTCCTTTCTCAAACACACTACATTATTTGTAATTGTATACAGCGTGTCACTATTAACCTGTAATCTTTCGTTAATTTTGCTTACTTCAGAGTCCACCCTGTGCACAACGTCATTTTTACAAATTTCCAAATCTAATTGTTTAAAACACTTTTCTGTTTTTTCTTTATTATTAATTACCCTGTTTTCTAAGCCCTGGAATTTATTATTTACACTAGCTATTGGTGTACGTATTTCCTCTATCGCACGGTCTAATCTTTCATTGTTTTGGTCAGGTTTTGCTACTAACTTATTTATGCTTTACTTCTTTGTTTTGATCAAATTTTGCATTAACATCATTTGCAAACTTATTTTGTTCTTCTTTGTTTTGATCTAATTTAGCTAACACATCGCTAAGCATTGATATAATATTATTGTCAATACCAGCTTCCTTCCCTCCACTACTTTTTACTGGCAACGTATCAGCTGAAGCTGTGCTATGGCTTCTGTCACTTGATACCTCCATATCCTGGATAATATTAGATTGCAATTCAGTCATATTCGCTACAAAATATGGACTGATATTGTCACCCTGCATCTGAGGTTGTTGACCTGAATGATCATTACCTGTATTTTGAACACATTCTCCGTCCCTACTTCTGAGATAATACCTAGTCTTTCCCTTATTTTCCATTTCTAATATACTTTTTACGCTAGTTTATAATTTCCAAATATAATTAGCAGACATACACAATTAATTATAATTTACAGGAGTTGGCACTTACTCCCGTTTTTCCTCGCGTCGCGATGTGCAGTTGTTGCAACGTGAAGGCTGGTGGTTGTAGCTCCGCTAATAGATGGAGTCGTCGTCTGCCGCTGCTGGCGATGTTTACGGCTGTTCCTTTCAGGCGCCGCACCCCTCTTCTGTCTGCTATGGCGCTGAGCGTGGCTGTTCCGTCGACGTGCCCGGTGAAGTGTTGCGACGCCGCCGTTCTGTAGCTCGTCGATTCTTGAAGTTACGTAATCCAATGGACCGCGAACTCAACACTTGCACTTGCTTCACTCGCGTACATCAACTGGCTAACGGTCACTTTATTTATAAAATTCTTGATGCCTAACAGTTCGCGAATCACTTCCACCGTTTATCGCCTCACTGTATCTGTCTATTTCGTTCCGAACTGTTCATCCCCGCAAGGGATGCCATGTACAAGCTTCCTAGGGTTTTATTTGCGGATGGAGAAGTTAGTACTGCTTCCTCCCACAAGTCCCCTAAAACCTCCACATCTTTGCGGATGCTGTTGCGTATCAGTGTGCGTTTGTACCGCCCTACAGTACGCACGAGATGCCGTAGTTGCTTTCCGAGACTTTACGGAAAGCATAGAGTTCTGACTAACCTGTTGTCTTCTATAGTTGTGTCCCCAGCGCAGAAGACAGCACACAGGTTGTTGGTTCTTCTACAGCATACAAGTGAGGCTAAAGTTCTTTATGATGGAAGCATAATAAGCGACTCGCGAGATTTTTTATTGTCTGAGATGCCATTTATTAACTAAATAATAAAAAATGAGCAACTATTGTTAATATGATGCGGCCTATGCTGCCCATAGCTCATGTTGAGACCTCGACTGTTATCACTATTACAAAAATCTTTACTCATGACCGGCGCGGTCCGGCGCGTATAGTGGTCAGCTCGAGACTGAAACTGCGGCGCGTTGCGAGAGGGCACCTGACGCTCTATTTCGCGCCAAAACAGGGCCGTCGCGCGCCTTCTGCAAAATCGCTCTTCTCTTGTTACAATAAGAGAAGGCACCTTAAACTTTTTAAACTGTCAAAATCTAGCCTGTCCTTGAGAGATATTTATTACCAATTCTCAGCTCTGAATAATTAATATTTAGTATATAATAAACAAAACTAATTTCAAAAGAAATCACGTGACGTGAAAAGCAGCAGCCAATGCGAAGAGAGCACCAGTAACATAGGCGGGCTTTCCCACGGGAACCAGCACCTACTGTGCCATATGCTACTGCTTCCCACCCCACATTTCAACATATGCTGCACTGCTGTCTTTCTTCCGCGTTTAAGACACGTACGATATTAGCAAAGAAGCGGCCTGCGGCCAGAAATATGAAGTGGCCACAGGCCAGGAATATCACAATTGCCCTCCTGAATCCACTGATTCCATATTCTGCTAACAGTCACTGCATCGCGACCAACGGGAGCAGCAATATCGCGATATGATAAACCGCAATCGCGATAGGCTACAATCCGAACTTTATCAAAGTCGTTACACGAGGCATCACAACAACGTTTCACCAGGCAACGTCGATCAACTGCTGTTTGTGTATGAGAAATCGGTTGGAAACTTTCCTCATGTCAGCAAGTTGCTCTGAAAAGCTAATCATTAGCATATCACAGCATTTCCTTCCTGTTGGTTAAATTTCGCGTCTGTAGCACTTCATCTTCATGGTGTAGCAATTTTAATGACCACGATCATCATCATCGTCATCATCATCATCATTAGAGACTGATTATGCCTTTCAGCTTTCAGTCTGGAGCATAGTACCTCTAATAAAATTCCTCCATGATCCCCTATTCAATGCTAACATTGATGCCTCGTCTGATGTCTTGCCTTTTACTTCAAAATCATTCTGCACCGAATCTAAGTAATTTCTTCTTGGTCTATCTCGACTCCTCTTACCCTCCGCTGCCGAGATCATGAGTCTCCTAGGTAACCTTGCTTCTCCCATGCGTGTAACATGACCCCACCATCTCAGTCTGTTCGCTCTCACTGCTTCATCTATGGTGTTCATTCCCAATTTTTCTTTGATTTCCTCATTATGGACACCTCCTGCCATTGTTCCCGTCTATTAGTACCTGCAATAATTCTTGCTACTTTCATAACTGTAACCTCTACCTTATGAATAAGGTAACCTGTATCCACCCAACTTTCACTCCCATACAACAAAGGTAGTCGAAAGATAGAGCGGTGCACTGCTAACTTAGTCTTGGTACTTACTTCCTTCTTGCAGAAGAGAGTAGATCTTTGCTGAGCACTCACTGCATTAACTTTGCTGCACCTCGACTCCAGTTCTTTCACTATGTTGCCATCCTGTGTGAAAATACATCCCAGGTACTTGTAACTGTCTACCTGTTCTAACTTTGTTCCTCCTATTTGGCACTCAATCTGTTTAAATCTCTTTCCCACAAACATTACTTTTGTTTTGGAGATGCTGATCTTCATATCATGATCCTTGCACCTCTGATCGAGCTCTGAAATATTAGTTTGCAACCTTTCAGTCGAATCGGCCATTACAACTAAGTCATCCGCATATGCGAGACTACTTATTTTGTTTTCACCTATTTTAATCCCGCCCTGCCAGTCTACTGTTTTCAACATATGATCCATGAATAGTATGAACAGCATTGGTGACAGGTTACAGCCTTGTCTTACCCCTGAAACTACCCTGAACAATGAGCTTAATTTGCCATCTACTCTAACTGCTGCCTGACAGTCTAAGTAAAGCCCTTTAATTGCCTGCAGAAGTTTGCCTCCTATACCATAATCTTGAAGAACTGCCAGTAGCTTCCTCCTAGGAACACGGTCATAAGCCTTTTCTAGATCTATGAAACATAGATACAATTCTCTGTTCCGCTCGTAGCACTTTACCATTACCTGCCGTAAGGTAAAAATCTGGTCCTGACAGCCTCTAAGAGGCCTAAACCCACACCGATTTTCATCTAACTTGTCCTCAATTAATACTCGCACTCTCCTTTCAATAATACCTGAGAATATTTTGGCTGCAACGCTAATTAAAGAGAAACTTCGATAGTTGTTACAATCTTTCCTGTTTCCATGTTTGAAAATTGGCGTGATTGCCGCTTTCGTCCAGTCAGACGGAACCTGTCCCGATTCCCACGCCTTTTCAATTATCCTGTGTAACCATTTGAGACCTGATATTCCACTGTATTTGACGAGTTCCGGCTTAATTTCATCCATCCCAGTCGCTTTATTGCACTGTAATCTACTGACCATTTTCTCCACTTCCTCAAAAGAGATCCTGTTTCCATCGTCGTTCCTATCCCATTCTACCTAAAAGTCTGACACATCATTGAACGTTTCATCTACATTGAGCAATTCTTCAAAATATTCCCTCCATCTGCTCAAGGCATCCACAGGATTGACTAGCAGCTTTCCTGACCTGTCCAAAACACTTGTTAATTCCTTCTTCCCTCCCTTTCGAAGACTGCTAATTACGCTCCAAAATGGTTTTTCCGCGGCTTGACCCAGAGTTTCTAGCTTATTTCGAAAGTCTTCCCATGATTTCTGCTTGGAGTCTGCAATTATTCGTTTGGCTTTGTTTCTTTCTTCAACATAACTTTCTCTGTCTGCCTGATGGCCATGAGTTTCAATATATTTTAAGAGGTGGATTACGGACAGAAAATTATAGTGAATAAAACCAGAATACGGTCTTAGAATATTATAAAGCTTTAAATATTAAAGTGAAGATAATTTTCCTTTGTAACAATCTATAGTATTTAACATTTAAAATCAATTTAGCTTTACTAATCTTGATTATGTAAATTACTGAACTAATAGAGAAACAAGTAACATGTGGTCTGATTAAAGCATACAGATATTTAACTTTTCTTATGCCAACTAAAAAAGTAGTAGAATGAAGGCTCCTCCTACTTTTTTACCTTAAATATGAAGTCAATGGAAAAATGGACTCGCAAAGTTTTTAAATGTTCACAATTTTTGTTGTGAGAGGTTATATGTGTTGTTATGAGTTAGCATAAGACTCGTACCATATTTTATTTGACTGATTAATGCCTTGCGCCAAAGCACTCTAAGATAGAATTTTTCAGAATATTTGTTTCACAATTAAGTTTTGCTTTTGGAAAGACATTTACTATTACTTATATAGTATGCAGTTTATATCGATATTATATAGCTTCATTTCGATAATTATACATTTTTGTCATGAGAAATAAGGTATTACTAACAAACAGTGCGCACTTTTGAGACCATAGTGAAATAATAATAGCTACATTCCGTTTAAGTCATTTTCTTCGAAGCAAAAGACACCAATATGAAACTCAAAAGATAACTCTTTCCACAATTTTGGCCCACTTTAGGTTACGATAGTAACACTAAAAGTGGGCCTTTGCGATCGTCCTTTGACAGCTCGAAATTTAAATGAAAATAACGGCTTAACCATTCATCTCACACGAAAATTGAATAACCTAATTGGTAGAGGGGGCATTCTCTACAACTTCGCTCTATAATGTTTTTTTTTTTCATATCTTGCATCGTTGCAGAGATATTTGCAAAAATAACGGCGATTTGTCTGTCTGGCTGTAACGTGTTCACACTTTTTAGGTTGAACCGTTCACCCGATCGGCACCAAATTTTACAGACATAATTGTGGGCTACCAGAGACCAGAACCTCGCGTTTTGAAATATTTCGGACAAGAAATACGTTAGTAATACAAAAAAGCTATTTGTAATGTAATTTTAATTGCAAATAAACTGTTCATCTGACGCGAAAATTGAATAAACGAATTTGTAGAGGAGAAAATTCTCTACAACTTTGTTCCCTTATGTTTTTTCATGTCTCATATCGTTTGAGAGATATTTGCAAAAATAACGGAGTTTTGAAACCCTCCACTGAATTAACGAAAACCAGCCGTTCGCAGATGTCACGTGACATTCCTTGGACAGAACTCTCTCTGGCATACGCCATCTTGCGTTGCGTATTTGATTATTTTCTTATTGTAACTTACATGTTGTCATTTCAAAGCAATGGTGCACTGAAGAATTAACAAAAACACGTCATTCCTCGTACGATAAATGATAATCTAGTGTCTAAAAATGTCATATTAGCATCAGTTAACAACGGCCATCAATAGTATAAAATTATAGAACGCAACTTCTAACTCTTATCCATAGCGTAGTAGGCACTGTGTTGGGCTGTGATGCTGTAGATCAGTGGTTCGAATCCCACTACCATCTAAAAAAAATTTTCCCTAAAAGGGTTTCAGACACTCTTATTTATTCATGTTTCATTATTTAGATTATTATTTTTGTCCAAAATGTTTGCAAAACTTATAAAACAACAAATCTATAGTGCGATTTTTTTACTTATTTATTCATTAAGTTAAAATACTTAGAAACAGTATTTTTGAAACTTATGATTTGTTATACAATATTAGATATATAATCCAACATTTAAGTTGAAACTTCATTTTATGGGAGTCATGATCAAATGATCAAACACATAGTGAATAGTGGAAGTGCTAATGCAAGGCAGTTATCATATCGAATTGTTCAGTGAATGAACAATAGTCTGCGAAATACGATCAGAAATGTCACCACAGGTGCATGGCTGCCTCCGATGAGTAAAGGTCGGTGTCAATAATTTCGTGTAAAAGAAAGTGACACAAAGAAGAAGACTCACAACAATACAATTGAACCAAATGAGTATTGGGAACAGTACCATCATCATGTATGCAACACATATTCATAAAGAACTCTGAAGTGTGTCTCCTGCCTTGAAGAATGTTCGAATGTTTGTTAAGCTTATGGGACTTAACTACGGGGTCATCAGTCCCTAAACTTACAAACTACTTATCGACTACCTTATACTACAGACGGCACAAATATCCATGCCCGAGGGGGGATTCGAACCCCCGACCGTAGTGGCCGTGCAGACCGTGACTGAAACGCCTCAGTCTCCTCGGCCACCGCGGCCGGCCGTCAACAGTCCCCACCTGCATATGATTACTTTAAAACACAACTAAAATTGAGAAGAATGGTGCATTTCTAATAAATAACACTTTGTTTAAAATTATTAAGTGGTCTGTTTATTTAGCAGATCAAAAACACTGTCACCGGTAAAAGCAATGTATGTTGGCGTACGTAATATAGCTCGTGAGCCCCCAGACAAAATTTGCTTAGCCGAAAATATTCTAATTAGCTTACCAGGCTACTATTCACTGCATAAAAAATGAATAAAACGTTCTATTAGTCTGTGCCTGACCGCGAATACTTTGTATTTATATACACAGTTTAATAGACTAAAACAATGTCCAACAACAGATATCGATTGAATGAACGTTTATGATAACTCAGTTAAAACTTCCTGATAAGACGCACTTTTGCAATCGGTTTAGAACGGAAATATATTGAAGTCACAGTGCCTAAATTTCACGCGCTGCACTCTTCAAATTACACGTAGCACACGGCAACTCGAGAAGAAATCTTGCACGTTTAACAGCACTCGATAAATCTTTCTAAGTTCGACCGCACTTTTACACTCTGAAAACTTTTAAAGTCTCACTCTTCTGAAGGTCGCGGCACAGACTAGCATAGCTTCGTCGTCGCGAACGCTAGCCAAACACAGACTACTTACGTGGGCACACCGGCCAGCCTTTATACCTGTCCACCGAAGAAACCCATACATCACGAACTTCCCCATTTTCACCCCTCGCCAACGTACAACGCTTTTGCCAAGTATACCGTGCATTTAATACAAATACATCTTTAAACACTTGCACTAACACACAAATAAATATGCAATTGATCATCGTCTAATATATAAAGCAGAGTGTCCGTTTGTTTGTACGTGTTGCATACAAATCTACAGTTTTGTTCCAATCTTTATGAAATTTTGTACACGTAAGCTTCAATCCATGAGGACGGTCGCCGTAAGTGTAAGAATCACATACGATATATAGTTCACGAGATATGACGTCATATACAATGAGATGCGCGAAAAACTGCTGCATTTTGCGACAATGCTGCTCATTTTCTCCTAAGCCATTGGACCGATTTCAACCAAATTTGGTACACACATTCCTTACCCTGAGGTAACAATTGCTGCATGGTTAAGAATCACATACGGCACATGGTTCAAAAGATATTACGTCATAACCAATAGAAATCGCAAAAAATGCCATGTAATGCGGAGAGACTTTCGAAATACACTGTATGAGAATGACAGTACTTAGCTACTTGCAACAAACTTTGGACATAATTTCAAACCTTTATTAAACTTTTTCTCGCTGGTAACCATAGTAAAATGATGAAAGGAAAAAACTTTCTCGCTTACTACTTTTCCGCTGTTTATGGAGTAAAACTACGGCCCTCAGTATGACGTTACAATTTATAATTTGAACACTACAAATTGTACCGACAGGAAATTTTACAGACAGTATACACATATATTGTTAAATGTAGCTTCTAAATTGTATCAAATTCCGACACGTAGTTCATGAGATATGAGCACATAAACAGTAACGTTCATGGAAAACCGTCCCATCACGCACGAAGTTTTAATCTATTACTTTTTTACTACTAATTATATTACTAAGAGATTTTACAGACATACATCCCTTATACAAATGAATATATACCTGAAAAATTGCAGGAATAAATAAATAAATACCCAGGCAACGCCGGGTTTCAGCTAGTAATTAATATTTCATTACATTTCATTTCTCCTATGCGGCGATTAAATACAAATTAATTATTTAAACAAATAAAACATGCATAAGTAGATTTGATCAATGTGATTTTACGGTATAGTCATTTTATAATATGGCACCTGTGAACAAACACTGCCATGCTGGTTGTATATTTATCTTGTACTTTATGTTATTAATAGAATTTATACAATGGCATTAGTAAATTAGGTTTTCTGTGATAAATATTATCTTACGTCGACTGTAAGCATATGAGGTGATGCACCTCGTTGAGACCTTTTATGTGAGCCCTCGCTCACCCCTGTATCTTAAATGGTTTACAAGTTATGAATTTCTAACTAAACACTAAATTGCCGTATAGTCATTCTATTACAACTTTTTATATGTACGTACATCACGATGCGCTCAAAATAAAATTGTTGATATAATAGCGCGAAGTTTCACATGGTTTTGTTCAACGTCCATGTGGTGACCTATATTTAAGGATTCATGAGAACTCAGTCCCTTTCTGTCCGTAACCTGTTCAAAATTTTCCGAAGAGGTCACTGCCACTTCTCATATGAGATTGTGCAGCTTTATGAAACTTTTGGTGCTTAAGGAAAGAGGAAACGATGAATTGTCCTTGTAGCCCGCGCTGTTCTGGAGATCGTAGGGTCTGATGACCCCGTAGTTAAGTCCCATAAGCTTTACAAACATTTGAACATTTTGAACTGGAGATCGAAACAGCCGCGGTGGAGTATCCGAGTGGTCTAAAGCGCCTCGCTGCGGAGAGCGCGGTTGCTCGCCGTGGAGGTTCGCGTCCTCCCTGGGGCATGGGTGTGTGTGTGTGTTTTCTTTAGGTTAGTTTACCTAGGTTTAAGTAGTTTGTAAGCTACGGACTGATGACCACGCAGTTTGGTCCGATAGATTTACAGACATTTGAACATTTTTGAGATCGAAACAACACACATTCAGTAGTATCACTAATTCATCGAAGAAGGTAAAGACATTAACTCTACAAATTAATACGAAAACACATAGGAATTAATCTGTTCAAACAGAAACATACCTGGAGTGGATGTAGAAATATGCCGTATCATTGTCTTCAGTGTTGCGCATTTTGCACTGAAGTCTCAGGTCGCACATGGTTTGAACAAACAACTGGCCGGCCGCGGTGACCGAGGGGACTAAGGCGCTCCAGTCACGGTCTGCACGACCACTACGGTCCGGGGTTCGAATCCCCCCTCGGGCATGGATATTTGTGCCGTCCTTAGTCTTAGCTAGTTCATAAGTAGTTTGTAAGCTTAGGGACTAATGACCACGTAGTTAAGTCCCATAAATTCTACAAACATTTGAACATTTGAACAAACAACTGCATGCAAACTATTACTCGAGGGTAGACCTGCTGGATAAACTATGGCCACTGCATTGTTTAGGTTTTATGCAAATAGGCTAACAATGCACGGCGCCCAAAACACCAATTGAGGCAATACTGGTACTTTACACGCGTGTCTTATTAGAGAAGCCTAATTTTACACATGTAGTCCACTAAAGATAATTACAAAATTGCACTGGAAAAATTATAGGTGTAATTCTAATCGATCGCATTTCATGAGGAGAACACAGCGGCCTGTTTTGGCTGTCATCTTACAAGTTAATATACTCGGTGCGTATCCTTGACGCCATAGTTGAAATGGATGTTTTATTTTATTTTATGGGCGAGTCGCGTTCTGAGGCCTAGATATGCGGATGGAAATACAAGGGCGACAAGCCACAACGAGCTATTAAGGAAGCAAACAGAAAAGCAGAATACTTTAATTATGATACTGCCACGTTTTATTGACTTCGAGTAATTTTCCCCTCCCCCCCCCCCCCCTCATTTGGTCAGATACTCGCGCGTATTTAATCTAACAAGGAAAGTACTTGGGCTCGAAGAAACACATATACACCAAAATCGTATGAGAGATAATCTAAAGATCCATATTGCACTAGTGATACTTCCGTATCTGCAAAACTCTGCAGTCGTCCGTTAGAGGCCTCTGCGTGTGCCATGCCGCATTGCACTTTGACCTGTCGGTTCGCCAGTAGGGACGGTGCAGTGTGCCTCCGAAGTTGCGTACTGTGATGTTATTTGTGTGGTGAAGCGTCAGATGGGGCGGCGATTGCTAATCAATCCTGCTAATGTATTGCGATTAGTTGAGATGAAGTTACGAAGAACCGTTCTTCGTGAAGATTGTATTAGTGTAGAAGATGAATCATTTGCATGCTTTCTCGTATCTGTTATGGTACAGAAATATGAGCATAAGTTAGATACTGTTGTAACACTAACTCATAATGATGATATTAGGGATGATAATGACCAACAACTCATTGCAAGCGGTAGTGCTACGGTAAGTGCGGGAAGAGGCGATGGAAGCAGTGGCAGTGAATACCAACAGTCTTTCGGGAATAAGGTTAAAGTTGCAACTATCATCACGGTTTTTGAGGACAATTCGCTAGAGAACATGTACGATGATTATTACATAAGTTATAGTTAAGATATCTGCATTACGTATGGCGTCTAAAATTACATCTACAGTGCTATCTAGAGCATGGTTGCAGAGCTTTGCAGAAAAACGACACCCACCAGCACATTGAAATGTACGAAGAGATCCTGTAACCAAACTTTCATACAGATACGTTTGCTCGAGCCCATATACTTTCCTTGTAAGTGGTACAAGGAAAGAGGAAGGGAGGGTTCCTGACCTTTTACAGGAAACCATCCCAGAATTTGCCTGGACTGGGAAAACCACGGAAAATCAAGATCAGGATGGCTGTCCGCAAATGGGTAAGTGCCGACAGAATCGAGTAACCTGACACTGCCAACCATAGTACTCTAACAGTGCTAAAGCAGGTTTAAGTTTACACTCATTACTATAACCAGGTCAATTTGTCATTTAGACATTACCGTTTCTGTACTACACTTTTACGTCATCTTATTACTTTTGTCTAACTTAAAAGAAAATCGGAAACTGGAAATTTCAATATTTTGTCAGCATTAAGCAAAATGACAGACATTTTTCCTTCTAATTCTTCTGCTGTTACACTCTTCACTTGCGCCAAGACAAGAGTCTTAAATAGTTATAGTGTTATATACTCGAGAAGTAAATATAATGTTTAATTCTCTCATGGTACCATAAGCTATACTGTATATTTCTACTAGCTTGTCACCAGAGGTCCAAAATATTATACACTAGAATCTCGCCAAACTGATGGTTTCACCGCCACTAAACAGTACTTTTTCTTACGAATCAAAAATTCGTATCTTAACAGACCTATATATTTATATAAATACCTAGTGACACTTAGGGTATTGCAGGTCAAGATGCAACCCCCTGAAAATAATCCTGGCGGCGCCCATGTTTGTGCGTGTAGTTCCTGATTTTCATTTTGTAGTTGTTTGTTGTCTTGCTCTAATTCCGTATATTTGTCTTTTAGCTATGTGATTTCAAGGTCTTTTGTCGAACCATTTGATTTTTGTATTTCATTCCAGAATCGTCTGTTTTCGCTTTGTACCAGTTCAACCGTTGCCTCGGCAGCGGTTACTGAAAAGCCAGGGGAAAGATTTTTTATTTAAAAGATGGGAGAATCGCTGTCGATTGGTGTTTTGATTTTAGCTCGATGGCATACGGTTTGTGATGTCTTCTGTGACTGCCATTATTTGACTGGGGATCTTAGGTGCGTAGTCGTCTTCAGTGACCATAGTGTTGTTCTGTTGTAGCAAAGGTGCCCAAAGGGGGGGGGGGGGGGTCATGACGCTAATTGTGTCATTGAAATTTCTGGGCCGGCCGCGGTGGCTGAGAGGACTAAGGCGCTCCAGTCACGGTCTCCACGGCCACTACGTTCGGGGGTTCGAATCCCCCCTTGGGCATGGATATTTGTGCCGTCCTAGTTCGTAAGTAGTTCATAAGTAGTTTGTAAGTTTAGGGACTGATGACCCCGTAGTTAAGTCCCATAGACTATACAAACATTTGATTTGAAATTTCTGGTGTGGGGGGGGGGTGAGGAACATGACTTAATATCACGTGTGTGTGTGTTGGGGGGGGGGGGAGGATTGGTCGCGTTTTTGGGGGGGGGGGGGAGGGGTAAGTCATTGGCCAAGGGGGGGGGGGGGCACATCTGTGTTGTGGTGTTTCTAGCTTACCCCATTTTTTGTTTCTGCCCGATGTGGTGGGTGTTGTCACAGAGTAACATATATATTTGTCTGTGGTGTTGTGTCGCTGTTACTGCGCTTCAGGATGACGGCCGAGCGTAACGACCCCCCCCCCCCCCCCCTTTTTCCAAACTGCTACGGCCGCCAGGCGCCAGCTGACGCTCAAGTGCGCGCGGTAGACAACGTCCTCTTAGCTGTTGACTATGTGGTGCGTGTGGCGACCGAGAGATGGCAGGGCGGCAGCGCCCGGGAGGTGCTGCGCTCTACGACCTACGGCTGTCTATCTAACAAACTGCTGCTCTACTAGGCGCACGTGACCATCAGCTGTAGCGTGCGCTTGATGACCCACTTTTCGGACTTTGCTCGCATAAACTCACAGACGAAATGTAACAAACGGAAGGGCACTATTTATCATGGTTAGTCTATTAGAAATCTAAATGCACAGTAGGGGCAGTTTGAGTCTTTCATGTGGGAGGTCCCTTAGTGGTTTTTGTGTTGGTGTCACTTCGTTTCGCGTAATTAAGCCGTAACAATGGTGTCCTGCTTCTGACTAGGGTTGCCAGATTGAACTCGAGGCAGGCCCGGAGACCAGACGTGCCCCCCTCCCCCTTGGCCAATGACTCACCCCCCCCCCCCCCTCCCCGGTGGAAGAAAAGTCTGAATATATTTTAAGAACTAGAGTTTCTACGTCATATTTTAGAAGCTTGAATCCAAACTTAGCATAGTTATGTAAAATTTGACAACAACAATTGGCTTTGATTAAGTTTTCATTTTCTTCTTTCAATTTAGTGAAGACAGAATTGTGTTTCCCGAAATTAACTGGTGCATTGTCAGCTGAATACGAAACTACAATTTAGTGTCAAACCATTTTCCAATAAAATGGATTTTAGTTTGTTTGAGATGGCTTCTGCAGATTCGTTAACATCTTCGTAGAAATCAAGAACTTCATTACATTTTCCCTTATCTTTGGAGAAGTATGTTACAACTATCGGATAATGTTTTTTATTGCCCTTGTTTGAAGCGTCTGAACCTAATGCAAACGGAATATTTTGCTTTAATTCGCTTAGTAGCTTCTCTTTAGCATAAGGCAGAAGCACATTTTTTACTAATGCCTCGCTTTTTGTTCGGCCGCATCTCACTTTCGTTGCCACGGAGGAATCTCTAAAAACATAAGGATATAGCTTATTACCACAATCTTGAGAATTGTAAGAATGGTGGTGTTTCACACCATGGTAAGTCAAAGTTAATTCCGTTGCAGTGACTTTGTCGTCTTCTGTAGAAAATTGTTTCGGCAAGAATTTAAGAAGAGACTGATTCTTCTTTTGTGTGGTAATATTCGCTTTGTGTCTTTCTGATTGTAAATGTTTATTCACAGCGTTCACTCCGTCGTACTTAACAGTAAATGAGATATTGCATATTCTGCACATACACATACACTCATCAGTATCGACTTTTTGTAGCCACTCTTTATAATTTTCTTCCTGCAACTTTTCTTCACGGAACGAACTTAGATATCGTCTCTTCATTTCACTGTTAGTACTCACTAATCTGAGTTTATGTAAGCTTGTCTGTTCACACACGATCCGAGTATTCCAAAAATTGTCGGTAAACTGATAACAACAATGATCGAACGAACACAAATAATAGACGTCGCTAGTTGACACGTTGACGCAACAGTGTTTGCTTAATAATGCGCTAGCCGATAACTACCGACGCAACAATGAAAATTTTCAGAGGAAGAATAGAAAAGTAGCGTTTTTTTTGCAATGAGAAATTGACATTTATGTAAAGTTATTCTTAATTACTAGAGAGGAGCCGGCCGGGAATGGCCGAGCGCACTGAGGCGTCTTGCCACGGTGCGCGAGGCTGCTCCCGCCAGAGGTTCGAATCCCACCCTAGAGCCTGGATGTTGTGTTCGTCCTTAGTTTAAGTTACGTTAAGTTCGATGTAGATCGTCGCTACATGAGCATAGTACTTAAAAAGCGTCGTAAAAAAAAAAATGTTAAGGTGAAGGTTACATTCAAGCCCGGAGATGAGAGTCATTGGCCCGTAGACCCGGAGAATTCATTACAAACCCGGGCACTCCGGGCGGCGCCCGGAGATCTGGCAACCCTACTTCTGACCCAGTTTATCTACCGACGTCTAAAACACGAATTTTATTTGAGATGTATTAGTCTCGATTTTGATTCGTCACACGCATATCCCTGTGGGTTCTTTGTGATTTAACGAAAGTTCTCACTTACTTTAACCCCACCTTACTGACATCTAGTTTTTTTTCTGGGGGGGGGGGGGGTTGGCACAAGCCTGAGGAGAGTGAACATGTCCTTAAGGGCTTTGTGAGACTAATTTTAAAACACACACACACACATACTACAAAAAGGTACGGCCAGTGGCGTAGCTAAGTAGTTTGGCGGTGATTCAACTTGTCACCCCACCCCCACCGCCACGAAAGAATGTAAAAACATTTCAAGGAGAGTGGAATAAATTTTTGATACACATAATGAAACGAGAAAAATATAAAGTTATTTAGTTTGTAAACAGTCTTCATGAAAGGAAATAAATAAAACTAGTATCTATAAATAACATAGTTTAATTGATTACTAATCAAGCAGAACAAATAGCTAACGATTGTCTTAATGAATGGCGACTTTCACATGTAGTTTACAATCTTACCCGTCTAACTTTCTCTGCAGCAAATTTTGAAATTGCATCATCAAAGTCAATAGCCTTAGCCACATTATTTTCAATTGACAAAATTGCCAAATTAGAGAGTCTTGCTTGGCTCATAGTAGATCTAAGGTAATTCTTAATGAGTCTCAGCTTTGAGAAACTTCTCTCACAGGACGCTACCGAAACACACGAAGTTAAGAAAAATCTCAATGCCAAAGTGAGGTTCGGAACAGATTCAGAAATTTCATATTCAACAACAAACTGTAAAACTCTTAAAGATGTCCATCCAAGAGATTCTTCTTTTGGGACATTAGCAGCCTGCAGAAACCGTCGCAGCCGTGGAATTTCTGCGAGGATACCATCTTCAGAAATCTCATCGTAATTTTCAATTAAACATTTAACGATCATGGGAAGTTCATTTTCTGAAGTTGTAATCAGATTTCTGGGCTCTAAAACAGCAAAACGATCTGATATACATTCCATGTTTCTGCAACGTGTATCAATTTCTTGTTGAAAACTGACGATGCACTCTAACATTGACCTTCTCAGTTCCTGGTGCAAAGTGAACGTCTCGTCCGCAGCCTTTTCCCCAGGCATCATTTTCTTCTTCCTAATATTTCTTCTTTTTTCGACAGGGATATTCATTTCGTCACATGTTTCCTCCGCAAATCGAAAGGCTTCGTCCACAAGCTGTTTCTCTTGTCTTTCAAAAAGAGCTTTAGACTCTTTATCTTGGTAATACACATTTCAAGGCTGACCCCAAGAATCTGTTACTACTTTTGAGCTTGGTTGACCTCTTGTAAGACAGTATTCCACAAATACAGAAATACACTGGTTATGGATCAGTTACACATCACGAACGATACACAAGCGTGGTCAGCATTTCAAATTTTTCGGCGCTGCGGTGCTTCACGCTACGCTCAACAGCCGCAGAGTTAGTAGGCTTGCAATCGCGGCACTGACTAGTGATGGGAACAATCGAATGAAAACAATCGATTCATTCGGTTGTTGGAAAAAAATCGATCATTCGGTTGTAGTTTCTCGTATCGGTTGAATTATTCATTCATTCTTTTGAGTGAAACCAGTCGGTGGGACCAGCCGAATGAAACAACCGATTCAGTCGGTTGGACTATTCATTCGTTCTTTTGAGTGAAACCAGTCGGTGGGACCAACCGAATGAAACAACCGATTCAGTCGGTTGGACTACTCATTCCTTCTTTGCAGTGAAATCAGTCGGTCGGAGCAACCGAAGAAAAAAATCGACACAGTCGGTTGGACCACTCATTCCTTTTCTTTTGAGTTAAATCAGTCGCTGAATGAAAAAAACTGACTCAGTACGTTTGCCTCTTCATTAGTTCTTTTGAGTGAAACCAGTCAGTGGGAGCAACCGAATGAAACAATCGGTCGTAGTTTTACTATGTTAGATTAATATTCGTTTATTTTTTTCGAATGAAAGTAGTCTGTGGGAACAACTGAATGAAAACATGCGAAACTTTTGCAGTTTTGTACATTGACTGAATTACTCATACTTTCTTTTCAAGTGAAAACAGGCAGTAAGTTTTTTCATATCGCTGGAGCAGGCCTGCGATCACTTTAATCGCCCACCCCAGACTTCAAAAACGCCGATCATATGGGCCCGATCAGATTACTTTCGCAAACACCCACAATCTGTAGAAAAGTGGCCGATGACCACGGAGTACCGCGGGGAGCGGGGACACGAGAGGGGGTGCTGCCTCGCTGGCGTTTTCACTGCTGACAGCGCCAGCAGGCGCGCGCCAAAATCCACACAACAGTGTCTGCCCAGGGGGGGGGGGGGGGGGCGTGCCATCGCCGATTGTTGTCGGTTTCTTACTGTCTCAATAAAAAAAGCGTGGAAAGTACAGGGTGTTCCAAAATGATCGCTACAAGTTTAATCTCGCATACTGTATCTCCGAAGCGGGAACAGGTAGAAACGTGCGGTTTGCGGCTTATTGTTCATACATATCTAAGGTACTAGTAGGACAGTGTTAAGTATTTTAACTTTGAGCTTATTTGCTAGATCCAAATTCGAAGATCAGTAAAACATTAGGTATTGTAAAAAAAAAGTTTATTAAAGTATTTTGTATAAAAATATTTCTTATATTAATTTTTTTGTTAATTCATCTAATTTGAAGGAGTACGAGAAGACATACAACATTTATCAGTGCTGTAAATTTCTTCAGCGCGTCTGTATTCGTCAACAGTGTATGAAAACATTCCTCTCAACTTTCATAATTATTCACTCTTGTCACAGATATTTCTGTGGTTATCGGAGAAACGGGTGTGGAGGTTTATTTCCATCCCTCCGCCATGTACCATACAAAATCTTAGGTGAACAGTGAACTGCCACTTGTTTTGAAAGTCAAGTGTGCAAAATTTCATCAAGATCGGAATAAAACTCTATATTGGTGTCGAAATCTGGAATAGCTTCTCTCATGCATCAAACTAAAGTAGATGTAGACGGTGACCATTCTCTTTCTTTGAAGGTGAAGAGTGAAATATATCATTAAAATTCGAATACAAACGGAATTTGTCGAAGTTAGTAGGTAAAGTACCCTCCGCCATGCACCTACAAAATTTATTGTTCAGTTACCTTCGCCTTGTTTTAAAGGTCAAGTGTGCAAAATTTCATGAATATCGCAGCCAAATTGTGGTTTTTGTGAAGTTATATGTAAAGTACCCTCCGCCATGCACCGAATGAAATTTGATGTCGACAGTGACGTTCCTCTTGCTTTGAAGGTCAAGTGTGCAAAATTTAATAAGATTGGAACAAAACTGCAGATTTGCATGCAATAGAATCACACACACACGGACACTGCTATATTTTTAAGATTTGTCTCTAAGAATATTTCATGCTGAATCACGGTTCATTTATACCCGAACAACAGGTTGAAGGAGTATGCAAATAAAGTCACACAAAGTCGATGAATTAATAAAAATATCCATATAACTCCAGAAACTGACAAAGACTTTTTCCAGTCGGTTGTATCGCATCAAGTGAAACCACTCAATGCCGAGAACATTCATGTAAAGGACAGAGACTTCTTTCATTCGGTGCTCGCGCTTCGACTGAAACCACTCAAACCCACTGAATGAGTGAAAACATTCATATAGCGGCTGCAACCGACAGAGACTGGTTTCATTCGATTGTTTCGCATCGACTGAAACCACTCAAACCCCGCCAGTGAGTGAAAACATTCATACGGCCTCAGAGACTATTTTCATTCGGTTGTTTCATTCGACTGAAAAAACCGACTGAACGAAAAAACAACCGATTGACCAATCGGTTGTTAAAAAACAGTCGGTTGTCCCATCACTAGCACTGACGCCGCTCAGATAACTCGCAATTACTTGTGAAAGGAGGCAGATATCGGTGCGACTACCATTTCAAAAACTTTTCTACACCTTTAGCTCCAATTCACTCGCAGTAATGTATGGTCTAAAATGCATAGAACAGTAAGCCGCCCGCTATCGAACTTCTTCAATACACGATTTGTAAATCGAGTACACATACTTGACAAAAAGCATAATTTGAAAACGACTGTTACGAATTACAAAAGGGCGAATGTTTTATTCGAATGCTAAGATGTTGTACTAACATGTGTCAAAAAATCAGATTTTTTAACCGCATACTTTCATCAAAATCGAGTGAGAAGCGTTACGAAAGTAAAAACTCGCTTGGAATGAAAACTAGACGTTTTATTTTTTTTTACAGGCAAGGCAAATCTTTTAGGGAAAAAATAAGTTGATAAAGCGATGCGGCGTGGTCTTATATACCGTCAAAATTTTTTTCAACTTGAAAATCAGAAAAGTTGTTTTCCCCCCTCTTTTTCATCTCAGCTCGGCCCGGCAGGCAGTGTGAACCAGTGAGCTCAATTATTTTTGAGCTCACTGGTGTGAACGCACCCTAACTGTGTCATTAACAAACAAAGCAGAAATTGGAAGAAGAGGGTACCCTAAAAGTTCGCCCAATTACGGGTCAGAAACAAATAGCTAGTAAATATGTCGGGCTAAGGTTGATATTCTCGCAAATTCTAAAATCAGATTTCCTGTGTTTGCGTTGTACTGAATCAATTTCTTCTTCATGCTTTGTAAAGTTGCTACGCAAAACGAGATAACTTTTCAAGAAAGCTTTTGCGATCAACAAAATTACGCTTGAAACTCCCTGACAGATTAAAATTGTCTGTCGAAACGGGATTCGAACCTGCAATCTTTGCCTTTCGCTGCCAAGCGCTCTGTCTGAGCTATCCCGGCACGCATTTTTTAATCTGCCAGGAAGTTAGATATTAACGCACACTCCGCTGCAGAGTGAACATTTCCTTCTGAAAATAACACTTGACTGTGTTTCAAGAAGAATTTCTACTACCTTGAAAATCCTTTGTATGCCATTGAAATTTCTAATTTGCTCCAATAATTGGAAAATGAAAACTTGTAGCTTCAAATAAAACTCTTAATGGGTGGCAGTACTATCTCTTAGCGACTCTCTCTCTCTCTCTCTCTCTTCCCCCCCCCCTCAGTCTCTCTCTCTCTCCCCTCTGTCTCTCCCCCTCTCTTCCTTCTCTCTCTCTCATTTTTCTTCGGTCCGTCTGGGGAGGGGCGCGTGCCCTTGAGCCGCCCCCCCCACCCTGAATCCGCCCCTGGGGCAGGGGGTCGAGCAAAATCTCTCTCAAGAAGCCGCGCTAGTTTAGCCGTGTGGTTTGAGGCTTCATGTCATGAACTGCACGACTGCTCGCGTCGGAGGTTGGGCTCCTCCCTCAGACATGGGTGTATGTGTTGTCCTTAGAATAAGTTAGTTTAAGTAGTGTGTAAGTTTAGGACCGATGATCTTAGCAGTTTGGTCCCATAGGACTTTACACACATAGGACTTCACACATCTCTCGAGAAAACGCCAAAATTACCTCACGTAATACATGGACGCCACCAAAATAAGTTTTTTTTCCTTTTCCTGAGAAGTATGAGGAGGATGGGGAGGGGGCTACACCCAGAATATGCGCAAATAGAAATCTCCATATTGATTTATAGCAAACACTTTTTAGCCTCCTATAAATTTTTGGCAAATATTGCTTAAAAGAGCAATGTTCCTGAAATTCAGTAAGTCTGTAATAGTTGTCTGTTGTTCTATAGAAGGAAATGCTTTTATGCATTTTTTACGGAGGTCAGATATTCATGAATAGCAAACAATAAGGAGATTTGTTCTATTTGACGTCACAGTTGTATCAAATAATAAACCCATATGGTATTTTTTCGTAATTTTCAACGATTTTTCTTATACACTATATTAGAGCTTCCCAAAGTCTTCCTAGTCGCGACACCATTTCGAAAATATAAAGTTTTACGAGAAACACTTACACTAATTTTAATTGGAGAGATTTATCTATATTAAATGTTACTTTAAAGAAATATTAATTTTCATGATTCTCTTGTACTTAAAGTGCACACTGAACGAACTGAAGAATGTTTAGTATTTTTTCCACAATGTTCTATCTTATTTCATCTTAAGATTTTGCCGTTGTTGCGACACCCTTACTGGCACTACGCGACACCTCTGGGTGTCGTGACATCCAGTTTGGAAAGCTCTGCACTATACATCATAACGTACCACAATGATAGTCACAGCGGAAAACCGTTCTGGTTTTATGCTAGACTAGTTCATGGTTGGGTCCTTCTTTTGTATATTTGACCACTTGAACACCCTAACACAAAGTAAAATCATGATACACGTTCAACACGGCTGCTTTGGCTAAATGGCTGTTTATCACAAAAAAGGAACACAGTGACCGTTTATACTCTAAAAGTGGAAGCAACATCTGAATAAGTGTTGTAATCTCTTTTAAAGCTGGGAGAAAAATCGTACTGATTCTCAAAAAATTATTAAAGAGAAAAAATTCAGGTATTTGGCATCAGCAAAAAAGAAACCCCTTGTTCCCTTTCTTACAACTATGGGAAGAAGAAATTGAATGAACGAAAAATTCATAAATAATTCCATTTACTTACGTCCAAATGAATAAAAATTTCATTCGATTTTCTGAATCTTGGGGAAGAAAACTCTGGCGTCTGGTCACTGACGATAATAGACGAAGAATGGCAACAGCCCCATCGGTTCAGACCATTAACAATGGTACATTGGCGTGAAATATTTCCACCAACAATGACTCCGCTCCGCTATGGCGGTGAAATGCGCGCGTCTAAAAAGGAGAAGCAGTCGGCCCCGTCCTTAAGCCTCTCTCACACGGAGCAAGATTTGCGGGAAGCATGCCGCGCAGCACACAGGGCGGGCGAGCGGCCGGCCCTGCGGCCTGCTGGAGGGCCGTTTGCTGCAGGATTCTGGAACTAGCGTGTGTCCTATTTTTCTCGCATGTTTTCGGAATGTTACCTGCGCTGGCCAATCAGGAGTCGCCTATGGCGTGTGACCTTGCGGCCAGCGAGGCGGGAACTCGAAGAGAGCACTCCAGGCGGAACGCAGTGCCACGCGCCCGCCAGCCAAGTGCGGTCTTTCTCAATCGATTACAAAGAAACTATTCGGTAAAAAAATGTGATTCTGGCACAACTTATAGATGCATTCTTCTGCTTCATGATAAAATGAATATTATTTTGTTAGTGGTCATAGTTCTTGTGATATATACGGATTTAGTAGCGTACTACAAGGAATCCGAAAATTTTACATTGAAAAATAGAGGTCGCTATGAATTTGCGTTTGGTACACGTTAGGTCATATGTTGCTGCGGATGAAATGTAGCTGAAATATTGAATTATTCTTCGAAGTTGGAAGGATGTCGCTATCTATCACCAATCTCGAGATAATGGGTTGTATGTAAAGCACTTGTTCCCGCTCGCGTGCGTCAGCGAAGAAAACGGAACGAAATTTTCATATAATCCCTTATATCTCATAAATGATTGGAGGTATCGAAGCAAGATTTTATGAAATGATATTACACAAAATGAAGTTGATTTTGTCACGTTATTAATTTACGAAACTTGCATATGAAGCGCGTTTTTCGAGCAACTACAGATTTTCTTCAATGAAGTAATGGACTTTTAAGGAGACACGGATACCTGGTAAAACTAAATTTGCTTTGTCTTTAATTTTATACCGCTTATGATTATTTTGATATACTACTAACTTGTCTTGCTCTCAGTATTACTAAATACAGTTTAATATTATGTGGTAACTGCAAATGCATAAAAACGTTAGTGGGAGGAATATTTGTAAACTCTATTGTTTTGACAACAGAAGCGGATTTTAGTATTACAACGAAAGTGTCTGCATATTAACGAAATCTCATCACTGAAATATTACTCTGAAAAAAAGGAAAAAAGGTAGTGCTGTGTAATAAATAGTTTCTTGATTTGAAATTATAGAGGAATTCGATATCGCAATATGTTTTTATATGATATAGAACGAACTAATGAGATTATATGTATACATTCAAATTTCTGAGAAATAAGGAAAATCATTTAGAGTACATATATTTTAGTTAGTGTGCCAACACAGAGCGATGTGTTTTTTTTTTTTAATTTTTTTTATTTTATTTTATTTTTTTATCGCAAACATCTTTCAGCTTGTCAAAAGAATTTAATTTAGACCATCGTGGCTGGTTTACAGGATTCCAGTAAGTTAAACGTTTTTGTATTTCTAAGATTGAGATACAAAAAATAGATTTTTTCGCCTGTTTTCAAACACAATTTTCATCATTAAAATATACTAGGGTAGCGGATTCGACGATAGTTCCAATATATACATATTTCGTATACGAGCTACAAACAGTATAAAATAAAACACTTTCACTGATTCCCCACTAAGTTTCAATGTAACTACACATTTATGTGCCCTACCAGACTTTTCTTCTTCTTCTGACAAACGTATTTTCACATCCTGTCCCTGACAACGTAACTTCCCTTGTTTCGATGTTAAAATCCGTTTCTTTTGCCAAAACATAGCAGACCTAACAAATATTATTTTCACTAACATTTTTAAGCAGATAAAATAGCAACAGAACATTGAGTGTTCCGATTTGTAAGGGGACTAAACGGCAGGGTAATCAGACGTCCAGAATATTTAAACTAATAATACTGAGGACAAGATAGTTTGTACTTCATGAAACTGTCCATTCTAAAATTAAATGAGTAGCTTCTTCACTTACATAGAAAAACAGCAATTTTCGTTTCACCAGCCATTGATGGCCCTTAAAAATCCCACTACTTCATTCATTAATATCTGTACTTTGTTAAATATTGGGATTCATGTAAAAGATTCGTAAAGTGATCATATGAAAAAATAATCTCCCCTTTGCGTGCTATCGTTTGATAAAATCTTGCTTCGATACCTCGAATCATTTAAAATATATAAGGGATTTTATGAAAATTTCTTTCCGTTTTCTTCGCTGACGCGCGTGATACGGAACAAGGGCCTTACATACAACCCATTATCTCGAGATTGGTGATAGATAGCGACATCCTTCCAACTTCAAAGAATAATTCAATATTTTAGCTACATTTCATCCACAGCAACGTATGACCTATCATGCACCAAACGCAAATTCATAGCGACCTCTATTTTTCAATGCAAAATTTTCGGATTTCTTGTAGTACTATACTGAATCCGTTAATATCACAAGAACTATAACCACGAACAAAATAGTAGACAGATCTTCATGAAGCTGAAGAATGCAGCTATAATATGTGCGATAATCAAATTTTTTTACCGAGTAGTTTCTTTACAATCGTTTGATAAATAAAGTAGCTCGGCCGTGTTGTGCGTCTTGGCGTCCACTCAGCGAAGCCAGCCTGCACGCTTCCGCACCCCATCTTGCACCGTGTGAGAGAGACGCAGTGTGTTTCGGCCACATTCCTACTCGGCAGCCGACTGACGAGCGCGCCATCCAGGAAACTTCTCGCGAACCATGCTCCGTGTGAGAGTGGCTTTAGGCTTTCTCGACGCCCGCCGTTCCCATTGTCAGCCGGCCGCAGTGGCCGACCGGTTTGTGGCGCACTAGTCACAGTCTTCACGGCCGCTACGGTCGGGGGTTCGAATCCCCCCTCGGGCATGGATGTTTGTGCCATCTTTAATATAAGCTAGTTCATAAGTAGTTTGTAAGTTTAAGGACTGATGATCCCGTAGTTAAGTCCCATAAACTCTACAAACACTTGGAGTTGGTACCCGGTGCGGACCGCACCCCCCTAGTTACGCTACTGGGTACGGCCAAACTTTCAGGAAACATTCCTCACACACAAAGAAAGAAAATATGTTATGTGGACATGTGTCCGGAAACGCTTAATTTACACGTAAGGGCTCATTTTATTACTTCTCTTCAAATCACATTAATCATGGAATGGAGACACACAGCAACAGAACGTACCAGCGTGACTTCAAATACTTTGTTACAGGAAATGTTCAAAATGTCCTCCGTTAGCGAGGATACATGCATCCACCCTCCGTCGCATGGAATCCCTGATGCGCTGATGCAGCCCTGGAGACTGGCGTATTGTATCACAGCCGTCCACAATACGAGCACGAAGAGTCTCTACATTTGGTCCCGGGGTTGTGTAGACAAGAGCTTTCAAATGCTCCCATAAATGAAAGTCAAGAGGGTTGAGGTCAGGAGAGCGTGGAGGCCATGGAATTGGTCCGCCTCTACCAATCCATCGGTCACCCAATATGATGTTGAGAAGCGTACGACTGAAATGTGCAGGAGCTCCATCGTGCATGAATCACATGTTGTGTCGTACTTGTAAAGGCACATGTTCTAGCAGCACAGGTAGAGTATCCCGTATGAAATCATGATAACGTGCTCCAGTGAGCGTAGGTGGAAGAACATGAGACCCAATCGAGACATCACCAACAATCCCTGCCCAAACCTTCACAAAATTGGCCAACTGGCTGTGAATTGAGGGAGGAAGTACAGTACATACTAACGAAACAATTGGGTATTTTGACAGTTGTCTGCACGAATTATTTCAATTTACATTTAAAGAGAAATACTAAAATGAGCTCTGACATGGAAAATAAGCGTTTCCAGACACATGTCCACATAACATATTTTCTTTCTTTGTGTGTGAGGAATGTTTCCTGAAAGCTTGGCCGTACCTTTTTGTAACACTCCATATATATAAATTTGATTACAGTTATTGTGACATATAACTGCTATAGGAAACACAAAATATAATCAAAATATCCACGGGTGTACTGCCGGTCTACAGTGTCCAATGGGCACAATATTTCGGCGATCATACATGTCGCCATAATCAGGTGAACTGATGGACTGAGCTCCTGGAAACGCGCCGGCACGGAGATCCGCACGCTACGGCGGCTCGAAGGGAACTGGGTTCTAGCCCGGTAGCGGGCCATATAAATACCCTCGGCCCGCGGAGCGCCCCCTCCGTGGTCCGCGCCCCGCGCCGCGGTCGCGCAGTGGAACCGATTACGACGGCGTCTGAGATGACGTCGATGTGAAGGCTCTGTCCGCCGTGGTCGTCACTACGTTACTCTTTGCTAGATTACTCTTAATTAACCCAATCGCTGGTTCCCAAGCTTCGCTAAGGTTATAGCCACAGTCACGCTTTATGAGGTCGTCACTAGTGCGAATTTTAATGGCCTCTCTAACGATGCAGTCCCAGTATCTCGACGTCTGTACCAGAATCCTAGTGCGTTCATTCTCCGACAAATAATGTTCAGCGACCGCCGACTTGCTCGGATACATCAATCGTGTGTGCCTCTGGTGTTCAAGGCATCGATCCTCGATGGTACGCATCGTCTGTCCAATATATTACTTGCCACACTGACACGGATGTGGTACACGCCAGCCTTCCTCAAACCGAGATCATCTTTGGCGCTCCCCACCAGTGCACGAAATTTATTCAGCGGACAAAAGACAGTTCCAACCTGATGTTTCTTCAAAATGCGGGCGACCTTCTCCGAGAGTGCGCCGGTATATGGAATAAACGCAGTGCCTACCTCCTCCCTCGTGTTTTCATCCGTTTCCACAGGTTTTGCTGTAGTGGTTGTGCGGAGAGCCTGATGAATCTGCCACTCTGAGTAACCCTTTTTTCGAAATACAGTTCTCAGGTATTTAAATGGCCTGCCACCTTGCTAGAACCCAGTTCCCTTCGAGCCGCCGTAGCGTGCGGATCTCTGTGCCGGCGCGTTTCCAGGAGCTCAGTCCGTCAGTTCACCTGATGATGGAGACATGTATGATCGCCGAAATATTGTGCCAGTTGGACACTGTAGACCGGCAGTACACCCGTGGATATTTTGATTATCAAATACGCCGGGAGAAACTCAGGAATCACACAAAATATGTTCCAAAGCCATAGTCGCTTCTTAGAAAAAAACTTTTTAATTTACTTCCATTTAACTACCAATGCACTATTAGTTTCTGCGCACTATGGCGTCATTTTCAAATTCCTATGAGCACAAAAATATTACAATGATTCGATCACATTAAACGGTGTAAATTTTCTAAATTTATCACAAAATAAAAACATAAATTAAAAAAATGAGAATTTAGAGCGTGAATGCGCTGTGTTCAGCTGTGGGCACACTTGTTTCATCCTTCATCATCATAAAGGAAGAAACACTTGCCTTGCCAACAGCTGAACATTGGGGATTCAGGCTCTGAATTTAATTCAATATGTAACTGATTCTGAGCTTCGCCAAGAGGGTATATGAGAATCCCTATACGGAGGAAGCCATGCGAAATTGGCATAGGTTTCTCTACATATTTACAGCTTTGGAATAATTGGACTATAAGACTGAATAAGACTCGCCACTCGAAAATTTAAACAATTGTATAATTTGGTAGAAAATGTGTTGTACATATTAAATGAGCCATATGACTTAATGGTGACTGTACAAAAACATAGGACACATAGTTTCAAAAAAAGTTGAAATGTTTGTAATCCGAAGGGAGCAAACTGCTAAGGTCATCGGTTCCTAGTCTTACAATCTACCTTGACTTATTCTAAGGCCAACACACACACCCATGCGCGAGGTAGGACTCGAACCTCTGGTGGGAGTCGCCGCGAACTCCACGACCCAGATCACACGGCCATTACCGTGCAGTACACATGGTTTAATACATTATTAAACTTTTCACTGTTTAATGTGGTTGAATCATTGTAATATCTTTTTGTAATCATAGGAACTTGAGAATGACGCCATAGTGCGTCGAAACTAGTAGTGCAATGGTAATTACATAGAAGTATATTAGTTTGACACGTGAAGACGATTTTACCTGCTGATGCCAGCAGCACAAAACATCTGCACTACTTGAAGGACATCCATTTATTTCAGATTGCTACCAACGTTACGCTGCCCCTTGACGCGAAATATTACTGCACACACTGTTATGAGTAACATTTCCAACACTGCGACCCTGCCTTGCTGATGCTCGAACGGCAGCCATAGTACACGCCTCCTGTCGCTGCCAACAGCCAGCGCACGAATCGTCAACTTACCGTGGTTGAACAGTACAGTAACCATAGTAGCTGTGTCATTACCAAACAATGCAGAAATTGGAAAAACAGCGTATCGTAAAAGGTGGGCTCACTTACGGGTCAGAAACAAACAACCAGTAAATACGACTATGACGCGCAAAAGTTTGATAATTCCTCAAAACCTAAAATCAGATTTCCTGCGTTTTTCTTCTTCATTCTTTGTAAAGTTGCTATGCAAAACGGGATAAGTTTTCAAGAAAGCTTTCGCGATCAACAAAATTACACTCGTAACTTCCTGGCAGATTAAAATTGTGTGCCAGAAACGGGATTCGAACCTGTGATCTTTGCCTTTCGCTGGCAAGCGCTCTACCATCTGAGCTATCCTGGCACGCTTCACGGTCCATCCACAAAACTTTACTTCTGCCAGTACCTCGCTTCCTACTTTACAAACTCCACAGAAGTTCTCCTGTCAACCTTTCAGGACTTACATTCCTTATTCTGGAAACATCCCTTAGGCTGTGGCTAAGATATGTCTCAACCACATCCTTTCTTCCAGGAGTGCTAGTCCTGCAAGGTTCGCAGGAGAACTTCTGTCAAGTTTGGAAAATAGGAGGTGAGGAACAAGCAGAAATAAAGTTGTGACGACGGACTGTGAAGCGTGTCGGGATATTTCAGACGGTAGAGCGCTTGCCCGCAAAAGTCAAAGGTCGAAGGTTCCAATCCTGGGTACAGCACACAATTTTAATCTGCCAGGAAGTTACATATCACCGCACACTCAGCTGCAGAGTGGAAATTTGATTCTGAAAATTACACTTGACTGTGTTTCAAGAAGAATTTTTACTACCATAAAAATCCATGTATCTGATGGGTATCAAAATTCCGTTGAAATTTCTAATTTGTTTCAGTAACTGGAAAATCGAAACGTGTAGCTTCAAATAAAACTGTTTATAATGGGTGGGAGTACCATTTCTTACTTTCTATGGAAAGAATCAGATAAATCGTTTACCGAAAACATGTGAATGCGCCAGCCTGACAGCAGCCTTTAAAAATCACAATTTTTTTTTACATAGTTAAAACCTTTAAGTTTATTTTCGTATGAGAAAAACATACATAATAGCTCATTTATCTCCCAACCAATCACGAAACAATAAACAACTTTTATTTAATTTTACGGTAAATTACTGACAAAAAAGAGCAGGAAGCAATTAAATGAAAGCATAACACCAAAAGTCAAATTACGTTATGTTAATTACATGATGCACATGCATCATGTAATTACACAATTACATGATGCCCGTAATTACAATCAATTATTCAAATGCTTTCATTCTTTCCCTGCCTCCTTTTCTCACCGTCTCTCTCTCTCTCTCTCCCCGCCCTTCTCTCTCTCTCTCTCTCTCTCTCTCTCTCTCTGTCTCTCTCCTCTCTTCTCTCTCTCATTTTTCGTCGGGCCGTCTGGGGGGGGGGGGGGCACTCAGTTCGTGAGAAGGACGGGAGCGTTCCCTTTTGGGCAAGTGAAATGACGAGCTCATGAGCTGCTGTTAAGTCTCGCAATTCCTTTCTTTGTGCTGAAGTAATGTTGAACCTCATACGCGTGCCCCTTCTAATCTTTTCTGCAACTTCACTAGGAAGTTCAAAAATTGCTGCTCTATACCAGCGATCACATCAGGGATTGGAGTTGTCCCAGGTGTTGGTGCAAAGTTGAGGCCTTTCTGAAGCGGCGACACCGCTCCGTTATTGAGAGACTTGTGCGTGCCACTGAACACGGTGTATCGTCTTGATGTATCTTATTCTTGCGTGCGGGTTTCGAGGCGGGAAAACTTTGCAGTTTGGCGAAGCATTTGCAATTCTCTCCATGTATAATGTATTCCCTCACGCACTGGGGCTGAACTATTTCGACGTCTAATTCAGAATAAATATGGTGTTTGAATCTAGCAAACGTACGAATTGTTTGCTTTTCACTGCATCACAATAAAAAGACATTGTGCACCGTAATCTACCTCTCTTGTTAGGTAGTTTATCTAACTCATGTATGTCGTTGGCTATCTCCTCCTCATAGAGGTACCAGATGTGACTTTTAAGGTTTTTCTGACAAAATGTTCAAATGTTTGTAAACTTATTGGACCAAACTGCTATGGTCATCAGTCTCTAGATTTACAAACAACTTAAACTAACTTACACGAAGTTCAGCACACACACACCCATGCCCAAGGGAGGACTCAAACCTCAGGCGGCAACGGCCGTCCATATTTTATTTATTTATTTATTTATTTATTTATTTATTTGTTTATTTTTTTTGGTTTTAGGGCGCACAACGTCTACGGTCATTAGCGCCCAGACAAGAACATAGATTCGCTAGATCTCAAAAAAATAAAACAAAATTTGGTGACTGTCAGAACATCAAGAAGAGGCTAAAAACAAAAGATAAAAAACAATAAGACGGGTTAAATATCCTTCGATAAGTTGGCCAAGTTGATAAAACGCAAAACTCTACGGCCGTCCAGTCCGTAGCATGGCTCCTTAGACCACGTTGACATTCCATGAGACTTTTTCTGACGGATCTGCTGCAACCATACTTCATGGGGTTGCCAACGGCTGAAATTATGAAAATTCCACAACAACTGTTCTAACAAATGGACAACATCCTCAGGCGGAGGTAGTTGCTATCGCCAACATTGAAAGACGCGACTGCTGATAATCTTGCCGCTCTGTGGAGATTTATAAGTCCAGGAGCAGATGCCCCAGAGAGACCTTCTACTCAGAGCAACAGCGGTGCTGCAGGACGCTCTTATGGACAAAAGAAGAATTCACTTGCCGGCCGCGGTGACCGAGGGGACTGAGGCGCTCCAGTCATGGTCCGCATAGCCACTACGGTCGGGGATTCGAATCCCCCCTCGGGCATGGATATTTGTGCCGTCCTTAGAATTAGTTAGTTCATAAATATTTTGTAAGTTTAGAGACGGATGACCCCTTAGTTAAGGCCCATAAGCTATACAAACATTTAATTTAGAATTCACTTGCTGTGGCATGCTGCGTGTGGTTTGAAATAGAAGATTTTCGTTTATCTTGTTTCAAGGTTGTGGTAGCCAGTGCTGGATTCCATGTGTTACTTAGTTGAAATCCCGCGTCACAGTTGTGATGCCGATATGTATGGTTTATTTAAAAACAAACCCAGAAAGATGACGCTGAAGATAAGACTTCCGTATTCTGAAAAGCATGCCACGTACGTTGTACAAACAATGCTCTACCACTGTCGATTTATAGGGTTGGGCGTCTTGCTGCGGAGCGTGCGGTTGCTCGCTGTGGAGGTTCGAGTCCTCCCTGGGGCATGGGTGTGTGTGTTGTCCTTAGGTTAGTTTACCTTAGTTTAAGTAGTTTGTAAGCTACGGACTGATGACCACGCAGTTTGGTCCAATAGATTTACAAACATTTGAACATTTTTATCGGGTTAGCCCAGGCGTTTATGTCGACGGTGTTCAACACATCGTTTTAGCACAGTGCGATGTTGTTGTGGTCTTCAGCCCGCAAACTGGTTTGATGCAGCTCTCCATGCTACCCTGTCCTGTGCAAGCCTCATCATCTGTGAATACGAACGCCAACCTACATCCTTTTGAATCTGCTTACTGTATTCGTCCCTCGGTCTCCCTCAACGATTTGTACTCCACACAGTTCCTCCTAATGCTAAGTTGTCGAATCATTGATGTCTCAGAAGGTGTCCCCCTTCTCTTAGTCAGGATATGCCAGAAACCTAATTTTTCCCCAGTGCTGTTGAGCTCCTCCTCATTAGTTACGTGATCTACCCATCTAATCGTCATCATTCGTCTATAGCATCACATTTCGAAAGCTTCTATCATCTTATTCTCTGAACTCCTCATCGTTCACATTTCACGCCCATACAATGCTACACACCAGACAAATGCTTTTAGAACATTTAAACCAATATTGAATGTCAACAAACTTCTCTTCTTCAGAAACGCTTTCTTCCCATAGCCGTTCGGCACTTTATTGTTCTTTCCATCCACATTAAAATGAGTTATCGCTACTCCCTTGTCGGACACCGCTCCTATAAATGGACCTGTGGTGACGTTGCACCTAGCCACCAGTAAGTCAAATAAAATCCCTTGTGAAATAGCTTCCTTATGATCGTATCATGTAAACTTGACAAGATGGCAAGATGGACACCAGTGAGTGACGCACGCTAGTTAGGCTCGCAAGTTTATCTGGTATTTGGAGGTGTTACTAAGCAGTTTGGCTCTTTGAAATAGTCACAAAACGTGTGTTAAGTGCCAAGTGTTGAATCGCTGTACTATTCGGAGTGCCTGTAATCGTGTAACTGCATTGAAAATGGAAAGTCGTCGAACAACGCGCAGCACCGCCAACGGCCAGTCCGGCGAGGGGGCAGCAGGCGAGCCGGTGCCGGCGACCGCGGCCGCGCCGCCCGCCACCGCCGACATCGCCGCACTCGTCAGGGCCGAGGTAAGTGCCGCGCTGCAGGCGGAGGGCGCGCTCGCCACCGTGCTCCAGACCATCACCGACGCCGTCACTGCCTCAGTGACGCTCAAAATACAGCAGACGCTAGACAGAAATGCCAGCGAGATATGCGCTCTGAAAAAGAACATAGAGGACACCGCAGACAGAGCACGATCTCTCGAGCAGAAGCTAATCGCCGGCCGCGGTGGCCGAGGTGACTGAGGCGCTCCAGTCACGGTCAGCACGGCCACTACGGTCGGGGGTTCGAATCCCCCCTCGGGCATGGATATTTGTGCCGTCCTAGTTCGTAAGTAGTTCATAAGTAGTTTGTAAGTTTAGGGACTGATGACCCGTAGTTAAGTCCCATAAGCTTTACGAACATTTGAATTTTGAACAGAAGCTAATCGAGAGAACGGATGAGCTCGAACAATATCAGAGACGTAACAACCTACGACTGTTCGGGATTCCAGAAAATAGTAGTAAAAACACCGATGAAATCGTAGTGAAGCTGGCCACAGAAAAGCTAGGGGTGCAGGTGACCCTTAACGACATCGACAGAAGTCACAGAGTAGGACGTAAGACAGGGGAATCCACAAAACATAGGCCCATAATAGTGAAGTTTGTTTCGTACAGGAAGAGATCCGAAATCTTTAGAGCCAAGAAGAAACTGGTAAAATCAGGTCTGACGATACGTGAAGATCTCACTTCCGAGCGGTTAAAAATTTTGAATAGTGCAATCGCAACATTTGGCCTACACAATGTATGGACAAGTGACGGCAGAATAATGGTGAAGACGAACAATGGCAAAATATCAATTACAAATGCAAATGAACTCGAAAGCCTCTGCTCTAGGAGATAAAAACACTTGAACACTTGCCGCCACTACTTCTACGTGTAGCTTACTATTTTTTTTCTTTCCTATTCTTTTGTTCTTTTGCTACACTTTATATCGATTTTGTAAAGAAAATCTTATGTACATTAATATCTATTATACTACATTAGTTAGCTTTCTCTTTATTATTTTTAGCAAATTATCATTATTTGATTGGTGTGATTTGTTGTTACACTTTTTTTCTCTTTCTTCTAGCAAATTATCATTATATTTTTAGTGACACTTACTGGTTCACTTTCGGATAGTGCTGTTTTACTATTAATCCCATACCTACATTATTAATTACGGTACCATATTAGGTTTAAATTCACTTTTATATAGCGTTGGTCTCACGCATCATTGGCAACTGTTTCGCTCCACTGTCGATATTGTTATCCTTACTTAGTGTTGTTCCGTGCAGATTATTTTGTCTTTGCTTGGCGAGATTCTCCCCCCTCCCCCCCCCCCTCGGCGCCTCGCTGCCGCTCGGCGGAAACAGGCCGTGCTGACCTTGGCTGCAGCGCCTCCCTGACCTGCTTCCGCTTTCTCTCTCTGCTGTCCTACACTCCTCCCCCGACCCCCCGGACCGCTAGCCACCCAGCCACGCCACATTCCAATGTGTCCTGCGTTCGCAGAAAAGGACGCCGCCACCCCACAGCCCACTGCCGTTGCCCTACCGACTAGCGGTATCATCGCGCGCGCTACAACTGAGCGCACACAGCTCCACGTGGCACACGCAAATGTTCAATCACTACAAGCTCATTTAGTTGAGTTCCGCCATATATTTCAAGACTTGTGTCTTCATATAATTCTTCTATCGGAGACCTGGCTCAAACCAAGCATTACCACCAGTTCCGTAAATTTAGACGGCTATGTCTTCCTAAGACACGACCGATTGCACAAACGCGGAGGCGTCGTTGGAGCTTACATTCGCTCTGAATTATCTCCTACCGTGTTGCACACGTCAAATAACGATGAAACTGAACAAGTGGAATACATGTTCATAGAGATAAAACCTCTCAAAGAAAAGTGTCTAATATGCGTCCTCTATAAACCTCCGAAGGTAGGTGCGTTGGACTGCTTCGAAACTGCCCTCTCAGACCTCGAATCAACCTATGAGCACATAATTATAGCAGGTGACACTAACATAAATTTTCTGTTCAACAGTCCGTCCTGTATGAAGTTCAAGCGTATGCTTACATCTTCGAATCTAACCTTACTTCAGCTTGCACCCACCCATCACACAGCTGATAGTCACACTTTAATAGATATATTTGCATAAGGTTTCCAGACAGAGTAATTCGAACGTCACAAACATCTGCGCCTGGTATGTCTGCCCATGATGTAATTTTCATGACGTACTCGCTAGAATGCCCTAGGAAGAAACCACTGTTAACTGCATACCGTGACTTAAGACGCATCAACTTACCTGAACTGACAGCTGATGCACTAGAAATAATTTTCGAGCCAACCTCTGACACCTTCCCGGATGTAAACGAGAAACTTCACAAAATTACAAGTAAACTTAACCAGCTGTATGATAAATATGCGCCCATCAAAACCAAAAAAGTGAGAAGGAAACCCGCACCATGGCTAACTGATGAACTAAAACAGCTCATGAATCTCAGAGACACTGCACATCGGACATACAAACTGCACCCTACATCTGAAAATCACACCTCGTACAAGCAGAAACGTAACAGAATCAGCCAGGCTGTGAGAAATGCTAAACTCAGATACGCCCATTCATTAACCGACAACATAAATAGACCGGCTGTCCTCTGGAAAAACCTGCGCGGTCTTGGTATTGGGAAAATAAAAACTGCAGCCGAACCCACTGTCTCCATTGAGGAACTAAATCATTATTTCACAACGCCTACCACTTCAATCGATCACCAAACGAAACAAACACTTATTGACCATATCACGAGGATCAACAACGCTAACCATGGTAAGTTTTGTTTTAAGCATGTTACTGGAAATACAGTCAAAAAAGCAATTATGCGTATTACATCAGCATCTACCGGGGATGATGGTATCACTATCCAAATGATAAAGCTGATTATTGATCCACTGCTGCCCATCATAACAGATATATTTAATCAGTCCTTAGCCACAAGTGTTTTTCCTGATGCGTGGAAACGTGGACTAGTTAAGCCACTGCCAACACAGGACATTGCCACAGCACCCTCTGATTACCGACCTATCTGCATTCTTCCGGCACTGTCCAAAGCCCTAGAATATATAGTACATGATCAGCTAACCAGCTACTTGACTACTAATAAACTTCTTGACGAACACCAATCAGGTTTTCGCAAATATCACAGCACAACATCTGCTTTGATAAAAGTAACAGACGATCTTAAGCAGGCAATGGATAGACAAGAGGCGACTATTATGTGCTTCTTAGACTTTAGCAAAGCTTTCGACACTGTGGACTTTGATATTTTACTTGCTAAACTTAGCAGTCTAAATTTCTCTCAAGGCGTGGTGCAATGGATTCGCTCATACTTGACATCGCGTCTTCAGTGCGTCATGTCCGGCACCGAAAAGTCACAGTGGAGAAAAGTTCTATCAGGCGTACCACAGGGTTCGGTGCTAGGTCCACTTCTCTTTTCATTGTATGTAAATGACGTATCATCGGTCTTGTCCTTTTGTAAATACCACATGTATGCTGATGACCTCCAGTTGTATTTAAGTGCAAAACCAAAAAACCTGAAGGCAGCAATCGAGAATTTTAATTCTGACCTATGTGCACTATCAAAGTGGGCACAGAATATAGGATTAAAGCTCAATCCAAGTAAAACACAAGCGATTCTGGTAGGTCATCCTAGACTCATCAACCACAAATACCGCGAATCTCAACCACCATTAATATTAAATGACACACCTATCTATTTTTCGCCCTCGGCAAAAAGTCTGGGAGTGATAATAGACGACAAACTAAATTGGGATGAGCACACAGCCGCAGTGTGTAGGAAGGCATCAGCATCTCTTCATGCCCTACAGAGATATAAGAGGTTTTTTCCTCTCGATCTTAAAAAGAAACTTATACAAACGCTTGTAATTCCAATTATTGATTACGGTGATGTTATCTTGCAAGGTCTCTCTTGGGAAAGCTCACGACGTCTGGAACTAATCATGAATGCCTGCGTTCGATATATA
Source organism: Locusta migratoria (assembly GCA_026315105.1). Lineage (NCBI taxonomy): Eukaryota > Metazoa > Arthropoda > Insecta > Orthoptera > Acrididae > Locusta > Locusta migratoria. The sequence goes on from CM048755.1 coordinate 511,766,350, forward strand.
TGTAACATCCGTCTCTTTGATCACATTTCACCATCTTATAAGCAACTATCCTGGCTCCGTGCTGACAAGCGCAGAGATTTTCATACACTCTGTTTCCTCTACTCTCTTATCACCGTACACTGTCCCTCATATCTTTCCTCGACCTTAACACTCTTATCTGATCAACATAAAAGAACTACTCGTTCCTGTCAGAGCAAAACCTTTTCTGTCCCTATCCATCACTCAGCCGGTTTCTCAAAATCCTTTTCAGTAGCAGGAACCAGGCTCTGGAACAATCTACCTCAGTGTATCAGAGAACTGAATAACACTGGCAGCTTCAAACGACAGTTAATAGATTATCTACTAAAGCAATAATGACGCCAGTCTTTATTACCCTACGGTCCAGGTACGTCACATCCATTCCTCCTCCCAGATATTCTTCAACTGCCATTGCTCTCGCCAGGTACAGCTTCTGTCAGAATTCGCCATGCGTTAACCAGTCTCGATATATTCAAAAGTAAATATTGTATCTGCTAATATAAATGTTGTTACTTCTATTATTACACCAGCAGCAGCAGCAGAAGGTGTCTCAGTGGTACTGTTAGTATTAATCCTATTTAGAGTTAAGTTATTACATATGTAGAGTTAAGTTATTACCTTTTATTTACATCCTTTTACATGTAATCAACCTGTATAAATAATGTTATTAACTGTTCATCTGTAAAAATCATTATTATGTTATAGGTAACTCACATGTAAAGAAATATTGTATGTGTAAAACCCTGGTCCGATGTAAGAGAGGGCCTGATGGCCCTAATCTCATCAGGCTAAATAAATCAATCAATAAATAAATAAACTTAGTACAGCACTGTTAGCCGCACACTTCATTCTTAATAACGACGACAAACACTTCGTCTCCTGAAAGCTTTAGTAATACCTTACACTCCTCATCTATGTCACGTAATTACATTACCTATTGACGCGCCGTCCTTATTGCTCCTAATTTTCGCACGCAGCGCAGTCGTAATTGCACCCGCGTTTCACACTGTGTAAAATCGACAATTAATTCCCCCCAAAATACAACTAAATACATTCGTTGAGCACTACTGAAAGAGAAAACAAATGCACTGGTAATGCACGGCTGAAATCACAGTAGAAGTACACTAGCGCTTGCGAATCTCGGCAGCAGTGAGCCAAGTGAAAGTAACTTGTTAAATTTTCTATGTTAGAACTCGGGCAGTTGAGATCTGCAAATGCAAGTTAAAATGCTCACTGCTGCTCTAAATTACTTTGCGAGTGGCCACAGTACTTGTGCAATGGAAATTTATCTAACTGCTCACTCCTTAGGGGAGCAACCAATGTTTTAACAAACACAAAATTAATGTTTTAAATTAATGTTTAATTAAACATGGGACAGGTAGCATGAAATTATGAAGCAGCGGTTTGTTACATTAAATTATTATCTATTCAATCAAATGAACAAGCATAATGTGGGGAGACCAAATAATCACACTAAAGCACACACCTTGGCAAAAGTGAATTAAATCATAAAGTTACTGCCCATAATAAAATTGTTTCTGCCCTTTATGAATATGGAGGTAACGTGGGATGAAATTTGCATATACATAGTGGATAAAGGAAAGCACATTCATTCACTCATATATAAATTATTTTACACAAAGTTTACATCTATCAAAGTTTTTACTCATGTAAAATATATCGACGTTCAAATGACGAGTGAAACAAAAATATATGCGAATATGATCCTGGTTTTCCACTACATCAACAAATATAAATACAATGTATGGTTTTTGCATCTGGAAATGGTGGTATGACACTGCTGTCACGGAAAATCTGATAGTTAAGCTCATCAATGTTCTGTAGAATTTCCTGTAACAGATAGTTCTTTGGCTGAAATAGTGGCCTTGAAAATTTTTTCACATGCTCTGAGGAATCCCTTCAGGATGTGTTAACATTGATAGAACGAGGTTCGTTTTTCCACAGTCACATGGTTCACCGATCAACATATATGTGTAATCAGGAGGCAGTATCTCATTTTCTTTATAATGGTTACCAGCACTAATTCAGGACCAGTCGATTACTACAGGTCCCTTGTATTGTGCTTATTTACTGCACTCAGCTATTTTGGTAACTACTAATTTACGTTAGTATTCAATTTATTTTGAATAAAGAGAAAGTGAGAGGAGGGTGAATTAAATTTTTAGTTACTATAATTAGACAGTTACATATTTTGCTTTAATTTCCATGCAGTATCTTTACTGCTATTTGTTGCAAGTCCTATTAAATGAAATCATGTGCTTTCAGGAATTGTGTGTTCTAGCAGGTGGTGTGATTAATGGAACTGGCCTGTGTGGGTGTGCACAACGGTTTATTTATTTTTCTGACTGCGTTTTTATATTTATAAAATTATGAACCAAAGCTTCTAATAAGCTATGGGGCCTCATATGTAGTCTCTTACATAGAAGGAGCAGCCTATGCCATCAATGATCAAGTCACAAGACAGTTTCAGAACTATAAATGGATTTACACCCCCCTGCTCTATCTTACATCTAATTAAACTAGTGACTGGGCTGTTTGGAATAAAACTGTCGCTCAGATTGACCATAAATACATTTATTACCCAAAAAGTAAAAGAAAGGACACAATTATGATATGACACTTCTCAATGGTTGTTACATAAGGGTATCTAATAAAAGAAACAATCTGCAGATGGCAAAGTAGATAGTGAGGAGGTACTGAAAAATCCTAGTGACCTACTGAGCAATTCTACGTGAGCTTATGAGAACTTGTCCCCATGTGAAATCATAAAACAAGCAACTACAAGCGTGTTGTTACGTCTACAGCAGGCAGTTCGTCAAGTTGACGCCAAAGCTGCATACACATTACCAACGGAAATGGCTGCTGGCTGGATGGGGCGTCGTGCCGTGGAGAAACTGTGGTTGAGTCTCGTGCGATAAAAATTGATACGTGATCACAATGTCCAGACAGATACACTCCTCGCATGAAATTTTAAATGACGATCGGTCAGAGCTGTTTTACATCATCTATGCTCGACACACTGTGTCACTGTCACTGCTAGATTGGCTCACTCGATACACAAGCAGTTTCTACCAACTGCTCAGATGTGGTCTTATTGAACAGATGTTACTAGCGAGTGTTCAAGTGCTGAAACTAGTTGAGCAAATGAACAAATATTAGTCACTGATGCAATTAAAGAAGATAGAGATCTGCATACAAACAGATACATACAATGTTCTACACTTGTGAGTGTGAACAGTAGTTATCTACTCCCACCTCAGCTTCCGATTCGGAGACCAAATGAAATTTCGAAAACTTCACGTCTAGCTCTGCAGAAGGCAGACGCCAGAATTTCTTAAGACAACGATGATCACGTCTGACTCTCCTGAAGGCAGAGACCAGAATCCTCTAACTTATAAACTAACTTCACCGTGCTTGTTAGGTGCTCCGGAATCTCTTCCTCCACTTTTCCAGTGGCCAATCATGAAGCTGGTGCCCAGTTTTGCCCAATGAAATCCCGAAAACGTAGCTTGGCGGGAACACGGCATATGAATACACGCTTTCTACAAATCAGAATGACTCCTCCGTATTTCTGGCGCCAAAACTGTAAGTGGGACTCTCTTCCTACACTGACAAAGAGTGTTGCTATCTCCCTCTCAACATCTAAAGTGCTACCGCCTCCTCTTACTTGGAAAGAGGCATTGTCTGCTAGGTGGATGACCTCACTAACGGCATCTGGCTGCGTCCACTGCTGGCCACCTGGGCCTGTGGCATCCTGGCATCCCATTCTTAGCTAGGCTGCCACCTGCTGGCGCGACCCCTCCTTCATGGTTTAACACGTCTCAAGCTGCTCGGCACCGTCCTTCCACTAACTTTGGCATACTCAGAATGGGCGCCTCACTCCTTTGGCATTTCCCTTGTCTGGGAATTAAGCTAAATTTATAGTCGAGCGAGAACACAGCCAGCCAGGTCCCTTCCTCTATCTGAGTGTTTACTGCCTGTTTCCATTAAAAAATTCAAATGTTTGTAAAGTCTATGGGACTTAACTACGGGGTCATCAGTCCCTAAACTTACAAACGACTTATGAACTAACTAAGACTAAGGACGGCACAAATATCCATGCCCGAGGGGGGATTCGAACCCCCGATCGTAGTGGCCGTGCAGACCGTGACTGGAGCGCCTCAGTCTCCTCGGTCACCACGGCCGGCTGTTTCCATTAGACCACTGGGAATGTGCCTTTTCCACCACGCTTCCCAAACCAACACCACATTCAAACTAAATATTCCTGCACATTCCAACATCTGATAATTTCAGACAGCAATTAGTGAGACATATAAAAATGAAAGTGTGGCGGAATAGGCAATGCCTCTCAAAAGTACACATGTATAACCATTTTATTTACTACATATTCTATTACTAAACATGAACATGAAAGAAATGATTCATTATGTATGTGGTCATTGAGGAAATTGTGAGATATTGTTTTGTTACTGTTTTTTAAACAGCTTTAACAACAACATGGTCCATTCCATTCATTTGTTCCATGCCGGTACTCACATTTAAGTCTACAAAGAGAATTATTATATTTATTACTCGTTTTATTCCTACACAAACATATGCATGTGAAAACTTTATTTTGACACACCTTTAACTTAACAACTGTCAATTTCTCTCACTGGTGACATTTGGGCAAACAAGTAAGTAAAAATAACAGCAGCACTGTTTCAACATCTTTACATTTAAGTCCTCAGTCACGACTTTGTTTTTACTGATACCTATTTTCTCGCAAGCCGCACGAAATGTGGGACAGTCCTCGTCCTCAATATTAAACACTTGTTTTTCAGGTAACAAGCCTTTAATCTACTTTAATTTCTCCAAGCCCCTCATAAAGCCCCGCAATTTAGGTCGAGTAATTGAACGTATGCCATTCAGCATCATTTCCACAGGTACAACAGCTGAACCCATTGTGTGACCACAGTGGTTTCCTGTTATCTATTTATCTGAACGCACATATAGGTTATACTGGGTGTTGTTCTTCACAAAATTAAGACTCCAGAAGCAACCGCTGTACTTTGTGCACCACCCAACATCCGAAATACTAACTCCTTTTGGATGAAGCGATTTCCAATGCTGTGAACATCTTGGCTGTCAAGAAACGCATCTGGATGTGCTTTGCAGCGCTGACCATCAGTGGAGGCATACAAAAAAAAAAGAAAAAATGCTTTTAAATCCTAGAGACTTATCTTCTGTGGTTATCAGACCTTAGGCTGGCAAACTACTTAAAATAACTTAAACTGACCTAAGGACAAAACACATGTCAGAGGGAGGACTCGAACCTTCGACAGGAAGCAACCGGTTCACTGAATTCTGGGCCCAGTGAATTCTGGGCCCAACCAGAAATGTGCGAATTCTGGGCCCAGTTTCCTGGAAACTACCTTCGCGAGGGCAGAGCCTCCCTGCCCCCCTGGGAACGCTCCTTGTCAGTCACGGTCCCGAAGGTCTCGTCCAACGCAGTGGCTGACCGCTGAGACAGCCACTGCCAGTACGACTCTAACTTGCGTAGTATTCAGTTCGTGCATCTTGTCTCCCAGGGTGCATTAAGTTCGAAATGGAAGTGTCAACGACCATCCGTGGTAAGCCATGTGCGCACTATGACGGCTACTCATATACCATAAGGAGAACCAAAGCAGATGGGACTGTGAATGGCGCTGTTCAAAGCAAAGAACAAAGTATTGCCGAGGAATGCTTGAGACGAAAGACTGAGGTGCTTACTTCAAACGAGCATCAATGTGGAGCACCGGCCGTAAATCGGGCTAAGAAGAGATCAAGAGAAGAAGAGACTTTGATTTCTAAAATATATACTGAAGAATTAGGTGACCTCCACAATCGAGGGTATCATTTTGTGTCTGAAATGCCAGAAGAGCTATCAACGAAGCGGATATTATCCAAGCATCGGTCCAAAGCACACGGAGATCAAAAAGAGCCAGAGACGAGACAAGAAGTCGATCTTTTGCCTGAGCTACTAAATATAATGACGGTAGCAGTTGTCTCTTGAGCGATGACAACAATGAAGATAGGGTGATAGTCTTCAGTGGAAAAGCAGGAAGAGAGGCTTTAAAGACTAAACGAGACTTTTTTTATGTATGGGACCTTCAAATCTTGTAGCTAGTAATTTGCTCAAATATATACGATACATGCAGACTTTGGAAGTTCAAAGTATGAAACAAATATCTAACCGATGGCCTTTGCACTGTTACCCAACAAAAGAAAAGAGACATATATTCGTCTTTTCAGCAATCTTAAAAATAATATAAAAGTATGGAATCCTCAAAATGTCACCGTTGATTATGAAATAGCTGCTATTTCTGCATTAAAAGTTGTGCTCCCGTCGGTTCAAGTTCATGGCTGCCATTTCCGCATGACGAACTCTCTCTGGAGGAATGTGCAAGACTTGGAAGTTGCTTCCGAATACAGAGAAAATGAAGAAGTAAGGTTGCAAATTCAGATGTGTGCTTCTCTGGCATTCAAAATGTTCAAATATTTGTTAAGCTTATGGGACTTAACTACGGGGTCATCAGTCCCTAAACTTACGAACTACTTACGAACTAGGACGGCACAAATATCCATGCCCGAGGGGGGATTCGAACCCCCGACCGTAGTGGCCGTGCAGATCGTGACTGGAGCGCCTCAATCCCCTCGGCCACCGCGGCCGGCCTCTGGCATTCCTTTGACCGGAAGATGTCTGCGATAGCTGGCTCGAAATCCATTCACAAGCACCAGATATCCCCAAGCTGTCTCAGTTTTTCGACTTTTTCGTAGACAGGTGGTTAGAAATCGATGAAGTTCCGATCAGAGTTTGGAGCTGCTACAGAAGACTGCACCATCGTACTACCTACGCTGTTCATGGTTGGCACAACAAAATTAATAATTTGCTTGGGAAACCGAATCCTACAATTAAAGACGTATCCAAGTGCATGAAGACGGAAGCAGAGAACTCGGCAGGTGCTTTAATGAGATCAGAGTTAGATATGGAGGGAAAACGAAAGAAAAAACATATGTGCAACTCGATGAAAGGATGACAAAAATAGTACAAAAGTACGAAGAGGATGGTGACATCAGGGCCTGTTTGAAAGCGATCTCTTACCATCAAAAATTTGAATAAATTCATTGGCTTAGTTTGAGACTACGTATGTGAAAAAATGTACAAAGAAATAATAATTTAAAGTTAATAAAATAAAAAAAACCTGATTTTAAACACGCCTGAATGACAATGTATTCTTATCATTTAGCCAGTCCAAAGCTTAAATAAAGTATGATGGGAGTCTGTTTATTACCAAAATTCCATAAACATAACATGATCACTTCCTGGAAAAAGCGAATTTCTTATATGGAGCAATGTGACTTTTTGTAATATATTTTCTCTCTGACGCAATCATTTACATCTAAATCTTCAAAAAGGTTTTACTTAAGGCCAGTTTCAGCCAATGTCCACTACCTCCAAAAACAATGGAAAACTTAAAAACCTAATTACAAAAATGTAATTTAAAAATCGTATCTATTCTTCTTTACAAAACTTTTTATTAGAATAAATTAAAATAATATACTCCTCATACCTCTGGATGGTATATGTAATGTAAAGAACATAATATGATGGCGTACGAAAAAAGGGTAGGATTATGCACATGATTAAAGATCATTGGATATAACTCACATACAGTACGTAGGTGACATAAGCTGAACATGGCTTCTTCTCCCGCTCCTACCATTATATGCGCATATCCCCTGTACGTGATTTCAAAACAGAATAACAACTGGCAAGCCGTCAGAAAAACTAAAACATACATTTTTTGAAGCAAAGAGTTAAAACTGCGTTCAGAACGACACATAATCTTAAAGGGCGATTACGTGATAATATACCACAAACGAAGCCAAATCGGCAAATTACGGGGTTTATGAATGTCCTGTCGCTGAGAAGCCCTCCACTGGCCAGACTCGAAGGTCATATGTGGCGATTTGAAGAAAATACTTATGGTAGCAAGAAAATTGCATTAGGTTTGCATTTTGACAAGGAGAAATTTAGCACAGATAATATTGAAGAACAAATGGAAATGGTGCACAAAAGCGACTCTACGTTGGAGATACAGATAGCAAAATTAAATGAGCAAAATTAATTTTCTCCTAAGGCCTACTTTAAGATTTATGATGTTATGCCGTCCTGTTAACACCGCCGCGTTAACACCGCCCTTCAAATGACCACCAACGGAAACAAAATGTCCTGCTGCCGGAAGAACAACGTTGAATGTTGACATAATGTTCAACGATATCCCCTCTTTTAAACGCGTATAGCAATGGCTCTAATTTTTTCATGTTTTCCCTTGTTTTACGATGCATTCTCTGTCATGTGTGGAAAATGATGTCATTCATTGTACCGTAAACACACAATCTTATTAGGTAAATTATTTTATGGTTCACACATTCTCGTTTTAATGTATGTCTTAATTCGCGCGTTCATATTGCTGATTCTATATATTTTACATACGGCAATACTAATAACGTTATGCAGGATTATAATTACAAAATAGAAAGGGATTTCCTTTTTCGAAGTCATATGTAGGGGCCATGCACATTTAGCGCTATGAGTGAGATGGGAAGCAATACGCAGATTATTTCACCTATACGTGCACACTCCTGGTTCATGTACATTACATGTAGGTCTAACATTCGCAGGTGCGGAACATATTTTATTTTACGTTAATTTAAATGTCCTTTGTCAAACAGACGTGATTTTAAAATTCTGTTTGTAATTTGGTTTCCAGGTTTTCCATTGTAGCTTCTGAATATCCAATCATAATTAAAGGTGTCAAACAGAAATTACATGAACACTTCCAACTGTATCACCTTTGGTTCTTCTTTGATCATTTCCACACCTCTTTCATCAGTACAGCACGTAAAGCTACGTTTGCACGGGCCATAAAAATTGTTATTGCCGACAACACTGGCCCACAATATTTTCTGGCAACATTGGAACCACTCGAATTGCAGCCACATGTACTATAACAATGCCGGTCACTGTTGCCTTGTAATTTTTGTAGAAAAGTATTTCAGGGCCGAGTGTATTGACATGAACCAAGCTACCGGCGCAAAATAATGAAGTCGGCTCGCTTACCTGCCGGCCGGCACCACAGAGTTCCGGCACCCATCACGGCGTGAGGAAGGGGGGGGGGGGGGAAGGAGAATTAGTGGCCCGACCTTTTCCGGGCCCAGAATTCAGTGGGCCCAGAATTCGCGACACCGGAGCAACCATGCGCTCCGCAGAAAGGCGCCTTAGAGCGCTCGGCCATTCCACCGCTACCTGTGGGGCGCACAAAGCTTGGGGCGTGGCACTGGGGGATGGGTGGAGCAGGAGGGGAGGCAGGGAGTGGGCTACGATGCCCTCTGATGTGGTGATAATGATGTAGATGTATAAATGGTACTCTGATTTCGTAGAACTGGGGGTCATCTTGTATGAGTTCTACCGTCAGGAGTGATGACCCCAGTAAGCATTCACAAAATGAACTCTGGGTAGGATTCAGTGGCATCTGGAATCGGCAGTGCTCTACTATTGACGTCACTATGAAGCACGCGTGTCCGAACGTACACGTGTTGCAGGCTCAATCACCTGCGTTTCCTCACAGCTCCTGAATTCCATTCTCCAAGAGGGGATCTGTGTAGCAGCGTTACTAGTGGACTGCAGAAATGCATGAACGGCAGAACTGCCCAGAGCTGTCAGAAGCCAATGGGGGACAGATATTCGTTTGCGCGCATATTTTCCGATCGTCAGAAATCCGGGCAACGGCGTGGCGTATACGGGCGTGGGTCAGCAGAAAAAAGAAGCAGCGTGAAATGAATCACAGTACTCGACAAACGCGTATTCGGGATTCCGTTTCTGTGAGACGTGGACCATGTGGGTCGAGCTTAACGTCAGCTTTTCACTGACACGCACGAAATTAATTGGCACCTTCGTTCGTCTCGTTCGCAACGTCCGCGAAATATTCGATGTCCTGCCGTTGATAAAAGAAAATTTTTTATATCGTTCGGATATGCAGCCATCGTTTCCCAGTAGTTACGAGACTGTGAGCGCACAAACATTTACTGTTCGATACAGACTTGTGTGTTGCGTACTCATTCACGAACAAATAAATTTATACTTACACAGTCTTGTACTGTAGTATTTTCCGTCGCCGTATCTTACAACCTGAGCACTGTGTGTGTGCGCGCCCGTGTGTGTATTGGTGTGTGTGAAAAAGGCAGCTCATCGCATTACTAAATTCTAAATAGCGATTCTACACGTTCCCGCTTAAGTTCATTTTACGTCATCTATGCGACCTTCCGACGCCTTTTAGTATTGATTCAGATTGGCAGTGTTTCTGAAACGTTTTTCTAAGCTCTCCATACGAAAAACTAATTCATTCAACACTGTACGTCTTGATTCTGTCCTCAATTTCAGAGGTTTAAAAAGAAGAGGTGAAATATGAGTAAGCAAGTGCATGACGACCGTCCCATAATGTGATACGAACGCGGTGACGTTAGGCACAATTGTGGTGAAATTTAGTGACAATATGCTATCATTAACCCACCATACATCTCACTTGAACTTCTGAGCTCTGCTTTTTTCTTTACATGTCTCACGCTCTGCTATTTGAAGCGTTGCGAGCAGTGGCGGAGCGGCCGAGCGCATTGAGGCGCTATGTATGCTACGATGCGCGAGGCCGTTCCCCGTCGGGGGTTCGAATCCCCTCTCGGGCATAGATGTTTGTGCCGTCTTTAGTATAAGCTAGTTCATAAGTAGTTTGTAAGTTTAGGGACTAATGACCCCGCAGTTAAGTCCCTTAAGCTTAACAAACATTTGAACATTTTGAAGCGTTCCGAAGACAGGCTGTAATGTCGCACGGCGCCATTTTGGTACCTTCCAGCCACTTCTGTGTCACCTTGGGAGACAATTACTGAGTTTCGAAAAATGATATCATAACTGCGTTTCGCAGTATACAGAGCATTGTCTTCGACACAAACGACAGGACTCTATGTCCACAACATGCAAATGAAATTAGTTTTCTAGTGTATTTCTGTATTTACTCATGGTCACAATCGATATTGTTACGTCGAAACTAGAATCAAGTGCAAATCTGACGGTAGGGTTGTCGGTGAAATACAACCGTTATAAATGGAGACATATTTATTACTGACACCATATACAAACACCGCATATTCTACAAAATGCAAACATAAAATATTCAAAAACATTACAGAGGAGAAGAAAAATAGCTGTTGGTTGGATATGACTTGGTGACCCACCACACACCAACCAGAAACGCTAACCACTACGTCATACTGCGTGTGTCATAGCTTGTGGCATTGCTCGCTCTATCGGGCAATCAGTAATCTGCTGTTTCAGAAATTATCACGGAACTGACTGCAGCTGTCTGTAACTAGCTCTTCTATGGGAACAGCAACAGATGATTGCATTCTGGTTATGTAGCTGCATCTTCTTCAGAAGGAAATGTATGAAAGGCACTATGCTCGTCGATTGGGTTCTCAGATTCCTAAAATCTCACATTGCATTCCTGAACTGTTTTAGAGCTTCATTTTGAGATGTACCTTAATTTTTCAAACTTGGCTATTTAATTTTATCATTAATTTTTTGACTTCTTGTACATCCAAAAATAATACATATTGCCGCAAGACAACAAGTTATCCGACTGCCGGCGTCGCGCAATGGATAGCGTCACCGATTCCGGTGCTGTTGGTCGCCGGTTCAATCCCGTCCACCGGAAAAAATTTATTTCTTTGTATTCATCATCTACAGTATGTTCTACATGTTTCTCATGTTCACTTGTAATTTCCACGTGTTTCTTATGCTAACTATTATTCTAATTTCTTGTATATTCTGTCTGTGTATAAATAGCAGAGCACTCTACCCGAGTGGCAGTCAGTGCTGCGTTTATATTTCAGTTCGCAATAAACCTGCTTTCAGTATAAGTGCTGTGTTTAGTTGACAAAGCTGCCATCGAAGTCAAGCCTGCTTACATTTCAACGCGACATTGTTTGGTGGAGGCGCTGGGTATCCTGCGCAACAGCTGCATCACGCGGCTCCGATTAGGCTACGTAAAAGCCGTCGCTTACACGGACTAGAGCCGGAATGCAAGGGATATACGCAATACATCCTTCCGAAAGTTCGTACCATCAGAAGACCCATGGACACGAAACCAGCGGTAAGCCAGCTGCACATCAGACACCCGTCGGTGTTCTCTGGAGACGCTGGACAGGACCCCAACAAATGGCTAAATGGTTCGACCGAGTCGACAAGTATAACAGGTTGGATCATACAATGTGCTAGGCCAACTTTTATTTCTACCTGGACGAAACAACCCAGCGATGATTTTAAAACAACGAAGAGTAGCTGAATGACTGGGAAACGTTCCAGACAGAACGTAAGAAGACGTTTGGAGACCGCCAGCGACAAATCCGCTCAGCAGAAGATCAACTGAAGAACTGGGCCCAACGACATGGTGAGCCGACACAGTCGTATTATACAGAATGTTTTGGCCCTATGTGGCATCGTTAACCCAGACATGACTCAGGCCGACAAAATCACGCATCTGATGAAGGGCATTGCAGAAGACATATACCAAGCTCTTCTTATAAAAGACGTGTCTACGACGGATGAGTTCATAAAGTGGTGCCAGCGGATTGAAGAGATGCAGCAAAGGAGGGTAGGACGAAAGAAGTATGACCGACTCTCCAATGTAGTCCCTATGGCCGTTGTGGAAGACCAGCATGACTTTGCTTCTCTCATAAGCCAAATTGTGAGAGAAGAATTACAACATTTTATGGCAGCCGGGACTATCAGACCGAGTGAACCTTAGATTATGGCCATGGATGTAAGCCCTGTCAGTCATGAAGGAGCCGACGCTGCTGAGGAAGAGGTATTTCAGACATTAGTTCCTGTCTGCCCCGTCAATCGCACCCGACGTGAAGAAATGAATCGTCCTGCTATGACGTACGCCGCAGCCCCCAAACGGCAGCCTATGAATCGGCCGACGCGGCCACAACCAACTCCCCCGGTAACTATGACGCCCCGCAAAAGAACAGACGTTTGGAGGACAGAAGACAACACGCCATTGTGTTTCCACTGTGGGCGCGTTGGAATATACTATTTGAACCGTAGCCTTCCTCTGAAAAGTAGCAACTTTCGTCAGTTACTAAGTTCTCAAATGGGACTACAGCCTCTCGGAATATTTTTGGCGTGTTCCACAATCATGCGTATTTTCACAAGAATATCTTGCGATGTGGACGAATTGTCACTAAAGTGTAATACACGCAGTATCGAGTGGTCGAGCACGTTGAGGCGCTATGCTTCGATGCGCGAGGCCGTTCCCGTCGGGGGTTCGAATCCTCCATCAGGCATGGATGTTTGTGTTGTCTTTAGTATAAGTTAGTTTATAAGTAGTTTGTAAGTTTAGGGATTGATGACCCCTTAGTTAAGTCCCATAAGCTTAACAAACATTTGAACATTTGAACCTTGCAGGACTAGCACTCCCTGAAGAAAGATATGGTGGAGACATGGCTTGGCCACAGACTAAGGGATGTTTCCAGATGAAACTTTCACTCACCTCGTACCTGTTATGGCCATTATGTCAGAAAATACTGGTGTTTGCAGCAAGGAATGTTTTGACCAATATTCGTTCACTGCTAACTGTTTGGACCTTGGAATAAAGAAGGAACAAGCAAAAAATTAATAAAATTCTTGAGGTTCTATAGGTTTCCATTTTGTTAATCTGTTGGGCACTGTCATCATATTTTCGGTGATAAATGTATAATACTTGTTCATATCTACAAATAGCTGAAACAAATGCAAATGAGATAAAGAAAATAAAATCTAAATGAGTTGCTGATTCATCGAAATCTACCTTTCAACCACTAAAAGTGTTCGCGAAATTGGGGAGATTCGTCGGAGGACGATTATCTGATCAGTCATACAATCTTTTTCGTGTCGAAATTTCACTTAACACATCCTCTTCTTTTTCCTCTTAAGAAGAGGAATCTTCTGCGGCAGTTCTTTGTTGTGTTGAATAAATATCGTTAGTTCCATTTCGTCTAAAGAAAGGTATGTAGTAGCACTATCGTCATCCTCACTACTATTCATGAGTATGTCCGTTATTTCCTTGTTTGATAAACTATGTTCCGACATTGAAACTCTCGCAAATAAATAAATAAATAAATAAATAAAAAATGGTAATACATACAGGACATGCCCGATAGAGAGCTCGTGAGCAGGAAGGCCCAGAAGTGAAAACTGTAGTGCTTACCGACATAACAAAGAAGGTCTGTTAATGGCAGTACCACCAGGAATGTTGAGCCGCGGGTAAAACCGAGTCGCCGCCGCTCCATTGTGCGCCCGGACATGAATGCTCTTAGCCTTCAGGCCGCTCTACCTGTTGGGCGTATATGTATCCCGGTAGCCGTCTGGGCCTCCTGTCTGCTGGGCGTACATGTACGCTCGTAGCCGTATGGGCCTTCTAACTGCCCGTAGATGCGAAAGGGTTAAAGAAAAAAAAATCAAGTTCGCTTCACTATGGTGAGTGTTCGCCTTCTTGCAACAAAATTTATGACTGAAATTTCACCACACACTTCGATAAAAACTTAGGGGGGTCGACGGGGAGGATAACTGAGTGCAAACTACAACCTGCACTTATTTAACACCTTACTACTGCCAAGTTGTTATCCAGTGTCAATGGTCACAGTTAATTGTCCCTCTTTCCAGCTCCAGGTGCATCTCGCCTTGCTGATGTTTCTTCCTCTCTGTCTCAGCGTCAGTGGTTGGATCAGTGATTATTTTGCATTTGGCACAGAGGAAGAGGAACTTTGTGAGCACTCTCAATAGCGGGCGATCACAAGAGGCAGTGACACACCTTCGTGTTACAGTATTTGTGAGGCCTTGACATCCAAGCAGGATCCGTGCATGTTGACAGCCGGACCAGCACTATCCTCGTCTCCCAGAGTACGACGACTGCAGGCAACGGCTGCGTCAGGGAGCATTGCCCATCTCACTGACAGGAGCATGTGTCATCTGGCCGGCCACGGTGGCCGAGGGGACTGAGGCGCTCCAGTCACGGCCACTACGGTCGGGGGTTAGAATCCCCCCTTGGGCATGAATATTTGTGCCATCCTTAGTGTTAGCTAGTTCATAAGTAGTTTGTAAGTTTAGGGACTGTGTACCCCATAGTTAAGGTCCCATAAGCTTCACAAACATTTGAACATTTGTGTCATCTGTTGTCCACCGCCATCAGTGCACGCAGGGTGAAGACGTGCAGGCACAGAGTAACATATACAGAGGAGAAGCCCCCCCCCCTAAACCACTGTCCTACGCTCCCCTCGTAGTTCCGTAAGATGCTAGCAGGTGTCAGGCGGTTCCCTGACTAAGTACTGGTAGACCACACTAGAGGCACTTCTGATGGTGCCTCTCGCACGTCAGAGGGTAGCGTGGAGGGGAGGCTGAGGGGAGAGCTCGTGCCACCTGCCACGAGGCCATGGCTGTGTCCGGCTTGCTGGCGTTTGATGGGAGGTGGTGGTGGGGACAGCCGCTACCTGCCGCCTGCTCTGGCCAGTTTAAAGGGCTGCTTCTGACCGCAGCGCCATCATGGGGCATCTTACGGAACTGCTTCAGCACCCCCCGCCCCGCACCCCTGAGTGTAGGACCGGGCCCTTACGGAAGTTTCCCGTCTGTATATATTTGTCTGTGGCGCAGGACACTCCTTCTTCTGCTGCGGCGCGGCGGCAGGTGGACTTAAACAAAGCTAATTTAATAATGCAGACGCTGTGGCCACAGTCGGGTAGAGACACTCTCAGTCACACTCACAAGGAGGCGCAAAAAAAAAAAAAAAAAGTTGGTAAGGAGCGGATAGCAGAAGCAAATTGGCTTGGCTCAGCGCGGAGCTGCGCTGCAACATTTTCTTTCTATATTATCACATTAAATTGACCTGCCATCAGCCTAAGGTCGCGCTGCTGTGATCTACCATGCAAACTACATGTTGGGTCCAACTGCTGCATGTACTAGCTACAGTTTAGTTCCCGACCCCTTACAGATCACTAGATTCTTCTTGTTTTTTTGGCGAGTACCTTAGAATCTTTATATAACTAAAGACAATTTATTATAAATAGTGGCACTACACTTGATTAATGTCCATTTGGAAGCAGCAGTGGCAGGATGCGATGAGTGCTCCAGCGGTCCCTCGATTCCCTAAAAACATTCCCTATACAAAATCTCTAAGTACATAAAAGCATAAATTCTTGTTAGAAAGTAAGCATAGTAAAAAAATAAACAAATGGATAAATTGACATCCTAATCCTATAATCGGAGGAACACTAAAACAAGACATGAAAATACATCAACACCTGGAACAATAAAGAAAATAAAACACAGTTGATTAAGTCAGACATATAAGTTACGGCCTGCCTGTAAAAAGATAAACCAAGACACACACTAGTGATTAGCTGCGCTAGTTCAAGGGTCATCACAGAAAGAAAGAGTGTCATAAAATTAAACGTGTTACCTCGGTTCCAGGTAAAATTCACAAAAGAAAGTGATTATGGAGTACATATTCTTAATTTGTACTGCTAAGTGTGTTTCAAATTCAGGCATTCGTCTCACGTTGTGATCGCATTAATTATGGGCTCGACCTCGTACACTGGGTTGCGCACTTTTCCTTGTCAACAAAATTCAAGCGGGCCTGGTAAGGTAGATTCCTCAGTACATCCTTCTCATCTATTATACTGCGTCAAACACAGTTTCCTGCAAAAAAATTGTTGTTGTTATGGTCTTCAGTCCGGAGACTGGTTTGATGCAGCTTTCCACCCTACTCTACCCTGAACAAGCCTTTTCATCTCCTCATAAGAACGGCAACTCACATCCACTTGAATCTGCTTACTATACGTGTCTCTTGGTCTCCCTCTGCGATTTTTACCCCACACACTTCCCTCCAATGCTAAATTTACGATTCCCCGATGTCTAAGAATGTGTCCTACCAAGCGATCCCTTCTTTTAGTCAGGGTATGCCAAAAATTCCTTTTCTCACCAATTCTGTTCAGTACCTCTTCATTAGTTATGCGATCTACCCACCTAATCTTCAGCATTCTTCTGTAGCACCACATTTCAAAAGCCTTTATTCTCTTCCTGTCCGCACTGCTTATCGTCCATGTTTCACTCCCGTACAAGGCAACACTCCACACAAATGCCTTCAGAAAAGACTTCCTTACCCTTAAATTAATATTCGATGTTAGCAAATTTCTCTTTTCAAAAATGCTTTTCTTCCCATTGCCATTCTGCATTTTATATCCTCTGTACTGCGACCATCGCAGGTTATTTTACTACCCAAGTAACAAAACTCATCTACCACCTTCATTGTTTCGTTACCTAATGTAATTCCTTCAGCATCGCCTGATTTTCTAAGACCGCATTCCATTATTTTTGTTTTGCTCTTGTTAATGTTCATTTTATATGCTCTCTTCAACGCGCTGTCCATTCCATTCAACTGCTCTTCCAGGTCCTTCGCTGTCTCTGACAGAATTACAATGTCATCAGCAAAACGCAATGTTTTTATTTCTTCCCCCTGAACTTTAATCCCTATTCCAAATTTTTCCTTACTTTCCTTCACCGCCTGCTCGATGTACAAATTGAATAACATTGGAGAAAGGCTACAACCCTGTCTTACTCCCTTCCCAACTGATGCTTCCCTTTCATGCCCTTCGAGTCTAATAACTGCGGTCTGGCTTTTGTACAAGTTGTAAATAACTCTTCTTTCCCTGTGTTTTACTCCTGCTGACTTCATAATTTGAAAGAGTGTATTCCAGTCAACATTGTCAAATGCTTTCTCCAAATCTACAAAAGCTAAAAATGTAGGTTTGCCTTTTCTTAATCTATCTTCTAGGATAAGACGTAAAGTGAGTATTGCCTCCCGGGTTCCTATGTTCCTCCTGAATCCAAACTGATCTTCCCCGAGATCAACTTCTACCAGCTTTTCCATTCTCCTGTAGATAACTTCCACGGCTTGTTTTTAATTGTGAGTGTGCAGACGGAAGGTGTACCCATGATTTGAAGAGGTAAAAACTTTTTGTAAAGATTTATGAAATCAAGAAGGCATGCAGTTGCTTCTTTGTTGTCGGAACTGGAAAGTCTCGGATTGCGTCTAGTTTACTAGTGGCTGGAAGAATACCCTCTCTCGTAATAATGTGACAGAGATCGTTGACTTGTGGTTAGCGAATTCTGATTTCCTTAGATTAACCGTTACCTCTGAATGCTGGAAAACATGCAATAGTTGATCTTAAACTTGGTTGTGGCTTTCCCATCAATTTTCCTCGATCAGCACATCATCTACGTAGATGGTGATCCGCCGCCGCCATTCCTCCGGTAAAATAGAGTGAAAGCCACGAATAAAGGCGGCAGAACTGATGTTAAGGCCGAAAGGAAGCTTTAGGAACGTATTTCCGAAGCAAAGGAAGGTTATGTAAGGCCGACAAGTGGGGTCCAGTTCTATTTGCCAGTAGCTGGCCCGCAAGTCGATCGAGGAGAGTTCACCTAACGTCTGTGGTCGACAAGTCCCCGGCTCGATTATGGTGTTTATTTGCCTCGAATCTAGGACTAGCCTGATTGATTTATTCTTCTTTGGGACGATCAACAATGGACTGTTATATGAACTCACAGTGCATTCTATGACATCATCCGCTAACATCCGCGCAATCTCCTCCTCGACTTCCCGCTTGTATACCCATGGAATTTGGCATGGCTTCACAAAAAACTTGTTGTTAGGACTAACTTTAAACTTATATTGAAAGCCTTTGATCATGCCCAGGGCATCAGAAAAAACCGTCGCATGTTTCCACAAAATGAAATCTAAATTAGTTTTCGCATGGGGTGGGGCACCCTCTAACAAACTCATTTTTCGGTTGATCTCGGCCAGGACGTCTACTTTCTCACAATCATGAGAAGAATATACGGGTCATCATACTCCGAGAACACCGGATCTGGCGAGTATCTCGCCCGATAATCTGATAAAAAGTGGCAACACAGACCTGTGGAACTCAGCCTCGTGGTGCACTCACTGAATTTTAATCTAATTTATTTCTGATTCAGCAGAAGGCGTGCTTCGCATTTGCCGAAGTGCAAAGTAGTATGACGTGTCACCAAAAATTCCACACCGAGCAACACATCTACAACTAGTGATGGAAGTTGGCCACAAAAGCATGTCCTTGACATGAGGATTCAATCTCGACCTGCCTCCGTACCTCTACGCTACGCCCAATTAAGGCGCCCTTAGCCTTGGTGCGTTGCAGGGGGAGTTCCGGCCAGGACACCACTGCTTGGCATCACTTGTATGCCACCTCACTTATCACGGATACGACACTGCCGGTGCATCGTAGGTCCACATCTCTCACTGAAAGCGTCAGGATGGGGTGTATTAGATTAACGCTTACCTCCGGTTCCTCCTCTAAAAGGACTTCCCTTAAATCGTCAAACCGTATCCGTCAAACTTGTTCCGTCCCCTGTTCGTCGTCAGACTCCGAGCAGGAGGGAACAGAGCGAGAATGTTATTGTTTTGACGTCAATGATCCGGGTTGCGTGTCTGGCTTTTTGTTATGTTTCGGGTCGTGTGAACGTACTTCCACACCCTGTGGAGGCGTGTTCGGCCGTTACCAGTTAACGTGTTTGGAATTTGCATTGCGCGGTTCGTTACTAATGGACTGCCAGTTATTGCTGTTCCCCCACTTGCGCTTTTTCTTCCAGTGGTAGTCACTTTTGTACCCGCTCTCATTTTTCTTGCGCCATTACCCGTTTTGCTGGGTCCGTGGGCTATTTCCTCAAGACTGCCGATTAGAACCATTATTCTGCTCCTTCTCCGGAACCTGATTTTGATTATTATTCCTCTTGCCCTGTTTGACTGGAAAGTTACTCTGCAGGGGGTCATAATCAAAATCTAAATCTTCCAGGAGGGCTTGAAACTGCTCCACATCGTCTTTGCACCTCCCTGCTAAGAAAGCGTTGCGCAGTCATCACGGCAGCTTTCCCAAACAAATTCTAATGAGTTCAGGCACAGGATAGGAGTTGGCTAAATAATAATTCATATTTAACAGGTCTTGGAAAAACTCGCCCGGACTGGCAAAGTTCGACTGACCGAAGGGGATCATCATTTGGATGTAGTGGCACACGCGGTCCTGCTGTTTCTTGCACCAGTACGATGTTAGAAAGTATTGTCGGAAGCTCTCGTAGCTTTCTCAATACTGAGGGAATGACCTTATTCACGTAGTGGGTTCGCCTACCAGGTGTCCATGCACAAACTAGATTTTATGTTGAAACTTACTGGCAGATTAAAATTGTGTGCCGGAACCGGGACTCGAATCTGGGACCTTTTCCTTTCGCGGGCAAGCGTTCTACCGACTGAGCTATCCCGACACGACTCACGATGCCGCCTCAGAACTTTACTTCCGCCAGTACCTCGCCACCTACTTTTCAAACTTCACAGAAGTTCTGAGAAACTTGCAAGACTAGCACTCCTGGAAGAAAGGATATGGTGGAGACATGGCTTAGCCAAAACCTAAGGGATGTTTCCAGAAAGAAACTTTCACTCTGCAGCGGAGTGTGCGCAGATATGAAACTTCCTGGCAGATTAAAATTGTGTGCCGGAACCGGGACTCGAACCTGGGACCTTTGCCTTTCGTGGGCAAGCGCTCTACCGACTGAGCTATCCCGACACGACTCACGATGCCGACTCACAACTTTACTTCCGCCAGTACCTAGCCTCCTACTTTCCAAACTTCACACTCCGCTGCAGAGTGAAAGTTTCATTCTGGAAACATCCCTTAGGCTGTTCAAATGTTTGTAGAGTCTATGGGACTTAACTACGGGGTCATCAGTCCCTAAACTTACAAACTACTTATGAACTACTTACAACTAAGGACGGCACAAATATCCATGCCCGAGGGGGGATTCGAACCCCCGACCGTAGTGGCCGTGCGGACCGTGACTGGAGCGCTTCAATCCCCTCGGCCACCGCGGCCGGTCCTTAGGCTGTGGCTAAGCCATGTCTCCACCATAACCTTTCTTCCAGGAGTGCTAGTCTTGCAAGTTTCGCAGGAGAACTTCTGTGAAGTTTGGAAACTAGGAGGCGAGGTACTGGCAGAAGTAAAGTTGTGAGTCGGCATCGTGAGTCGTGTCGGGATAGCTCAGTCGGTAGAGCGCTTTCTCGTGAAAGGCAAAGATCCCAGGTTCGAGTCCCGGTTCCGGCACACAATTTTAATCTGCCAGGAAGTTTCATATCAGCGCACATTCCGCTGCAGAGTGAATGTTTCATTCTCGATTTTATGTTCTTTGTGCCAGTTTGGTGGAAGGGAGAAATCGAATTGATGTACCCACGCCTGCAGATGTATTCCACCGGGCGCGTTCCGGAAGCGTTCAAACTTACGCACGGTTAGAAAGTGGTTGTAATCAAAGCCGAGTGCTGGGTCCCAATTAAATCGTGTAGTCCTGTTTTGAGCACGGGTTTAACTTGCCCGGGGAGGCTCACTCTCGTCCTCAAAGGCAGAATCTGAATCGTGGTCTGCGTCCCCGTCGCGGCTGTTGCACGCGCCTCATGCAGCGCTCCTGTTATTGCACGCGGGCACCTCTTGCTGCCGAGCAACACGCACACGTGGTTTGTAAGCGAGGTTGCAATTCTCGTTTAAGGGCTGCACGGGGTGTAATTCTACCAACACAGCTCATTGCACTACGTCATCTATCGTGCTCTGCTCACTAGTAACCGCAGCAGTCATAACATCGCGCCGTCCGCAGTGGCCGAGGGGACTGAGGCGCTTCAGTCACGGTCTGCACGGCCACTACGGTCGGGGGTTCGAATCCCCCTCGGGCGTAGATATTTGTGCCGTCCTAGTTCGTAAGTAGTTCATAAGTAGTTTGTATGTTTAGGGACTGATGACCCCGTAGTTAAGTCCCATAAGCTTTACAAACATTTGAACATAACATCGCACGCAGCCAGAAACCGCACTGATAGTGGTTCGAAACGTTTCTCCGAGTTTTTACACGTTTTCATGCACAGTGTTCACCTGCGTGAGCGCATTGTTGATACGCGAATCTACGATTTTAATGCGTTCGGCAAGACCGCTGACCCGCACATCAACGCCTTCAACGCGAGATTTTACGGTTTCTATCTCCGCGCTGTTCCTGCTTATTCCCTCAGCCGCAGAGGCTAGACATTTCTTGTAATACCCGTGCCTCTTCATTCGCAACCTGTTCTTTTATTTCGTAGAACTGATCGTTAATGCGATGATCATCGGAGGAGTGCAGCAACTAAAATCACTTAACAAGAACAAGTATTCTGGTCCGGATTGTATACCCATTAGATTTCTATCTGAGTATGATGAAGCGATAGGCCCTTACTTAACAGCCATATACAACCGCTCTCTCATAGAAGGATCTGTACCAAAAGATTGGAAAGTTGCACAGGTAACACCTGTATTCCAGAAACGCAGTAGGAGTAACCCTCTAAACTATAGGCCTATTTCATTGACGTCAATTTGCAGCAGAGTTTTGGAACATATCCTGTATTCACATATTATAAATTATATCGAACAGAACGATCTACTAACCCAAGGTCAACATGGATTTCGAAAATATCGTTCATGCGAAACACAACTAGCTCTTTATTCACACAAAGTGATGGGTGCTATCGACAAGGGTTCGCAAATCGATTCCGTATTTCTTGGTTTCCAGAAAGCTTTTGACACCGTACCTCACAAACGGCATTTAATCAAATTGCGGGGTTATGGTTTATCGCCCCAAATTTGCGATTGGATAGGGGATTTCCTGTCAGAGAGGACACAGTTCGTAGTAATCGATGGTAAGGCATCGACCAAATCAGAGGTGATAGCGGGCGTTCCACAGGGTAGTGTTAATGGTCCTCTGCTGTTACTTATTTACATAAACGATTTAGGAGATAATCTAAGTAGCTCTCTTAGGTTGTTTGCAGATGACGCAGTCATTTACCGTCTAGTAAAATCATCTGAAGATCAAAACCAACTGCAGAACGATCTGAATAAGATATCACAATGGTATAAAAATTGGCAATTGACTCTAAATAATGAGAAGTGTGAAGTCGTCCACATGAGTACGAAAAGAAATCCGTTAAATTTTGTTTACAAGATAAATCAATCAAAAAAGAAGGCCGTAAACTCCACAAAATACATAGGAATTACTATTACTTCAGACTTAAATTGGAAAAAAACACGTAGATAATGTCATGGGAAAGGCGAACCAGAGAGCGCGTTTTATTGGCAGAACACTTAAAAGATGCAACAGAACTACAGAAGAAACTGCATACACTACGCTTGTCCGTCCATTTTTGGAGTATTGCAGCCCAGTGTGGGATCCTTATCAGGTGGGTTTGACGGAGGACATCGAAAGAGTCCGAAGAAGAGCAGCTCATTTCGTATTGTCACGATACAGGGGAGACAGCGTTACGGAAATGATGCAGGATCTGGTATGGGAATCATTACAACAATGGCGCTTATCACTGCGGCGTGGGCTACTTGCGAAACTCCAATCGCCAAAATTCTACTCCGAATGGGAAAATATATTGTTGACTCCCACTTACATAGGTAGAAATGATCATCAGAATAAAATACGAGAAATCAGAGCTCGAACGGAGAGATTCAGGTGTTCTTTCTTCCCGCGCGCTATTCGATAAAGGAATGGGAGATAAATAGTATGATGGTGGTTCGATGAACCCTCTGCCAGGCACTTAAATGTGATTTGCAGAGTATCCCATGTAGATGTAGATCTATTTTATCTAAGTGTTAAGTAATCTGCGCGGTCATTTGTTTCAATAGGGCGGCGAGCGTATCGATTAGTGCGGGTACCCGTGGACACGTGGTCGCCACTGGGTTAATCCCATATTCCAGCACACAAGAGGACCCCGGCTGGCAGTTTCCGACGGGCTGCTCGCCTCCAACTGACCCATCGCCAAATCATTGTGCGCGGTTTTCAAAGGAGAGATTATTTTCTGTATGAGAATTATCTTCCACTTTCGCAGCATCATTTAAGGAAACATGCTGATTTTCAGTCGCCACCGAATCTAATTCCCACGACCTATCACGCTTTTCCTTTTGTTGCTCCTTACGAGCGGTTCCCTTAAGGCGGTATTACACGACGATCCGCCGCGAAAGGTATAGGTCTAGCGCGACAGCCATCTAGCGGCGAAACACGTGCAACTACCGCGGAACCATGATTTTTAGCAGACACTTTATCCGCGCGCCGGAATAGAGACCAGTTCTAAATTCCCGTGAATCCGCGCATGCGCACTAGGCAGCGCTAACCTGTGCATGCGCAGAAGCGGCGATTTTAGTTGCTTTCTGCTTGTATGATGTGTTATTGTGTATACGTAGCAGGTGCCGATTTCGTGTTACGAATTGTCTGAGTCACGCATGAACATAATTCAGATTGTAAAATATAGTGCTACTGCACCTTTAAGTATTGGTCGTTTAAAGTACTGCAAATTCCACTGCATACTTCCACAACTACTTTCGATATGGAGGGCTGTGAAATTCTGTGACTAAACGCCAGGCTCTTAAATGATTCACCAGTGGCTAAAAAACGTAATGTGGTGACCAGCCTGCAACATAACAGAGTATATACCGGTATTTTATAGCTGATTTAGGGCATTATGATCACAAAATAAATAAGCATAAAATATAAATCTTACTTTCGAGAAGGTGAAATAGCTTCCCTCATGACTGTGTCACGCTTCCTAATTCCATCACCTATTAGAGATAGCAGCTTGTCTAAACAAGCCACGTCCATCCTCACAAAATTTCGAAATTCTCGTGGATCTTCTGGTCTGAGCTCTTTCATAAGCAGTGTATAAATGCCCCTGTCTTCGTTTCTTCTTTGCAGCCAGCGTCGAACCCAACAACGTCTGGCTTTACGTCTTTGTGCTCTAATCTGGAGGTTAACTGTTACTGCCAGGGCAACAGCTCCAAAAATAATTGGGTCATCCATTTTCAGAATGCTGTATAAACGTAAATTTAGATGAGCAAATACTTGTGTAATCAAGTGGCGTAATATAAAACAAACTTTCATGTCTGTAATTCGGAGTAGTTGTAACACAATTTCGTGGTAGCTACATATGACTTAATAAATTACAAAATCAACTTTTCATAAAATAAAACCTTGAGCTCACAGAATTAATTTTAACGAATTATTACATGCCAAGAAACGTTTCTCTCTGGTTCTTCTGTGGTATGAATTAATGTCTGCTAAAGATCTGACAGTTCCCTTCGCGTTCGGCGCGTTAATTGACGTTAGTGCGCATGCGCGGATTCATGCCAAGGAATATCTGCCATGCATCGTGTTAATAGGTCTACGTGAAGCAGTACGTAGTTCCAGATAATCACGCTTGGGGCGTTGCTGCATAGACGTACGCCTCAGTTGTATCGTGTAATAGGGCCTATACGTCACAGAGTTAGGTCCGGCGCACACTTGACGCAGCAGAGGCAGAGGAGAGGCAGAGGATAGGCTTCTGTCCGTCTGTAACGCATGCTTTCAAATGGGGCAGCGCACACTTAACGCAGCCGAGGCGGAGGGCAGGCGTTTCCTCGGTCACGCCTCTGTCCCGTTGTCCGAGGCGCACAGTTTTCCTGCGCCTCTGTTCCACCTCTGTCGCAAAGTGAAATTTCATGTCATCCGATATGCTTCGAAAAAAATTGTTTTATGTAGACGAATATAAGCTACATCCTTCTCTGTATTTAGTTTCTTTGTAACACTTTTACTTTCTGCGTAAAAAAATTGAAAATACTATTTTCCGATTTGTGCCGTTTTTGCGCTAACGCAGCTTCCACAATCGATTTTGCAGAAACTACTCACTAGAAAAAAATTATTTTTCTGTATCATATAGGCAAAAGCCACAGCATGACGTTGGGGAGATTTTCTTTTCGTTATTGTACATAGTTATTGTTATAGTAAAAACTAAAGTACAACGCCGCGCATATTTTGAAGATTTTGCAGTGAAAAAAGTAGTCGCTGGCTAGTTTGCGTTTGCTGCGTTTTACATCATACATTACTGCGAACGAAATGTAGCCAACATATCGAAATTGTTTTTAACGCTGGAATGAGAGCTATATCTCTTTCGATTCTCGAGAAAATACGTGAGATACACGTTTGACGCGCCGCGGTCGGCAGCTACGCGGCACACGCGCGGCTGTTGCCGCCTGCTGTGCCGAGTGCGGAGCTGCCTCGTGTCTCCCTTCTCCGTATGCTGCCGATACACACCCAAACTGGAAACGAACAACTTACTGAAATAGAAAGGCACCGAGATTCATAAACCGAAGATGCTGATTGTGTATTTTTACGGTCTATAGTCTCTGGTTTCAGTAAACTTTGTGGCATGCACGAAAGCACTATATAAGCTAAAATGCCCGTTACTACTGGATATAAAGTTCGACGAAACCAGAATGGACGTGCAACGATTTTTTTTTACTATCAGGGACCTTCTTCAATTTCTTGAAACAAAATGTCCACCCCTTCGTGGAGCTTCAGCTCACTGCTAAACCATAGATGATACTAGGAACGTCTCTCGTCAGTATTTCTCAACCTGAATTCTATACTACTTTCAGAAAATTCAACATTTGCTAAAGTATTAGCATTAGCTTCACTAATTACTAACAAATATAATGGCTGCTGAAGGTAATTATCTTTAGAAATATTGACAGAGACAAAATATGAATGCAATGTAATAAAATACTTCATGTACATGCACAGCTGCCGTCATAGAAGAAGAAAAAAAGCAAACGTCAGTATCTTAGTACTCAGGAGCATGGAAGAGCTACGAATAAAGACCTAAGTAAGGAATCACTTTGGGTGCAAATGCATTTAAACAAGGAAACTATGATTTGCAAAATTTTTCATAATGATATATCTTTCAATCTAAGACATATGAAAAGCATACCAGGTGTCACCGAGAAGAAAAGTGTTTCTGATCGTATATACTGCGCCACAATCATGATTAAATATGACAGTTATATGAAGGTTCTTTCAATTATTGAATTTGCTGTGACACTTGTTTCACTGAATCATAAAAGAAATGAAAGAAAAATAAATCTGACTTTAATTTAATTCCTAAAACATATCCCTAATTTTTCTTTAGCGGGTATGACGTGTCACACTATTTTTCTTCTCTGTTAAGTCCTTCTTACTCAGCATGTGACTCTCTTTGAACTGTCGTCTGTTTTGTTGGAATAGCTCAAGAGTTTAAATGAGCTTCCATGGACCAGAGAAATTCAGCATGTATTCGTCACTTTTGCCTGTTGCTCAACAGACCTTTCACTGCTCTTATACTCTATCAGAATACACACACACACACACACACACACAAATTAACTGAGTTTTGAAGAAGATCCAGGAATTAAATCTGATTGCATGGAGAGGTTTGCAGTGGACATGCAGCACGTGCTGTTGCAAGCTGCGCTGCCCTCCTCTGCCTGCGCTGCATCAAGTGTGCGCTGACCAGCAGAGGCCCTACGCCTCGCCTCTGCCTCTGCTCTGCCTCTGCTGCGTCAAGTGTGCGCCGGGCCTAACATATACGGACAAGAAACCTCCCTAAGGCCCGGCGCACACTTGACGCAGCAGAGGCAGAGCAGAGGCAGAGGCGAGGCGCAGGGCCTCTGCCGGTCAGCGCACACTTGACGCAGCGCAGGCAGAGGAGGCAGTGCAGCTTGCAACAGCACGTGCTGCATGTCCACTGCAAACTTTTCGTTGCAATCAGATTTAATTCCTGGATCTCCTTCAAAACTCAGTCAATTTAATGTGTGTGTGTGTGTGTGTGTGTGTGTATTCTGATAGAGTGTAAGAGCACTGCAAGGTCTGTTGAGCAACAGGCAAAAGTGACAAATATTTGGCGAACTTTTCTGGTGTATGGAAGTTCATTATACGCTCTTGAGCTATTCTGACTAAACAGACGACATTTCCAACAGGGTCACATGCTCAGTAAGAAGGACTTAAAGGAGAAGAAAAATAGTGTGACATGTCACATCCGCTAAAGAAAAATTAGGGATATGTTTTAGGAATTTAATTAAAGTCAGATTTATTTTTCTTTCATTTCTTTTATAATTCAGTGAAACAAGTGTCACAGCAAATAATTGAAAGAACTTTTATACAACTGACATATTTAATCATGATTGTGGCGCAGTATATACGATCAGAAACACTTTTCTTCTCGGTGACACCTGGTATGCTTTTCATATGTCTTAGATTGAAAGATATAACGATATGAAAAATTTTGCAAATTATAGTGTCCTTGTTTAAATGCATTTGCACGCAAAGTGTTTCATTAATTAGGTCTTTATTCGTAGCTCTTCCATGCTCCTGAGTACTAAGATACTGACGTTTGCTTTTTTCCTTCTTCTATAACGGTAGCTGTGCATGACATGCAGTATTTCATTCCATTGCATTTCTAATGATAATTACCATCAGCAGCCATTATATTTGTTAGTAATTAGTGAAGCTAATGCTAATACTTTTGCAAATGTTGAATTTCTGAACGTAGTATAGAATTCAGGTTGAGAAATACTGACGAGAGACGTTTCTAGCATTATCTATGGTTTAGCAGTGAGTGAAGCTCCACGAAGGGGTGGACATTGTGTTTCAAGAAATTGAAGGAAGTCCCTGACAGTAAAAAAAATCGTTGCACGTCCCTTCTGGTATCGCCGAACTTATTATTCAGTAGTAACGGGAATTTTAGCTTATATAGTGCTTTCATGCTTGCCACAAAGTTTACTGAAACCAGAGACTATAGACCGTAAAAATACACAATCAGCATCTTCGGTTTATGAATCTCGGTGTCTTTCTATTTCAGTAAGTTGTTCGTTTCCAGTTTGGGTCTGTATCGGCAGCATACGAAGAAGGGAGACACGAGGCAGCTCCGCACTCGGCACAGCAGGCGGCAACAGCCGCGCGTGGCGCGTAGCTGCCGACCGCGTCGCGTCAGACGTGTATCTCACGTATTTTCTCGAGAATCGAAAGAGATATAGCTCTCCTTCCACCGTTAAAAACAATTTCGATATGTTAGCTACATTTCGTTCGCAGTAATGTATGGTGTAAAATGCACCAAACGCAAACTAGCCAGCGACTACTTTTTCCACTGCAAACTCTTCAAAATATGCGCGGCGTTGTACTTTATTTGTTATTATAACAATAACTATGTACAATAACGAAAAGAAAACCTCCCCAACGTCATGCGGTGGCTTTTACCTATATGATACAGAAAAATTATTTTTTTCTAGTGAGTAGTTTCTGCAAAATCGATTGTGGAAGCTGCGTTAGCGCAAAACACGCACAAATCGGAAAATAGTATTTTTAATTTTTTTACGCAGAAAGTAAAAGTGTTACAAAGAAACTAAGTACAGAGAAGGATGAAGCTTATATTCGTCTACATAAAACAATTTTTTTCGAAGCATATCCGATGACTTGAAATTTCACTTTACGACAGAGGTGGAACAGAGGCGCAGGAAAACTGTGCGCCTCGGACAACGGGACAGAGGCGTGACCGAGGAAACGCCTGCCTTCCGCCTCGGCTGCGTTAAGTGTGCGCTACCCCATTAGAAAGCATGCGTTACAGACGGACAGAGGCCTATCCTCTGCCTCTCCTCTGCCTCTGCTGCGTCAAGTGTGCGCCGGGCCTAAACCTCTGTCCTACGCTCCCCTCGTAGTTCCGTAAGATGCCAGCAGATGTCAGGCGGTTCCCTGGCTTAGTACCGGTAGACGACACTAGAAGCGCTTCTGAGGGTGCCTCTCGCCCAGTATACGTTAGCGGCGGAAAAATACCACTTCCGTTTTGGACCAGTGACTATACACAGTACGGTTATAAACTTTGGAATGCGGTGGCAGGCGCCATTTTAAATTCAGCTTATTCAGAAATGGTGAACTTGTAGTATCCCATTATGATGCCTTTAAGAGTGATCACGAAAATGTTTACCATACAAATAAATAATAGTTTTGTAAGAAATTAATAGCGTAACTATTTACGTGTAGGTATATGTATTTCTATAATCGAATTTTTAGTGTGAGATTGTAGCGTAATGGATAGTGTGGTAGATTCCTGAATTTGCCACATACAGTTTTGTATCGGATCCTCTCGCCACCTAATTGTTTTTTGTTTTCAAATCTACATTTTAATTGACCTTCACTGAATATATTAAAAGTTAGTTCTATGCTTCTGTCTTTTATTTACATTTACAACTCATTAGAAAACAAAGGACGAAACAGTTATTTGGATAGTAATTTCCGAATATGTGAGGATTTACGAGTGTGTGTGTAGAGGAATACTGTCCTAATAACAAACCATTTTAAACGTAATAATCTTTCCGGACGAGGAACGTCACTTTACAAAGTACACTGAGAAGGATAAATATTTATGTATTTGAGCCTTAACAGTAGACATTATTCATTGTTAGATCATTAATAAAGAAAACGTTGCTATCCTAACTCAGGTTTGTCTGAGTAATGTAGTAATACAAATATTTTATAAGCAGTTTCTTCTCCATCTGCAGAAAAGGGGCCCTAACTGATCTAATGACACAATGTGCATTAAAATGTTTTACTGTGGTTACAAAGTCGGTACATTCCAAACAATCTATTGGTATTGGCAATCATAATAACGGGCGCAGCTACCGGACGTTCAAGATATTGGGAAATTCTTATCTACCGTACATTTTAAGCTTTTATGGCCATTTGTTGACAGGTTTTCTTATGTCGAAATATGATGTTTGACAGTATGAGCTGCTGACATTGCCCAGTTGCAGCCTCAAAGAGCAATGAAATATGAAACGTTAACAGTGCTAGCCAATCTGAGTCTGAATTGGTGGTAACGAAACGCCAGTTGCAACATAAAACAAACATGGGCTGAAAATTCTGAGACACAAGCCAACTCGCTCTGTCTACAACATAGATTGTAGCTGGGTAGGCTACATGATTTAAAGAACGTCATTATTGAATATTTATTTTAAAAAATAAGTAGTTGAATAGTCACTGAAATTCGTACCATTTGTCTACAAAACAGTTATTTTTCACTTGGACAGTAAAGAAAGGAAAACAATACGAAAAGAACCACCAAGCTATTTAGTGACTAATCCACAGATTGAGGTAAACACTGAGTGTCAAAACAAAATAGAATGATTGTCTGCTTTGTTTTCATTCTAAGCTGTCACTTCGCGTTGAGTAGCCTACTCAAAGATCTTGAAGACACAGATACTATACTTCTGACTGCCAAATTTCAGGCACTTCCGGGTGGTATTTTTCCGCCGCTAAAGGAGAGTTGACACGATCATGTTTACGTGCGCCAATGGACTTCAACTTGCGCAAGTGATCGTTCACACGCCCGCGGAAGTTTTCAGTCCAAGCAAGTCCAGTGTAGCTTTTCAAAATGGCGCCAAATGATTTGATACGTGCGAGCATCCGCATTGTTGCCTTAATTGCAGTACAAAAAATCACCGAATGCCTAGATCGGAAGAAGAGAAGACGCAGATGTTGGGTGCGAAAGTGGATCGCGAGGAGAAATGAGTTGGGAGCTTCCACAGTTCTGATTAGGGAGTTAGAAAATGAGGACCAAGCATCGTTCTAAATTCATTTTAGAATGAACTTGATCAATATTCGGCATTTATTGAGTCTGGTGGGCCCAACTATTCAGAGGAAAAATTCACTAATGAGGGATGCTATTCCTGCTCGACTAAAGTTGCAAGTTGCCTTAAGATGTCTTGCCTCCGGGGATTCATTCGCCTCACTACAATATATGTATCGCATTCCAAAGTCCACAATTTCCAAATTCATGCCCGAAGTCCTAGATGCAATATACGACACATTAAAAGTGTATTTGAAGGTAATTTGCTGTCCATTTATAAATAAACATTTTGAAGATTATGTCAGATTTTGTTGTTGTTGTGATTCTTACTTATGCATTTGCTGTTCTCTTCCATATCACATATATTTTGTTTCTGTGCAAAAGTTAGATGTTTCCACAAAACTATGGATAGGTAGGCCTATTAGTAAATGAAGATGAAATTTTCGAGTTGTCAAAGGTGTATTTTCATCTTTCTTCAAACAGAAAATAGACTAACACCAATAAAATGCAGAACTAAACTGACAGTTGTACAGGCTACCAGTGGCGGATCCAGATGTTTGATTTTGGAAGAGCTTAGAGGGTGGGGTGAGCGAGTCAAGGATGGATTGAATGTGGTGTTGTCTTATCAACAAATTAACAGTAAATCAGTCTCATTAAGTTTTTACTGAAAAGAGTATCTTGCATGTTAAAATATTATTAAAGGTAACCTGTGTACAGAAGTCTAGTAAGGGTGGCCTAAAGATATAATGAATTTATTGTGTCCTGTCTGAATAGTATACTAAATGATGAAGTTATGTGGGCATCAAACTGCCTTATACATAATATCTAGTACTACCTGTCCTGTTACACACATTAGTTTTCTTCTCATAGAGCCTACATTATTTAATGAGTTAAACACTAAGCACTGAAAGGTGAAACCAAATGTAGTTCAGGCATCTCATGTAGAAGAAGGCATCTAGATTTGCAACAACATGCCTCCTATGGAAAGGAATAGTAACACATTTTTATTATGCTGTGAAAATTTGGGAAGACTGCTGCTGAACATTAAAGTGGTTTCTTGTGTACCAAAACAATACTTGTAAATTCAGACTAATAGTTGAATCACTGCTAACTGTCCCTGGCAAATCCAGTAATCAAACCTAGTCACAAGTTGTTATGCAATTCTATAACTGATTTTATGGCTACACCAAAGTATAGTTTTCATTTTGACATTGAATACTTTCAATAGAACTGTCAGTTGTCAGAGATAAACTTATGCTAACCAAACTGTAAGAGTGACTGTTGGAACAAACAGCACTTTTCATAAAAACTGCATAAATACTTAGAGCCGGTCAAAACGGCCGTCACTCCCGCTCGGTTCCCGCAGCGCTCGCGCGTCGCTCTCGACGGCTGACGGCGGGTAAAGGGTTGGTAGAGGGGGAGCGATGACGTCACACTCGCGAGAGCGAGAAGTTTCGGGCAGGACGAGTCACGAATACTCCCGGGTTCACGTCGCGCCCGCCGGGACGAGCTGAGCCAAGCTGAGCCGCCTCAGCCTAGTCGGCGCACGCCGCAGGCTGCGTGTTCACACAACGCGCCGGACATACCCGAGACGAAAACAGGAGGAAAATACACTTTTTCGATTTTCACGTTGTAAAAATTGTTGATGGTATACACAATTACGCTACATCGTTTTATGAAATTAGTTTTTCCTTACTAGCTTTGCCTTGCCTGTGAAAAAATAAATAGGCTAATTTTCATTCCGCACGAGTTTTTAGTTCCGTAACGCTCCTCACTCGATTTTGATGAAAGTATGCGTTTAAAAAATCTGATTTTTTGACACATTATAGTAGAACATCTTAGCTTTCGTATAAGACATTCACCTTTTCGTAATTCCTAACAGTCGTTTTCAAATGACGCTATTTCTCAAGTATATGCACTTGATTTACAAATCGTGTATTGAAAAAGTTAGATAGCGGGCAGGTTACTGTTCTATGATTTTTAGACTATACATTACAGCGAGTGAAATGGAGCTAAAAGAACAAAAAAGTTTTTGAAATGGTAATCACACTGATATCTACCTCCTTTCACAAGTAATTGCGAGTTATCTGCGCGTCCTCTGGCCGCAATCACAAGTCTATGAACTCAGCCTGTGTTGAGTGTAGCGTGAAGCACTGCAGTGCCGAAAAATCTGAATTGCTGGCTACGTTTGTCGGTCCCTCATGATGTGTTAAACATCCATAATCAGAGAACAACAATGAACTAATTTTTCTTGGGTGGCAACCGATTACAATGGACAACTATTTGCTACGGTTTTACAGCAGATCATACTTGACTTTGAGGGGCATACATCTGGTTTTTTCCACATAATACAATTCATGGAATTTATATTTCGTGTTTGGAACTAGAAGAGAAGAACAAAGTAATGTAAACTGCGACTTTCCTCTTAAAGGACGGAAATAAAATTTTGTGACATTACAGTTAACGGCTTTCTAATTGTAGATGAACGAGAAACTCAAAAGATATTTATATTTATTGATGCATCTACTCCTAAGACACAATATTTTCGCTTTTTTAGCTTTCGGAAAATGTGTTCCCACAGGGTGAAAATAATTGTATACTGTGTGTCCGACATAAATGCGGTACTTTCACGTCTGAGATGAAAGTAAGAATGAACTGAGTTGCTTTTAGTAACCTGTCTGAGACGAACAACGTTTCTACGAACATTTTGCTGTATCATTTGAAGACAATTTTCTTTGTCTGCAAGATGGTACTTTCGAATTTTCAACATACGCTGGTTTACTTTAGCCTCAGACACTGCAGGACAGGTCAGTAAAGGATGAGAAACGTCTGTCACTTTTTTTCTAATTTTTTTCCGAGGGAAGGGGAGAGCTTATCCCCAGCTATAAGGAATCCCAACCCACTGTCAGCAGAAGATCGATTGCTGGCCACTTCAAGAATCCAGCTAACAGTTCATTGATTTTATTATATTATATATTAAACGAATCTACGAAAACTAAAGTCAGTCGGACAGACTAAACTACCCGGCTGATTTCCTTCATTTTTGTGTAAAACGAAAGGTATTCATCCACTTTTTCTACACTCAAACGGTATTTCCTTCTGTATATTTCTTATGGGGGTGTCCTGTCTGTAAACTAAAGTCATTCGCTCAGGCCGTTCTATCGACCCATTTCCTTCATTTTCGCTTTAAACGAAAGGTATTTATACGCAGATTTGTCATCAAGTATCATAATTAACTTAAGTCTCTCCTTCCTTTACTTTCATTCAAACGCGGGATCCTTCTGTCCTTGCATTGAATATTTTAATCGGTTTGTTTTAGGATATCTTCGGTTCTAAATAAAGTACACAGTTCTCTTTGACCTAACAACGCTCAACGGATCAAGATCTTTCATTTGTGCTTTTAAACACTTGCACGGATTGATTCTAAAGAAAGCTATGCGTGAACATTCAACTTTACTTCCATATCTTCCCAGCGTTTTAGTCATTCCACTAACGGTGTGAAGTATTCGCACGGGTCCTCTATCTTTCTTATATATTAAAAGAATCTATTTTATAATTATAATTGATTTTAAATAAGTGTTTTATATGAATTTAAGAAAAATGTTTAAATGTTTGTATAGTCTATGGGACTTAACTACGGGGTCATCAGTCCCTAAACTTACAAACTACTTATGAACTACTTACGAACTAGGACGGCACAAACATCCATGCCCGAGGGGGGATTCGAACCCCCGCCCGTAGTGGCCGTGCAGACCGTGACTGGAGCGCCTTAGTCTCCTCGGCCACCGCGGCCGGCAATTTAATAAAACATAAGCTTATATAATATTCTGTATACTGTTACTATCTATAATAAATTTTTTTAAATGATAAACATTTAATTTTACTTATTTCCATTTCACATGACTGGCCACTAATACTGCAAAGTATTTGCACAGGTCGCCTAGTTTTATTACTATTGTTCTCACACTGTAGTGAACCGTCGAATTTTATGAACGTAAGAAATAGGTGGTAATGCACTCATTCCATCCATATAGACTAACAATTAGGAGAGTATTTCCTCCCTTTAACATTCGATATCTTTAATATTCCCGGCGCGAGTCGGCGCCGGCACGAACCGATTGGGCTACGTGTTGCTTCTGCAGCACAAATATCACACGTCTCCAGCCTGCTTTCAGCAGAAGTTTCTCTGCATGATTTTTTTTTTATTTTTCAATTATACTTATGATAATATGTTTATTTTTCTTCTATTGCTATTAATTCTGTAATATGAATTTAAAAAAATAAGAAATGTTTAGTTTGTCACATAAGGAAAACTCTCCTAAATGTTAGTCGAAATTAATGGGATGGGTCCATACCACATATTTCTAATGTGTTTATAATTCTATGAGTCACTACAGTGTGCAAACAATAATAATAAAATTACAAAATCAGTTAACAGTTAGCTGGCTCAAAGTAGATGGCAGTGAACAAGTATTGGTCACACCTGTGTTTCCTTCGATCTTCCACTGACAGTGGGTGAGGATACCTTGTTGCTGGCCACAAGCCCACTAAGAACGAAAAACCAAATCACAACATGAAACAAATGACACCCGCTTCTCATCCTTTACTGATCTGCAGTGTCTGAGGCTAAACTAAATCTGCGCGTTTTCCTTTCATTTAAAGTATAAAAATCGATATGAAAGTACCATGGAGACAAGGAAAATTGTGAGATTCAGGAACTGTTCATAGAAAAGCATTTCCCATCAGACAGCTTCCTAACAAAATAAATAAAAATTCTGAGAACTGTGTAGATTTCTTTGAAAGTGCAGATGAGCTGAAATATAGTACAGCGAGTACCACATAAATCTGGCACACCTGACGTACCCCCATGGCCATAAGTTGCAGCATCCCTTATCAGGAGGTAACTAAATGTCTTTAATTTTACTGTTATGTACTCCTACTTTAGTCTCGGTCTGAGGTATAGCGCTTTTATGTGAGACACTGTATATAAATTGTTTCACCTTGTGGTAGAACATTTTCTGGGAGTTACAAAAGCGAAAATTAAGAGAAGGTTCAAATGTTTGTTAAGCTTAAGGGACTTAACAGCGGGGTCAACAGTCCCTAAACTTACAAACTACTTATGAACTATCTTATCCTAAAGACGACACAAATATCCATGCCCGAGGGGGGGATTCGAACTCCCAACCGTAGCGGCCGTGCAGACTGTGACTGGCGTACCGCAGTCCCCTCGGCCACCGGTCGACTTAAGAGAAGGCTAAATAGTGTAATCTTAGGTGTAGATGCATCAATAAATGTAAGTATATTTTTGGGTTTATTCCGTTTATTATCCTCAACTAGAAAGTCATTGAGTAGAATTTCAGAAATTTTATTTCAGTCCATCAACAGCAAATTCGCAGTTTACATTAATTGTTTCTTCTCTTGTAGTTTAAAAGACGAAATATGTATTCCATCAATTGTACAATGTGGACAACAAACTACTTGTATACCTCTTAAGTGAAGTATTACCTTACATAAAACCATAGCAGATCATTGTCAATTGTAATCGGTTGCCACCCAAGAAAAATTAGGGTATAGCTATTTTCTGGTTATGAATTATTAACACATCACGAGGGACCAACATACGTGGCCAGCAAATAATTTTTCGGCACTGCAGTGCTTTACGCCACGATCAACACACGCCGAGTTCGTAGGCTTGCGGTTGCGGCATGACGCCGCTCAGATAACTCACAATTACTTGTGAAAGGAGGTAGATATCAGTGCGACTACCATTTCAAAAACTTTTCTGTTCTTTTAGCTCAATTTCACTCGCTGTAATGTATGGCCTAAAATGCATAGTACAGTAAGCTGCCCGCTATCGAACTTTTTCAATACACGATTTGTAAATGAAGTGAGCATACCTGACAAAAAGCATCATTTGAAAACGATTGTTACGAATTTCGAAAAGGTGAATGTTTTATTGGAAAGCTAAGATGTTGTACTACCCTGTGTCGAAAAATCAGATTTTTTTTAACCAAATACTTTCATTAAAATCGAGTGAGGAGCTTTACGAAACTGAAAACTCGTGCGGTATGTAAAGTAGACTTTTTATTTTTTCACAGGCATGGCAAAGCTTGTAAGGAAAAAATAAGTTGATAAAACGATGCGATGTGGTCTTATATACCGTCAAAATTTCTTAAAACTTGAAAATCGAAAAAGTTGTTTTCCCCCTCTTTTTCGTCCTGGCACATCCCCGCTCGGCTCGGCCCGGCCGGCAGCGTGAACGCACCGTCGTAGACGTATGCCGGACGGGCGCAATAATTAACGGCGTCGTGAGGAGCGCTGGCCGTGCGCATGCGCACTGCTGTCGGCCGGGAGTACCGAGTCTTCTCGCTCCCGAGACTGCGTTATCGGCACGGCCGGCTCCCGGGTGCGGCGGTCTCGCTAGCCGTTCTCGCTGGCGGGAACGAGCAGGAGCCAGGCAGCGTTTGACGACCTCTATAAATACTACCTGTAACAAGAAATAGATAAATATTAAGATCAAGATTTACAGGTAAACTAATGAAAGCTCTTAGAGTACAAAAACTCGCGACAAGTGAAAATGTTTTAGGAATCATATCATTATTACAAGTGGTTATCACCAACTGCAGTTTGTGGGAGTTGTGGCTGTGCTGATTTGAATTTTATAAATCATAACCTTGTCTGCACCTCAGACTCAAAATCAATGTATTGATAAAGATATTACCTGTTTCTGTAAGCTCCAAAAGATTCACAGTTTGTTTATATTTGGTGACAAACGCAGACAACAATCCATATAAATGCTTCATTCAGCTACTTTTACATACACACAAATTGAAGAATGTATACCAGTTGTATGACTTGCTCAGTACATAGGCCTATACTTGATTTGTTGTTTTGGTTGGTTGATAAATTGAAGGGACCAAAATAAATTTTATAGATCACTAAATAATGTAGGGTAACAAAAAAAAACTCTAAATTTCACTACACTTAACAACCTAAGCCTTTATTCACAAAAACACATTATTAATTGCATAAATTCCATTCTTGCACAATAATGCTCGAAGAATCATTGTGACTAGCATTCATAGTCAATGCTTTTCTTTTCTGGCTGATTAAAAAGTTCATTATTAGTCCTTGTGTCTCTAAAGACAACTCTTCAGGCATTTCCCTGAGATGTGTAGCCACTGTTTGGGCAACATTTGATTTGTCTGTGCTGCTATTTGCTGTAATGACTGCA
Source organism: Locusta migratoria (assembly GCA_026315105.1). Lineage (NCBI taxonomy): Eukaryota > Metazoa > Arthropoda > Insecta > Orthoptera > Acrididae > Locusta > Locusta migratoria. The sequence goes on from CM048755.1 coordinate 511,805,287, forward strand.
CAGCCTCAGTCAGTTCCGAATTTCTCCCCCTTGCTATTCTATGTCTCTTTCTGCTGGGCTGTATTATTTCTGACAACTGATCTTCTAATGGTGCTGAAACATCAGTGTCAATTTCCACTGCCTAGTCCCCTTGTTGGCTTTCGAGTTCCTGAAAAGAAAGTAAGATAAAATTACTCTGTACCCTACACAGCAATTTTTAAAAATAGAAGTAACTTAAGTTTCAGCGAAGTAATCATTAAATCTTATTTATTGTCTCTGTGAATGACCCCCATGACTTAGCCTACTATCATATAAATCAGTAATGTCTAATGTGTACAACTTTTATCACATAGGCATACCATAATGGTGTGAATACTGAAACTGTAGTACTATATGACAGAAAATGCAGCTCAGTGGTTCCAGAAAAATAGATTGACATCAAACAGCAGTAAAAGAGAAGACATCTTCAGTTCTTGTAGAAATATTTAAAGGAACAATCACTCTGTAAAGTCTTTTGGCATCCACTTACATAGGAAATTATGAAGTAACACCCACACAGAAAAACCATGCAGTAAATTGGCAAGAATATTAAATCACTTAAGAAAACTGAAGGTCTGTGAATGTAAAGAGCTTATGCTTATGGCATACTATGCCTTTTTCCACACATGTTGAAATTATTGGGGCAACACTATTGACAGGATCCTAAGTAGTTATCTGGCTTAAGCACATTAATTTTAGTGTAAAAATTACTTTGTTCACCACAATGTACTGACAGTTGCTTATTATTATTAATTTGTGAGTGAACAAACCAATCTGGAATTTACAGCATGAACCTTAAGTTATAAGACTATGTCATCTGCACAATGTATGTAACAAAACTGTGTGATAAGCTAAATATTGTCCACATGCAAATAAAACAATTTCATTTTTTACAGACACCTTGCACCCAGGAAGAGTGGAAGAGTGGACAGCAATTACTGTTTCACCTACATAGATGTAGGTGCAGCTGGTAGAGAATCAGATGGGGGTGTATTTTCGCGCTCCCAACTGAAAGCGAAACTTGAAGATGGAAGTCTAAATGTGCCAGCTGGATCTGTTATAGTGGGAGATGATGCATTCCCACTGAAGCCTTACTTAATGAAGCCCTATCCACGGACAGGAGTATACACATTGGGGCACAAAATTTACAATTACCGACACAGCAGATCACGCAGAATTGCAGAAAATGCATTTGGAATATTGGTTTCTAAGTACGGAATATTCGAAAAACAAATAGCTTTGTCGGTGGACAAAGTGGAAAAAGTTATTCTGGCATGCTGCGCCCTGCACAACTGGTTAAGGAAAACTTCCAGCACATACGTAATAGCTGGATTAACAGACACAGAAAACTGGGAAACTGGAGAAATAGTGAGAGGCTCTTGGCACAACCTACAAATTAATGGAATGCGCGATGTCGAAGCACTAGGCAGCAACAACTACTCAAGGGAAGCTGCTCGAATCAGATAAAAATATTGCAATTTCTTTTTAACAACGGGAAGTGTTCCGTGGCAAAATAACATGGTGTCAACTGCTTGGTAGGCCTACATAAGTAAACTACACACAAGTGAAATACATGTTTTTTACAAAAGTGAAAAGTACACAAATGAATTACAGTCGCAAAATGATGTACCCTAATGTTTATTAAATAATAATGAAATAAAATTTTACTTACCATACTGTTTTTTGTTTCTCTTGCCGCCACAATATTCTTTAAAATCTGATCAGCAATGTTAAACCACGGTAGTGTAGGTACATAAATTTCACTTTTTGATGAGCCACTTTTCATAGAATTTCTAACTTTGTTCTTCTCAATGAGGTAAGCGTTCCTTAAACTTCTTATTTTTGCCTTCACCGCATTCTCATCTATCTGTGGCACGTTTTCTCGCATTCCGTTGATTTTATTGTGCCCTCTTTCATGTTCCTATCTTTATAAATTGGAAGATGAATGTTCCATAAACACGGACGTTCTTCGTAGCGCTCCAGAAACTGGATTGTAAAGTGCAACGGCCACTTTCTTGTAACTGACATTGTTTTTCACAATCAAAACAAACACGCCAACGTACAAACAGAGACTACAGCTGTTATTCGACACTAGCGGCCATCTTGCGGAAACGATGAAAAAGTAGTAGGGGGGAAGCCAACTTGCGCAAGTAAGTTGACTCGACCTCAACTTTCATTTTTACTTGCGCAAGCTCCGAATTTGGGTGTTCACACGTACATTTTGATGTGCGCAAGTCAACGTGCGCCAACGATACATGTCCGTGTCAACCCCCCTTAACGTCATGTCCTCTCGCACATCAGAGGGTAGCGTGGAGGGGAGGCTGCCACGAGGCCACGGCTGTGTCAGGCTTGCTGCCGTGTGAGGGGAGGTGGTGGTGGGGGCAGCCGCTATCTGCCGCCTGCTCTGGCCAGTTTAAAGGGCTGCTTCTGACCGCAGCGCCATCATGGGACATCTTACGGAACCTTCCCTCCCCACACCCCTGCGTGTGTGACTGGGCCCTTATGAAGGTTTCCAGTCTGTATATCTTCGTCTGTGCTTACGTATTTCAATTGCTGAAACTTAAATGCTATCCATTTTTGAAATCACGTTGAAATATTCAAAAGTACGTTAAAATATTCACAATGAAATACCAAAGCACAAGTTCCTAGCTATCCACGTGGCCGGAACACGTGGTGCCTCTGTAACAGTTTCACATGCAAAAATTGTTTTCGGACGCAACGCAGTCATAATCGCACCCGCATTTCACACTGCATAAACTCGACAATTACTTCCCCCAAAAGTGCACATAGTAAAATGATCACTAGTGAAAGAGAAGCACTGGCAATGCGCAGCTGGAAACACAATGGAAGTACACTAGCGCTTACGATTTCTACTCATTCACACGCACACACACACATTCAAAGGACGGGAGGGCAACTAGAGAAAGAAACAAAATATAAAAATGAAATCAGGAGGCGCCAGAAGGACGAATCCTGGCAGTGGTAAGCCAAGTAAAATTACCTTGTTATGTTTTCTACGCAAGATCTCGGGCAGTTGAGATCTGCAAATGTAAGTTAAAACGCTCACTGCTGCTCTAAATTACTTTACGAGTGGCCACAGTACTTGTGCAATGGAAATTTATCTAACTGCTCACTCCTTAAGAGAGCATCCAAATTTTAACAAACAGAAAATTAATGTTAACAAATAAATGAATAGATAATTAAACATCGGACAGGTAGCATGAAATCATAAAGCAGAGGTTTGTTACTTTAAAATCGTAATCTATTCAGTAAAATGAACAAGCAAATTAATATGGGGAGACCAAATTAAGCACAAGCCTTGTTCAAAAGTGAATTAAATCATAAAATTACTGCTTGTAATAAAATTGTTTCTGCCCTTTATGAATATGAAGTTAACATGGGAGGAAATTAGCAAATGCACAACGGGTAGATGAAAGCACATTCTTTCATTCACAGACATGCGCATAATGCTTTCGGTACATTACGATGCGGGGACACTTGATAGCAGTGGTGAAACGAAGCGTCGGCGGCGTTTTGACGAGATGGCGGATGTCTTGATCACAAATTTAAGAACACTATAACAACATGTTGCAACAATAACATGTTGCGACCTCTGTACTGCTCGCTGAGATAGAAGCTATAAAAATTTGGCTACAAAATGTGGTAAATCATATGTGAAATATCGAGTACCTCACTATAAGTACGTTAAACATACTAATAGGATTGGTCATACGAAAGGGGGGAAGTGGAGGGGAAGAAAGATGGCATTGAGCGTGGCGAAATACGCCACAAAGTTCACTCGAAAATAACAATTAGCAGAAGCACTGTGACGTTACGTGTCTCATCTTACATTACAAGTCAACATTGTTATTGATTATTAGAAGTTTCTAAACAACGGCAGCTATCTATAGTTATGTCAGTGATAAAATTATATGCAGGGATAAAACATGTAATGCCTGTATAGTCTCTAATATTAAAAGAGGATAATACAGGGGGAAAACGGGGGTGGGGGTGAGGAGTAAGTGTGTACAAGTAGGTGTGGAGGAAAGAAGGAAATGTTACTAACAATTATGAACCAAAATGTATGCCAAGTATAGATGTAATGCCCTTGTTATTGCACTAGTTCGGCTCGTATATAACCACTATGACTGTCCGTATATACCATTACTGTCCTTGTACAACTATGTGTAATGTTTAAATCTGAGCATGTTTAGTTACACTAGGATATATACCTTATTTGACTTAATACTCCTTCCTCCCGCACCATGTTCACCTTATTAAGTCGCCAAGTGCAATACATCTATAAGTTACAACAAGAGCCCTTTTTTGCACAAGGCAGGCCGTGCAGGAATGGCCGCGTGGTCTAAGGCAGATTGCGCGACCGCTCCCCTCGGCAGCTACTTGCCGCAGTGTGCTAGGGGAAGCTGTCCCTATGAGAAGGTAGATCTTTTCTGCGGGGTAGGTCTCAAACACTTCGATATGATGCGGGCTTACTCATTTACGGCTACGTCGATATGTTTAACGTGGCCGAGGTGACTGAGGCGCTCCAGTCACGGTCAGCACGGCCACTACGGTCGGGGGTTCGAATCCCCCCTCGGGCATGGATATTTGTGCCGTCCTAGTACGTAAGTAGTTCATAAGTAGTTTGTAAGTTTAGGGACTGATGACCCCGTAGTTAAGTCCCATAAGCTTAACAAACATTTGAACATTTTGTTTAACGTGGGTCGAATTCTTCCACACAGGCGCGGCATATTCACCTGCCGACAGACTAAGTTCCGTGGCTGTTGTTCGAAGCACTTGGGTCAGCACCCCAGTTTGTGTTCGTCAGTTTACGAATGATGCTGTTCCTAGTGCTGACCTTTTTCTTAGTGTCTTAACAGTTTTCTTTTGAATGAAGAGTTCGATCCAACTTCACCCTTACATCTACATCTACATGGGATACTCTGCAAATCACATTTAAGTGCCTGGCAGAGGGTTCATCGAACCACCGTTATACTATTTATCTCCCATTCCATTCTCGAATAGCGCGCGGGAAGAAAGAACACCTGAATCTCTCCGTTTGAGCTCTCATTTCTCGTATTTTATTCTGATGATCATTTCTACCTCTGTAAGTGGGAGTCAACAATATATTTTCGCATTCGGAGGAGAATTTTGGCGATTGGAGTTTCGTAAGTAGCCCACGCTGCAGCTATAAGCGTCGTTGTTGTAATGATTCCCATCCCAGATCCTCCATCATTTCCGTAACGCTGTCTACGTAAAACGAAACGAGCTGCCCTTCTTTGGACTCTTTCGATGTCCTCCGTCAAACCCACCTGATAAGGATCCCACACTGGGCAGCAATACTCCAAAAATGGACGGCAAACGTAGTGTATGCAGTTTCTTTAGTAGTTCTGCTGCATCTTTTAAGAGTTCTGCCAATAAAACGCAGTCTCTGGTTCGCCTTTCCTACGACATTATCTACGTGTTCTTTCCAGTTTAAGTCTGAAGTAATAGTAATTCCTAGGTATTTTGTGGAGTTTACGGCCTTCACTTTTGATTGATTTATCTTGTAAACAAAGTTTAACGGATTTCTTTTCGTACTCTTCTCATTATTTATAGTCAATTGCCCATTTTTACACCATACTGATATCTTATTCAGATCGTTCTGCAGTTGGTTTTGATCTTCAGATGATTTGACTAGACGGTAAATGACGGCGTCATCTGCAAACAACCTAAGAGAGCTACTTAGATTTTCCCCTAAATCGTTTACGTAAATAAGGAACAGCAGAGGACCAATAACACTACCCTGTGGAACGCCCGCTATCACCTCTGTTTTGGTCGTTGCCTTACCATCGATTACTACGAACTGTGTCCTATCTGACGGTAAATCCCCAATCCAATTGCAGCAATTTGATTAAAAGTCGTTTGTGAGGTACGGTGTCAAAAGCCTTCTGGAAATAAAGAAATACGGAATCGATTTGCGAACCCTTGTCGATAGCATCCATCACTTCGTGTGAATAAAGAGCTAGTTGTGTTTCGCATGAACGATGGTTTCTAAATCCATGTTGACCTTGGGTCAATAGATCATTCAGTTCGAGATAATTCATAATATTTGAATACAGGATATGTTCCAAAACCTTGCTGCAAATTGAAGTCAATGAAATAGGCCTGTAGTTCAGTGGGTTACTCCTACTGCTTTTCTTGAATATAGGTGTGACCTGTGCAACTGTCCAATCTTTTGGTACAGATCCTTCTATGAGAGAGCGGTTGTATATGTCTGTTAAGTAAGGGGCTATCACTTCAGCATAATCAGATATAAATCTAATGGGTAGATATTTGGGAGCGTGGCAGTGCTCCAGCTCTTGGCCTTTCCAGCTTACATGGAGTTTTGTCTTAGCTTTCATATTCCTCAGGTGGAAACTAGGCTTGCGTCTTAGCTGGGTTGGGTTTCAATTGGTCCTGTTGATAGTAATTACCAAGTAATTCCAGAGCTCTCATTAACTTCTACTCCTCTTCCTCGAAGGTGCTTTCTTGGGCAGTCACAGCCGTGTCGACAGCATATGTGAACTGTCTGACATCGGGGTGCGTTGGATGGTCATTTGTGCATATGTTAAACAACACGGGAGTTAATTCGATGTTAAAAAATATTTTGTTTAGCAACGCTTATCTTCACATTGCCGTTTCTGCATTTAATATCATCTGTACTGCGACCATCGTACATTATTTTACTTCGCAAGTAACAAAACGTATCTACTACTTTTCTTGTCTCATTACCTAATCTAATTCCTTAAGCGTCGCCTGGTTATCTTAGTCTACATTCCATTATCCTTTTTCTGCTCTTGTTAATGTTTATCCTATATGATCCTTTCAAGGGTTGTCCATTCCGTCCAGTTACTAAAAAAATGTTCAACTGCTTGTAAACCTATTGGACCAAAGTGCTATGGCCAACAGTCTCTAGACTTACAAAGTACTTATACTAACTTACACTAAATACAACAAACACACACATCCATGCCCTAGGTAGACTAGAATCTCAGGCGGGAATTCCATTGCTCTTCCAGGTCCTATGTAGTATCTGACATACATACGGTCTGCACGGCCACTGCGGTCGGGGGTTAGAATCCCTCCTCGGGCATGGATATTTGTGCCGTCCCTAGTCTTAGCTAGTTCATAAGTAGTTTGTAAGTTTAGGGACTGATGACCCCGTAGTTAAGCTATATAAACATTTGAACAAACTTACGTCATGGCCAACCGCAAAGTTTTTATTTATTCACGCTGAACTTTATTCCTTCTCCAAATATCTCTTTGCTTTCCTTCACAGTTTGCTCAGTGTACAAACTGATTAACATGGTGGAAAGGCTACAACCCTGATCAATGTTCCAACTGAATAACATGGTGGAGACTACAACCCTGTCCTATTGCCTTCCAAACAAATGCTTCCCTTTCATGCTCTGCAACTCTTATAATTTCTGTTTGGTTTCTACACAAGTTGTAAATTACCTTCTGTTCGCTGTATTTTACCTCTGCTGACTTCAGAATTTGAAAGAGTATATTCAAGTCAACATTGTAAAAAACTTTCTATCTACAAAATCTAGAAATGTAGGTTTGTCTGTTCTCAATCTATCATCTGAGATATGTCGTAAGATGAGTATCCTGATATGATTCTAGGTATCTCCTAAACAAAACTGATCTTCCTGGAGATCGGATTCAACATTTTTTAATCCATTCTTCTGTATTATGAGTCGAAATAGCGATTGTAAAAAAAGTTTGGTTATCTACCAGCCGGAAATAATTGTTATTTCTAAGATATTGCTGGAGTGTGTACACGAGTAAACAGAAAATAAAAATACTGGTAACATTCTTTAATTTTATTGTTTTTTCGAATGCTTCATAAAAATTCTCACGCGTTCAGCATGAAACGCATCAGAAAGTTTTTCATGCCTTTATAGCTCATTTTGCAAGTGCTTCTATGCTATTGAGCTTGCTGTACGGGTAGGTCCTGCGGCGTCTTGACACACGTTATTAACGGGTACGGGACTCGGTTGGCCATATGCGCCACCCTACTTTGCCGGAGACAGCTGTGTGGGCAGTGCCATCACGACGGAGATGGAGCCAGCAACTCGCTGACCTAGAATACGACGTAGGTCGGCCACAAGGCACGGCCCCCAGTTTCGCAATACTAACAGCGGCCGCCGCTGCCGCTGCCGACAATGCAAACACAGCGCCAGCAAACACGACAGGTCACCCGCCGCTGGGAAGCACCGCCGTTATTGCGCCCACAAGGACGCGGGTCAGCTGCGCTCTCTTATGCTTATTCAACACTATTTTCTGCTCTGTGCTCAAGGTTACGCTTGCCATACGTCCGCACTGATGCGGAAGTGTCCGCATTTTAGACGTTTAAACTAGTGTCCACATACAGTTTTGCGATTCCTTCTGATTACCGCATTTTAAGTTTTGTCATTGAAATCCTTTGACTTTAGTTTTAATTTCGTACCGTCATCAATTTACACACTTTTTACTTCATATTTGGACTACTTCAAATGGTATGTTGAAAAAATTATTTTCGCGGGGATAACGGCAGGGGCGTTTGAAAGCAGTACTATGGGACGTATTGCGATACAACTAACGCCACTCTTCTTGTGATTCGTCATACTATTGATTGCATAACAAATAATATGGTACATCTTTTTAAAAACGTAAGTGTGTTAAAATAATATTTGTTTACGCTTTAGACTGTCTGACAGTACTTATACTATCGAACTCGCCAATGGTTCGCAATTGCTACATATGCATGGGAATTGTATATAAAACGTACATTTCTTTTCTTAAATTCTCTGCCCATCACTTTCGCCATCTTTATTCCTGTTTCGCACCTCTTTGTCCTCTTACAAGGGGAGGTCGCCAATTGTGAAATTCAGATTCGATTCATACTGCGCATAATAAAAGCTCATGGCCAGAGGTGTAATTTAGCAAAGCACCAAGATGCACTTCTCAGCCGTTGTCCAGAAAATTGACAATTAAAAAAAACCGTTGCGGTGAAATACTCTCTACGATTAATGCTCTTCTACAGCGTCGTGCCGTAGGCGTAAGCGCTCAAGCTCGTAATCCGAAGGTCGCCGGATCAAATCTCACGGCATGCAACTTTTTTTTATTATTTGTTTTTTTTTTTTTGTAATTCAAATGTTCACACAAACACACACACACACAATACTAGCCTAATGAGTCCTGCCACTCAGTGACGTCATGCATGTCCTTCGATTTGATGTCATTTGGGAGCTTAATGTGTCCCTAACCTATACAGTTATCGAACTGGGAAAAGAGGACTTGCAGTGTAGCGTGCTATCCAAAGCACGTGTTCATATCTTTGAGAGGTAATGGCTAGGTTAAAACCCAAAGTGAAAAATCCATGCTACCAGCGATTTCTAACCCATGACATTTCTTTCTATATAGTAGAACTTCTCCGCTAACCCAAACTTCAAGTTCAAAACCTGAGCCAATTTCTTAATACCTACCCAACCCAGATAAAACATTTTAATTCCAGTTAAGTTATACTGACGTTATTAATCGAGATAAAAACTATCCTATGTTTTAAGTTGGACCAAATAACACACACTGTGCAAAATTTCATTAAGATTGGTTGAGTAGTTTCGGAGTTGATCGCAGATAAACATCGTGACAAGGATATATATACCCCAGCAATACTACGCAATTGCTAAATGTTGCTAAATATGCATGGGAATTGTATAGACATACTACACACCTTTCATTAGATTCTGCCCATCACTTCCCCCCCTCTCTGCCTGCTTCATACCTCTTTGTCCTCTTCTCACTGTATTACCCACCTGAAAATCTGGCGTTGCTTGGGTAATTATTAATTCCAATGTTCGGTCAGTCCTTGTAATCCTGTTTGCTCTGTCCATCTTCCCTCTCTCGCTGCCTAAGCCTGCCAACCCCTGCCCCCTCCTCGTCATCCTCCTCCTCCCCTCTACCCACCTGTCCACCCCAACCTCTGCAAGTACCTCCCACGCTCTCTACCATTCTCCTCCTGTGTCCTCTCTCTCTGTTGATCCCCTCCCTCCCCAGCATATGACAAAATGACAATACCTGCCAAATTCAAATAGATCGCTCAAACGGCTTCAAAATGTGGAGGAAGGTACTCTCAGTCATACTTCGTACGAAATCTTATGTAGACAGTGATGTTTCTCTTCTTTTGAAGGTCAAGTGTGAAAAATTTCATCAAGATAGGAATAGAACTTGATTGGCGTCAAAGTCTGTTGTAAAGTACTCTCCGCCAAGCACCGTGCTAATTATTATTTATGTGCGGGATTGGCCGCGTGGTCTGACGCGCTAAGCTACGGATTGCGCCGCCGCTGCCGCCGGAATTTCGAGTCCTCCCTGGGGAATGTGTCCGTGTGGGTTCTTAGCGTAAATTAGCTCAAGTAGTTTGTAAGTCTAGGGACCAATGGCAGTATTAGTTTGGTCCTTTGGATTCACTAACATTCGAATTATTTTGTTTTCAAGCTCAGATGTACAAGGGGGGAAAAAAGATTACCCGGCCCGATTAATTTGAAGTCCAACAATAGAGCATTGCGCCTGCCCTAGTTCCGAAGTGCGAGTGTTGCCTATCATATCGGTCTTCGGAGCTTCAGTTTGGTGTTTACATCGTCATATACAAGCAATATAATATTTAAGATACAGCTTATGTCGAGATTCGTAACGGCTTAAGTAACGTATCATTTATTTTGATAAACTTTATTCGAGCACGTAGAAGCGTTTGAGGTATAACAACTCCACGTGGGTAGATTTACTACAATGAAACCGCTTCTTACATTTGTTTCGTTAGTTCAGTGCCTGCCGGACGCCGTGGCTCAGCGCGCCCAGTCAAGGGCTGTAATAAAAAAGCTGACCCAAGTACCAACGGGTCTCTAAGAGCAAATATAAACAAACGACCGCGAACTATTGATTTACCTGAAAAGTGGGAGGGGGGAGGAGGGGGGCGGGGGAGTGGATAGGCTGCCGGCTTACAAACGCAAGGGGTGCGAGTTAGAGTACCAAGGGAGTTATCTCCCCCCCCCCTTCTTTTTTAGACCTATGCAGGTAATATTTTTTAACATTAATTCGCTATGAATTGATTGTGCAATTATAGGCTTTTCTAGATTCCAAATTCTTAAACATATTCCATTTCGTAATAAATTACCTACGGGGTCATCAGTCCCTAAACATACAAATTACTTATCTACGACCTTATACTAAAGACGGCACAAATATCCATGCCCGAGGGGGGATTCGAACCCCCGACCGTAGTGGCCGTGCAGACCGTGACTGGAGCGCCTCAGTCTCCTCGGCCACCGCGGCCGGCTCTCTTCGAGTAGACACTCGCTTTCTTCCAGGTATTGGACGACTGCTTACCTCACAATTATCCCTCAATCGTCTGTACATCTCCTTCCTGCGGAAACATCAATACCATAACGACGTCCTGCCTCAGATGCACTAACACCGCATTCAAAGAGAGCAATTATGCGCTCACGAACGTTTACATCAACCATTTTGAAGTAGACCTGTGACGTATGCTATCAGCTGAGCCAGCCGCGGTGGCCGAGGGGGCTGAGGCGCGCCAGTCACGGTCTGCACGACCACTACGGTCGGGGGTGCTAATCCCCCCTCGGGCATGGATATTTGTGCCGTCCTTAGTGTTAGTTAGTTCATAAGTAGTTTGTAAGTTTAATGACTGATGACCCCGTGGTTAAGTCCCATAAGCTATACAAACATTTGAACATTTTCTATCAGCTGATACGTTTCTATTAGCTGAAAACTGCAGAGACACCGTGTGGCGGTCGAAGTAATTACAAAGAAAATAGATCCAATTTCAATATTATTATTATGAACCCGTGTCTGTCAAATGGTTGTAGAGCTTATAGGACTTAACTACGGAGTCATAAGTCCCTAAACTTACAAACTACTTATGAACTAGCTAATACTAAGGACGGCACAAACATTCATGACCGATGGGGGATTCGAACCCCCGACCGTAGTGGCCGTGCAGACCGTGATTGGAGTGCCTCGGTCCCCTCGGCCACCGCGGCCGGCAACACGTGTCTGTCTGATTGAAGATTAGATTAATATAAAATAGAATCTTCTAAAAAGGTATAAAACCCTGTAGTTGCAGAATTTTTAGCGAATTAATACTTGAAATATTTTTTGTAAGAGGTCTAAAAAATAAATGGACTCCAGTGCGCTTCGAACGTGCGTCCATTGCATTCATACACCGTCAGCCTATCCTCTCACTTTTTTTTAAATTTATTTTTTATTATTGAAAAAAAAAACGGCAAATAAACATTTTGCTTTTGAAATGAAAAGCCGCTACGCGTCCAAACCAGTACAAACAGAAAGAGCTCCAATTGAACGTTAACAAAACACTACTGTTAGCGAGGGCGCAGCAACGCGGCCTGCCACCGGCCAGTCACGGCACTAAATGCCGTCAGGCCGCCCCCACAATACACGTTATAAAAATAACTTATTTTTGCATTACATTAACACAATTTTATACTGAAGAGACAACGAATAGGCAGCAAACACTGAAATAAACAGAATGAATACAGTGCAACGTCTAATATATAAAGCAGAGTGTCCGTATGTTTGTACGTGTTGAATATTAATCTACAGTTTTGTTCCAATCTTTATGAAATTTTGTACACGTAAGCTTCAATCCATGAGGATGGTCGCCGTAAGTGTAAGAATCACATACGATATATAGTTCGCGAGATATGAAGTCATAAACAATGAGATGCACGAAAACCTGCTGCATTTTGCGACAATGCTGCTCATTTTCTCCTAAACCATTGGACCGATTTCAACCAAATTTGGTACACACATTCCTTACCGTAAGGTAATAATTGCTGCATGGTTAAGAATCACATCCGGCACACGGTTCAAACGATATTACGTCATAACCAATAGAAATCGCAAAAAAATGCCATATAATGCGGCGAGATTTTCGAAATACACTGTATGAGAATGACAGTACTTAGCGACTTGCAACTATCTTTAAACATAATTTCAAACCTTTATTAAAATTTTTCTCGCTGGCAACCATAGTAAAATAATGAAAGCAAAAAAGTTTCTCGCTTACTACTTTTCCGCTGTTTATGGAGTAAAACTGCGGCTCTCGGTATGACGTTACAATTTATAATTTGAACACTACAAATTGTAGCGACAAGAAATTTTACAGACAGTATACACATATATAGGTGAATGTAGCTTCCAAATTGTATCACAGTACGATACGTAATTCATGAGATATGAGCACATAAACAGTAACGTTCATGGAAAACCGCTCCATCACGCACCAAGTTTTAATATATTACTTCTTTACTACTTATAGTATTCCAAAAGAGATTTTACAAACATACAGCCATTATACAAATGAATATATACCTGAGAAATGGCAGGAATAAATAAATAAATATCCGGGCAACGCCGGGTTTTCAGCTAGTTCTAAATAAATCCACTTGCAAGATTCGCGATGTCAACTAACAACTGTTCATAAAAAGTAAAATTTAAAGGTATTAATTATTTAAAAAAAATTAATTCCTTGAGTAAAGTGTCTAATCTTTACATGAAAACCGCTTTTCAATTTTTGAGAAATGCGTGAATCTTTCTACACTGTAAGATATGTTGTTTTGTAACATTTTTACATTTAAACTCTGTTACGTTGGAATCTTATTGACCTACAGATTCCAGTTCTGACTTACTAATATATGCCTAATTTTTCAAAAGTAGCATCCATTCTCTTGCCAGAGGTTATTTGCAGATTCTCTGACCGTTTTAACTGCCAGAATGCTGTTTGCATATACATCTGTAAGTCGACAACGTTATCATCATCTTGTGTGATGATGTAATTCACTAGAATCCACATCATTGTATTATTCTTTGCTGGTGGAAAGAAGCTTACTAGAAGCTGCGTCGTGTACTGTGTTGTGGACCCGTTTAATAATAGCGCAAGGATTTCCTTGATCCATCCCCAGCTGTGCATATGCGCGCGACAGGTGGATCAGTGTATCGGCAAGTCCGCACTTTATACATTTATCCGTACGCTGCATCCCTATGCGATATATCTTTTCGTTGGTAGCGATTAGATTATGTACCGCGACGTACCAGGTGAATTCAAGCTGATAATACTCCAAATAATTTTCCAGTGACAGGACGGGAATTTAGTTTCAATTGTGTTTGGCTTACTCATGTTGCACCATTTCTGCAGCAATTGTCTTGTCGTTATGTGCTGGTTCCTCAATACAGCATCCCCGACATAACTGGAATGGAGGAAATATTCTCATACATACTGCAGTTGGTGGTTTATGTTACGTATGTCTGTCGGCAGCCATTTTACGGTTATAGTATGCTGATGTTCAGGTATCATCCTTGAAGTCCTTTTCAAATACAGTGAAGTGGCTTTTCTTTGTATGTCAGTTTACTCAAGACCACCGTCTGCTCTTGAGTTCGTAAAAAAATTTTCCTTGCCACACAAAACTGCAGGGTAATTGCTTCATTTTCTTGGTTTGTGGATGAGGATTTGGGAAAACGTGTGCTAGGAAGTAAGCTTTAGAGGAAATACATATGTGTACAATTTTGATTTTTTTCAATTACCGTCAAGATTCGCCAGTTGTTTTCGATAATAAGGCCCTGAATACTGTTCACCATTGCGGGCTAATTTTTTGCAACCATCGACAGTGGAATTTTTTCAATTACTACTCCAAGGGATTAGTGTTTTCGACTTTCTGGATCCATGGAATGGATCTAGTCCTCGAAGGTTGATTATCCTGTACTTTCGTTCATTGAGCTGAGTCCTGATACTTTGCTATATCTGTCGATCTCTGTTTTGATAACTGCTATGTCCTCTTCACCTCTGATAACTGCTCCGACATCATCGATGTACGCTCTCACAGCAAGATGCGTTTCTGACAAAGAAACACCTTGTAGCTGTGACTGCATTGTTCGGAGGGCAGGTTCCAACGAAAGCGCGGAAAGTAACATGGTAACAGGAGTCTCTTGAGCGTGATAACTTTCGTCAGCTATCCGTTGATATTTATTTTTGCATTTATAACAGTGACGACGTTACAGATCATGGTAACTGCTCTGTTATGTAACCGAACTCTTTCCATAATTTGTATCACATACTGGTGATTAACACAATCGAAAGCCTTAGATAAGTCAACGAATAGTAAAGCACAGTTATGCTCATTGTTGCAGTTATCGAAATTACATCTCCAATTTCCGCGATGGTGGCCATTATTGATCTCCCTGGGATACATGATTCAATCTACTTTTTATTGCTCTGGAAACTGTTTTGCAATCGTAATTTAGCAACATTACAGGACGAAACTGTCGATTTATTGGTTGCTTCGATCCTTAGGTATAAGGACTTCTCTGCCTTCTTTCAACTCCTCTGGTATTGGATGGCCCAGGAAGATTTCGTTTATGATCTCAGTGAATGTTGGTGATGTCAAAGAATCTATTATAAAATTCCTTGGGGAGACCATTAGGCCCCGAGAGTTGTGTGCAGGCGAGTTGACGATCAGGTTTAAAATGTCGGAGTCTGTAAAATCCGCTAACAGGTCATCGTTTTCTTCTACAGATGTAGAAATGTTCAGTGTCTGGAGCAGTTGGGACACCAAGCTTTCATCAGATGGAACTTCCGAGTAGAAATCATTATAGTATCGATAAAACTCCTGAACAATATCTTTTTGATCCACAAGATGATCTCCGTTTGGTGTGATCAGTGCATCAATAAACTGCGTGGACGATGGGTGCGGTACTTGATTAGCTGGTACAGGGATGTCATTTCTCCCTCAGTGACGGATTTTACATTTGATTTTATTTTTAAGCTATTAAGTTGTAATCGTTTAATAGTTTAATATTTTCGCGTTTATTTTTTTTTATCTGTGCAGTGTAGTCATTGCTAATGTTCAAATTTTTGTAAATCTGTCGGAATCAAAAACTGGGTTATTAGTCCGTAGCTTACAAACTACTTAAACTAAGGTAAACTAACCCATGCCCGAGTGTGGACTCGAACCCCCGACGGCGAACAACCGCGCGCACCGCAGCATGGCGCCCCAATGCGCACGGCTAAACCGCCGCAACGTAGTCGTTGCAGCCGTTCGAATTTTCACACAGTTCCCTTAGTGTGTGATAAAATTCTGTGTTCCTTTTTTCATTCTTCTTTTTATGCAGCAGTATGAGATGAGGCAGTATCGCAGTTTTCTTTTAGTAACATTTATCTACCACACTAGTTTAGTCCTGTGTCTATGCAGAGATAGTAAACAAAATGTGCATGTAGAACAGATGACGTCTTCCAGTTCTGTATCTTGGATGTGGGATATGTTCAGCATCCACTGGCCTCTAAACAGTTTCGTTTTTTATTTCTCAAGAATTATTGTTACAGCGTAAGCACAGTGGTCAGTGAAAGCTGCTGGAATGACGTCAGCATATTTGACACGGTTACTAATGTTTGAGGACGTGTAAATTCTGCCGATCCGGCTACTGGACGCGGGGCGGGAGGGGAGGGGTTTAAGCAGTTCCGTAAGATGTCCCATGATGGCGCTGCGGTCAGAAGCAGCCGTTTAAAACTGGCCGGAGCAGGCGGCAGGTAGCGGCTGCCCCCACCACCACCTCCCCTCAAACGCCAGCAAGCCGGGACACAGCCGTGGCACAGAATTATACTTCCTATTCTGTGGCCGTGGCCTCGTGGCAGGCGACACGAGCTCTCCCCTCAGCCTCCCCTCCACACTACCACCAAGGTACGTAGACTAGAAAGGTATGCCAGTTTGGGCTTCTTCACTGTCATTGGTTAGCGCTGTATTACGTCACTCGGCAGCAAAAAAATGTTCAAATGTTCGTATAGCTTATGGGACTTAACTAAGGGGCCATCAGTCCCTAACCTTACAAACTACGTATGAACTAACTAATACTAAGGACGGCACAAATATCCATGCCCGAGGGGGAATTCGAACTCCCGACCGTAGTGGCCGTGCAGACCGTCACTGGAGTGCCTCAGCCGCCTCGGCCACCGCGGCCGACCACTCGGCAGCAAGCCGCTGTATTATAAGGCCGCCGTGAACACATTTTCTCCGTCTTTTCTTTTCTCATTCGACAAAAAACATTGCTTTTAAGCGGTGGAACACGCTTGTGATTAATATATATGCATACTAACATACAGGGCCGGCGCAAGGCACGTGCGAAACGTGCGGCCGCACGGGGCGGCACTTTCCCCTTCTTTCTAGTTTTTTAGGATAAACAACATTCATGCCCAAGAGGGGATTCTAAACCAAACCTCGGAGCGGGCGGCTTCGGGAACTGTGGCGTACACTCCAGTATTCTTATGAGTGGAGCGCTGCCAGCCTGTAACGCGCCGCGCGTTCAGTCACAACTAATTTTGTAGAAGACGAAATTTAATTTGGAAATTCTAATACAATGTTCGATACTGCGAGTATGTGTTAAGCCTGAAGCAATTTTGCTAAGCCCTTCAATGGCAGTTTCCATAATGTTGGAAGAAAATCGTTGAACATTACTACAGTCAAACATGTCCAACAACTGCAATGCCTAGAAGTATTTTGAATGGGCAAATGCGTTGAGAGTAATTACAAGGGATAAAGACATTGGTGGTAAGCCTGGCATAAGTTGGGTTTCGACGTATTTTTCAAAATTTTTGCTATCCGTTTCTGACTGATAGTCGGACGTTTTGATTTTTAGCCATGAAACATCAGTCTCCGACTGCATGAACAACAATTAAACTGACCAGCACTTTTGTTTGACAATACTACTCACACACTATCACTTTACCAACATTTATTTACTGTGTACTGTTTTCCGTTGAATACATTATCTGTTCACAACCATTAAAAAATGTTTATTTACGTTAACTGTAAGTTCATGCCGCGCGGGACTGTGCAGGCTGGTCCCGGCGGAGGTTCGAGTCCTCCCTCGGGCATGGCTGTGCGTGTAGGATAATTTACGTTGAGTAGTATGTAAGTTTAGCGACTGATGACCTGAGCAGTGAAGCCCCATAAGATTTCACATACATTTGAACAGTTTTGTAAATTCACAAGGCTTATTAAAATTAGTTAGATTTCTTCAATCAGGTTTGACTCCATTTTTGACCTGGTGCCAAGCGAATGTTTTGTACAAATCTGCAGAGAATTTCTCCAATCAGTCGCAATTTTTCTTTTTATTTCCCAGATCTACAAAGATTTTGGGCACAGTGTGGCTATTCTCAATGCTTTGAGTTATGTTTATATATATATACCGTCATGCTGAACGTAACTCTGAACATGACGGTTTAGATGGAAGCACATTTTAAAAGCTGCTTGACTGGCCACTCAGTGGCCGAAACCTGGATAGATCTGAAGAGTAAAAACGGGAGGGGGGGGGGGCGGCAATTTAGCAGCAAGCACGGGGCGGCACTTGGGCTTGCGGCGGCCCTGCTAACATACAAAGGACTGAGAAAGACATGATTAACAACTAGGTAACCCGTCCCACCCCGCGACTTGGCACGGGTAATACTTAAACGTCTTTAACTCGAGAACCACTGAACATATCGTGATGAGTTTTTTTAAATTGTAGAGCTTATAAAGATCTAAAATAAAGTCCGTGAGAGCACATGTCTACCTTTTATAGATTTCCCACAATCACTATTTATGTAGTCTGAAGCCATCCGACTCTAGCGCCTTAGGAGAGAAAAATGGTACATATGCTTCACTCGTAGAAGTTAGACATATGCTCTCACGGACTTTTTTTAGACCTTTGTGAGGCCTACAATTTAAAAGAAACCTCATCACGATACTTTCAGTAGTTCTCGAGTTATAGGTTAAGGGACAGACAGACAGAAAATGTGCTTCAGTTTATATAATATCTTGATTTCACTCCCTTAGAGTGGGAATTTCGAAATTTTACTATGCCTATAACAGTGACGCTAGTCCATCCAAATAGTTGACGTAGTTTTATCGCAATCGACTGAATGACATTCACAGGCATAGCATACGGACAAACAGAGGCCTTCATTTTTATATATTAGATAAAACTTTCGTCACAACGCAAACGTAGCAGCCGATATACGGAAAAATTGTTCCCTAATAAAAGAAAGCTACTTTGTATCCGAAAATTTAACAGGTCACGAAACGAGCGAGCGCAAAACACAACTTCCTGCTTGCACGTTTCATAAGCGTAGTGCGGCAACTGCTCGGCGCTAGCTGCCAGGTGACGTCACAGAAGCAAAGCGCGCGAGTCAAATTTACATCCTCCCCCCTGACTGCCACAGTCTACCACAGACAGTCGCGAAACTTTGTAGGGAAAAACAGCGGATGAAGCGATACTAGTGCTCCAAGTGGCCAGTTCGGAGTAAAAGAGGAATGGCATGATACAACCTAGGATGTTGCCGTTTTTAATTCTGTTACTTTCATATTTCCTAGTCACTGAACGTTGTTGCGAACTTTCTAATACAAATATGAAAACATAATTAAACTAATATCATTGCTTCTGTTAATGGCAGTCTATAATAACAAATTGTCAGTGGTGTGTAATTCATACAGTTCACAATACCCGATTCGTAGTCATATCGTCCAAAAGCGTTTTGAAAGCAGATATGAATTGCACCCTGATGTGCTGAAGTATTAAAAAACTGATTATGATTATAAAATGATTTTCAATCCATGGTGTAACAGCAATCAGTTAGAATAAATATTCTTTCAAACCGTCTTGATTGCAAACTTCTTTATTAGTCAATGACGCGTTTCGCCCTTTAGCAGGGCATCTTCAGATTATCTGCGTGACAGAATTTACACAAAATTACAAGGCGGAATTACAAACGGTTATAATGGTACATGGGCTTAACACAAAATAAGCCCATGTACCATTATAACCGTTTGTAATTCCGCCTTGTAATTTTGTGTAAATTCTGTCACGCAGATAATCTGAAGATGCCCTGCTAAAGGGCGAAACGCGTCATTGACTAATAAAGAAGTTTGCAATCAAGACGGTTTGAAAGAATGATTATGATTATGTTTGCGTGCTCGGTGAGTACTGACAATCTGCACGAGTTTTATTTTAGTGGATTTCTAACAATGTAATATTTTCAACAGTACACACGATTCTTACATTGAAGGAGGCCAGATTCTACATCGCCGTATAAACCCTCTTTTCACCTTGTCCTTGCTTCTGTGCCTTTCGTGTGCCTATCATAATTGTTTTAGCTTCTTGGCAGGTATCAAAGTCAATATCAATGTGACGTGCTAATATTAATAGTTTATATATGGACATATTATTTTTGTAGCTACGTATTCACTTTATCAAACTAGTAGGTAACCACCAAAATATGTGGGTATAAAGGCTTATAATTTTTCTGAAACTGAGATACGAAGTTAAACAGGCTCTACTGAAACAGGCAATTAACTGCTACTGGAAGCATTCAGACATGACTTTTATACAGCAGTAATATTATGAAATAGTGGTCAAGTATTTACGATTCTGATTAAGAGCAGAAGTTTGAACCTGAATGAATTGTTAAATAGTTGCTTCCATGCCTAAAAGTATAATTAATACGTAAACGAACACTTGTTATTCGTATCAATATTCTCTTACTTATGAGCATCCTTTGTAAATGAGGGATTTTCGAATAGTTGCTACAATTTATAGCGCCGCAAAAGCTCGTAAATACGAAGGTATTTTGAATGTGCTGCTTCTCTCCAAATACACATTCATTACTCAATCGTTTCGCGGTGTGTTTTTACGACCCAGCCGCTCGGCAGTGCTGCAGTCGCGAAGTTGCAGAAATTCACTGGGAGTTTCGTGACTCTCATGTTAGAGTCTGACTCTACCCTCTGATGTGCGAGAGGCACCATCAGAAGCGCCTCTAGTGTGGTCTACCGGTACTAAGCCGGGGAACCGCCTGACATCTGCTAGCATCTTACGGAACTACAAGCTGAGAGCAGGACAGTGGTTTCGTGGGGGCTTCCTCTCTGTATAGTTACTCTGTGGTATCACCCTTCTGAACTAGTTGAAATCTGCGTCTGGCTTTTGGGGTAACGTAGGGAACTCTTTGCTGCGAGTCTGCTCAACATCGGTTTCAGTAATACAGGGGTCTAATACAGAAGCTGCTTCTATATGATTTTCCGGCAAGCGATCCACAAGCATGACCTTTTTGCGCTGCTAGAGGGTGGGTTTTAATACTGTGACACATTGTAGACAGTCTTGTCTCACGTGCTCACTTTGGTTGCATATAGAACAAGTCGATACCTGACCACAATACTGTACTTGCGCTCTGTATCCGCAAAGTATGATATGTGATGGGATATTTAATCTTACGTGCATTTAAACTGAATGTACGCCACTATAGCATTGTAACTTATGCCAGCTAGACGGACGTTCAAGGCGAATGTATGTCACCGTGTTGCAGTAAAATGTCTTTTAAATAACAGTCCTCCACCTCAGGGGGCAAGTTAAAATTCTGACATTTTTATTCTCTATACCACAGTTGCTTTTTTCGACTGTACTCACCGACTTATCTCTATGATTGAATTCCGCGTCTCCAGTCTCCACCATGTTTTAGTAGTAGGCGTTCCAGCAGCACAGGATTTGTCCCACGTGGAAACACTATTGCTCCAACTCGTAATTGACTGTATGAACCTGAACGGTAGTGATTCCAAAGGTTTCCGTGATCCATTCGTGAATTTCAGGGAGTTCTGTTGCTTCTTGCGGGTTGTTTTATCAAATTCAAACTACACGGTGTTCTTCGTGGGTACCGTTCGAGCCGTGGTGCAAATCAACCCAAGAGGGCTAACTGCAAATAACGCAAAGATTCATACATAACACCAATCGAAACACAGACTCGAATAAACGTATTCAGTAGACAGAACAGTTCAAGGCAATACGGCGTGAGCTCATAGTAAGCAAACTGCCAGCGATTCGGAGTGTGCAGATAGGTCCTTACTCGACCGCATCTCAAGCAGAACTAGCCAGTGAGACATAAATGACAAGCAGTTCGTTGTAGTAAATGCATCCACATGGAATTCTTATACCTCAACCGTTTCTACGTGCTCAAATAATTTTTCCCAAATAAATGATACGTTAGGTAAAGCGCAATGAATCTCGACTTATACTGTAACTGTCGTAGACCTGCACGACTAAATGTTCAAATGTTTGTTAAGCTTATGGTACTTAACTGCGGTGTCATCAGTCCCTAAACTTACAAACTACTTATTGACTAACTTATACTAAAGACAGCAGAGATATCCATGCCCGAGGGGAGATTCGAAACCTCGACGGGGAACGGCCGCGCGCATCGGAGCATAGTGAGGTGTCGCACAAGTCCAAAGTGCGCGCCACCTACTTTCGCCGCGCGCCGCCATGCACACACGGAGCGGCGTTCTTACGACGTCAGCCACGAGCGCCCTCTGCTGCTAACCCGCTCGTGGCCACCACTGAACGACATCGTTCACTTGGGACTGAGATAGGAACCAGCTAACACTTCGGAATCAGATAGGCACCAGTGAAGACTTGGCTATCGGACAGGCACTAGGCAGGCCTCTAGCTCAACTATGTATCAGCACTCTGCAGTACTGAGCTATGTAAAAGTTAAGTATTACTAAGCCTCTAAGAAATATATATCTCGTTCTAATTTACTCTAGTGTTTCTAGTTTCTGCTGTCCCACTGGCTGGTCACCTCCTACTTGCACAAGCGTGCATCCTTTATTCCTGTGTCGGTCTTTCTACTCGGCCACCGACACCTACGACGGAAACGAGACACAAAAGCGGCGACGAGGCTGGGACACAAAACATAGCGCCTCAATGCGCTCGGCCACTCCGCCGCGGCTCTGCATTACTATAGTATCGCTTTGTTTCTCCTTGAACCAACTTGAGACCTACAGTGGATACAGCTTCACCTATGAATGTTATATATGGACATATAACATAGGCTAGGATGTACCATATCAGAAAGAGCTTAGGAAAACTACTTGCCGTTTGTTTATCTTCCCGGATGTACGTGAGCTGAAACAGAGAAATCACCTGTTCATTCTTCGAAAATAAAAAAGGCTCTTGTACGCTGCTAAAAGCAACTACTGTATGAAATATCTAAATTGTATAAGCAATAATGGAGCTACCATTTCCTGTAGGTAGCTGTGTGCTTCTGTCTCAACTTTTACTGCTCTAAATTACCATATGGGCCACATTCATTCAACTAAACATTTTATTTAAAATAATTTGTGACCACTTGTACACAGGAAATAAATATTCTTCATAACGAAACGTCGTTTCGTGCTGAACGTAAGTGCGCAATGACAGTGTTACCAGTAAGAGCAATACACGGTGTCGACTTATTTGACCTTGCAATGAAATTTCGTACACATGAATCTGTGATAATCAGTTTACTAATAATGCTTTTATATCCACCCAAAGCACATAACATTAGATATATCTTATAGAAATACGACTTTATCCCTTTTTTTGGTATGTGTTTAAAATGTTGAGCATGGACAAAGCGGCACATTAGCAATCGCCGTTCGAACGAACGATGGGCAGATGTTACTACAGCGGATGATACGATAGAGCACGCCCTAGCGATTCGACGACGTATATCATCTGGTGTAGTTGGTGCTTCGTCGTGAACTGCGTCTTTGAGTGCCCTGCCCCCCCTCCCCAAAGAAAGACGTGTGTGTGACACACACATAATTTCGTCCTATCCAACGTCAAGACAATGTTTCCAAAATAAATAAATATAAAAAAAAAAGAAAAGAAATTTCAAATGTTTGTAGAGCTTATGGCACTTAACTACGGGGTCATCAGTCCCTAAACTTACAAACTACTTATGAACTAGCTAACACTAAGGACGGCACAAATATCCATGCCCGACCGTAGTGGCCGTGCAGACCGTGACTGGAGCGCCTCAGTCCCATTTTTTTTTCTTTTTTGCTCTGTGGGTAGTTCTGTTCGTTGCGGACGCTGATCGAGTTTGCTCGTTCTTGTTCTATCTGTTCCCGCCTCAGCTTTTTTTTTTATTACAGAGGGCGTTGAGCTCACTGACCGGGCGCGCTGAGCCACGGCGCCCGGCTATCCGCTCGCCCACCGCGGCCGGCCAAATGTTTCCTCCAGTATTTGCGTTGTAACACTGGATGAGTGATCTGGACATCCGTCGTATCGGAGCCACATACACTTCCGAATATCGAGTGGTACCTCCTGTAGAAAAACTGGCAGAATGTATGTAAGGAATTGTGCGTACAAAAACCCATTCCGCACACCTGGGATGAAGTAAGGTCCCATAATACAATTGCCAATATTGCCGCACCATACGTTTACGATCCACGCCGATGATATTGCACCTCACTAAGCCAATATGGATTTTCGACTACCCAGTAGTGCATTTTATCCAAATTTACATTACTGTGGTTAATAAACGTTGCTTAATCGGTAAAGAGCACACGTTGTAAAAGCTTAGTCATCTCTGAGTTGCTGAAGGGCAAACCGACAAAATTCTTTACGATGTTCCAAATCACGGTTGCCGGATGCCTGATGAAGCGACATATGTTAGAAGAGGAATTTGTGTCGGCACTAGATGCGAACGACACTCGTCTGGCTAATTCCCCATTCCTTGGAAACATGTCTGGTACCACTGTTCGGATTGATTAACGTCGTCGCGAGGACAGCTTCGAGTTCTCAGTCGGTTGCAGTCTTTTTTCTTGTTCTCGTTTTGACGTTCAAGCAGCCTGTCCGCACTAGCGTCTTCATGATTTGTGCAACTGCCTGACGCGTAGGACACGGGCGATCCGGATAGGTAGTCCTATACCGCTGTATTGATTTGATTGATTTGATTTTCTCAGGGAAGCCGAAACAGTGTTGGTCCAACCCGCCACTGCCCGCACCGAAACTAAGTTTATTGTGCGGTATCGCTCCCTGTTTATTTAGTAAAGCCAACCAATGCCCTTGAACAGCGCAAGGAGTCCCTTTACCAGTTCTTTATTAGACACAATTTCTTCGGGTCTGGTTGTCCCAAATGTTTTGTGCCTTTTACTCTCCAATGCAATGCATTCGAAGATTAGATGTGATGCAGTTTCATTATCGTCATCACAGATCGTACATTTAGGGTCCTCTTCTGTTATTCCCATTGTATGTAAGTATTTTTTGAAATTCCCATGGCCTGTCAGCAGTCCAACCATGAGTTACTCTCTCTCCTGTTCAGGCCCAGGATTGCAGAGCTTCTTTTAAAACAAGGCTTTGGCATCATTACCTTGCCATGTTTTTGTTGATAGACTTGGGTCCAATATTCAATGGGATGTCTTCTGAGCCAGTTACGTAGCTCCAATTTGATCATTGCCTTGATGATTGTCAGGACAGGTTCCGGTGCAATAAATGGAGTCTCTGCCCCAATCCTGGCTAATATGTCGGCATTTTCGTTGCCACTGATCCCCGAGTGGCCAGGGACCCACAATAGGTTTACTCTATTGGTTTCCCCTAGCTCCACCAGAACCCTGTGACGTTCTGCAACAATTTTAGACCTTGTTGCAGGAGCTGCCAGTAATCTCAGGGCTGCCTGGCAGTCTGAATAGATGTAGATGCTACGGTCTTTGTAGCACCTACGCAAATTCTCCTCCACACACGCCCTGATGGCAGTGATTTTGGCCTGGAATACTGAGGCCAGTTTCGCTAGAGAGATGACGCCCTCCAGTCTTGGCTGCACCCCGTATACCCCGGCCCTACCGCTGTATTACTTGCACGGCATTTCCTTTACATTCACTATATGAAAGTAATATATTCAACTTCTCCTCATTCTTGTACATGTCTGGACGTTGAAGCGGAAATGAGGGGCCAGCAGCTGAGACATGTCGACAGTCCTCCGTGCTAATATTCTCAAGCTTCGTATCACGAGAGCCCCGCTTGGCAGTGTTTGCCCTGCTAAAGTTTCTATGTCCAATTTATGTACATAAGCTACTTCTCTGGTGCCAGTAATATTAACATGTGATATTTGAGAACGAGCTGTAGAACATCTTGAAAATATCGATATGAGCTTCTTGCTGAGTAACCTGCAGCGTCAGGGAAACACAGATCCTCATGTAGAAGGTAGTACTGTAGAATTTCGAGTGTCACGCCTATTGTTGTTTTAATATTTTGCGTTTTATTTCATGTATCATAATCGTTAGAATATTTACTTTACGGCTAATTTTGACAAATCGATGTATTTTTAGTGAAGATGTAAGCATGTTTTAAGTAAGTAATGATTTCATTGGCTGCTACTGATTGGTAGAGCTGGCAAAGGGCCGGAGCTTGTGCTCTTTAAGTGCAGCAGAGCTCGCTCCCGCAGTGACAGCACCTGAGGAATTCGCAGCTCCTGCGCCGCTCCACACCATCTCGGGTATAACATTTTATTCTCATTTCTTTTATTGTAGTTTAATGTAATTACAAATATAGTTTCTTTTTTGCTGAATGAAAATACTGTATATTACAGAGGAACACACTGAAGATGGTCCAACAGGGGGTTGAAACTAGTTAGAAATAAATAATCAATTTTGCGCTCTAGACCTGTTATGAAGTTATCATAGGGTCGCTGTTATCCTTAAAGAAACAAAAATGTTTCAAATATGAAATAAGTCTTCAAATTTAGATTATTAAGGCACCGTCTTCACATTAGTCCAGATGCTGAGAGCACCATAATTGTTGATCTTTTTTTCCCTCAAACCGGACAGCTTTGACGAATACTACGGCAGTCATTCTCCAAGTGAACTGGTGACACTTCTGATTTGCATTTGTCTCCTATAACGCCAGACCTAGTGCAGCTTGTGGTCCGAGGTCGACAGGTAACACTCGGTGACGCCCTCAACCGTTGCAGCATAACTTGTGTGTGTCTTCTCTCAACATGCTTGTTTGCCGTTAAAGATGCGACTTAGAGGAAAACATTATATTACACACAATGATTCACAACGTACTTTTCGAGGATCATTTTGCAAACGATATCGCGACAACGTAGTTACATTTCATGACAAAATGTAAGCGATAGGGGGGCTTTTTCAAAAGTGGGAATTATTTTTGAGAGATATTAGGAATGCTGAAGATTAAAAAAATAAAAGAAATAATAATTTACTGTAATATTCAAACAAATCAATTCACAAATGTTAGAAACGCCTAATAAATTGTTACTTTCTGTTTTTATGATTCCATTTTTTGTTGATTTTAGGTACAGGTTTGTTCATTTTACAAAAGTGCATGTTCCTTTATTTGTGGCGCATGTTTCTATGTTTTTGGAGAGGTCTATATTTCCAGTACAGCACTGTAAGAGAGCGACGCCTGCCTCTCGGATGCACAGGAATGAGGAAGAGAACATTAAAAAAATTTCATAAGTATTTTGTTCAGTCTGGCTGTCCTAGCTACCGCCAGGCCGTGCCGAGTGCCTGCGGTCGGAATTCTTGGTGTGCATGCTCTCGACACGTGCTGTTCGGCCGTCATTCCTTGGTGGCTTGGTTATGTGATAAGGGTACACCACTCCTGGAGCGTAGGAAGAACCGCACCAGCAACCACCAGCCAGACGTGTTGTCACTGTGTCTAGACCTGAACGACACACCTAAGAACGGACGCTCTCTGGCGCCCTTCTCTGACCTGACAAGACCTGCTCCCATGAGCTCCATTGATACCACTAATGTACCTCTGAATCCAGTCATTGACTTCCCTCTGGGTCCCATTTAGAACCATGTAACTGTTTGAGTAATAAAACCCATTTTGATTTTCTCCATAACTTCACGCCTTTTTCATTTAAGATCCATGCTCACTCATTGGCCCGGATATCCTGGCAGGAACTGGTGTTGGAATGTGTGTCCTTGGCGTCATCAGGCTTTGTGGCGTCAGTGCCGAGGCCACACACCCTACGTCCGCTGTAAGATACAGTAAGAGCACCGCTGGTACATCCACCCTCCGTGTTCACACTAACACTGTATTTTACAGTATTGTATTGAACAAGTAAATGGAAGACGCACTTTTACTGTTATTGCAACAGTTATTTTCATACAGTTCTTCAGAATGTCTAACCCCCTGACAATCATTAACAGGGAAACAAGAACAAGTGGTAACTGCTGTTGCGAATTATTCATTACGTCCATACACTGTTTCTGAAATATTTCATGAATGCGAATGGTCAAAACTTGGAATAAACCCTAAAAATATAATTTTCTTTCACAATTTTAAGCTGTTCAGAAAAAATAAAGAGAAAGGGTCCCCGATAAAAGTGAAATGGAAACTTAAGTAAAGGTACATTAAAATTCTACTTTACTTTGCAGCTGTTATATGCTCTCCTCCCCCCCCCCCCTCCCCATCCTGTTGGCAAAAAAAAACGAATATCAATCTTTGGAAGTGTCCATAGTCGGAAAACTGTGATCCGCAACGCAAATTACATGTGTTCGATGGCGCACGTTGAAAGCACGTTCGATTAGATTACGGCCTGTACACTAACAGCTCTACTTCCGTGCATCTAGGGCACACGCATTCGCAGTCTTCATTTTATGGAGCATTGCGCTCATGCATAACGTGAAAAAAAAAAAAAAAAACAAAAACAAAAAAACAAAAAAAAAAAGAAAGAAAGAAAACATACTGCTGTCATCTTCTGGGGTCTTAGCTCCCAACTGATTACCCCGGCAAGCAGCTTGAGAATGTTACACCTTCACCAGTGCCCGACTGCCTGTCATCTATTGCCGTTTTCTTTAATGGGTTCCTTTTACCACTTAAACAGTTTCATTTTCACTGTCCACATGCCGCTATATGCCGAATAATAACATAGAGCAGTGTTTTTCAACGTATGGGTCGCGGCCCCCTGCAAAGTCTTGGTCGGAGGGTAGCCGTAACAGGAGGAAGAACTTGCATCATGAAATAACTAGGGATTCAGTAATACAAAAACGTATATATACATATTTAATGTGATATGTATTTAATGTTGAAATTATGGAATTACTTGTGTATCATTCATTATTAATTGAATAGATCATATATTGTTTTATAAACAATGTGTTAATGATGAATAAGCACCATTCCCGCCGGTGGTTCGAGTCCTCCCTCAGGCATGGGTGTGAGTTTCTGTTGTCCTTGGTGCAAGTTAAAGTAGTTTATAAGTCTAGGGACTGATAACCGCCCGCAGCAGTCTGATCCAATATGTTTACAAACAGTTGAAATTTGATGAATAAGCAAAAAGATTGAAAACTGTTTTCAGGAACCAATCGACAGGTAAAACAATATTATACAATAAGTAATTCTGAAAATTTCGAAGAAAAAGATCTACTTCTTTACAAACTGCGTGTACAATTTTTTAATGACCATAACTCGCTTCTGAGTCTTGCCTGAAATACGTAACATTCGTTAAGCAAAATATATTTTTTGTCCGAAATCATATAAAAATAGGATAATGTGTTACATTCCAAAAATTCGCTAAAAACTTTGTCCAACTATTTAAAAGGAAGCTGAAGCAGAAGAAAGAAGATTAAATTTGTTTCCTCTTTCGGAACATAGCTTCTTTATGGTAGGTGAGGCAGAGGGGGTCACCAGAATATTTTTATTTGGAATGGGGTCGCATATTCGAAAAGGTTGAAAAACACTGGCATACTGGAACAGAAAGCGCTGATCGACAACTTTGCCTTTTGCAGCGCCGTCATCCTATCTTTTGTACTTCATGTAAGTACTTACTATCATTGATACCAAACTGTGCCTGTCCACTGCCGGCTGTTCCTTGGCTGTGATCCTCCCAACTGCCTTCATTTTGATCCATTTCACAGGATTAATTTGCATCTATCGGAGGTCGGGGTGGTGGCTACTCAGGCTCCCGATGCTCTTTCCGAATCTCTGTCTCTATTGTTTACTCTGCAGTCACCTTTATTTCTCGGGTCCCTTTCCTCCGCTAGTACATTACTACCAAGCACAGAATCTGTTTGATCAAACAATACGCTGCTCCCTTCATTCACTCCAGATTGCGGCCATTGAATATTGAAGTAACACGCCGGTTCAGAAATAAAAACTGGATTTCTTGCCTTAATACATTAGAATACGTTATATTTAATTGCACCCCAACATCCAAACATCGCTTCGGGCCTGTCACCGAAAGCTAATCAGCATGCGCCAGTTATCACGGGTTTAGGAAACATCGTACTTGTGAAACTCAGCTTGCCTTTTCCTCACATGACATCTTGCGAGCCATGGACGAAGGGCAACGGGCGGATTGTTTTTTTCTCGACTTCAACAAGGCGTTTGACGCGGTGCCACACTGCAGACTGCTAACAAAGATACGAGCTTATGGGACAGGTTCACAGATTTGTGACTGGCTGGGAGACTTCGTAAGTAATAGAACGCAGTACGTTGTTCTCGACGGCGAGTGTTCATCAGAGACGAGTGTATCGTCAGGCGTGCCCCAGGGGATTGTGATAGGACCGCTATTATTTTCTATCTATATAAATGATCTGATGAACAGAGTAAGTTGTAGAATGAAACTTTCACTCTGCAGCGGAGTGTGCGCTGATATGAAACTTCCTGGAAGATTAAAATTGTGTGCCAGAACCGGGACCCGAACCTGGGTCCTTTGCCTTTCGCCGGCAAGCACACTACCGACTGTGCTATCCCGACACGACTCACGATGCCGCCTCACAACTTTACTTCCGCCAGTACCTCGCCTCCTACTTTCCAAACTTCACAGAAGTTCTCCTGCGAAACTTGGAAGACTAGCACTCCTGGAAGAAAGGATATGGTGGAGACATGGCTTAGCCACAGCCTAAGGGATATTTCCAGAATGAAACTTTCACTCTGCATCGGAGTGTGCACTGATATGAAACTTCCTGGCGGATTAAAATTGTGTGCCGGAACCGGGACACGAACGTGGGACCTTTGCCTTTCGCGGGCAAGACGAGTGTATCGTCAGGCGTGCCCCAGGGGAGTGTGATAGGACCGCTATTATTTTCTATCTATATAAATGATCTGAGGGACAGAGTAACTTATAATTTGCGGCTGTTTGATGATGGTGCTGTGGTGTATGGGAGGATGTCGTCTTTAATTGACTCTAATAGCATACAGAATGACGTAGACAAAATTTCTAGTTGGTGCGAAGAATGGCAGCTAGCTCTCAATGTATAAAAATGTAAGGTGATGCGCATGAGTAGGAAAAACAATCCCATAATGTTCGAATACAGCGTTAGTAGTGAGCTTCTTGATGCTGTCGCGTCGTTCAAATATCTAGGCGTAACATTGCAGAGCGATATGAAATGGAACGAACATGTAAGGACAGTTGTAAGGCGGACAGCCGACTTCGGTGTATTGGGAGAATTTTGGGAAGATGTACTTCATATGTAAAGGAGACCGCGTATAAAACGCTTGTACGACCACATCTTGAGTATTGCTCAAGTGTTTGGGACCCGCAGAAGATCAGTTTAAAGGAAGACATAGAAGGAGTTCAGAGGCGAGCAGCTGGGTTTTTTTACTGGTAGGTTCGACCAATGCGCGAGTGTCACGGAAATGCTCCGGCAACTCAATTGGGGATCGCTGGAGAAAAGACGACGTTCTTTTTGTGAATTTCTGTTGAGGAAATTTAGAGGGCCGGAATTTGAAGCTGAGTGACGTATGATCTTGCTGCCGCCTACTTACATTTCGCGTAAAGATCACAAAGACAAGATAAGAGAAATTAGGGCTCGTGCGGAGGCATATAGGTATTCTTTTTTTCCTTGTTCTATTTGGGAGTGGAATAGGAAAGGAAATACCTAGTAGTGGTACAGTGTACCCTTCGCCACGCACTTTACGGTAGATTGTAGGTCTAAACATTTTCAAGCCATATTGCACAAATCCACATCGGCCCCCGAAAGGGTGTAACATCTCGTCAATGATGAATTCTGACAAGGAGTAGTTTACCTGCCTGTTATTATTGAACTCTGAATATATTTCCTTTATCGCTGCCAATTTGTCAACAGTTTCTCTATCCTTTCTTGTACTCCAATCATAAAATTTGAAAGAACATAAATCGGTCATTGCTAAATGTAGCTCTACATATCATCATGCGCGTCCCATTAGTTTTCTATGCTCTTTTTGCATTTGACCTGCTACTTTTATTTATTAACAAAATATAGAGAATACCGAATAAAGCCATGGTTTAGGGACGATTGGTGCTTTTGAAGTATCTTTCACGAGCGCTGTCGTCCAAACTACGGCTTTGTTCGATTTACAGGTTTGTGTACATAACAATGCTGTCAATCATTTGAATGGGAATAAATTTAAAAAAAGCTACCAACTCGGAGGGAGTTTGTCGTGCAGCTCTTGTAGGCCCTGGAAAAGTTTTAGTGATATTTTTTTACTTTGTTTTACTATAGGGTAAGGACAAAGAATTATTCAACCAAAATTTCTCTGCATCCTTGCCCGTGAAAATTTCAAACTCATCACCGCAATCAACGCGAATAATGTCTCCTTCTGCAGCTTCAGTTGAAGATAAATCACTTTCACTACAGTGTTCGTCTTGAATTGCATGCTCCTCTTCTCCTTGATTTTCGTCTGAGAATGCATAAGGATGGTTTTCTTCGTCAGAACGTTCTACAAACATTTCAGCCCAGTTTGTATTTGGTCCACAAAAACTTCTTTCTATCAACCGTATAATGAATGGCAATTATAAACAAAACTTAGATATGATGAATATTCAGTCCCGCCTAGATGTAACGTGTCACGCCGCGCGTGGTCCGCAGTACCGCAATTGGAGTTCCTTCGTCTTTGGATGGTTGAAACACACTGAAGGGAAAGTTCTGATTGGCAGGCAATTTCCCAGTACGGCCGACAGATGTAGCACTGGGCACACTTAGAGGCTTGCAGTGAGAGACTGCGTTGTTTCTGTTTCAATACGGGATTCTTGGAACTGCGGTCCTGAGTACCGCGGCGCGGGCTACGAAGAGTTAAGTGTCTCCGCTCATATGAACATTATTGAGCATATCTGGTATTCCTTGCAAAGTGCTGTTCTAAAGAGATCTCCACTCCCTCATACATTTTACGCATTTAGGCAGCCCTGCAGGATGCATAGTGTCAATTCCTTTCAGCACTACATCCAGACTTTAGTCGAGCCCATGCGTTCGTGCTCCGGTACCTAACGCGTGCTCGCTCCTACACGATATTAAAAATGTTTGTATATCTTATGGGACTTAACTACGGGGTCATCAGTCCCTAAACTTACAAACTACTTATGAACTAACTAAGACTAAGGACGGCACAAATATCCATGCCCGAGGGGGAATTCGAACCCCCGACCATAGTGGCCGTGCAGACCCTGACTGGAGCGCCTCAGTCCCCTCGGCCACCGCGGCCGGCTACACGATATTAGGCAGGTATACCAGTCTCATTTGGTCTTCATTGTATTTATCCACTATTTTTGCATCTGACATTATGGAATTGAATGAAATCGGAATTTATTGTTTTTGACAGTCATTTATTGGTGTTCCTAAAGCATTCATCGCAACGTTTGTTGATGAATAACATTTTTGTCTTTCCGTTCGGGTATGTATTTGTTTCAGTATTTTGCAGGTCCATCTCCTCTTGACACCTGTCCCCTCCATCTCTACCTCCTCTCCTTATTTTATAAACGGTGGTACGTGTAATGGACATTAATATTTCGTAAATAATGTGTATATTTCCTTTAGTCCATCTCCTCCTTCACAATCTACTGTTTCCCGTATGTCTGTGCCTCCTTTTCCGTTTCCTCTGTGCTGCCCTCTCTTTTCATCTCTTCCGCTCAGCTGATCATCGCCCGCCTCCTCTCCTCTGTCAGTCCCCTTCTCCCCCATCCCTGTCTTGGCCTGCCACCCTACTACCTCTGCGTCAATCTCCTCTCCGTTTTCCTCGTCTCTCTCATCTCCTTCCCCCATCTATAAGAAAATAAAAATATCTACCAACTTTCATTGTGATCTATCAAACAGTGTCAAAGCTTATTGCAAGATACCCCTGACATGGACTGTATGGCGTCAAATTTTTCCATGTATATATATATATATATATATATATATATATATATATACCACATAATATGTTGAACTGCCAACTATATCGCACCGATAATCAGTTCTGATCTAAAGTTCATTCAAAAGATTTTTTTTTTCAGTTTCTTTTAATTTCCCTGCTTTCTTTTGTAATTTTACGAATTTTTCCCAGAAATCTAATAGAGGACCATTATGAACAAAAGGAAAAAAATGCATATCCAGCGTTTGAATCGTGCACCATCCCCGAGAGTACGTACAAAAATCCCTTTGAAAAAGGGTCTTCAGTTTTTCCAGAATTGTCCATTTTTGGGGAAACTTTTCCAAAATTGTTTCTTTCGTACAGACTTTGTTCTGATAATTACAGATAAAACAAAATAAACCCAGCCATTGTTGTCAAACCACTGTCTCTCTCCCTCTCCCCCCCCCCACCCCCCCCAAAAAAATACTGACGTTGACGTGTAAAAGTCAAGATACTCCTCCAGTGTATAAACCTAAACGAAATTAGATCACTTGTCTTCTGAATGGATATTATGGCAGATTTTTCACCTTGTGGACAGTCTCAATAACAGGGCAGAGAGAGTATCAGTACTGTTTTCCTTACTACTTCGTGATGGTGTGTATTATACGTCGTCACAACTAAAGCAGTTAACATTTGTCTAACTTTTAACGATTGCTGCTGAAGGGAAACACTCGACCCCATTAGCTTTTGTCGAAATTGAGAGCTCTCTTAATTATAACAAAAGTTCTCTTTTCTGTTATTAACAACTGGCATTATTACAGGACTATTATATTATTTTATAGCTACTCCCTATGTAATGTTCTCTTTAATAAGTTTCAAGGTACAGGTTATTTAAAGTGAGGTTTTGTAATCCTAGCTTCTTTTAATTAAAATATTTGAAAAAAAGGTTTGATTGACATACCTCGAAATATTTCATAAAATATTCGGAAAGAATTATAGAATCTGGTATCAGTATACATATGCTGATTCATCTTGTGTGCCTATTTTGTGGGAGACCTGCGATTAATCATTTTATCACATTAATGAAATCGTATTTGTTTGTCAAATTAAGAAATAGTATCTCAGTACTACCACTCCGCAGCTATCCCGCAATCGATTAGCTCAATATAAGTTGATCTGCAGTTTAGGCTTCATCCTGAGTAAGGACATATTAAGCTGCATATTAGGGAACATTTATTTTACATCTTACTAAAATTATTAGTGTATGACATGAAAAGCTAATAGATATGACAGCGCCGTCAATTGCATTATCTAACATAAGTAAAACTTCGTGTTGTCTAATTTTATATTGTAATGGAACAGAAGATATACCAGTACTAACAGCGTATCAACAGCAGAAAAGTAACTGTATGTTCAAACGAATGCATTCTCATAGTATACGGAGAATACGTGTTTACTACCCAGAGCTCAGCAAGCAGGAGTTCAAAACTCTCTCCCCTCAGACTACTGAAAAAAAAAAAAAAAAAAAAAAAAAAAAAAAAAAAAAAAAATGTTCAAATGTTTGTAAATCTATCGGACCAAACTGCTTGGTCATCAGTCCGTAGCTTACAGACTACTTAAACCTAGGTAAACTAACCTACGGACAAGCACACACACCCATGCCCCAGGGAGGACTCGAACCTCCACGGCGAGCAACCGCGCGCTCCGCAGCGAGACGCTTTAGACCGCTCGGCTACTCCTCCGCGGCACTACTGAAAAGAGGTGGCCACTGTTCTTTCAGTGGAACTTTAATGAACGGGCTCTGATTCAATGAAATTGAGAGGCTTTTTTTAATTTAATACACGTATCACTAACGGCATTTCCACGACTGCAATCTTCTTCCAAAACGCAGATCATCAATAACCAGTGTATCTTAACAAGGCATCTATACGAAGAAGAAGGAAGGTCGGAGTTGATATGATTGGAAAAGAACACTCTTTCCACATACGGCCTTTTCGTACACTGGTACTGTGGTGCATAAAGCAAACTATTGCTGTTTAATGGAAACTGATACATGACATTCGACAAATTATGTTATCTCTAATCTCTCTCTCTCTCTCTCTCTCTCTCTCTCTCTCTCTCACACACACACACACACACACACACACACTCATACGTACAATTCGACTCATATTCCAATCATATGCTACAATTCTTATATTATAACATAAAAATTTTAGTCGGTTAAATCACAATCTTTCCAATGGTTGAAAAGTTAAATAAACAATATTTTACTGTATGAAAACATCGCTTGATGCAAGTAACGTCTTCATTCAGGTAGTTATTTGTTGTCACCAAAGTACAAAGTACCTTAGCAAACTGGTTATCACATGGTTTAGGCAAACGAAAATGTTAGGGTTGCGTTCTCCTGCTGCGTCACTAACCAATAGTGGTGTGTAAGTTTTTTGCAGACAATTGAGGTTCAGTCACTTACCTTTAATTGTAGATGTAATATGTGAAAAGGTATCATTTCGTATTGCCGTATATATATTTACGCTTATCGAGTATATGTCACGTAAAACTGTTATCTTCAAAGGGCTGACCAGTTTAATAAAATTCAGTTTTCCGAAAACCGTATAACACACATACAGTATTTTATAAAAATTGCACACATACTCGTATATGTGTATGATCTGCTGCCTTGAAGTTGTCACGCCATATAATTTTATCATTCGCTCTGTATGTAAACGGAAATTAGTTGATCAAACTTCTGGCGTCGTTGCAACTGTTCACTGGGGGTACTACATACTTTTTCATCCTGAAAATTCTTGGCAGATTAAAATTGTGTGCTGAAGCTGGGACTCGAACCTGGGACCTTTGCCTATCGCGGGCAAGGGCTCTACCGACTGAGCTATCACGACACGACTCATGATCCGTCCTCACAACTTTAATTCTGCCAGTACTTTCCGAACTTCACAGAAGCGAAACTTGCAAGGCCGTGGGAGAATGGCTGACCGTATTGAGGCGCTATGCTCCGATGCGCGAGGCAGTCGGGGGTTCGAATCCTCCCTCGGACATGGATGTTCGTGTTGTCTATAGTATAATGTAATTTGTAAGTAGTTTGTACGTTTAGGGACTGATGACCCCGCAGTTAAGTCCCATAAGCTTAACAAACATTTGAACATTTGAACCTTGCAGGACTAGCACTCCCGGAAGAAAGGTTATGGTAGACACATGGCTTGGCCACAGACTAAGGGATGTTTCCAAATGAAACTTTCACTCTGCAGCGGAGTGTGCGCTGGTATGAAACTTCTTGGCAGATTAAAATTGTGTGCTGTAATCTGGACTCGAACCTGGGACCTTTGCCTTTCGCGCGCAAGCGCTCTACCTACGGAGCATGTTTTCATGTTACTTGTATTGTCTATGTCCTGTTTGCATTCAGCTGTGGAATAATGATCGTGAAAAAATTTTGACATTCATTGTTTTAACTTCATTTCAGTGCCGGAATTTTATAAATAATTAAGGAAAGCGTCGTTCTGAGCGCTGTACTGAAAACCAGTATTTCATTCGAGCTTTCTCTTCACAGAAGAGCGTATGTTACGAAAAAGCAACTACGGTGCTTAGCAGCATCTGCAGTGCCTTTCCAGTCGTGAAAAAGACGCCTTCCGAGGCTGTTTCTCATGGCAGAACAATTGCAGAGTTCCCGAGGCCTGGTGCCTCGAAGGCACGTACGCAACACGCCGCAAAGTGCGTACGCGGATCGTCCGGCTTAAACTTTTAAAAATTCTGAGCCTCATTGTTAAGTCTTAGAATCTCCGTGCCGAAACCACCGAAAAAAAAAATCTCGGTAGCCGTTCCGTTGACGTGGACAGTCGAAAAAGATAAAAACATGGGGAATAGCCGTAGTCTTCAGTAATCCAGGAAGAGAATATACCGCAGTGTGTGTGTATGTGTGTGTGTGTGTGTGTGTGAGAGAGAGTGTTTGTGTGCGTGCGTGTATGTGTGTCTGGCGCTTCTAGCGGCGTCTGGAACAGCACAATGTGTAAGCACTGTTCTCCTCCGTGCGATCCATTCCAACGTAAAAGACATGATGGATTTCCGTCTTGGAAGTAACGATCTGAAACATTCAAAATTAAGGACTTGTATAGAACAAATTACCACGACAATTTATTAAGACTTTAAGGAGATTACGCACATGTGAAACCGAAGCACAAGAGGGAGGGGATAAACAGAAAAATAATAGCTGTAACAAACTAAAAATGACCGGATGTGAATCTGCATAGTCTATGAGGTGTTTATCTTTAAAAGGCCACACCGTATAACCTCTCTCTTACCATATTTTACTGAATCTTATTTGAAGTAGTGTGTATCGAGCATGGGTAACGAATAGGTAACAGAGAGAACATGCTTCGTGTGAAACCTGTGTTGCCTGAATGCAAATTGTATTCTCTACTCTACGAGTGGTTCAGTCATTACTTCTTTAGTTTAAATAAAATGACTGCTTTGAGGAACAAATACACATTTACTTCCTTTATTGAGGCAGTAGCTAATGCACTCTTTAACAACGTATACAATTACGTTAATATTTGCACTTAAATTTAATTCTCCTTTGACACGAATGTTTGCCATTCCTGAAATGCTTTCACACATTAAAATGTAGCGTATGAATGGTCACGGTATCCTTGTTCAAGTAGCGATATAATCCGCCAACGGTAAGAATAATCGGCTACGAATAACTACTATGATTTTCCTACTGATGTAGTGTACACCTCCCCCAAATAAGACGAATATTCAGTCACTGTTGCCGCACCATTCGACGAAAGGGTTACAAGCCCATAATTTGTCAATACTGTAACCTATGAACACTTGTATGGTACGAATCGACTGCATACGACCTTCCCACAAGAAATCTGAGTGACTGTTCTCGCCTCACACAAAGGCGTACGAATGGTAGTGTTTGGCAATAGTTTGTCTTTTCTTTATTGTTATTCCATATCCTCCTTTTCCCATCTGCCCGTGGGTGTGCTGACAGCTACACAAAATAACCCTCTCTTCAGCAAATTGACATTACTAGGACTGGAGGCAAACACTGAAGGAGAATTTGAAGTTTTTAAAAAAGTGATATTATGGAAGAACAATTTTACTGAAAATAAGGCTGTTAAGCTGTACAGAATTTAAAAAATTGATCAAAGTAAAGACGTAGAGCATAGTTCAAAATAAAGAAAAATTTGAAGACCACTCGAGCACTTGAAGAGACACATGACTAAAAATTTACACTGCAGCATAGTTGACAGATTCGTCTGTGGACCTCTGGTACTGAGCCGAGTGGGGATCTGAATCAGAGTCTCAGACGGTTACACCACCGTATAGCCTGTCGATTTCTCGACTTGCGCCATCAGGTGGTGCGATTCCGGGTTCTGCTGAATAGGTCAGGTGCCCACTACACGCAGGAAGTGGCTACATCGGTAGAGGGGGCTTTGTGGCATGAAATAGACGATTTTTTTTAGATTAGAGGGCCTCGGTAACACACAAAAACGGTTTTAGTCTCAGAAGGTACAGGTGACAGATATGACGAACACAAATGTAAGAACATTTGTAAATTGTCGTAGCTATGTGGGGAAAGTACCAGAGCTTCAGGCGCAAATAGAAAGTATTGAAGTTCGAGTTATTATAAGTAACGAAAGCTGGCTAAAACGAGAGATACATTCAGCCGAAATTTTTACAAAGGGGCAAATGGTGTTCAGAAAGGATAGTTTGAATAATATAGGTGATGGGGTATTTATTGCAGTCACAAGAGGCCTATCCTGTAGCGAAATCCTGTGAGTTGGGATGAGTAGATGTTATACATGACAAGCAGAATAATTTAATAATTGGTTCTTTTACCTACCCCTGACTCGGACGATTCGATTGCAGAAATGTTCAAAGAAAGCTTGCATTAATTTTCAACAATGTACCCAAAGCATAAAATTTTAATTGGTGGCGACTTTAACTTACCCTCCATATGTTGGCAAAAATACATGTGCAAAATCGGAGGCAAGCATAATTGTACAAAACGCATTCGGCGAAAATGATCTCAAACAGTTAGTTTATGAACCAACTGAAATAGTAAATGGTTGTGAGAACATACTTCGCCTTCTAGCAACAGATAATCCTGAGCTATTAACTGCGTCAAAATAGACACAGGGATTAGTGAACACAGAGTTGTCGTAGCGAGACTAAACATCGGATTTCACAAATTCACCAAACTTAAACGAAAAATATACTTATTCGGGAAAGTAGTTAAATTTTGGATTAACCCTTACCAGGGTGAGAATCTCCAGTCTTTCGAAACCAACAAAGTGAATTTAGATCAGATGTGGTTTACATTCAAAGATGTAATGTGGACAGCTGTTGTTAATTTATGTACTATAAATCTGTCAACAGATGGGGCTGACCCACAATAGTACACAAAACAGGTCAGATCACTCTAGTACTTAAATAAATAAAAATAAAAAAAATGAAAGAAAGATCATTTCAACTTTTACAGACACTAGATCCCAAGACTGGTAATGTTTAACAGAAAATCGAAATTTAGCACGAACTTCAGTGCGAGAAGTTTATAATAATTTCAACAACGAGGCTCTGTCACGTAATTTTGTATAGAATGCTAAGAAATTGTGGTCGTATGTTAAGTATACCTACTGCAAAATACAATCCATACCGCCATTACGCGATAGAAATGGAGATACTACTGTTGACAGTTCTGCTAAATCAGAATTGCTAAACACAGCTTTCCGAAATCCCTTCGCCAAAGAAGACGAAGCAAATACTCCAGTAATCGCATAAAGAACAACTGCCAGCATGCGTAATGTAGATGGAGATACCCACAGAGTATTAAAACAACTTCAATCACTTAACAGAAGTATCCCAGTGCCGATTGTAAACCAATTACGTTCCTTTCAGAGTATGCTGATGCATTACTCCCATACCTAACTATCATATACAACCACTTGCTCAGAGAATGATCCGTACCCAAAGATTGGAAAGTGGCACATATCACTCCAATATTCAAGAACGTCAATAGGAATGATCCCGTAAAATTACAGGCCTGTATCATTGAAGTCGGTTTTCAGCAGGATGTTAGAACATATACTTTTCTCAAATATTATGAACAACTTCGAAGACCTATTGACCAATATTCAAGACTGATTCGGAGAGTATCGCTCTTGTCAAGCACATGTAGTTAGCGCTATAGACAAGGGATCTCAAACATCTTTCGTATTTCTAGATTTCCGGAAGGCTTTCGATACTGTAACACGCAAGCGTCTTCTAATAAAATTTCGTGCTTATGGAATATCACTACTACTGCGTGATTGGATTCGTGATTTCCTGTCACAAAGGACACATTACGTTGTAACTGACCGAAAATAATTAAGTGACACAGAAGTGATATCTGGTCTCCCCAGGGAAGTGTTACAGGACCCCTATTGTTCCTTATTTAGGAAACTATGTGAGCAGCTCCCTTTGATTATTCGTGGCTGATGCTATCATTTATCGGTTAGTAAAGTCACCAGAATATCTAAAGCAACTGCACAGTGATCCAGATAAGATATCTGCATAATGGTAAGTGTGAACTCATCTATATGAGCACTAAAAGAAATCCGTTAAAGTTCATTTACACGATAAATCAGGCAAATCTGCACGCCGTAAATTGAATTAAATATCTAGGAATAACAATTAAGAAACAAATTGGAAAGAACACACAGAAAATGTTGTAGGGAAGGCGAGCCAAAGGCTACGTTTTATTGACAGAGCATCTAGAAGATGAAACAGTTTTATTAAAGAAACAAACGTTCAGATGTTTGTAAAGCTTGTGGGAGTTAACTGAGGGCTCATCAGTCCCTAAACTTACAAACTAGTTATGAACTACCCTATACTAAAGGCAGCACAAACATCTATGCCCGAGGGAGGATTCGAAGCCCCGACGGGGAACTAAGGAAACAGTCTACACTATACTTGTGCGTCTAGTTTTGGAGTATCGCTGCGACTTGTGGGATCCCCACTAAGTCGGACTGACGGCCGATTTAAAGAAAGTTCAGAGTGGGGCAGCTCGTTCCGTATTATTGCGATACAAGGAAGATAGTGTCAGCGAAATTATACACAAGTTGGGGTGGATATCATTAAACGAAAGTTGTTGTACTTTGCAGTGAGATTTATTTACCAGGTTTCTTTCGCCAACTGTTTCTTCCGAATACGAACATATATTGTTAGCACGCACCTACATAGGGAGACATGATCATCATCATAAAATAAGAGAAATCCGGTCGAAAAAGGAAAGATTTAGGTGTTCCTTTTTCCCGCGCGCTTTTAGAGAATGGAACTATAGAGAATTATCATAAAAGTGATTCGATGAACCCTCTGCCTTACACATCAATATGATTTACAGAATATTTATGTAGATGTAGATATTTTATGTGTGTCACAAGAGGTGGGAATTTTTCGTGTTAGTAAATGATCCTTGAAGGTGATAGTAGGGTAAAGCAGAAGCCGAAGCTGAGTACATGGCACTCAAGGAGCTGGACGGAATTATACAATTTCTGTGGGGCGGATATACATGCAACACTTGCATAGCAAAAGCATGGGGCGTGTGGTGTCGCACAAGTTTGAAGTGCGGGCCACGTACTTTCGCCGCGTGCCGCCATGCAAACACGGCGCGGTGTTCTTACGACGTCAGCCACGAGCGCCCTCTGCTGCTACCCGCTAGTGGCCACCACTGAACTGCATCGGTCACTTGGGATTAGGACTCATCAGTAGGCAGGCTTCTACCTAGTTAACCCATCTCAGCAGTACACTTAGTTGGCAGACATGAACTTTGTAAAAGATAAGTATTATATTCCTACGAAACATACAACTTGTTCTAATCTAGCTTAGTGTTTCTAGTTTCTGCTGTCCCACTGGCTGGTCACCTCAGACTCTGTACCCGCACACGCGTGCATCCTATTTCCCTGTGTTCGTCTCTCTCTACTCGGCCACCGACACCCAGGACAACCGGCGGAAACGAGACACAAAAGGGCGGATC
Organism: Locusta migratoria; assembly: GCA_026315105.1. NCBI lineage: Eukaryota > Metazoa > Arthropoda > Insecta > Orthoptera > Acrididae > Locusta > Locusta migratoria. Next base: position 511,848,275 of record CM048755.1, read on the forward strand.
TGGGATTTGTATGTGTGAAGGGCAGTGGAGGATGGTAGTTTCCAGTTTTGGCCATTTAGTAGTTTTAGTCTGTAGTGGCCTTTCTGTTAATACTGTTCACTTTCAATTGACTGTGTGTGCCATTGAAGCTAAGACGTAATTTACTTCCCAGTGACTGTGTCCTACGCTTCCTGCAAATGAGTGCTTTGGGTTATGGTCCGGCTTAAATAAGGTTTCCTGAAGGGCCGTGCTGACACCTAGTTCCTTGTTACGAGGGAACGCGTGACTACGTAGTGCGTCCGTTACCATGTTAGGGAAGGTAGCTTGTGGTGTGGAGCGCAATGGTGACACTCGCTGTACTGGCGAGGCAGCAACGGCATGAAATCTACTTATATCCGCACTTCGTATCGTCCTTGCTAGTCTTGGCTGGTGTGCCTTATCGCTACAGCATATTAAATAACTAATGGAAAAATATTTTAATACTCTATCAGTGACATAAGTGAGTGAATGTGATGCTGAAACTTACACTTGTGTCTTTCAAAGTAATAACGCTTACTAGAGTCGCATTCAAGAGGAGCTATTAAATCCCTATTATCTACAGTTGGCGTATTATGCCATTTTTAATGGAAGATATCTAGTGGTCGATGGGTATCCATAAACTTGAGGAACAATTATTGAAAATAATGGCACTGACGTGTTTTACGGCCCACTTTATATTTGTAGTTTTAAAAGTTTTTGCAAACATTTTGGACCAAAATAATAATCTAAATAATAATAAATTAATTAATAAGAGTGTCTGAAACCCTTTTAGGAAAAAAATTACGTAGTGGCGGCTTTCGAACCACCGACCTTTCGCGTCATAGTCCAGAACCTTGCCCACTACGCTACGGCTACATATCAATACAATGGTCATTTAATCCCATACTATTGATGGCCGTTGTTAACTGATGTTAATATGGCATTTTTAGACATTAGATTATCATTTATCGTACGAAGAACGGTGTGTTTTTGTTAATTCCTCAGTGTGCCGTTGCTTTGAAATGACAACGTGTAAGTTACAATAAAAAAATCATCAAATACGCGAGGAATGTCACGTGACATCTCCGAACAGCTGGTTTTCGTTAATTCAATGTAGGGTGTCAAATCTCCGTTATTTTTGCAAATATGTCTCAAACGATACGAGATATGAAAAAAAAACATAAGGGAGCTAAGTTCTAGAGAATTTGCTCCTCTACCAATTAGGTTATTCAATTTTTGTGTCAGATGAACGGTTCGTTTGCAATTACAATTATATTTCAAACGGCTTTTCTTTGGTTTTACTACCGTATTTTTTACCCGAAAAATTTGAAAAATGGAGGTTCTGGTCTCTGGCGGCCTACAATTATGTCTGTAAGATTTGGTGCTGATCGGTTGAACGGTTCGTCTTAAAAACAGGGAACACGTTACGGACAGACGGACAGACAGACAGACAAGACATACATCCCAAAATCGCCGTTATTTTTGCAAATATCTTTGAAACGCTACGAGATATGAAACAAACATAATAGAGCAAAGTTGTAGAGAATTTTCTCCTCTACAAATTCGGTTATTCAATTTTCGTGTCAGATGAATAGTTAAGCCGTTATTTTCATTTAAATTTCGAACTGTCAAAAGACCATCGCAAAGGCCCACTTTTAGTGTTACTACCGTAACCTAAAGTGGGCCAAAAGGATACTTAATTTCTTGTTCCGTACGTGATAAAAACGTTTCCAACTCTATAGCAGGCTTGAATATGATGGAAGATACGTAGAAATATTGATGTTCTGCTCAGAAGGCTGTGAGAGGTATTTACTTCATATGCATGTTCATTGTAATGCAACGATGAAAAAATTGGTAAGTTTTTGCTGATGACCTACAGGTTTGCCTTAGGTCGTAGCAAGGGAGGAAGAGATTTGAAGACTGTTATTTACACGGACCTCAGTCTTAACTCTTATAGTCCTGAAACTCGATAAAACACTGAATTGTTAATATCTGAAATATTAAATGTCAATGGTTAATTGTGTCCTATGCTGCAGTCGCCTTTTCCGCATGATTTCTTTACAATAAGCCCATTTATAACAAAATTGCTCTTGAATGTGCTTCATTACTCAGACAGACATAATTATAAACCAGTAGATTAAGCTTAATGGAGTTTATAGAGCAAAATATGTCTCTATAGCATCTTTACATTTCACTATTGCGAGTTATTAACTACGAACCTGTTCATTTGTCGTTTTGCTACACATAAATGGGACTCATATTTTGGTATGTAAACTGCGAATTTTTCCACTGTTTACACAAATATTTCACAAACAAGAGTGGCATACCTCGCGAAAGGTGTATTACAATTCATAATTCCTGAATTTGTGACAAGACTTTGCATGGAACCATTTTAATAATATGATGAATAATGCACATGATGTCTAACAGCCGTAGTTTGTAAGTTTAGGGATTGATGACCCCGCAGTTAAGTCCCATAAGCTTCACAAACATTTGAACATTTGATGTCTAACACAGTCTAAGGCTATTGTAGTAGAATGGAGCCTAAGGCTAACAGAAGCATTGAAAGTTACATCTGATTGGACAGTTGTAAGTGTAGCAACCCATCCATCGATGTTTACATGAAAGATGCGTAGTGTTAAAGGAAATAGCTTTGTAGGCGGTTTCGTACATTTCCTCTCACCAAACCTGCAAGAAAGCGCCTTAGCTAACGTGCGCTTTATCACCTCAGAGCAAATCTAAACGATTTGGCACGGAAACAAAAGCCAATTCGTAGTGGCAATTTGGCCAGTGTCCAAATGAAGAGAAGCCCTTAGCGGCAGCACACTTTATCGAGAATAATTTTCGTATAAATTAACATGAAGGACATATGAAACACAGACTCCATGCGGCACTCACTACATTGGTGAATATGCACCGAATCCACTACTCTCGTATCTGATACATTGTGTATCAGTGAAAAATGTTCTCGCATAAACTCAATCAATAATTTATAAAATTATAACTAGAAAAAATGACATTCAAGAATGATAAATAAGTGTCATCATGCAATTAACTCTCCGATCTCAAACATAAGAGAGGGAGATCGCTATTTTACTTGAATTGGCTCATTTCCCGCACTAGACGTCACGGTTCTCACCTTGTACTTTTCTTCAGTTGTTACATTCAGAATTTCAGTATTCCAATTTCTTCAGTGCCCATGGTTATAGTTCCTTTAATAATACCAGTACTTGATCGCCTTTCATAAAAAATTTCCCTTAGTGGAACAGACATCATAGAGCCGATGTTGAAATCAGTTTTGTCTACCAGTAAACTACATCGTTCCTCGTATATCATGTCTGTTGAAAGTAAACTTGCACTACTATTTGTTTCACGAAGTTTAAAATAATTTTTCCTGTTGTATGAGGCGGAAGTTTTGGTGTATCACTACAACCAAATTTTTTTTATTGATTTTCTTATCTTACAAATAGTTAAGGTAATTTTACAGTGTTGGCGTTACTTAAGTACTAGGACATAACTATTAGTCTCGCTTTTGTTAACATCTAAATAAATAGTTTCCCAAATGTTCTCCTCATTTGTCATAATCTAAAGAAGAAAATCTGTGGTTTACGAATACACAGAAGTACGAGAATAATACACATTAAACCGCTTGAACTACTGTAGTTGTGTAAATTATAGTAAGATTTTAAATGCTCGTCAGTCCAGTTTGTACGTTAATATATACCACCGCATTATTTAGAGTTACATAAGAGTAAAAGCTCCAGCTTGCAGTTAATGGTTTATAAGTAACTAGCTGAAAACCTGGCGTTGCCAGGGTATTTATTTATTTATTCATGCCATTTTTCAGGTATATACTCATTTGTATCAGGGTTGTATGTCTGTAAAATCTCCTATGAATACAATTAGTAGTAAAGAAGTAACAGATTAAAACGTGGTTCGTGATGGGACAGTTTTCCAAGAACGTTATCATTTCTGTGCTCATATCGCATGAACTACGTGTTGAACTGTGATACAATTGAGAAGCTAAATTCAACTGTATACGTGTATGCTATCTGTAAAATGTCCTGCGGCTACAATTTGTAGTGTAGAAATTATGAATTGCTACATCACACCTAATGCCGTAGTTTTAGTCCATAAAGAGAGGAAAAGTAGTAAGCGAGAAACCTTCTTCCCTTCATCGTTTTACTATGGTTACCAGCGAGAAAACGTTTAATAAAGGTTTGAAATTGTGTTTAGCGTTTGTTGCAAGTCGGTAATTACTGTCATTCACATACAGTGTCTTTCGAAAGTCTCGCCGCATTATATGGCACTTTTTGCGATTTCTATTGGTTATGACGTAATATCTTTTGAACCATGCGCCGTATGCGATTCCTAATCATGCAGCAATTGTTACCTCACGGTAAGGAATGTGTGTACCAAATGTGGTTGAAAAAGGTCCAATGGTTTAGGAGAAAATGAGCAGCATTGTCGCAAAATGCAGCAGTTTTTCGTGCATCTCATTGTTTATGACGTCATATTCCGTGAACTATATATCCTATGTGATTCGTACACTTACGGCGACCGTCCTCATGGATGGAAGCTTACATGTACAAAATTTCACAACGATTGGAACAAAACTGTTGATTTGTATGCAACACGTACAAACATACGGACATTCTGGTTTATATATTAGATAGCTAGGTAAGTGACTGATCGGCTAGAAATATGTTCTACTGCAATAACCTTCGACTGATATTGAAAACCGTACACTGGAAAGTCGTAATAGCAACGTAATGTTTTAAACATTAACCATTTAATACATACTGTAGGTGATCAGCTACAGACTGCATTTTTTGTTACATCTCATACTCAGAGCATTATTTTAAGGGATTTTCACTGGGCGACATTGGAAGGATGATCCGGGGGTTCCGGGAGCCCTCCCCTGGAAAAATTTCAAAATATTGATGCCTAAAACCGTATTTTGAAGTCTTTTTAACTAAAAGCAAAGTTGCTTAATTTTTCCTTAATAGATTTTTAATCATATATGTTTTTAATGATAAATAAAAATGTTTGCGGAACAATACTAAATTTGGACTTTGAAGAAATCATTTATGTATCCTAATTTTGTTAAACAATCTTAATTGTTTGTGTTGTCTTTTATTTGTTAAGTAGTTAAATAGAATACAGAACCTGTTATAAGTTCACTTTAATGTGATATGGCTATTAAACGAAAATAGTATTAAATTAAACTAATATCAGTACTATTATACTTAAAATACCTTCCTGTGCACTTTCTGTAAAAGTTAATAAATCATTTTTCTTAGAAGCTCATATACGTTATGGTTTCTCAATTTGTATTTTTGCTCTAGAGAATTCTGTACACATACGGGAAAGAAACAATTACAATTTTAAGCTATCTAAGAAAAATATTTAATTCTGAAGAAAATGAGTCATGAGATGCTGGTGCTAAAAAGTCTTTAAAGAACGTAAAGTTCTAGTGTAACAGTTTTCTTTCAAAGAGTATTGAACAGTAATTTTATACCTACCCTTGTAAGACTGTAGGTAAAAAAATTCTTTTGCCGTTTTTATAATTCTTTTAATGCACACAAGAAACAATTTTCAAGAAATATTTTAAAATAGGCCTACAACAAAATTTTAAAGGATAATGAAATTACTGGTTTACAAAATATTTTTATAAAAAAGTTACGAAGTCCCTAACTAAAAGAATCGAAAAACATCAAATTGTAAGGTTACTGTCATTTGCAAAAAAACTTTTTTCAAACTCTTGTTCTTGATACAGTTCAAAATCGGGCAGCTTCATTCTTTTTCTTCTCTAGGAACTTCGCCACGGATGGCCTTGGGTCGAAAAAGGTTGTCCCAACACCGATGAGAGCGATGCGCATTCTAGAGTTAAGAGCTTCTAGTGACAGGCCAGAGTGTTTGATTTTAAAGTCGTGTGTAGTGACACTGCTCTTTCAGGACCTGCACTGTACGGTGTCAGAGAAATATACGACTACACCAACTTTCTTAGGATTGAGTGAGGTTGAGATACTTTCAAAAAGTGGTACAGCTTTCCAGTAGACGATGTCATACTAGACGGAGCAGGGAGTTTTCTGCTTCAAACAACCCTACAACTTCATCAGTAAAATCTGATACTTCATCTCTACCAAACAGGCCTCCAATGTCTGCACGAACTGCGTTCACAAGCTCAATAGGATTTGTAGAATTTAATAATCTATTAATCCTCCTGCAGATTTCCTTCTGGTCTTCGGGAAGCCGTTGTAAGATAAACTCTTTGCAGCTCATTACAACCTCTCTTCTCGCTGCAGGCCAGTGTCGCTTTGTTGAAACAAATCGGTTTACTTGACGTCTTCTAGGAAGATCTTCAGTATCTGATTCGTCACTTTTATGTTCTCTTGCACCTTCTCTTTCCAACTTTTCTTCATATCCACGAGGATAAGTCTTCTTCCATCAAAGATAATGAATCAACAAATATTTTTTTAGATACTTCAATATCAGTGATTGTAACAAATGACCTCTGACAATCTTTTTGCAGTTTTTCCAGACGTTTCAGAAGATCTCGCATAAGACTGGTAAGTCGCTGTTGTTCGCGACCTGTCCCCCACAAACGTAGAAACCCACGTGCTGAAGCTTTTTCAATTTTTGAGGAATCAGTCTTTCCAAGAACATTACTCCAATGTTGTTGCATTAATGGAAGGTTGTTCCAAACTGCTTTGGGTAAATTGTTGAGATATTCTACGAACCTTACATTAAAGTGTGCTCGAAATCGGTAGACAGTTTTCTTGTTTAACTCAACTAGCTCTTCAAGTTCTTTAAAGCGTAAAGCCGATGCCCTATAAGAGGTTCCCAGGGCTTTTAAATTTGCTGAACTCCAATGCCTGATGATTCTAAGTCTGACATGGCTAGGTCAGATCGATGAGCCACACACCAAATACAAAGTAAGTCTCTTCCTAAGTACTCTTTCATTCGCACCCATAGGCCACTGGATTTGCCTGTATTAGCCCTCTCTCCATCTGTAGTCGATCCTGTCAACTTGTCTTTTGCTGTATCACCAAGGTATAAATTTTCCAATGAAACTTTGACCGAGTCCATAAGACCTTCTGCCACTCGCAGACTCGATTTGCTTTCACCCAGAAACACAGATTTCACCTCGTTATCTTCTGTAATGAACCGTGTAGTACTGAACTTGTTGTCAACTCCGTATTTGTCTACGAGCCATCAACCTGAATGGAAAAACATTCCGAGTTTTTTACTGTGTTACCACACCTTCCATTATCACTTCCCCTACAACATCAAGCATCTCGCGATACATTACTGGGTTTCTGTACTTCAATAAAGCTGGAGAAGGAGTGAGAGGAGAAAACTCGGATTCCAAACCATTATCTTTGTATGACGAAATTTGGGTGTCACTGTGAATCTTTTTTAGTGATCGTGACGGCCAATAATGAGCAGAAAGTGTCATTGTACGACTCATTATACACGTCCAATGCTAGTTCAATCAGTAGTGTTATTTTCTCTGCAGTGTAAGACTTAATGGTTTTAACCCAATGGTGCTTATCAGATTGTGCCATAGATTTTTCTTCCATTTCATTAAGGTTGACAGCAGCCAAAATGTTCAATAATTCTTTACAATTCCTTTTTTTCCGTCACATCGGACGCCATCAGCAATGGGTAAAGTACCATTTTTAAAAATTTCAGTGCTTCTTGAATATGTTTAGAGCAAATTTCACATTTTACACCAAAACGCTTGTTTCCCAGTTTTACTTTTGCAAGAAAGTCGTACATTTTTAACAGCCAAGACGAATCTAACATGTTACCCTTATACCATTCAACATATTTAACTTTTTTTTTCAGTTTCTTGATATTCAATTTGTGTATTTGAACTACTGCAACCTGGTTTATTATCGTCACCTGAGATATTGAATGGGCTTGTAGTTTCATCTTCTTTAATTTCCCGATCGTTTTTTGAGCGTTTTCTTGATCCAGCACAAAAGAAATACGTTATTGCTGTTCTCTTAACCATGGCGTATTTTCGTATAATTATCAATTGAAGCCATTGAAAACTTAGTAGCGTGACATACACCTAAAATACAAAAAAGTTAATAGTTTTTGTGTAGTGTTGGTTTTAAAAATAAATTTTTATCTACAAAATTAGGAGTGAAGATTTTTGTTACGAAAGCACTAACAAAACATCAAAAGGGTCTGCTGCCAGGATCCCATTTCGAAACAAATGCATTACCGTAATTTTTTTAATAATTTATATTTATGATATATTTATATATACAGTAAAACTTGCTCAGAGCAGAACATGTGTAATTTGGAAATCCCCTCAATCCATACAATCATTTCAGTCACGACGCGTTCAATACAAAAAAGCGGAACGTGCCTAACATAGATGTCAGTAAGCTTCCAGTCACATGGCGAAGCAATAATAAGGCATGGATGGTGAGTGATCTTGTAGAAGAATGGCTAGGCTCTTTCAATGCAGAAATGAACAAAGGAAATCGCCAAGTTATCCTATTCCTGGACAATCCAACGTGTCACTCGAATGTGAAGTTGTCAAACGTTAAATTGCCTTGGTTCGCACCAGGTTCAACCAGCCTCACACAACCAATGGATCAAGGGGTAATTTACACATTCAAGTCTCAATATAGACGATTACTCATGCAATCACTTATTCTTAGTGTCGAAAAAGTCGAAAATGCGATTGCTCTTGCACGGTCAGTTTCTGTCCTGGATGCAGTAAATTGGATTGGCTTGGCAGTGAAGGAAATAAAGCTTGAAACTGTCACCAAGAGCTTCAATGAAGCGGGTTTTTGTGGTCAAGAACAAGACACTACTGTAACCATCGAAGCTCGAGAAAATGCAGCAGCAATAGCTGAATTAAAATGCGAAAGATTTCGTGCACCGCAGATGTCTATATTCGAAGTGATGGCTTACTGTCAACTCACCCCACTTTCAATTCACCAACATATTTAATAGAAATCCGCAACTCAGAGGATGATGAGGGAGAAAGAAAAGAAGATGAGGAGCAAAATTATATGCCTAGAAAAATGAATACACCTGAAGAAGCCATTGCATGCATAAACGATGTTACGCAGTATGCAGCACACACAAATTCTCCAAAGTTGTTAGAACTCTAGTATAGCGCAAAAAATTGGGTGTAAAAACAGTTGTGAACAGGAAATTAAAAACAAGTTTCCCTCCTTGATATGCCGCGAAAAAAGTGAAATGTAAAGCAAATAAACATGGAAATAATACTGTATTATTATGCACATACAAGAATAAATAATTTTAAAGTTGGAGTAAACATGTAGAAACGTCATCTATCCATCAATATAATAGTCCAATGTTCTGTTATTACATAATTAAATTTATACTGTACTTCTGCGCATGATAACTGATAAATTTTATGTACCCCAGTGAGTTTTGTGTAATACGTAAACTTGTTCAGTTCGGAAAATTATTTTAGTCCCAGGCGATTTCGTTTTGAGCAGGTTTTACTGTACTTAGATTATACAGTATAAGATTATACAGTATTTAAAAAGCCACTTGCCTTACACGCTGTGTTTGCTGTCGCTAACCTACCCAGAACAAATAAAGGAACACTTCCTGTATGAACAACTCACTAAACTGCACACGGCGAGAGAAGAGCTCTGACTGTTGAGGTGGCTGTGGCGCAAGTACCTCTCGCGGTCACGTCGGCTGAGCTTTTGTATACGTTACCCTGGCAACCCGCCAGCGTTGCCTTACTGCTAAGCCACCCCGAGCACCCAGTCTGTGGCCCACTGCACTTCCGTGTCAAACACTGGCAACTGCGCTGCTAGCCGTCAGAGCTCCTCTCTCGCTGTACCGAGTGTATCTGTCTTGCCTCGCCCCCATGCAACACACACACACACACACACACACACACACACACAGGCTTGAATATACACAGCCTTGAATAAACACAGAATATGTTTTAGAATACCCATTATGCATTTAAAATTTCTTTGTCCATTTCTGAAGTGTTTTTCGCTTACACCAATAAGCATATTAACTTGCCGATAAAGCTCTGCATTCCATTTCACACTTTTGGTATCGTCGGAGAGACGTATTTGTGCAACTGTAAAACATTTTGATGACAGATTGCTTACCACCTCGTGTACTTACGGTTTTTATCTTCGTCAGATGACCGTTTTAGTCCGTTTTAACGAAAGAACACGGCAACGAAGATTTATTTTACTTTGGAGAGCAAAATCACATCACTTCAGTGCTCCTTCTCTCTGCCCGCTTAGAAATAGGACTCCTTCTGGAAAAGCAAGGAACACAAAAAGAGAAAGATTTTACTCAAAAGTAAAAGAAAAAACTGTCGAAATGTTGGCGTACCTTGCTGACTTTTTCAGTGAAATTAAGTCAGAGTATTTCACTGCAAGAAAATAGGACTAATATTTTGACAGCGCAGGATAAAATTTCAAGTTTCGTCCGTAAACTGGAACTTAACCAACGTAGTGTTCACGTCGGAGATCATCGATATTTAAGCAACTGTGTGATCAATGAATAGGCGAGGAAAATAAAGAACCGTGTTTTAAACTTCGATTATTTTGCATCCGTCTGTAGTTATAAACTCAATTAAGCAATATTTCTCAGCTATGGATAATCAGCACGTCAACACTTTGATATTGAGACCATTTTCTGTTGAAGAGGAAATTTTCAAAGATGTTTCAGCCAAATTAGAATCCTTCAGATTGCTCGAAGATAGCACATTCAAAATGGAGTGTCAAAAGTATGACCTTGGTACATTTCAGCGAAAAGCAGAAGCCGAATATCCTGTTATAGCTGACAGAGCTCTAAGAACGTTAAGACAGTTCGGTACCACTTATAGATATCAGAGTGGCTTCTCAAAGCTACTGACAATAAAAAGTAAGACCAGAAACCGTCTCAAAGTGGAGCATGACCCGAGAAGCGCCTTAAGCGAAACAAAACCAAACATTAGAAAACTTGCGATTGGTAAACAGTACCCAATTTTTCATTGAATATAATTGTTTCATTGCCCCATCGAAAGTGTAAAAGATATGTGTCTTATGCAGTGTATTATGATTAACAAAGATTGGTAGTGTTTTCATGTATTGCTTTCTTTGATAATATTTTAATGGGTGATTTTTTTGGGGGGGGGGGGGGGGTAAAATGAGTTTCCCTAGTAGGTCTTAGGGGTAACAAGACTGAAAAGGTTGGGAACCTATGCTCTAAAAGATTTACAAGAGGTTATTTTTTAATTCCCGATACATTTGATATGTCATTGAATAAAAATAAATTGCCGGCACTACGCATAGCCACTGGGCGACAAAATCTCAGCACTGGGCGACAATTGTGTCATGTTATTTTATACCCTGCTCATACTGATGAACGTTTTCTCACAAATTTGTCTTCTTGGTCCCTGTCTGTATTGTACCGCGTCTTCTAGTAGTGCTTCCAAGCGAGCCGACCGCACGAGCGCGTTTCCCCCATGTGCCAGGACCACGGACCAATTCTGCATGTATTCCTGATGAAACGGGATGGTGTAGATAAGGGAACAGTGCTGATGCACCATGATGGATGGAAGGGAAGGGGGGAAGGAGATTACGGAGAGGGTTACAGGAAGGGAAGGTTCTTCAACTAGGGTGTTGAGGAAGGAGAAGGTTAAGTGGGCTTTGTCATGAGAGTATATAACTTTCTTGTTTTGATGGACGATGGAGTAGGCAGCGAGATTGACTTATTGGAGGGTAATGAGACACTTGAGGGTGTGTATGTTTTTATGTACAAGGGTGACAAAACAAGTGATGTTCACGTTGGAGAGGGCGGGGCAGAAGAACGTTTTGTGATACAGGTGGGACGTACAGAATGGATGGGGATGGTAATTTCGGGGCTGACGGGAGGGGCCGAGCTTCGTATCTGTAGGGGTAAGGGAGGTGAGCCTCTCTGCAGGAGTGATCAAGTTGGGGCAGTTCTTCATGCAATCTACATCTACATGGGATACTCTGCAAATCACATTTAAGTGACTGGCAGAGGGTTCGTCGAACGACCGTTATACTATTTTATCTCCCATTCCATTCTCGAACATCGCGCGGGAGGAATGAACACTTGTATCTCTCCGTTAGGGCTCTGATTTCTCGTATTTTATTCTGATGATCATTTCTACCTATGTAAGTGGGAGTCAACAATATATTTTCGCATTCGGAGGAGAATGTTGGCGATTGTAGTTTCGTAAGTAGCCCACGCCGCAGCGATAAGAGCCGTTGTTGTAATGATTCCCATCCCAGATCCTCTATCATTTCCGTAACGCTGTCTCCCCTGTATCGTGACAATACGAAACGAGCCCTTCTCTGGACTCCTTCGATGTCCTTCGTCAAACCTACCTGATAAAGATCCCACACTGGGCAGCAATACACCATAAAAGGACGGACAAGCGTAGTGTATGCAGTTTCTTTAGTAGTTCTGTTGCATCTTTTTAAGGGTTCTGCCAATAAAACGCAGTCTCTGGTTCGCTTTTCCCACGACATTATCTACGTGTTCTTTCCAATTTAAGTCAGAAGTAATTGTAATTCCTAGGTATTTTGTGGAGTTTACGGCCTTCACATTTGATTGATTTATCATATAAACAAAGTTTAACGGATTTCTTTTCGTACTCATGTGGATGACTTCACACTTCTCATTATTTAGTCAACTGCCATATTTTACACCATTCTGATATCTTATTCAAATCGTTCTGCAGTTGGTTTTGATCTTCTGATGATTTTACTAGACGGTAAATGACGGCGTCATCTGCAAACAACCTAAGAGAGCTAGTTAGATTTCCCCCTAAATCGTTTATGTAAATAAGGAACAGCAGAGGACCGATAACACTACCCTGTGTAACGCCCGATATCACCTCTGTTTTAGTCGATGCCTTACCATCGATTACTACGAACTGTGTCCATTGTGACAAGAAATGCCCTATCCAGTCGCAAATTTGTGGCGATATACCGTAACCACGCAATTTGATTAAAAGCCGTTTGTGAGGTACAGTGTCAAAAGCCTTCTGGAAATCAAGGAATACGGAATCAATTTGCGAACGCTTGTCGATAGCACACATCACTTCGTGTGAGTAAAGAGCTAGTTGCGTCTCACATGAACGATATTTTCTAAATAGGTGTTATCTATGCAACTTTCCAATCTTTTGGTACAAAACCTTCTTTGAGAGAGCGGTTGTATATGGCTGTTAAGTAAGAGGCTATCGCTTCAGCATAATCAGATAGAAATGTAATGGGTATACAATCCAGACCAGAAGACTTGTTCTTGTTAAGTGATTTTAGTTGCTTAACTACTCCGATGACATCTACTTCTACGTTACTCAATACGGCCTCTGTTCGTAATTCGAAATCTTTGGTGAATGAGTTTCTAAAAGCTATGTTTAGTAACTCTGCTTTAGTATCGCTGTCATCGGCAGCATCGCCATTACTATTACGTAGAGAGGGTATTGTTTGTGTTTTGCCCCTAGTATATTTAACATATGACCAAAATCTCTTAGGGTTTTCAGTCAAATTTTGAGAGAGTTTCGTTGTGGTAAGTATTGTAGGCATCTCGCATTTAAGTCCTCGCTAAATTTCGAGCTTCTGTGTAGAATTGCCAATCCTGGAGATTGCCAATCCTGGGGATTTTGTGTTCGTTTAAATTTAGTATGCCTTTTCCGTTGCTTTTGCAACAGTGTCCTGACCTGTTTTGTGTACCAAGGAGGATCACCTTTTATTAATTTATTTGATATAAAACTGTCAATTGCTGTCGATACCACTTCGTTGAATTTGAGCCACATCTGATCTACACCTACATTTAGTGTTAGAAACGAGTGGAAGCTATCTTTCAAGAAACAATGCATTTTATTTCTATCTGCTTTCCGGAACAAATATAGGTTTCGTTTATTTTTGGTAACTTTGGGACTTTCGATATTCAATCTCGCTACGACAGCTCTATGTTCATTAATACCTGTATCCGTTTTGATGCTCGCTATGAGCTCAGGATTGTTTGTTGCTAAGAGATCAAGAGTGTTTTCACACCCAATTACAATTCTGGTTGGCCCATGAACTAATTGTTCGAAGTAAATCTCAGAGAATGCGTTGAGTACAATTTCACACGATGTTTTATGCGTACCTCCTGATTTGAAAATATAATTTCGCCAACAGAATGAGGGTAAATTAAAATCTCCGCCTACTATTATCGTATGAGTCGGGTACGTTTTTGTAATTTGACTCCGGTTTTCTTTGAACCTTTCTGCTATTGTATCGTCAGAGTCGGGAGGTCGGTAAAAGGAACCAATTATTAACTTCTTACGGTTTTCAGGTACAACCTCTACCCATAATAGCTCACAGGAACTATCAACTTCAACTTCGCTACACGAAAGACTACTTTTGACAGCGACAAACACGCCTCCACCTATTTTGTTTAATCCATCCTTTCTGAAAATAGTTAGATCTTTTGCAAAATCTTCTGCTGAACTTATTTACGGCTTGATCCAACTTTCACTGCCTACAATGATGTGTGATTCGGTGCTTTCTATTAACTCTTGGAGTTCTGGTACTTTCCCGACACAGTTACGACAATTTACAACTGTGGGGGGCTTTACAATGGGGTCAGGTAGGATTTTTCATTCAGTTTTCGGTGAGATGATCATTATAATTCAGGATTTCGGGCAATGATAGGTCTGAGGAGGGGAACCAGGGGGGTCACCTTTGTGGTGGTGAATAAAGATGAGGGTCCCATCAGTTTGGAGGCTGTCTATGGATGGCACGTCTTCAGAAGACATGCATGAGAAAAGGGGGGTCCATCGTATTGTTAACATGACAAGCAGAGCGGATGGTTAGGTGGGGTCTGCCTACATCTCAGCCTCTGTAATCACGGAACTCAGTTTCGTTATCATGTAGTGAGGGTTAGAGAATGCTGCTGATGGGTAGCTGAGGAAGAGGCACAGAGGCCAAAGGTAACAGCAGAGATTCGCTGGAGAAGGCAGGTTCCAGGGATTTGCAGAGATGAGTGCAGAGATTGTTGGAAAGCAGTGCCAATTCTTGATGGCCTTAAACCCTACGCAGAGATCATTCGGGGATGCTGATTCACACTGAACCACACAAAGATGTTATTACCTAAAGTCAGATAACACCCAGTTTCAAGACATCAGAGTATCATTTTACGTCTTTAGCACACCATTCACTCCCCTTCCCCACAGGTCCAACAGTCACCCCAGCCACTACAGCAAATTTGCATATTTTGCATCTCTAAATTCCCAGAACCCAGACAATACCCATATCTAAGAAATTTCGTAATTATTTCACACAATTTCATCAAGTCTGTTCAGATAATTTCCTCAAGTCCCCTTGCCCACTAGTTTGAACACTTTACTAACGGCTTTAGAGCTCAGTATCATCTATGATTGCGTTAATGAACTCCAAATTTCGTTTATGGCTGGGTACATGTGGACTCAGTCCGTTCAGCCCCAAGCCACAGGTTTTGAGAATGGGCAGATCACTAAATTATAGCTACCTGTATAAGAGGTTACACTGAATGTTGCAATATGTATGCATGAAACTATGTGTAATTAATTAAACACAACATTTTCATATAAAATTTAAATAATTAAATAGTAATATACAGCTGCTAACAACTGATTTACCTCAAATGATAAAGCATTAACCTGAACGAAATAACAGACTTGTTGTCCAGTCTCTCATTTGTTCACCACTAACAGCAGGCGGCAACACGAAGGTTCTTACCTGCCACCGAGTGAGGTGTTGCAGTACTAAGACACTGGACTCACATTCAGAAGGATAAAAGTTCAAATCCACCTCCAGACATTCGGATTTAGGTTTTCCGTGATTTTCCTAAGTCACTAGAGACAAATGTCATGATGGTTCCTTCCAAAGGGTTCGGCTAATTTTCTTCCCTATTCTTACCCAAAAATCTGAGCATAAGCTCTGTCTTTCATGACAATGCTTTCAACCGAACGTTAAACCCTAAGCTTCCTTCCTCCTCCTTGCCTGCCAATCTTGAGAACAGATGCAGCAATTGTAAAATGTTTTAATAAACTACTGTAATATAATTGTAACATGAATAATAATGTCTGAATCTATTTCCAAGGTAAATAACATTTCAAGTTTCTAAAAACTAGGCTAAAAATAATTTGCTTCCATTAAAAAGGCAACCTGAATGACTAATCTTGTCTCCAAGAGAGGGAAGCATTAGTTTGGTATGAAATCAATTAAACAGATTTTTAAAGAAAACGTAATGCATATAAACTCTATAAAGGTAACTTCCTGGTCTTAAAAATAAGTCGTTGTCTTGCTGCCAGCAAGACTCTTAACAATCCTGCTTATGTGCAGGAAACATGTCCATGTCATGATTCTGGATGAAAAGGTGTGGGTAAGAGTTAGTATTTGCGGATGTACGGACCGCTGTGTCGTTCAGAATGGCACTTTGGCTGCTCAGAGGTGTACTGACGAGGTCCTTCAGTCTTTTGTTGTGCCCAACGTGGTGCCATAGAAGACACGTTCCTTCTGGTGGACGGTAACGCTTGTCCCCACAAAACTGCAGTGCTGAACAACTTGCTTCAAGCTTATGGAACTGGACGAATTGAAGAGCCAGCTTGTTCACAGGACTAAAACGCGTTTGAGCACGTCTTGGATGCACTTGGCCAAGGCATTGCAGTTAGACCAGCACCTCCCACAATGATTGCAGAGTTGGATATTGCACTCATGGAAGAATGGCCAAGTAACCCGTAACAGATCATTGATTACCTCATACTGTCCATGCCACTGCAGGTGTGCAACTGTACTGGCTGTCCGTGGTGATCACACGCCATATTAGAGGGCAATGAGAATGACTTTTCCACTATTATGGTAGCCCCATGGTACCTCATTCAAAGCAAGTGCCGCGTAAATCTCAAAGTCTTGAGATAGCAAAATATCATACTGTATCACATGTAAATTACAATAGTACCCAATATGTGAATAAACTACGTTGCCATGTGTATATTGTGTATGATATATCACCTGATCCCCTAATTGTTTTCAGCAGTGAATTCTATTCGATTTAGAACGATTCCTTGATACTGTAATTTATTTCATATTACGCACTTTTTCCAAATTTACATAATGCATAAGATACTTTTCAAAATTTCATATATTTATTTTTCTAAATTTATTGTGTAGTATCTAAGTATAATAAATTAGATACTGTGTATTAGTGATGCAATAACTGAGAAATGGGTTCATCTATTTGAATGGTATTTTTGTTCGCTTTAATGCAGGTGTAGTTTAGGGACAAATAGTAGAAACACAAAGAAACAGCTGAAAAATCGAAAAAATGGAAATTGGAATTTTTGTAAGGCAGGAATAGCCACTTCGAAGTAGATTCGTATCTTATGTGCTACCGTATTGTTTATCAGACTGTATAAGTATTCAAATGTTTTCAAAGCAATGGGACCAATCTTCAGTGGTCATCAGTCCCTGGACTTACAAACTACTTAATTTAACTTACACTAAGGACAATTCACATAACCATGCCTGAAGGAGGACTCGACTTTCCGAAGGAGAGCTGTCATGCATTACATAGCATGGCACATTAAAGTGCATGGGCATTCTGTGCGGTCATCTGACGGATAAAACTTTAGACACTTGTGCTTCAAAGCACTGTCTACATAATATTTCGCAAACTGAATGGCGGAGAGCACTATACTCCAAAACTTTGACATCCTTTGACCGACCACCATGGAATTTGGCAGGTAAAGTAATTTTTTTATATGGAAGGGAGGGAAGAGATTGAACAGAGAGGGGACAGGAGGTGGTCTTCAGAGAGTGGGAGAGGTAACGACAGAGGCAGGGGTTAGATAGGTGGATAGAGAGGAGACAGAGGCAAAGGTAGGTAGATGGGGCTGACAGAAGAGGGGGGAGTACGTGGATTAATAAGATAGAAACAAGGCATAGAGCTGGGAAAGTGATGGGCAGAGAGAATAAGCAAAGTAGTGTAGGATTTATATCCAAATCCGATGCATATTTAGCAACTGTGATACATTGCTGAGTTCGCTAGTTATGTGATATAATGACCAAATGTCTTAGATACGGCTGTTATCTGCATTCTGGAATTTCAGAGGTCCACAAATATGCATATTTGGGGCAGGGGTGGGGGACTGTGGTACGTGGGAGAAGGTTGGAGGGGAAAGGAGGAAAGGGTGGTTTGATAATAAAGATGCAGTCTGATATGATTACATAGGGTTTCCCATCGTAACATCATATGGTATTCTTCTTGGGTTGTCTGTGGGATCAAAACTTCATCTGGACTCAATATTTCGGCGATGCATCTGGTCGCCATATTCAGGTGTATGTGCTTTTACAGCAATTCGCCAGAACTAAGTTTATTCTTCTAGTGGCAACCCCTTTATACACCACAGATGGCCAACTGCACATACTCAAATATTGACAGTACGGCCATCTGTCTTACAATGCCATACAATTAAGAGCTGGTAAATTGTTGGTTAAATGACTACACCTTTTTTTTCCTCATATAATAGCACCAAGTTCTACAGTTTGCTTAAGGGAAACCCACTCTGTTTACAATATTGTCCCAGACAATTTTAAATTTATTCATTTATCAAACAGTCTGAACAGCAAGACACATAGGTAATGTTTTGTGTTTCATCATAGATCATTTTATGTCCTTGGACATATCAAATGTATTTTTTGTCCGCAAGAAAAAGTTAGATCACTCATGGGCTCAGTTGAGGATGCTTTAGGATTGAGGATGCCTGTTGTATATAAAATCCCTTGCCATTGTGAGACAGTTTACATTGGTCAGACAATTAGAACCTTACAAGCTCGATGTTATTAGCACAATCAACAAACGTGATAGATTCAAACATATAAATCTGTGGTGCCCGTTTACTGTCTTTCTGAGAGTCATAGAATTATGTATGATGAAACACAAGACTATAAATAGTGACAAGGGGTTTCCCTTAAGCAAAATTTAAAACTCAGTGCTATTACACATGAAAAAAAAACAATGGTGTTATTCGACCAACAATGAAAACTACTCAATAACGATTAATTGTTTACACTGACATCCACCACTTAGGCACTGTACTATAGAGGGCTGTACCACCAATATTGTGCACACTCGGTTGGTCATCGAAGGCGTATAAACGGGCTACCAGTTGAAGGTTGAACTCAGTTCTGGCTGTTCGGTGTAACAGCACACAAAGTGGAAAGATGGATCCCAAAATATTGTGTGCAGATGACATCCTGATCTGGACAATTGAGTAGCTCCTATTTGATTTTCAATATGATTCTGGATGTAATTATTAATGATGAGATATTTTCTTTTTCTCATCTTATTGCATATTTTATTTGAATTAGTAAAATTGAAATTAATAACATTGTTCATGCTATTATCTCAGTAATAAATTACTTAACCCTGTGACTGCTGTGAATGTGTTAACTCGTCCTGCCTCACATTTCCCCTGGTGCTGCAGACGCACTTACGTGCAGCTGTTGGGTTTTCCTACAGTGCCAAGGACGTGTTGACATATCTGGTGCCACCAGGCCTCTCACTACTAAGTACGAGTTTGGCGCGCTAACTGACAGCTTGTTGAGCACTACTGATGTGTTGACAAGCAGTACTGTCTTTCCACCCTTCACTGTTCAGTGTTATGGCTGTATAGTTCTAGAGTGCGTCTACATTTATTGCTGTAATCCGTCTTTGGAGAATTCGATTTCAGTTCCCATGTTTTCGTCAGTTTTGCTGTCTTCTACGTCAGAAATATCAAGTCGCCCTGGTTGCACGGATAAAGAGATGCTGGATATGCTCACTAGAAGTGACAGTGAGTGTGAATTCTCTAGCAGTAATGAGTCTAAAAGAGAATCACTAAGCTGTACTCCTCAGCCCCCTACATCAGAGAGGAGAGCGAAATGTACAGTCGGCAGTTCCTCAGAATCCGAGAAATCAAAAAGTGACAGCGAAAGGGTTCGGAAAAGAGCTTGCTTTAGTGACACATTTGGCTGGAAAGAAACCGATTTCCAGCTGTTAAATCATGACTTTGGTGACTAGAGTGCAGGACACGAATGTCAGCTAGATACTGACTCAAGGATTCTTTCATTCATTTTGAGTGAAACACACGAGATAATTGTGCAATATTCTGCAAATTTTATTTGTTACTAACCGGTTTCCGGCAGTTACGCCATCGTCAGGTAAACACTACAGAGATATAGTTATGCAGCTTAGAAGTTCACAGGTCAAATATCTTAAGTTGTTGTTCAGATAGTATGCATACAGAAATTTGTTAAAGAAGACTAGTGTTATAGGTATAATTACATCATTGAACTTGTAGAACTTTGATAAAATATGTGACACAAAATATAAATTACAACACAAAGAAATAATTAGTAACATTTAAAATTGAACAAAATGGTCTATTGATTAACTGCACAAATATTCAGAATATAGAACGGTAAGTATAAGATGAATGAAACATCTGTGAATACATAAATTCCATTTTATGAGCTGTTACTGGCATAAATGTCCATTAATAACAGACCTAATTTATATGAGGTAAGTAGGCTATGGAACTGTGGTAGGGATGTGAGGCAAGTGAATAGGAGTTAGTGATTTATGTGGGTCCATTAGATTCTGCAAACAGAAGTGCTGAGTAGGGAAACTGTGTTTGATCATTCAGCACAAGTTGTGGAGAAGTTGACATATGTTTATTAATTTCCAGTATTTCTAAAAAGTTCATTTTCTTCCCTTTTTGGATATGATGTAGGACATCATGTTTAACATGGTAGCTATGGTTTTCATTTAGTAGATGGTCTGCAAATGTTGAGTTCCCTTTCCTGAGTTTCCAACTTCTGTGATGTTCTTTCAATCTAGTGCTTATTGCTCTGCCTGACTGTCCAATGTAGAATTTGCCACAGTTGCAAGTGATCTTGTATATCCCACTCTTTTCCAAAGCTGGAATTTTGTCTTTGCCATTGGGTAGAAAGTGACCAATGGTATTGTGCACATAAAAGGTAGTTTTGAATTTTTTATGATATTTATGTTTCAAGAACTGATGCAATTTATGGCAGACAAAACAAATAAATTTTACATTTACACCAGAGAGAATAATACCGAATCTGTGAATTCTCGACTGTCAAAGTGGAAAGTCACTGGTTTGCAAGAAATGTGTTGTTTTGATGCTATCTCCCTTATAATGGCGTAAGTTGAGAAGTTTAAATTAAGTGATTATTGGCCCAGAGATACAATTCTGTAAAATACAATTCTGAACACACTAGTTTACAGCGAAATAATGTCCTGAAACCGCATTTTTCTACTTCTGAGAATGTTACATTTCAATGATAACTCTGCGAGTACCAGAGGTGATAGTCTGTTTAAAATTAGGACAGTTGTTGACAAAGTTCATGACACGTTTCGCAATTCATTTTGTCCACATCACAAGTTTTGTATAGATGAAAGTCTCTTGCTATTCAACGGACGATTATCTTTTAAGCAATATATTCCATCTAAGCAAAGTAGATTTTGGATAAAAACATTTGTGCTGTGTCACCTTCATAGTGGGTAAATTTTGGTTTTTATTGTATATACAGGCTAAACAACAGAAATTGGATTCCACAATTTTGGGAAAAGTGGCTATATCCTCACAACTCTTATGGGACCATATTTGGAAAATGGTCATATTCTGTTTGTGGAGAACTGGTACTCCAATGGTTGCGGCAGATTAGCCTGGCGCACTGGGGTGCCATGCTGCGGTGCGTGTGACCATTCGCCATTGGGGATTCGAGTCCCCCATTGGGCATGGGTGTTTGTGTTTTCCTTAGGTTACTGTACCTTAGTTTAAGCAGTTTGCAAGCTACAGACTAATAAGCAGGCAGTTGAGTTCGATAGATTTACAAACATTTGAACATTTGCATTTTCTGTACTCCAGTGCAGACCTGTTCTTCTGGCTTCACAACCATAGAACAGCCGTATGTGGCACTGTATGTAAGAAAAGGCGCAACATACCAAAACTGCAGAAGAAGTTAAAACGAGGAGAAACTAAGTTTCTGTCCACAGACAAGATCCTTGCTATCAAGTGGTGCGATAAGACAGAGGTGTTGATGTTGACCACATGTCACACACATACCTGATTAGAATTTCAATAAGAGTAGAGATGAACTTACTTTTAATTATTCCCATACTAATAGGAAACAAAAAATAATAAATGAATTTGAAACTGAGAATTGTATTATTCAAGCAATAGTATTAACAATGTTATTAATTTAAATTTTGATGATTAAAATAAAATATTCAATGTCATGTGGAAAGGAAAATATTTCATCAATAATAATTACATCCAGAATAATACTGAAATGGGTGCTCCTCGATTTCCCTTCTGATAGCCAGAAGTAATGAGGTCTTCAAGATGAATAATTATATACTGTTAATGACATAACAAAGAACTGCCACAATAATATCAATATCCTACTGTATTGAAATAAAGAACTTGTAACTGCACAGAAATCAAAATAAGAATTGTTACTTGGGCAATAGGAAGTTTAAATCAAACATCAATAGTACAAATTATAGCATACTCATTAATTAGATATTTAGGATTATAAAAAGATGAATAATTACCAGAGAAAATACACGAGAATTACACTCCTATAAGTAATCCCTATTAATTATAATTATAGAACTCATATTTGGAAGAACAAAATTATTCTGTTTAAACCAGATCTACTTAATTATCACTCTTATCTCTACATGGTCTTTCTCAATATAAGGTTTATTATGTAATTGAATTATGATTCAATTTTCAATTGGTGACACCATGACAATCACAATAGTAACATTCACAGACATTATATTATACACAAATAAGATTTCCCACAATTATTATATCATATTTAATTTGTACATCAAATTTTATATTATTTTATTAGGGCCTTAAATTAAAATAATAATAACTGTGAAAGGTATAAATCAAACCACCTTTAAGGTTTTAGTAAAATAATACAACCCTACAATTTCAGTCTACAACATAATTTAATATCAGACCAACATTAAAATTATGGTAAGAGTGAAAAATTACCATATATAGAGTTACAATTTGTTGTTGTTGTGGTCTTCAGTACGCAGACTCGTATGATGCAGCTTTCCATGCTTCCTTGTCCTGGGCAAGCCTCTGTGTCTGAGAATATGAATGGCAACCTACATCATTTTTAATCTGCTTACGGTATTCATCCCCAGATCTCCCTCTATGATTTTTACCCCACACACTTTCTTCTAATGATAAGCTGACGATTCCTTAATGTCTCAGAATGTGTCCCACCAACCTATCCCTTCTCTTAGTCAGGATATGCCAGAAACTCTTTTTATCCCCATTTCTGTTGAGCACTACCGCATCAGTTAAGTGATCTAAGCATCTAATCTTCATCATTTGTCTGTAGCACCACATTTCGAAAGCTTCTATCTTCTTTTTGTCTGAAGGCCTTATTGTCGAAATTTCACTCCTATACAAAATGCTGCACTCCACAAATACTTCAGAAGGGACTTCCTAGCATTTAAAATAATTCATCTTCTGGTATGAATAGCTCTTCAATGTCCGTGTTTGCTTACAAATAAATTTTCCTTGAGCAAACAGAATTGCTTTTGGTTTTTCCCAAACATGATTCACTGGAGTTGCAGCATCATCAGTGAGATGTTTTTATTGTATAGTGTCTTAATACCACATGTTGTTGTATTTGTGGTTCTTTATCTCACAATACATATGTGTATATTTTTGACAGTTTGTCATTTTGATGTTTTAGCGGTGTTTGGAAGGCTAGTTTTGCATTACTGCATGGATATGTATAATGGTCTGAAGAAAAGAACAATGTATTCTCGAAACTAGTAATTAAAAGTCTAAAAATAATGGCTGAAGATTTCTCATTTGTCAAATCATTTCTAAGATGTCTGTGCTCCATTTTGCCTGCTTTACTTGACGCATTTTTATATTTGTTTCCTTTCATCAATTAAATTCATTATACCTTGTGTTATTCTCAGATTTCTGTTAGGCCTTGTTCTTCTGCCTATATGATCCTTTGTGGCCTTCACTACTCTATCTCTCAAAGCTACCCATTGTTCTTCTACTGTATCACTTTCCTCCATTTCAGACAATCCTTGTGTAATTTTCCCTCTGAAACTCCTAACTACCACTGGTTCCTTGAATTTTTCCAGATAACTGCTTAATTTTCTACCTTTTTTGCTGTCTCTTAAGTTTTAATCTACAGTTCATAATCAATAAGTTGTGGTCAGAGTCTATATCTACCTGTGGATATGTCTTACAGTTGAAAAGCTGGTTTCTAAACCTTTACATTACCATTATAAAGTCAATATGGTACCTTCCAAAGTCTCCTGGCTTCTTCCGTGTATATAACCTTCTTACACAATGATTAAATCAAGTTTTTTGATTAATAAATTGTGCTATCCACAAACTTCTACCAGATGATCTCCTCTTTCATTCCTATTTCCCAGTCCATTTTCACCTACAACATTTCCTACTCTTCCCTTTCCTACTACCGAGTTCCAATCACAATTAAGTTTTCTTCTCCTTTACTGGTCTGAATAATTTCTTTTGTCTCTTCATGCATTTCTTCAAACTACTCATCATCGGCAGAGCTACTTGGTATATAAATTTATACTTCTGTAGTTGGTGTCGGTTTTATGTCAGTCTTTGCGATAATAATGTATTCACTATGCTGTTCATAGTAACTTACTTCCATTCCTATCTTCTTTTTCATTATCAGACCTACTCCTGTTACCACCAACTGATTTTGTATTTATAACCCTGTACTCACCTGACAAAAAATCATGTTCATCCTGCCACTGAAATAAACTAATCCCCACCATATCTAACTTTAACGTATCTTCTCTTTTCAAATTTTTTAACTTACCTACTCGATTAAGTGATAAAACATGCCATGCTAAAATCTCTAGAAAGCCTGTTTTGTTTTTATTGTTGATGACATCATCCTGAGTAGCCCTGCCCAGAGATCTAAATGGGACACTATTTTACCTCCGGATTGTTTTACCTGAGAGGATGTCATCATCATATATTCATACAGTAGAGCTGCATGTCCTTGAGAAAATTAACATCTGTTGTTTCCCCTTGCTTTCAGCTGCTCGCAGTAACTGCATGGCAAAGCCATGTTAGCTAATGTTATAAGGCCTGCTCAGTCAATCATCCAAACTGTTACTCCTGTAACTACTGAAAAAGCCGTTGCCCCTATTCAGGAACCACACATTTGTCTGGCCTCTCTACAAGTACCCCTCATGAAACATAGAAATTCACAAGGAGGGATGACTTGTGTGCCTCAATGGTAGTTACGATCTATCACCCCTAAAATTAGTAAAAAAAATGTTCAAATGTTGTACAGCTTATGGGACTTAACTACGGGGTCATCGGTCCCTAATCTTACACACTACTTATGAACTAACTAAGACTAAGGACGGCACAAATATCCATGCCCGAGGGGGGATTCGAACCCCTGACCGTAGTGCCCATGCAGACCGTGACTGAAGCGCCTCAGTCCCCTCGGCCACCGCTGCCTGCTAAAATTAGTCGTCCTACGGCAAGAAAGACTATTCTCAACTAATCATGAAGACATTGGTACTTTATATTCTATATGTGGTGCATTATATGGAATAATAGAACATCTAGAAGTATAATTATACATCCTAAACTAGAACAACTAAGATCAAAAATTGGAGATGATCAAATTAAAAACATTTTTATTACAGGTCATACATTCATAATTTGCTTTATAATTATACCTAATATGACTCCTACTATTGAAACACGTCCACATAACGTGTTCCATTTAATTAACAAATGTTGACGAGCTTCAGAATTTTTTTTGAGTGTATCAAGACACTCAACTCGCAATATGCGAGATACCAGGCATTATATATTGATTAAGTTTTATCTGTATGTAAAATTCTGTCTATGTTGTACATGAGGCCCCAAATATGTATTACTGTGTATTGGCTCTGGCTTCCACAGAATGAATGAAAGTTTGTATGTAAGAAAGTTTCGGAAGTACTAGGCGCGCCTCGTCTGTTTTGTGTCGTCATTTCTTTCAAATGCTGGGTGTTGAATGTCTCTGGGCGAGAAGTAGGTTTGCCAACTGCTGAGCAGAACCCAGTCTTAGCAAAGATTCCTAATGTAGCTTGCTCTTAACCTCCTTGGCTGGGGGTTGGTCAGGTAACCTGCCTGAGGAACAGTGACGCTCTCTGGGCTCCCCTCCACTATCGCTGCTGGTAACGGTTAAGCAGTGGTGAAGAGAGCTATTCATTCGCTTCTTGGTTCCTGGTAGGGTAAGTACCTCTGGCTTGGTTCTGCTGTGGCCTCGTGGCTCGACTTAGTTCAGGCTCCATAGTCGTACTTATGTCTTTTCGTAAGTTTAATTCCGGGAGTAGCAGCTACAATATTTGTAGGAGTGAGATTTTGCTTAATTTCCTACAGGATTGCTAATTTTGTGTCGATTTTTACTGGAATCTGATTCTGATGCTCTGATGGTGTTTCGTTACCATAGTTCTTGCACTTTATAACTTTTAAATCACTTCTTCGCCTGTTTAAATATGTTCAATGTCTTTCCCGTTCTTATCATAGTTGAATTCTAATATTTTCGAGGATTCGCAGTGTCTATACTGTTCGTACTTTGTCGACAGAACACTGGACGATATCAGACTAAGCCTTCAGCTTTTCCATCATTCAGTGCACATGAGTGGTTAATAATTGTATAGCCAATATGGTAACGTGTTTCCTAGTGAGTGTAGCGTGATAATTTTCCCCGAAAATTGTCCATTCTAACTTGTAATCTGTGTACTTGTTGGCCCATGTGTGCGCCAATTAGCGAGTTCCCTGTCATGGTTATTACTATTAAATAGATCTTTTTCCTCTGTGTAGAAAGAACCGTTGCACGACGTCTATCGTGTTTTTAATTTTCATGACACAGAATTATTTCACTTCTCTGAATTTTTGTGACCGAACTCCGTATTGTGCTGTAGCAATCTGTAACCTTGCTTATCCAACAGATATCATTCCTCTGATCAGAAAGTATGGTTACACGATATATTTCGCGATCTTAATTCTCTTCAAAGATGGTTTTGTTAACTTTTTGCATATTTTGTGTTCCGATTTTGTAGAGTGCTGTATTGATCTAGCAACTTTAACCGTTTGTAGTTATCTTCTCCCCGTGCTAAACGAACGCCAGAGTGATCGTGTTTAGATATTATTTAATGAAATCTTGATTTAATGTATAGTTAGAAGTTTAACTTCTGTCTGTACACCGCACTTTGTGGTCTTAAACCAAGTGCGTTTTTTTACTGATAGTTTATCATGAGCCTAAGCCACTGGCTTGACACATTATGGAAGTGAAGTACTATTTCATTGTGCGTGAGTGAACCTTCATTCTGCATTCTCCACATTGCTTGGCTGTCGTCTTGGTGTATTGGTGTCGAGTGCTTGGTAAGTACCTGCATGTCTTGGCATATGAATCGGTGTCTGAATGTGCTGCAATTCCTCCGTTCCCCCTATGAAACGAGATCGTAAATTAACTTGTACTCAACTTTGCAGGTGGGCAATTTAATACTTCATTCTTTGATCCCACAGGAGGAGGAGGTCAAATTCTTTATCCACATTTATTTTGATTCTTTGAACATTTCAGTAGCATACATTTAAATTTTATAGTATGTTGTATTATTTGACATTTTTCTGTCAAGAATGTGGGTAAATTAAATCATCTGAAACCCTTCATATAATTTATGCAATACCATAAACTGGACTAGTAGGACTTATTGTATGAGCACATGATATATTTATAGTAGGAATGGGTGTTGATACATGAGCTTATTTTACATCAGGAACACTAAATATTGTTTTATAAACAAATGAAAGTATTTACACAACAAAAAAATATGCCACAGAACAAAATTAAAATTTAATCCACCATTATTATGAGATTTACGATTTATTTTTCTTTCTACAGTGGGAGGATTAACAGGGTTAGTATTAGTTAATTTATCTCTGTACATTGCTTTACATCATAACTGTTATGTTGTAGCATATTTCCATTATGTCCTTTCGATTGTACCTGTACCTGTATTTACTGTTATTGGAGGAAATAGTCAATGATATCAATTATTTACAGGTTTAACGATAAACAATAACTAAATTCAATACTCCATTATATTTATTGGAGTAAATTTAACATTCATTCCCCACCTTAGGATTAGCAGAAATACCATGATGACGTTCTGGTAATCCAGATTATTATGAAATGTTATTTCAAGAGTTGGATCAATCATCTCAATCATTTCTAATTCTAATTTCATGAGAAAGAATAATTGAAAATTGGACAATTATTTTTGGAACATATGTAAGAAGATCAACAGGATGGTTACAATCTATCCCTCCTTGAGAACATAGATATTAATAATTACCATTAATCATCTAATATGCGACATTAATGCTTTAGATTTAAGCTCTAAAAAGATTTGATTACTAATTAAAATATAATTCAATGGCAACAAGATCAAATTACCTATAAATAAAGAAGTATGAGGGTTTACCAGAGCATCAGTGTTTCTACATTAATGTACAGTTCTCCTGGGAATCAAAATGGTTGCAACACCTGAGTTATTAAATCGGAGAAAATTTGCAATCAATTGTTCATAATTATACTTTGGACAATGCTAAGATATTTGTGATGCAAACAACAGATTTATACTAATTGTAACTGAAAGAACTTCAGTGAACTATTTCATGACTACCTGACATAATAACAGGATGGAGTTTTCCCAATAATAGAACAATTAAAATCCTTACATGATCATACGAAAATTGTTCCATTATTAATTACAAAAATTGTACATTACTCACTCAGATACATATTAATAATAAATTACACTGACTGAAATATAGTTCATGATTAACTACAACGATCTGAACAAATTTTAGATTTTTCATTAATCTGTATTGCATTACAATCTTCACGATTACTATAACTTCTTGATGATTAATCAGATACAATAGTTACATTTAAAAAACTGAATGACAGCGATACTGAAGAAATGCTGACTCAGGATTTATTAATGTAGAAATTGATAACTACGTTATACCACAGAAAGAACTTGATATTGAAGAATGTCAGTTATTATAAGTAGACAATATTACCTATAGATACAGAAGTATGAGTGTTTACCAGAGCATGAGTGCTTCTACATTCATGTACAGTTCCCCGGGAATCAAAATGGTTGCAACACCTGAATTATTAAATCGGAGAACATTTGGTATCAATTATTCGTAATTATACTTTGGACACTGCTCAGATATTTGTGATGCAAATAACAGATTTATACCAATCTTAATTGAAAGAACTTCAGTGAAATAATTCATGACTACATGACATAATATAAGCAGTTAGTTAAAACTATAACATTAAAATGTGAATCTAAAATAACTAAAAATTATTACACATTGAAACAGTACATTAGCAAAAGTAAGTAATGCTCTCTTAAAACCAAAATAGTTAATTAATGCCCACTTATGATTAATAATATACAGTAAACCCCACAAATATCACCTATAATACGATCTCACTATATTATTTTCAATTACAATTATGAGATTTAACCAATTAAACTTACTCTCATATAAACCAAATGTAATTGAAAGAATTTAAAGAATAATTAATAAAACATTAATTGAAAATAATAACCAATTGATTTTAAACATATGACACATGAACGAATATCTTCAGTTTCTGACTACATTTGATGAGAACATTTTTGGCACTAATTCTCATCTCATAAATGTATTGCTAAATATCATCATGAGTCAACATTATATGAAATAAGTTGAACTTAATTTAACATCGTGAACGCTATTACATGCTATTATATCATTTCACAACATTCATTTTAATTCAGTTTATATCATAATAGTATTTTATTACTTTATAGGACTATTCCTTTATATATTTAATAGAACAAGACAGAAAACATTGACATTTATAATTAAATTATCTATATAATACGATATAAATTATTTGGTTGAATAAGTGAAACAAAATCATTTGTCTACACAATACCTCAAGGTACACCAACTACACTAGTATTCATAGTTCAAATTGATATGGTTAGAAATATTATTCGAGTGTGTACATTAGCAGTAAGACTAGACAGAATACAATAACAGGACATTTACTATTAATCATACTTGGAAATATAGGACCACCATTAACAAAAAGAATAGTATTAATTCTTATTATTGGACAATGACCTCTCTGATCTTCCTCCACATTTTAAATGGCTGTTTCACTAGTACACGTTCTTCTAGAAACATTATTTCTTTTCCGCACTCGTCCTGGAGTTCTGCCACCACTGACTTTGTGGTGTTGTCACAGACGAATGTATCTTTCGTGTTCTGATATTCTCATCTTGATTGGTAATCCCATTTTGCCTATATATACTTGTCCACACTCATACCTGACTTCGTAAACTCTGAGTATTCAGCTTGCCGAATGTGTCTTCATTGAGTGAAGAATATCTTTTACTTTCTTGTTGCTTTTGAAGATAGGCTTGTCCGCTCTGCATACAAATTTTCCCACACGTTCTGTTACCCCTTTCATGTATGGTAATAAAGCAATATTTTGTGTAACTTCCTGGTATTCTCTATTGCCTACATATTTTTCAGTCATGGATACCTTTATTAACATCTTCCCATAACCATTGGCCTCGAAGATGGATCTGAGATTTTGTGGTTCCACCTTCAAGTGTTCATCACTGATCCTGTGAGCCCTCTTAGTTAAAGTGTGAAGGACGGATTTCTTTTGCAACAGGTGATGGTGGGAGGAGATGTGTAGGTACCTGCCTGTTCTGGTGGTCTTTCTGTGGACTTTGTGGCCAAGTTTACCATCTGGTTTTCGGTAGACTTCCACAGTTAGGAAGAGCAGCACCCCATTCTTTTCTATCTCTATTGGTAATTGTATTTTATTGTGCTGTTGGTTGACATGTTCATGGAAAATTTGTAGCTGTTCTACTCTGTAAGACCAGATGATGAATGCGTTATAAACATATTGGAGCTAGCATTCTGGGCGCGTGAATCAGCGCACATGCGCAAGAGACCACTGCGGCTTTATGTACACACAATACTAGTGCACCCCAGCCAAAGCCAGGAAGCAAGTAAACAGTGTGCTCGCCTCTCATTCACGAATTTTCATCAATAGGAATAAACAACGCAAACACCAATGAAGTGCCTTTATTCCCTCCAATCAAAGGCCATAATACAAAGGCCAAAAAAGAACGCCTAATACTTTCATAACAGTTTCTCCCACTGTTATATAAGTACCAGCAATCCCTTGCATCCACCAGTCAGCCAAACACCTTGACAATGACTACATGAAACAGTGGCTGAAACATCAGATTTTATATACTGACAATGCGGCCAAAAACCACAAAGAATTTTATTTACATTGACAACAGCTGCGGAAGCCTTCACTTACATCTGATAAAACTAGCTGAAATAAATCACATGGAACCATCATATCTGACAGAAATAAATAACTTAATTAACACAAATCATAAGGTTATATCAAATAAGAAAAAGACACCAAAATATGAACCTAGAATAGAAATAGATTATGTTAAAAGATTTAAATAGCCGGGAAAAGATAATTACATAAGAAATCTCAAAAATTGATCTCTTAAAAACTGCAATAAACAATGAAATAATTATGACTATAGAAAGAAATTAACTTTTATTATTAAAAATAACTATGAAGAGAATCATTATCAACAGATATCGAATAATGAATTACACAAAAAGACTAAGAAGCTGTCAAATCACTATAGAATGTAACAGAAAAATAAAAATAAAAATTAACTCAGCTTACATAAACAACCAGAAGAAAGAAATTCAGAAGAAACCCAGCTGAAATCGGTTTTCACACAAAGAAAATTAAGAAACATTAAAACAAACAGAAGTAAGATGTGTGAAATTAATAATTAATGTATCTATAAAATGGTTAGTTCATAGTCTTTTAAATTATGAATTATAGAACCTGCACATATAAAAATGTTTGAAAGAAAGCATGAGATAATAAAAGAAAAAATAAGGACACAATAACCAATTTATAAAATTTGCATTATTAAACCAAGCTGAATTTAAGTAGACAGAAAAATAGCCCACAAATCAATTTCAAAATTGGCTCCAAGACCTATAAAATTAAAAGTAGGAAGGAACCATAATAATAAGTTACTAACATTGGACTAAAAACAAAGTAGGAAATAAACACTAACTGCAACTAGTGTAGATGAATAAACTAAAGCAGAAGCAGGCTACGTAAGATGAAATACTTCACATCTTTGCATCCATGCAACTGCATTTTAAATTGAAATTTTTTTGCAAAGAAGTAGTATACCGCAAGAATTTATATATATATATATATATATATATATATATATATATATATATATATATATATATATATATATATATATATATATATATATATAGTAAAGGGTCATTAAATAATTATATTTAATATTCTAAACTCAGAAAGTAAATTATATTGCTTTGTTAAGCAGCAGCTGTGTTTGAAGATCTCTAAAGAAATTGTTGGAGTGACATTGAAGGTGTTAAATTAATTATATGTATATTAATTAATAATCTTCAGTTACATAGACTGTCATAAAATTTATTTGAAAATCAAAATAGGGCACAAGAACATTAGCCATGAGCAATCATTAAAAAAGAGAACATATAAACCCTCATCAATTTAAAGTTATTACAAACCGAATTACCATTCTCATAAGACCAAGAGAAGAATAAACAATTTAAGACTTTAAATGAACCCAATGAGAAAAGAAATCTAACAGTATCAATACCAACTAAAGATAAAGACAATCAAACTTAAAACCCAAGTAAGAAATGACCCTTATAAGTTGAAAAATATGATATCCTAAGAACATTAATGAAACTCTTGCAAGAATTAGTGTCTCAGCCATAGGAGCCACAACATGAGTATGATGTATAAAATAAAAAGAATCACAATCAAGTATTGTACATCTACATCGACATATACATACATACTCCAAAATCCGAAGTAAGGTGCATAGTGGAGGGTACTCTGTACCAATACTAGGCATTTCCTTTCCCTTTTCACTCCCAAATAGATCGAGGAAAAAAAGATTGCCTGTATGCCTAACCCTAATTTCTCTTATGTTATCTTTGTGATCATTACATGAAATGTAAGTCGGTGGCAGGAAGATCATTCTACACTCAGCTTCAAATTCTGGCCCTCTAAAACACCTCAACAGGAAAATAAAGAGTATTACATAATCTGTTTAATTCGAATAAACATATTAATAAATGCAAGCTTGCAATTAATGCATAAGAAGTGAAATAATTACTAGCCTGAAAATGCTCAATTTGATAACCTAATAAATGAATACATGTAGAAATCACTCTACATGTAAAAATGATAAACTTACACTGGAAAATTAACAAAGCAATATAATTTAAAATAATAATATAAAAATTGATAACAAAAATAGTAAAACGATCTTCTTGCAGGAACTATCAAAAAACCAATTAAATTTAATAAAATCAATCTGAAAGACAATTAATTATATTCAAATCAGTCTAAAAGCAAACAGAAACCATAAAAATAGTGTTTAACAAAAATGGTGAGGAAAAAACTAATCACCATAAATCATTTATTAAACCACCAGGGATCGCAAAGATCATTAGAAAGACATGCCTTAAGGTAAATATAAGAAACTATTGAAAAAATTATTGCCATGAAAACACTCTATTGATATAGGCTTAGGAGCATTTATTTTATGGCCATATTTATTGAATAAACTAATTTGTAGAGGAAAGAATTCTCTAAGACTTTGCTCTCTTATGTTTTTTTTTTTTTTTTTTTTTGTATTATGTATCGTTTCAGAGATATTTGCAAAAATAACGGTGATTTGACTGTCTATCTGTCTGTTTGTCTGTCAATAATGTGTTCCCACTTTTTAAGTCGAACTATTCAACAGATTGGCACCAAATTTTATGGACTTAATTGTTGGCATCCAGAGACATGAACATTTTTTAAATATTTTGGACAAAAAGTATGTTTGTAACAGTAAAACAGGCCGAAAATGTAATGGCAAATTAACTGTTCACCTGACAGAAAAATTAAACAACCGAATTTGCAGAGGATAATATTCTCTACTACTTTGCTCTCTTATGCTTTTCTTTTGTAACTCGCACCATTATAGAGGTATTTACAAAAATAATGGTGACTTGATACCATGTCTTGATTTTATGTAAACCACATGTTCAGAGACGTCTTATGTCATTCCACGCCCACAAATCTGGCATATGCCATCTTGCTTTCTGTATTTTATTATTTTCTTATTATAACTTACATGTTTGTCATTTAAAAGCAATGGTGCACTGCAGAATTAACAAAAGCTTGTCTTTCTTCATCAAGAATTATTATCTATTGTCCAAAATGACATATTAACAGTTAACAACTGCCATAATTAGAACGAGAATAAGGGTCAGTTTAGTAATTGTGTGCTGTAGTATAGTGTGCAGTGTTTTAGGTTGTGATGCACAAGGTCAGTAGTTACAAAATTTACAGATACTGTTTTTTTTGCCTTCGCTCCTAAAAGAGCTTTGGACAGTTTTATTGATTACATAGAGCTATGTTCTGCAATGTTTAGAGTAGTGAATATCTAAGAGTATGCCCTCTAATATGTGTTTTGTTGTATTTCATGAACATGCCATGAAATATGTAACAACTAAAAGAAAAATGGTCTTCTGAAGCATGTGCATATATAATGGGAGGATACTGTAATAATGTGTATCCTAAAAGAGCTGATACTGGTAGTTTCATATATAAACAAAGTCCTAGATTTCTGTCGTTCCTCAGTGTAATGGAGGGGACGAGTATACATCATAACAAATTAACTTGCTTTTTTTCTAAACAATTATTCACTATTTATGGAATATGTTAAAAGTAATAAATTAAAATCAATGTGTGTACTGAAATGTTTGTCTTTGATATAGTTGCTATGGACTCTTATAATGTATATTGTATTACCTGTTTTGAATTTCAGATATGACTTTGTTAATATTACTTTGTTCTGCATTAAAAGAAAACCCAAATATATTATTTCAAACCGAGACTACGTTTTCTTTTACAGCTAAAATGGCAAACGGAATAAGTGTGGTAACACTGAATTCCACATACCTCTAGTAGTGAACCTATATACAAAGTTACTACTATCATCATGTCATTTACAACAGTGCTTATAACTGTAGATCCCCAGTATATGTACATGTGAAAAATTTGTCTCTGTTTGCAAGTCGTTGGTATATATTCATGGTATGTTCACAAAATAGAACAAATGCACTATTCAGACAAAGTGCTCTTATCTCTGAACAAAGCTGAATCTTGCAGAATGTAGTTGTGTTCAATTAACAAAAGTGTGCAAAAACCATTTAGGAATCAAGATGAAAACAATAAAAGAGGAAAATACCACTACGATTTTTAAAAAATGGATTTTAAATACTTTTGTTCTTAGGTAGATTGATGCGTTTCGGTTTGTTTTCCTGTTTGTTCTGGACCGTTTGTTGAGAATATTGCTCAGTTTTTTATTGGAGATTGTGTTGATCCCTCTTTCTTTTTCTCTCTTCTCATTGCTTCTTTGGTTTGATCGGTCCTTTCTGGACATTGGTTTTTGTTTTATTTTGATCTTTTTGTTGTTGACTAAATTTCCTTCATTACAGAGGGCATCGAGTCCTCTGACCGAGCACACTGAGCTACCACGTCGGCGACTGTCTGAGTGTGCTGAGTCAGTGTGTGAGGCAAGTTTCTAACCACCATTTAACATGTTCATGCATCATAAACTAATTCGCCGTTCATTCCTCTATGCCAAACAGCTGTGAAAATAATTCATAATTCTTGTACCAATGATGGTAGCTGTTATCTACTACCACTGCATTTTTAGACATTTAATTAGGCAAACTGTGTGCTATATTTCTTCCATGCTATAAACATTTGTAAGCAGTACAGACAAACAAAATAAACTTAGAACAAGTTGCCAAAGGAAGACAGGTGATAATATTGTCACGAGACACAATGTAAACCGACTGCTGGCATGGCACAGGGGATAGCGTCACCGACTGCGGAGCTGAAAGTCGCCGGTTCAATCCTGTCCACGAGCAAAAATTTGTTTCTTTGTAATTAGCAATTCCAGAATGTTCTACATTTTTTATGTTGACTTATAAATTCTACTTGTTTCTTATGTTAACTGTTCTTCTAATTTCTGGTACATTCTGTCTGTGTATAAATAGCAGAGCTCTCTGCCCGAGAGGCAGTTAGTGCTGCGTTTATATTAAGTTCGTAATAAACGTGCTTTCAGAATAAGTGCTGTGTTCAGTTGCCTTCGAAGTCAAGCCTGCTTCCATTTCAATGTGACAATATTTTACGGAAAAAGATAATGCAAATGTGACATATGAAAATAATAGTTTAAAGTGGTAAATGTACAAAAAAGAGTGTTGTGAAAGCTAAAGGTAACTATCAAATAATTTTGATCATCATTAAAGTATGGTCAGAAAGAATAATACATGTTGGGTGCGTAGATATTATCAAATAGTAGTGTCTTAATAATATTGCCCATATTTTATTATTATTCATATGTTTATTATTTTTGTCCAAAATGTTTTCAAAAAAATCACAAAAGGACAGGCAAATCTAAAGTGAAACAAAAACACAACAGTGAGATATTTTAATAATGATGTTATAATGAGCTGAGGTTTTTTACTTTTTTGTTATTTATAACACAGAATTAGCTAATATTAAGGTTGTAAAGGAATTTCAGTTTTTTTATTTAGTCTAATTGTGTTATTTACCATGTTTGATGTGAAAAATAGATTGATTATTAACATTGCCACAGTGAAAATGGCAATAACATGTGAAATACATAAAATCTATTAAGTGTTGTGTTACCAACTGAAAAACAACCTATTACTTCTCAGAGAAGTTCTGTTCTGATTTCAGGTTTAGCTGATATCAAATTTCTAATTTATCTTGCTCCTCAAAACGAAATTCGTCTGCAAGGTACATATCCTACATCTACATCTACATCTACATCTACATAGATACTCTGCAAATCACATTTAAGTGCCTGGCAGAGGGTTCATTAACCACCTTCATAACTTTTCTCTACCGTTCCATTCTCTAATAGCGCGCGGGAAGAAAGAACACCTAAATCGTTCCGTTTTCGATCTGATTTCTCTTATTTTATTGGGATGGTCATGTCTCCCTAAGTAGGTGGGTGCTAGCAAAATATTTTCACATTCAGAACTAAAAGTCGGTGATTGAAACTTCGCAAACAGATCACGCCGCAATGAATAACGTCTTTCTTTTAATGATTTCTACCCCAATTCGTGCAACATTTCCGTGACGCTTTCCCCCCCCCCCCCCCCCCGTAACGTGATAAAACAAAACGAGCTGCCCTTCTCTGAACCTTCTCAATATCTTCTGTCAGTCCCACCTGGTGAGGGTCCCACAAGGGGCAACAGTATTCCAAGAGAGGACGCACAAGTGTGATGTAGGCAGTCTCTTTGGTGGAGCTGGTGCATCGTCTAAGCGTTCTGCCAATGAAACGTAACCTTTGGTTGGCCTACCCCACAATATTTTCTATGTGTTCTCTCCAGTCAAAGTTGTTTGTAATTGTAACTCCTAGGTATTTGGTAGAATCTACGACCTTAGGGTTTGACTGATTTATCGCGTAATTGAAGTTCAGCGGATTTCTTTTAGTGGTCATGTGTATTACTTCACACTTTTCTTTATTTAGTGTCAATTGCCAATTTTCGCACCAAGTAGAAATTTTGTCTAAATCGCTTTGCAGTTGCTTTTGATCCTCTGTTGACTTCACTAACCGATAAACTACAGCATCATCCGCGAACAGTCTAAGGGAGCTATTCAGATTATCTCCTAAATCGTTTATAAACACGAGGAAGAGTAGGGGACCAATAACGCTTCCCTGTGGAACGCCAGATATCACTTCTGTTTTACTCGATGACTTACCGTCAATTACAACGAACTGTGTCCTTTCTGATAGGAAATCGTGAATCCAATCGCACAATTGGGGAGATATTCCATAAGCACGTAATTTCATTAGAAGCCGCTTGTGGGGTACAGTATCAAAAGCCTTCCGGAAATCCAGAAATATGGAATCTATTTGAGATTCCTTGTCGATGGCACTTAACACTTCATGTGAATAAAGGGCAAGCTGTGTTTCGCAAGAGCGATATTTTCTGAATCCGTGCTGACTGTTGGTTAATAGGTCGTTCTCTTCGAGGTAGTTCATAATATTCGAACAAAGTATATGTTACAGAATCCTACTGCAAATCGACGTCAATGAGATAGGCCTGTAATTTTGGGGATCACTCCTATTGCCTTTCTTGAATATTGGAGTAATTTGGGCAACGTTCCAGTCTTTGGGTACGGATCTTTCGCTGAGTGATCGGTTGTAAATTATAGCTAAGTACGGAGCTATTGCATCAGCATACTCTGAGAGGAATCTAGTTGGTATACAATCTGGCCCGGAAGATTTATTTTTGTTTAGTGACTTAAGTTGTTTTACTACTCCAGGAACATCTACTTCTAAGTTTCGCATGCTGGCAGCTGTTCTTGGATTGAATACTGGAGTGTTCACTTCGTCTTCTTTGGTGAAAGAATTTCGGAAAGCTGTGTTTAGTAATTCTGCCTTAGCAGTACTGTCGTCGGTAGTATTACCATTGCTATCGTGTAGTGAAGGTATTGTTTGTGTTTTGCCGCTAGTGTACTTCACATATGACCAGAATTTCTTTGGATTTTCTGCAAGATTACGAGACAGGATTTCGTTGTGGAAACAACTATAAGATTCTCGCATTGAAGTCCGTGCTAGGTTGCGAGTTTCAGTAAAAGATTGCCAGTCTTGCGGATTCTGTGTCTTTTTAAATTTTGCATGCGTTTTTCTTTGTTTCTGCAACAGTGATCTGACCTGTTTTGTGTACCACAGGGGGTCAGCCCCCTCTTTTATTAATTTATTTGGTATAAATCTCTCGATTGCTACTGATATTATGTCTTTGAAAGTAAGCCACAACTGATCTACACTCGCATTTTTAGTTTTGAAGGACTGGAGACTGTCACTCAGGAAAGCGTGAAGCGAATTTTTATCTGCTTTATTGAATAGATATATTTTTCGTTTATTTTTGGTGCATTTGGGAATTTCGATATTCAGTCTCGCTACTACAACTCGATGTTCGCTAATCCCTGTATTTGTTTTGATGCTCTTTACTATCTTGGGATTATGTGTTGCTAGGAGATCAAGAGTATTTTCGCAACCACGTACTATTCTAGTGGGTTCATGAACTAACTGTTCGAAGTAGTTCTCAGAAAAAGCATTCAGAACTAGTTCGGACGATGTTTTATATTTGCCCCCGGTTTTGAATACGTAATTATGTCAACATATCGAGGGTAAATTAAAGTCGCCACCGATTATAACAGTATGCTTCGGATACCTATTTGAAATATGATTCAAGCTTTCTTTGAACATTTCTGCAACCGCATCGTCTGAGTCAGGGGGCCGATAAAAAGATCCAATTATTAATTTATTTCGGTGGTCAGGTATAACCTCTACCCAGACCAATTCACAGGAAGTATCTGCCTCAATTTCGTTGCAGGATAAACCGTTTGTAACAGCAATAAACACGCCACCCCCTGTTTTATTTATTCTATCCTTTCTGAAGACCATTTGGCCCTTTGAAAAAATTTCGGCCGAATTTATCTCAGGCGTCAGCCAGCTTTCAGAACCTGTAACGATTTGTGCCTCAGTACTTTCTATCAGCGCTTGGAGCTCTGGAATTTTCCCAACACAGCTACGACAATTTACAACTGTTACACCAATGGTTTTTATGTCTACTTTCTTCCCGTGTCTGACCTGCCCCCTTTGAGACTGAAACCCATTTTGTGTATTCCCGAAGCCATATAACCTAAAACACCGCCCAGTCCACGCCACACAGCCCCCGCTACCCGTGTAGCCGCTTCCTGAGTGTAGTGGACTCCTGACCTATTTAGCGGAACCCGAAAACCCACCACCCTTTAGCGCAAGTCGAGGAATCTGCAGCCGACACGGTCGCAGAACCGTCTGAGCCTCTGATTCAGACCCTCCACTCGGCTCTGAACCAAAGGTCCGCAGTCAGTCCTGTCGACAATGCTGCAGATGGTGAGCTCCGCTTTCATCTTGCAAGCAAGACTGGCAGTCTTAACCACTTCTGATAGCCGCTCAAAACCAGAGAGGATCTCTTCAGATCCAAAGCGACACACATCATTGGTCCCAACATGAGCCACCACCTGCAGTTGGCTGCACCCTGTGCTCTTCATGGCATCCGGAAGGAGCCGTTCCACATCAGGAATGACTCCCCCCGGTATGCACACGGAGTGCACATTGGAATTCTTCCCCTCCCTAGTAGCCATTTTCCTAAGGGGCTCCATTACCCGCCTAACGTTGGAGCTCCCAACTACCAACAAACCCACCCTCTGTGAGTGCCCGGATCTTGAAGGCAGAGGGGCGAGTACAGGACAAGCGACACCATCCGCATCAGGAACATCCCCTGCCACAGACAGCGCCTCGAATCTGTTGGCAAGACTAACCGGGGAGGCCTCCACTTCGGTCCCCCGGGAAGTCTTACGCCGCCTGACACGCGCTGAGGGGACCTCCCAATCCACCACGGATTGGGGGGCTACCTCCTCGCGGGCAGTGAGCGGGCTGGCCACAGCCGCAGGCCGATCGGTGGGCACAACAGACGCACAGGGCGTCTGCTGCACCCCCGCGAGTGGCCCACAACAGCGGCGCCCACCCACCGCAGTCTCAAGCGTTGCCAGCGTAGCCAACGCCGCCTGAAGCTGTGAGCGAAGAGTCACCAACTCTGCCTCCATCCGTTCGCAGCAGTCACAGTTCCTAGCCATTCTAAAAACCTTTGTTTCTTTCAAGTAAGTACGTCAGAAGACTCAGTAGTTTGATAAACAGTGAGCTTTGTAAAGTATAAACCTAACGCTGAACTGTTTATTAACGGCGAATCTGAAAAATATATACGCGAGCTAATAAATAAAAAATTCAGTAACTGAGCTGACAAATAAACGCGATTCTTAATAAACAAACACGCGAGCACACTAAAGTATAAAGAGCTGCAAGAGAAAGCACACACGAAATGTAAATAAGTCGCTTCTATTAAGAAGCCGGTTACCGTACAATGTAGAGCTGCTGCTGGTCACGTGTGCACTGGCCGCCAGTCACTGAGCAATGCAATTGATATTACTATAATGAGAAGTTCTGTAATAAATTCCTCATCCTACAGATAAGAATATACAAATAAAAATTCCAGTGCACCATTTGCATATAATTTTCAAGATAAATCAACCATTATTAACTCTTTGGAAATATATATTACTCTTGTAAAGGCTTTTTCTATATTTGGTGTGTCATGCACAGTACAGACTATTCCAATTTATTAAACATAGCCCTAGTAGTGATCTTAGATTTTATCATAATGAAATAATTGTAGGTGCCGATAAATACAGGAATTATTAATAATTTTCATTATTGGGAGTTTTAATTGTAAAAGTTTATTAAACTTACTAGTAATACAATGAAGAGATTTATAAAATATTATTGTACTGCTTAAATTGGATTGTTGTATAATATTATTATCCTTAATTATTAGGTATTTCATATTCATGTTTTCTGTTTCTTAATAACACACTGAAAATAATGACAGTTATATTTAAGATAAAGAGTACAATAACTTAGGTAAATTTTAATATGTAATGTAACAAAGTTCTTTTAATAAAGTTGAACAGAAGTATTATAGCATCAAGAAATGTTAATAGCATAACTTATGATAATCAAAATCTTTCTGTCATCAATGCTGTTATTAAACTTATTAATAAAGTTTGAATAACAGTAACTATTATTATAGATATAGGGTGATTTAATGTGATAAAATTGAGGTTTGTTAAGTTTGAGAATCTTAGAATTATTATTTCAATCATTTAAAGGAATGTTAAAATATTAGTTTAGATTGTTGATGATGGAAATATTTTCTAAACTTGAAGTCTGAACATTTGTTTTTTAATTTTGTATTACGAGCACAAGGTTTTTTGAACTAATGAAACTAAATATTATTCTGTATTAATTTCAAAGTTAATTTATATCACCAGTATTTATGTTTCTCCTTCGAAGTATAAACATTTGCTAAAGTTTCTACTAAGAGTGGAACATATTTTTCCTCCTTTTGTTATTTTATTTGCTGAAGTTGACATTTTTCTGTTTGTGATTGTGATTTTCTATTTATGAAAACGTATTTATTTATAACGACCTTTTTGATCGCTGTTGGTTTATTAAAAGAGTTTTGCTGATAGCTTCATCCACATTATTTTCGTTAAGTTCTATTTTTATAGTTTCCATTTATTCTGATGCAGATTTGAATATAATTTTGCATTATTTGTTATTCAAGCACTTAATATATTATAGGATTTTAACACACAGTTCATCCAACACAAATTAAATAATTTACTAATTAAAATTGTAAA
Organism: Locusta migratoria; assembly: GCA_026315105.1. Taxonomy (NCBI): domain Eukaryota; kingdom Metazoa; phylum Arthropoda; class Insecta; order Orthoptera; family Acrididae; genus Locusta; species Locusta migratoria. The sequence continues at coordinate 511,890,964 of CM048755.1, forward strand.
ATTAAGTTATAAAACTAATTTTAAAACATGAAACATTTTCTTAAGAAACTTAATATCTTAGAAAACCAATAACATATCATGTCTATACATAAGTAAATGACATTTATTAAACAAGAACTATCATTTATTTTGAAATCAACTTACATTTTGTGTAAATAATTTGATTCGCAATTTTAAAAATTAATAAAAAGGTACAAAAATTAAAATTTGCTTCTTTAATATAATTTATAATACAATTATATTACCTATAAAGTATAATAAGAATTAATATTATAGATGTTCCTTCTACTTTGGCAAATGCCAAATATAAAATATAATGTGCCATAGTCTGTATGGTTTGTATGAAATGGTTATTTTTATGGTGTATTGACTGAATTTGAGTGATAGAGTGTAGGTCTATTTATGGGACTTTTCCTCTCTTATCCTAACATTAACAATGATCTTAAATTCAATTATTATTAAGGAATGCAACTCTATGGGTGTATGATTTTACTATGGTCTGGAAGCTAACTTTTAATTATAACTTTCAAAAGTATTAATTTTGTAAGTTAAGTCCTTAGTAATATAATATTAATTTATGTGTGCAAATTATCCCTGTTATAAACATTACTGTTGCAGGATGCAACTATCTTCAATTTAAATTAATAATGAATATTTGGTATGTGATTTAATAATTTTTGGAAATATGATTTGTATGTAATTGTGTAATATAATGGTGGTGAATGTTACTATAAAAGGAGTCTTGTCAAGTTGACACCCCTTCTTCTAAAAATATACTTTTCTTTCAGAGTTCTAGACAGATACGCAATAGCTCTGGAGTTCTCTACAGAAATTATAAATACCTCTGAAAAATTATGCAAAAATATTAGAAAAATGCAACAAATTTCAGTTTTTTCAAAATAATTATTAGCCTATTAGTGCAAACATATTTCAAATCAGTTCTAAATAACCCCCAAAGACATCTACAATAAATCCTAATAACATTTTTCTGTGGAGGTTATAGTTTGAGATAATTGCAATATTGGAGAATTGATATTCATGCTACTGTGAAGTTGTCACCTATTTTTCGGAAAATGTATGTTTTTCATAGTTATAGGCAGATATGCAAGGGTTCTGAAATTCTCTGTACAAAATTGAAACAGTTCTGCAAAAATACACGAAAAATAGGGAAATTACAACAGGTTTTTTTCAAATAAATTATTTGCCTATTAGCGAAAACATTTATCTGATTACAGTTCCAAATAGCTCCCAAGGAGTTCTAGAAAACTCCTAGTGATATTTTTGCCCAGGTCATAAATAGTTCATGATATAATTGCATAAGTAAGTGACATAAGCAACACAAATTTGCAATAGACGTCTGTGAAGTTCGCATCCCTTTTAGGTGTAATTTACGTTTCTTCAGAGTTCTGGGTAGTTATTCTATAGTTCTAGAGTTCTCTGTACAAAATTTGAATAGTTCTGTAGAATTTAGGGAAATATAAAATATTATTGCAATTGTAAATTGTGGGAGAGCTGTGAAGTTGGCACCAGTTCTTCAAGGAATATTCATTTAATTCCAATTTCTGGGTAGATATAGTTCTGGAGTTCCATGTACTAAATTTAAATACTTCTGCATCGTTTCCTGGAAAAAGTAGAAAAAATTAGAACAATTTTAGTTTCTTCAAAATAATTGTCTAGTACTGCAAACATAGTTCTGATCATGGCTCTAATTATCTCCCAAATAGTACTATAAAAATCCTAATGAGATTTTTGTGTGCAGGTCTTATTTTATGAAACAATCACAGAAATGGGAAATTCATTACCACACTGCTGTAAAGTTTGTACCATTTTTGCGAGAAATATCCAATGTTTCCAGGGTAGAGTTCATTGTACAATATGTGGACAGTTCTGCACAACTGCTCGAAATAAAAATTTTGATCACAAATAATTATTTTCATAAAACTTAATTAAATTTTGTTTTATTTTCTGTATGTGCAGAAGTATTTAAATATTTTGCAGACAATTCTAGAACTATTGCATACCTAACAAAAACTCTGAAAAAAATGAACATTTTCCATAAAAGTGCTGTCAACTTCACAGTATCATGGAAATGGGTTTCCCATTATTGCAGTTGTCTTATAAAGTATAACCTATAGAGAAAATGGCATTAGCATTTCCTGTAGAACTCTTTGGGGGCTATTTAGAGCTGCAACAGAGCGGCTGAGCACATTGAAGCGCTATGCTGCAATGCGCGAGGCTGTTACCTCTCCGGGGTTCAAATCCCTCCTCAGTAATGGATTTTTGTGCTGTCTTTAGTGTAAGGTAGGTCAAAGTAGTTTGTAAGTTTAGGAACTTATGACCCTGTAGTTAAGTCCCATTAACTTCACAAACATTTGAACATTTAAGCTATTCAGAACTCTGATCAGAACTAGTTTGAACTAATAGGCTAATAGTTACTTTGAAAAAAAAACTAAAATTCTGATGTAATTTTTTCGTAAAATCTTTCAGAACTATTTCAATTTTGAACAGAGAAGTCCAGCATTATTTCCTATCTGTCTAGGACTGTGAAAAAATGTACTTTTTAGAAAAATTGTGTGGCAACTTCACATGACTTATAAAATATATTACGGTTGGCATGTTATCAGTTAGTAGTTTAACAATAATTCATTTTCGTAAAAATCATCATATTGTAGGCGGACCACTTAGAGATAAGGGTGATAATATCATTACATATATAATTTGTGTTTTCAAATTTTCCATCAAGTAGATCTGTTGTAAGGCCAATAATTTTATTCTTCCAAATATAAGTACTATAATTGTATTTAGTAGGATACAGATATGGAACTACAGTTCTCATGTCTTTCTCTACTAATAATTGATCTGCTAAATTATTCATCCTAAATGTCTAACTGATGAGTATGCTATAATTTGTCATAATGACATTTGATTTAATCCTCCTAGTGGCACAACAATAATTCTTATTGTGGTTACTGTAGAGGTAAAATTTCTTACTTTAATATGATAGGATAATTATATTATTGGAGAAAATGTTTATCATGTCAAAGTTAAACAATTTATTCATCTGGTTTATCTTATTACTCCTGCTATTCAGAAGTGGACTAGAGCAGCTCCTATTTGCCATATTATTCTGGATGTAATTATTATTCATTGACGTTTTTTCTATTTATACTGTATAATTTATTTGCAAAATTTAAATGAATAATATTGTTGATGCCATTGTGCGAATATTATATTTTGTTAGCTGTTAGTATGAGAATAATAGTAAGTTCTCTATAGACACATTCAAGTTCCTAACCAGGAATTTTATGAATGGAGAAGATTGTACCTATCATTATTGATTTTAGGAATAGAAGTTATATACAGTTGTTACACATATAAAAGGAGAAGACTTATACCTTCATAAATGGGTCATGAACCTATTAGCTTTAATGTAGCTTACCGTTTCATAAATATATTCAGGTGTAAGATGCACATTAGTTACTGATATTAAATGTGATAATTTCATTCCTTTTTGTGTAATGAGAGTAAATTTTTTGACTTTATATACTCAATCATGGAAACACTCTTTTCAGGCATCTCATTAATAATTTTTATTTTAGTTATTGTATGTATAAACTGATAATTCATGTGTTTGTATATGTATTTTTTATGTCAAATTTAACTGTTACTAAATTTTCGTTTTTACATTTCATTTCTTTTATTAATTATTGAAAATTATTTACTTAAATATATAACATAAAATGCTTTATTTAATTAATTTTAATTTACATATTTACCAATAATTGTATAAGGTTAGTTTTTAAGGCAAAAGAAATAACTATATAACAAAATATTTACATTATTTATATACGAGATAACCAATACAATTTATACAACTAATATTATTACAACAGTACATTAATTGACTATATAAAAATTCTATATTAACATCTAATTAAGTTAATAATATGTATTAAATTACATATTTATCAATATAATGGATCTAATTGTATATAACTAATTTTAATGTTAAATTACATATGATAATGAGTAAAATAATAAAAATAATTTAATCTGTCTTTATTATTTGTGAAAAGAAAGATTAAATAATGAAGAAAGATATTATGAAACATTTGTATCACATAACAGTTAACTGTCAAGAAGAGGACCACTGCACATTGGTGGAAACAGCGGCAACGGCTGTGCTAAATCTTATTGAATCCATCATTGCTGGCGGAACTGGGACTGCGGATGGTCAAGAGTATTTAGGAAGCGGGATACCAACAGCAAAACGTTTATTAGAAACTTTTATTCTTTCACTACCACTTTCGGCATTCCATTATGCCATTTTCAGGTCCCTACATTGGAGTAAAATATCCATTCTGTAAGGATATCTAAACTGATTTCATTGATTTCTATCTATCAGTAATGGTTCCTACTGTGAGATAGAAATCCACGAAACCAGTTTTGATATCCCTACTAAGGGATATTGACAGTTTTGTAGCCCAGCGAACCAGGGAAACGACGGTGGAAGGGGGCGGTGCGGCACAGCAGTGTGGGCAGCGGACAGTTGGATGCAGGCCTCGGGCATCAGCGGGTGGATCTCCCAGCGGAGGCAATGGTGACTGTGCCCCAGCTGCTGCTGGGACTGGCTGGGCCGGTAGTGGCTGTGGTGAGCCTGGGGGACTCTGATTGGCTGTACCAGGGTTGGCAGGAACCCCTTGTGGCAGCAGCGACTGCGACTCGGCAACAAAAGTGAGATGCAGAAACTGCACAGAGTAAAGGAGAAACCACGAACAGGTTAAAGTGTAAGCACCACAGAGCAGCCTTCGTCAACTAACGATTGCTGGGGGTTGGATGCCGGCAGATTGTGTACATTGTACCTATGTGTCTCTCGAAAGAAAAATAAAAGTTTAGAACTGGTGATTGAGAATCTTATTCAGAGTGTCAGAGATACTGAACCTGGTGACTACAATAATTTCGTAAGAATGTTCCAGTATAATTTCGACGACTTTTTAAATGAGTAATTTTAATTTCTGGTAGCTCTTGTTTGCAAAGTAAGGTCACAAAAGTCGTCGATTAGCAATATGCACAAATACAGATGGCGCTAGTATCATGAACACAAGGAATGAAAGGGCGGTGCATTGGTGGAGCTGTCATTTGAAATCCTATGAACCACGTGAGACGCTTTCTGACGTGATTATGGCCGCACCAGAGATATTAACAGGTGTGAAATGCAGAAATATAGATGGAAGGAGACTACTGGGAAATTCCATTTTGTAAACCGTTAAGGAATTCAATATTTCGACATAAACAGTGTCAAAAACGTGCTGAGAATATGAAATTTCAGGCAGTACCTCTCACCAAAGGCAGCACTGTGGCCTACGGCTTGAACTTGACCGATAGCAGCTACATTTGTGTAAAGCTGTCAGTACTAACAGACAACGAAAAATTGTACGAAATAACCGCAGAAATCGATATGAGACGCCGGACGAACGTATCAGTTATGACAGTGAGGAGCAATTTGACGTTAATGAGCTATGGCAGGAAACTAACGACCCAAGTGTCTTTGCCTACAGCACGACATCGTTTTAGCGACCCTCCTACGATCGTGACCTGTTTGTTGTACCCTATACGGTTGAAAATTGTGGCGTAAGAGCTGATGGGAGGGTTCGAGTATGGCGTAGACCCCACGAAGTCATGGATCCAAGTTATGCACTGTGCAAGTTAATGGTGAATCCATAATAGTGTGAGCTGTTTTCACATGAAACTAGCTGGGTCATCTGGTCCATATGACAGTATAATTGATTTATGATTATGTTCAGGTGCTTGAAGACCATGTGCAAACATACATGGAATTCATTTTTCCAAACAACGATGGAATTTCTATGGATAACAGTGTACCATGTCAGTGAGCTACAATTATTCTCGATTGGTTTGCAAAAGTTTCTGGACAATTCCAATGAACGATTAGGCCACCCAGATCGTCCTTCATTAATCCCATCGAACAATTATGAGACGTAATGCAGAGGTCAATTCGAGCACGAAATCCTACGTCAGCAACACTTTCAAAATTGAAAACTTGACGTAAATGTCAATGTAAATGTAAATGTCATTATCAGCGTACTACAACAACTACATTTTCTTTGAATAGTAGTTACTCTTCTTTCTAATTCAATATGGTTTATATACTTACTCTAACATATATTACACCGTATTTAGTCATAAGAAATATGTAAATACACGAAGGACAGTTAAAAGAATAGAACATGAAAGTGATAATGTACAGCAGTCCAATGTCTACACTATTTGACCTGAAACAGGATGTGAGAGCCTTAGCACCTAAAGCTCTTTTCATTAACGATTCAATGAATAATACTTATTGGTACAACAAGCACTAATTACATGTTCTTTTTGGCTTTGGCCCATAAATCACAATTTCGGTCAAACTTCAGTTTTGAGAGGAATGGCACTTAGATCATAATTACTTGAAGTCTTCACCGCTAAGATTATACCCGCTATCACGGTTGAAGTTGTTATCACACATTCTTATTTCTACAGTCTCTTTGATTACAGAGTCCCAGTATGTGGAGTTCTGGGACAAAATTTTTGTTTTGTCGAACAAAATTTTTTATGTTTGTTCGTGAGGCTGTGCTCAGCAACCGCTGAGTTCCCAAGTTCTCGGTTTTTAATATGCCGCTGGTGGTCTGTGCAGCGTTCCGAAACGGCTAGAGAGATAGTATAGCGCAATATTGCTGCAGTGAAGTTCCAACGACTTGAGGAATCCAGTTGCTTCACTTCGCTGGGCAAATAGATATCTCACACATTATTGGGTGATATCGCATGAGTTTTAGCACTGCAATGTAATGAGTACGAAGTCTTTCACGGCGATACTTCTGTATAAAACTTTCTCGGACCTCTTGCCGCGTCAATTCTTTATAAAATCTGAAGCTTTCGAAGATATCCTCCGTCTTCTTCGTCAGGAGCCGCTGACTGACAGTGCTGGTGCTGTGGTGGCCTTAAATAGCCCATGGACGGCTTCTGATTGGTCGGCCGCTACGTCACGCTGTCACAGATTCAGTCTACGTCTGCGCTGGTGGCGCCACCCCTCCCGTCGTATCGAAGACGTTGCGCGAAATGTCTCTGCTGCATTTCTGTATCGAGCGCTCGTTTCCAGGCACCGCTAAGATGATATCCGCTATCACGGTTGAAGTTGTTATCACACATTCTTATTTCTACAGCCTCTTTGATTATCGAGTCCCAGTATGTGGAGGCCTGGGACAAAATTTTTGTTTCGTCGAACTCGATATTTTCATGGTGTGTTCACATGGCGTGGAAGAACTCTAGCACTTCGTGGAGCACATGAATGGTATCCACTGTAGCATCCAGTTGACTGTCGAGTTGGAAAAAGAAGGAAGGCTCCCTCTCCTAAATGTTTTAGTACAATGGAAATCCGATGGGCATCTCGACTACTCTGTATACCGCAAACCAACGCACACGGATTTGTATCTCAGCGCACAGAGTTTCCATCACCCAGTTCAGAAGAGAGCCGTTCTAAACACATTAATCTACAGAGCAAAAACTGTTTCTGACGAGGACCATTTGAAATCCGAAATTCATATGTCAAGTATGTGTTTCGTATGAACGGCTATGGTGCCCATGATATAAAGACAGCGTTTGCCAAGAAACGGAAACGGAATAATGCTGAAGATCTAAGTGATGGGCAACAGACGGTGTTCCTGCCTCTCTGTGGAGCCACATCAAGCAAAATAGGCAGAGTTCTGGGGAGACAAGGTATAACATCGATTTTCCGGACACCTAGGAAAATTAAGGAAATGCTGTTAAGGACAGCCTCGGCCTCAGGATCCCTGGAATATACAACATCCCGTGTGAGTGCGAAAATAATTATATTGATCAGTCAATTTGTACCGTTTCCGAACGCTGCACAGAACACCAGCGGCATATTAAAAACCGAGAACTGGGGAAATCACCGGTGGATGAGTACAGCCTCACGAACAAACAAAAATTTTGTTCGATGAAACAAAAATTTTGTCCCAGGCCTCCAGATACTGGGATTCTGTAATCAAAGAGGCTGTAGAAATAAGAATGTGTGAGAACAACTTCAACCGTGATAGCGGGTATAATCTTAGCGGTGCTTGGAAACGAGCGTTCGATGCAGAAATGCAGCAGAGACATTTCGCGCAACGTCTTCGATACTACGGGAGGGGTGGCGCCACCAGTGCAAACGTAGGCTGAATCTGTGACAGCGTGACGTAGCGGACGACCAAGATGAAGCTGACCAATCATAAGCAGTCCATGGGCTATTTAAGGCCACAACAGCACCAGCACTGTCAGTCAGCGGCTCCTGACGAAGAAGATGAAGGATATCTTTGAAAGCTTGAGATTTTATCAAGAATTGACGCGGCAAGAAGTCCGAGAAAGTTTTATACACTGCAATGTAGGCCCTAATGCTGTTTTATATTTACCCTAGCTTATATGCCCGTGCTTTGTAACGGTTTTTAAAGAAGGGCCTATGTCTATCATGGCTTTTTAGGATTCCGGACCTTAGTTTTAAACATAAACTACCTGCAAACCCGGCGTTGCCCAAGTATTTATTTATTTCACACTCTCTTAGTCCACCTCTCCATCCCTCCTGTCTCTGCATCCATCTCTTTCTCTCCCGTCTGTTCGTTTCCACCTTTCCCTCTCTCTCAAGTTTTATAGAAGGTTACCCTCTGTCATGTATCATAGCAACATTGTGACCTTCCTCTTAGTTTAGAGGTCATGTGTGCAAACAATCAAGATCGAAGCAAAACTATGCATTTTTTCAAAGTCCGTACGTTAAGTACCCACCATCCTGCATCGACCGAAATTTTATACAGACAGTGACATTCCAATTTGTCTTTAAGCTCAGATATGCAAAATTTCATCAATATCGAAAAAACTATAGATTTGTATGCGATAAAAACAGGATCAGGATGAAAAACGCATTTCGTTGTTCTCAAATTTTCCAGTTTTAATGCATACAACCCTTGTTCTGAGAATAACGAAAAGAACCCAAAAAGATCTGTGAAATCGGTCGAGCTGTTCTCAAGTTATGGCACGACCAAGGTATTTAGGGATACATTGTTATGTTGCAAGATACCCTCCCCCATGCACCGTATGAAACTAAGTAGACGCTCAGCTTTCTCTTGTGTTGAAGGTCAAGCTTGCAAAATTTCGTGAAGATCAGACTGAAACTGTAGACTTCGTAGGTCTGTAGTAAAAGTATCCTCCCCATGCACCTTAATTCTGTCCTATCGCAAAATACTTTTTCAGCTGACGTCTTCTATCTATTAACTACATACCGGCAAAATTTCAGCTTCATAGATGCATTAGTTTTAGAGATTTCGTGTTAAGTCAGTGAGTGAGTGCGTGACTGACCTTTCGATTTTATATACATACAATACCTCCTGAATTATGTATCCTAGAAAAAAATTATTTTCCAGATTCTTAGAGTGGAATATTAGGAAACTGACTACGAAATATGTTGTTAATGGAGTTGAAAGTAAAGACGTAGTAAATTACAACCTCATGCTTATTAGAGCGAATTTTCATGCATTTCATTGTCTTTGACGTCATAGCACTTGAACTATATGTCGTAATGCCGTAATTTTACTGCATGAACGCCGAAAAAGTAATAAATGACAAACGTTTTTTCGTTCATCATTTTGCTGGGGTTGACGGTGAGAAAAAGTTTCCTAAAGGTTTGAAATAATGTTTAAAGTTTGTTGCAAGTCGCTAAGTGCTCTCCTTCTCAAACAGTGGACTGATAAAGACACTATCACGTGACGCAAGACGGGGAAGTTTTCACTGTTTGCCCTATCGCGAAATCCTTTCTTAGCTGACGTCTTCTACCTATAAACTATATTCCTGCCAAATTTCAGCTTCATAGGTGAATTAGTTTTCGAGATTTCGAGTATAGTCAGTGAGTGAGTGAGTGAATAAGTGAATGAATGTCCTTTCGCTTTTATATAGATGGAGATATGATAAATCGCATGCTACAGAAACAAAATATATTCAATGAAAGCATTTCATGAGAATAAAGATAGCCTACCAGTCTTAGATATTTAGCTAGCGAGCCAAGTTATAAAGATATAAAATTCACAACAAGGATTACAAAAATTCAAATGTTCAAATGTTTGTAAATCTAAGGGACTTAGCTGCTACAGTTATCAGTCCCTAAGCTTAGAAACTACTTAAAGTAACTTGTGATAAGGACAACACAAACATTCGTGTCTGAGTAAGGACTCTAAAAACAATAATTGCAGCTCAGACGTTGGGATATGTGATAGCCCAATCATTTACATGAACCTGGCAAATGAAATATACAGGTAGGTGCATTAATCAGTAAAATTTTAAAAATTACAGTTCATTTTATTAAATGTGAACATACATATAACAATAATGGATGTAGAAGAACTTCATAATTGTCAGCGTTGTAGCAATTCAACAAAATGGCAAAACGAGAACAACATTTGGCAATGGAATAAAAAGTTACTTTTTTCAATGTTGTCCAAAATTAGTGTAGCTATTTTATGACGAATAAGTCAATTGCTCAGTTTAGGGATAGCCACGAAATGCATTTGGTGACTTACGAGTAAGTGTGATGTAAGGAAACATATTTCTGGCTTGCAACCAACATATTCACTTTATTAAGAGCAAGTCATAACAGAACTGTATGCAACTGACGCAGGGTGGCTTGAGGTACCAATAACGCAAGGTACAGTCGGTGGTAAAGGTCTCCTAAATTCTAGTAATCGGTTGAGTATGGCCATTGCATTTGAGGTTACGCGCCAAAACTAAGTAGTATATATATATAATACTCGCTTAGTCTGTTCCCAATCTCCGTGACCCCACGAACCAAAGCACGCCAATTTTCTCTGTTCTGCACTTTCTGCCGTATGCCTTCCAGGTTGGAACACATTGCTTCTCATCGATCCATCTCATCCCCTGACGCCCTCTTCTTCTAGTGCCTTCGACCTTTCCCAGCGTTAATATTTTTTCCAGTGAGGCATGTCTTCGGATTATGTATCCAAAACAGGTCAGCTTTTGTTGTAATATTAGACCTGGTTTTATTTGCTCTACTACTGATCTATTGGCCGTCTTTGCCGTCAATAGAGCTTTAAGAATATTCCTCCGGCACCACAATTCAAAGGAGTCAATTCTTTGACGTTCAGCCTTTCTAATTGTCCAGGTCTCACATCCATACACCGCAATACGGATCTTTGTTGCTAAATTTATATCTCTCGTCCTTATACCCTTGTCAAGATTTGACATCGCCTTTCTGCCGATCAACAGGCGTCTCCTGATTTCGTGGCTGTAGTCGCTATCATCAGCAATCTATGAACCGAGATCATTGAACGTAACACTACCTCCGTATTAGTATATTTTTCATTAAATTTACTTGAGTTTCAAAAGAAATCAACTCTGAATATCAAGCTACCATTATGCTATTTCAGATCATTTAATAACATACAAATTATAAACGAAAGTAATGCAAAATGGTAGACGAATCACCTCGGCCATGTATTGGCTCGCGTTAGCGTCCCTGCACACTGAGATGGTTCACGCTGTTTCTACACTCCGGTTTCTGCATGCGGTCGGTAATATATTACTAACTGATCATAAAAAAGTGTATTTGAACAATATAAATTTTCCATTTTCGATTGATACAGTTGTAATGAAAATACGCTTCGTTAATTGCGAAGTTCTTGTGTAGTAAAAAAAGTGACTTTCCTTTATAAGGGTCTTTAGTAGCCGGCCGCGGTGGCCGAGGGGACGCCGGGCGCCGTGGCTCAGCGCGCCCGGTCAGAGGGCTGAACGTCCTCTACAATAAAAAAGCTGAGCCAAATGATCAACGAACGACCAAGTACGAACAATGAAAACAACCACAACTCTTAGAGCTACCTGAAAAAAGGGGGACTAAGGCGCTCCAGTCACGGTCTGCACGGCCACTACGGTCAGGGGTTCGAATCCCCCCCTCGGGCATGGATATTTGTGCCGTCCTAGTTCGTAAGTAGTTCATAAGTAGTTTTTACGTTGAGGGACTGATGACCCCGTAGTTAAGTCCCATAGACTATACGAACATTTGAACATTTTGATTTTTTGGTCTTTAGTACAGCATTTGTTTTAACAAACTATTTCCACGCTAATTAACTGAGCAGCCTCTAGATCAAGAACCAACGACTTACGTGCCATCATCTGCTCTGGGGACAAAACTTAAGAAGACATAAGGTGTTTGTTCATTTAGAGAATGTAATTTCACTCTGTGCTGTGAAAGGAAGTAAGCACCTCGAGAATACTGCACTTCCATTACAATCGAATTCAGATACTTGTCATCTATGGTGGTAACATAAAGGAGGTAGCGGAAAGACTAAAAAATAAGGGGCAGACTTTTAATCAACTACTCTCTCACATTAATTACTAGTTTTTCTTCCTCCCCGCCGTAAAACACAAACACTTCCAGTGCTGCCGAGTCATACAGCTCTGTTATTCGTAATTTTTGCCGTATTTCTCAAGTCATGACCTTTTCAATTAGCGCGTCTGCAAGTATTTGCCGAGTTACGTCTATTGTACGTAATTTAGACGAAACCTAGTTCAAAACTGCTCTACAGTTGTCCGTGTTTATTGGCTGTGAGTTGAGGGCTGCAGTATATGTTTTCATGAAAGCGTCTCTCTCTATCTCTTTCATTCGTTCCTTCTTCGTCCACAGTTCTTTAAAAAATGTAAAGCAAAAGAATAGATGTGTATGAACTAATGTAACACACTTTTGAATCAGGCACATTTCTTGTTTCAGTTGACACAGACCAAAGAAAAACAGAGGAGGCACACTTCGACTTCCACAGGCATACGTTTCCCAGACTGGGTATACCGCATGGAGTATCAATGGTGTCATTTTTCGCTTCTCGCCATATTACCATACTACAGGGCCTGTGACAAACTAAGTTTGTTCCGGGAAAACAATCCTAAGAAATAGGAAAAAATTATACAACTAAGACACCTTTTAGGTTTTGAAGTAATGGGTAATATGTGTGTGTGTACTAAACACATACATCTTAACGTTTCGTACGGTAAGATGGCGGATCAGGTTTTAATAATAACTCTGACATTACCACTATTGTTATTGTATGACTGTTTCTAACATATGTACTAGTATTATGGTCGAAGGAGACAAGTTGGCGAAGAAATGTAGGTGATAACCTATGGTGGATTCTTTGTTGAGAAACACACAAGAATAGTGAAACCAAGAAGCAATATAGAGTTGTACCGAACACGCTAAAATGTCAGAGTGACTATCATATACGAGTTACAGTGTTCAGTGCGGCAACCAACATTAATTCAGCTGCTACTTATACATGGTCAGACCACTGAGCAGAACCTGTCTACAGATTGATGGTGTGGAAAGTGGCGTGCTTCATTTAGTGAAACATTTAATTTTTCTTTGCTACTTATTTACCTAAACATAAGATAAAAATACCAAATGACATCCAGCTTTCAATAAGCCTATGTGATAAAAGAACAAATATTTCCTTTTGGAAATAATATGTAATGAATGCCGTTAAGAACCCAGGCTGCCTTGGTATTTTAACTACTCTTCAAATATACGTAGGAACGTAATAAGCTATATATTAATTAGAGGTTTCTTAAAGATATGGGTAGCTTATTCTAAACAGAAGAAACAATCAACCCCTACAATGAGCTACATCTGCTCAAATCACGTTGAATATATGTATAACACAAATAATAAGCGGTGCTTCTGGCCCAAAGCAATAAAAAAAATATGCAATGAAGGCTTTCACGATCGGATGCCATTGCTGCTGGTAGAACTTCCGGGTTATAAGGCCGTGGTCCACAAAACTTTGCAGTTTTTCCTAATGTTTCGTCCAGAGCTACGGACATCTGCGCAGGAAAAACGGTAAAATTTTATGGACCACGGCCTTATAACTCTGAAGTTCTTCCAGCAGCTATAATCAAAAAATAATAAAATAAATAAAAATGAGAATTTGACAAAAGGTTCGTAGAAAACGAACTTTCTACAAAAAACCTGTTCAAATGTTTGTTAAGCTTATGGGACTTAACTACGGGGTCATCAGTCCCTAAACTTACAAACTACTTACGAACTAGGACGGCACAAATATCCATGCCCGAGGGGGGATTCGAACCCCCGACCGTAGTGGCCGTGCTGACCGTGACTGGAGCGCCTCAGTCACCTCGGCCACCGCGGCCGGCGAACTTTCTACAGTTTGGAAGATAATACTCTTATGAAATACGTGTGTTATTCAATTTTGGCCCACTTTAGGTTACGGTAGTAACACTATAAGTGGGCCTTTGCGATCGTCTTTTGACAGAGCGAAATTTAAATGAAAATAACAGCTTAACTATTCATCTGACACGAAAATTCAATAACCGAATTTGTAGAGGAGAAAATTCTCTACAAGTCTGATATCTTATGTTTCATATCTCGTATCGTTTCAGAGATATTTGCAAAAATAAGGGTGATTTTGGGATGTCTGTCTGTCTGTCTGTCCGTAACGTGTTCCCTGTTTTTAAGACGAGCCGTTCAACCGATCAGCACCAAATTTTCCAGAAAAAAATGTTGGCCGGCAGAGACCAGAACCTGACCTTTTTCAAATTTTTTGGACAAACAATACTGTAGTAATACAAAAAAGCCGTTTCTAATATAACTGTATTTGCAAACGAACCGTTCATCTGACACAAAAATTGAATAGCCTAATTGGTAGAGGGGAAAATTCTCTACAACTTAACTCTATTATGTTTTTTTTTTTTTCATATGTTGCATCGTTGGAGAGAGATTTGCAAAAATAACGGCGATTTGACGATGTCTGTCTGGCTGTAACGTGTTCCCATTTTTTAGGTCGAACCGTTCAACCGATCGGCACAAAATTTTACATACATAATTGTTGGCTACCAGAGACGAGAACCTCGCATTTTGAAATATTTCGGGCAAGAAGTACGTTAGTAATACAAAAAAAGCCGTCTGTAATGTAATTTTAATTGCAAATAAACCGTACATCTGACGCGAAAATGGAATAAACGAATTTGCAGAGGATAAAATTCTCTACAACTTTGTTCCCGTATGGTTTTTGCATATATCGTATCGTTTGTGAGATATTTGCAAAAATAACGGCGATTTGACACCGTCCATTGATTTTACAAAAACCAACCGTTCGGAGATGTCACGTGACATTCCTCGCCCAGAAGTCCCTCAAATATAGCGATCGTATACCCCCTATGAAATTTAAACATTTCATTGTACTAAAATTGTGAGATTTTACTATATTTTGTTGGCTATGGTTAATGCTAACAATGAGTTTATCGATTTATTTATGTTTTATTACGAAAACTTTATTTTTCCTGTCAAGACCGCTATAACTCACGGACTGATTACTAATTTTGGCAATATGAATTTCCGTCGTCAGATCTAAACAGAAAACGTTCAAGGTTACAGACATTCCATAAATCAGATACCTCTTAAGGCTTTCTTAATTGAAAGATATATATTTCAAAAATGTTTGTAAAGCTTATGGAAGTTAACTACGGGGTCATCGGTCCCTAAACTTACAAACTACTTACGAACTAGCTAACACTAAGGACGGCACAAATATCCATGCCCGAGGGGGATTCGAACCCCCCGACCGTAGTGGCCGTGCTGACCGCGACTGGCGAGCCTCAGTCCCCTCGGCCACAGCGGCCAGCGATATATATTACATCTACAATCGAGACCACACACTTCACTGGAGTGGTAGTACCTACATTTTGCAGTTAGGCAGGTCGTATTTACATCTACGTCCATACTCCGCAAGTGTGCGGCGGAGGGTACCTTGAGTACCACTGTCACGGCTTCCTCCTCCTGTTCCAGTCGTGTATGGTTCGCGGAAAATGCGATTGCTAAAAAAAATGTTCAAATGTTTGTAGAGTCTATGGGACTTAACTACGGGGTCATCAGTCCCTAAACTTACAAACTACTTATGAACTACTTACGAACTAGGACGGCACAAATATCCATGCCCGAGGGGGGATTCGAACCCCCGACCGTAGTGGCCGTGCAGACCGTACGATGCGATTGCCGGTATGCTTCTGTGTGAGTTCTAATCTCTCTAATTTTATCTTTTTGGCCTTCATGCGACATATAAGTAGAAAATATTTGTCGAATCTTCAAAGATCTGCACTGCAAATATAAACATAGTCAAAGTCTTGTAGACAAACAAAAATTACTCGAAGCGAAATGTAGCGTGAGGAGGGCTATGCAAGAGGCGTTAAGCAAATTCGAAAGTAAAGTTCTATGTACTGACTTGGCTGAAAATTCTAAGAATTTTTGTCTTATGTCAAAGCTGTAGGTGAACCAAAGCAATCTGTCCAGACACTCTGTGACGAAAATGGTACTGAAACAGAGGATGACACTCTAAAGGCTGAAATACTAAATGTCTTTTTCCAAATCTGTTTCACAGAGGAAGATTGCACTGTAGTTCCTTCTCTAGATTATCGCACAGATGACAAAATGCCAGATATCGAAATAATTTTCAGAGGGATAGAAAAACAATTAAAATCGCTCAAAAGAGGAAAGACCGCAGGAGCTGATGGGATACCCGTTCGATTTTACACAGAGTACGTGAAGGACTTGCCTCCCTTCTTACAGTGGTGTACCGTAGGTCTCTAGAAGAGCGTAGCGTTCCAAAAGATTGGAATGTGGTGCAGGTCATCCCCGTCTTCAAGAAGGGACGTCGAACATATGTGCAGAACTATAGGCCTATATCTCTAACGTCGGTCACTTTTAGAATTTTGGAACACGTATTATGTTCGACTATAATGACTTTTCTAGGAATCAGCACGGCTTTCAAAAAAGACGATCGTGTGAGACCCAGCTCGCGCTATCCGCCCACGAGATTCAGAGGGCCATAGACACTGGTTCTCAGGTAGATGCAGTGTTTCTTCCGCAAGGCGTTTGATTCAGTTCCCCACAGTCGTTTAATGAACAAGGTAAGAGCATATAGTCTATCAAACCAATATTCTGATTGGATTGAGGAGTTTCTAGATAACATAACGCAGCATGTCAGTCTCAATGGAGGGAAGTCTTCCGAAGTAAGAGTGATGTCAGGTGTGACACAGGGGAGTGTCATGGGACCGTTGCTATTCACAATATATATAAATGACCTTGTGGATTACATCCGAAGTTCACTGAGGCTTTTGTGGATGATGCTGTAGTATATATAGAGGTTGTAACAATGGAAAATTGTATTGAAATGCATGAGGATCTGCATCGAAGAATGCAGGGAATGGCAATTGAATCTCAATGTAATGTGCTACGAATACATAGAAATAAAGATCCCTTATGATTTAGCTACACTATAGCAAGTCAGCAACGGGAAGCAGTTAATTCAATAAAATGGAGCGACCGTAAAGCAGATGACAACCTGATATTCATTGGAAGAATCCTAAGGAAATGCCGTCCGAAAACAAAGGAAATAGGTTACAGTACACTTGTTCGCCCACTGCTTGAATACTGCTCACCGGTGTGGGATCCGTACCACGTGGGGTTGATAGAGGAGGTAGAGATGATCCAACGGACAGCAGCGCGCTTCGTTACAGGATCATTCAGTAATCGTGAAAGCATTACGGAGATGATCGATAAACTCCAGTGAAAGACTCTGTAAGAGAGACGCTATGCAGCTCGGCACGGACTTTTGTGGAAGTTTCGACAACATACCTTTACCGAGGAGTCTAGCAGTATATTGCTCCCTCCTACGTATATCTCGCGAAGAGATTATGAGGATAAAATCAGAAAGATTAGAGCCCAAACAGAGACATACCGACAATCTTTCTTTCCGTGAACAATACGTGACTGGAATAGGAGGGAGAACCGATTGTGGTATTCAAGATACCTACCGCCACACACCGTCAGGTGGCTTGCGGAGTATGGATGTAGATGTAGACGAGAACGTGTACTCTCGGAACGTTTGACACAACCCGGTACCGCGATACACAAAGTCTTTCTTACAGCGTTTGTCACCGGAGTTTCGCGATCATCTCTTTGTAGCTTTCGCACTTACTAAATGAGCCCGTAAGGCAGCGTACTGCTCTCTGTTGGATCTTCTCTATGTCTCTAATCAGCCTTAACTGTTACGGGTCGCCGGCCGCGGTGGCCGAGGAGACTGAGGCGCTCCAGTCACGGTCTGCACGGCCACTACGGTCGGAGGTTCGAATCCCCCCTCGGGCATGGATATTTGTGCCGTCCTAGTTCGTAAGTAGTTCATAAGTAGTTTGTAAGTTTAGGGACTGATGACCCCGTAGTTAAGTCCCATAAGCTTAACAAACATTTGAACATTTTGATTTTGTTACGGGTCCAACACCAATTTTAATACTCAAGCGTCGGCCGAACTAGTGTTTTATACTCTAATTTCATTGTTGACGGTCTACATTTTGTGAGGATTCATCCAATGAATCTCAGTCTGCATGTGCCTGATCCACGATTAATTTGATATGGTCGTTCCATTTCATTTCGCTCCTTATGTTTACTCCCAGATATTTTATGGAATTAATTGCTTCCAATGTCTGTCCAGCTATGGCTGCATCATGTATCGATACGCTGCAGAGCCTCCTGCATTTCAGTACACATTTCTAGCGTTTCGACTTCTCGATTTACTATAGCATTATCTGCAAAAAGTCTCATTGCACTTCCGATGTTACTTACGAAGTGCTTTATGTATACTGCGAACAGAAACGGTCCTATAACACTCCCTTAAGGCTTGACAGAAATAACTTTCACGACTGCAGACATATTACCATTGAGAATGATATGGTGCGTTTCCTTAGCTAGAATGTCAACCCAGTCACACATTCGGCGTGATATTCCATATGCTGGAATTGTGTTCAGCATGACATGGTGCGGAAACGTATCGCACGCCTTGCGGAAGTCAAGAAACACGGCATCCAGCTGGGAGCCTTTTTCTGGTGCCCCCTGGATCGCAATTTTAAGAGACGCGATATTTACTTCGAAAAACTAAATTTTGGAACTATACGCTCGTAGGACTGCCTATCATGAACGACGTGGGTTAAAAAAATGTCAGTACTGTAAGAATAATTTATATTTTATCAAACGTTCAAATGTTTGTGAACCTATTGGACTTAACTACTCCGATCATCAGTAAATGTACTGGAGTTAATTGCTGCGGTGATCAGTCCCTAGGTTTACAAGCTACTTAACCTAACATGAACTAACTTATGCTAAGTACAACACACACGCCGACGCCCGAGAGAGGACTCGAACCTCCGACGGTGAGAAACCGCGCTTCGCAAAAATGTTCAAATGTTTGCGAAGCTTAGGGGAAGGTCGGGTAGTATCGGACGGTTAAGCTTTTTTCCAAATTTTGAATAGAGTAATATCTTGATATGAAAATAATAGCCACCAAAATGTACTCATAAATCATAAGTCATAAATCAACCTTCTTAGCAACTAGTCTTAGGGTAGATAATTACTATTATCTATTGGCTTCTAAAATTTATCTGATTTTTAACTATGGAGAAATGTTTGTATGGGACAAGATGTAAATTACAGAAAATAAGCAAATATTTCTATCAAAACAGTTGTTTATTTCTATTAATACATATCCAATGATAAATGTTTATTCAATTGAGAGATTTTAATAATTTTCGGTGCAAAAAAATTCACTAAATGATACAAGTAATAATAATTTTTCCATTCTACACTCCTAGCAATCAATTTTACTGCATCTTTAACAACTTTTCCTGCCTTTAATTTTTCTTTATTGAAACCTATGTTTTATTTTTAATTTCTCAGCGAACTGATAAGCAAGCTTCAAAAACTCTTCCTTGTTTAGTGGCATTAGCTGATTGTCTAGATTTTTAATATGAGCGTAGAGTACTTGCTCCTGCTCATCACTGAAAGTTTTAGCAAAATCCTTAGAGTTTCCCAGTTTTGGCTTCAGTTCTATCTCCTTTTCCTCCAAAAAGTTCTTAAGCCGGTCACCAAGGGTACTTTTTGGGACTGAAAAACGCTCGCTAGCTTCTCGAATCGTCATTTTCATGAAACGTACTTTTTCGACAGCCATCTTCATAGTTTCTTCCCTCCACATATGCCTCACTTTGCCCATTTCGCCTGTAAAATGAAACAAATCCATCAAAACATCCTTTTTGTTGGCTGTGATTGTTGTCCGATACAACCCTCAATGCTTATGTCCGATACAACCCGACCGACATTGGAAGATAATTCGACTGTCTAGTGCTTAATAATAAGTGTAAACAAATTAACTGCCTATAAACCTATAGTGCAATACCCCTTATTGCTACTAACCACCTTATAACAGAATTACACTTACTTTAAAGCTGGGTACAGCACTCCAAAGTTATCTTCGTACACGAAAACACACCCACAAAACAGAAAATACGCCGTCACTTTCATACACAAACTCGCAGCGGTACAATATTGCGTAACGACCCCTTTGTCGTCACAGCCAACACTTCTGTGACCATTACTGGTGCTGCCTCACGTGGCAAGTATGAGAAACACCACTTGTCCCATATAAGCCGCCGTCCGATACTACCCGAACTTCCCCTAAGGGACTTAACTGCGGGGTCATCAGTCCCTAAACTTACAAACTACTTATGAACTACCTTATACTAAAGACTGCACAAACATCCATGCCCGAGGGGGGATTCGAACCCCCGATGGGGAACGGTCTCGCGCATCGCAGCGCGGCGCCCCAATGAGCTCGGCCGTTCCGCCGCGGCTGTGCTCCGCAGAAAGGCGCATAAAGAGCACGGCCATTCGAGCGTGGCATCACTCTCTAGGCTTACAAACTACTTAAACTAACTTTTACTATGGACAACAAATACACCCATATCCGAGTGAGGACTCACACCTTAAACGGCGAGGAGCAGAGCGCTCCCTAGCTATATTTTATCTTTAAAAGTGAAAATCACTAATAAAAAGTCCATATAGTGAAGGAGAATGTACCATATAAATTAAAGCAATTGTACATATCGTTCAGATATGCGGCCATATTGTCTGCATGACTTGCATCTGATGCAATTAAAGTACGGACAGCAAATTCCCTACTGAATAGTAACCAGCATTAAGACTTATGGGTTACGGCAGAGAAACTACTAGCTAGAAGTAGCTACGAGGAAGTACTGGATACTGAAACGTGATGCTAGATAAGGTCAAAATCAAATGTTCAAATGTTTGTAAATCTATGGGACTCAACAGCTTGGTTATTAGTCCCTAGCAAACAAACTACTTAACAGAAGGTAAACTAAACTAAGGACAACACAAACACCCATGCCCGAGGGGGGAATCGAACCCCCGACGGCGGACGACCGCGCGCACCACAACACGGCGCTCCAGTACGCGCGCCTAATCCGCCGCGGTTTATAGGGTTAGAGATACATTTTACCAGTTCGACATAAAATGTCTAGCTAATGCACATCATTTACATCAACCAAGAGTAAATTAAACTTCGCTATCATTACGTGAAAACTATGCAGTAGACTATGTAGAAAATCATTAAAATTTATTCCTACTAAAAATCTCGTTAACATAAACCATCATAAATATCAACATTTATTAAAAAACATTTACCAGCTAATATAACGAAAAACAACTTAGTATTGTGAGAAGTTTTGTTGTCTCCGTAGCAAGTCGTCGAAGTGAAGTCAACGGAAAAGCCTTTGCAGCAATGCGGGTCAATCCCAGTTGGGTATTTCCCGGCCAATAAATGCCATACGATCATC
The DNA here is from genome assembly GCA_026315105.1 of Locusta migratoria. Taxonomy (NCBI): domain Eukaryota; kingdom Metazoa; phylum Arthropoda; class Insecta; order Orthoptera; family Acrididae; genus Locusta; species Locusta migratoria. The sequence continues at coordinate 511,912,753 of CM048755.1, forward strand.
AGTGGAATCCCTATCAAGAACGATGCTGATTAAACTACAGATTACCACGCGCCTGAAATGTTTCATAAATTGCTTTTGGACTAATGGCAATCATATCCTGGACACAAGCCTTAGCATCGAATTTTAAATGATAAACTATGTTGTGATGGAAGTGTGCACTTTCCGTAATTATTTGATGCGTTCGAGCAAAGCTTACTGCAATTTTCAGACTTAACCGCGATAAACAATTCACTCACGCACAATGGCGAATCCAGAAGGAGCCTAACTGGATCATTTACCTCCGAAGTACCTGGTTTTTAGAGTTCATTTTGCTCAAGTTCACTCTAAACTGGGTGAAACCACTCTCACAGAACTCATGCGACTGCCAACGCGCAAGCAGTAGAGATTAGTTTGTGAAAAGCTGACAACGAATATGAATATTTAGTCCCACTATGACCGAATGAAGCCTACCTCTGATGCTGTAAACAGTCCCAATCACTACTCTATTCTTTTCTTAATACTACCGTAACAAAGGAACACTATCTTAGCCGGTTGAAATTATGAACGAAGGAAAAGCTAACCTCGCATTTGTCTGTGTGTTGATTATTAGTAAACTACCTAAGAGAATATCTGTAATTTTGGTGGTACGAGGTTGCATTTGTAAAGTAGCTTTACGGGTAAAATGTTTTGCTCGTATACAGAGGACTGGTGTCGCCGCCTGTTCTTTCGGAACGATAGAATAGACAGCACACTGATCGATATATGTATCTCTAAGCGGCAGCAGCGTACGGTTTCGTTCTTCGCTGCCGACGAGGTAACAACGTTCGACATCTTGTGGAAATTCGAAATGGTGAGCGTAAATGGGCATGGATGGCAGGGAAACGACAGCCAGAGTGTGGGAATTTGAAACGGACGGGCGGCGAGCACGGGTAACCAAGTGGCAGTTCCATTTCAAGCGCTACAAGTGTTTACTTCCTGCTCCCAGCGCAAAGCACGAGTGTGAAGTGCAAAAATGTTTGTAAATTTAAGGGAGTTAACCACGTAGGCCATCAGTCCCTAGGCTTACAAACTATTAAACTAAAAGTATAAAATATTCTCCACTGCATTATGGGCCGGCTGGTACAGCAATCAATAAAATTGTTTAGCAATAAAAGCAGTGGTTGCAACATTTTTAGTTATTTTTACGCGTTTGACCATTGTGGGGCATCATCAGAAAATTTGGAAAATAACTGAAAGGGGGGAGGGGGGCACAAAACTTAAAAGCCTAATCTTAACGTTCACAATCCCACTAAAATTCAAAATGTTTGTTAAGCTTATGGGACTTAACTACGGGGTCATCAGTCCCTAAACTTACAAACTACTTATCAACTACCTTATACTAAGGACGTCACAAATATCCATGCCCGAGGGGGTATTCGAACCCCCGACCGTAGTTGCCGTGAAGACCCCTCGGCCACCGCGGTCGGCACTAAAATTAATGCAATGTTTACTGACCTTAAAATATCACATCGGATGAGTAGAAGAAAAACAATTGCTTATCACAATCTGGTAGCGTCAAATCATTAAAACTAGGATATGACATAAAACCCGTCAGAATCCTATATATAACATAGGAAATACAGAAGATATGGCTCACCTGTAGAGGGGGATACCGCCGTCAGCTTTGACCCGAGACGACATCGCAGTGCGGTAGTTTTGAGGTGCGTGCCTGTTTGTAGAAGACGTGAGTGATTATGTGGTGGTTGAGTTAAAGACGATAGTTTGTTTACATACAAAACAGATTAATATTTTGTGTTTGAAAAGTGATCTGTAGATTCTCTCTGATGGCTAGGTGTGGGTTAACCGAGAGATCTTTTTTCGTATGTGAGCGCCGAAGGCGCGAATTTTTTTGGCAAGTCCTGCGATCGATGGTACATTCTGTTATCTTTAATAACTACATTTTATTTGCAGCTACAATACAAAAGTATTAAGATATCCCGAATACTGGTTTTCCGACATCTTGATGACGTCATGGGTCAAAGCAGACGGGTAGTATCCCAGTCTACAGTTATGCCGAAGATATTAAGATGCGATCATATCCTGCACGATAGTTATAAAGATACGTTAAAAATCTTAAATAGAACTATTGATTTTAGGCATAAAAGTAAAGAAGAAGAAGCGGAGCATGAAGGAAAGAAAACAGATAAAGGCGTAAAAAATGAATTTACCTAAAACAGAGCAGAAGCGGCGGCCACGATTGAGCAATAATAGGAGCACATTCACACTCCTGGTCAACACGCCGATGTTTCGAATACTACGTCAACTCTAGCGTCAGGCCGGCTTGCTGTTGAATCATACAGTGGGCATATTATGAAGTTAATATGGCGAATGCCCGGTGGTGGCGCTCATGTACAATACGCCAAACAGCTCAATTTGCAAGTAGTAGGAAAATTGCCAAAAGCATACAACAGAAGCTGATACATACCATTGATGCCGTAATCACATCAGGATAAATTAAGTGCTTGTTACCAGTTAAAATTTTTGTATTAAATAATAGCTTTATACATGGTCACGAAGAGCTTTCTTCCCGTTCAACTGAATAAAAAATGTCAGTAAATAAAAAAAATCTGTGTCATACGCCATAGGATTAAAATGGACAATAAACTACTAAGCAAGCATTCGACTTGTGGAGATATAGTTCAACAGACAGACCACTAGCAAAAATACCCAGCTTAGAAACGACTACCGCGCAGAAATTAAGTTATGTAATACCCTATGGAAATCACAAAATATATGCAGTCATACGGAAGCATCAGAATTAAGTAAACATTTTTAGAACAGACATTATAGGGTGAAAATACCACTTGTTGCAGTTAATCAGCTGATCATTAAGCACCCGTTCATTAGATCTGCAGATATATTTAACAATTTCAAGCTCTTCCAGTAAATGAATGTTCTTACCTTTTCGGTCACAATGCAGGATGCATAAGTCTTCTAGTACGGGTGCCTGATGCCCTGTAGCCGTGTCATGTTCAGAAAAAGTGGAATGTTGGTTTAGTTGTCCTTTTTTGGTACGAAAGTGCTCTTTGAATCTCGCTTTAACATTCTACCCCGTCTGACCAACATAGAGCTTCCGACAGTCCTTACAGTAACGCCGGCCGCGGTGGCCGAGGGGACTGAGGCGCTCCAGTCACTATCACTACTTTCTGTCCGGACAGATTTTTCGACTAAGTCGCTGGGTTTGCAAACTATTTTTAGCTTTTCTGGCGTGTCACAAGAAGCTTTTTCTAGTGATATTTTAAGATTCTCCACCAAATTGGTTACTAATTTCTCATCTAACTTTGGCTGAATGCTATGTTTAAGCCCTTATTCAGCAATGCGGTCTGCCATGCATTAAACTCAATGTTCATTGAACTCATGGTTCACAATTCTCTGAGAAAATGGAAACGCGGTCGCTTGCACACACAGCATCACATCGTACCCAGACGTATACTTTACGTAGCCTGTCAAGTTTACTCCAATGCGTAATCGCGATCAGCTGACTGCTTACCCATATGACCACATTTAAAATCCTCATTTCATCTAAGCAATCACTTGATAACATTTTAGATAAACGGAAGTAACAACCTAAAGCAGTAACATTGAGCTTGTCTTATTCTTTATGAATCTTTCTGATTTCATCGGAGATGAACATCTTTGCACACTTCAACAAAGAGACACTTGGGGCTTGATTCCTACCTAATTTAAGGTACTTAAGAATATACACAGGTACCAATTTATCAAACAAACACTGCTTGTTAAATCTCATATTCATCGATGCCTTCATGATCTTGAATTTACTTTTGTAGAATTCGGCCGCTGAAGTAACTTATGCTAAGGACAACAGAAACACCCATGCCCGAGGGAGGACTCGAACCCCCGACGGCCAGCAAGGCGCTTTAGAACGCTCGGCCACTCAACCGCGGCGAGTGTGAAGTGTGACACTTGTTGTGGACTGTGCATACTTAAAAAGAGTGCTTCCTCCAGCGCCGGATCTTTTCTAAGTCGTTTCTTCTTTTTTGTGGTGTTTATTGGCGGCTAGGCCACTCACTTTTCTCGTTTTCGTCCGTATTCATGCATCCAGAATGTGTGCACGTAAAGGTACAGTCAGTTTAGCATTTGATAAATTTTTCAGATGTTTATAAATCTATGGGACTTAGTTTAACTTCTGCGATTATGAGTCCCTAGGCTTACAAGTTACTTATACTAAGTAAACTAACGAACGGCCGTGCGCACCGTAGCAAGGCGCCCTAGTGCACACGGTTATTCCGCCGCGGCTGCATTTGATAAATGTACACATAATGTACAGCCAAGTTCCCCTGATATCCATGACTGGCTCGCAGAAGTATTTGGTATTACTTCAGTTCAGGCCCACCTGGCATACTTTAACAATGAATTTTATATCTTCTTTGTAAAATTTACGAATCATTCAAATCAAATGTTCAAATGTTTGTACAGCTTATGGGACTTAACTACGGGGTCATCAGTCCCTAAACTTACAAACTACTTATGAACTACTTACGAACTAGGACGGCACAAATATCCATGCCCGAGGGGGGATTCGAACCCTCGACCGTAGTGGCCGTGCAGACCGTGACTGGGGCGCCTCAGTCTCCTCGGCCACCGCGGCCGGCTACGAATCCTTTTCAAGTAGACAAGCTGTTAATTAAACATGGCAATCAGGTTTCCTTTCACCACAGGGATGGATCAAGTAGTGTTGTCCTTATTGCTAATGCTGATGTAGAAAATATATGTGCGGATTTACAACTTACTGCTGGAAGTAGGTGATCGTAATCTTACGGATGCACTGCTTAAATATGGTGATATTAAAGTTGTGCTCTGGGAAAGCTGATCGAGTCATCACCGGCTTCAGTGATAGAGTGATAACCGTTCTATTGAGATGCACGTTAAATAGATCATTCCATCACATCAACACGTTTGTGCATATCGTTTTAAACAGCACGAGGAGCGTTTTTGTTTTTTAAAAAAAGTTTCTTCAACAACGACTTAAACTGACGAGCGCAGATCTTGTTCCGTCGTATACTGCTTTAGAAAGTATCAAGATTTATCCTGTAGTGATCCACAACTTAATTTGAGTGTCTCCGCGAGCGATTTTCCACCACCACTGAAAAAAAAGTCTGTAAATCTATCGGACCAAACTGCGTGGTCATCAGTCCGTAGCTTACAAACTACTTAAACCTAGGTAAACTAATCCAAGGACAACACAAACACCCATGCCCCAGGGAGGACTCGAACCTCCACGGCGAGCAACCGCGCGCTCCGCAGCGAGGCGCTTTAGACCGCTCGGCTACTCCACCGCGGCCACCACTGAGATTGAAGGCGGCTTTTGTGCCATCTACGACCTGTGTCGCTTTATCGATGGTGCAACATAAGCGCCGTCGTACCCAAGATGAAAGTGTTTTTGATGTGGCTACACCTGTGTCACTCACTTCTGCTTGCAGAATGCCTGTAGATCAGGGGTGGCCAACCTTCACGAAAGGCGGGCCAAATTTCTGAGAGGGGATTACGCCGCGGGCCGCATTTGATTTATGAATAAAAAAGCAAGAAATATTTTATTTAAAAAATGAAATAAATGTGAATAAAGAAAATTTAATGTACAAATTGTTATACAATTTTACTATACAATTCATTAAACAATTTAATGAAATACAGTACTAGTGGGATGTTTGGCTCTGTTTCATTGAAGTGAGTGAATCATTGTTGATGTCAAGTGAAGTTGTTGCTACACGCAAAGAGTTTTCCAGATGAACATCAGTAATCGTGTTCTCATGTGTGATTTTACGTAATTCATCCTATTAAAAAGCTGTTCACAGACGTATGTATTTCCAAATAATGAAATCATTTGTAAGGCATGTTTGTAAAATGCTGGAAATTTCTTCTCGTCTAAATATGTTCTGTAGAACGTTTACAAATCAACTTGATGAAATTTTTCTTTTAATGTATCACATTGCATTTCGCAGCATTACATTTGCAAATGTCCCGGTAGTGAACTCATGTCTACAGACAGTGGCGTAGCAAATGCAGAAAAAAGCAGATGATGTTTCTTGAAATCTTGAAATCGGGTTTCGAATTCGTGTTTCAAGTCAGACATTAAAGAAGCACATTTAATCGCTTCTGCCTGTATGACGTCCGATTGCTTTGACAATGCAGGAAAATGTGTGTAGTTTTTTGTTCGTAATTGTTGCTCCTAAAGCCCAAGTTTCATTTGGAATGCGAAAATAAGATCATGCATTACATTAATCAGCTGATCTTTTCCTTGGAGTCGAGTATTAAGATCATTCAACTTATATCGACCAAGATCGCAAAGTCGTAAAGCCATTCCTTATCTTCGAACTCCGGTAGTCTCTTTGACTTGCTTTCAAAGAATGACCGTATTTCATGCTTCAAATGAAACACTGTTTTAAAAATTTTTCCACGGGTTAGCCATCTTACTTCCGTATAATACGAAATGTTATCATGCTCTGAATCCAAAGACTTCAAAAATTCTTGGAACTGACGGGGATTCAGACCTCTCGATTTAATGAAGTTCACTGTTTTTACAACTACCTTCATGACGTGGTCCATTTTGAGGAACTTGGCACATAAATTCTCTTGGTGAATAATGTAATGAAGATTTAAGATCGATGTATTGCTAATGCCGCGGGCCTTGTTTTCAATTAACTGAACTAGACCTTCGTGTTTCCCAGCCATTGCCGGGCCCCATCCGTTGTCAAGCTTTAACGAAAACCGACTGAATGTCGATGTAACTGCTTCCAACGAATCTCTTGACTTCGTGATATCCTTGAGTGGATACAATGCCGCTAATTCTTCTCTTTTATTGAAATGCGTGTCAGCACCTCTGATATAAATCGCCCCTTGGGCGGTATCCGCCATATCTGTGCACTCATCCAAAGCTATTGAATAAAATATAAACTCAGATGCACGATTTTTTAAAATTATCTTAAATTTGTCTTCCAGTGTCATCCACATGTCTGGTAATAGTTCGACGAGACAGGCTGATTTTTAGGAAATCCTGTTTCTTTTCTGGACACACAATTTCGACGACGGTCTCCAAGCATTCCTTTACAATTTCGCCGTCTGAATATGGCTTTGATTTTTTTGGCAGTATCAGAGCTACTGCATAATTCGCTTTTACATTACATGTTGTCTCTGAATTAGCCCTTGTAAATAACTGCTGTTGTGTAGAAAGTTTCTTTCTTCAGTCGTTTATTTTATCTTGTCGAAATTGTCCCTTGTACGTGTCAAACATAACTGCGTGTTTAGTCTCGTAATGACGTTATATTTTCTTGGAACCGAGATGGATTCCTTGCATATTAGACATATCGGTTTTGTTTTATATTCCACAAAAAATAGTTTACTGTCCACCTGTCTTTTCTCAGCTCCTCTACAACTTTCCTCTTCTTGGATCCTACTTCTTTGCTAGTTGATGCCGTACCAAGTTTACGTCTTTAACTGACAGACATTTTCCCCCATTAGTCAAACTACCATAGAGACCAAACGATAATTGAAGTATTATGATTTAAAAAAAATAATGTGTGGCACGTGAAGTTCAGAATCAAGTATCAATTACGTAAACTAGTTCGATGCAACTCACAAAAACTCCCTAGAAAATCTGCTTTAAAGTTCCCCGAAGTTGTATAACACCGCAAAACATTGGCGGCGCGTACTGCCTGTTCACTGGTTCAGTGAAGCCCGGAAAAAGAAGCTGGCAGTGTAAAGAAAAAAAGTGTTGTGTACGAGGGTCATCCACAAAGTAAGTTCCGGTTCTATTTCTATCCGCGGCAGCGCTACAAACGCAGATCCAAGTATATGTGGAAGTTACTCTGACTCAAGGAGAAGAAATGTACGCCATTTTCTGATCGCTGCTGCCGACGTGTGCTTTGTAGTGATCTTTATAATGTCAATCTTAATTGAAAATGTACCGCGTGTGAAATCAGATCTGTGATTCTTTTTCTAATTGCAAGTGAAAGTTGGGTGGATACATGTTACCTTATTCATAAGGTAGAGGGTACAGATATGAAAGTAGCAAGAATGATTGCAGGTACTAATAGATGGGAACAATGGCAGGAGGGTGTCCATAATGAGGAAATCAAAGAAAAACTTGGAATGAACAACATTGATGAAGCAGTTAGAGCGAACAGACTGAGATGTTGGGGTCATGTTACACGCATGGGAGAAGCAAGGTTACCTAAGAGACTCATGAGCTCGGCAGCGGAGGGTAAGAGGAGTCGAGGTAGACCAAGAAGAAAGTACTTAGATTTGGTGCAGAATGATTGTGAAGTAAAAGGCATAACATCAGACGGAGCATCAACGTTAGCATTGAATAGGGGATCATGGAGGAATTTTATTAGAAGTACTTTGCTCCAGACTGAACGATGAAAGGCATAATCAGTCTCTAATGATGATGATGATTGCAAAGAAAGTTAAGCCAAAGGAATTTCATCGGCAAATCTCCGACTTTTATGGACAACATGTTATGAGTGATACGATGGTTAGGAGAGGGTCAGACTGTTAAGTGAAGGACGTGATCAAGTGCACGATGAAGAACGAAGTGGACGCCCGTGGTTACCGAAGTTCAGACAACTGAAGAGAAGATAAAGTACAACCTTAAGTTTACAATTAGTGTTCTTGCTATGGAAGTTCCGCAAATCTCACGATGACTAAATCACGAAATTGTTACTGAAAGAACTTGTTGCCACATGGTTGAATACACACGAGGCAACCTTCTATGACGAAGCCATACAAAAACTTGTGCACGCTGTGACAAGTGCGTACAAAGTTTCGGAAGCTATGTAGAAGTTGCACTGTTGTGGATTTTTGTACAATAAATATTACTTCTATATCTGTACATGTTTGTTTTATAGAAGCAAACTGAACTTACTTTTGTAGACATGTATTTATTACGATTCTTCTATTCTTTCTCGTGACAGATCATTTTATTTGCTTTGCGCATGCGCAAAGCTTCCATGAAGGCAACATCTACACAGTTGTTTTTCTCACTTTGAAGATTTATCAAAAACACGTCACAGTTGGTAAAATTTCAGCAGCCTTAGTACACGCGTAAGGTAACAGAGTGATTTTATTACGATCGCTTAACAGCGCATTCAGGTTTTACTGTGCTTTAGTATTCATGACAGGGATTTATAACCAGTGGGGGGAGATTACATGTTTTCAGCCTAAATGGCGGCACCACAGAGGTACATTGCTCGCCGAATTATCAGTGTTTCTTTCAAGTACATTATTATACTTATTTGGGAAATTTCATAGTCTTTTCTCTCGAGAATTTTGGACATTAGTACGCAACCGCTTTAGGAAATAGATATTTTAGTTCTGAACGTCATGTATCGGAAATATAAATATTGCTGATGCCTCACTTAACCTGGCAGCCTTACTTTAAAATGTCGACTGTTATGATTGTTACTGAAAAGTATTCTACATTCAAGTCGATTAGTTGCTTTAAATAACACAGACAGGTAGATGAAGATGCATTAGGAGGGTCATATCGCTACCTTTGTAATGCGGAATCGTTAAACGTCATAAATAAAACCACATTATTACAACGAAACATTTATTTATTCTGTACTAATGAAATTAAAAGATAGTACTGATGCAGAAACCAATGATAATGTCAATTGGTGTACGTACTTGCCATAACTGAATACATAAAATACAAGCAAGTCTTCTAAAAATAAAGACTAGCCCCATAGATCAATTATAAAAAGGTAAATTCAGGTTTTACTTGAAAGACTACTCTGTTTAAAGTCACATCTGCTACTAATAGTGCCCTTGTTGTTGTTTTCAGTGCGGAGACTGGTTTGCTGCAGCTCTATCCTGAGCAAGGCTCTTCATCTCCTCATAAGAACGGAACCCTACATCCATTTACATCTGCTTACTGTATTCATTCTCTTGGTCTCCCTCTGCGATTTTTATCCCACACATTTCCCTCCGATGCTAAATGAACGATTCCTTCATGTCTACCAATGTATCCTACCATTCGATCCCTTCTTTTAGTCAAGGTATGCCAGAAATTCCTTTTCTCCCCAATGCTGTTCACTACCTCCTTCAGCATTTTTCTATAACTTCACATTTCAAAAGCCTCTATCCTCTTCCTGTCTGCACTGTCCATCTTTCACTGCCATACAAGGCAACACTCCACACAAATGCCTTCAGAAAGGAATTCCTTACGCTTAAATTAATATTCGTTGTTAACAAATTTCTCTTTTTGAAAAACGCTTTTCTTACCATTGCTATTCTGCATTTTTTTATATCCTCTGTACTGCGACCATCGGTTATTTTACTGCCCAAGTAACAAAACTCATCTACCACTTTTATGGTTTCGTTACCTAATCTAATTCCTTCAACATCGCCTGATTTTCTAACACTACATTCCATTACCTTTGTTTTACTCTTGTTAATGTTCATCTTGTATGCACCTTTCAACACACCGTCCAAACCTGTTTAACTGCTCTTTCAGGTCCTCTGCCCTTATTACTATATTATGGGCCACGTTATTTATTCTCCTATATGATATCCAATGGAATGAAATATGGATTCAGTCAGTTAATAGTTGTGAAATGCATGAAAGATGGGCGTTTCAAAGGTGACGTAAGTTTCTTTGATTTATTTTCCTATTCATATGTCAATTTACTCATTATATTACACAAAAAGGGAAATAAAAAATGATCAACATGTAAACTCGTCGGTGTATTAGACGAAGAGAATAGCGGTACTCACTACTAAACCGTTTCTACAATAAATTAATAGTAATTTCCTTTATACGATTGATCGTAGCCGGCCGCGTTGGCCGAGGGGACTGAGGCGCTCCAGTAACGGTCTGCACGGCCACTACGGTCGGGGATTCGAATCCCCCCTCGGGCATGGATATTTGTGCCGTCCTTAGTTAGTTCATAAGTAGATTGTAAGTTTAGGGAGTGATGGCCCTGTAGTTAAGTCCCGTAAGTTCTACAAACATTTCAACATTTGATTGATGGTAGCCTTCAGTGACTGGACACGATTCAAAACTATATTTCCGACCACTCAATGTAAAAGCAGTAGCTGAAGCGATTGCGGTTCAAAGAAAGCAACATCAGTCTGAAGGATCTTCTGTCGCACGGTACAGCGAATTCTTACCTCTTCTCAGGTAGTGGAAGAGTAGCTGAAGACGCCGTTGTGTATTCGTCTGGGGCTGATGTGGCAGCGACGAAGGAGCACGCTACGCGAGTCCAACCTGCAGTCACCACAACCGAATGCTACGGTTTCCTAAACCGGAGTGCCGTCTTCGCTGTTTTCCTCAGCCGCCGCCCGCCAGGAGGCAACACAGGAACCAAAACTGCCCTGCTTTCCGGCGGTCCTCTGACCGCACTCAGGCCACACGCCACGGCCGGCGTCGCCCGCAGCTCCGAAACCTCCCTCCCACCCTCGCCTCACCCCGCAAACTGTCCACCACGGAATTTACAACGGGAGGACAGTCGCGCGGCGTCCGACGCTCCACCAACTGCCTCTCCCGTCCCCTTACGTCTCGCACTTCCATCACCTCAACCACATGCCGCGCAACATGCAGTAGTGTTTTTTTTTAAAAAAAGGAATATACACGTAAATTTAACGAATGTTGAATTAATGAAATGTTACATACCTACTCTTATTCGATAAGATACGCTTAATGGAAATCTGTTTTGCAAATTTTACATGAAATAAAAGTTAAATTTTCCTTTCATATCAGACAGCTCCGCAGGCCAAAATGTAGAAGCCCGCGGGCCGCATGTGGCCAGCCCTGGTTTAGATGAAAGCACTTGCGCCGTAACGTCCACTCTTCCTGTCGAGATTGTAAAAACGACGGATGTGGGCGTCGCTGCGACAGCTGCTGCGAATCTAGAAGAGTCGAGTCAGCTTTCGGAAGCGTCTTGTTCGTCACCGATAACGCCCTCTCTAGGTCAAACTGTGGTGTCGCACAAGTCTGAAGTGCGCGCCACGTACTTTAGCCGCGCGCCGCCATGCAAGCACGGCGCTGCGTTCTTACGACGTCAGCCACGAGCGCCCTCTGCCGCAATTTGTGGCCACCACTGAACTGCATCGGTCACTTGGGCACTAGGACAGGCACTAGGACTCATCAGTAGGCAGGCCTCTATCTACTTTAACTATGTATCTGCTTTCCACTAGACTTCAGTTAACAAAGCTAAGTATTTGTACTCTCTCTCTTCGAAATATATCTTGTTCTAATCTAGCTTAGTGTTTCTAGTTTCTGCTGTCCCAGTGGCTGGTCACCTCAGACTCTGTACCCGCACACACGTGCATCCTATTTCCCTGTGTCGGTCTCTCTACTTGGCCACCGACACCAGGACAACCGGCGGAAACGAGACATAAAAGTGGCGACGAGGATGGGATACAAAACAAACGATTACGCCGGAACAGAATCTTGATTTTTTGTCTGCTTTTCAGGAGTATGAAGTGTTTGATTTTATAGGGCATTACCCTTCCCACAAATCACCCCGTCCGAATGGACTTCCGAAGCAGCTTTATTTACATACTTGGCATCTGTTAGGCTTTACTTTTTCTTCCACACTGAATGAGATTTTACGGGGAGGTGCTGCTCCTACGAGCTTCAAGGATGGGAAATTGTTCTCATACACAAGCATTGTTGCCCCCTAATAGTGTCAAATTTATGTCCTCTGCGCTACCCAGTTTTCACCACAATAGCGTTGCACGAGCTGTGAACAGCAAATTGCCCCTTCTGTTTGGCTGTGTGATTTTCAAACACTGATGTAGCCTTCCTAGCCGTATGATCGTAACCCCAGTCTCAGAATACAGGAACGTTGTCTCGGTAGCAGCTGTTAGGTATATTCATAGTGCCTTATTAGCCTACTGGACTTTCCCAAGCCGTCTGATAACGTTAGCCATGCATATCTTGATCACCTCTTACAGATTGTCGGATTTAATGTCCCCACACGATCTGTTCTTTGTAACTTATACCAGGACATTGGTGCGTAAGTGATGGCCAATGGTTGGTTGAAACCATGATTCGTGCTCAATCGAGGGGTGTCACAAGGCAACCCGTCTCTATGGGCCTGTATATTTTGTCACTAGAACCATTATTGCAGCCGGTTGCTGATCGGTTATCTGGGTGAAGAATCTCAGGAAAGAATTGACCGTTCAGCATATGTCGATGATGTGTTGGTTCTCGTCCATTGACGTGAAGATATACTATTGCTGGGATAAATAACTGATAGTTACTGCCATATTTCAGGTGCAGAATAAAATGAGAAAGAATGTAAAATGCTCAACCTACGATGCTTCGAGAATGCGGTCCTTGCATGGGTACATTAAGTTGATCGCCATATATCCTGGGGATTGTTGTTGACTGTTATCAACTGAAGATGGTGACCCTGAATTCGAAATCTGTTACTGACAAAATTCAGAAACTGGAACATGAGCGACACTCACTTACTATCTCGCAGAAAATGCGGATGTCGGACACTTACATCACATGTAAAGCATACTGTACGAATACAGATGCTACTGTGGCTACACCAGTTCCTACTAGGTGACCAAAATTAAGAACTGTCGGACCTGGCTAGCACTTGGATCGGTTACCTTCCGGGTTTGCCGAGCACTGTTGGCAAGCGGGGTGCACTCAGCCCTTGTGAGGCCAATTGAGGAGCTGCTTAATTGAAAAGTAGCGGCTCCGGTCACGAAAATGACAACGGCCGGGAGTGTGGGGTGCTGACACGTTCCCTTCCATACCGAATCCGTTGACGCCTTCAGATGGAGGATGACATGGCGGCACATGGATACCCAGTGGATTTCTCGCTGGCTGTAGGACGGAATTTACAGTTTATAATGCATACTGTATCGTGCAGATTTAACTCCTCCCCAGGATGATAGCAAAAAATTGCAGCAGCTGTCATACAGATTTATATCGAAAAGCCGCACATTTATTTCTCAGGTATCTGATTTCAGATGGGAATATGAGTGGAGTTTTCCGACGGGATACTCGTTCACCGAACTATATGCTTTATGTTTTACTCACACTACATATTGCGTCATGCTCCTTCGAACAGAGTAAAAGGTATCTCGCAGAATAAAATAAGTAATAACAAGCAAATGGCTACAAATCAACCCCTTCACAATCAACATCTCCGCTGGTGCAACATCTATTAATGTTAACCTGTTTCTATTATCAAATTGACTATTCATTTATGCTCACGATTTGCTCTATGGACAGGCCCTTTTTCTAATCTTATTTTTCTTGCATTTAAATATAGCTAACCATCAACGTTCATAATTTCAATGGACGACATATTTAGTGATATAACACGGCAGGGCAAAAGGCTGACATCCTGTGACACCAGAACATACGCGTTCGTTCAGCAACATGTTATCGCACATTTTATTACTAATAAATGGGGTCTGAAATGACGTGCAGCAAGTGTGTAGCTGCAGGTCGCTGGAATTCATTCACATAGGTCAAGATACACTGCTCAGAATAGGTAGGGGATCAAAGAAGGTATCATACACAATATACGAGGGTTGGAACTTAAATAGTGGCAATTATTTATTGACCACCGATACAAAAGCGTTACATGTTTGCACCTGTTTCTGTCTTTCAAAGTAGTAACCAGCGTTGTGTAGAACCCGTTACCAGCGATTTGGAAGGCGTAGTATATCGTTAACAGCAGAGATTGTTGTGTTGGTGGTGCGAATGCAGCTGTCTACTGTTTCTGGAATCTCTGGAACAGCTCTGAAGCTAATGCCACGAAGTGGTTACTTCATCTTCGTAATCAAATCAAAGTCACTTAAATCCGGGGATTATGAGGGATGGTACAGTACTTGCCAGTCCCAACGACAGAACAGAGCAGCCACAGCTTGCGCTGTATGCGCCCGCGCATTGTCTTGCAAAATGATGGGTGGGTTGCGCAGGAAGTGTTGCCGCTTCTTTAGCAAAGATGGTCGCCACAATATGCACTTCTTCTCCAGCACGCTAAGACGACCTGCCCGATTCATGTCTGCCACAGTTTGCCGACTTTCGTTGAAGGCTTTTACACATCGTGCCACTGTTCTCAACGGCAATGCCGATTCCCCGCACGCCTCTTGAAGATCTTGAGACACTGTCGTGCTGTATGACCACTGGCACGTTCAATCTTGATCCAACTCCGTTTTCTTGTTATGACACCGTTACGTTACGTTAGACCGCACGCTCACTAGTGACTCGATTGTGCACACGCCGGACGAGGGAGGACATTTGCTTGGAGGTAAGGTAGGTGCTATCAGCGACAATAGCAGATTCCATAATGTCTCCACATCAGTGTTGCCTCTGTTTAAGTGCCAACCCTCGTATATATGGTAACGTATTTGATTCAGGTATTGGTTATAATTCTAAATTGTGTGTTGTACAGTAATATATTTTGCTGTCTCAACTTATTACTTGAGGTTTACATGGCGTTTAGTTAAAGCGAGGCACCATAGGGATACCACAATGCCGGCCGCGGTGGCCGAGGTGACTGAGGCGCTCCAGTCACGGTCAGCACGGCCACTACGGTCGGGGGTTCGAATCCCCCCTCGGGCATGGATATTTGTGCCGTCCTAGTTCGTAAGTAGTTCATAAGTAGTTTGTAAGTTTAGGGACTGATGACCCCGTAGTTAAGTCCCATAAGCTTAACAAACATATGATATGATACCACAATGCCGGCCGCGGTGGCCGAGCGGTCTGCGACGTGCCAGTCACGGTCTACACGGCCGCTGCGGTCGGGGGTTCGAATCCCCCCTCGGGCATGGATGTTTGTGCCGTCTTTAGTATAAGTTAGTTCATAAGTAGTTTGTAAGTTTAGGGACTGATGACCCCGTAGTTAAGTCCCATAAGCTCTACAAACATTTGAACTGCCTGAAAGTCGCAATATGAAAAACAACTTTTTCGTCAAAATGTTCAAATGTTTGTACATCTATCGGACCAAACTGCTTGGTCATCAGTCCGTAGCTTACAAACTACTTAAACTAACCTAATCTAACCTAAGGACAACACACACACACCCATGTCACAGGGAGGACTCGACCCTCCAGCGGCGAGAAACCGCGCGCCCCGCAGCGAGGCGCCTTAGACCGCTCGGCTACTCCACAGCGGCAACTTTTTCGTCAGTTGTAACTTTGGATTACTAGTGCTGGCTCTTCGATGCATACGAGTTATCGATAGTTCCTGTTCTCTGTTCTGGCGGTTCCTCACCAGAAATGGCGCGACGTTGCTTAGTATGTTCCGGAAGGAATTTCAAAACTGTAAATGGAGAGGTGTAAGCCTATTCCGTCGCTACAGGTATTTGATGTGTGACATATGTTTCTACCACCGGCATTTTTTAGCGATGTTGCTCCTTGAAGAGCAGGGAAATCACTGACATTGTTGACGTTGCTGACATTGTTGGTTTCACCGACAACATTTGGACAGTTTGCCTTTAGGTCACCTGGAGCTGTACAATAATAGCAAACTACTTCATCCATTGATAATTAGACGGTGTAAATGTTCCCTTGGTATTGAACCTGCAATCTTGAAGGTACCTACTTTGTTGATAACGGCAATAATATATTGTGCAGTATGCATAAAAGACTTAATGTGAGCACATACAGGACTGTTTGATCCAGACGGTATTTCGCGCATAACTTCACAACACAGCTGTATTTAGAAATTGCGATCAGAATTTAGGTAGAAGGAATGAAACACATTAAAAAAAACAGTTCGAGAGTTCAAAAATGTTCAAATGTTTGTATAGCTTATGGGACTTACCTACGGGGTCATCAGTCCCTAAACTTACAAACTACTTATGAATTAGCTAACACTAAGGACGGCACAAATATCCATGCCCGAGGGGGGATTCGAACCCCCGACCGTAGTGCAATTCCAGAGCTTCAACTTTTGAAAACCCTTAGGGGAAGTGAGGGTTCCTTTAATTGTAATGTCATCTTCTTGTACTACGTGATCA
Source organism: Locusta migratoria (assembly GCA_026315105.1). Lineage (NCBI taxonomy): Eukaryota > Metazoa > Arthropoda > Insecta > Orthoptera > Acrididae > Locusta > Locusta migratoria. The sequence goes on from CM048755.1 coordinate 511,929,729, forward strand.
ACGTCCTCGACTTGTTTAAGGAAAATACAGATATTTGCACCCAGAGGTGTCCACCCCCATTGGCTAATTACTCACCCCTACCCCCAAAACACTGCGACCAACCCCCCCCCCCCCCCCCCCCCCGCGTCACACCCTAGATTTCAGCTCCTGTTTTGCCATTTAATATTGAAATTAAATATCTTTTATTTCACGTTTTATAAATCTATATCTATAAATGTGAATGTCTGTTCGGTGTACGTTTATCACGTCTGAACCACAAGACATAAAAAGCTAAAAATTTCTACAGTTACTAATGTCTACCCGGGTAATGCTTTAGGCACGGTTTTATGGCGATCGGATAGCTATTTATCCATTTATATTAATGTGAATGTCTGTTCATTGTAGCTTATCACATCCAAACGACAAGACGCAGAGACTTAAATATTTGTACAGTTACTAATTTATACCTGAGGAAGGTTTTAGGCACGGTTTTATAGCGCTCTGATAGATATTAATTTGAAGAATATAACGCGAAATGCGGAACAATAATGATTCTTTGAAAATTATATTTACTCTTTAAAAATTGTTTTATTGGTTGCATTGTTGCTTGAGGGTTGATAATGATAAAAGGGTGGAGTATATTGAGACGGAAAGTTATCGGTGTATATAAAATTCTACGTGTGTGTGTTAATATTTCGCTCTGCAGCGAAAGCTACAGAACGCAAACGAATGGTGTATGTGTAATTGCTGTCCGAAGTCCCCCGTTGTAGACCATAGCAGTTCCATGCCGACAGCTATAAGGGGATGGAAGATATCGTGGTTGAAAGTCGTCAAATTATAAAAAATTCGGACTGAAAGCCAGCGATGATATTTGCGACTCTATAGCAAGGAGGTTACGTACAAGGAAACCTGATGCCACAGACCATATCTTTGGTCTATGCGCGCTACAATGTCTTCAGCTCTTTCTCAGTAAGGATAAGCATACGAATAGGGAAATATGAGAATAAATAAATAAAGCAGCAAAAAAGAAATTTCTTTTAATACAGCTCTTTAAAAAAATCGATTTGGCGTTTCGCGCATTACATCAAGTGATCCATCTGTGATATTATTACAATAATTATTGTTGAATTTCGTGATTGGATTCTTCGAAACGAGTTCATTTTTACCTGTGATTTCTTATATATTCTCCGATAAATGTAACATGTTTTTAGAAAAAGGGAGATGGTCAGAGAGAGTGGATAGGAAAAGTACTAACTCAAGGTTCGAATAAATAAATAAATACCCGAGCAACGCCGGGTTTTCAGGTAGTTGTTTTATAAAGCGCCCCCCCCCCCTCCCCAGGCTGGCGAAAAGTATTAATTTTGCACCCCCCCCCCCGCTCAACCAGAAATTTCAATGACGCAGTTTGCGTCATGACCCTCCCCTCCCCTCCCTCTTGTGGGAACCTCTGTTTCAACTGACAATACGGGTACAATGCTTAATATCTGAAGTATGGATAATAGCACACATCTAGTCATCAATGACGGTATTAGGTACATTCTCGACGAAAATCGCTTTAGCTGGAGAGACGACAGATGGTTAGTGGCGCGCTGTGGCACGCAGCTGCGATAGCCCCCTTCCCCCCCCCCCCCCCCACCCTTAAAGGATGCACAAGGTTCTTTCGTGAGTCGTGCGGGGCTGGCATGAAGTCCCGAGCTAATACAGTCTTTCTTCCTTCTTTCCTTCCTGGACTACAATTCCTTTCCATTCCCCTGCTTTCCTATCGTCACTCCTTCCCTCTGATGACCATAGCAGTTTTCCCGTCCCAGACAGTTAGCTGGCAGCATCGGCGCGCTCCATCGGTGCTTCGAAGAGGCGAGGCTGTGACCGCAGCGGCGTCATGTATTGGGTCGTGGAACCAGCCAGGGCCGGCCACTAATCATGTCGGTTGTTTACAAGTCCAAATACGTTCAATTATTAACCTTCCGGTGGGCGCGCCTATGAAACTCGCACGAGCGGACGCATGCAACGCAGACAGCTGCCTCCAGAAAATCGGCTTTTCCGCTCATGTAGCAGCCCTTTTTTCTATGTAAGACGGGTAAAATCATTAGAAACAAATCACAATATCGAACTGAACTATGTATTTTGTAATTTAGCATATTACAGCCTTTCAGTAAAATTTATTTTTTCAGTGTAAACTAGAAATCGTTTCTCAATAAACTATAAAACATCAAACGTAAATAACTAAAACAAAAATATATTTCGTTAACGTTGCTATCATAACCTTCCGAAAGGAAGAACGTACAATCTTTGAATTCAGCTAGTTTCACAACATTACAAATCAAAACTATAATAAAACAATCCAGAATTTGACAGGCAAAATAAAAGGTAGCTGCTTACACTGCGAATATTATCAAAATAAACAACACTGAGCAAGAGTAAAGTAACTGAATAGACCACTACCTGTCTGAACATAATTTGTAAATTCTTAAAGAGTTTTATTATTTTGTATTTATTTATTTTGAAATCGATATAAATAGAAAACATTTGAATTTTCAAAATATTTCGTGAGTGTTTCTTACAAACAAATTGTTTACAATCATTACATGTGATAGTTGTGCGATTGTATTATTTTCCTCCACAGAGACGACATGTTCAATTTCTTTTTGTAGATTCTGGGGTTGCAATTGATTGGGGTGGCTCCCGGTATTTTACAAGAAACAGTCGGATATCTTTTGAAAGTGTGCTCATCTGAGCCCTTATTTTCGAATAAGAGTAACCCATTATATAGTTTGTTGATGGCTTGAAAGACGTTGATCTACATACATACATCTACAAAATAATGCATGCTAAAATGTTGCACGACAACAAAAACCAATGAGAGCCAAGGCCTCTGATAAAACAATAACCGCTCACTTATATTCGAAAAGCAAATTTACGTACATGAGCGGCAACATGCAGTACTGAGTGCTGCCGAAGTGAAGTACTGGTGTTAGACGTTGGCTGGTGACTGCTACAAGGAAAGAAAACGACATCTGGTGCATGGATTGTGTTGACAGTATAGCCGACTGCAGGTACAAAATCTTTCTAGATGATTCAAACAACGTTACTACCACTTATCATATACACATCAACGTGGCAGCACGGAGTGCTGCCATGCGCCTACCGGAAGGTTAATGGAAACACCACATAAACTTCCATGTGTTCACTTACAACAAAATAGCTCGGACGATACACTAGCCCGTTCACCTCTGTAGCCACGCGATATTTGATATCACAGATGCCACTTTTGGTTTGTTTTTCTTTTAAAGTCGCTTTATCTTTCTTCTGTTTCGTATATTTGATGCGCTGGGGGGAATATTTATATGATGCCATTTTCTCTCTTGGATCTCAATAATTCTGAGGTAATGTCGTACAGGGCAACGGTTTATGTCTCTTTTTGTGGTATGTGAAAGTCTTTTTCTCAGCTTACCGCGCTGGGTGGAATTGGGCCGTGCGTTTCTAAGAGCCATGATGTTAGGGACGGCGCAGTCGCACACGCCGCAGGTTCGAGTCCTCCCTCTGGCCATAAAAATTTCTACACTACGAAGATGACGTGCTACAGACGCGAAATTTAACCGACAAGAAGAAGATGCTGTGATATGCAAATGATTAGCTTTTCAGAGCATTGACACAAGGTTGGAGCCGGTGGCGACACTTACAACGTGCAGACACGAGGAAAGTTTGCAACTGAATTCTCATACAAAAACAGCAGTTGACCGGCGTTGCCTGGTGAAACGTTGTTGTGATGCCTCGTGTAAGGAGGAGAAATGCGTACCATCACGTTTCCGACTTTGATAAAAGTCGGATTGTAGCTTATCGCAATTGCGGTTTATCGTATCGCGACATTGCTGATCGCGTTGGTCGCGATCCAATGACTGTTAGCAGAATATGGAATATGGGTTCAGGAAGGCAATACGGAACGCCGTGCTGGTACCTAACGGCCTCGTATCACTAGCACTCGAGATGACAGGCATCTTATGCACATGGCTGTAACGGATCTTGTAGCCACGTCTGGATCCCTGAGTCAACAGATGGGGACGTTTTCAAGACAACAACTATCTGCACGAACAGTTCGACGACGTTTGCAGCAGCATGGACTATCAGCTCGGAGACCATGGCTGCGGTTAACCTTGACGCTGCATCACAAACAGGAGCGCCTGCGATGGTGTACGCAACGACGAACCTGGGTTCACGAATGGCAAAACATCATTTTTTCAGATGAATCCAAGTTCTGTTTACAGCATCATGATGGTCGCATACGTGTTTGGCGACATCGCGGTAACGCTCATTGGAAGCGTGTATTTTGTCATCGCCATACTGGCGTATCATCCGGCGAGATGATATGAGGTGCCATTAGTTAGTCTCGGTCACCTCTTGTTCGCATCGACGGCACTTTGAACAGTGGCTGTTACATTTCAGATGTGTTACGACCCGTGGCTTTACCCTTATTTCGATCCCTTCGAAACCCTACATTTCAGCAGGATAATGCACGACTGCCTGTTGCAGGTCCTGTACGGGTCTTTCTGGATAGGGAAATTGTTCAACTGCTGCTCTGGCCAGCACATTTTCCAGATCTCTCACCAATTGAAAACGTCTGGTCAATGGTGGCTGAGCAACTGGCTCGTCAAAACACGCCAGTCATTACTCTTCATTAACTGTGGTATCGCGTTGAAGCTGCATGGGCATCTGTACCTGTACACGTCATCCAAGCTCTGTTTGACTCAATGCCCAGGCGTATAAAGGCCGTTATTGCGGCCAGAGGTGGTTGTTCTGGGTACCGATTTCTCAGGATATATGCACCCAAATAGCGTGAAAATGTAATCACATGTCAGTTCTACTATACTTGTCCAATGAATACCCCTTTGTCATCTGCATTTCTTCTTGGTGTAGCAATTTGAATGGCCACTAGTGTAGTTTAAGTATTTCGTATTTCTAGGGACCGATGAGCACAACAGTCTGGTCCCACAGCAAAAAAAAAAAAAAAAAAAAAAAAAAAAAAAAAAAAAAAAAAAAAAAAAAAAAAAAAAAAAAAGTCTGTTTGTTCCGAAAATTAACAAACATGTCATCTCATCTTCATATGTATCCTCTTACCCAACTAGAATGTTCTATTTAATTTCATTGACTTGTATGTTACTGTGGTTGTTAGTCCGTAGGCTTACAAACTACTTTAATGAACTTAAACTGATGTAAAGACAATATACAGACCCCTGCCCGAGGGAGGACCCGAACCACCGACGGGGAGCAACCGTGCACTCAGTAGCAACGCTCCTTATAGCGCACGGCCATTCCACCGTGGCCGTCGTTTTAGATTTCTAACTTCACTTACTTGCTTAGTATTGGCTAGTCAAAAGATACGTTTGTCTTTTCCCCCAGTGGTCTTTAATTTCCTTGTAGGAGGCTTATATGTACACACATCAAAGAACGTGTTGGGTTGCCTTGCTTTCAACGTCTCCTGAACATTGACTTTGAATGAGAGTATTGCATCATGAACACAGTCCCTTTGATTGTCAATGTAGATCACTCAGCCCGCACAAAGATGTAAACAACCAAGCATGACCATTCCAAATGCGACGGAGTGGCTAAAAGGGGCCGATTTGTTCCAGCCATAGCACCAAGGAAGTACCCTGCTTCTGTTCTCTTTAGTTCTGCCACGCCTACAATATCAATTCCAAAATATAATCCTATCCGCATTGTTACTTTTGCCAGGAAGGACACTCATAAAGGTAAGTTTCCAGGCATCTCTAAATGAAGCAAACCGATGTATTCCAGTCAATGAATGCATTGAAGAGTGCATGGAATATGCGAGAATTTTTGACTTCAGGACTTTATTAGGGATAGTCAAGAGGTGAACATACTAAAAGTCCCCGCCCCTGAGGGGTGAGCTAAAGCGGGGAGTGGGGTGGAAAGGTATCATTTTTTGGTTTTCCGCTTATTTCTCGAAAACGGTTGGCTTTAGGAAAACATTGTTCCAAATAAGAATGAAAGATAACTGAATTTACTTTAAAATTGTTTCTATACATATACGTCGAATTCCCTACGGTTTTCGAGATATACATTATTCAAAATCGACAATTTCGTAAGTGGCACTCTTTTAAGATAGGTAGCGTGGTGCAGTGCCGCCAATTTGCTTCTTAAATTGTTACTGATAAACACTACATATCAATAATTGTAAATATAAGTCTTATAATATTAATTATTATAGTACGGTAATTTGTAGGCTTTTTATCTGTAAGGGTTATTGAAATTGTAATTATGCCGTTTGATTCTCCCAAGTCTCCTGAATCCATTCATATAATTATATTTTCCATGTGATCATTCCTTGATTTAATACGGACTTTTAGAATAATGTGTGTGGCTATATTGTATTTCAGTTGCAATCTGGGTTAGTCGCCCTCGCTCAGAAAAGACAGTCGTTTCCTGTTTCTGAGCACATTAGGGAAACCCTGACTGCCTGTATTCCATTCACTAGATCCAAACTGCTAGCCAGCCGGCTGGGGAACCCAACAGTCCGGCAAAAGCCGCCTTTCATATGGAAACAATCAGCTTCCTCCTGTATCTGTAATGTCACACAACGACACATAGTTCAGGACGTATGTCGTCATAAATAGTGAGATACATAAATAATACATGCTTTTCTTTAAAATGAAGCGTAAATGGCCCATCATATAATGAGAGCATTCAGCGACTTCCAACAAATTGTAAGCATAATTTCTATAATTTTTTAAATCCTTTTTGATTTATATGCAAAACGTCAAGAATAACGAAGTTATAGCGCTGTTATTATTGTTGCATTGCATTGGGGAGATTACGTCACAAAGTGGCGCTACCCTTTCTCATCCCCTCTCTCTTTTTCAGTATTCTTATCGACTGGAAAGATCACGTGACTGGCCTCGGCTAGGGCTTTATAGTGGTAGTAGTATCAGTGGCGGACTTAGGCTGTCTGAGGGTGGCGGCTGAACAAAGTGAGCCACCCCCTCGTCCACTTAGAAACACATGTATTACTATGAAAACGTAACTTTAGAGATTTGAAGCCCCCGCCCCCCACCCAAGACGAGAGGCCCGGGACGGTCCGCGCCCCCCCCCTCCCCCCAATCCCGCCCACAGTCCGCCGCTGAGTAGTATCAACGTAAATGTCTACTTACGGTTCGGCGGGGTATTGTACTGATGTTGGCAACGAAGTTGAATGTTCTGAAAATGCAACCACATAGAATGAAAAGATTAGCACACTCCGTCGCCGAAGCCGTAAGTGAACTTCAACTACGATCAATGTAAAAACTCTACTTTATAATTAACATCATTGTGCTTTTTTCATCTACATCTACATCTACATGGGATACTCTGCAAATCACATTTAAGTGCCTGGCAGAGGGTTCATCGAACCACAATTATAGTATTTATCTCCCATTCCATTCTCGAATAGCGCGCGGGAAGAAAGAACACCTGAATCTCTCTGTTCGAGCTCTGATTTCTCTTATTTTATTCTGATGATCATTTCTACCTATGTAAGTGGGAGTCAACAATATATTTTCGCATTCGGAGGAGAATGTTGGCGATTGGAGTTTCGCAAGTAACCCACGCCTCAGCGATAAGCGCCGTTGTTCTAATGATTCCCATCCCAGATCCTGTATCATTTCCGTGACGCTGTCTCCCCTGTATCGTGACAATACAAAACGAGCTGCCCTTCTTTGGACTCTCTCGATGTCCTCCGTCATGCCCACCTGATAAGGATCCCACACTGGGCTGCAATACTCCAAAAATGGACGGACAAGCGCAGTGTATGCAGTTTCTTTAGTAGTTCTGTTGCATCTTTTAAGGATTCTGCCAATAAAACGCAGTCTCTGGTTCGCCTTTCCCACGATATTATCTACGTGTTCTTTCCAGTTTAAGTCTGAAGTAATAGTAATTCCTAGGTATTTTGTGGAGTTTACGGCCTTCACATTTGATTGATTTATGTTGTAAACAAAGTTTAACGGATTTCTTTTCGTACTCATGTGGACGACTTCACACTTCTCATTATTTAGAGTCAATTGCCAATTTTTACACCATACTGATATCTTATTCAGATCGTTCTGCAGTTGGTTTTGATCTTCAGATGATTTTACTAGACGGTAAATGACGGCGTCATCTGCAAACAACCTAAGAGAGCTACTTAGATTTTCCCCTAAATCGTTTATGTAAATAAGGAATAGCAGAGGACCAATAACACTACCTTGTGGAACGCCCGATATCACCTCTGTTTTAGTCGATGCCTTACCATCGATTACCACGAACTGTGTCCTCTCAGACAAGAAATCCCCTATCCAATTGCAAATTTGGGGCGATATACCATAACCACGCAATTTGATTAAAAGCCGTTTGTGAGGTACGGTGTCAAAAGCTTTCTGGAAATCAAGAAATACGGAATCGATTTGCGAACCTTTGTCGATAGCACCCATCACTTCGTGTGAATATAGAGCTAGTTGTGTTTCGCATGAACGATATTTTCTAAATCCGTGTTGACCTTGGGTCAAAAGATCGTTCTGTTCGAGATAATTCATAATATTTGAATACAGGATATGTTCCAAAACCCTGCTGCAAATTGACGTCAATGAAATAGGCCTGTAGTTTAGTGGGTTACTCCTACTGCCTTTCTTGAATATAGGTGTGACCTGTGCAACTTTCCAATCTTTTGGTACAGATCCTTCTATGAGAGAGCGGTTGTATATGACTGTTAAGTAAGGAGCTATCGCTTCAGCATAATCAGATAGAAATCTAATGGGTATACAATCCGGACCAGAAGACTTGTTCTTATTAAGTGATTTTAGTTGCTGCACTACTCCGATGATATCTACTTCTATGTTATTCATTACGGCATCTGTTCGTAATTCAAAATCTGGAATATTGGTTTCGTCTTCTTTAGTGAATGAGTTTCTAAAAGCTAAGTTTAGTAACTCTGCTTTAGTAGCGCTGTCATCGGCAGGATCGCCATTACTATCACGTAGTGAGGGTATTGTTTGTGACTTTCCCCGAGTATATTTAACATATGACCAAAATCTCTTTGGGTTTTCAGTCAAATTACGAGAAAGAGTTTCGTTGTGATAAATGTTGTAGGCATCTCGCATTGAAATCCTCGCTAAATTTCGAGCTTCTGAGTACAATCGCAAATCCTGGGGATTTCGTGTTCGTTTAAATTTAGTATGCCTTTTCCTTTGCTTTTGCAACAGTGTCCTGACCTGTTTTGTGTACCAAGGGGGATCGCCTCCTTCTTTTATTAATTTATTAGGTATAAAACTTTCAATTGCTGTCGATACCACTTCTTTGAATTTTAGCCACATCTGGTCTACACCTACGTTTAGTGTTAGAAACGAGTGGAAGCTGTCTTTCAAGAAGCAATGTATTTTGTTTCTATCTGCTTTCCTGAACAAATATACTTTGCGTTTATTTTTGGTAACTTTGGGACTTTCGATATTCAATTTCGCTACTACAGCTCTGTGTTCACTAATACCTGTATCCGTTTTGATGCTCATTATGAGCTCAGGATTATTTGTTGCTAAGAGATCAAGTGTGTTTTCACATCCATTTACAATTCTAGTTGGCTCATGAACTACTTGTTCGAAGTAATTCTCAGAGAATGCGTTGAGTACAATTTCGGACGATGTTTTATGCCTACCTCCTGATTTGAAAATATAATTTCTATTTATTGCAAAATAGAAAATTCGAAGTTACATTTGTGATATACTTTTCCGATTGCTTACTTTTGTTGTGAGATATTTGAAATTTGGCTGATAATGGATGTGTGCAGTGCGGAAAAATTCACATAAATGTTCATCAGATGGTACAGATCGATATCGACATTTGATTAACTTGAGAGTTGAGTACATTGATTCACACCCTAAAAGTGGTCCCAAAAATGGAGATCAGTCTCTTGGTACACTCTCTCGTTTCCTGATATTTTTCTTCTGTGACCTTCTTCCAAAACTCAATAGTTGAACAACCGCTACGTTTCAGATCCTTTAGTCTTTCGTCCTATTGAACTTCCAGAATCTCCAACGATTCAGCTGTTAAATCTTTAATAATTGGTGGTGAAACGGGAGATATCCATCGTCCACAACATCAACAAGGAACGGATTTTCCAGAAATGAAAATGCAGGTTTAAGTGTCGTCAAATCACTAAATCTGACATTTGGGGGGGGGGGGGGCGGTTGGGTTGTTCGGTTGGGATAGGGGGACTAAACTACTGAGGTTATCAGTCCCCGGTGGGGAGGGGAAGGAGTGAGGATAGGAAAGGAGGGGAGGGGGAAAGGAAATGCAGTCCGGGAAGTAAAGAAGGAAGGAAGACTGCATTAGCTCGGGGCCCCGTGGTCGCCACACACGTACTCACGAAAGAACCGTGAGCCCCCTGGGGGAAAATCTGACATTTATATCATTAGTAAGGGCCAACAGTGTACTTAATCTCGTATTCTTCATCTGAACGAAAGGAAAGCTTTTAGAAAATTTCTTCCTGAATATGAAGTAAGCCAATGTTTTGGTGACAAGGTCTTTCTGGGAGAGTCTTAACTTGTAACGAAAGCTGAACACAGACTGCGCTAAATCAGAAATCAATTTATCTCTTCCTTGTAATGCTTTGCTCAGTGTTTATAAATGCTGAACAACATGAGTGAAAAGATTTTTCGTTTTCCTGCTTAAATTGTTTGTTTTGATCCAGTAATTGGAAAAATCTGTGTAGAACATTGCTATTGATACCCATCTCACCAAATAATACCAAGACACATCATCAGGGAAGTCGCAATTGCTGATTTCTTCTAAGAAGGGTTTTAACTCTCGGTGTGTTTTGGTATTTTAGTGACTGAAGCTCACAATTTTTAATATCACCTGATTAACATGCGGATAATAAAAATATTTAGATGATAGATATTCTCTGTAAATAATACAGTGGGAGGTAGGAATTCAAGATATAAAGTGTCAGCCAAAGCTATGAAAGGCCCTGGTTTTTATCTGTCATAGATGGTGCAGTGTCACTATTAAAAGTGACAATCATCCCATCAGGCACTGAATATTCGATTGAAACACCGTCAAGGGCATCTTTAGTGTCACAACCTCAAGTAGTATTCTTCAAGGTAAAAACGTCTAACCAGGAGACCATATGGCTATCGATGTAATCTCAAAAATTCTGGACAAAGTCGACTTTGAAGTTTTGCAAGTTAACGTAAGTACCAACAATTGAAACATATGATTTTGTATGCGTCAGGAGTCTCAATCATATAATTTTTTAAAAGAATTTACCGCCATTTGACTGATAATTTTATGTTTATTGTCACAACTAATTTTCAGCCTTAGGCCATTTTCAAGTGCTGTGAATATAATTTAAAAAATATTAGAATTAATATAAAGTAATATGAAATACAACTATAAGGTACATTACAGTGGGATAAGTTAGTTATTTACAAAAAAAAGTTGACAGACAGGTGTCCTTATGTCGTGGTCATGATAATAAAAGCAGTAAAAGCATTTGGAGTTGAGTCCATGTCAGAAGCATAAAATGGGTAACACATTTGTCCCCGCATCTTACTGAAAATAATAACATAAGCATGTATTTGCCATAAGATCACAATGGCAACTGGCCGATGACGACAGTGGATATATCAAATACTACAAAGACAATTACAAATATATGCCACCACAGTCGTATTTGGAGTGGTGTCTCTGGGAATATATTGCTGGATAGATGGATTATCTTTGGGGGATGAGTACAGTGTTGTTGTTTCCAGTGAATAGATGGATTATTATGTTTAGGTTACCTACAGGCTACAAAGTTGTGCCGCGGCAGAACAGCCGACCGCATTGAGGCGCTGTGCTACGATGCGCGAGGCCGTTCCCCGTCGGGGGTTCGAATCCCCCCTCGGGCATGAATATTTGTGCCATATTTAATAGTTTGTAAGTTTAGAGACTGATGACCCCGCAGTTAAGTCCCTTAAACTCTACAAACATTTGAACATTTGAACAAAGATGTAAGTCATGCTATCACAATACAATCATAGATATAGAACGTATATACATTGTGAAGCAATAAACATTATAACACATCGTCTAAATAAAAAATAAACATCACATTGCATCGCCACAAATTACATTAGTACTGTAGAAATGTGCCAAACAGGACCAATCCCTCAGGTAGGAAAGCAAGTGGGGGGGGGGGGTGGAGGGTAATTGGTCAGGATGTAGAATATATGAGTAGCCTATTATCAAAGACGGACATCTGTCGTTTGCCAGAAACTGAGCTAAACGTCATTTTTATTGCGAAACGTAGAGCTAATATAGTTATAACCTGATTAGAGCATTATCAACTATAATACTCGAGGATTTATACCTGGAAGTGGCTAATATCAACTTGATTACTCAAGTACCTTCAAATTGTGTTTGAAAATACAGATGTCCGTCTTTGAAACCAAAACATGTAGGTGTCCACTTTTGACGTGGACACACTTTCAGATGTCCGTTTTTGATACACAGGGATTCGCTTACTGCTGATAATCTTTTACAGGCGTACGCTCTGGGAAAATATACGAATATCAACATAAAGTGGAAAATATTAAATTCTGACTCTATTACATATTGGAAAAACGAAGAACTACAATAATCATAATACTCTTTTTAATTTTATATAAAAATGAAATGATACGGCACTGAATCTCTAAAATTATTAGCTTAAGGTCTATTGAAGCTGTATCCAGATTTTTCTCTAAACATCCTTACGTTATTTCTGACATCGAACTTCTTTCCAACAAGTGATAATTTCGTACAACACACCTTAAAGTAGAAAAGTGTAGTTTACAAGCTAGTCTACCTTTGTTTCCTTTCAGTGTTTATTTTCCACTTTTCAGGTTGTCTCAACCGCTTCCTAGCTTTTCCTTCGTGCGCTGGAGATATATTATGTACCATTTCACTCGCTTTATGATGGTTATTAGTAATAATACTATAAAAAGTTACCGAAAAACTTACGTACGAACTAAAACATCTTAGTACCTGGCACATGCTGTCGCTATGTCTGATTTTCGAGTTCATGTGATCATATATTGTGTTCCCATTGGTGCACATTGCTTTATTCAAATGTTCAAATGTTTGTAAATCTTATGGGACTTAACTACGGGGTCATCAGTCCCTAAACTTACAAACTACTTATGAACTACTTACGAACTAGGACGGCACAAATATCCATATCCGAGGAGGGATTCGAACCACCGACAGTAGTGGCCGTGCAGACCGTGACTGAAGCGCCTCAGTCCCCTCGGCCACCGCGGCCGGCTGCTTTATTCAACAAGTGTCTGAATTTTATATCAAGCTCTTATGTAGGTATCCGCTTTTGATGTCGAATTTAACGTGTGACTTATCACATTTACGTTAATTTTTGAAAAAAAAAACGGATTTCACCAATGAAAAGAGTGGAAAAACTTCCTTTAGGATCGACTACTAACATTTCGACCATTAGGTCAGATGTCCAGGTTTGATATTAGGCTACTCATATATATGATTACTATGTAAAAGTAAGCTAAATAAGCCTAAATGCAAATGGTACCAATAACTATTTATGTGGTAGAGGAGGGAAGCTCCAAGGAAGTGGTTTAAGGAGTGGGAGGCACATCATCACTTCATGGTGAAGACTAAACAAAATTTGAAAAACCTTTAAGCAGATTACAATAACAACTTATGAATTACTGTGAAATTTCAGTGAGTTACCAAGGTAAAATGGAAAAGTTTACATCTTTACATGGGGGCAATATTGAAGAATAAGTGTTACATATCATACGTATACACTTACAAAATTATTGTGAAGTGACGCACACAACCATATAGCAGTTAGATGTAAAACTAATGTAGTATGGACAAATATTTTTGGCAGATAAGTATCATATTCAATTAAACTGTACATATGGTAATAAAGTAGGGGGGGGGCTTCATTTAGTAATCAGTGTGCTCTTGGAGTATACTATTACAATTCTAAATGATATGAATCTATGGTGGCGTGCAAGTAGGATGAAGGAAGTGGGTCGGATCCATTCATATAATTATGGAAGTTATGTATACCATAATGATCAGTCAGTATGTCACAGTTTGGTATAAATGACAGAACATTAAAATATTAATAAGTCTAAACTTATTGTTGAAATAATACCTATTCATATGTCCTACAATTATATAGTTTGATTACAAGACTCACAAATGAAATAAATGATGATAATGTATCAGTAATTGCATAGATAAAATAGATCAAACTGCAATAAAGTGCATGTCAGGTATACATATGACTTATAAAAACAGTTGTGTAAATGTGAAATAAAATCAACAGCAAATTGGTAATCACAGTTTTTTTTCACTTCCTTCCTCACATGGGGACAAAGTGTCAGGATCCAAAATATATACAGCATCTTGTTAATAATTTAAACACATAGGGAAAACATTTTTTAGGGGAAGAGCCTAGAAGTTATATGGAAGTTTACAAAATTGGATGGTAGATGACACAAGTGACTCAAGCGGTAAAAGATGGTTGGGTAGGAGCAGTAATAAGCAAGGCATCATTGGAAGAGGTGCACTTACAAATAATCTAAACATCATAAACATTGAAGTACGGTACACTAATCAGAATGTATCATAACCACTGTGGATGCTTTCTCGTACACAAATAAATTATAGTAGTATAACATAGTAATACATTTATTGTGTGTTTTCCATAAAACCTTATAGAATGCTGTATTGGCCATCAGTGTCATTTTATCTGGATTATTAACAATATGAAATTTAGTAATGTATCATACAATATAATCATATTCATTTATAGGAATCTATACATGAGCCATAGGAACAGATTTACATTCTATATATTTTAATTAATAAAGCTGCATATAGTCCAGCAATGAAGGATAGCTTTTGTAATTAACTGTATGTTCAGAAAACATATTATATTTAACTGTACTATATAGAACATCAATGAAAAAATAACTATGTTACTTAGACATTATAGGATTACACTGATATCATAGAAATGCATCATAGGATATACAGGTATTTGTATGGTTATAATCCATATGACTGCTTTATATTATATGTATTTTCTCATACAGTAATGATTCAATCCAAAAGAAGTTAAAGAGATTAATCAGGCTTTGAAAATTTCACACACATTTCCAAAAAGTAAGAGATTGAAATTTACAAAGCAATTTTCTGTTAATTTACTCAATGATCAGTTATGAAATGAGAAACAAAAAGTTTTTAGATACTTTTAAAAGAAGTTTGTTATTATCACTGACCTCTGACAATCTAAATTGCAGTATTCCTGAAATACACAATAAAATACTATATGGCACTCTTGATTTTATTTGACATCTCCGTGCCCTCCACCCCTCACTCCATCATTTTCGTTCTAGGTTGTAGGTGGTATCTACCAACCCCTACCAATATTTGGTTTATTCACAGTTCATGTTATTCATATAACTACTCCTGATGGATATTGTTATCTTATAACAGTCATGGATGCCTACACATATTCCAAATACACTGTATAGAATGTTCATGAAATGTAAGTCAGATCTTGTGGATTGGATCATGCACCGTTGCCTTTGTGATCTTATGGCAAACACACACCTGTGTTATTATTTTAAACTAAGATGTCGGGACAAATGTGTTACTCATTTTATGCTTCTGACATGGACTCAACTCCAAACGTTTTTATTGCTTTTACTATCATGACCACGACATAAGGAAACCTGTCTGACAAATTTTATGTAAGTAACTAACTTATCCCACAGTAATGTGACTTATATTTGTATTTCATATTACTTTTTATTAATTATTATAATGTTTTTATCTTTTTTTAAATGATATACACAGCACTTGAAAATAGCTTAACGCTGAGACCTGGTTGTGACAATAAGCATAAGATTATCAGGCAAATGACGGTCAATTCTTTAAAAAAAATATTATGGTAACAGTTGCAGCATCTGTCGGTGTAGCTTCGGATGGCAGCACACCCACATATTTCAATGTTTGGAAATGAAAAATGTTGCAACAAATTAGATCAGGTGAATGGAATTGGGCTGTGGAACAACAGGAAAGCCTTTCGAGTTCAAAATTTCCGAAATGAAGTGATCGTGTGCCATGGGGATTTGTTATGGTGTGCCATTCACTTGTCTTCTATATCCGGTCTCACTAAATTCATTCTCTTCCTGCACAAGGACATCTTTGTAAATCACTTGGTTGACTTGGAAGACGCAATTCTTTATATACGATTCCCTTACTCTACATTGTTTTGATTTCAACATTTGAGTTTTTTGCAGTCGAGGATATTTCTCAGTGTGCCACTACTCACTTCGTCGCTTTGTCTCAAGATCGTACTCAAAAATGCAGAATTCATTACCAAAACCATTCTTGGCCATTAGCATTCGTCTCAACGGTATCAGCGAACACATTTCTTCTATTGCCCTTACAATAATTCTATAGGGGGTGTGCTAACCGGTCCTATATATTTTTCCTTCGTCCTCCATGTTGCCATGAAAGAAACACAACAGTTTGTGTTTGTACCACAATAACAATATACGTGAGGATTGTAGTTACTCCCCATTGCACTGTGTGAAGAGTAGAAATTCTAAAGTTCATCAGCCTACCACCCCCATGAACCACAGACATTGCCGAGGTGGGGTGGCTTGCGTGCCTCAACGATGCAGATAGCCGTACCCTAGGTGAAACCACAGCGGAGGGGTATCTGTGGAGAGGCCAGACAAACGTATGGTTCCTGAAGAGGGGCAGCAGCCTTTTCAGTAGTTGCACGGGCAACAGTCTGGATAATGACTGAGCTGGCTTCGTAACATCAGCTAACATGGCTTTGCCACGCAGTTACTGCGAACGGCTGAAAACAAGGTGAAACTACAGTCGTTACTTTTCCCGAGAACATGCAGCTCTACTTTATGAATATATGATGATGGCGTTTTCTTGGGTAAAATATTCCGGACATAATTTCCCCAATCGGATCTCCAGGCGGAGACTACTCAAGAGGATGTCGTCATCAAGAAAAACAAAACAGGCATTCTATGAGTCAGAGCGTGGAATGTTCTAACCCTTGAATGAAACTTTCACTCTGGAGCGGAGTGTGCGCTGATATGAAACTTCCTGGCAGATTAAAATTGTGTGCCAGAACCGGGACTCGAATCTGGGACCTTTGCCTTTCGCGGGCAAGCGCACTACCGACTGTGCTATCCCGACACGACTCACGATCCCACCTCACAGTCGGTAGAGCGCTTGCCCGCGAAAGGCAAAGATCCCATGTTCGAGTCCCAGTTCCAGCACACAATTTTAATCTGCCAAGAAGTTTCGTTCTAACTCTTAATCGCGTAGGTAAGTTAGAAAATTTGAAAAGAGAAATGGATAGTTTAAAGTTAGATTTGGTAGGGATTAGTATAGTTCGGTGGCAGGATGAATAGGATTTCTGGTCAGGTGAGTACAGGGTTATAAATACAAAATCAGTTGGTAACGCAGGAGTAGGTCTGATAATGACAAAGAAAATAGGAATGCCGGTAAGTTACTATGAACAGCATAGTGAACGCATAATCGTAGCAAAGATAGACACGAAACCAACACCGACCACAGTAGTGCAAGAGTATATTCCAACTAACACGACCGATGATGAGGATGTCGAAGAAATGTATGAGGAGATAAAAAGAAATCATTCAAAACGTTAAAGGAGTCGAAAACTTTATTGTGATGGGGGACTGGAATTCTGTAGTAGGAGAGGGAAGAGAAGGAAATGTAGTTGGTGAATATGTACTGGAAAAAAGAAATGAAAGAGAAGATCGCTTGGTAGAATTTTGCGCAGAGCACAATTTAATGATCACCAATACTTGGTTTAACCATCATGAAAGAAGGCTGCATACGTGGAAGAGACCAGAAGACATTGAAAGGTACCATATTGACTTTATAATGGTAAGGAACATATTTAGAAACCAGGTTTTAAACTGTAAGACATATACCAGGTGCAGACATAGACTCTGACCATAACGTATTGGTTATGAACTGCAGATTAAAACTTAAGAGATTGCAGAAAGGTAGAAAAGTTAGGAGATGGAACCTGGACAAATTGAAGGAACCAGAGGTGATTAAGAGTTTCAGAGGGAGCATCAGGCAAGGATTGGCTGAAACAGTAGAAGATGAATGGGTATCTCCGAGAGATAAGGTAGTGAAGATCGCAGAGGATCATATAGGCAGAACAACAAGGCCTAATAGAAATCCCTGGATAACACAGGATATACTGAAATTAATTGATGAAAGGAGAAAATAAAATAATTCAGCAAGTGAAGCAGGCAAAAGGGAGTACAAACGTCTGAAAAATGAGATTGACAGGAAGTGCAGACTGGCTAAGCAGGAGTGGATAAAGGACAAATGCAGACCCGTAGAAAAATGTATAACTAGGGGAAAGATAGATACCGCCTATAGGGAAATAAAAGAGACATTTGGCGGCAAGAAAAGCAGCGGTATGAATATCAAGAACTCAGACGGAAAACTAAGCAAAGAATGGAAAGCTGAAAGGTGGAAGGGATATATAGAAGGTCTATACAAAGGATATAAGCTTGAAGGCAGTATTCTAGAAATGGAAGTGGAAGTGGAGGAAGATGAAATAGGAAATATGATACGGCGAGAAGAATTTGATAGAGCGCTGAAGGATTTGAGTCGAAACAAGGCCCCTGGAGTAAATGATATTCCGTCTGAACTGCTGATATCGTTGGGAGAGCCAGTCATTAAATAATTCTTCCACCTGGTATGCAAGATGTATGAGACAGGAGGAATACCCTTTTACTTCAAGAAGAATATTGTAATTCCAATTCCAAAGAAAAGAAGTGCAGGCAAATGTGAAAATTATAGAACTATCAATTTAATAAGTCATGGTTGCAAAATACAGACGATTGGAAAAACTTGTGGAATCTGACCTCAGGGAAGATCAGTTTGGATTTAAGAGAAATGTAAGAACACGGGAGGCAATACTCACATTACGACTTATCTTAGAAGATAGGCTAAGGAAAGGTAAACCTATGTTTTTAGCTTTTGTAGATTTGGGGAAAGCTTTTGACAATGTCGACTGGAATTTACTCTTTCAAATTTTGAAGGTAGCAGGGGTAAAATATAGGGATCGAAGAGCTATATTCAACCTATACAGAAACCAGACATCAGTTATTAGAGTCGAAGGGCAAGAAAGAGATGCAGAGGTTGCGAAGGGAGTATGACAGGGTTGTAGCCTTTCCCCAATGTTGTTCAATCTGTACATTGAGCAAGCAGTGAGGGAAAGCAAGGAGAAATTTGGAGAGGAAATTAAAGTTCAGGGAGAAGAAATAAAAACTTTGCGGTTTGTCGACGATATAGTAATTTTGTCAGAGACTGCAAAGGATCTGGAAGAGCAAGTGAATGGAATGGACAGTGTCTAGAAAGGAAGATATAAGATGAATATTAACGAGAGTGAAACGAGGATAATGGAAGGTAATATTAGAAAATCAGGCAGTGCTGAAAGAATTAGATTAGGCAATGAGACAGTAAAAGTAGTGGTTGAGTTTTGTTATTTGGGTAGCAAAATAACTTCTGATAGCCGAAGTAGAGGGTTTCTAAAGAAGCGAAACTTGTTAACATTCAATATTAATTTAAATGTTAGGAAGTCCTTTCTGAAAACATTTGTGTGGAGTGTAGCATTGTATGGGAGTAAAACGTGAACGATAATGAGTCCAGACAAAAACGTGATTGAAGCTTCCGAAATGTGGTGCTACAGACGAATGATGAAAATTATATGTGTAGATCACTTAACTAATGAGAAGGGGCTTAACCGAATTGGGGAGAAAAGGAGTTTCTGGTATGTTCTGACTAAGAGAAGGTTTAGATAGGTAGGACACATTCTGACACATAAGGAAATTGTCAACTTAGCATTAGAAGGAAATGTGTGGGGTAAAAATCGTAGAGGGAGACCGAGGGACGAATACAGTAAGCAGATTTAAAAAAATGTAGGTTGCCAAACATATTCTCAGAGACTTGCACAGGAAAGGGTAGCCTGGAGCCGCGGTGGAGTAGCCGAGCGGTCTAAAGCGTCTCGCTGCGGAGCGCGCGGCTGCTCGCCGTGGAGGTTCGAGTCCTCCCTGGGGCATGGGTGTGTGTGTTTGTCCGTAGGTTAGTTTACCTAGGTTTAAGTAGTTTGTAAGCTACGGACTGATGACCACGCAGTTTGGTCCTATAGATTACAAACCTTTGAACCTTTTGGTAGCCTGGAGAGCTGGATCAAACCAGTCTGCGGACTGAAGACCACAACAACAACAACAGCCGATGGTAGCGCACAGGTCGGATTTCTTGAAGTGAAGATGAAATTATTAAGTTGTTGGCAGCAACTCGTCCTACTACGGAATAATACTGAAGATTTTGCGATTCCATCTCATTTATTTAATGAATGCAGAAAACTAGCAAACCGCATATAAATATACACTTGATACACATTGTTTTAACCAGAAGTTCAATATTATGTCATTTAGCATCGTTCTAAAGTGACCAGTTCTAAGTCTCATGACCGCCTACATGCGCGAGAGCTACATGTTACTCCTGCGAGTGCGTGCTCTTGACTAAAGTATTGCGGCTTGATGCAAGGCTGTCTTCGCTCCGCAATTTGGCGCTCAAACATTGCCGCCGTGCTTCGTCCGTCTTATAGTAATTGTTTTGTTTATTAATTTTGCAAGAGTTAATATATATTATCTAGTCAGGGCATAGCTAGGATTTCAGTGTTTTCCTAACTTGAGTTTGACATGGAATTGTTGTTGTTGTTGTCTTCAGTCCGGAGACTGGTTTGATGCAGCTCTCCACAATACCCTATCCTCAGCAAGCCTCTTCATCTCCACATAAGAACGGCAACCTACATCTGCCTGAGTCTGCTTACTGTATCCATCTCTTGGTCTTCCTCTGCGATTTTTACCCCACACACTTCCCTCTAATGCTAAATTCACAATTCCTTGATGTCTAAGAATGTGTCCTACCAATCTATCCCTTCTTTTAGTCAAGGTATGCCAGAAATTTCTTTTCTCCCCAATTCTGTTCAGTACCTCCTCATTAGTTACGCGATCCACCCACCTAATCTTCAGCATTCTTCTGTAGCACCAGATTTCAAAAGCCTCTATCCTCTTCCTGTCCGCACTGTTTATTGTCCATGTCTCACTGCCATACAAGGCAACACTCCATACAAATGCCTTCAAAAAGGACTTCCTTAGGCTTAAATCAATATTCGATGTTAACAAATTTCTCTTTTTCAAGAACGCTTTTCTACCCATTGCCATTCTGCATTTTATATCCTCTGTACTGCGATCATCATTTGTTATTTTACTGACCAAGTAACAAAACTCATCTACCTCCTTTATTGCTTCGTTTCCCAATCTAATTCTTTCAGCATCACCTGATTTTCTTACACTGCACTCCATTATACTAGTTTCGCTCTTGTTAATGTTCATCTTATATGCACCTTTCAGCACACTGTTCCGTTCAATTGCTCTTCCAGGTCCTTTGCTGTATCTGACATAATTACTATGTCGTCGGCAAAACGCAATGTTTTTAATTCTTCACCCTGAACTTTAATTCCTTCTCCAAATTTCTCCTTGATTTCCTTTATAGCTTGCTCAATGTACAAATTGAATAACAATGGAGAAAGGCTACAACCCTGTCTCACTCCCTTCTTAAGAACCTCAGGTTCCTTCAATTTATCCAGATCCCATCTCCTTATTTTCCTACCTTTTCGTACTTTCTTCAGTTTCAGCCTACAGTTCATAACCAACAAGTTATGGTTAGAGTCTATATCTGCCCCTGGGTATGTCTTGCACTGTAAACCTGGTTCCGAAATCTATATCTTACCATTACAAAATCTATCTGGTATCTCCCGGTGTCTCCTGGTCTCTTCCACGTATACAACCTTCTTTTGTGATTCTTGAACCAGGTGTTTGTTATAACTAAATTATGTTCTGTGCAAAATTCTACTAGGCGGCTTCCTCTTTCATTCCTTTTGCCCAGACCATATTCACCTACTATCTTCCCTTCCCTGCCTTGTCCTACTACCGAATTCCAGTCTCCCATAACAATTAAGTTTTCCTCTCCCTTAATTGTCTGAATAATTTCCTTTAGCTCCTCATATATTTCTTCGATTTCCTCATCATCGGCAGAGCCAGTTGGCATATAAACCTGTACTACGGTTGTCGGTGTTGGATTCGTATCTATCTTGACAATGATAATTCGATCACTGTGCTGGTCATAGTAGTTTACCCGAATTCCTATTTTCTTATTCATTATCAATCCTACTCCTGTGATACCCCCAACTGATTTTGTATTTATAATCCTGTACTCACCTGACCAGAGATCATGTTCATCCTGCCACCGAACTTCACTAATCCCCACTATATCTAACTTCAACCTATCCATTTCCCTTTTTAAATTTTCTAATTTTCCTACTCTATTAAGGGATCTAACATTCCACGCTCCGACCCGTAGAATGCCAGTATTGTCTTTCCTTATGATCACATCCTCCTCAGTAGTTCCCGCCCGGAGGTCCGAATAGGGGACTATTTTACCTCCGGAATATTTTACCCGAGAGGATGCCATCATCATATTTTCATACAGTAGAGCTGCATGTCCTCGGGAAAGGTAACGGCTGTAGCTTCCCCTTGCTTTCAGCCGTTCGCAGTAGCTGTGTGGCAAAGCCACATTAGCTGATGTTACCAGGCCAGCTCAGTCAATCATCCAGACTGTTGCCCCTGTAACTACTGAAAAGGCTGCTGCCCCTCTTCAGGAACCACACGTTTGTCTGGTCTCTCCACAGATACCCCTCCGCTGTGGTTGCACCTACGGTACGGCTATCTGTATCGTTGAGGCACGTAAGCCACCCCAGCTCGGCAATGTCTGTGGTTCATGGGAGTGGTGACATGGAATAAATAACAATAATTAGTTTATGAAATATAGAATACTCGCGTTTTGGCGCGTGACTGCCAGTACTACAGCCAATCGGCGTTCACTGCCAGCCACTCGAGGACTTGCCTAGAATTCGAGGGAACACGCCAGCACTCTTTCCCACGGGAACCCGACCTACTGTACCACCTGTCGTGGTTTTCACCAGTTTTCACCAACTGTCTACTAACGGGTTTTGGCTTGCTGTGGTGGAAAGAAACTCAGATCTGATATGGTGACTATAAGCCAGAAGTATTACATCCTTCTCCTCAATTATTAGGTTTTAGGCACCAATTTGGCATAGACGTCTCACAATTTCTAATCTTCAGTCAAAATATGATGTACTGTGAATGTGTTTAAGTGTTACAGGTCACTCATCATCCTGACTGTTGATCGATTCGCACACATTTCACATTTTCTTCTGGTTTTGTAGTTCAATGTCTCCCTGAGCGGGGTTCATCTTCAACTGTTCTTGGCCTCCAAAGAAAAATTTGTGACAGCGAAAACACTTGTACTCTTGGTCAGGAATGTTCCCCATAGGCCGGTGTCAACGTCTCGATGGTATAAAGTAGTTTAAAATTCCTCTGTTTCATTTTCGTAACACACTCCAAAACACATAACTTGATTGATGACACTCTCAAAAGTCATGTGATGGCTCTACATATCTGAAACTCTGAGTGCATCTGGAATGGATGAACACACGTGTCTACAGAAGAGCAACAGTGAATGGTTGCCACAACGCTCGCAGTGTCCTCAGTGGCATTGCCTTCCTCACACACCTCGTACATGAGAGCTTCCGACGTCTCCAAGCCACATCCAGGCTCACAACCTTCTATTATTCTTACATAAATTATTAGCAGTCATTAAATTATGCACTGTAGACAATGGAGTCACGAAGCTTACCACGCTTACGGAATAATAAACACTTTAAAAATCATTATAAAAAGACGAACAATTTCTGTATAAAACATCTTTACAAGAACTTTACCCTTTGTCATAAGTTCAAAGGCTTTTTATGGATAAATTAAATTACTATTATTGTAAGTGTAGAAACAGCTGTGGTTTGTTTCGGAACAATATAATTGATTACATACTCCAGATTTTCTTTGTTGGTTTGCATTAGAGAACTCACGCTATGTACCAGCTCTTGTAATGTTGGGTGTGTAGTATACCAATAAATATTTCCATTTTTGTTTCTCCAGATCATTTCCTGTAGCTTTTACTTGCTTCTTTCCTGTCATTATTTTCAAACATCGGACATGAAAAAAAGAAAAAAAAGGCTACAGAGAGACTATTTTTAAGCTGTTTCCAGTTACTGGAACTCCTTTTTATACTTTATTTAGGGTAACAATGGAATTCAAATCTGTTAAGTACATGGACAGAATATAATTTGGTAGTTGGTAAAGTGTTTCATTTCGTAGTTGGCGTGTTCTGACGCGCAGTTGAGTCTTGAGTGGTATGGCCAGTGCGTTACTGCTAGTGCTAGTACTCAGTGGCCGCGTGGCAGCTAGCCAGCTATCGCCTACCATTACGTCACTTTCGCTGATGAACGATGCTATTCCCTTATACGTCCCTCCCGGTCAAGCCCCAACAGCGCAGCAATGTTCTGTCAGCTTACTTATCACAGCGCTAAGACAGTGACATACAGACCGCGTTCAAATGGACTGCGATTAGTTTATCCGTACTGTCCAGTTTTGTACAGCTAGAGTAACCACACAATTTCTATGGACCCCTGGGAGCTCACGGTTCTTTCGTGACTACGTGCCTGGTGAGCACGGCGTCCCGAGCTAAAGCAGTCTTTCTTCCCTCTTTCCTCCCTGGACTGCATTTCATTTCCTTCCCCCCCTTTCCTGTCCTTACTCCTTCCCCTCCCCACCGACGGATCGGTAACCTTAACAGATTGGTCCTCCTGTTTCAAACAACCAACCAACCAATTTCTATGGTTTTTTTTTTCAAAACACTTCAGAGACGGTAATTCACAAAACTATGCTGACGAGGTAATTCTCCGGTACACCAATATACATTAAAAATCAGCATTCAGACCTTAGATGACACTCTTGATTAGATGAATACATAAAAAATGTAATATCATATATTGCTACTTCTACACATACAAGTGATTGCAAGAAAAGACATAATATAATTTTTAATGATTCCAAATCGCTGCAGGACCCAAATATTACAAACTGAAAGAAAAGAATTTGTGATGAAAATGTTTCTGTAACCAAGTACAAGACGTACGATTGATTTATACAGGTCATTTTAATTTTCTGTTTTTATAATAAGTTACATTCATCGCTTTTCCTCTGTCTATGTATCAGCATGGCTTTAGGAAGCATCACTCGTGCGAAACTCAGAATGCCCTTTTCTCTTATGACGTCTCGAGTGCTATTGATGAAGGGCCACAGGCACATTACGTAATTCTCGATTTTAGAAAGGCGCTCGACACAGTGCCGCAGTGCACTCTGATAACAAAGGTTCGAGCATATGGAATAGGTACCCAAATATGCGGGTGGCTCGAAGATTACTTAAGTAATAGAACCGAGAACGTTTTAGTCGATGGCGACAGTTCATCAGGGACTAGGCTATCGTCAGAAGTTCCACAGGGAAGTGTGACAGGATCGCTATTATTTTTTATCTATACAAATGATCTAACGGACAGAGTGAGTTGAAATTTGCGGCTGTTTGCTGATGATGCTGTGTTGTACGGGAAGGTGTCGTCATCGAATGACTGTAGTACAATGCAGGATGACTTGGACCAAATTTCTAGATGGTGTGTGGAATGGCAGTTAGCTATAAATGCTGAAAACTGTAAGGTGATGCAGATGAATGGGAGAAACAATCCTGTAATGTTCGAAAGTGCATTACTAGTGTGATGCTTGGCAGAGTCGTGTCAATTACGTATCTAGACGTAACGCTGCACAGCGGTATGAAATGGAATGAGCACGTAAGGACAGTCGTGTGGTAGACGAATGGTCGATTTCATTTTATTGGGTGAATTTTGGGGAGATGTAAAGGTGACCGCATATAAAACGCTTGTGTGACCCCGTCTTGAGTATTGCTCAAGTGTTTGGGATCCCCATC
Organism: Locusta migratoria; assembly: GCA_026315105.1. Lineage (NCBI taxonomy): Eukaryota > Metazoa > Arthropoda > Insecta > Orthoptera > Acrididae > Locusta > Locusta migratoria. Next base: position 511,955,778 of record CM048755.1, read on the forward strand.
AGATGGATTAAAAGGAAGATACTGATGATGGCTGCGTTTGTTACTGGTAGATTTTATCAATGCGCGAGTATTACAGAGATGCTTCGGGAATAAAATGGAAGTCGCTTGAGGGAATGCGATGTTCTTTCCAAGAAACATCGTTGAAGACATTTAGAGGGCCATAATGTGAAGCGGACTGCAGAAAGAGTCTATTGCAACCAACTTACATTTCGCGTAAAGTCCAAAAAGTTAAGATCATGTAGATTAAAGCTCGTACTAATGCAGACAAGCATTCGTGTTTTCCGAGTTCTATATGGGAGTGGAACAGGAAAGCAAGTAACTAGTAATGGCACTAAGTACCCTCCGCCACGCATCTTTGAGTGGATTGCGGAGTATATAAAAATGTTCAAATGTCTGTAAAGCTTATGCGACTTAACTGCGAGGCCATCAGTCCCTAAACTTACAAACTACTTATGAACTAACTTATACTAAAGGCAGCACAAACATCCATACCCGACGGGGGATTCGAACTCCCGACGGTGAACGGTCTCGCGCATCAGAGCATAGCGTCTCAATGCGCACGGCCGCTCCTCCGCGGAGTATATATGTAGATGTACAAGCAGACGTATGGTTTTGCTGCTAGGCGAACTCACTAGCTGCAAAACGGCCCCGCTCCACTAAAACCAAAGAACAAGTAAGTTGCATTACGAAAATAAGTAGATTTACGGTCTTAGAGACAAGACGTAATACAAACAACGAAGTCATTCTGCTGCAGATCAGTATTAACCACTATATTTCGAATCGTTAAATACACAGAAAAAAAGTTCCGTTTTTCTGTCACGAGACGGAAACATCAGAATCAGAATGTTGTGGAAAGGAGAGGAACGATCTGACATACGAAAACGGTTTATTAGGATACGGTCACAAGTCACAACAGATGTTCAGTATGGTCTCCCTATTCATGAATACGCCGCATCCGTAAGTGGCATGGTTGATAAGTGCAGGAAGAATATCTGCTGAATCAGAGCGATATGTCGTCAGATCAGATCAGGAAAAACCCTAATACATCCCTAACAGACTTGAATTTTCGGTGCCCACACACATATGGAAGGCCACACATTTTGAAATTGCCAACAAATGTGTAGTCGTTACTGAATGTTTCTCGAAGCAAATCTTCACATAAAATACTGACGACAAAATAGGAAACATTTAACATTGTGACTGCTTACAGAGCCATATGAAATTTAGCAGGAATATGGTTCATCGGTAGAAGACGTCAGCTAAGAACGTATTTTGCGATAGGGCCGATAGTTCAGGAGATATGACATCATAAACAATGAAAACTTCCCCGTTTTGCGGCACGTGATAGTGTGATTTTATCAGTCCACTATTTGAGGAGGAGAGGACTTAGCGACTTGCAAAAAACTTCAAAGATAATTTCAAACCTTTAAGAAACTTTTTCCCGCTGACAATCCCAGCAAAATGATGATAGGAAAAAAGTTTATCGCTTACTACTTTTTCGGCGTTCATGAAGTAAAATTACGGCATTTTGCATGACGTTACAATTTATTACTCGTAAACTATTAATTGTAATCGCGAGAAATGTTACAGACAGTATACACACATACCACTGAACGTACGTTCGAAATTTTATCATAGTACGACACACAGTTCCTGAGATATGGAGTAATAAACAATTACGTTAATAAAAAACCGCCACATCACGCATCACGCATTCAGGCAATCCAATTTACTTACCATTTTATGGAATAGGACCAGAGAAATTTGGGATGCCTAGAGTCACCGAGAGAAAAATTTTAATTAATTTGTGAGTACTTGTCACCTACAGTTATCTTATCTGTAACCCAAATGTAAATTGTTTGTGGTATTTGCTCTTCTTTGTATACAGATGACCCTGATGATGTGGCTCCAATGCCACCAAAACTAGTTGACTGAATAAAAGAGTACCATACAGCTAAAGCGGTTTCCTTTCAATATATTTTTACTGTTTTAGTTTTCATGTTTATTTGTACGTGTCTTTCCTGAAAGAACGCGACTTTACACACAAACACACACACACACACACACACACACACACACACACACACACACACACAGAGAGAGAGAGAGAGAGAGAGAGAAATTAAATTATATAAAAACGTGAATTTCGCGTTTCTCGGAGACGGCTTAACGATTTGGAAAAAAATATAGTATTTAGAGCCGGATTTGATTTTTAAGGTTTATCTATATAGATGCAATTCCTGAAAAACGCGATTTTACAAACAAGTTACGATTAGATGTGTGTTAATCACCACATAATTAATGAAGTTTATGTGATTCAAGTATTCTAACAAAACGAAAAATTTGATTAGGACGGGATTCGAACTAACAGACCAGCTTTTAACTAGAGCGAGAATTTACAGCTCTGCCAAATCACATACGCCAGCAATTGAGATAATTGGCACCATAATAGGTATTTGTATGTACTTCCGTAACTTCAAACTCTATTTCTAGAGAATTTTTGCGAGTTACATCGAACGGCTCTGGAATTTACATACCATAACTATAAAAAGTTACAAAAATCTTAAATCCCATGTGGTCTCCCTTTTGGCATTATGTAAGAATTGTACCATCATCGACCAGAGGGAATCGTGAATGGATAGTAATAATCAATTCCCAAGGTTAGATTTTAACTGCCTTGACATTTACGACATGTCTTGCCATCTATGAGTGAAATGTAGAACATTTTGCCACTCAGTAAGAATCGTGCCATCACATATTGGCGGACTAAGATCGTCGGAGGCCCGGGGCGGCGGCATTAGTATATAAAAAGTAATTTTTCAGAGTTGGAGGTCCCCCAGGACGAGAGGAACGGGCCAATATATGAAACATAGCTTACGAGATTTAGAGGCCCCAGAACGAAAGGCCAAGGGCGCTCAAAATAATAAATAAATAAATAAATAAATAAATAAAAAGAAACGTGCTTTCGAGGTATTTGTAGTACCCGAGACGATCCTCCTTAGTCTGCCACTGCCATCACAGACTTGAAAGAATCGTAGGACTCGATTCGCAATGTGGGACTGAATCGCTGGAATGGATCCCTGAAAAAGATCTGTGTTGGCCAACTCTACTTGTCAGACGTGCCGCTGCAAGGTGGCGCCGGCAGCACTGCCAGTTAAACACGCACTGGCTTTGTCACATCCACTCTGCTGATGGCAACCGACGCCGACTAACCGGTTGTGCGGATGAGGACCTTATTTTTTTTATTTATTTTTATTTTTTTTTTACTGCTTAATTGGCTTACAAAATGCTTATGTCAACTCAGAATCTTCTTCACTCGCTCAGAAGTTCGTAAGTTATGCAGTTAGTAATACAGGAGAGAAATCTGACATTTTCTAAAACATAGGAACTTAATTAGATTACTCAATCAAAAATTCCATTAATTTTATGTGTCTTGCACAGCCACAGAGTTCGTTATATGCAATTTGCAACATAATCATAGTTCCTTAATCCGGGAAGTTCCATATTTGGCCGACATACTGACGTCGACGGATAAACGAAAGTCGACAGGTGGGATGCCGGCTGTCCGTATCGCGGGGAAGACCGGACGCTTGCATTAGTGCATACATGTGCTTCATATCTTCCCGGCAACTGTCCTAGAGCAGCCTGTTCGTTGCGTTCAGCTTCATTAATTGGTTCAGTCTGTTATGGAAAGTTCTATTGTGTCATGGCCAAAGCAGATACCGAAATATTTCTAACAGTAATTCATCCTCATCTTCGTAGATACACTGCAAGTCACATTAAGGTCTATGGGACGAACCGCTTTTATGATATTTCTCTACAGATCCATTCTCTAACAGCTCACGGGAAAAAGGAACACCTAAATCTTTCTGTTTTCGATCTGGTTTCTCTTATTTTATTATTATGATCATTTCTCCCTATGTAGGTAGGTGAGAACCAGATGTGTTCGCATTCGGAAGAGGTAGTTGGTGAAAGAAATTTGACCAATAGATGTCACTGCAACGAAAAAGGCCTTTCTTTTCATGATTTCCACCCCAAATCGTGCATCATTTCCGTGACACTCTCTCCGCTATATCGCGATAATACAAAACAAGCTGCCCTTCTCTGAACTTTCTCTATATTTTCAGTCAGTTTCACTTAGTTTGGATCCCACAATGCGCAGCAATACTCCAAAATAGGACGCACAAGTGTAGTGCAGGCAATTTCTTTAGTAGCGCTGTTGCATTTGTAAGTGTTCTACCAATGAAACGTAGTGTTTGGTTTATCTTCCCTCCAATATTTTCTGCGTACACATTCCAATTTGGGAACAGGATAAAAAGAGTAAATTTAAAGGCTGGATGAAGAAGGTCAATTGCATTAGGAAATGGGCTCCAGATGATAGGGCAATTCATTAATATGACTACATAAAAAGATTAGGGGGAACAATGTGGGGGAAAATGAGGCATATTACAATGTTCTTAAAGAAATATTTGGTGGGGATCCAGAATTTGATGAATTCAGGGAACAAAGCATGTTCTCATTGGAAACATGAGTCTGTGAATGATGTATCTAGTGGTGAACAAGAAATATGCGATGATATACAAACTTTTGTCATCTATAATAGTGAACAGTATGAGGGCGTGAAAGACGGTGGAATGAACGCAAGGTGGATGGAGAAAGAGGAGCGTGAATATACGGTTAGTGATTGGATCCAATTTTTAAATTATAGAAAAACTGTAGAACGGGTCGTTGGGAGAGGGGGGGGGATTTGACAGTTGACTTTTGATAAATAATTAACGTACTGTATATTCATTGTGAAGAAGTAACAGTAATATTGAAACTTCTGGGCGGTGGTAATACAAGATGTGTGTGTGAGCGTGTGTGTGTGTGTGTGTGTGTGTGTGTGTGGTTGGGTGTGCAGAATTGGGAATTGTGTTCCTTTGTTGAATCTAGTTTGTTTTTAGGTTCGTCCACCATACATATTATATCATCCATGTATCGGTACCAGTAGATAATTTTGTAATTCTTCTTTGCTACTATATCTTCAAATATTATAGTCTCTATATGATTCATGAAGATGTTTGCTAGTGTTCCTGAAACTGGTGAGCCCATGGTTAGGCCATCTTCTTGTAGATAGTAATCCACATTGAATTCATAATAGTTTTATTAGTTCTAACAATTTTATTACTTTGTGTATTTGTTCCAAAGGTAGCCGGCTGTGTGTTTTTAGATTTTTTTTCTATTAGCCTGATAGTTTCATTTACAGGGATGCAGCTATACATGCTTTCTACATCAACGGAGAGCAGTGTTGTTGTATTTGTGATGTTTATGTCTCTGATGTTCCATATTAACTGAGTGGTGTTTTGCACTGTTCTATCATTTTCTATTTTTTAAAGAACTTTGTATGACGGGCAACCACAGCTAAAATACTTATACATAATTAAGAAACTTTCACACAGTTAAAAATTAGGTGTTAAAATTGTATGAGTCTGAATGAAAGTCCTTGGTCCACTTGAGCTGTTATTTTATTGGAGTCGGGAAGACCCGCACAACCGGTTTTGCAGCCTACAGTTGCATCTTCAGGCGCTTTTTGAAAGTTTTCCATATAAGTCATTCGTGATGGATAACGGGGTTAATGATTTAGGTCATACCGCAAGTACCTTGGCTCTTTCCGTCAAAAAGATAAAAAGAAGTCTACCATGCCGGTCTTGTCATTTTTGTTAAAAGAATAGAAGAGTCGGCAATCGGTAAAATTTGTTTGGCCTGTGACATAAGGCGACGTCATGGGTAGCCAGATTGTGGTCAGTGTAGTGAGGTTCATCAGATCCGTCAAGGTGATAAAAATTGCATATTCGTGCTGGGCGGAAGTGCGAATACAACTGAAGAAACGGATCACCATGTGTATCGGCTGAGTCTACTTGTAGTAGAGGCCAAAAGGAAATGCTTGAGAAGTCGGCAAAAAATTCTTCGTTTGTGGCCATGATGTCAGTAGTTGCTTTCATAATTATAAATGGCAGTGTTTGTCCATCTATGCAACTACAAATAAAATGCGATTTTTCTCCCCAGACGCGTTTCGTTTTAATGATAATAAAACATCTTCAGTGGTCTGTAATAATAGAAATCTACAAGTTGTTTTGTTCTTAGATAGAAAACAGTTCGTTAACGAAACATGAAAAATAAGCCTAATGTTTTGTGACTTACGCAAATGTTGTCTTGTTTTCGCCTCACATTATGGAATGCTGGTCTGTTTCATGTAGTACCGCCGATTCTTCATGCTGTATCATTGTTTTTTTCAACTAATTTCACTTTTATTTTTGCACTGTCCATAATTATTTTTCACCAATCAGACGTGTTTGTTCTTGTTTTGACTGAGTCTGCACAGTGTGTTATTGGAGTGTTGCTAACATCACAATTTTTTTGTGTTTTATAATAAATTATGTTATAGTATATTTAACTGTGATGTAAGCGGAATGGAATAGGGGCAACATTATAATTTTCTGAAATTTTTTTTAGGGGGGGGGAGGGGATGACGGAATGGTGGTTGAATATGGTAATGTTGGATGTGAAGTGAGAAGGAAGACAAAACTGATGGGCAGGAGGTTGAGTGGTCTTTGGGAGAGGGGAGAAATTTGACAGTTAATGTACTGTATATTCATATTGAAGAAGTACCATTAATATTGAAACTTTTGGACGTTGGTAATGCAAGTAGTGTGTGTGTGGGGGGGGGGGGGAGGGGGTTGGAAGTATTGAGAGTTATGGTGTTTTGTTGAATCTAGTACGTGATGTGGGTTAACAGTGAGGAAAACGAGGATGGGTGGTTGTTAGCAGGCAGCAAGCAAGTCTGGGAGTTTTATTTCAATATGTGTTTTTTCTATTTTTTATACAATGCTTGGTTTGAAATATTTATATATTTATTTGGTCATTGAGTAATTGTTGTGTGATAGTGCTTTGTGTATGTGGAGGTTTTCTTGGAAAGAGAGATTGTGTGTTTCTCTACTGGTCTGTATGATTTTCATATCTTTTTGTGTGGTGCTGGGCATGGCCTGTAATGTTCTTCTTTCAGGTGGTCCACAAATGTTGAATGGTTTGTACCATACTTCCATTCTCTGATGTGTTGTTTGTATCTAGTGTCAAATGTTCTGCCAGTCATCCCAATGTAAATATTACCACAGTATCTGCAGTTTAGCTGATAGATACCAGATTGTTGATATTTGTCTGTTTTTGGTTTTATTTTGGGATTGTGTTTTTGAACTGGGTTGCTTGTTTTGTAGTCAATGTTTATGCCTTGTTTCTTGAAAATATTACCTATCTTGTATGTGAATTTGTTGTGGTAGGTCAGTGTATGCCATTTTTATTGTGTGTGCTGTTTGTCTGTGTCAATGTGGTTTTTGTTGGTTCTTTCTTCAACTGTGTCATTATTTCCTTGTTTAGTTTCTCTACAAGGATTTCTTTTGCTATTGTTATGTCTAGGAAATTGAGTGTGTCTTTTTGTTCTTCTTCTATTGTAAACTTTTTTTGTGTATGGTATTTATATCTTTGTGTAGTTGATGTATTTTGTTTTAAGGTTCGTCCACTATATATATCATTCATGTATCGTATCGGTACCAGTAGATGATGCTTTAATTCTTCTTTATTACTATATCTTCAAATATTATTTTCTCTATATCATTCATGAAGATGTTTGCTAGTGTTCCTGCAATTATTGAGTCCATGGGTAGCCCATTTTCTTGTAGATAGTAATCCTCATAGAATTCAAAATAGTGTTATTAGTTCTAACTATTTTTTACTTTGTTTATCAGAGCATGGAAGCATGGTAGAAACTATTCAACTTTTGCGGACCACCTGAAACATGAACATCACAGGCCCAGCACCATAGACAAAAAATTGAAAATCATACAGACCAGTAGAGACAGACACCTTCTTCCTTTCACAAGAAAACCTCCACATAAACATAGCACTATCACACAACAAACAATTACTCAATGAAGAAATAAATGCTGGAAACCAAACATTGCATAAAAGAATAGAAAAAATTGAATAAAACCCTGCCCTACATGCCCCTAAGCCTAACTCTTCAAATGTTTGTAAAGTTTTAGGGACTTAACTACGGGGTCATCAGTCCCTATACTTTCAAACTACCTATGAACTACCTTATACTAAAGACGACACAAACATCCATGCCCGAGGGGGGATTCGAACCCCGACGGCGGCTCTAACTCTCTCAATCTACTCCTCCTCTCTCAATCTACTCCTCAATCTACACCTCATTCCACATCCCACTATCAACACTCCACAGGTAATGTCAAATAAAATCACATACCCACCTCTCCCCTAAACATGAGGATCTACGAACATCTCATCCATATTGAAATAAAACTCCCAAACTTGCTCACTCCTTGCTAACAACCACTCAACCTCGTTGTCCTCACTGTTACCCCACATTCCATACTAGATTCAACAAAAACACAGAACTCCCGCCGGCCGCGGTGGCCGAGAGGACAGAGGCGCTCCAGTCACGGTCTGCACGACCACTACGGTCGGGGGTTCGAATTCCCCCTCGGGCATGCCGTCCTTAGTCTTAGCTAGATCGCAAGTATTTCGTAAGTTTAGGGACTGATGACACCGTAGTTAAGTCCCATAAGCTACAGGGTAAGGTGGTACAATTTTGATCATTTCGCACAAATGTTGTTGTAACTGGAAATATATTGAGAAACGATGTAATTTTAATTATAGCACTTGTTATTGGATGTTTAACTAATATGTAGCACAAATATTAGACAATTACAAATTTTGGTATAGACACACAAAAAGTTACAGAATTGAGAAAAATCGATCGAAAATGTACCGCACTCGGTACAATTGTGATCACTTCCTACTAGAATTTTGACTAAGGGCATCTTCCGCATAAAAAGCATCTTTTCCGTCTGGCACCAACGCATACTTCGTTGTACCAAACACTGCATTTTGGGAAGAGAATCTAGTCACCCTTACATAGAAAATTTATAAGATCTCGTTAGACTAAGTAGCTTCACTTACCTCCTAACGGGAAAAAAAATTATCTCTCCTTAGCACAAAGTGGTGTATTCTTGGAAAAGACAGGAGGAACTATAGAAACCTGCTACGCTACAATGCCGCACAACGAGACACTACGAGACTGACAAATGGCGCGAAAATTTATGTTGATCAGAATTGTACATATATCGAATTTGTACCACCTTACCCTACAAACATTTGAAGAAACAGAACTCCCTATTCTCCCTTCCCCTAACCCCACACTCACTCACTCACACACACACACACACACACACACACACACACACACTACTTGCATTACCACCGCCCAGAAGTTTCAATATTACTGTTACCTCTTCACAATCAATATACAGTACCTTAATTATTTAACAAAAGCCAACTGTCAAATTTCTCCTCTCTCCGAACATCCAAACCACCTCCTGCCCATCAGTTTTGTCTTCCATCTCACTTCACATCCCGCCTTACCACATCCAACAACCATTCAGTCGCCTTTACCCTATTACTCAACAACCACCACCCCTCCAAAATAAAATACTCATTTTCATTTCACAAAATTATAATTTTGCCCTTATTTTATTCCCCTTACATCAAAATTAAATATTCTATTACGTAATTTATTATAAAACATACAAGAAAAATTACAGTTTTGATGTTGGCAACACTCCAGTAACACACCTTGCAGACTCAGTCAAAATGTTCAAATGTTTGTTAAGCTTATGGGACTGAACTACGGGGTCATCAGTCCCTAAACTTACAAACTTCTTGTGAGCTACTTACGAACGAGGACGGCACAAATATCCATGCCCGAGGGGGGATGCGAACCCCCGACCGTAGTGGCCGTGCAGACCGTGACTGGAGCGCCTCAGTCCCCTCGGCCACCGCGGCCGGCAGACTCAGTCAAAACAAGAACAAAACACGTCTGATCGGTGAAAAACAATTATGGACAGTGCAAAAGTAAAAGTGAAATTAGTGGAAAAAATGATACAGCATGAACAATCGGTGGTACTACATGAAACAGACCTGCAATACATGATGTGAGGCGAAAACAAGACAAAATTTCCGTAAGTAACAAAACATTAGGCCTACTTCTCATGTTTCGTTAACGAACTGTTTTCGATCTAAAAACAAAACAAATTGTAGGTTTTTATTATTACAGATCACTGAAGATGTTTTATTTTTATTAAAACGAAACGCGTCTGGGGAGAAAAACGCATTTTAATTTTGTGTTTGTGTAGACGGACAAACACTGCCATTCATAATTGAGTTGAATATGCAACAAACAAACTTTTATAAAGCAAAGTAAAATTACGCTAAAACCAGTTCCTACATTTTTTTTCGGGTGTGGAGGTGAGGGAAGTCCTTACAAGCCACTGGTCAAGTGCAGATTGAACAAATGTGTTTTCAAAGGAATGGAATGGGAGGCAGGGGATGGGAGGAACAGAACATGTATTTTTCTTATTTCATTGTAGGTGTAGGGTAGAGTTTCTCGTTGTAATACAAGCTGTATATCGATAAGCACAAGGCGCTCTACCTTTCGTAAAATAATTAGATGAGTTTCGAAAATTGTATACATTTATTTCGTAGTAAGTACACTATTAATTTGATATGCAAATTAGCATTTAAAAATGATAATCGGGGGCAGTGTTGGTGGTGGATGGCCCGGGGGTGGGGCGAGTCTGGGCCCAATGGTCGCGGGATGCAGGCTGGCTGTGAGTAGGGGTGGATGGGCGTGCTCATTCTGAGGGTCGTCACTTGTCCGTAAGTTGTTTTTATTTACAAAATTTCAAAATATTGTTAAGTGCTGTTTCATGTTTGCTGTCGATCATCTCTTGTTCATGATGATTGCATTGTCCTATGTGCAGTATCATATTATCTGCAAATCGTCCTTAACAGAGCCATTGTCCTGCTAAGTGCATTTTCATATTAGATGTCAATCACCCTTTTTTAAGGGAAGAGCACCATTCTCTGAGGGAGGAGGGGTGGGGATAGGTTTTCCCACTGTCGTCGGCCCTCAAACCGCCGTCATATTGAATATTGGCATCGGCGTCCCATTCCCTTACTATTTCCATATCATCTTCAAGGAATCCAAGGTTTTAGTGCAGCTGACGGTCTAGTCTGAGCAGGAATTTGTAACTGGTTACGACCTACTCGTGGTCTGGAGTAACTTTCCTCTCTGCTATATTCTGTATACCGATAAAGCAAAGTTTACCAGACATGTAGTATTGAAATTTCACAATACTCATATCTGGGTGTATGAAAATTCTAGAGATGTTGTGCAAACCGGACATTAGAAACAGTTGAGTATTAATGTTTGGCTGGAATAATAAGTGACACATAAATTGGTCCTACAAGAGCGTCATACCTCGCCTTTTAACGAATGACTGATATGGTTTGTTGGAAGATGTTAAACTGGATTTAATTCATCTGTAGTGGTACAAGCATGATGGACCACCACCTCAATTAGCTCATGCTGCTAGAGGAATCTTACATCAGCGATTCCTAAACAAATTGATAGGATTTCAGGGACAGACACAGTTGTCTACTCCTTCTCCCGACCTAAATCCATTAGAATTCTATTTATGGGATCATTTGAAGACCATTGTATATGCCACACCAGTTTATAACGTGGAATTTCAGTGTCAGTGCACAGAGAAAGGGTGCCAGCAGATACTACAGACGCCGTGAATATAGCTATGAGTGAGAGAGTCAATGATGCGAAGCATAGACTCCTCCATTACAGCTCATGGTAGCCATTTTGAGTACCTTCTGTAGAGAACTATACGTAGTAAATTTCACAATATTAACAAAAGTAGCCAATCTGCATAATGAAGTGGTTTTTGTAGTGTACACCATAACAAATATCCGTAAGACGGTAACGAAAACAAATAAACCATATGTGTACAGGACTTGTTCTGCTTTTTGTCAGGTCCTCTATCGAATGCACAGAGTTTTGCCACATATTTAGTAACCCCTGTATACCGATACTGCATGCTAAATATGTGCGAACTAAGCATTACAGTGCAGCGTCATGCCTGGTGGGCTAGTTTTACGAAACGGTAATTAGCGCATGGAGGAAGAACGGAGACAAACGAGTGCAAGTGTACATCTTTGCCACCGACCAGCATCTATGTTCAAATGTTCAAATGTTTGTAAAGCTTATGGGACTTAACTACGGGGTCATCAGTCCCTAAACTTACAAACTACTTATGAACTACTTACAAACTAGGACGGCACAAATATCCATGCCCGAGGGGGGATTCGAACCCCCGACCGTAGTGGCCGTGCGGACCGTGACTGAGGCGCCTCAGTCCCCTCGGCCACCGCGGCCGGCCAGCATCTATGAACCACATTCGTAGTGCAGCCGCGTTGGGGCATATAAAATAAGGGAGGAAACAAGATTAGCGTATAATATCACATCGAAATCGTGGCAATTAAAGACGGAGCGCACACTCTAATAGTTTTTCCCAGCCGTGCGAGAATTCCGAGCGGTTGTAGCCTCCTTGTTTGGAACTACGAGGCTGCTCCCACCGGAGGTTCGAGTCCACTCTCAGACATGGGTGTGTGTTGTCTTTAGATTCGTTTCAGTTAGTTTCAATAGTTCGTAAGCCTAAGAACTGATGACCACAGTAGTTTGATCCCACAGATTTACAAACAGCTGAAGATTTGAGTTTTTGTCATTGTTGGGAAGGGAAATCTGCTAGCTATAACCTTTGAAAAGAACCATCTCTCCATTTTCCTGGAGTCATTTAGAGATGTCAAGGAAAACTTAAATCAGGATGTTCGCCGGCGGATTTGAATCGCAGACCTCCCGAATATGAGTCTAGTCAGCTACCACTGCTCGGTGTGGGGCAATGTGTCAGCAGACTTGAGACTCACCCTGAAGATGGCCAGAGGATATGCGGCCGAAATATCAGTCTAATGAGTTTAATTTGCGTCTCTGCACACCCGAAATTTAATGGATTTCTCTTTTATTTCGATGTCCTCCGTCAATCTTACCTGGTATGGATGTCATACCTCCTAGCAATACTCCAGCAGAGGATAGACAGCAATAGTGTTTGCTGTCTCTAGTAAATTTGTTGCAGCCATGAAGCGTCCTGCCAAGAAATCTGTCTGTAGTTCGCCTGCCCCACAATATTATCTTTGTAGACCTCCCAATAAATTTCTTAGTAAACTTCTCCTATGGACGTAGTTGAATTAATAGTCTTTATATTTGTGTTGTTTATCGCTTAGCCTAAACATAAACGGATTTCTTTTAGTGCTCATGAGTGTGACCTCGCACTTTTCTTTATTTATGGCCAATTGCTAATTTCGCAAAATATTGTTATATTTTCTAGATAATTCTGCAATGCTACTGATCTTCTGATGACTTGACTAGCCGCTAAATGACAGCATTATCTGCAAGTGGGCTGATAGCACTGCTCAGAGTCTATACTAGGCCATTTAAATAGGTTCGGAATGGCAGAATCAATATCGAACTTCCTTCATGATCATTTTTATTTTACTCGATGATTTTTGCGTCTATTCCTACGAACTATGACATTTATGAAATCACGAATCCAGTCACACCGTTGAGACGATAGCCCATAGGCGGCCAATTTGATTGTAAGTCGATTGTGAGGAACGGTATCAAAAGCCTTCTGTTAATCTAGAAAAATTGAATCATTTCGCGACTAATTGTTCCCTAGAATATCTACTTCATTTTCTTTGGTGAAAGAAGCACGGAAAACTGTATTTAATAAGTCCGTTTTAGCGCCACTGTCATTGGTAACATTTCCATCCGTCTCGCTTAGAAAAGCTAACTGACTGTTTTGTAACTGATATACTTCAGGCTTTTCTACCACATTTACCACCGTTAGAAGCATCTCGCAATGTCGCACTGACTTCCTCGTTAAATTTCACGCTTCTGTAAAACTTAGCTTGTCCTGAGGTTTTGTTTTCTTTTAAATGTAGCATGCATTTTGTATTCAATGTGCGCCGTAGGGAATTAATTTCGTCTCTTATTAATTTATATGGAATGAATCTCTCACTTGTTTTTGATATTATTTCTTTTAATTTAATCCACACTGGTCTGCACTTGAAAAGTTAATTTGTAGCTAACGGAAATTGTCTCTTAGGAAGGCGTGAAGCAAATATTTATCTGCATTTATAAAAAGATACATTTTGCGTTAGTTTTCGTCGGATTGCCTTACACGATTGCAGCCTCGTTACAACGAACTTGTTAGGGTTTACTAAACCCTATTCCCTTCATGATGCTCTCTATTTGGTCAGGATTATTTATGGTTGAAATGTCAAGCAAGCTTTTGAATTCATGTATAATTCACATGGAATCATCAAATAATTGTGCGAAGTAATTTTCGGAGGAATGTTCCGTAAAATTTCGGAGAAAGATTTGTACCCACTACTAATTTGAAGATATGTTTACGCTAACCTATCCAGGAAACGTTAAATTATATAATAATCATATGGATGGGGTAGCTATTTTTAACAAGACTCAAGTTTTCTACGTGACCCGTACCGCAACTACAACCTGTGGCAATAATGTTCATTAACGTAGATGAAATATGAACGACAGTTACCTTACTGTTGTTCGAAATAGTCACCTCCCATAACTATGCACCCCTGAGCTCTGCCATACATGTCCCCTATACTTTGGACGATGGCTTCCTTTTTGCATGGTGTTCAAAAGCCTCGTCATGTTTCGTCGGATGTAAGAAATACCGCCAAATCTAGAATGAACCTTTCACTCTGCAGCCGAGTGTGCGCTGATATGAATCTTCCTGGCAGATTAAAATTGTGTGCCGGAACCGGGACTCGAACCTGGGACCTTTGCCTTTCGCGGGCAAGCGCACTACCGACTGTGCTATCCCGACACGACTCACGATGCCGCCTCACAACTCTACTTCCGCCAGTACCTCGCCTCCTACTTTCCAAACTTCACAGAAGCTCTCATGGTTCGCAGGCGGCATCGTGGTTCGTGTCGGGATAGCACAGTCGGTAGTGCGCTTGCCCGCGAAAGGCAAAGGTCCCACTTTCGAGTTCCGGTTCCGGCACACAATTTTAATCTGCCAGGAAGTTTCACCGCCAAATCTCTTTACTCTTATAATGAGTTTGAGTCAAGGGAATGAAAACACGTCTGAAGGATAGAGGTGCGGTGAGTACGGTGGATGTTTACATTCCACCACTCTGTTTATTGTTTGACGACACTGGCTGTGTGTGGACTAGCGTTGCCGAGCAACTGGAACATCGACCACACACGCCGGATTTCGGTCCTCCAGATTTCTTCCTCGACTCTAATTAGCTTTGATAGGAAAGTGATTTGGCGATATTCCTGACATCCAGGAAGCGTAAGGAGGCTTTTGAACACCACTCCAAAGAAAGGCTTCGTGCAAAGTTTCTAGGACAATTTTCGCAGAGCTCAGCGGTGCACAGTTATTGCAGGTCGCTATTTCGAAGGGCAGTAAGGTAACGAAGTTCATAGTTCATCTACGTTAATGTTAAAGGGCTATTCACCGAAGTTTATTTTAAGAGGTTGTATATTATTTGAATTGCGGATTGGAAGGAAGAAGGAAGGAAGATTAGTATTTAACGTCTCTACGACATCGTGGTTATCAGATACGGATTTCGGATCTCCACACCTTACTCAATTCTCAAAGTCAGAAACAATTTATGGTTGTACAATTCTTATCACTTTGTTTTGTGTGTGTCATCTGTGATATGTGAGAAAATGTCAATCACACATATCGTATCTAGGAGTTTTTCAGCAGTTTTAAATTAGTCCTGTGGGTGGATGCGTTAAATACCTAAATAATTATAACTGTGGAAAATTTCGCTTATGAAATGAAAGTAAATTAAAACTGTTCTCCAGTACTTATTCAGTCATGGATACAGATCAATATTTTCGACAAAATTCTACCCTCAACAATGCCAATTAACATTTCGAATTAACTAGAAGTGACATAGATTATCTTCTTGGCATAAGAGTGTCTATAAATGTCTTTAGTTTGTTTTGACACACTTTTTAGATTATTTTTGTGTATATTTCATCACGAAATAAATTTGCCAACACATACTGTAGCTTAAATGTGCGCAGTTATTAAGATGAACAAAACTATTGTAGGATGTTAGAATGATGAAGAATATCAATTATCTGACTTGAATGTAAAAATGTAAACTGAAAAGCTATAGCTCAGCTTGAAAATCATGTGATTATGTGTCGCACCCCAATTTGTGGAACACAGAAATGGTCCGGGTGTATTGTGATACTTGTCAAAGCTGATGTAAGTAGAACGAAGCGCATGAAATTACGTTCACGTTTTGGATTACCCTCGTGTACTGTCAAACGAAGACCTGTCAGCGGTAGTTTATCAGCCCGTGATCAAAATGGAACTGTATGATACACCAGCTTAATTAATTTTGGAGAAACAGATTTAAAAGGAGATTATATTACCAACGACAAAATCAGGATATGAGATGCTTTTATCCGGCACTCGTCTCCCTGCCAAGCAAAATACGTGTATGAAAACTATAGAGGTAAGCTAACAGGCCGATGCTATTTCTCACGATTTCGTTAAAGATTTATGGATTACACAATATTTTTGAATGATGTTTTAATTTTACAGCATGTTATATCTGCGAAATTAACACTGAGAATAAGTTACATGAAATATAAATAATACCAAAAATAATATAAATGAGAACACAATTGTAAGTTACCCTTTAACATCGGGAGCATTAACGAAGGATGAGGCGGAACTGTTGTTAGATATGTAACTTCAAAAGAAGCAGCCTGTAAGACAACACAGAGTTTCACTACCTCTGTAATCATACATCACTGTCTAAATTGCGCTTATATACGTGACATTAAAATTAAATATGTAAAATTTGTATTACTCACTACAGATTTTCTTCGTTTTAATTTTACAGCAGAGATGTTATTATTTTTAGTATGTGACATTTGAACAAAGAGAATACTTTCAAAAATGTTCAAATTTTAGTAATTCTATAGGACTTAACGTCTTTGGTTATTAGTCCCTAGGCTTACAAACTACTTAAACTAACCAAAGGACAAACCACACACACACACACACACACACACACACAGAGAGAGAGAGAGAGAGAGAGAGAGAGAGAGAGAGAGAGAGAGAGAGAGAGAGCCATGCCTGAGCCGGAGGGAGGACTCGAACCTCCGACCACGTGCAATGGCGCGCTCCGCAGCGTGGCGCTTTAGAACGCTCGGCCACTCCACCGCAGCGAATATTTTCATTTCTAACTTATGTGTTAGTGTGGGAACGCAAAATTTTTAGTCGACATCAGTGTGATACTCTGTTACAGTGTCAATGACGCTATCATTAGTAAGCTCTTGACGAGTCTTGTGATGTATAATTAATCAAACAACAATCTTGAGATATTATTTTACTAATTCTTTCGAGTCTCAGATTTTAGCGCAAAACAATAATCTTGAATACCACCCCCAATTAACTGTTAGCATAATCTTAGAGTCTAAGTAAAAAGAGATGAAAAATCAGAATACTGTATTGTTTCTGTAAGGTCAAAATAATTAACATAGTATGAGAGACTTATCATTCCTCTGACACACTCATTAGGGTACAACGTGATTCACAACAAATTTCTTAAAATTAAACTACTACGACTGCTTGTGTGTCACACTTAAAAGAGAGCCTTTATTAAACAACTAGGTATCGGTGAAATGAAATCACAGTTAAGAAACGTAACTCATTGTAACATCATTCACTGAGTCCTGAAAATAATTAAGTATATAAAGTAAAATAGCCTCAGAAGCGACATCGTATTCATAAATTGCTCAAGTGTCTGTCAGTTTGTCACCGACAGAACTGCGCATGCGCAGAGCTGTTGTCGAGTTCCATAAGCAGCTGTGCACATGCGCAGTTTTGCAGCCTACGTGTCAGTATGTCGCCGGTAGCTATTATAAATGTTTTTCCGTGAAGTAACTGCGAGAAAGTAATGCTCTGTGCTAGAGTTGATCGATATTCATGGCTGTTAGATAGACTTTGGTGTCAGAATCAATTTTTAAATTTTTAGACTGATGCTACTACCATGAGTGACGGAAATATGTTACAACTGGACAAAGACATAGAGTACAATACAGAATACAGATTTATATACAAAAATTTCGTTTGTGGCTTGGTATCCTATATCTAGAACAGCAGTCAATTCTGTTGACTGCCGGGCTTTTACCAGTACTGTGTATGCCAGCAGTGTACGAGTAGTTATGAAACGATATTTTTTAATTGGATATTAAATGTTGTGGCGGTATGTCGGGCGCGATTGATGCATCTAGGGCCACAACGCGGAACTTGACCTTTACCCATCTAGATTGGGTAAGTGTCCAATAAATGGCGCTATGTTACGATTTCGAGCCTCCCGTGATTCTACACTATATTTCACGGTACAAGTTTTTCAAAATTTACATACGACATAACGGCGCTGTATAAATGTTTAGTGTATTTAATTTTACATCTAATTGTGCTGTATATCATTTAGAATGAAATGCTCCGAAAAAATCTTACCTCCACAATACGTGTGTCACTAAACTGCTTCTAAACTGCACGACCGATGTTGATGAAATTGTGTATGTGTGTGTGTGTGTGTGTGTGTGTGTGTGTGTTAAAGTTAGCCACAAGATACAGGTGTTGAAAAATAGAAAAAAACTGATATCGGTAGTTTTGATAACTTTGGATTAGATTTGTATTTTAAGCGCTGCGATAAAATTTTTCCACACTTTACCATCAAAACAAGAAAAACGGTATTGTCTACATAAAGTTTTGTTGCATACAATAGGCACAAATCTACAGTTTTATTCAGATTGTGATGAAATTTTGCACACTTCACCTTCAAAACAAGAGAAACATCACTTACTACATAAGATTACATGTAGTGCATGTGGCAGGATATCTTACTCTACATTTGGGCAGCGTCTGACCGATCACCATGATATTTGGCATATATATGTAATTTTCCAGGTACAGTGGAGGGAAGAGATAAACAGACACAGGGGACACTAGGGGACTGGCACTGATTGGGGGTAGATAATGACAGAGATAGGGGGAGACGGAGGAAGAGGAGGAAGTGGAGGAGGAGCAGGCACAGCTTGATACAGGGGGAGGATGGGATGGGCAGAGCGAGGAGACAGGGACTAACACAATACTGGACCAAATAAATCGTGATGGAAAAATCACCCCATTTCATAGGGCTATAGGATTAGGAATGGCTACGATTGACGAACAAGTTTCTATCGATGAAACGAATAACATAGCCGCAGCGTTCTTGCGGTTTGAAGAACTACTTTTAACGTGCATCTTGAGTTACTTTTCTCTGACGCATGGATTTGTACTTTGGTGACGGGATACTCCCAGAAACATGAGGACATCAACGGAAATTTTCCGCCACTCATGATAATAATCTTTCATTCCTCTTGAGATTTCAATTGCAAGCACGTTTTCTACTTTGAGGTAATCGATTACAACACGATGTTTCTGACGCACCAACATGATTAGCTAACGCGCCACCACGCTACGCGTTATAATCTCTAGCTGCAGAGGCTTGCACCTTGCGTCACTGAAGCCTTAAGTACACCGAGCAATACCTCAACCGATACTGGGAACAGAAAAAAATTCAGAGTCATTGTAGTACACCCTCGTACATTTTGTCGTATGTCTTCCAACTATTATGATTGTTGGGACGAGGCTCCTTTAGATCTATTGCTTCTTATTCTTCGATCAGTAGCTTTGTCCGGCGTAGTTCACGTTAAATTTTTCAATGAGGTAGTTTCACTGATAGATTTCCCTCTCCATGGCGTCGAGTGCTGAATATGGATTTACAAATGATGGGAATAACACTGCCTTGTCTCCGGGAGAATAGGTTTACTTTCTCCCTTTCCTGTTGATGAATGTAGCTATTTGAAGATTTAACGGTATTCGCACTTATTGTTATAGTGTGTTTCAATTGTGGCAAGTGTAGTGATAAAAGGAGATAGGCACTGTGAGGAACCTGGTAGACACTGCCGATAGTCTGGTAAGGCATCACCTGTATCTCATGCTAAAGAAAACAGGACGGTACCCTCTGGTGGCCACAACTGCGGAGCAAGACTACTGCACGATCAATTTGATCTGCTTGTGAATTAATATTCTTTCTCTCATATGAAGTTATTTCCATTTTCACAACACTATTACATTCTTTAACCTGTTTTTGACAATATAGTTATTGTTTCAATGGGCGTAAGTTACCATTAGTTACACACAACATTTAAAGTTTTGATTCCGTTTCATAACTACTCGTACACTGCTGGCATATACAGTACTGGTAAAAGCCCGGCAGTCAACAGAATTGACTGCTGTTCCAGATATAGGATACCAAGCCACAAACGAAATTTTTGTATATAAATCTGTATTCTGTATTGTACTCTATGTCTTTGTCCAGTTAATTAATCGAGATAAAATTTATCCTATGCCTTTAGTTGGACACATTGTGCGAAATATCATTAAAACTCAATTTAACGGGTTTAGCAGTGGATACACCGATCACCCCTTCTCACTAAATTATGAAGATAAGCTCTGTCTGGCTTGTCTAGCACTTGTATGGGTCACCATCCAGGTGCTAAAGTATTCTCCACCATGCACAGTACGAAATCTTCCACAAACAATGACACTTCTCTCGTTTTGAAGGTCAAGTATGCAAAACATTATCGCCGTTTGATGAACAATGTGGCAACACGTAAAATACGAATCTAACGAAGTGGTGATATCCCCCAATTACTAATGTAGTGTTTTCAACTGTTCCTTTCGATTTCCCCTATTTTCTGGATAAAAACAATCAAAACCAAACAAAATATAATTTAAATCGATGATACCATTTCTAAGTTTTGGCGAGACTAACGGACAGCAATTGAATGTTCAGAGTTCGAAATTTGTGTGGACATAAACGAAAATAAAATAAAATAAAATAAAATAACGTCGGTTAATTCTGTTGTAAATTTGACATAAAAGTATAATGTGAAATAAATTGCAGCATCAAGGAAATGTACTAAATCAAATATCATAAAAATTTCGTGTGGCTCAGTGAACCAGTGCAAGTCTGTTGATTCGACACCAGTTCGACACCTAACATGTCCCTAACCTACCCCAGTCACTCAACAGGGAGAATGGTCATGCTAATTACGTGTTATTTCTTGTCACTCATCATACAATACAGAGGTAGAGGATCGTTTAAAACTCAAAATGAACCGTTCATCCTAGTGAAGTTGGAACCTATGGCCTTCTGCTTTCCAACCGAGCACTTTGCCGCTAATGCACACAGCACATAATCGCCAATTATTGGATACTTACCCGACCTAGATAAAAACATTAAAATTGCAATAAACATTATACTGAGGTTATTAATCGAGAGAAAAGTTATTTTATCTTTCAAGCTGGACCAAATCACAGACACTGTGCAAAATTTTATTAAGATCAGTAGAGTAGTTGCAGATTTCATTGCGGACAAACATCGTGACACGGTATTTTCATATCCGTAAGACTAGCGAACTCGACAATACCGCGCAATTTCTAAATATGAATGGAAATTGGATATGCATCCTACAGTCCTTTCATTAAGCCCTCTGACCATCACTCCCCCCATTTCTGTAACTGTTACTCACCTCTTTGCCACCTTAGGCTCAGCTACCCGAAAACCCGCCGTTGCTCGGCCATTAATTTATACCAGTACTCGCCTCTCCTCTCTCTGCCCGCCTCCTTCTCCCCCTGTCCCTGCCTCGGTCAACCTACCTCTGCCCCGTCGCCCTCCCCCTCGCGCTTCCATCTACACACCTATTCATCCCCCAACCTCTGTCAATACCGTGTCCGATCTCTGCGAATCTCCTCCTGTCGACTTTCTCGCTTTTGTATGAAAAATTATAATACCGGACAAATTTATGGTGTTCGATCAAACGGTGTAAAAGTCTTGAGTAAGGTATCATGCATCGTACGAAATATAATGTAGGCAGTGATATTTCTCTAGTTTTGTAGGTCAACACTATACATAATTTCATCAAGACAGAAGTAACACTGTAGACTGGCGTCGAAGACGACTGTTGTAAGGTACTCTCCACCATGCACCGTGCGAATTATTATGTAGACAGCACTGTTCCTCTTCTGTTTCTAAGCCACTGGGGTATTAAACCGCACAAAAAGATTTTCAAATCGGTGAAAATATTGCTGAATATTAACGATATTGAAACACAGTAATATATACGATGTGATCAAAAGTACCCGTTCCGTTCCGCGGTACTCACGGACTTTGAACGTGGTCAGGTGATTGGGTGTCACTTGTGTCAGCTGTCTGTACGCTAGATTTTCATATTCCTAATCATCCCTAGGTCCACAGTCACTGACTGTGAAGTGGAAACGTAAAGAGACAGAGACTACCGACAGTAGAAGAGAGTCGTACAGTGTTATTGGCAGGAATCTACCCAGATAATTACTCAGGGATTCCAAACTGCATCCACTCCAAGTATTATCACAGTTAGACGGGAGGGGAAAAAACTTGGATTTCATGGTCGAGCGGTTGCCCACAAGCCACACATCATGCAGGTCAATGTCAAACAACGCCTCGCTTGGTCTAAGGAGTGTAAAATGTTCTAATGTTTGTGAAACTTAAGGGACTTAACTGCGTGGTCATCAGTCCCTAAACTTACAAACTACTTATGAACTACCTTATACTAAAGAATACACAAACCTCCATGCCCAATGGGGGATTAGAATCCCCGAAGGAGAACGGCCTCGCGCATCGAAGCGTACCGCCTCAAGGAGTGTAAATAATTGTACGATCCAACAGTGGAAAAACGACGCGTGGAGTCCCGAATCACGGTACTTAATATGGCGATCCAATGGCAAGGTGTGGGTATGGCGAATGCCGGGTGAACGTCATTTGCCAGCGTGTGGTAGTGCCAAAAGTAAAATTCGGAGGCTGTGGTGTTGAGGTGTGATTGTGTTTTTTTATGGAGGGCGGCTTGCACCCCTCGTGGCACAGCACAGCACTACATTGATGTTTTGAACATCTTCCTGCTCCCCACTTTTGAAGAGCAATTAGGGGATGGCAAAAAATCTTTCAACGCGATCGAGTACGTGTTGGTAATGCACGACCTGTGCCAAAGTGGTTGCACGACAATAACATCCCTGTAATGAACTGGTCTGCACAAAGTCCTGACTTGAATCCTATAGAACAACTGTTAGATGTTTTGGAACGCCGATTTCGAGCGAGGCTTCACTGACCTATATCGATACCTCTCCCCAGTGGAGCACTCCGTGAAGAATGGGCTGCCATTCCCCAAGGAACCTTCCAGCACAAGATTGAACGTATCACTGCGAGAGTGGAAGCTCTCATCAAGGCTAAGGGTGGGCCAACACCCTATTATATTCCAGCATTACCGATTGAGGGTGCCACGAACTTGTGAGTCATTTTGAGTCAAGTATCTGGATACTTTCGACCACATACTTGCAATCCCCACAGTGCTTCGCTATTGAAAAATATGGATTGAAATTGGATATATATCCTACTCTAATTCCGCTAAACTCTCTGCCCATCAGTTTCCCCATCTGTGATCCATGTTGATTTCTTACCTTCTTCGATGTCCTGTTACAGTAAGTCCCGTCTCTGTATGCTTACTGATAACCCTTCTCTCTCAGTCCATCTCCTCGTCCCCTCTCTCTCAGTCCACCTCCTTCTCCGACACCTCCTCCTTTTCCTTTTCCTCTTCCGCCTTCCTCCTCTTCCCCCTGTCCATCCATACATCGCCCTGTCTCCGTCATTACCTCTACAACTCTCTGCCAATCGCATTCTCCCCGTCTCTCTGTATATCTGCTAAATGCCATGGTCAAACGGTGTCGAAGTCTGTAGTAAGATAACCTCCACCATGCAGTTACTTTATCGCAATTGGATTATCTGTATGACAGCACATGAGATAACGAATCTAATCAGAAGTCACAAAAATTACGAATGTAGATTTTTTATTTACTATTTTATTTTTATTTATTTATTTTTTGCCACCTAATGAGTTCAGTTGTGAATCTAAACCATCCAGGGATCCACTGAAACATACACAAATATTTTCCATCAGGATCGGAGGAGCAGTTTAGTGATATATGCAGCCGCGGCGGATTATCCGTTCGTACTGGGGCGCCAGAATGATACATTGTGAATCCACTAGGTAAGCAAATCTTGAATGCATATGCAGAAAGTAACACACCATAGCCTATGTAGTCCCTTGCTTAGAGTCATCATTGTTAATAGGAACATAAATGTAGTGTTTGGATAAACGTCTGTAAAATATGGATTTCAGTATATAGTATGGAATATAATTCTTACGGCACCTTTATATGTTAAGTCTCTTTGACAACAAGGCTGGTGAACGACTCAAACCTTGATGAAGCACAGTCAGTATGGTATGCAATAAATCCAACTGGGTCTTGCATCATACCTTGGAATATATAGTCCATCAACAGATAACTAGCTATTTAACATCACACGACCTACTAGACGAATATCAATCGGGTTTCCGCCAAAATCGCAGCACGACGACTGCTCTTATAAAAGCTACAGACGATCTCAAGCATGCTATGGATAACCAACAGGCGACAATTGTGTGTTTTTTAGATTTTAGCAAAGCTTTCGACAATGTCGATTTTGACATTTTACTCGCTAAACTATCTAATCTAAATTTCTCTACAAGTGCTATTGAGTGGTTCCACTCATACCTCACCACCCGTAAACAGTGTGTGATAACAGCAAAAAATAGGTCAAAATGGAGGGATGTTGTATCAGGGGTTCCACAAGGATCTGTACTGGGGCCGTTACTGTTCTCACTATATGTTAATGATGTGTGCACTGTTCTGTCCCACTGTAAATACCATCTATACGCTGATGACTTACAATTATACCTCAGTGAAAGTCCTAAAAACCTAAGCACAGCCATCCAGCAAGTAAACGCAGACTTACTTTCACTATCAAGATGGGCACATAGCATGGGATTGAAACTGAATCCATGAAAAACACAGGCAATCTTAGTGGCCCATAAAAGACTCATCACTCCACAGTTCAGAGAAACTCTTCCACCTTTAATACTGAACGATACACAAATACGCTTCTCTCATTCAGCAAAGAACTTAGGAGTAATATTTGATCAGCACTTAGACTGGACAGAGCACACAACGAGAGTCTGTAAGAAGGTATATGCATCACTTCATTCACTGCAGAAATATAAAAAAGCATTTCCTTTACAGCTGAAAAAGAAACTCGTTGAGACATTAATACTTCCCAATCTAGATTATGGTGATGCTATTCTGCAAGGACTATCACACGAAAACTCACGTAGGCTGGAGCTGGCGATGAATTCTTGTATCCGATACATTTGTAACTTACGTTTCTACGACCATGTCAGTCCCGCATACCAGCAGTTATCTTGGCTACGTGCAGATAAGCGTCGAAGCTATCGTACACTATGTTTGCTACATCGCTTTCTCAATTATTGCAAACCTTCATACTTATCCTCAACGATTATATTACTATCTGAACAGCACAGCAGAAACACACGCTCTTACCAAAATAAAACTCTCTCTCTACCTTCACATAACACTGCAATCTACTCCAAATCATTTTCTGTATCGGGAACACGTCTGTGGAACAATCTTCCTCAAAAGTTAAGAGAAATAAAATCAATTAAAAACTTTAAAAGACAACTAAGAGTTCACCTTCTGTCACAATAGCCATCTTTTTCTCCACTTACCAGTCTGTAGCCCACTGTTGTCAATTCCTCCTCCCCCCATAAATGTTACCCTTTCCTTTCGCCAGCAGAGATCTCCATTCATATATGTCCCCACTTCCTCACATCCATTAGCACTGTCCTTTTTCAATCTTCTCCTCTTTCACTAACCATTTTCTCTCTTCTGTTTATTTTAAATTTAATTCAAATGTGAATATCTCTTGTTATTATTAGTATTACTTTGACTTTGTGTTATTGTTATCATTATTATTAGTAGTATTATCATATATTGTTATTATTTAATATTATTAATGCAGTGTTTTTGTGATGAAATCCTTTGTTTATATTGTTCCTGATCAGATGTAAGAGAGGGCCCTATGGCCCTAATCTGGTCAGGTTAAATAACCAAATAAATAAATAAATAAATACCGAATGATTTCGTTGCTCACAATTTATTTATCACTATTCCCTCGACTGGATAGCGAGCAACGGTACGAATGCTGGTGACTTTGGGATCGAGAGCAGGTGGGGTATGTGTCGCATAATTAAGATTTTCTACCATATAACAAGTGACGGTTCGCCAGACTCAACACTCAGACTGGTAATCAGACTTTTCATACATACCTTCGTTAACTGCCTGATCTTCCCTTGATAAAGAGCGACTTTTAATTTTTAAGGTTGAGCCGTAAACCGTACTTCCATATCAAGAGGGAATGTGAAACCTCAGTAAAAAAATTGGGTATACTCCAGATTACCTTTAACTGAGGCATACAAATTTATTTAATGCCTTTAGGCATGTGGTCCCACCCTCACGAATCATGTGTTAGGAAGTCCTTTATGAAAGATTACATGGGTAGATCACGTAACTAATGAGGAGGTGCTCAACAGAATTGGGGAGAAAAGATGTTTCTGGCATATCGTGACTAAGAGAAGGGATAGGTTGGTAGGACACCTTCTGAGACATTAAGAATCGTCAACTTAGGATTAATAAGAAGTATGTGGGGTAAAAATCGTAGAGGGAGACCGAGGGACGAATACAGCAAGCAGATTCAAAAGGAAGTAGGTCGCCGAACGTATTCTCAGATAAAGAGGCTTGCACAGGACGGGGTAGCGTGGAGAGCTGCATGAAACCAGTCTGCGGACTGAATACCACAACAACTGGCATGTGGTCTTTGAAAACTTCATTTACGGTAACAGTGTCAGCCCCTCATCAAACGTGACTCCGATATTTCAGTAAACATTTAAAACTGATAACAGTGTTGCTGATTTTAAGGATGCTTACGTTAAAATACGACAGGTAAGATTAAAATTAACGTAAACAAATTCCTCTGGTTCATATTTAAAAACTGTACTGTCTGTCCCGTCTTTCGTGATTTATCAGTTGCAGCTGGATTCTTAATTCTAAAACGTTTGTAGGCCTAAGGGACCTCACTGCTGAAGTCATCAGTCCCTAGAATTACAAACTGCTTAAACTATCTTATACTAAGGACTACACACAGACGCCAAAGCCAGAAGGATGACTGGAACCGTTGACGAGGGCGACCGCGTGATCCGCAACGTGGCGCCCCAAAACGCACGGCTGAAGGTACAGCAAATTCATACATAAACAGTGATCACTAAATGATAGAACTAACTATGTAATATTGTTGATTACGATAGCAAACAACGTCATACATGAAGCAGATAACTCCGCCACATCATTGTGTCAATTGATCTAATCTGCAAGGTGGCGCATTGGTTAGATCACTGGGCTAGCACTCGGGAAGACAACGTTTTGGACGTGCCTCCGGCCATCTTTTGTCTTTCCTTGATTTCCCTAAATCTCTCTTGGAGAATGCTGGAATAGTTACTTCGGAAGAGTACGGCTGATTTCCTTCTCCATATTTAGCGAAACAATCGGAGCGTGTGCTTCATCTCTGCCTTTCTTTCGAATCGATCTGCTAGATCATCAGTGGCCCGATATCTAAAAAAAAGAGACACGTAAGAAGGGACAATCCGGATATAGATTGATATTCATTCGATTCCTCGGAATCTACGGTCGGTGATGTGTTAAGGATAGTTATGCCTTTAAGCAGTGTTGTAGGTCCTCTCATGAACGTTTCTCTGAGAAGTTGTTAGTGTATGAAAAATTGTAACTACACCTGGAAAGACGACGTCGATTTTGATCCTTTGACGGCAGATACCACCTGCAGGATAGTAGATGTACTGATTATGGTTTCAACTTCGTTACCCAACAGATAGCAAAGTGACATAGCGCCATATCTGTACACTTTAATTGGGAATGTTTACAGCCACAAGGCGCAGAGTGATATCAACCTATAAGCTAAAGGCGCCATACCACAGAGACGTACTCTTTCTTTCCACAGCAAACTGAGCGAGTGTGTAAAAGGTCAAACTGTGGCCTTTTCTAGTGGTAGGATGAGCCTTTCGTACAATTTCTACATAAGTTGGGTGAAGTGGACACTCTCACACCCCTATAGGAGGTTCTTGGACGTGAGCTCAGCACAGACGCCCGCCAAGATCGTCGATTGGTAAGGATAGCAGTGACAGATCGTACAGCTACCACAGCACAGGTAAAAGGGCTTTTGAGATGAGGAGTGTCAGCACGAACTATTGCCAAATGATTATTAGCAGTGTATCTACGAACACGCACAGCTTCAGTTCGTCTTACATTCGCCACAACATCGGAGTGCTTGGTTCGCCTGGTGTCGTGAAAGGCATACTTGGAAGACGGAGTAGCGGGAAAAATGCAAAAGAATGCGAAACAGTTTCTAAAATCCGTATGCGAAGTCAGTTTCATGCCCCACAGAAAAATTTGCGTGTTGTGACGATTAGCTGAGATACTCGGAGATAACTATTTTCCTCTCAGCTTTCGTGTCAAATACACTAGGTACACGTGCAGTCGATTGTATGTACGATCGTGTCTTCTAGCCTTTTATGCTTGACAGGAGACAGTAAAGCTTCGCGGTTTAGCATAACGATTAAGCGAGGGGCCTGCAAATTCTGTCACCGAGCGTACATCCATTAGAAGACTTCCAAGGAATAAAACTGCCATTTTCTATGTGATGGACGGGCCATGCATTGTTTCACGTCGAACGGATTGCACCAGGTAACAAGTCAATCCAGTTCAACATGTTAAAGTATCTAAAAAGGATACAAAATCCTTCAATCGCTTTTTAATAAAATTTTGCTGGCTGGAGACTTGCTTGGATCGTTGTGGAAGGCGACTTTCTAGCCTCACCTGAAACGAGGGAAGGACTGTGGACTTCTCAGTGGCTAAACTCTACATAGTAAAGGAGCTATAACAGCTACTCAACTGCTACTTGACGTCGGTACACACTTCCAGACTACGTTAAACGGATATCGTGCAGCTCTCCACAACTACACCCTGTTGCACGTGGTAATATACCCTGCAAATGAAAAAAGTGTAGGTTTTGTGTTATAACTGTAAGAAACGTAATGAAACATCGTTATGTGTTTGGGTACAATGGCTTAAAAATGTCTATATGGTGCAACAAAAATTTCTGTTGCACATGTTTCTTTTCGTACTGACAAGATTTAATTTTAATTTTCATGGTCATGGAACAATACAGATTATTGCTCAAATTTCATGTCTCTTTGTAACATAATGATAAATATTTCGAAATACAAGAGAAATTTACTACAGTCAGAGGCCGTCGCTTGCTGAGCAGTAGTTTTTCAGCTTGTATGACTTAATAAATAAGCTTAACTTTTAGCAGAGCTCGGTTCTCTGCGCACTGATTTGAAATAATGTTTGAGTTAGTATGAGGGCTCATTGTGTTGTCGTGTTGGGCTCGGTGGCAGGGTTTCAGAATGTGCTTCGCAAGGCCACGGGCCCGTTACCTGATCTGACTTAGGATATTTAGTTGTCACTTTTCGCTTCCTTCACCTCTGGCAACGTTCTTAATGAGAAAAATTAAGCCACATTAAAATTGTTAAAACGCTATGTCATTCAAATATACTGTGATATAATGTAATCCTATTTCACTCCATTCGATAGTTCGAAAACGAGAATTCTGAATAACGGCGCCGCGCTGGAGTGGTCAGGCACTCTAGGCGCCTTGCTGCGGAGCGCGCGGATGCTCGGCGCCGGAGGTTCGAGTCCTCCCTCGGGCATGGCTGTGTTGTCCTTAGTGTAAGTTAATTAAAATTGGTTTAGGCAGTTTGTAAACCTAGGGACTGATAACCCCAGAAGTGATGTCCCTTACATTTAACAAACATTTGAGCATTTGAATAACGGCGGGACCGGAGTTCGTCCCGTGGCACCTCCTGAACTTCAGAAGATTTCTTAGTGTGACTTAAAATCTTTTTCATTTGTGATTATCGAATCCTATACATTTCTCTACCATTCAACTCGCCAGACAACCCACAGCTACGATTACATCATGCAGGACGTAGACTTCTGATCAATTGTGTTAACTTGAAGTCGGACATCTTTTCCAAGAATCAGGCATTAATTAGAAATGCGTACAGATAATCCAATAGTGGTGTGAGTAACTTGTGATATCTAAAATATCGAGACCAGACAAATGAAGAAAAATTAGAGGGTTAAAATATTTGAATGCTGAGCTATTTCATTTAGTAGCTGTCGCATATGCAGCAACGAACGCTGATGAAGTAGCACAGCATTGCACTGCAGTGAGTCTCAGTTAGTACGTAGAATTCAGAACCTCGGTTAGTCGTCAGCGACACGAGGGTGCGTGATTTCCAGATGGGGTTTTTGCATAAGTAGCATGTTCTTCCAGAAGTTCGGAAATCGGCTATGCTATTTGCTTTTCTTCTTGCAGGAGTATAGACGAAAGATCCCTTACACGCTTGAATCTAAGTCCCATTCATTGATCTAGACTTAAAATAGCCAGAAACAAAAATGTAATGTCGGACTACTCTCGAGAAAATCACATTCAAATTTTATCGGCATTGTTCGTAATACATGGCCTGTTTGTATAGTGTTTTGTTATTGGTGGCGCAGGCGTAAAAACTCAGATGCATAGAATGAGGTCCTAAGATGAACTATACCATCAATATGGGATTTCGATTGTCTTGAATAATCTAGTGATCTCTTATATTTGCTGTTATAGTAACTGTGGTAATACAGTAAATTGAATCATCTGTCTATTTATATTTATAAAGACGAAACATTGTGTTGTATCTACGAATGACAGGTCTACTAGAAAGCTAAGAATCTAAATTTTTAACATGAACGTGTTTCTCACGTTACTCTGTCTCATGTGTAATCTATAGTTGAAAGACACATGCGTTAATGGGAGAGTAATTTTGCGGAAAGGTTAGCACAAAAGGCTTTTGAAGGATGGAACCTTAGGACGTATTGCCCTGTCGACAGTGTGGTCATTAGAGACGAAAAAACATTAGTATAACTATGTAGACCAGTCAGGGTTCAAAACACTCACAAGCTAGATTTTGGTATGTTGAGGTGTTTATTCTGCTGTCAATCGGTGTTGTATTTCCAATTATTGCATTGGAAACTGAGCAGTTTATTTGATAAATGAAGCGTTGGTGGGATACTATGACATTTCCACTTATTATTTAACCGTTTCATATTTCCGGTACACCTAAAGCATAAAGCATTTCTAAAACATGTAAGGTAAAGGGGACAACATTCCTTGAGTTTTAACTGTAGTAGGTTGCGGGGTAAGAATTAGATTGGCCACGGTCGCCGTGCTGCAAAGTGTCTCGGTGCAGAGTCGTCCCTGGTCTCAATCATTGACTGAACGGCGAGAAATTAACAGTCATCGCCGCGGAGGATTGACAGAGCGTTCTAAGACACCTTGCTTAGGTGTGCGTTGTTGCTCCGTCGGAGGTTTGAGTCCTCCTTTGGGCATATTTTGTGTGTGTGTGTGTTTGTTGTCATTAGGTTAGTTTACTTTAAATAGTTTTTAAGCCTAAGGACTGATAACCACGGTCGATAAGTCCCATAGACTTACAAACATTTGAATTAGCTGTCATCGAGAAGAATACAGAAATGCATTGTCTTTCATCGACTACTCACTGATGGGTTTGGAACTTTCTATTCTTATCCGGACAGTTTTCTTAATGAGGCCTGAATTTGCTGATATCGATATACTAATGAAACGTTCTCTTAGTTTATAATATTGTGTTGTTCAAAAATGTTTGTTAATCTTATGGGAATTAACTGCGGATTCATCAGTCCCTAAACATAAAATCTACTTATAAACTAACTTATACTAAAGACAATACAAACATCCATGCCCGAGGGAGGATTCGAATCCCAGACGGGAAACGACCTCGCGCATCGGCGCTTAGCGCCTCAATGCGCTGGGCCATTCCACCGCGGCGGTATAATATTGATATATGAATGAACCTGAATGGTGTGCTTCATTATTTTCGGATAGTATCTCTGTTGGTTGCCGCATTTCGCGAAAATTCTTTCGCTGCTAAACTCCAAGTGTAGAATAACTGCTTTAACTTGATAACTTACTTAACAACACATGATACTTTTTAAAAAGGTGTATCTGTCGTACTAAAATTGTATTCTGTTTATTGTGTAACACATTTATCTCGAAGGCTGCTACCAGAAGGAACTTTGAAAAAAGAAGTTGTATCTTAATAATAACATTACAGTTATATATTGAAACTACCTGGCGGATAAAACATTCTGCCGGAACCGGGATTCGTACCTGGGACCTTTGCCTTTCGCAGGCAAGCGCTCCACCACTGAGCTGAGCTGAAGAATGAAAACAACATTCAGGAAACATTCCCTAGGCTTTGGCTAAGCCATGTCTTCACCATATCCTATAGTCCGGCACTTTTCGTAGGAGAACTTCTGTGAAGCTTGGAAAGAAAGTAGGAGGCGAGGTACTGGTGGAAGTAAGGCTGTGAGGACGGACCGCGAATCGTGCCGGTGAAGCTCAGCGGTAGACCGCTTGCCCGCGAAAGGTAAAGGTTCCGGGTACTAATTCCAGCTTCCACCACTTAAACACAGTTATAATGCGCCAGGAATTTTCATATCAGCGCACACTCCGCTGCAGAGTGAAAACATCATTCAGTTATATATTGATCTGACGCGTCGATGTCGCTAACTATTTTTAAATTTTTTATTTAGATATTTTTAGTTTCAGACAAACAACTGATGTGCGTGGAAGGTGATTGGAAAATAAAGTGTGATGTATGGTACAAAAATTAACGTAAGATTCGAACCTCTTGTCGTAGAGTTCCTGTATCTATCGGCGTCTTCAGAAGTGCGTCATGCAAACGACTTCTAGCAGATTTTGAATATGATCTCGTATAACTAACATTAGATCATGACTTCATTCGGTGGTGAATACCGTGTACACTATCGAAAGACTGAAGATGTTACTCTCATATATCGTGCAAAGGTTTTTGCAGCAAATGTAAAAAATTAATATTCTGTTATCCTCAGAAGTAAAAAACAGTAAATTATAAAGGTTTATCCGTCGTTTATGCCTTCTCACCGTACGCAATAGTTCTGACCAACAGGTTTTATTTTTTTATTATTTGTTTGACTTTCTTCGTCCTTTACAGGCCAGCCTACACTTGCCACAATGTCTTTTT
Source organism: Locusta migratoria (assembly GCA_026315105.1). NCBI lineage: Eukaryota > Metazoa > Arthropoda > Insecta > Orthoptera > Acrididae > Locusta > Locusta migratoria. The sequence continues at coordinate 511,989,133 of CM048755.1, forward strand.
TCGTTTCTTTTTCCTGTTATACTTCCTTCTTCACCTGTACTGCAACTACAAATTTGATCAAAACATTTTAGCCTCGTGGGGAGCCGGACGCGGTGGCCTAGGGGACTGAGGCGCTCCAGTCATGGTCTGCACGGCCACTACGGTCGGGGGCTCGAATCCCCCCTCGGGCATGGATATTTGTGCCGTCCTTAGGATTAGCTAGTTCATAAGTAGTTTGTAAGTTTAGGGACTGATGACCCCGTAGTTAAGTCCCATAAGCTATACAAACATTTGAACATTTTTGAACCTCGTCGGGGTGGCCACACCGCCTGAGGCGCTATGTGACAGTTTGCGCGGCCGGTCCCACTGGTGGTTCTAACCCTTCCTCAACGATGTGTGTGTCGCCTTGTCGAAGCGATGACCTTAGGAGATTTGGTACCTTAGTTACACAGGCTTGGAACTTTGAAAATACATAAAACAGTTTATTCCTTAAATTATTTAATTTATTCCTTTCACCTTGAAACGCAATACTGTCCAGTTTCACTGAAAAAACACGATATCATAGATCAGAACTTTAAACCATACAGCAAGCGCTTTTGATGGAATAAATTAAACATCATTTCATTTCTGTCCAAATATTTTCAACTGAATTTATGTCAGCTTCTTTGGATGGCCATTACAATACAGTAATATATATGTGGTCGTCAAACCACCTCATAAACCCAGTGACATATGAATGAGCAACCGACGATATTGGAAATGACTCACCGTCATGATATTCCGCTGCCACAGAAGCCAACATTATATTTTCAAGAACATAAAATATAGCGCGCGTTCAGATTTCCTTCCAATTCCCACATAATCCCACACAATTCCGCTGATATCCTTGCCGATACCGTTACAGATTCCCGGCCACTTCGTGAAAAATGTTCAAATGTTTGTAGTTATATGGCATCAAACTACAGTGGTCATCAGTCACTAGACTTACAAACTACTTAAACTAAGTTAAACTAAACTAAGGACAACACACACACTCATGCCCAAGGGAGGACTTGAACCTCCGACGTGAGCCGCAGCGCTGTTCGTAGCGTGGCGGTTCAGACCAAACGGCCATTCCTGCGCAGCGCCTCTTCTTCCGCAACTGTAAATATATTTTGGATCATAGCTAGCACCTTTTATTCGGTAAGCAAGTACTCTTCCCGTCGTCTGTGAAAACCATTTGAGCCGGCCGCAGTGGACGAGCGGTCTGCAGCGCGCCCGTCACAGTCTTCACGGCTACTACGGTCGGGGATTCGAATCCCCCTCGGTCATGGATGTTTGTGTCGTCTTTAGTATAAGATAGATAATAAGCAGTTTGTAAATTTAGGGACTGATGACCCCGCAGTTAAGTCCCTTAAGCTTAACAAACATTTTTGAAAACCTTTTGCTTCCAAAATAGAAGAGGTCTGTCAATGTTTTCAGTAGCAAATGCAAGGCGGGCTTTTCTGTGGGAAACAGACAATTTCCCTTTCAGAGCAGAATTTCTTGCTCTCAGTCTGCATTCCCCTGGTCAACGAACGACATATCTACTGCTAGCAGTGTGGATCAAAGTACGTTGAATCTATCGTGTGTTTCCGGACAGACGGTTTTCACTGAAACGGCATATCTGCGGACCCTGAGTTGGTGTTGTTTTGCTGCGAGGACCAGAATGAGACTGTTCGTTCTATTTACTATCCTTTACCGTGCTCCTTTCGTGCGATTCTCTTTGCAACGGTCGACTTTTCAACGCCCATAGTCCTTCCTATGTCCTTCTTCGTGAAGTACTAGTATAGCACTCATGCTCGCCACAGTCACATCAGCCAATTGGTGTTGACTGAACCCTATGTTGAGTATAATACACCTGCTAGCAGGTAGCAGGAAACAGACTGCAGAAGTACTAGGTCACAACTGAAGACATAGTGCTGATTGGGAAAGCACATAACATGAAGATAGGTAACAGCTAAGAACGGAAACGGGTGACAGCAACGACGAATCTCAAACCTGTATCCGTGTCATCACACAAATGAGCAATTTATTATCTTGCTGATGAGGGAATCGTCTGCTGCCAGAAAATACCCATATTACACACATTAGGTCCAGACACATACTAGATATTAAAACAGTCGAAACAGGCATCGATGGGCCCAATGGTACAGACCGACAACCCTGCCAACCTCGGCCCAAAGGCATCGCCCATATGGAGGGTCATGTGGTAAACACACCGCTCGCTTGGTCGTCAGTCTTCGTGAACAGAATTGCAACTGCTCAATCAAGTAGCTCCTGAGTGTGCCCTCACAAGGCCTTAGTGCAGCTCACTCACTAACAGCGCTCGGCAGACCCTGGCGGTGACCCATTCAAATGCTAGAAGAAACTCGACTTCGATGATCTGACGCGAACCGGTGTATCCACTGAGGCAAGGCCGTTAATCTCTACTAGATTTTGCAAGGAATAAAATATTTAAGTCTTTGCATGGTTTCTTTACCAAAAACTAAGCTATAGCAAAACCTGCTATCTTATACGATGTAGGCGATACCCTGCATGATACTACCACAGATTTGCTAGTTCGGCACCAAACGGAGCACATTAGATGAGCAAAGCTGCGAAATAGAAAACCTTTAGTTGTCGTCATTCATTTTAGGAACTTTTCGTTGAAGAATGTCATTTAGGTTTGATAGGACGTTAACAGCAAGTCACAGGAAAATCAAAACAAGTTTCAACATGACACGGAAGACCATTCGCTAGTTAAATTAGCGTTAATATAATCAAAATAGTTCTTGCTGACTAATCGAAGCCACAAACGACAACAACCAATAAAACACTTTTCGCTAAACGGGTAGGATATGCAGGTATTAAGTAGGCTCAGATTATGGTATGTAGTGTGAGAATCGATTTCGTGAATCACTTTTATAAAAATGTTAACATTTATGGAGCTTTGTAGAATGTGCATTGGTCGAGGAGCATGTGATACATCTTAGATGGACATTAGACAAAACGATCTCGGTCTAACATCGATTTTGGCAACTGATATCTCTTTGTAGTTTTTAAATATCTATATCAGTATTTCTCATAATTTTCGTTAGTATCCCTTTCCACTTAACGATTACCCTCGCCATCAACCTACTGGTGTGGCAGCGGCACTTTATCTGCTTGTGCGTTTACTTTGGGGAGACAAGGATTCGATATCAAGTCGTCCTGAGACGGTTCAGTCAACCAGTCTGTGTATGATTTATTTCATTTTACTCACTCATCTAGAGCTAGACGAATGGTGGCAATAACGTTTAGGCCTTCTACATATTTCTTCAGGAAAGCAGATAGAAATACAATACATTGCTTCTTGAAAGACAGTTTCCAAATGTTCAAATATTTGTCAAGCTTAAGGGACTTAACTGCGTCGTCATCAGTCCTTAAACTTGCAAACTACTTATGAACTACCTTATACTAAAGACGACATAAACATCCATGCCAGAGGGGGGATTCGAACCCCGACGGGGAACGGACTCGCGCATCGCAGCATAGCGCCTCAATGCGCTCGGCGGCTTCACCGCGGCAAGACAGTTTCCACTCTTTCCTAATACTAAATGTAAGAGTAGACCAGGTGTAGCTCCAGTTCAAAGAAGTGGTATCGACAGCAATTGACAGTTTTATACCAAATAAATTAATAAAAGAAGGAAATGACCCCCCTTGGTACACAAAACAGGTCAGGTAACTGTTGCAAAAACAACGTAAAAGGCATGCTAAATTTAAAAGAACACAAAATCCCCAGTATTGGCGAACCTACACAGAAGCTAGAAATTTAGCGAGGACTTCAATGCGAGATACCTACAATATTTTTCACCAACGAAACTCTTCCTCGAAATTGGACTGAAACTGAAAGAAATTATGGTCATATGTTAAATATACTAGGGGCAAAACACAAACAATACCCTCACTAAGTGATAGAAATAGCGATCCTGCCGATTATAGCGCTACTAAAGCAAAGTTAGTAAACACAGCTTTTCGAAACTCCTTCGCCAAAGAAAACGAAATCAATATTCCAGATTTCGAATTAAAAAAAAAAAAAAGTTTAAATATTTGTAAATCTATGAGACTCAACAGCTTGATTATTAGTCCCTAGCTTGCAAAAACTACTTAACGTAACGTAAACTAAACTAAGGACAACACAGACACCCATGCCCGAGGGGGGAATCGAACCCCCGACGGCGGACGGCGGACGGCTGCGCGCATCGCAACGCGGCGCTCCAGTACCCGCGTCTAATCCGACGCGGCTCGAATTACAAACAGAGGCCAGAATGAGTAACGTTGAAGTAGATATCCTCTGAGTAGTGAAGCAACTTAAATCATTTAAGAAGAGCAAGTCTTCTGGTCCGGACTGTATACCTATTAGATTTCTATTCGATTATGCTGAAGCGATAGCTCTTTACTTAACAGCCATATACAACCGCTCGCTCAAAGAAGGATCTGTACCAAACGACTGGAAAGTTCCACAGGTCACAGCTTTATTCAAGAAAGACAGTAGGAGTAACCCACCAAACTACAGGCCTATGTCATTGACGTCAATCTGCAACATTGTTTTGGAACGTATCGTGTATTCAGATATTATGTTGAAAAATGTTCAATTTTTTTATAATTCTTTGGGACCAAACTACGATGGTCATCAATCGCTAGTTTTACAAACTACTTAAAATAAGTTTAACTAACCTAAAGAGAACACACACATTCATGCCCGAGGGAGGATTCGATCCTCCGACGCGGGAGGCTGCGCGATCCCTAAGCTGGCGCTCCCAAATATTATGAATTATCTCGAACGGAATGATCTATTGGCCCAAGGTCAACACGGATTTAGAAAATATCGTTCATCAAAACACAACTACCTCTTGACTCACACGAAGTGATGAGTACTATCGAGAAGGGATCTGAAATTGATTCCGTATTTCTTGATTTCCAGAAGGCTTTTAACACGGTATCCCACAATCGGCTTTTAATCAAATTGCGTGGTTATGGTATATCGCCCCAAATTTGCGTGTGAATCGGGGATTTCCTATCAGAGAGGACACAGTTTTTTGTAATAGATGGTAAGGTATCGACTAAAACAGAGGTGATATCGGGCGCTCCACAGACTAGTGTTTTTGGTCTTTTGCTGTTCCTTATTTACATAAACGATTTGGGAGAAAATCTAAGCAGCTCTCTTAGGTTGTTTGCAGATGACGCCGTCATTTACCGTCTAGTGAAATCATCTGAACATCAAAACCAAGTGCAGAACGATCTAAAAAAGATATCACTGTGGTGTAAAAATTGGCAATTGACACTAAATAATGAGAAGTGTGAAGTCGTCCACATGAGTACGGAAAGAAATCCGTTAAACTTTGTTTACAAGATAAATCAAAAGTGAATGCCGGAAACTCAACAAAATACATAGGAATTACTATTACATCAGACTTAAACTGGAAGGAACACGTAGATAATGTCGTGGGAAAATCAAACCAGAGACTGCATTTATTGGCTGAACCCGTAAGAGTTACAACAGAACTACTAAAGAAACTGCATACACTACGCTTGTCCGTCCTTTTTTGGAGTATTGCTGCCCATTGTGGGATACTTATCAGATGGAGAATGGAATGCGAGATAAAATAGTATACGGGTGGTTCGATGAACCCTCTGCCAGGCACTTAAATGTGATTTTCAGAGTATCCCGTGTAGATGTAGATGTAGACCAGTAGCGATAAATGCGATGATATGTGTACTAAAATTTGTGATTTTGAGGCGGCGGATGAAAGTGGTGAATTTTGTGAAGGCATCGTAGCTAAGGCACACCAGCTGGTAGCAATTTAAGTGGTAAATAGGTAGATGTAGATAAGAATCTTCCAGACGTTGGCTGTCAAGTCATTGTTTATCAATATCCTGCATCCATGAACTCCTATACACGTTCCGTCAGTACATTTGCTTGATTCACTTACACTGAAATGACTGTTTAGTATACTATCAACTACTGTCTTGTGTACTGAAACGTCATTCATGTGCTAAAGATCACTTTACTGGTATGTTTTCACTGATGAAAAGTACTAATTTTCATTTTCTGAGGTGTGAAGTGTACATGCGTAGTGCCCTTAGACTGTTGAATGAAAGCAACGTGATAAGAATCAGTAACCTCAACAATTGCTTTCATTTTCTCTCATTAATTACTTGTTTCTACCCTTCGCTCAATTTCACTTGTTGCGTTACTTAAATTGTCATTTATTTGGTGTATTTCTGGGAATAATTCCACTGTGTGCTCCGTCTCTCTAAGTTAACCTTGAATTGATCTTGTATTGCTTTTAGAAACGTATTCTACACGTAAAACGTTACGATCATTAATTATAAACAGTAACATAGGGTTTTCTTGATCCTGCACATTTTGAATAATTACTTTAACTTGAACATAAGCTTCTTGAGTAACTTCAGATTATTAAAAGAGTTATTGGTTGCTAGTGCGGTAACAGAGGGAGGTGCGCAGAACGGCTGAAAACTGGAGCGCCTTCGTACGTGACGCCGGCTATAATTTTTCATCCCGTAATAGTATTTCCTGATCAGTTTTCAGCCAAAACTTTCCTGATCTACCTTTATTTACATTTGCTCTTTCTCCATAGCCTCATACTAACGATTCATATTAACCGTTCCATATTTTTTTCCTTTAACCTGGAATCTAGCCTTTCAGTGGATTCTTGTAATCTGATTCCTTATCTTTTACAGTTGCGGTTTCTTTTTTCCTTGCTGTACTTTGTTATTGCCCCCTTTAAAATTAATTATGACATTGATTCTACATAGCCTTTTTTTCATCATTACCTGTCGTTGACAAAGTATCTGCTGAGGCAGTACTATAACTCACCATACTTGATTCTACTGTCTATTCATTTAAAATGTCAACGTTAGATCTAGTGTGTTTGACGTTTCTACTCTAATCAACCCGTCATTGTGGTTAAGAGAGACACTATCTAAATTCTCAGTGCTATCATTTTTTCAACATAATTATTTGTACTTTGTAACTGATTTGATAAATCTGAATTAATATTATCTACTGACTGATCCAACGTATCGGTGCTGTAGTCATGAGCATAATTGTCTCCCATTCAGTAGACTTTATACTTGAACAAAATATCTTAATAATTTTTCGTATTATTATAAGCATTATATTGAACAGCTTAGCTGCTCATTAACAGTTATTAGGTTGCAGAATGTCAGCGGAAGACACACTATAACTCTTCCGGTATGTGCGTGCGGTCGTTGTGTCTGGTGACTGTTCCTTTGGCCTTAAGGTAACTTGCTCGTGAATCATCTTAAAAAATAAATGTTTTGGATTTTCATCTTAAATTAAAGTTTATACTTTTCTGAACCCAATGGTGGTTAAAACATTTAAATTGGACTAGGGGAAAATTGTTTAAATATCAATTCAAAAATCACACTGTGTGTAGCCATGCCCGTTTTCCTGCTACTCTCACACGTCAATTGTTGTCATTAGACTTTTCTCCCAAAAACATAAGAACAATTGTTTTTTAAGTGGGCAGTGCTGTTGCAAGACATTTCGATTCTCTTACGTTTTCTCTTGTATATCTTTGGTTATCGAGCGTTATTTTGTTTATTAACGTTTGCGTACTTTGGTTTAGTGCTACATTGACTTTCTCGGAAGTTGTTGTGCCTGCTAAAAGGGTTTTGGTTCTGGAAAACGTAAGTTTTACGGCAATCAGTTTGGGCTACCTTCTTCCATAAGGCCTCTACTGATAACAATGCACAGCATGCGCTTTGTGACACTGTTGTAGGCTCATGGTGTAGGTAAAAAAAAAAAAAAACACTCGAAAATAGTCAAGCTTATGTGCACCACCACTCCCTACCGTTTGCAGTTTTGGAGGCAATGGCCGGCCGCGGTTGCCGAGCTGACTGCGGCGCGCCAGTCACGGTCTGCACGGCCACTACGGTCGGGGGTTCGAATCCCCCCTCGGGCATGGATATTTGTGCCGTCCTTAGTATAAGGTAGTTCATAAGTAGTTTGTAAGTTAAGGGACTGATGACCCCGTAGTTAAGTCCCATAAGCTCTACAAACATTTGATTTGATTGGAGGCAATGAAGCCCATATACAGGGACCTAAAAAACTCTTGTCACGATGCTTACATGGGAAAACACAAAACGTGAACGAATGCTTCAACCACTTGATATGGGAGAGCCTGTCAAATCAGTGTTTGTTTGATTCAACGGCATAAGATTAGGTGTGTTAGACGCTGTAATTTGTTTTAATGATGGGACAGTAAGCAGATTGAAGTTTTACAGTTGCTAGGAATATCTTCTGGGTTCAATATGAAACAATCACTACTGGCAACTAATAAGTTGAGAGTGGCCGAAGCTGAAAAGGTGGTACTTGAGGCAACTAAAGAAGCCAGGACAGGTAGGAGAAGCAAGAAAAGAACGAGCGAAGATGAGTAACATATAAACCAAGAATAATATGGACCTGGAATGCATGAGGACCAACACAAGTGAGTTATAGATAAAATATATACTTTACATATAATTTCCCGACAAATACATTTTCTGACATGTTTATTTTATGCAAAAATAAACAATGTGTGCTAGATATCTGAAATTTTTTGGAATGTTTGAGGATACTATTTGGAGAAAAGTAGACTACAGACATTAACCTACTATCAACAGCTGCAAAAATATCAACTGATTAATTATAAAAATGTAGCATTTGTTTTGAACATAAAATGGAAATTTTTCTAGAATTAAAACTTGCGTTCAAATCACATAATTGTAGTCTACTTTCTAGATACACATGTTCATTATATGTAACTAAATTTCAAGTGTCTAAGTAAGACGGTTAGTAAGTGCATAAAATCAAAGTATAAACCGGCAAAAAAAAAAAAAAAAAAAAAAAAAAAAAAAAAAAAAAAAAAAAAAAAAAAAAACAACGACAACATTTACAGGCCTTAAAAAGATTCTAAAAAGTTCAATATGTGAATTGGTGAAACTACCTGTATATCGTATTGTTCGGAAAGAGAGATGAAACATTGTCCTGCAATTTTATTCTATTAAGAGTTAGATGTTTTAAGTTACAGCTGTATAAACGTTATGAAAATTTGTCGCATTTTTCCAGGCACTCATAGGTAAGTTACCATAAGCCGACGATTTAAGCTGCCCCTCTCCCAGTTAACGACAGCAGTTGCTGGCCTTACGTGGACACACCAGCCCTATTCACCACTCCCCCACTCTCCGCCGCTTGTCTCTTGGTGGTTCACACTTCACAGTTCTCGCTAACAACTTCGATCCTCATATTCTCAAAGCACTTCACTTCGAATATTCCAACCAGGGATGCCATATACGGCACGGGGAAGAAAACATATATGCATGGAGAGAGTTGTTTGACAGTCTCTCCCACATTTTATTTTCTTTCCATGAATTTTGAGTAACTGAATTCGGTCGTAACGAATGTACAGTACTCGCGAGGTATCGTAGTAGCTTTCACTGCCTTGAGTGAAATGCACAGTCTCTAAATAAAATGTTCACCAACGAATTGTCTTCACAAGTTGTGTCCCCAGCGCAGAAAGCAGCACACAGATCGTTGGTTCCTCTTGTTGAGGCTTGTAGGATGACTGGCTCATTGTCATAGGCATTGAGTTGCTAACAAACTTTCATAGTTAGTAGATTACATCATAGGTGATAAGAGATGACATATGGTGTAACATATCGCAGTCCCGTGAGAAATTGCGCTATACTGCCAAGACGTATTGTGATTGGCTGCCCCCACATCTGAGTGAGACCCCTCTATGATTCATTTTACTATAAATATTAGATAAACTGTTGTATAGAACATAACGTGATTTTGCGTACTTAAGGTGTCTACATGAAGCCTTATTATGGTATGTTTTAACTTCAAATTTGCTGAAACATTCGTTTGAGACAGAACAAAGTAGCATAATTACTTTTTTAAATACCAAAACAGATGCAAAAGTTCCTGAAGTTCCACCAAATTTGAAGACAACTGCGCCCGAAAATTTATCAATCTTGTCAGCAAAGACATTTTACCGTTGGAAGTTGCGTGTGGATCTGGGTTTCTCGAGATGGCACAGATTGTTAATGATGTGGGGGCAAAGTACGGTGCAGTGAGTGCTCCTCATCCAACCACCATACCCATAAATTTGAAGAAAACCGCCCAGTGTACAATGATAGTAACGTATTTAGGAAGGTACACAATGTTAGATTGTATAGGCTGACCGTAGCTGCAACCAACATTGTCTCTTTTTGCTGATAGTTACCAATTAGAAGTATACGGCAGTTTTAACACTTCAAATGAAATTCTTTGCTTTGTGTCACATAATCTCTTGTGCATTAATATGGGGAAAATAAATTGTCCCTTTTGAAAAACTCCGACAGAGCCGTTTCTTTTTTTTTAATGTAAACACAGTAAAATCTCCTCTGTGACGATCAGTTTAACCACTGAAATTTAAGAAGATGCCTGCATTAAACAGCTGTCGTAGTGCTCCGACAACACGGACTCCGAAGCGCTACTGTGTTTGTCCGGAGCGACAATGTTTTCCCGTTTGGAATAGCCTTTTTTGGAGTAGGTATAGAAAAGTTACAGGGAGTCTAGAAGTCAAAAGTAGTTAAATTAACGCCTTTTGTCAATGATTCATTAATCGAAAATCACAAACCAAAATACGTTCAGGACGTTAGAATCTTTCGTATAAAGGGCAAAGGGGCTCCGCTTAATGTTCTTGAGAAGCTTGAAATTTTTAAACATTTTTCTTTGAATCAGAAATTAATTTTTGACTAGGAACTGCAATTGCTTGGAAGGGAATTCTTTAGTGTTCTGAGGGCATTACTTAGAGGTCTTTGAGGTGTCTTTCTACTTAGGTTGTTCATGCAGTTATAGGTAATGATAGTTTCCTTTTCTCTAATGAATATGATTTTAATGATACCGAACAACATTTAACTTCAATTAATGTCTCAACTACTATCACACCAAAATAAAAATAAGTCCGTGTGGCTCACACGGCATGTTTTTCTTGCTAAACATACGACATCGTGGCTGTTAACTGTCAAAATGCCGGCCGCGGTGGCCGAGGGGACTGAGGCACGGTCTGCACGGCCACTACGGTCGGGGTTTCGAATCCCCCCTCGGGCATGAATATTTGTGCCGTCCTTAGGATAAGCTAGTTGATAAGTAGTTTGTAAGTTTAGGGACTGATGACCCCGTAGTTAAGTCCCATAGACTCTACAAACATTTGAACATTTTGAACTGTCAAAATACAAAATAAAAATTGAAGTACGAACGAAATATGACAGTCTATATACAGACGCCTAGATGCCATATGTATGTCAGGCCATCTAGCCATAACCGTCACTTAAAAATGGCAATATATGCCGAAACGGGACCGTCGTGTTGAAATAAATATTAGTAAATAGCAGCGTTTTGGTTAATTTTATTGTTATGACACTTGCTGACCTTTAGCACGCTGTGGCCTTATGGAATATAAAATGAAACTAATTGGTTTAAAAACCACACACTCTACATGCACCGAAACCCATACCACACCAAAACGATCTACTAGTCATCAAGAAACATTGCAACATATTTGGAGACACATTAAGTGTATTCCAGCACCCCCCAGAAACGTACTTATGTAATTGTCGCTACACGTTGTACGGCGAACGTGTATAACTAGAGCACACATTACCAACAGTCTCATCGCAAGATGTAGTAAGCTTCTGATACCTGGTACTAGTGACGGCTCCTTAAATTCCCTCTAGTTACAATAATGAAATGTTTATTTACAGCGCTATCTAATATATGAAGCAGAGTGTCCGTATGTTTGTACGGGTTGCATACAAATCTACAGTTTTGTTCCAATCTTCATGAAATTTTGTACACATAAGCGTCAATCCATGAGGACGGTCGCCGTAAGTGTAAGAATCACATACGATATATAGTTCACGAGATATGACGTCATAAACAATGAGATGCACGAAAAACTTCTGCATTTTGCGACTATGCTGCTCATTTTATTCTAAACCATTTGACCGATTTCAACCAAATTTGGTACACACATTCCTTACCGTGAGGTAACAATTGCTGCAGGGTTAATAATCACACACGACAAATGATTCAGAAGATATGACGTCATAAACAATAGGAATCGCAAAAAACTTCCACATAATACGGCGAGACTTTATAAATACGCTATAAGAGAATGAGAGTACTTAGTGACTTGCAACAAACCTTAAACACAATTTTAAACCATTATTAAACTTTATCTCGCTGACAACCATACCAAAATGATGAAAGGAAAAAAGTTTCTCGCTTACTACTTTTCCGCTGTTTATGGAGTAAAAGTTCGGCTTTCGGTATGACGTTACAGTTTATAATTTCTACACTATAAATTGTAGCCGCAGGAAATTTTACACACAGTATACACGAAATTATTTGAGTGTACCTTCTAAATTGTATCACAGTACGACAGGTAGTTCTTGAAATATGAGCTCATAAACAGTAACTTTCATGGAAAACCTCCCCATCACGTACCAAGTTTTAATCTATTACTTCTTTACTACTAATTGTATTCCCAAGAGATTTTATAGACATACAGCCTTTATACAAATGAATATATACCTGAAATATGTCAGGAATAAATAAATAAATACCCGTGAAACGCCGTGTTTTCAGCTGGTACAATATAAAATTCTTTACGAACTTTCACACAACGGAGGTACAACTGAAATGACTGATATAGACGTTTCTGTGAGGTGCTCTTTGTGGCCTTCTCCATGATGCCACAGTCGTGAAGAATAGAAGATGGTGCGGACAAGCAAGGACAGGGTGTGTGTGAGCTGGGAGCTCGCCTGCAATCAGGCTAGGAGCAGCGCCCTCGGGAGCTGCTGGCGGCGCTCCAGCCTCGTGCAAAGGTCACGGCGGTGCCGACGGCGACCAGTCCCTTCGGAGGGCAACAGATGCGGCACGCGATCATCCTGGGCCGCCAGAGCTCTGAACACACTCGGACTAGTCTTTGACGGTTCCACTGGACAACAATAGCAACGACTGCCGGACGATACTCCTGGGCGACACAGCTTGCTGAGGGCCAGCAGGCGACCTGTATTGTCTTGCAGGAAAAAAGGTCTCGCGTCGTCACGTAGACACGTCACACCCGAAAGAGAGGACCCAAATCGTGTCACAACATGCGCTCTGCGTCTGACACGGTTCACACAAGGAGGCCGCGGGTAACTTGGAGAGATAAAGCTCAGTGACTGAATACAGGCTTTCACGGCCGGTTCTACATCTACATAAATACTCCGATAACCACATTTAAGTGCTTGTCAGAGGGTTCGTGCCGCTTTTACGATAGTTCTCTACCGTTCCATTCTGTAATAGCGCGCAGGAAAATTGGACACCTGAATCTTTCCGGTTTTGTTATGATTTCACTCATTTTATTATGCAGGGTGGCCACCAAATCTTCATTTTCAAATTCAAGGTTTTTTCCAGGTTTTCAAGGTTAAAAATAATTATTTTCCAGGTTTTCACGAAACTTAATTTTGCTCAAAGGGGTTACATATTTTAAAAACACATGTCATTCAAGTTAAACCTTGTCACGTTGTAATAGACATCAAGCAGTGATGAATCCATGATTTGCGCGTGGGGGGGGGGGGGGGGGGCGGGGACACAGAGCTCAGAAAAATTGTGGCATTGTACCTCAAACTGATCTAAAAAGAATCAGCTCATGTTATATATATGAACGGACAGCAGAGGTTTAGGAAATTATACTAAACTTGAACTGTCTTCACCGTTTGGGAGCGGTGTGTGTGTCTAGTGTAAAATTTTTAATGGAAACCCCCATTTTTATTGCAGATTCAGATTCTGGCAACATATTGCACTGTAATGTTAAGAATTATTTGCCATACTGCTGAAGAAATGTACCACCCAGGAAAGAAAATAAGGTTAATCATATTGATGATGCTTCAGAATCAAACCAAATGATACTAGATGTACATTTAAGTTCAATTAAGTGTTTCTTCGGCAATTTATAGCTGGTATTCAGACAAGGGCAATCTGGACTAAGGTATCACTTTGGAAGACTGCCCTGTAAACTGCGGGGAGAGGGATGGAACACTTTTGGTATCATTTGGTAGCGTTCTGAAGCATCATGAATATGGTATTCATTTATTTTATTTCCTGTTTAGTACTTTTCTTCACCAGTATGGCATGTATTTCTTACTTTTACAGCGCCATCGGTAGTATAAAGAAAAACACCACCAACAACAAAAATATCAACCAGACCATACATGATGTGGGCCTTAGAATCCAAGTCTTCAATAAAAAATCGGGATTCCCATTTCAAAATGACACTCCCCTCCCGCTAAGTAAATTAATTATCCTCGTAATTGTTACCGCAACTCCTCATTGGCGCTAGCTGGGCCCTCATGAACAACAGTTCAGCCATCAACAACACGTACATGATGACTGTGTTTACTATTTATATATTACCATTAAGACTCCTATAAACCCGAGCTGAACTGTCCGCCATTTTTCCCAAGCTGTAGGAGTTATCACGTTCCGGACGAAGCTCACGCGTTACCTCGCGCTTCATTCAACTCGCTGTATGAACCTGCAATTTTCATGAATGTGTTCGTGAAGGACTACACTACATTTTCATTTTAATTTCGTTTGCGGTAATAGTTTATTAAGAGGATATACTGACAGCTTAGGAACATGCACTTACTGACGACGTTACGGAATTTTCGACATGCGAGGAACTTTTTTTCTGTTGAAGTTAGGTGAACACATTAAGCGAATGAAATGTTCAAAATACATCAAATTTTCATCGTCTTTAAACAAGAACTATGTGAGAAATGTATATCTTGAGATAATGTCAGTTAAACATGCAGCATTGGAATTCGCCGGCCGCGGTGGCCGCGGGGACTGAGGCGCTCCAGTCACGGTCTGCACGGCCACTACGGTCGGGGGTTCGAATCCCCCCCCCCTCGGGCATGGATATTTGTGCCGTCCTTAGTATTAGCTAGTTGATAAGTAGTTTGTAAGTTTATGGACTGATGACCCCATAGTTAAGTCCCATAAGCTCTACAAACATTTGAACATTTGATTTGGAATTCGCTCGCCTGTATAGTAATACCTCGTCTTCAGTATTAGAGCTAAGCACAGGTTGTTACTGTATAACGCCCATACTTGAAGCTACCGGTACTAACTTCTTAACCCAAACTACAAAAGTGCTGTGTTTCTATGTAATATTTAATTACAATTTTTCAGTTGTATCAAAAGGACATTGTAAATATCTCAATACAGAGTGCTTTATTATGTGAGGAAATGAGAACAAGTCAGTTCATTAGATAGTGAAGAGTTTCTTGATACCTGTCATTTTCTAGTATACTCGCATAAAATCCACGTTAGATTTAGTAATTTTTGTTCTATTACTGCTAGGGAACGTAACTCCTATTAGTTTTCGCAAACTGAGTAGTAGGTCTGAAACAAGTTGGACAACAAGCAACGAAAAAAACATTTGTGACTGATGAAGGAATACCTCAAAACTGATGAATAAATCACTAATTTAACTCTTTTTCGTTAAAAAAATTACGTTTCTTTGAATAAAGCGACAGTTAATGAAGTTTTGCGTAGTAACCATATGGCAAAATACGCCCCTCTTTGCGTGTTATTTGCCAAAATATCATTTTGATACCTCTAACCGTGTATAAGACGCACTATATTTCATGCTGGCCTTATCAGCATAGGAAATGAGTCCGCTACATAAAATAAATTTTAGCAATTTGAGTGAAAGGTAACGAACTCCTGCTAAATTTAAAATAAATTTCAATACGTCAGGAAAATTTGATTCGCAGCAACATATGGTGTAACATGCACCAAACTAAACAACATAGCTGCCCTTATTTTTTACTGCAAACTTTTCCTAGCCTAGCGCTGTTTCTTATTTCAAAGCCAATATCTTACTAACTATGGCTATTCACGAAATTATGCAGAGTTCGTCAAAATGCTGACATATAAAGATTTAAGTAGCGAAAAAAATTAAATATTTCTACCCATTAGTTTTCGCGAAATCATTTGTGAAAGATGGCAAGACGTGCGCCTCTATGCTGTTGGTGCAGCGCAATTCCAACCATTTCGGGGGAAACATGGCGGACGGTTCAGCATGGATATTTAGGAGCTCTAATTACCAATGTTCCGTCAGTCACAGCAATCTTCTATAATTATTACTAATGAACATAGATGCCGACTTTTGAAAATCTTGGGGTATGCTCAGTGGTGTACCCAGGTATTTCTAAATAAATAAATAAATACAAAGCAGAGCCAAAAACTTATACAAAACATGCACGCTATCGATTCCATATCTCCGTCACCATCACGATAATAAGTCGAAGTCCTTTTTTATTTCACTATATACTTATCCATTTTAACGATTTTCACATGCAAGACATTAACCCTTTTAACTCCAAATTTTATTTATTTATGAACAAAAATATTTCTTTGCGTATATCTATAAATAATGATTGGATTAATGTGTATTTGACAGAATTTTTGATTATTTTTAGTTTTTGGAGGGAAATTTGGGATGACTACACATGCCATCAGTGTGTAGGATATGTTTCCTTTGCCGTAGTTAATAACATTTTCAAACTGTTGACTACTAATTTAGACATTGGACAATTAGTAATAAAGTTTTTTAATTATTTTGTTTCCTTTACCTTGATAAAATTATTTGGAAGTATTGTTGCATTTACTCCAACTTAGACATCAAGCAACGATGTATATTTTGACAATGCATTGTAGCCTAATGCTCTTTGTTTTCTCGAGGTAATGACAATCTAGTCACAATGAATTATTGGAAGCCCAGCAATGCTATTTACAATCTTTGAACAAATGGTTGCGGCTAGAGGGACAGATAAAGATAAGAGGAGGGAAAGGGTTAAGACGTAATTCCATGCACAGGTGACACAGGTCAAAAAGAGCAGAAACTAAGGTCCGACTACTACGTTCAATTCTTGAGAAATTGTTGAAGCCTGAAAATTCAAATTCAGAAAAAAATCTATCACTAGCTGTTGCGTTTAGAGAATTTTGTAGGGCTACCAACTAAAACACAAAGACCTTCGCAAGTTATGTGTTATGAGGACTGTCTGTTTACAGAATATTTTAGCTAGAAGGGATAGGGCAGTCTACACAAGTATGTCGGCTCACAGGTAAAATATGTGGTTGTCAAAAGGTTACCTCAAAAGATACCGGGAATTAAATTCGTAGCGTAAACATTTTCAATGTATCGTACCAAACCCACTTCATTTCTAGTTATTTAATACCATTAAAAGGTTGTCGCCTTTGGTTTACAATATTGACTTAACGAGCGGAATTCCATTAACATTCGGACTATTTAGAAAACGGTCACTTGACTCACATGAGAACGTGGATTTTAATGCCTACGAATTCAATTAGCCGTTTAAAATAATCTTTTTAGAGCGGTGTCTTTCAAAAGCCAGCCGGCCATCAATGGGATGAGAGAGTCGATTTTAATTACAGTCAAGAAATATAATGTAAAGAAAAAATGATACCAAAATTTTCAGTGGGGTACGCCTAGCATTCCCACTCATATTTTGGGGGTAAGCTTGAGCGACCGAGCATCACCATACCAACTTTTACGGAGTTTATAGTTAAAACCAACAAAATGCTTCCGTGAAGAGATTTTTCAACACGGAATCAGACAAGCGAGATCTGTGTTGATGGGATATCACTGAGGGGAGGGGGGTTATCGTCAATTACGAAAATTGCTAAAATTTAGTACAAATAAATATTGTCTTTCATTCTAGCTGCGATTTCGTAATGGCGCCTTATGATAACGTCGCGTCTCTGCGAAGTACATCGCGAGGAATTAAGTCGCGTGGTTGAACAACACTTCGAGATAAATACAGAAATAGATAACGGAATACGTACCCTATAATTATAAAACATTTTAAAACGCCCAGAAATATATTTGAAAAAGTTTTTGTATACAAAAATAAAGCGATGAATATTATTTAATCCGCGTGCACTGGCGATCTGAGCATTTTGCTCACCGTAATTTAAAAACGACTGGCATTTTGTTACTTTTAAATATTAAACTTTGAGGTTTTATCTTACTAAAACTACAAGGATTACTTATTTACATTTATTAAGTGCATATCGAACCGGTCGTGTAATCTGAGCAATAGGCTATACACGCGAAAGATCATTTAACTCTTGAAGCCGCGAGATCTCGTGGGTTAAAAATCCCGGTTTCTGGCTGAAATTCAAGGTTTTTTCCCGGTTTTCCCCGGTTTTTTCAAATTCAAGGCTTTTTCCCGGTTTTCCCGGTTTCAAGGTTCGGTGGCCACCCTGATTATGATGAACATGTCTCCGTATGTCGGTGGGTGCTAATAAAATATGTTCGCATTCGGAGGAATAAGTTGGTGATAGGAGATTCGCAAATAGACCTCGCCGCAACGAACAACGCCTTTCGCTTAACACGTTCGCTGCCGTTCACGTTCTGGCGCGATGATGCTAGGTGCCACATCACACTCTGGCGCGTGATCGTATTTTGAAAGTATCTTTTCATAGTTTTGAGCCACTGAATGTTTTGGTTTTAGTTTTCAGTTTTTTATATGGTATTTTATTGGCATTTGTATTTTTGTGAAAACAACAAATGAACACTATAAACAGTACATACAAGGTATTTAATAAAACATATGCTTATTTCTAAATCATCAGCAATATAAGTATGAATAATATTAAAACTAAGAAGTATTTTTTATAAACTGATAACTAATCGAAATAAAATTAAAATAATCAAAAGCTTGCTTGCTTGTTTACATAAGAATACAATAAATCTATCATGACTTGAGAAGCGTGTGTGACTCGTAGCCGATAATGCAAACGCGGAAATCTGGAACTACGTACGTGTGCATATCACTTATACTTTTCCCTGAGTGCCTACCAGAGTATACAGCTTTATTAGACGATGCCGGTTTACAACAAGCCATAATAGGATGCTAGGTCGCAGCACGCGCCACAGCGTGAGCGGCACCTGGCTCAAGTAACGTTTATACGCGCCAGAGCGTGAACGGCAGCGAACGTGTTAATGATTTCTATCGAAAATCGTGCATAATTTCCGTGACACTCTCCACTCTATCGCGATAGTACGAAACGAGCTGCTCTTCCCTGAACTCTCTCGATATAGTCTGTCAGTTTCATTTGGTGGGGATCGCTCAACGTGCAGCAATATTCCAAATTAGGACGCACGAGTGTAGTGTAGGCAGTTTCTTTAGTAGAACTGCTGCTTCTTCTAAGTATTCATGCAATGAAACGTACCCTTTGTTCGCCTTCCGTACGATATTTTCTTTGTGTTCTTTCCAAATATTGTTGAAATAATGATGATATTAGATATATGGGTCTAAGACCGTGGTCCAGGGTATGTTTCTCTTGCGTAAAGTTTCGTCTTTACGCAGAAGTCATCTTTGGAGGCTGCGAAGACAGTAGCTTACACTTAAGTGAGCTAAGCAAGCCGTGCTGTCTATGACGCAACGAGCAATCCGTTGCGTGGATACGCATAAACAGTACGACTGGCTCACCTGACTTAAGTGAGAACAAGTGTCTGCAAAGACTGCGAAGTCTTCAGCAGTAGAAGTCGAAATGTCAGGCAGAGGTCCATATCCATTGAACACGAGCACATTCCGAGACAACGAATTTAATATCGACAATAATAGCTCAGTGATTTTTTCCGGCACAAACAAGTGCTAGTAAATAAATCGTACTGATGTCAATGCTGCTGCATTGTACTGATCATGCAGAAAAGAAATTAGCTTTGCGTTAGCGCACGTTTACCGTTCGCTGTGTTGGCAGTGGCCAATGTGTCTGCGACTATGAAATCCATCAAAAACTAACTGGTTTAATCTGTAGTTGAACTAAATCAGACATAATTTCATATCAGTCTTGAAGTCAAAACACTCTAAATTACCTAGTCAAAACTAATATGGCAGGGTACGCTGATTCAGCAAACCAACCCACCAACCCATCTTCGCTATAGCCTGCAGACATGAACTAATCATTGTGGCCAGGCAAAAACATCCACCACTCGCTCTGTGAAAGTGCCGTCATTACAGGTGAAGCATGAAACTCAACACTGGACACTATGCACTGCTGTTTTATGGCACTAGGCAAAACCATTGTTTATTACTAAGTATTCACAGGAGCACACCGTCTGATCACCCAAGGTGGCAGATAGATGGAGGAAGATGCCTTTCATCCTGCTGTCATCTGAGTTTTCATAGCTCGATCAGTTTTGCAGCTGCTAAAGACAGCCAATGATAAACATTATACTAACATGTCGGTAGTCTTTCCACATCGCATCCCTTCAATGCGAGGCGAGCTTCTAAACCTTTATGGTACGCTTTAAATATGATGCAACTCTTTTGGTGCCAAGATGTCATAGTCACCAATGTTTACAGCTGCGACCGGCAGGGAGGTGAGTCACTGGCCACCCTCAAGCCCAGTCATTGGAAAACTCCTATTGTATGCTGAAAGTTTCCTTCAGTCTACCACCTGGAGACGGGTCTCAGCAGGGCTTCCCAGCTATGTGAAAGCAACTCTTCCTTCAAAACGAACATGGCTTCTGTGCAGCATAATTAAACGCAATAATTTCTGCAAGTACAGTAATTACTATCTCTAACTACCATCACAAATATCATGTGTGGGGTATAACATTGCTCAGAAAATATGGATATGCCATTTGCATAAATTACAGTGACATGTAAGGACGTAAGTTGTACTTGACTCCTTACAATATCACTTTACTACCGATGTGATGTGACATAATACTGAAATCCTAGTAGGCAGATGAATAATAATAATAATAATAATAAATCGACATTGGTAATTATGAATTGGGGGCATTACCACTTTGGATTAAATTCGTATTTTATGTGTGGCCATACTGTATATTTGACTGTGGTATAATTTTGCACACTTGAGCTTCAAAACAAGAGGAACGGCTTTGTCTACATAGTAATTCACACTGTGCACGGCGGAGGAAATTTAACTAGATATTGACAAAGTTTTATTCCTATCTTGATCTTCAAAACAAGAGAAACATTACTATTGTAACGAGTTGTTGTGGGGTGGGAGAGGAGACTCATGGTGAGAAAGAAACTGGAACTGCAATTGATAATATTCGATAATATTTGTCAGGACTCGGCGTGGAAGCATGAGTGAAACAACGTTTACCTAAAACAAAATTTATTGACATCCACTGTACATGTTTTGTAACCTGACTTCCGCGGCCTTTAGAGACCTTGACTGTGTGAGCGTTGGAGATGACGCGGCGGGACGGAGTGTGGGCGTCAGCAGGTTTACCTTACGACGCAGCCGGCCAGAAGTGTGTTGCCCCTCTTTCTGCGCCGGTGGTGCCGTGTTCGCGCCAAGGAGACCTGTAGCGCGTGTAGACTGCCTCCCGTCTCTCCCTCGCGGTGTCGCGCCGAATGGTGCGCTGGCAGGGACTCGAACGGGCGTCCTCTGCTTCGGTGTCTTCAGCTGCTCTCCCCGCCGAGGTCACCAGTGCAATCCCCCAGTGGTAGGTAGCGGGCTGCTACCCCTTACTGCTGGCGCCGCCATTTGCGGGGACCTGGTGGCTGACAGATACGCGGCGGTCGTTGGGCGTGGCCGCGACCCGGCTAGCTCTTCTTCCGACGGACCCGGGTGCGTGCCCCGCTGCTACCCCTCAGTGGCCGCTGACCCAGCGTTGCCGGTCCCCGACAGCCTTCAGTCACTACGTTTACATGCAACACATCTTTCGGAAGACGAAAACCGACTTTCGTAAACCGTTTTTCGCTGTCGTGTTTACATGGCATAGCCTGAATCGGATTTCCAAGCCCACTTAATATGGCGGCTGAAAAACAGCTGATTCACATCCTGATTTAGTCCGCACAATCGCTATATTTCTTTATTTAAATACACAGATTTATGTTCACTCTAATATTTATGCTTTTATTTCACATTAGAAAATATCACTCTTTCCATATGTGCAGAAAATTCTTAACAAGAAAACACAATTTGACAAGCCAAGAACGCTTGCGTTTACATGGGCACGAAAATCGATTGTGGAACTGGAAAACCGCTTTAGAGGAGCGGATTTCCAGAATCGATTTTGGAGTGTTTACATGACCAACATGACCATCCGGAATTGGAAAATCGGTTTACGAAATCCGGTTTTGGAATCCCATGTAAACGGGGTGAGTGCTCGCCAACGAACTCCAGTTTTACTGCTCGCGGGCGAACTCTGCCAATCCTCGCTTCTTGGCCGGTATTTATTCCGCCGGCTGCCCCCTTCTGCTGATTGTCTTCCGGGACGCCGGCCGTGTATTGTTGTTTACCGTTTTGACGGCCGCACGTGCTCAAGACCACTGCTTCCTTCGTTTATGATGCAACATGCAACACTCGCATTTGGCCACGTACTCCTGCCTCTATCCGAACTTTATTAGTTAATCTTATTTTCAATCGCCATTATTACCCACTCTATCAACATAAGGTTTCGTGTGGTGCATGACGGATACTTTGACACTGTTTGACCAGTCATCATGAAGTTTGCAGGTATTGTAATTTTTCATATACATAAGAGGAGGATAAAGAACAGAGAGAGGGGGCAGGAGGAGCTTGGCAGAAAGAAGTAGACATAATTACAGAGCAGACAGGTAGGTGGACAAAGGGGAGTAGTGGAAGAAGCAGGAGGAAGAGGAGGATGAGGGAGAGATAGGTAGACAGAGAAAGGGAGAGGAGGGGCACACATGTGCACCCGAATATTGGAATAAATAAATACCCAAGCTACGACTGTTTTTCAGGTAGCTAATCTAGTGAGAAGCCTAAACGGACAAACAGGTAAGATGAGGGAAGTGCGAGAGATTAATGGGTGGCGTTTAAGTTGTATATCCAATTCATATGCATATTTAGCAATTGGAAAGCATTTCCAGGATTGCTGCCAGTCTGATACGATTGTGTTTTTGTGGACAGGCCAGGTGATATCATGGGAGTGAATACAGAGCGACTAAGTGGTGAATAAAAGGCGTAAAGTAAAACGTTAATAAAAGGAAATAATTAAATATAGGAAAATATGAAGTGGTGAACGAGTACCACCTAGTTACACCAACAGTAATTAATGTAACATTAAAATTACCTGTAAATCTAAGGTCATACCGAGAGAAAATAAAAAAGGCTGACAGTACGTTAAATCTACAAGTTATAAATGTACAAATTAAAACCGTAAAACAACATACTGTGGTACAGGGGAAAATGGGGTTTTAAACTATGGACTTTTTAAGAGAGGACAGAGTAAAATAATGATAACGGTGACCAGGATATTGCCTTGCAAACCGAACAGGACGACATTTTCGGTTGAGTGGGATAACATTTAACGTGCCTCCTTTCTGTAGGTATGTGAAGTACCTACCATTTAGCATGCAACGCGTATTCTGAAACAGGAAGTTAATTATGTGAACCTAAGTAGGGAGTTCCAGAGTGGGGTGAAGATCAGATCTCAGAAGAACGGCTACTATAGTAGGTAATGTCTTTCAGAAAATCATTAAGTGATTCTCTGCAATAGGACTCTCGATAAATTTCGGTAAAACACAATGTACACATTTCTGTAAAATAAATGCCATGACACCATCAATAAACATAAAGTTTGGACAAAAATTTTAGCTAAGGTAGAAGATTACAAACTTTTAGGTGTTCACATTAATGAGAAATTGAATTGGAAGAAACACGTTGGTGGACTCCTGAAACATTTCAGTTCAGCTATATATGCTATTAGGGTAAATGCAAACTTTGTTGCTAGACCTTTCAGTAAGTTAGTATACTATGCCTGTTTACATTCACGTATGTCATATGCTATCATATTTTGGGTTAATTCATCACTGAGCAAAAACGTATTCATAGCACAAAAGTGTGTAATCAGAATAACTGATGGAGGCCACGCAATATCATAATGCAGACATTAATTTAAGGAACTAACGATTTTCACAGTATCCTTACAATATATATATATATATATATATATATATATATATATATATATATATATATATATATATATATTCACTTATGAAATTTGTTATGAATAACCCAATCAAATTAAAAATTAATAACATTGTGCATAACTACAACCATAGGGGAAGGATGCTCTTCACTATTAAAGGTTAAATCTAACATTGGGCCAGAAGAGGGTGAATTATCCTGCTAAAAGGTTTTTGGTCACTAACCAAATAGTGTCAAAAGACTATAGCTTATTACCATAAAAAAAGAATTTAAAATACTTTTAGAATGGCGATTCTTTCTACCAGTAGATGAATTTTTAGATGTAAATTAGTAATTTTACACAAAAGAAAAGAATGGATAAAAAAAGAACACATGTCTTCAAATATGTTGAGATACCATTTATTAAACGGACACGTTCCTTATCATTACGAAAGGTATGAACAGAGAGAGGGGGCAGGAGGAGCTTGGCAGAAAGAAGTAGACATAATTACAGAGCAGACAGGTAGGTGGACAAAGGGGAGTAGTGGAAGAAGCAGGAGGAAGAGGAGGATGAGGAAGAGGTAGGTAGAAAGAGAAAGGGAGAGGAGGGAGGAACACATGGACACCCGAATATTGGAATGAATAAATACCCAAGCTACGGCTGTTTTTCAGGTAGCTGATTCAGTGAGAAGCCTAAACGGATAAACAGGTAAGATGGGGGAAGTGAGAGAGATTAATGGGAGGCGTTTAAGTTGTATGTCCAATTCCTATGCATATTTAGCAAATGGGAAGCATGATTTATAGCACAAACACTAATCTAATCAGTGGTATATCTAAAGTTTGACTATAAGGTGCGGTGGTAATCTTAATTTAAGAACAAACAGACCAATCGATATCTTAGCAGCTGTTCACTTAGTAGGGTAGAGGGGAAGGCATTAGCTGGCACCACATGAATTCACTTCAGGCCAACTGCTTTAACAGCCTACTGCAGAAATATTAAGATTCATTCCTAAATATATTTATTTCATTATTTGTTTGTTGTTAAGTTGAGAGAACTAATTTAGGTTTTTTTAATATCTGCATTTAATGTGTCTTATGGACTTTGCTTCCGATAGAGGCGCATTGAATGGAGAGGAACGGAATTTGCTATATACAGCCTAAAATGTGGACACCTGTACCGGAGGATTCTAGTGATGAAAATTCTTTATTATTCGCCATCCAGACGTCAGGAATATATGAATGCTAAAGAAGTGATTTAAGGTTGAGAGAGTGTCGTATGTGTTATTCCAGACTTGTAAATTTTATAGAGTATGATTTGAAAAAGAATGTGAATATTACAAGGAAACTATTTATAATAGAGATAGTGAATTTTTCACACACTGATGTTCATAAGAGATAAGAATTTGGTAGAACTCCTGTGAACTACGCTCTATTATATTAATAGTGCTTAGCTCTATTATATTAATCTTAGGAAGTTTTCAAGTATAAAGTTATAAGTAACTTATAATATTCAGTAAACATTGTTATTTATTGTATTATTAAGTTCTTTTAAATTTAAAATTATCAACTCTTTTCAAGAATTTTCTAATGTGAGTAGGATGGCCATACGTATAGGGCTGCTACGAAATTTCGTAGCTAGTAGATCACATCATAGGTGGAGTGGATAGGAAAAGATGACGTATGGTGTAACATATCGCATTCCCGTGAGAAACTGTGCCATACTACCTAGAAGTATTCTGATTGGCTGCCCTCACCACTTTATGAGACCCCCTTTATAATTATTTTCAAAAAATGTTCAAATGTTTGTAAATCTATCGGACCAAACTGCGTGGTCATCAGTCCATAGCTTACAAACTACTTAAACCTAGGTAAACTAACCTAAGGACAAACACACACACCCATGCCCCAGGGAGGACTCGAACCTCCACGGCGAGCAACCGCGCGCTCCGCAGCGAGACGCTTTAGACCGCTCGGCTACTCCACCGCGGCTATATATAATTATTTTAATTATAAATATTAGATAAACTATCGTATAAAACTTAATGTGATTTTGTGTAATTAATATGTTTACGTGATGCTTTATTATGGTATGTTCCGTTTTGTAATCATGCTCTTGTTAACAAAAGCAGTTGAATGTAGGATTTGTAGAAATTGGTGGGACGCGCAACGAGCACTGCCCTGTCGCAGGCAGTCCAACGCAGACCACTCTCGCGTCAAGACCTATCGCAGTCGCACTCTTAAAACAGCCTGTTAGGCAGTTCAAACTTTATATTTTTCAAATAATGTAATTGGAATTGAAGTTGCAGATTAATCAGAAATACAAATCCTAGAAGCTGAACAATATTTTTGGTCACATTACTGGCCGTATTTAATTGTGACATTGCCAATTCACTACATCATCTACCTGTATCTACAATTCTATGTGATTCTAAATTTGACTCTGGCCGTTTACATTAAGTGAGGGCTGGCCGAACACCGCACACAGTTCAGAACTACGGAAGTGCTGCACAGACGCGTTCACGTGAGGCAGCTAGCAACAACGACATCTATTAGACACGTGTACATAATGAACAGCGAAAGCTCCACTTACTGGTTTATGTGGTACAAGCACGAGCGCAACACACCTGAACATGTTTATCCTCGGCGACCGTAGCCATGCACTACATGAGCGGAGACGGTTGCGGTGTGCACGCCGTGACCCGGAAGTTGCAGCAGCACTGCGCGTGTGCTGAACTTCTGGCCGCTCCTGCATTAAGTCGAACGTGGGTTCTGTCGGTCTACGTGGACATGAACGTGGATCTGAAATCAGGCACACAATGGTTACATCGACATTTATGCCGTGTGCAGAGCGCTGTTTATCTTTGAATGCCCACAGCGACAATGTCGGTGGCAATGTACACTCACCAAGCTGGACGACGTGCACACAAATTGTCCTGTCAGTTCTCGCAACAACATTTAAACCAGTGTCTCCCTTGCTAACTCTACTTGGAGATGAGCAAGTAGTTCAGCAGAGTACTGACTTAAGGAAGTGTGTGTGAGCTAAGTGTTCACAAATATGCTCTCTCTGTGCCGCACAACGCCTCCATGAGAACACGCCAAGAAGCCAGCTCAGTCCCTCTGCAGTTTCGTAGATATCTGTGGTTCGCCCTTTTCTGAGCTGTGTCGTTGCCCCCCCCCCCCCCCCCGATAAATTGGTGCCAACCAATCGGAGGTCTAAATACATTTTTGACCTGCATACTTATTTTCTTCCTGGCAATGTCTCTGTAGCCTTGTCCCTTCCTTATCGATAGTGCAATCATCGCGCTGAGGGTATAGGGGGAAAATTTCTGTGGGTTAGGGAAGCGTACATTGCAGGGCTTAAAACTATTTACAGTGAATGAAAAATATATGAACCCCATAAAGAGGGTGTTCCTAGAGGCAAAAGGGTGGATTTTGTAGGTTGTTTAAAAAAAATGAATAGTAGTCCGCCTCCATTGTTCAGACGGCAGCGTCACTGACTGGCACGTAGGGGGCCGGGTTCGATTTTCGGCAGGGGACTGGGCGTTGTGTGTTGTCCTCATCATCATTCCATCATCATCGACATGCAAGTCGCCACTGCGGAGTCAAATGAAAAGACTTGCGATAGGCGGTAGAACAATCCCAGATGGAATCTTTCAGACAAAAGCGCCATACAATCATTTCAGTCACTTCCAAATGAAACAGTTACTGGGTATAAATGAACAAATGTTGGACTACCTTTGGCGAAAACAACACGAATAAGCGAAAAATTCTCCCCTTAAGTTTTGAAATTTCACGGTAAATTTTATTGTTTAGACCCCCTACAATCATACAACGAATTACAACCACCACTAAACACACTACGATTCTCTTTCTAACATCCATGTTCCAAGTATTAAATGGATGAACAGGACTGTGCGAGGGTGATGGTCGGGGTGAGAGTTTAAATTAGAGAAAGTTTAATTTTTGAAACTCACAACCACCAGCTGCGAACCAAATTCCTAAACATGCAAAAACACTGGAACTGTTATTGCGACTGTTTGACTCGTTTTCTAGGGGATGATATCACACGTTCGCAGCTTTCCTTCCCTGCATATGATTAACAAAACAAATTCATAATAAATTCAAGTTCATGAGAGAAAAGGGTGTACTAACTACTATTTTTGAAAACACGTGAAAGTTCACTTTATGTTGTTTATTTCACAATACTTGAACCCTGTGGCTGATACGTCTGTACGTCGGCACATTTATCAAATAAAGTTATAGCTCGAGAGCCCCCAGACAAAATGAATATTTGTCGCGAATTGTTTTCACACCACGTGGCTGTCTCAAACACCGTTTATGTTCATGCCTATGCGACGACACGTGTTACATTAACAAATCACAGTCACTTTAATTCAATGCGATGCACACCTTGTTCCACCGGCTAAATATTCACAAACACACAGTAGCACTCGATTTAACTTGGAGCAGTCTACGACGAGCAACCACACGTGGCGATTGCCACAGACAAATCTCAAGTCACCACCTCGAGATCCACATGCCGACTGATGCAGAGCGACGCCGCCCGGCCAGCCACACCACGTGGTCCCGAGTCCTCACTTCCTGCCCAGGCGCGCGCGCGCACCAAAAGCTCAGCTGCCGGGGTTTTTTCCCCCTACGTCATCAACTTCCCCATGTGAACTGTTCTAACCGATTTGCCAACGTACAGCGCTCAGCCAATACATTTCTAAAACTTTACTTAAAATCAAAATAATTACACTACACATTAAACAAATATTTTCTTACGTTTTTATATTAGTATAAACATCCTTTGTACTGTTTATCATAATCGTGCAATTTCTTATATCACAGATAACTGATTTAACTGAATATTTCAAGGTAAAATACAAAAGATTGATTGAAAATAAAATTAAAAATAGTTAATATATTATTTTTATAAACAAACATTGCCATGCTAGTTGTGTAACTGTCTTGTCTTCGTTGGTAATTTATTACTTTTCATTGTCAATTAAACATATTACGTTAGATGTGACTATATCAGCTAATGTATTGTTTATTTATCAACAGGCTATTTTGTAATGAGGGCCTTAAAGGTTCCTAACTGCATCGTATTGCTTCAAATGCCAGTAGTATTACAATATTTGTGCACTGCACTGTGCCTGGCACTCGCCATTGTCCCTCTCTCCCCTCACCGGAAACGAACTGTAAAATCCTAAGTTGGAACAAGCCACCAACATCGGCCTGCTCGCTGGCCTCCCGTCAGCTACAAGCACACAGCAAATCTCAACGTGGAGAATTTCTACCTATGGCCTAACTATAAATGTTGTCACCCAACTGTGTACATACATTGCTACCATAATTAATAAGATTAAAATTGTGTAACATTTAGTGCATTGGCATGGTCAATGTTTGCAGTGAACTTCATACTGTTTAATTATCAAATGCTATTAATTACCAGTATTTCTATTGGGCGGTAATCTCACAACTGGTATATTTATGCAGCAAGTGGGGTGTGTGAAATTGCTTTTCCATTATGACACAAGATGCATGCGATCGGAAAAAAATGTGGTATCTTCTCTTATTTTGTAATTTCCCAACACGTGCGCCTTGCAACATTACTAAATATTACAGAAAATATTGAGCTTCGCACCGTATATGAAGTCAGGCACGAAATTACCGCGTAGTCCACTATATCCTCTCTCTCTCTGTCTCTCTCTCTCTCTCTCTCCCCTTCTCTCTCTCTTTTCTTTATTTTATATTTATTCGTAAAGCTATATCTGTTCCATGGCGTAAAATGCTTTGGAGCGCTTGTACTTCGACTGCTGCAACCATCTTATCGATAATAGCTGTCACTACATTATATACGTCCATTGCCTGCCTCTTTATCAGTACTGCAGTCGCCGACGACGTGCAGCTATTTCTCGCCTGTTGCTGGGGAGTTGGTAATACGCCTTTTGTATGCACTTCACGCAGAGAGGCCGCCGTTAGCTGCGGCGGCGCGATGCTGTTGTGTCGACCTCAAGCTCCCCATTGTCAACAGTTAAGGTGAACACTTCCAGAGCCGCAGCGGAATAACCGTGCACGCTGAACTGCCTTGCTACGGTTTGCAGGGTCTTTCAACGTCGGAGGATCGAGTCCTCCCTCGGGCATGGGTGTTTGTGTTGTTCTTAGGATAAGTTACTTTAAGTTAGTTTAATTAGTTTGTAAGCTTAGGGAGCGATGAGCACTGTCGTTAGGTCCCATAACTTTACAAACATCTGAACACTTTCAGACATATTCGAAAAACTACACTATGCTTCACTTTAACATATTTTAATTTAAGGAGAGTCTCGCTAGCACTTGTTAAAATATGGTTTTAGTGGGAATATCGGCTTTCCGGAAACAAACAGAACACAGCTAACCTCGGAGACAAACAAATGTTGAAGTAGGATCTATGGAAATAACGAGACTGCAAATTCTCCCCTCAAATGCTGAAATTTCGTGGTAAATTTGTTTGCTATATGCTCCTGCACTCATAGATAAATTCATTCCACAGCTGTACAACCCCCCCTCCCCCCTTTTCCGCATGCCAAGCATATACACACGCAGCAAAAGCTGCCACATCTCCTTGGAATGTTTAACCTGATAGCACGTCTCCGTGTTAATTAATTATACTGCACATCCTTGGGCTCTGAACAATTCAATAAAAACGAATGGATGCGTAACCGGCAGCCCCATCTCCACCAAACAGTTTACACAAAATTCTGGGCACCTCAGAATGAATTCCATTTCAGTCGTATCATGAGCATAAAGAGTTAGATATACATACAGACAAATAAAAAAAACTCTTTATTGTACAGATACGATTTATTTATATGGCTCTACACATATTTTACATGTAAGGTCTAGGATTAAGGGACTAAGACTCTTTGGCTAACAACTGGCGAAAATTTTGCATAAATTTCAGGAGTAATACGCAAAAGATTTAATGTTGGGAAAATTGTGGACCAGAATCTTGACACGTCTAGCGTATAGGTGTAGCTTTCATGAGCTTCGCGACTGCCCAGCTACTTCAGTAGAAGCTCACACTGCGTAAGGAGGGCAGGAGTCTGTTTTTTTTCCGAGAATCACAAAGCACCAGTTCGTATGATAGCCCTCACCTATCCATGTTGTTCTTTTTTTTTTTTTGAAAACTCTGACACACAGTCTGTTCAAGTATGTTCTTTTGTTCCACTTCTCCATGTGTTTTGGGAAAAGATTTTTCTTTGGTACAGGACCAGTCTTAGGGAAGGACGTGTTTATTTCGCGTCATTGTATTTGTCTTGTATTTTGTGGTGCATCAGTGAGATTTTCTGTCGTGTACAGGAAATTCTTCCTCAATATTAGTTGTAGACAGCAGCTGTTAGTGTCCGAAAAGGATGGTATACTGTAGATGTAAGCAATGTAGACTTCTCTTTCTAGGTGCCACTTTACGTCTGGTGCTAGTAGGTGCAATCCAACTAGACAATATTGCTTGTCAATTAGTGTTGGTTTCAAGCAGCCTGTGGTGATACGACAGCATTTGTTGAGTGGTATGACTGGATGGAAAGGATAAATATCCAAACATAATGACCTGAAATGACAGCAGAAGTTCTGTCGATACATCATATACTTAGGACATTGGTATTAGAGAGAATAATTTGTAGTGGGTTTATCAGTAGTATTAATTCTTTTTACGATTGCAAGGGGCGACAACAGAATAATTTGCCACTAAATAACGAAAAGTACTGTAAGTCTTGCTCTCGTTACTTTGCTGATGGTAGTGGAAAGTTTCTTTACACCGAGGTCTGCTGTATTTTCTTGTTGATTCATACTCCTGTTGAAAGCATATTTTTTAGAAGTGCTAGTTATTGGAGAGTTTTGTGACATAGAGGGATATTACTCCGTATGGCACATAATTATCATAATTCTGCAAATGTATGGAAGGTAGGGCAACATTCGTGCAAGTGGGCGAAACGTGTTGGTTTGGTATCGGAGGGCGAGGCCAGCCATCAGTTACGGACAAGAGAAAACCGCCGGAGCTGGGTAAAGCCGTGCTTGAAAGGGGAGCTGAGGAGACAGGGAAATGTCTTTACGGACGCATATTAAAAGATGGACACTCTCTTAAATTAAAAATTAATATTAAATGTCATTGTTATGTACCCATCAATTCTGAACTGATCTGAGTTGTCGGAAAAATTAGGCCCATCTCATGACCAACAATTTTTAATATCTTCCAAACTACAAGAGTTAAGTTCACCAAATCTGAATACAGCAAAATTAAAATTATCAACTTTTGAAAGCATCATGCGATATCAACAAATTATGTCTGAGGTTATCACCTCAAGCCATCATCTTGAAAGCAACCCACTCGTAAGTATTCATTTAAGGATTATTACACTTGTTAAATCTATTTCTTATGAAAATATAGTCAGATCAACATATCCTCCATAGTAATACAGTAACTGCAAGCAGCATTATAGGCACTTCATATCCCCTTGTTCGTGTAACTATTTAATGAATATTTTCTTTTTTGTCAGTAATTTTAAGTAAATATTTTGTAGTGGAAGCGGTCAAGGTCATATCTGGCATCTCGGGACTCTGTCGCCCTCTGCCGGCTCTGCATCACCCACGCCTACCTGACACATGTACACCTTATCTGTTGTGAGTTTTAGTGTGGGTCCAAAGTGTCAGTCATTAACATTTTACTGGAATGCTCCAATTTGGAATTTTAATTTTCCTAATGTTTTATCTCTTGTTTTTTTACTCGCAATGCCTCAACAACCTAATCAGTTTTAAATTGTATCCGTGAAATTGGGTTTTATCACTCCATTTGAGGTTTAGTGAGTGCCCATTGTCTACCTGTTCTTCACTTGCCTAATACGCTTAGGCTGGATCTTTAGCATGTTACAAAGGGGCTGGATCATCCAGCCAAAACCCTCTGCTGTGTCGTTTTATATCGTTTCCTGTTTTTCATTTTTAGTTGTTGCTCTAATTTTTGAGGTGTTACTCACTTTCTAAGCTTGGATGTACTTAATACATTGTTTTACGTAATTTTTAGCAACGTGTGATGTATAATCCATGAATGAAAAAAGGGACTGATGACCGCTGTAGTTTAGACACTCTCAAAATTCAACCAACCAACCAACATGGTAGTCTGGACGATGTATGACATCCCACAAAGGGATGAAATGTTGTAAATACATTCCCAAGCAGTATTCCTATTAACGTCAAGAGGCAAAATAGTCCCATAATATAGGGTGACCAGACGTTCCGTATCTAACGGGATCGTCCCTTATGGATGTATATTGTCCCGTATTTTACTTAACGTCCCAAATATTTTGCACCAACATCTTTTTAAGTAATGGTGGCGTAACAAAATGAAGAACAAATGTAGTCAAGCAATGACGGAAACAGGCTTGAACTCGAAGAGAATGTGGCATGATTTTTGACGCAATTTTTTCATATATTTCTAATATTTCAACCATTTGGGGGGGCAATCTATTTTAAATTCAGAAAAGTATGGGTTGCCCAAAATCGCTATGTAAATTTTAAAGCGCTATTGGGCAACATAAGATTTTTGCACAACATTGCAAGAAGACAGCATGCTGATTTCTTGGATATTTTGAGTTCATTTCACAAAACGTTAATTGATTATATCACGAAATTGAATTACCCATTTCTGGTTTGGAACGCATTTATTAATTCAGAACCGTGTACTGATTTGATAAAAAAACTAGTCTCTCATTTTCTGCTTACGTGCATCTGAAGACATCTGGAAAAAATGCTGGTGTGGAAACAGTGTTCTCCGTCACAAATATTTTATAAACTGCGGAAAGGACATATTTAGTTCGCGAACTGTGAAGGAAGTAAGTATAACAAGAACTCATTTTCACAATACTTCATGTGGTGATAAAGTAAAAATAGCGACCTCTGGAATGACGCATTCTTCTGCAAAATAAAATTCACAGAGAAATACGTAAAATGCGTAAGTAATCAACGATCTTTCTTACTTGTTTGCATGTGAGAACTATAAAAGAATAAAGTTTATCTTTAATTACTAATGCAATTTAATGGGTTTTTAGTTGTGCGAATAGCATTGTTTGGTTAATTATTGCATCTGACTTGGTATGTCTTACTTATTGAGATTGCCTTATCGGTAGTTTGTACCGTCTCAAAATCCGTAATTCCGACGCTTATTCCGTTGCTTTCATGTTCTTTTAGCAATTAAATACTATTCCTGTTGTGGTAATAATTTTCTAAAGTCGCACTTTCTGCACAGCATTGAAAAATAATTGATTTCGAGAAATCGAAATGTAAATACGAGAACCACCTAATACGATACGTTAGCTCGGAAGTGGAAAGGGGGGGGGGGGAAGAAACACCAGCTTTGTTCACTATACTGTGTGTGCTTCAATTCGTGTATGTATGCGATAATGCCACAGCTGAAGGCAACGTTTAGTATCACGTTCATCGGTACCTATGTATCCCGTATTTTTATTTTGGAAATCTGCTCACCCTACCCTAATATCATGTTTCGTGAGCATTCTGCTGATCTTGGAAGAGATCCGTCCACCATACTGCAGGTATGAGGCCTTCTTTGCCTGTTGAGGTTCTTATTGTTGATCCAATGGCTGACTGGTAGGTTGGTTGGTTGGTTGAATTTTGAACTTCAGTACTCAATAGCACAATTTTTACATTCACAGATTTGAAAGGTAGGGGGGATAAGATGTCCAAATAGAGGGGGAAAAGGCATTTCGGCAGGGTCTGCTTAATGAATTTTGCCGGTATCAAAAATGGAAGTAAAGAGAGGAAGAATTTAATCCTGGCACGTTTTCGCCAAATGAAAGGTGTATGGAATAAAAATGGAACGTTGTGGTGGGAAGAGGAGGGGTCACAGATAGGTGTGGCTGACCCTTAAAGACTCTGATAATTTCGCATTATTTACAATTAATTAATAATGATTTATAACCGGACTGCAGACATAGATCACAAGCTTATTACCATTAACTAAACTACAATATTGGCCCTATAATGCCGGCCGCGGTGGCCGAGGGGACTGAGGCGCTCCATTCACGGTCTGCACGGCCACTACGGTCTGGGGTTCGAATCCCCCCTCGGGCATGGATATTTGTGCCGTCCTTAGGATTAGCTAGTTCATAAGTAGTTTGTAAGTTTAGTGACTGATGACCCCGTAGTTAAGTCCCATAAATTATACAAACATTTGAACAAACAAAACATTTGGCCCTATAATGCGCAAGGTAATTTGATCCACTGCGTTTTATAAATTTGGTTGCTGCTGCCAGTTTGAAAATCAACATTAATCTCTGCAAAATAAGCGACTGGGTATTAACTTATGAATGTTATTTTCGATAACACGTTTGTGCACAAATTCAATATTTATTTTGATTAATCAATCTCTGTGTTAAGAAATCAAATCAAAACAGTATTGATTACAATATTAGATTGACACAAAACAAGTAATAATACTGACTGACAAAAAAATGATGACACTAATATTTTTCCTGTGCCACTGACTGGAAAGTCACTCCTATTCCTTTGATGCTCAATTTATGTATATGATTCATAAATAGGAGATTAAATGTTGTTGGCTTGGAATATTCAGTGCAGGGCTCTAAGAGACAACACTTTTTCGGTAGGTTGCCATTCCTGTCTGTTCCAGGCATGAGCAACAGTACGTTACCCAACATACTATGGAGAAGAGATCTCGGTGAACAGCTGTGTGATGGCGCCTGACTGCTAATTGCTGAAAGGTTCGCGCCCATGAAACAATGTCTTGCTCCGAATAATCAGAAGCTGTTACTACTGAGAAATCAGCCGCTGCGCTCCTGGCAGATCAAAGTGCCTATGACCCCAAGCAGTTCAGCAAAGTCTGTGCCACTTCAATCTGTGTATACTGGTATACGTAAATTACAGTATAAAGGCCAAAGGTGACTCCATAACGATGAGCAAGTCGCAATTAGAGCATCCGTGCTGCTAATAAGGCAGGCTGACCTTATTGTCGCTTCACTAGAACCCTGAGTACAAGGTCCACCTTCAGAGCAAGCTCTGAAGTTTGCACCATGTCTACAAGTCCAAGTTAAACGAAATAAGTGTCCTTCGCACCCAGGGTAGAAGTAGAAGTTATTCCTTCTCTACTTGGAGCGGAAGAAGCAACCCCTACGTCCTCACTCCTTGGAGGCAAAGCACGGAGACCCATTCTTGCTGTTCACAGCATCTCCCCTCTCACTCTCTTTCTCTCTCTCTCTCTCTCTAGAATCTGTGCCACGCTCTACAGTCTGTTAAAACCAATGATCTACCAGATTAAAAGGGATGATCAGTGAAAAGACGCCCTCGGAAGATTAACATCTTAAACTGTCAAAATAACAACTGGAGCTATTCAGAGACGACCATGCGTTCTCCACGTTCGGCTCGTCCCTTGGCTTGTCATCTTTCTTCACACCATTTTTCTGCTAATAGAACCACTGTCTGATGTCTAACCATGGCCAGCACTCGGTGCTGTCATTCGCAGTCTCGAAATGCTTTACACTTGGGAAAACATGCAAACTAAAAGGCAAGAGCATAACGCATTTAGAGAACACTCGACACGCTGTATCGACAGAATCTGTAATTCCCGTTCGTTAATTGATGTGATTACGGCAGCAGAATTGTGGCCGGCGACCTTTACTAATCACACAGATTGCTTCTGTAACACTATGAGTAGAAGGCAACGAGTGTGGAGAAGACGCAGTCCACGCAAATTTAATACTGCTCACCTGATCTCACCGGAACGTCAAGCTGCGGCGGACGACGCGTTGAGATGGTGCCTACGACGATGAGAAGCGTATACATCAGTTTTTCAGTGGTGGCTGGAATGTGAAAAACGGTGATTTCTTCACATCTTGAAGACCTTTGGTAAGGTACCTGCTGCATAGAGACGCAGCATTATGGAGTTTTACTACGCCATACTAATAGAGTGTTCCGTTATGTCTCCAACTCCAGACCACCTGCTGATTGCCAACAGAACGAAAGCGAAAAGTGTAGCATTGGCACGCCATCATTTGGGGGCGATTGTTTGTAAACATCAAGCGATTGGAGTAATCAGTGAATGACACTTCATGTACCAAATAGTAACAGAAAGGAACCTGTGACCCAAAACCTTGATCCACGAGGTGATAACAGGAGATGGCGTACTTCGTATCACACAACGAGATAAAAATCACTTATTGTTTACACACTATTCTTACATATACACAGAGGAGAGAACCGATCCAGTGCTGATTTAAGGTGTCGCTGGCACATAACACGGTTCCTCTGGAACTTCAACAGAACCTGCTAGAACCGGTTACCGAAGAAGAACTAATGGATACGATTGGAAACTTGGCACACAACAAGAAAATGTTCAAATGTTTGTAAACCTATTGGAACAAACTGCTATGGTCATCAGTCCCTAGACTTACAAACTACCTAAACTAACTTAT
Source organism: Locusta migratoria (assembly GCA_026315105.1). Classification (NCBI taxonomy): domain Eukaryota; kingdom Metazoa; phylum Arthropoda; class Insecta; order Orthoptera; family Acrididae; genus Locusta; species Locusta migratoria. The sequence continues at coordinate 512,026,651 of CM048755.1, forward strand.
GCTAAGACAACACAAACACCCATGCCCGAGAGAGAACTCGAACCTCCAACGGAGAGCAACCGCACGCTCCACAGCAAGGGCGCCCATCATCATCGACATGCAAGTCACCACTGCGGAGTCAAATGAAGAGACTTGCGATAGGCGGTAGAACAATCCCAGGTGGAATCTTCCAGACCAAAGCGCCACACAAACACTTCTGTCATTTCCAAAAGGAACAGTTATTGGGTATAAATGAAAAAATGTTGGACTACCTTTGGCGAAAACAACACGAATGAGCCAAAAATTCTCCCTTTAAGTTTTGAAATTTCACGGTAAATTTTATTGTTTAGACCTCCTGGGATCATACAACGAATTACTACCACCGCTAAACACACTACGATTGTCTTTCTAACATCCATGTCCCAAGTATTAAATGGATGAACATGACTGGTATGCTTATGAGTGCCGGCCACGGTGGCCGAGGGGACTGCGGCGCGCCAGTCACGTTCTGCACGGCCACTATGACCGGGGGCTCGAATCCCCCCTCAGGCATGGATATTTGTGCCGTCCTTAGTCTTTGCTAGTTCATAAGTAGTTTGTAAGTTTAGTGACTGATGACCCCGTAGTTAAGTCCCATAAGCTCTAGAAACATTTGAACATTTGAATTTTGCACAACTCCCGGCCGCATTCATGGAAGGTGTCATCATCCTGATCGGTAAATTGCGTGACGGATAGCTTATCACAGACTATCGACTATTAACTCTGCTGAGTAGTGATATGAAAATATTCACACGTATATTGGCGGCTTTAATTCGGCACACGACGTATCATGTCCTATCTACGGATCAGGTATCGATGGCCGGGACCCATGGTACTAGCGCCGCCCTGTGTCGCTACAGAGACCTGATTGGCCTTGCCAAGTGGCGTCGTATACCGGGAAGACTTTAGTCAATCATGTGATCGTGTCAGTCACATCTACGTAAATGCTGTTCCCTGTAATATGCACTAACCTTATACTTTCACTGAGACTTATAAACTCTATATTAAGTGGCCGTCTAATTAAGATCGACCTGGTTAACACGGAAAGTAGTTTTAGACAGTTTCACGATGGCCTTCCACTGGGTTCAGTTCTTGTTCCTATGTTTTTCAATGTTCAGACCGCTGATATTTCAGCTAGGCAGTCTAGAAAGTTCATTTATGTCCATGATATTACCAATGCGTCATTACACAAAGACATCTATGTGACGGAAACTACGATAACATCCGATCTAAGTGTCCTCAGAAATTACTTCCCAAATTAAACGGTAGCTAATTGTTTCCACCTCAATGATAGGATAGCTGTCTATAAACACATCATCTCCTTTGATGATGTTCAACACAAACACAGTGAACATCCACAGTACCGAGGAGCTGGAATGACCGAACTATATCTAGTCAGTCAGGAAGGTGTCCATAGAAGCTGCGACATAGACATGATTACCTAATTAGTTAGGTAGTTATTTTACTAAAGTTATTTTACTAAAGTATTTCAAAAAATGTTTCAGATGTTTGTAAATCTATCGGACCAAACTGCGTGGTCATCAGTCCGTAACGTACAAACTACTTAAACTGAGGTAAACTAACCTAAGGACAACACACACACCCATGCCCCAGGGAGGACTCGAACCTCCGATGGCGAGCAACCGCGCGATCCGCAGCGAGGCGCCTTAGACCGCTCGGCTACTCCACTGCGGCACTAAAGTATTGTGACATTCGTTATGTAGCTAACATTATACCATGTGTCTCCTACGTGGTGTATCATCAAAATTTCTTGCCGACAGTAGACTATCAAATGCCTTATCAGTCCAACACTTTGTTGGGCGGTGATGCCCACTATCAACGATACTGTATGCATTCGCATTAGAACCAATGTTTTGTGGATTGCTAAATCGCTTAAAGAGGTGGTCTCTAGGTGGTCACGTTTTAGCTTCACCGCCTACACAAATGAAATAACGTTAGCGCTTCAAGACGAACATGTACTCAGAGCTATGGATAGGTTTGCCACTCATGGTGCCCTGTTAATTTACAAAACTGGGTCACCTTTAACGTTACCACTGGGATTACACCGGAACTCGTTGCTCCACTTAAATGGTGACACAATTCGCATTTGAAGTTACAAATGACATCTGACGTGCGGCGGCCCATTATCATCGGAAACACTGGCAAATTATACATACCGGACTTGTGGATCACCGCCTCCAGGCTTTGGACCGGGGTGGAGTGACCGAGTGCTGTAAGGCTTCTTGCTGTGGAGCATCCGCTTCCATTGGGCATGGGTGTGTGGTGTCGTTAACATAAGTTAGTTTAAGTGGTTTGTAAGCCTAGGGACTGATAACCACAAAAAATATGTCCCTTAGATGTACAGCCCTTTTCTTGATATACACTGGTCAACACGATTATAGGGTCAGTTGAGATAAATAAGTTCTGAAGTATTGTCAGCGGCAGAATAAACTAAAGTGGTTCGACGTCTGTCTGTCGATTTTACGGAGTGGAGATAACAACATAATGGCAACCGAGACAGTGGTAATAACAGAAAGTTGCTGCAGAGGGGGTTGCTGTTGATATGTGTTTACTCTACCAAACGAATTACACAAGGTGTAGGGTTCAGAGAGTGTAGTGAGTAGGTAGCGTAATGCAACAACAACGTGACTTACCCGAAGCTATGGCATGAAAAGCCACAGGAAGAATGGAAGCGGAAAAGACACAGACGGAGGTGGCTGCAGCTATTGGAGTGTCCCAAAGTGTAATTTCCAGGACCTGGACGCGATTTCAGACAACAGGAAGCGTTAGAAGAAGGCAAGGCCAAGGTCGTCCACTGGACACACCAGCAAGAGATTACCATTATCTCCGGTTAAAAGCCCGCCGTGACAGACGGAAGGAAGGAAGCTTGGTGTTTAATGTCCCGTCGACAGCGTGGTCAATAGAGACGGAGCTCACGCTCGGATATTTGATTAGGGATGGGGAAGAAAATCGGCCGTGCCTTTTCAAAGGAACAATCCCGGAATTTGCCTGGAATGATTTACGCAAAACCTAAATCTGGATGGCCGAAGTTGGACTTGAACCACTATCCTACCGAATGCGAGTCCAGTGTGTTACCACTGTGCCACATCGCTTGGTCGCCGTACAGAAGGCTGAATGCAACTCGGCTGCCAATCACCCTCCAGGCAGCAACAGAACCCGTTATATCAATACAAACAGTCCGAATCGTTTTAGGGAATGTTGCTTCTACGCACGGAAATCTATGATGTGTGTGCCTTTAAAACCACGACACTGTGTAGCCCGCAGAAACTGGGTGGTGGAACATCAAAATTGGAGTCGTAGCGAAGGGAGTCGGGTTCTGTTCACACATGAATCAAGATTTTGTGTTCAGCCGGACAATCGTCGTTTCCTCATCTGGAGAGAACGTGGAACTGGTAAAAATCCTGCTTATGTGCAGAAAACATCACCACATCATGGTGGTGGACGAGTGGTTTGGACAGGCGTCATTATTGATGGATATACGGACCTGTATGTCCTTCACAATGTCGCTATGGCTGGTCAGTGGTATAGAGACGACATGTTTTGACCTCTTGTTGTGTTCTACTCTGGTGTCATAGGAGATGGGTTCCTTCTGGTGGACGATTACGCTCGTCCCATAAGAGCTGCACTGGTGGGAAAAATGCTTGAAGCTGAGGGAACTCAACGAATGGAGTGGCCAGCTTGTTCACCGGACTTAAACCCGATTGAGCATGTCTGAGATGCTTTTAGTAGACGCATTGTAGCCATATCAGGAACTCCCACAACGATTTCAAAGCTGGGTTTTGTACTTGTGGAAGAATGTCCAAATTTCCTTCAAGCGCTGATTGATAACTTCGTATTGTCCACGCCATGCAGGTGTGCAACTCTATTGGTCATCCGAGGTGATCAAACACCATATAGAGGGCAATTTAAATGCCCTTTTCACTATTATGGTAGCCCAATGGTGCCTCGCTTTAAGCAAACGCCATGTAAGCCGCAAGTAAAGATATGAGAGAGCTACATGTCTTATTGTATCACAACCAAACTACAATTGTAATCCATACCTGAATAAAATAAGTTACCACACGTATATTATGTATCATATCTCACCTGATCACCTAATTGTTTTGAGTGTAAAATGTGTTATCTCGCAAATAAATTTGGCAGTGAAATTTCCTCTCCTTCTTGGTGTTGTATTTTGGACGGCCAGAAATGTATTTGTCATATATATTTGACAAACAATTTGGAAGAGATTGTTAATAACCATCCTCCTTAACGATTGTCACAATCTGATATTAAATTTGTCTATTAAATATTATAGAAAGGCACTTCGTTTTGAACGTCTTCTTTAGTTCTGACACGATATCTTATCTCATTTTCCTTTGTAGTTAGCTGCTATTCTGTGAATACGTTCTAAATCTGCAGTCATTACCACACGGTTCATTGTTTTGCAATACATATTCTTGCACTCGGATGTCTGTTCTATGCACTTTACCCCGTGACTAATAAAGCGGGGAAGGCTGAACGGAGGAGTGATAATTACTTGATCCACTATGTCAGTGAGTCAGCTTGCTGCCCTTCCGTCAGTCGGCAGAGACATTTCAGCTCAGTCGCTTGTCAGCTGCCCTGCAGTGCGCACGTCGACGCAGTAAAGGAGTTACTGGCCGGAATGGACACCTATTGGATTGCTGTGCTTTTTCTTTTCACCTGTGAGTATCTTCACAGCAGCACAAGCGGTGTACATATTTTCAAATTTTTTATTTTCGGCTTTAATAATTTTAAGCTTCTCAATACCAAGGGGCATGGTACTTCATTTTCAACTTCCGAAAACATGTAAATGTAGTCAGGTAGATTATATTCCAAATTTTAAATTTTTTTACTATTTTAATCAATTCCTTTTCTAGATTACATATATGTCTAAAATTTCTCAGTTAAAATTAAAACAGAAATTTAACTTCTTGTCACAAATACAACCTTCGGCGTACATGTCATATTCAGTTATTCATTATTATTACGTTCACGACAATATTCACACTTCAAATTTTCTTAGTGTTTTCTTCCTTAAGTGAGCACCCTCCCTCCCCCCCCCCCCCCCAAAAAAAAAATTGTAATTCACGTTACGGAAAATATGTTGCTAAATGCAAGTGTTAATTATTACCTTTACCTTTTATTACCTTTTAATAAGACATATTGCAAGCAATTCGTGTTTAATTCGGGTTCTTGTATCGGATAATGCTGATACGGTTGCTTCAGCAGGGTCGCGACAGATTTCCTTCCACATTATTATGTATTACTACTAGTCATCCAACATAGTGACGTCAATTAGCCGGTATGTTACATTCTCTCGCGTATTTCGTAATTTTCTGAAATACTAACGACGTTGGAGTTATTTTCGTTCATTTACCGAAGCATATCGTTAACTAGACAATAGTTATGTACCAACCGTCACTTTATGTCTATACGTCTTTCTGGTACCATAAATTAGGTTCATTGGAGTGTATAACTTTCTGCGGGGTTTCGTACTGCGTCATTGTAACAGTACTTTAAAATATCTGCATAAATAAAAATCAGTTGCTTCAGGTATGAAAGGTTATCAAATGTCAACTCCTCGATCGATACGTCCAGTTTTTTGTGTGTGTGTGTTTGTAATTGTGAAGAAAAAAGTTTGAATGAAAGAAATTTGGATAAAAGTTACAGCAAAAATTTGAAAATTTCGGAAAAAACTAAAAGTGTGTGACATTTCAACCAGATGATACGAATAATTATTTTTTCATTTTTTTTTTTTTGAGAGAACAGCTTTCAGGAAATATAATTTCGGCACAATTACAAATGAAAGGTGGTAAATTCCCACACATTCCAAAAATCATTTGTTCTGAATGCACTCTGGCTCATAACTTACGGCATTAATGGTATTTTTGACAGGTAATCATATTTGCCACATGTTAATAAAGAGAATTTTTATACTTCACAAAACACCCTTGGTCCATGGTGGACGTTACCTTACAAAAGACTTCGACACTGTTTGAGCAATTACAATAAGTTGGAACATATATGTATGTTTGAATGTTGAAGGTTTGTATACTACTAAAGCCGCTGTAATGGTGCTTGGCAGAGAGTACGCTGCAAAAGACTCGATAATATTTGGTCACCGTGAAGGTTGGCAGATATTTATATTTTTCGTCGATACTAGAAAGGAAGAGATGGACAGAGAGAGAGGACTAGATGGACAGAGAGAGGAGCAGGAGGAAATTAACAAACAGGGGATTGCAGGTGATAGGCCAAGAGAGGGGTGAGGCGACTGACAAAGAGAGGGGGAGAGGGAGATGTGAGACAAAGAGATGAAACGGAAGAGAAAAGTAGCGACAGGGGAAATAGGAGAAAGACGGATTGGGGGGGGGGGGGGGGGAGCAGTATATGAAACACAGAAAGGAGGAGATGGAATAACGGAAGGTTGGAATAAATACCTAATGTAGGAAATGTTACTGTTAATTACGCATATTATCGTGTATATCAGGAGGAGTGGAAGGGGATATGGACAGAGAGAGCAAGGAAGAGCAGATTGATCAACAGAGGACTCAAACAAATTAACTACTTGGTAACGCCGGCTTTTCTTCTAGTGAACTATGGTATAATAATTTAGAGTGTATTAGAACGTTCTTTCTCGGGAGCATAAATTGTTTTCAAGAGGAAAGGTGTCCCTATTTTTTGCAGAGAACCGGGGGCAATTCATCATGTTTGTGAAACTTTATTAATCCTAGAATATGGCAGCGTGGTAGTGACGGTAGCGGGAAAAAGTAAGAAGCAGGCTATTCGGGACCCTTCGCCTTCTCGATTTTGTAGTTTATATATTCACATAGTGCAATACTAAGAAACTTTTATTTATCTTGTTCAGAATACGTCTGCTAGTTACGTCGTTTCTTTCATTCTTATGGAATAAGAATTTGACCAAAAATCCGGATAATTATTTGTAGACATACCGCCTCCTTATGAAAGACTGAACACTTTGAGTTCTTTGTGTTTGTTCCTATGATGTTACATAAAATGAATATCATAGATAGAAAGTCCTATATAACAATACTTTTTCTCTCATAAATTCGTACATGGCTACATAGGAGTTGAAATTTTGAGAATATTATGCTGACATTAAGACAAGTAATATCTTTAGATGCACGACGAGGAATTTTGCATTACTATCTACTAACAGAAACGCGCCAAGAAACACATTTTTTTTCTGTGTTCGTACACTGCAATGACTAGTTAAATAGCAGACACTTTCTGAAGTAAGAGCGAATGACAACAAATATTCCAAATGTGCTCTACCTTTTATAATGCGTCAATGGATCGTCGGTCATGAAAGTCACATAATTTAACAACTTGCCATCAATACATTAAGGATTTTTAACAACACATACTATAAATAGCCCTAATTCGCAAGGAAAAGCTAAACAGTATTTTCGTCCATTTTTTTGACTACGGCTGGCAGATGGCTGTATTGCAGTGTGTTGTTAAGCAAGGAGAACAGATTATTTCTTTGACTTTTATTACTTTGCACTGAAAAACACGTTAACTAGATATGTTTAAAATCTGAGAAACAGCTCATAAAAGTAAATTTATTTCTACTGGAATAAAGGTAGCTATTGAGATGAAATATATAATAGTGGTCCAAATGGCTGTAGTTTATTTTTTTGCTTTGTTTCTAGCACTTCAAGGAACAGAACAACGCCCTATTGTTGACGATACAGCTGAACATTTTGATGTCTTCCCTGGTGGACAATCTACAGATGAAGTTCCCATGTGAGTATCCTCATAGTAAGTGTTATCTTTCATTCCAAGAAGGAATATATCCAAAGTGTAGTCAAACGTTTTATCAGTAAGTTTAGAAGTGACCACAAGGGAAGTGCTGTGTTACTCGTTTTATTTCGTAGGTAGTAAGACTTAATTTTAGTAGCAGATGTCAATAGGAACCACATGTACCTTAGCGATTCCACAACGTGGGAACTTAAAGAATTGTCTTACGATTAACAACAACATAGTGTCTTGTAAAATATCTCATACATATATCAGTCAGAATTAAGCAACAACTGACAGTATTACATCGCACAGCCGTCCACACTGAAAACGGTAGAAAGTGATCGTAGCATGGACTTCATATGCAATTAAAGGAATACTCAGTCTTCACAGACATACAGAATACATTACCATAGAAGTATAAATGCGTATTCACTATAAATGTCATGTACAACGCTACAGCTGCAAAATGAGAGAATACATTTAAAAATTGTATGAGTACTTGTTGGCCAAATACAAGTTATTTAAGAAAAATAACTAATTACTTTTATTCGAGTATTTTACTGTACTAAAGAAGCAGTTGTTAATGACATACATCTACATTTGAAAACATCTCTTCTTCCTATCAGATACCTTATTTCCATGTGTAAACTGACAAAGAGTTTTATATTAGAAATTTTTGTGGAAAAGTGAGATTCATTAAAGGATAGCACAGACTATTTTCCTTTTTACTTTCATATACCATACTTGTGAATGCCTCCGTTGCTCTCAAATTTATCTAAATTAATCTTGATGTAATCAGTATTTACTGTTAGCTTGGTAGTATAGACGAACTGCAGTGAAAATGCTATATAACATGTGTCCAGTTTTTATTGAGTACAGAGATACTATTGTTAGTATGTAACCAAAACAATCCTAAATAAAAGATAAATGAGGACATGTTCATTGAATCTGCCGTCGGTTCCTGATAGAACATTATCATACTGAGTGAAAATAACAATTTTGTGTATGTGTTTGTTCCACAAGATGGCCTTTCGAGGCCAGTTGACTGAATAAAAAGAAACTTGTAGAAGATTCACAAAATTCCATATGATATAAAACCGACGCATATATATATTCCTTAAAACGTGGACACATGTTATATGGCATATTTATTGCAAATTCTCTATACTACCACCTCCTTAAATGTTTACTATTCCTCCTTAAATGCTTAGTATCTCGGGTTAATTAGCGCCTTATTTACATTTTCTGTGTTGTGGCGTTTCTTTTTTCTTTTTTTTTTTTCTTTTTTTTTTTTTGTCCTGTTGACACGTTTTTCCATCTTTTGGTATCCTTATATTCGGCTTTTGTACTACTTGTCATTAATACACAAAGATTATGCCACCATTTCACGTGTTTTTTGTGTTCTGTTTGATTCATTTGTTTTGTAACGTGTTGTAACGTGATGGGATGTGGCGCGTAAATTGAAGTATTTATGAAGTTTAGATGGTGTGTGTGTGTGTGTGTGTGTGTGTGTGTGTGTGTGTGTGTGTGTGTGTGTGCGGTGTTTTTTTTTCCCCGAGGGATAGAGAGAGAGTATGAGACTCATCCACGGTGTAAAGAGGGATTTCTGTCATCTTTAGTTGGATTGTTGAGAACAAATTACGTATGGATAGAAATGTGATGTGAGGCTCTGGTTAATAGTCGCATCTGCTTAAAGAGATGCCTGTAAAATGTGTGTAGGTACACCCTAGATGAAACTATTTGTACAGTAATTACGATGAGCATAAGTGAAAATTTATTCGTAGGAGATAGGTCAATAAAGTAAGCGAGAAGTATGTTAACTGGAACCCCAAAATTAACAATGTTTCTTAAAACTTAAACGTTTTAGAAAGAGATAGTCTGCCGTATGTTTTGTCCACTTTAAGTTTTCGTTATCATACACATTTAAGAACTTAAAACTCTACCCACATTTAGTATATGTTTTCTTTATATTTTTGGCAGTACGAAACTGGATTATCATTCTTTTTAAAGGTTTAATGCTAGGCAAGTTGTGCAAAACAAACCATTAACTTTCACAGAAAATGATTTACTATTTTGTCTGTGAGTGTGTGTTTGCTTGGATCCAGACCAACGCTTGCATCATCTGCTAACAGGACTCAACCTCTCTCTTTAATGAAATGGAATGGTATTTAATTAAAGAGAAAGAACAATAGTTGTCCAATAATCAGTACTTGTTGGTGCTCCCATTCTAATTTCTAACCACGCATAAGATACAACGTCATTCGTTGTATTGCTCTAACAGACTAGGATGACTTTCGCATTCTGTTCCCTACAGACGAGCTGGACTACCGGCGCATATTCCATAAACACTTATCTAACAAAATATTATTATTTAGACAACCGCTATGTCACAGAAGATCCGGGCATATGATATTTCATCATTTAATGATTACACGCTGAGGTGGCGAAACTCGTAGGATACCTCTCAATGTCGTCTCGGACCTCCTTTTGGCAGGCGAAGTGCAGCAACAAGACGTAGTGCAGACTCAACAAGTCTTTGGAAGTCTCCTACAGCAATCTGCAGCCATTCTGTCTCTGGCGGAAGTGTTACCAGTGCACCATTTTCTCCACTAATTGACCTCTGGAATATGTCCCATAAACGTTCCATGGTATTAACCTCTCGATCGTGATCAACGAAGAGATCGAACTAGCAGTCGCCAGCATTCGGCAGGTATTCATGTAGGTTCTTCGGCACACGGAGTAACGTTGTGATGCAGTACCCCTTCCATGAACCCCTCCCACCAGCCTAGCCAGCACAGTAAACGTAGGATGAGATCGAACACAAAACAAACAATTGTGGCTGTTTTACGTTATTTTATTAACAGGCGAACAGGTACAGGACGAATTAAACCATTTATTGACGCAGATACAAATGTAAAAAATAAAATAACTGAATAACCAGAGATGTCTTGGACTCAATTCAGAATGGAATTTACTAGTCAGTATTCTTAAAGAACGGAAAAAAATGAATGTGAAATAAAAAAATAAATGCAGATTAACAAATCGAAATTAATATTCCATAATTTTATAAATATTACATTATTTGGATTAACGCCGAATGTTAGACTTAACGACTTAGTAAATTTAATTTATAAATAATAAACAGTATAAACTTTAATTTGGGTCCAAGATTCTACAGGTGTTGTTGTACTAACCTTCAGTCCGGAGATTGATTTGATTCTGCTCATCACCCTCTTCTACCCCGAACAAGACTCTTCGTCTCCTCATATGAACGGTAACCCACATCCAAAAGAATCTGCTTAATGTATTCGTCCCTTGGTCTCCCTCTGCGATTTTTAACCCACACACTTCCCTCCAATGATAAATTTACGATTTTTTGAAGTCTCAGAATTTATCCTACCAATCGATCCCTTCTTTTAGTCAAGGTATATCAAAAATTTCTTTTCTCCCTAATTCTGTTCAGTACATCTTCATGAGATACTTGATCTACCCATATGATCTTCACCATTCTTCTGTAGCACTGCATTTCAAAAGCCTCTATTCTCTTCCTATCTGAATTTTTTATCGTTCATGTTTTACTCCCGTAAAAGCCCACACTCCACACAAATGCATTCAGAAAAGACTTCCTTACACATAGATTAACAGTCGACATTAGCGAATTTCTCTTTTTCAAAGACGCTATCCGCCCCATTGCCATTCTGCATTTTATATCAATTGTACAGCGACCATAATATGTTATTTTACTGCTCAAGTAACAAAACTCATAACTACTTTTATTGTTTCGTTACCTAATCCAATTCCTTCAGCATCGCCTAATTTTCTTAGAGTGCATTCCATTACCCTTGTATTGCTGTTGTTTATATTCATCTTAAACGCTGTCCATTCTGATCCATTGCTCTTCCAGGTCCTTTGCTGTTCCTGAGAGAATTACAATGTCATCTGCAAAACGCAATGTTTCTATTTCTTTACACTGAACTTTAACGCCTTCTCCGAATTCCTCCTTGCTTTACTTCACAGCTTGGTCAATGTACAATTGAATAACATATTCTTTCCATCTTTCAGCTTTCTCTTATTTGGTCAGAACTGGTTTTCCATCTGAGATATTGATAATTATGCAGTTGCGTTTTTGTCTTCAAAACGTGCTCTTATTTTCCTGTAGGAGCTTCCTATTTTTCACTACTTACACATTTACCTATAGACTTGCAGTTGATCACTAACTACTAGAACTAAGCAATTTTGCACTTCCCCTAAATCACAATTCTTGTTCGTCTGTACTCCATTTGGCCTGCTTCATTATCTGATGTTTTATATCTTCTACTTTCATCAATTATTACATTTAGTATTCCCTGTGATACCTAAGGTTTTCTTTAGGTCTTGCCTTTCTACCTATTTGATCCTCCACTGCCTTCATTATTTCATCTCTTACAGCTACCCATTCACCTTCTACTGTGATATTTTCCACCGCTTGTGTCTATTGTTGCCTAAAGCTCCCTCTGAGGCAATAAGAATTTCAGGTTCCTTTATTTTATCCAGGTCCCATCTCATTAATTTCCTACCTTTCTGCTGTTGCCTCAGTTCCAGTTAACAGTTCATAAACAGTAAGCAATTGTCAGAGTCTATATCTGCCCCTAAATTTGTCTTACAGTGTAAAAACTGGTTCCAAAGTCTATGTCTCACCATTATAAAAGCTATCTGGTACCTTGCGGTATCGCCTTGTCTCTTCCACGTATACAACCATCTTTCATGATTCTTACATCAAGGGTTTGGTATGACTAAACTATGTTCCGTGCAAAATTCTACCAGGTGACATCCTCTTTTATTCCTTTTTCCCAGTATATATTCAGTAACTATTTTTCTATCTCTTCCTGTTCCTACTACCGAATTCCAGTCCCACATAACAATAAAGTTTTCTTCTCCCTCTACTGTCTCAATAATTTCCATTACCTCCTCATATATTTCTTCAATCTGCTCGTCATCGGAAGAGGTAATTGACTTATAAACTTGCAATAATGTGGTCGGTATTGGCTTCATACTATCTTGACTACGATAATACGATCACTGCGCTGTTCATAGTAATTTACTGGCAGTCATATTTTCTTATTAATTATTAGACCTACTCCTGTAATATCCCCAACTGATTTTGTATTTATAGCTCTGTACTCACTTCACCAGAAATCCTGTTCATCTTTCCACCGAGCTTCACTAATCCCCACTATATCTAACTTCAACCTATCCGTTTCCCTTTATAAATTTTCTAACCTCCCAACTCGTCTAGGTTATAAATAAATTCACGCTCCATACGTAGAATTCCAGTATTGTCTCTCCTTATTACGGCATTCTCATAAAGTAGTCCCCGCATGGAGATCAGAATAGGAAACTATTTAACCCCCGCAATACTTTAGCTGACTGTATGCTATCATGATACGTTCATGCAATAGAGCTGCATGTCCTCGGAAAAGTAACGACTGTATTTCCCCTTGCTTTCAGCCGTTAGCAATATCCGGTAATAAACAGATAACATTATACCTCTACAGTAACAAAGATATACTAGAAATAAATTTATTTTGTAATACCTAATTTTATTATCATTACTCGTAGTCTAATATTTTAAGAAATAAAACATCGAGGTGTTTGTTAAAACTTAGGAGCAATAAACACAAAAAATGTAACTTGCAATATAATTTCATGAGTATTTCTTTCAGCAAAAGTATTAAAAAGAGCATCAAATGCGGTCTAGACCCTCCAGCTGATGTTCATTGCTGATACGTTTGTGAGGCAGGGCAACCTTATGACAGTGGCAAGGGCTGCACTTAGCTTAGCCAATTAGCAAGAAATATTTCAAAAATATATGCACAAATATTGCACTTGAATCATTCAATCTGCGACGAAAACAAGATTAAAATCCTAGCCGTAGTTCCTGAAACCTTTCAGACTACCAATGCAACGTACAATTGCAATGTCAAAAAAGTGTAATGATTACAAATTAAGAATTTTCGATATTTTTTCTTCAGGTATACTGTGAAACCGAGCTTCTTTTCAAATTTCAAGATTCTGGGTCAGCGCTATAGGTCATTGTGAGTGAGTTTGCAAGTATCAAAATATATGACGTAAATGGCGTATCTGTTTATTACATTTACTCAGAAGCTGAACTTTTTTTTATCGCCATGGGACTATATACCTTAGTATGTTAATGAATAAACGGCAGATGTCCTGAATGCCAGATAGTCCTTGTAATATAATTAGCACAAATGCTGTAAAGATATTAAGTATTTAAAAGTTATGAAAGAAGCGGGAATGTAAAATAAAAGTATTAAGAATTAGTTATTATAAATACAACATAATTTATGATACACCTTATACCGAAGCCAGTTTATTTATTTGTTTAATTCTGCAGAAACAACTGCTATTATTAATACGTCTGCCCATCGTGGAGTCCCCTTAACTGTGTGCCCGGGACACCTTGCCCCTTCTGACCTTGCCCCGTTTAGGTCCGTGACTGTTAGACGGTACGACACGTATTTATGAAGTTTTTAATCAGTTGGTAAGCCCACTTGTGGGTAACAACCAGCAATTGAGAAACGTATTGTTAATCGTCAATGTGATTACTACACAGCGTATTTCAGCTGTACGATTTTGAGGTGAGTGATTGAGTAAAAGGAATAAAGGGAAAAAATGCTTGATACAACGATTTTTAGAGAAGTAATGTTTACGCGTTCCCTCCTCCAGAAAAGTCTTTCATGAAAGTCATTATGTGAAATGCATGCCGACATGTGTTACATTTCACCGCACAGCAAAAAATGACGCGTGACACGGGGATAATTACGCGGTCAAGGTGTTAAGGTAGGCGATCTGGGCGTCGATATCATTCGGTCAAATTGTCTAGAATGATCTTCAAACCATTCGCGAACAACTGACGCCTAATGACATGGCGCATTTTTATCCATAAAGATTCAGTCGTTGTTTGGGAACGTGAGGCCTATGAATAGTTTAAAGTAGCCCAATACAACCATTTTCATTCAACTATCGGATGAGCTCGACCGGAGGATCTAGACCAACCCATGTAAAAACAGTTAGTCTTTTATTACTGATAATTCTACGCAAACGCCGCTGCTCTCGGGCAGTAACTGTAGGCTGTCAGCCACTGCGTTGTCCCTGGTAAGAAGTAATATCCGAAATGTGTTTCTCACAGTTTAGATGCCATTGCCTTTGTACCTGTGCGTAACGCTGCCCCGTGACTTTTGTCACCTCCGTGTATTAAGTGTTCAATAACATGTTCAAATAGCTCTCTCTGTGGACTGGTACTTGTGGTATGCAAATTGTGGTTATTAAGTATCTTGTTATCAACCTGGAGAATACCAGCTATTAAAACTTAGTAAAAGATATTTCTTGAAATATTAGGCGTAACGCTTTATATAGAAAGGCCTAACGATGACTTTTTTAACATACCTGGATAACACCATTTTTTACTTATGCATTATGTAACTCCATAGGAACTGCTCATTTACAGACACTAAAACTTTTAATCTCTCTTTGCTGAGCTTATCCACCTCACCTGGCATTTTTCCTTTTAGACTGAAGAAAATTTTATTTATTTTAGATGCGAATGTGATATTGTAATTTCTCTACTTGTCCTCTGTACATTTTTTATGTTTACTGTTTTAATTCACCTCCGGCACTATTAGCACCAATTCTTAAATAATAATTATGTAAAATGTCTGTAATAAGAGAACTATCTTTTACGTTCCATTTATTTTTTATCAGAATGATGTCTGTTTCTCTTTGACACCTTCCATATTGATTCTATTTTAGTGTCTGTAAGTTAATTCCAAGAAACATGAACGCCTCACATTTTTGGTATGTCGCAGTACCATTTATCACATAAATTTAT
Source organism: Locusta migratoria (assembly GCA_026315105.1). Lineage (NCBI taxonomy): Eukaryota > Metazoa > Arthropoda > Insecta > Orthoptera > Acrididae > Locusta > Locusta migratoria. The sequence continues at coordinate 512,042,345 of CM048755.1, forward strand.
ATCTCATCACTACTACTTCTACCTATTTTCTGTGGTTGTCAGAATTGTTCATGATAATTCTTACATTAGCCAGGGGTGACCTCCATACTGTAAAAATAGACAAATATTACGTTTCCAGACATTAACTTAAAAAAAACATATCCTGATTTACATATAATTTACTTATTTCTAATTTATGTACATTCATCTTATTATGAATATGAAAACTACATCTGGAGCTAATTTCGGTCACTCCTGTTAATATGTTCTATCCTTGCACTTATATAGTCTTCAGACAATGTTGTCGAGTGATTTCGAAGTACTAAGATACTTCCATAATGAATTAATAAATGATTTTCCCTAGTTCTTACCCACATAGTATAATGATACAGAAAAGTAGATTTCACTTTTCCCTGTATTCTTATAAGAATAAATGAGAGTAGTTGCCAATTTATTTCAGTTTACTACATATTTCTTCTAAACTCTGAGTATGGTCTTATGCTGGTGTTTAACATAACCACAGGCAATTACCTTCACATGCAAGTGGACGCCCTTATATTTTTGTTAATATATTTGCTAGCTTGACCTTATCCCACCTACCCGGCTTTTCACCGTGACAAGTATATCCTTATCTTCTTATAGCTAGTTTGGTACAAAATATTCAAATGTTTGTAAAGCTATGGGACCAAACAGCAGTGGTCATCAAATGTGTCTGTAAATCTATCGGACCAAACTGCGTGGTCATCAGTCCGTAGCTTACAAACTACTTAAATCTAGGTAAACTAACCTAAGGACAAACACACACACCCATGCCCCAGGGAGGACTCGAACCTCCACGGCGAGCAACCGCGCGCTCCGCAGCGAGACGCTTTAGACCGCTCGGCTACCCCACCGCGGCAGTGGTCATCAGTCGCTAGACTTACAAACTATTTAAACCAACTTGTGCTAAGGACAACACATACACACACACACACAGACACCCACCCACACACACACACACACACTCACACACACACACACATATGCCCCAGAGAGAACTCGAAGCTCCGACGGGGAGCAGACGCGCAATCTGCAACAAGGCACCTTTAAGGACCGCTATTATTTTCTGTCTATATAAATGATCTGATGGAGAGAGTAAGTTGTAATTTGCGGCTGTTTGCTGATGATGCTGTGGTGTATGGGAGGGTGTCGTCTTTAACTGACTGTAATAGCATACAGGATGACTTAGACAAAATTTCTAGTTGGTGCGAAGAATGGCAGCTAGCTCTCAAGGTAGAAAAATGTAAGGTGATGCGCATGAGTAGGAAAAACAATCCTATAATATTCGAATACAGCATTAGTAGTGAGCTTCTTCATGCTGTCGCGTCGTTCAAATATCTAGGCGTAATATTGCAGAGCGATATGAAATGGAACGAATATGTAAGGAAAGTTGTGAGTAAGGCGGACAGCCGACTTCGGTTTATTGGGAGAATTTTGGGAAGATGTACTTCACCTGTAAAGGAGACCGTGTATAAAACGCTTGTACGACCACGACTTGAGTATTGCTCAAGTGTTTGGGACCAGCAGTAGATCAGTTTAAAGGGAGACATAGAGGCGGTTCAGAGGCGAGCAGCTAGATTTGTTACCGGTAGGTTCGACCAATGCGCGAGTGTCACGGAAATGCTCCGGCAACTCAATTGGGGATCGCTGGAAGAAAGACGACGGTCTTTTCGTGAATTTCTGTTGAGTAAATTAAGAGGGCCGGAATTTGAAGCTGAGTGTAGAACGATCTTGCTGCCGCCTACTTACATTTCGCGCAGTGATCACAAAGACAAGATAAGAGAAAGTAGGGCTCGTACGGAGGCATATAGGCATTCTTTTTTTCCTCGTTCCATTTGGGAGTGGAATAGGAAAGGAAATGCCTAGTAGTGGTACAGTGTACCCTCCGCCACGCACCTTACGGTGAATTGCGGAGTATGTATGTAGATGTAGATGCGCACGGCTACTCTAGCGCGGCTATGTTTGGTATTTTAGCAATTCGTGGCTCTATTTATAACTGTGGCTCGACCATACGATCGAGCTGCATGTCTCTGCTTTCATTCCCAGGAGCTAAAAGCTCTGCAAAATACAAAATTGGGCATCCATAATGCATCTCCAATAAGGACCAGTTATATCACAGCCATATTTTTACAGGATATGAGACGCAGTAAAAATATCACATTATTGTAAAAACAGCCGCATTTGACGTGATAAAGGTAATGAAATGAGTATTAAGTGATGCCACCATTACTACCTATAATAGCCACTACACGCCCCAGCATTAAAGCGAAAGTTCTGGATGTGTTGCAGGGTTATAGTAATCAATGCTGCTTCCTCATATTGCCAAAGTTGATCTGGCGTAGATGCTGGTGTATTATCCCGGGGCAATCGATGTGCAGTTATCGATCAGTCGTTTCCAACAGGCGAGAGCTCGGGAGCGGAGGGAGGCCATGGCAGTAGTACAATCCGATGGGCGATGAAGATGTCTTGGACACTGCGTGCCGCATGTGGGCAGGCATTATCTACTGCAAAGTAACCTTCATCAAGCTCCGAAAATATGGGGGAACAACAGGCTCTACACTTCAGATGTGTAACGCTACCTAGTTACTGTACCGGCAATGCATACTGGGGGTGGGGGTAAAGGTAGTCAAAGACAATAGCACTCGAAGCTGTAATACCGATTTCAGGAACAGTTTGGTGATGCAAAAGTCAACAATTGAACAGTCTCTTACAACGGCGTCTCCTGATTCTGATTCGACCATCATACTGGTGCAGGAAGAATCGGAGTTCTTCACGAAAAAAACTTTACTGCTGCCCTGTTCTTTCGATATCTAATATGTTAAAAAAGTCTGGTCTTTGATTCAACTGCGAGGCGTGAAGCAGCGATTATAGTCAGCAATAGTTACAACAGCCAATAATAGTTTCGCCGTCTTCTTCGCTTCACATGGTGCTGTATTATCAGTCATGTGACATCTGAACTACGTATTATCTCCCACATTACCGTAATTTGCATTGCATTTTGGGTGGCCAGCACAGTAACTGTGTGAACCTTCAATATTACTATCTAAGCACGGAATGTGCTGCAGTTTATTAAGTAACACAAATTTCTGTACAATGACTTATTATAAGTAAGTTTGCATCTTGAGCCGGCACAAAGTTTGAATCTGGCAGGACGTTTCATATCAGCATCAACTACATTGTAGAGTAACAAATTCATTCTAATTTTATATGTTTTAGTACGAACACAAAAATGACATTAGAATCCACGTAAACAGTACTTAATGCCATAAAGGCTAAACAGTCACGCAAACAGAGTGTGGTGGAGCAGTGGTTAGGGCAGTGCACTAACTTTATGGGGACACTCCGTCCCCTGCCATCCAAACTTAACGTTTTCCAAGGTTTTCCTAAATATATCCAGAATAATGCTGGAATGATTGATTTTCAAAGAAGAAAAAATAAAACAGCTGGCACAGAGACTCAGCGCGTTCGGTGAGAGGGCTCAACACTCTTTCTAATTTAAAAAAAAAAAAAAAATAAAATAAAATAAAATAAAAAAAAAAAAAAATCCAAACAGCTTGTCACTTCAGGGTGGCCTGACGGTTCTACATACCACGTTTAATTGCTTTAATTCGGTGATAATTAACTATAAACAGGTCATGAAATTTCATTCAAATGTAGTAACATGTAGCATTTTCAAAAAAGTAGATAAAATTAATATTTTTCTAGTCATTTATATACAAATGCATGATGAATTATTAGTTGCTTGTGTGGTATAATGATCTTGTAGTTTTTACTTGCTTTGAGTGTGGAAGCATTTTATCTGCAAACGCTGTTGGCTTGAGTTACGAGGCGCGTCCAGAAAGTAATTTCCGTTTGGTAACAAAATGAAATTGTACACAGATAAAAAAGAAATTTTTATTGTACAAAATTCTACAACTCTTAACTAATTTTCCACATAACTGCCGAAATTTTGTAGGCACTTGTCATAACGTGCCACAAGTTTTTGCATGCCTCCTTCACAGAAGGTTGTCGCCTGTGTATTCAACCTTGTGGTAACAACTCTTTATCATCGTTGAAGTGTTGACCACCAAGGACAGATTTTCGGTGTAAGAAGAGATGAAAGTCGCTAGGAGAGAGGACCGAGCTGTATGGAGGATGATCAAATAGGACCCATTGAAATTTCCGTAAGAATTGTTTGGTCACATTCGGTGTGTGAGGTCAGGCATTATCGTGAAAAAAAAATCTTTTGACAGTAATCCTATTCTTATACCTAAAATCTGTCCTTGGTGGACAACAAAAATGTTCAAATGTTTGTTAAGCTTAAGGGACTTAACTACGGGGTCATCAGTCCCTAAACTTACAAACTACTTATGAACTACCTACAACTCAGGACGGCACAAATATCCATGCCCGAGTGGGGATTCGAACCCCCGACCGTAGTGGCCGTGCAGACCGTGACTGAAGCGCCTCAGTCCCCTCGGCCACCGCGGCCGGCGGTGGACAACACGTCAACGATGATGACGAGCTGAAAGAACATGTTACCACATGGTTGAATACACAGGCGGCAACATTCTATGAAAAAGGCACACAAAACCTTGTGCCATGCTATGACAATTGCCTACAAAATTTCGGAAGCTATGTAGAAAAGTAGTTTAACAGTTGTAGATTTTTGTACAATCAATATTTTTTTCTGTATCTGTGCCCGTTCGTTTTATATAACTAAACGGAACTTAGTTTCTGGACGCGCCTCGTAAAAGTCGGTGCTGGCGGCCTCAGCCCTCCAGGCAATGGACGAGAACCACGGCCCAACTACTCCCCCCCCGTCTTTTACTGTTACCTACGACTAGCGGAGGCAGGAAGCAGTGCCTCGCTAAAACGTCTGCGCGCCCGACCTGTGCCAGAACCGTAGAGAGGGCATAGAGTGAGGCAGAGAGATAGAGGACGCCGACAGTACATTGACTCCCACGTTTTTGGCGCCAGTCGGTATTCTGCTATTGGCAATGCAGCCCTGGCGTAGCAGTGTGTGGGCGTACGCTGCCGAACTCTCTTCCACATGAAAGAGCTCGCGATTGGGGGGATGATTCGTGTGTGAGGAAAAATACTGGAATCCCATGAAACAGAGGGCAGGATTGACAAATTAAAACCCCGCGGGCCATTTGGGAGGGGAGACTTCCTTCTTCCAGGAGAAATGCTCACCTGGCTCTTCTAGCCGAGTGTTAGGACACTCTCTCAACTGTGAGCTTGGAAGACCGGACTCTGCTCCCGTATTGGTGTGTGCTTTCTTCACATGCATATAGTATACCTAAATTCGCTTATGCCATGAAACAAACACTTGTTTGTTCCACAATTAGATCTGAGTGTCTGACAGGCACACTGACATGCGTAGTTTAATATGATCCACTTGCAAGGAGCTTCACTTCATTGTGCGTGTTTTTGAGAGCCTCACTCTGGATCATGACCTGTATTAAACCGTTAGAATTCCAATCTAGGCTTTCATGCAATCGGGAAACTGTTTTATAATATGTTTTGAAATAAATCGCAATTTGCGATGTTATGGCTTCACTGTATTAGGTTTAGATGAAATACCAAACCGTGGCGAATGAAAATTTGTGCCCAGCCGGGATTCGAACCCGGATCTCCTGCTTACTAGGCAGACGCGTTGACCACTCCCCCACCGAGGACACAGGGATCAGCCCGACTGCAGAGGACTCTTCCCTGCACACACAAATCTCTATTCGCCACGCTGTATCTTTCCTATACCACAGCCTATTTATTCTATAATTCTCGCAGCCACAATACTGTATTCTCGCATCAGGGAGAACAGACCATGAGCTATCGAGACACAATTAATTGTCGTCAGGAGCCCAGCCTCAGCTTGTATACAATTATATATATTTTTGACGAATTACAGCGTTCAAATGAATGAAATAAATCGCAATTTGCGATGTTATGGCTTCACTGTATTAGGTTTAGATGAAATACCAAACTGTGGCGAATGTGTGGCGGGAGACGTGCAGGGAAGAGTCCTCTGCAGTCATTCGCCACAGTTTCCTATTTCATCTAAACCTAATACAGTGAAGCCATAACATCGCAAACTGCGATTTATTTCATTCATCTGAACGCTGTAATTCGTCAAAAATATATATAATTGTATAATATGTTTTACTTGATGTGGACGCAGACCGCCATCCTTTATTAAGTTAATTACCTTGCATGTGGCTTTTCGGTAGCTACTTTCCAGCGCAGGGCAGGAATAAGTCGAAACTACGATGCAGAGTACCACAGATCGAACGATTAACAAGCTTCAGCCACACCCTCCACAACAATCGACGCAGATGCAGAGATGGTAACGCTCTTGCTGGCAACTAGGGAACTAAATGTCAGTTATGCTCTCTCTTCAGCTTCATGTAACATATTGCATGACAAATTTGTTTTTTTTTTCTTCATCTCTTTTCTTTTTAAATTTATTATTTGAATGAACATTCACGACGTAACGCGCAATTTCGCTTTCTTGTAAAGTTCCTGCTTCTACAATAGGATTCCTCCCCTTTTGGCACGAGTCACAGTTGTTTAGTGTAAAGTAATTGATGAATGTCACTTGTTTAATTTCTTGTTTTTATTTCATCCTGCTGATTTTGTAATACATGTATTAATAATATGCAATATTTTCTTGAAGTAGAAGTAGCTATTCCTTGATCACTTGTATTAAAGAGTCTTTAAAGGTGCTTAATGTAGAGGCTTAAATGCAGATGTTACAGTTAAGACATTGCAAACATTTCGCACCACTCATCAAATTGCTGGGGTGGTTAAATAGGTCCTAATTAGTTAACCAGCAACTAACTACTTAAACTTCTCCAACCTTAAAGCAATAATAAATCAGTTGCGCAACAAAAATAAAGAATTACTACCCTCTCCAACTAATCTTCCTTTAAACAGTCACACATTAGAAGCAACACATATGCTAGACAAGGTAAAGACACACAATGGGCCGGCCGCGGTGGCCGAGGGGACTGAGGCGCTCCAGTCACGGTCTGCACGGCCACTACGGTCTGGGGTTCGAATCCCCCCTCGGGCATGGATATTTGTGCCGTCCTTAGGATTAGCTAGTTCATAAGTAGTTTGTAAGTTTAGGGATTGATGACCCCGTAGTTAGGTACCATAAGCTATACAAACATTTGAACATTACCTGTTATTCGGCATTGTAAGTTTTTCACCAGTGCACTATGAGCCGAAAGCATTTTCTTGCTTTTTTTAGCGATGTTTGATCAGAGTAGCTCTTTCACAGAAGGGATAAAAATGTTACAATTAGCGAGACTGGAACCGCGAACCATAACAGACGCTTCATCACAGGTCAGCACTTTTTTTCGGGTCTCCTTCGCCACACAATGGGTACAAATAAAGAAGTTTTTCTGATTTATGCTGCCGAATTCTAAGGACGTATCCCATGCAACACTGTCAAATGGCTTTTATTACTATTTAACCATATATTACGAAGTACTGATAATAGGATATGAAATGGAGATTCCAAAATAATTTTCAGGGTGAATTTCATACACCAGTAATAAGCTAACATATATATATATATATATATATATATATATATATATATATATATATATATATATATATAATTAACCTTCACGGTCACATTGATAGCCAATTTCAGTGACTTTTTCTGTTTATGCTTCAGGAATATGTCCACGTCACCTGAAACCACAGCGAGCTACATATGGAGAAAGCATTTCAATCAGTCTGCTGATATTTTGTTGGATGGTGTCTGTTCCTTCCTGCCACAAGGATGCTATTCCACTGCTTCTGCATCCGAAGAACTTGAATTTCTTCAGAATGGTACCGAAACACCTACCATTGTTAGTCCGCTAGTTTACTTAAGTTTGTGGTTACGGCACATGTGTTGTGATGCACACCGTGATCCTGAACCACAAAATCCAACACACTTCTCTGCCTCTGGAAGTAAATGATGGTGCTGTGTACATGTAAACACATAGCTCATTCTGCTTTGGACATACTGAGTATTCGAAATTGTTAAAATAAAGTTGACAATAATCACCTTGACAAATATGTAGATGTTACAAAATATGTATGAATAATTTAAATTTACGATTTTGTTGTCACTTTGGCTACTGTAGAATCCCATAACAATTAGATGTTTGTACCACTAATTTGTAGCAGACTATTGTCACTTAGGTCACACTTATTTGCTTAGTTTGAATGTTTGTACCACTAATTAGTAGGAGAGCATTGTTACTTAAGTGACATTTATTTGCTTATTTTTGTCAGAGCTATGGTCGCGCATGGTGTACATATTTGATTTTTCAATAAAAAATGAAAAAGAGAGAGAGTTTTTTTAAATATCCTTCTTAGTCTTCCAAGTATTTTTAAATATGATTCATGCTTTCTCTCCACTAATCACCATTTGTAAGAACGTAGACTCTCCCGGTCATTATTGTTAAAATTGAAATTCTTCAGAGCTATTTGTTCAGAAGAATTTAAATTTTAATCACTATTTGATTGGAAACATTTTATCTTCATTGCATTGGTCATCTGCATGCCATTCCTTAACTGATTTAAAGAAAGGAGCAAAACGTAAATAAGCATGGCCAGACGGTAACTTGATTCATAATGTGGTAACTTCATAAAACATCTGAAGCATCTGGTAGCGTGAAAAAGGCATTTTGTGTTCCTTCCCAGGGTGTTTTCGACATCACAGTTGAAATCTGTTGCCATAAACGTTATAGACCTTGTAGTTTTAGTATTAGGAAACTGGCCAATGAAATTACATCAAATGCTGCTGCTGTAAGAGAACGCTTGTCTTCAATATGCTGAATCTATAAACGAACATATCCAGGAGCTTGGCTGGAAAGCTATCCTTACCATATATACTTCTCCAATCTTGGCCAGCAACCATTTAAATTTTTCCTTCCTTTCTTTGTGAGCAAAAACGTAATTTCAACTACACCTGTTGACATCTCTGAACCATTCTGAAGTGTTATAGTGGTATGTAATTCAAACACTTTATATTTTTTGTGATTGAGTTTTCTCTTTCTTTTTGTTACATTCAATAAATAAAAGAGATATTTTGAGATACTTGCATTGCTCTAACACAAATTAATTACATTTCACCGTTTTGATTCTAAGATAAAATCCGACCTTCTTCGATATGGCCTTGTATATATTACACTCTGTCATTTCTAATAGGTATTTGGGAACTAACACAAAAATATGAAAAAGTTTACAGTGATCGTAGCCCCATAAGTAAACACCAGTTAACATACTAAAAGCCACGCACAAATTTATCCAAATTGTATATTCATAAGAATTAAAAAAAAAAAATTTGTTGATACAAGACGAAAAGTGTAAGGTTTAAGACGTATGCAGTGTTGCAACTTCTTACATTTTTCTTCTTTTAGGTTCACGTGGAAGTAAGTAAAGGTTAAGACAATAATTAAGAGGGAGAAGTTAAATTTTTATACTGATTTTCGATCTGGATACCTCTACCTCGGTAACATGAGCTGATGCCTAATCACCTTCGCAAAGTAGTAACGTATATATTTTAAATACATCATGACCCACTCCCATGAACCACAGAAATTGCCGAGGTGGGGTGGCTTGCGTGCCTCAACGATACAGATAGCCGTACCGTAGGTGCAACCACAGCGGAGGGGTATCTGTGGAGAGGCCAGACAAACGTGTGGTTCCTGAAGAGGGGCAGCAGCCTTTTCAGTAGTTATAGGGGCAACAGTCTGGATGATTGACTGAGCTGGCCTTGTAACATCAGCTAACATGGCTTTGACACACAGCTACTGCGAACGGCTGAAAGCAAGGGGAAACTACAGCCGTTACCTTTCCCGAGGACATGCAGCTCTACTGTATGAACATATGATGATGGCATCCTCTCGGGTAAAATATTCCGGAGGTAAAATAGTCCCCCATTCGGATCTCCGGGCGGGGACTACTCGGGAGGATGTGATCATCAGGAAAGACAATACTGGCATTCTACGGGTCGGAGTGTGGAATGTTAGATCCCTTAATCGGGTAGGAAAATTAGAAAATTTAAAAAGGGAAATGCATAGGTTGAAGTTAGATATAGTGGGGATTAGTGAAGTTCGGTGGCAGGATGAACAGGATTTCTAGTCAGGTGAGTACAGGATAATAAATACAACACCGACAACAGTAGTACAGGTTTATATGCCAACTAGCTCTGCCGATGACGAGGAGATCGAAGAAATATATGAGGAGCTAAAGGAAATTATTCAGACAATTAAGGGAGAGGAAAACTTAATTGTTATGGGAGACTGGAATTCGGTAGTAGGACAAGGAAGGGAAGGGAAGATAGTAGGTGAATATGGTCTGGGTAAAAGGAATGAAAGAGGAAGCCGCCTGGTAGAATTTTGCACAGAACATAATTTAGTTATAACAAACACCTGGTTCAAGAATCACAAAAGAAGGTTGTATACATGGAAGAGACCAGGAGACACCAGGAGATACCAGATAGATTTTATAATGGTAAGACATAGATTTCGGAACCAGGTTTTACAGTGTAAGACATACCCAGCGGCATATATAGACTCTGACCATAACTTGTTGGTTATGAACTGTAGGCTGAAACTAAAGAAACTACAAAAAGGTAGGAAAATAAGGAGATGGGACCTGGATAAATTGAAGGAACCTGAGGTTCTTAAGAATTTCAGAGGGAGCTTTAGGCTTCAATTGACAGAAACTGAGGAAAATAAAACAGTAGAGGAGGAATGGGTAAAATTGAGAGATGAAGTAGTTAAGGTAGCAGAGGACAAAATAGGTAGGAAGGAAAGACCTACAAAAAATCCTTGGATATCACAGGACACACTAAATCTAATCGATGAAAGGAGAAAATATAAAAATGCAGTAAATGAAACAGGCAAAATGGAGTACAGACGACTAAGAAATGAAATTGACAGGAAGTGCAAAATGGCTAAGCAGGAGTGGCTAGAAGGCAAATGCAAGGATGTAGAAGAATCTATAAATAGGGGAAAATAGATACAGCCTACAGGAAAATAAAAGAAACATTTGGAGATAAGAAAAACAGTTCTATGAATATCAAGGACACGGATGGAAAACCAGTTCTCAGCAAAGAAGAGAAAGCTGAAAGGTGGAAAGAGTATATAGAGGGGCTCTACAAAGGAAATGAACTTCAAGACAATATTGTTGGAAGGGAAGAGGATGTAGATGAAGATGAGATAGGAGGTACTGTACTGAGAGAAGAATTTGACAGAGGCCTGAAAGACCTAAGTCGAAACAAGGCCCCTGGACTAGGTGATATTACCTCAGAGCTACTGTAGTCTCTGGGAGAACCAGCCATGACAAACCTGTTTCACCTGGTGTGTAAGATGTATGAGACAGGCGAAGTACCCTCAGACTTTAAGAAAAATGTAATAATCCCCATTACAAAGAAAGCAGGTGCAGACAGGTGTGAAAACTACAGAACCATCAGTTTAATAAGTCATGGTTGCAAAATATTAACACGAATTCTATACAGAAGGATGGAAAAGCTGATAGAAGCCGACCTCGGGGAAGATCAGTTTGGGTTCAGGAGAAATGTAGGAACACGGGAGGCAATACTCACTTTACGGCTTATCCTAGAAGATAGATTAAGAAAAGGCAAACCTACATTTCTAGCTTTTGTAGATTTGGAGAAGGCTTTTGACAATGTTGATTGGAATAAACTCTTTCAAGTTCTGAAGCAAGCAGGAGTAAAATATCGGGAGCGTAAGGTTATTTACAACTTGTACAAAAACCAGACAGCGGTTGTCAGAGTTGAAGGGCATGAAAGGGATGCAGTGGTTGGAAAGGGAGTAAGACAGGGTTGTAGCCTTTCTCCAATGTTATTCAATTTGTACATTGAGCAAGCTATAAAGGAAAGCAAGGAGAAATTTGGGGAAGGAATTAAAGTTCAGGGGGAAGAATTAAAAACATTGCGTTTTGCCGACGACATAGTAATTCTGTCAGATACAGCAAAGGACCTGGGAGAGCAATTGAACGGAATGGACAGTGTGCTGAAAGGCGCATATAAGATGAACATTAACAAGAGCAAAACTAGGGTAATGGAGTGCAGTCTAAGAAAATCAGATGATGCTAAAGGAATTAGATTAGGTAATGAAGCAATAAAGGAGGTAGATGAGTTTTGTTACTTGGGCAGTAAAATAACAAATGATGATCGTAGTACAGAGGATATAAAATGCAGAATGGCAATGGGTAGAAAAGCGTTCTTGAAAAAGAGAAATTTGTTAATATCGAATATGGATTTAAGCCTAAGGAAGTCCTTTCTGAAGGCATTTGTATGGAGTGTGGCCTTGTATGGGAGTGAGACATGGACGATAAACAGTGCGGACAGGAAGAGGATAGAGGCTTTTGAAATATGGTGCTACAGACGAATGCTGAAGATTAGGTGGGTGGATGGCGTAACTAATGAGGAGGTACTGAACAGAATTGGGGAGAAAAGAAATTTCTGGCATACCCTGACTAAAAGAAGGGATAGATTGATAGGACACATTCTTAGACATCAAGGAATTGTGAATTTAGCGTTGGAGGGAAGTGTCTGGGGAAAAATCGCAGGGGAAGACCAAGAGATGGATACAGTAAGCAGAATCAGACAGATGTAGGTTGCCGTTCTTATGTGGAGATGAAGAGGCTAGCTCAGGATAGGGTATTGTGGAGAGCTGCATCAAACCAGTCTCCGGACTGAAGACCACAACAACAACATGACTCGCCTAAAAGTTTAACCTCAAATATTGCAGAAATGGAAACTAATACTGATGTGCGGTTTTCACACGATGTATTGGTAGTCAGGGGATCGTATTCTTTGCCAACAAATATATTTTTAAAAATACATATAAAGTGCATTTTTGTACTACAAAATACGCGTTTAATATGGCACAATGCCTAGTGATATTAATCAACTAAAAGTAGAGTAAATTAGAATGTCAGTGGACTTCGTTGCACGCCAGTAGTGCGAGTTGTTTACAAGGTCTATGGTGAAAAGTTTCCACAGCAACATCTGTACAATACCTGTGGTAGAATACTCGGAAAAACAACACGACGAGTGTTAATGATGGGATGGTGGGGCTATCTCTTCGGCCCTATCGGCGCCAATGCGGCATAGTTGCAATGACCATCAACACGGCGTCGCTTCTGGTCCCGCTTCAAGATGGCAACCTGGCGGAATGAATCCACTTCCAATCCCTACTCCTCCCCCACTGACGTCTTCAAGATGGCGTGTAGCAAGAACTTCAAATTCTGAAATGGGCTCGAATGCTATTGGCCACCACCGCCTTTGTGGCGGGATAAGGTAATACTTTTCAGCACTAGACATCAGCACCATCCACCCTCCACTTGAGTGAGGACGTCAACAGCAGCTGCAGCTCCAAGATGAATGAAAGTATTGTTTATAAACATTCATGGACACTTCTTTAAGGTATTACCACCAGCGACATATTTTGGGAAAATCATGCTTGCCTTAACTATTTCCAAAACTCTTCCGTTTTCGGAATTTGTTTAAGTTCTACTTTTGTTCTTTATGTCTAAGACTATATTCTACAAATCGGTACAGCCAGTTTAGGTAACGTAATACATTGAAACTTAATTAAATGTCATACTGCATACAAAATTGCATGTACATATAGATTGGATATGAAAGAATTCATATTTAATGCCATACCCCGATTGTGCTATGATATTTAATGTTAATTACTATTTTATACACATGCACTCAATCTGTGGTACCTATGATAACAATAAATTCTGTGACTGTCGAAGTTATAGTTCGCGCCATCAGAGTTCGCTCCAACGTGTCTCCTCTCTCCACCCACCCCATAGAATCAGGACGCTGGCAAAAGCACCAGCCAAGTCCCAATGTTCCCTTAGTGAAAGCTAGAACTGGTCCCAGAACCAGTTGTTCTTCGCACCACCACTACACCGTCCTACCCACTACTGTTCTCCGGCTAGGGAGATCAACACCTGCCAAGACCCTGTATTGTGAAAACTAAAGTCTGTACCAGTATCTACAATCTTGCTACAGGATCTATATATCGAAACCATTTCATCATCCACTTTTTAAACAATTTCCATAACCAATAATACTTTCAACTCTCAGCATCTTAAATAAACAATTTATTGCCCTATCGATGAACATGTATATATGTTTAAACATTTTCTCATGAGGATTTTATTAAACATCCCCCCTCAAAGACATCGATGTAAACTTATTCGTCAGACACTGTCAGACTCGTTGTGGGCCACACGATCTCACATTCATCAATGCTTTAAGCAAATTCTTTCGATACAACCGTTAGATGGAGCGGAAACAAATATTATGTGATGACAACAGGCAACTGAGTGTAGTGTATGGAAATGCGCCAGTTGCGTTAAAATATATTTCTGAGCTCCCCAGCAAGCCGCAGTCTGGCACATGCTCGCTTGCTGCAGCCGTGATCTCACTGGCAAAGACAACGAAAATACCGATTTGTTGTATTCTGCACAAATAACTAACTGGAAATCAGCTAATTATAATATTCGATTGATGTCTTTAAATGTGTCTCCTAGGAGCTCTGTCTCAGAGCATTTATATGTCAGTTATCATAAAGAAAGCATCAAATCTATTATCTAAACAACAAATTAGAGATCCTAATTTACAATTAATTGTCACCAAACGACAACGACCACAAGCAGCCGCCAAGCCCTGTGAGAATCAAATGTTAGATGTATTCTGCGCATATAAATTATTAAGTGGTTGTCCGAAGATCGTTAGATGTATTCTGCGCATATAAATTATTAAGTGGTTGCCGAAGATCGCACACACGGACATAAATGTGTGGATGTTTGCAGCTAGCGAACGACCAGTCGGATACCGGGGTCGATAGCGATTTTAATTCCTAGTACCAGTGCACAAATTCGACTATTTTCACCATGCAGTTATAAAAAAAAATGTTCAAATGTTTGTATAGTCTATGGGACTTAACTACGGGGTCATCAGTCCCTAAACTTACAAACTACTTATGAAATACTTACGAACTAGGACGGCACAAATATCCATGCCCGAGGGGGGATTCGAACCCCCGACCGTAGTGGCCGTGCAGACCGAGACTGGAGCGCCTTAGTCCCCTCGGCCACCGCGGGCGGCCATGCAGCTATAAAGCAATACAATATCGTCAGATAACATCAACTGCAAACTCACCAGTGCTCTTCCTTTGGTTTTCTTTGGAAATCGCTCCCTCACTCACGAAACCGTCTATTGACTGCACAAAGCCGGCCGCGGTGGCCGAGGAGACTGAGGCGCTCCGGTCACGGTCTGCACGGCCATTACGGTCGGGGGTTCGAATCCCCCCTCGGGCATGGATATTTGTGCCGTCCTAGTTCATAAGTAGTTTGTAAGTTTAGGGACTGATGACTCCGTAGTTAAGTCCCATAGACTATACAAACATTTGAACATTTTGACTGCACAAACACCCTTTTAATGACAAGGTCTTAGTTTGAATTAATAAATCTAGATATCGTATCTGCAAGAGACAAAACGATTACTTCCGGCTCGGTTGCACAGTGGTAGAGTGCCAAACTACAAATCCAAAGGTCGCGGGTTCGATCACCCCCCCTCCCCCCCTGAAGGTCTTAGGATTTTTATCTGTCACTTTCCACTTCTTTCCCCTCTGGCAGTGTTGCTGATGTGAAAAATACCGAGTAGCACCGTGGTTCGGAATCCACGTTAAACTGTAGGTCTCCCTATAACTGGATGGGTAAGTCAGTTCGAAGGTCGGAGGAAGGCAACGGCATACCACCTCCAAACAGGACCATGCCTAGTAAAGCACCTAAAGCACTGTAGTGTTCAAACCAATCTTCGAGTTGTTGACTGCTTTACCTGTTCACAAATGAGCGCACAGGAGAAATAAAAATTAAAAAATAGCAACCAAGATTCTTATACGCTAACAATTTCCATACATTATTAAACGAATAACCTATTTATCATCGACCACATTTTCCGAAAACCTCTTAAACTGTGCCGTACAAGAGACTAAAACTGAACACTAAATTAGTATCATCCTGTCGAGAGAGCCACGAACTATCACTATGCATAGTCCACCAGAGCATATTTCTGACTCGCTTTGTCTTAGTCATTATACGGTTTACTTGGCACATTTAACAACCATAAACATTTTGACGATCCGCAACTGTGATCTCGATAAACGACTTGAATATCTATTACACACCATCGCCTAGACACAACTCAAACGCACAATACCTCTGTCATCTTAGGGTTTCGTAGAGTTTAAGCTGTACGTTACATTCTTCATCGAGAACGGCAATCTTTTTGAGAGAATATTAAAACCGTTTTCAAAGCTATAATAAAAACTAGATTTGTATTACCGAACTACAGAAACACTAATTTTGTGCGTGAGATGTCAACATGATTGCATGCTAACCGATGTTGGCGAATTTTCACATCATACAGGGAAAACACGATTCCTTTGGTGTCAGGAAAGTACACAATGAAATAGATGCAGACAGAACATTTTTCGAGGTAAATCGCCCTACATCACGCCGCTCACGTCATCCAACTATTCGAGAAACGGTTGTCACTTCCTGCAATCTGAGTACTCCATAACAAACACATATTCTTAATCTACCCGCTAAGCATGGTATTATACATGGCGTACAACTCAATTTTCGCACTCATAGTATTACACGGACAGACTTACATAAGAATTACAATCCCAGTGACAGACCCATACATGCCGACATTCTTGACCTACAACAAATGTTTTTACCAACTTCTACCTTCTCTCACTGCAGTGAACGCAAGCAACTTACTTTAGACAATGACCACTCCAGTATCAACGGAGATCCATCGATCACCCACTTGTAAACACTTCCACGTCTTTCCTCACCCTAAACTGCACATAACCAGGTTACAGCAGACATCGAATGCATCACCATCCTTATATACTGCACATCCCAGTGCATCGAAAATTACCGCTAAACAGTATGACTTATGTGGAGGCACGGTAACTATTGTCTCCTGTAAGCACTCTGCGATCTAGAGTAAAGAAACTGTGTATTGAACCTAGATAACTCAGCGGGTTGTCAAACTAAACAGTTTTCGTGGCAGCTTCACAAACTGTATATTCATAGTATATCATTGTGCAATTATAAAGTGTCTCTGAAACAATAAGTGCTGCACGACAGAAATTAACTTGCGCTGATGTTCTTCATTTAGACGACTGTACTATTATTCACAGGTAAGTATTTCGTGAAGTATTAATAGTCGCTTCAGTTTCTCGATTGTTCCACGCTTATACGAAGCTCGAAACAAATAAGTGCCAAAAAGCGTATGTGCGAGTTCTAATTACTGTTATGTTATCCCTACAATTGTAATACAATACTTTGTGCCGGCCGCGGTGGCCGAGGAGACTGAGGCGCTCCAGTCACGATCTGCACGGCCACTACGGTCGGGGGTTCGAATCCCCCCTCGGGCATGGATATTTGTGCCGTCCTAGTTCGTAAGTAGTTCATAAGTAGTTTGTAAGTTTAGGGACTGATGACCCCGTAGTTAAGTCCCATAGACTATACAAACATTTGAAACATTTGAACAATACTTTGTATGGCAATGACAAGTAAGCTCTTAGTATTCGAAGGAGAAGGTTGACGATTGAAATGTCATGGAAAAATCGGGCAGTGAAAATGTTTTTGTTTTAATATTGCGTCTGAATCTCATCCCCCTCCCCCCCTCCCCCCCAAATTGAAGCAATAAAACGGAAAACATCCAAGACCTTCTTTCCCCTAATTCAGTATACTACAAAATCAGATGCATTCTATCAAATTTTCCGACGTCCTCCCTCTATCCAGTCGGGTAATAATCGCAATATTCAGAAGTATTGGAACAATTGTAGGGTTGTCAGTCTCCTTAGGAGACTGCACCCCCAGAAATTTCGTTATATGTATAACCTTCAAATTTGTTTTGTTTATCGATATACAGAATGCTGACAAAACTCTTTTAGTAATCATGTTCAGAACCAAATGCATACTGATGTTTAAGGTCAATTGTCACAATTTGCGCCGTGAAAATACAAATTCTAAATCATTTCGCAATTGACTTTGCTTTTCTGAAAGGTTTACTAGTCGGCAGTATTAACTACCTTATATCTAAAAGCAATGTTCTGATTCGTAACAGAAAAAGTCTATTTCACTTTGCTGGAAGAATTACACTCGTCACCTCCTTTTTACTAGGTGACTCCTCGTCAGATACTGCAAACTAGTACCTTGCAGGAAGAACATCACGATCCCAGTCGCACGACTGTGACTACACTCATTAGGAAAGCGATATGGTTCAAATTTTATTATGACTGAAGATACCAAAAACCGTTTTGGCACTCTAGAAATACGGAATTAGTTTGAAAGTACTCAGTACTTCAAGCAAATATAGTATCGCCGAAGTCTCACAAGAGTAAAAATTTCGAAATCCATGCTGGTTTGATCTTAGTTAATACGTGATATATTTCTAGATATTTCTAAACGTTGGAAAAAATATCTGCTCAAACGTCCTGCTACATGTCGATATCGCTACAATGGATCTGTAACTCAGTTAATTACTTTCATTTCCTTTCTTATTTATCTGTGGAACATTCCATTCGTCTCCCTCACTATAAATACTTCAGTGCTCGACATCACATCGCAGGAGAAGTAATTATGTCATTGCATAATGTCTGCACAAGATTTTCTCCTAAGGTGTTGGACACTCGAGAAAGACATTGCCTGTAGAAAAATGATCTTCCTGGTACGACTATGGTAGTGAAAAGACAACATGGTGAATCATGTCTGGTGATTGTGATAGTTGTACTGCTTCCTGGAATGACAGAGAAGAATCAAGATTAAAAGAAATAATCCAACAAAAGCTTCTTGGGGCCATTGAGTGTGCATCTGCACTGAAGGCTGGATCTGTGATTGTATTCTCCTTAATTATGTATATTTATGTGGTGTCTGTTCTTTCGAAAGAATAGTCACCAGACTTATATATAGAGAGAAGAATCTTTCAAGATTCACTTGATATATTGGTGGTATTTCAATTAAAGTATCTAAAAATTGAACTTTGATGTGTCGTATACTTATCAAATATTTGATTACGGACTATGGTGATGAATTTCAACGTTACAACTATTCTTGTTCCCTACTTTCTGAATTATCTGCATCAGCCTTCACAAGGGCAATGAGGAGGCTATTCACGCTGCAGCCGTTTGCTTCCTACATGAAAATGTCGACGCTCTCTATGGATTAAGAGGCAGTAGCTCTCAATTACAAACTGGAGCGAGAGTAACACTTTAACCCTTCTCAGACAGAGCTACAAACTGCTATATCGAAATCAGAAATATTTGTGGTAAATTATGCTGCAGTCTAATAAACACCTCAGAAAAGCAAATCCAATTTTAAAATGATATTGAAGTTATATCTTCACGGTGCAAATTGCGAAAATTGACCCCAAACATAAATAAGTGTACAGTTCACCACTTGATTACTAGAAAATTTTCGTCAGGCTTTGAGAAATCGAAAAACAAAACATTTAAGTATTATACATCTAACGAAATTTCTGGTGGGTACAATTGAAAACAACGTTAACTGGGAAAAATCCATGTTTTGGCGAAGATAAAACAAACGGTGTGTTATTGACACAACCATCTTCTCAAGTAGACTGCCAACCCGACAATTGCTCCACTTATTCTGCAGTATTGCTAACAGTATGCGATTATTACCCTGTGGGATAGAGGGAGGACGTTGAAAAAGTTAAAAAAATATATCAGATTGTGCAGTATAGTGAATTAGCGGAAAGAAGGTCTCGGATGTTTCCCGTTCTTTCATTGAGCTGGAGCGGGGGCCGGGGGGAGAGGGCAGGGGGACGAGGTGGGGACACAACATTAAAACAAAAGCGTTTTCAGTGTAGCACGCTTCTTCCATTAGATTTCAACCACCAAACTTCTCCTATAAATGCAAACAGCTTTTGTACTCACTACCGTACAAATTATGGTGTTACAATTGTAAGAATGTCGCACAGAGTAGCCACGCGGTCTAAGGCAACATGTCATGGATCGGGCGGTTGCTCGTGTAGGAGGTTCGAGACGTCCCTCAGGCATGGTTGTGTGTGTGTTGTCCTTAGAATAAGTTAGTTTAAGTAGTGTGTCAGCTTAGGGACTGATGACCATAGCAGTTAAGTCGCTTAAGATTTCACACACATTTGAATTGTAATTAGAATTCGCACATATGCTTTGTGGCACTTGTTTTTCTCGAGATTCGTATAAGCTTAGAACAGTCGAAAACCAGAAACGATTCTGTGAATCCATTAAGAAACACTTCATGTGAATAACAGAACAATGGTGTAAATGAAGGAGATCAGCAGAAGGTAATTTCCGTCGTTTAGCACTTATTGTTTCAGAGAGAGCACTTTATAAGTGCACAAAACGTGAATGATATACATATATAGGTAGTAGACGTCAGCTAAGAAACGATTTTGCGACAGGAACGATAGTTCAGGAGATATGACGTCATTGCGGCTCGTGTCTTTATCAGTCCACTATTTGAGAAGGAGAGCACTTAGCGACTAGCAAGAAACTTTAAACATAATTTCAAACTTCAGGGAAACTTTTTCTCGCTGACAACCATAGTAAAATAATGAAAGGAAAAAATTTTCTTGCTTACTACTTTTCCGCTGTTCACGGAGTAAAACGACGGCATTCAGTACAATGTTGAAATTTATAATTTCTACAGTACATATTGTACCTGCAACAAATTTTACAAACAGTGTACACACACATAGTTCAATGTACCTTCTAAATTTTATCACAGTAGGACACATAGTTCATGAGATACGAGCACATAAACACTCACGTTCATGGAAAACCGCCCCATCACGCACCAAGTTTTAATCTATAACTTCTTTACTACTAATTACATTCGCAACAGATTTTTCAGACAAACAGCACTTATAAAAATGAATATATACCTGAAAAATTATACAGTTGTACAACATATAACTCAGTAAATATGTGATCATATATACTGCGATGGGTAAAAACTTTTCACATCAGGCATCACGTTTCATCACATTTCTTATTTACTGCTAAGACACTCCTGTGTTCCAGTGAGCTTAAGAAAATTCCTGAAAGATGAGAGTGCTGTTGAAAACCTCGAAACAACTTTTCTCTGTGAAGCGCACACCGCTGTAGGAAGAAGCAATACATATTTATAGAGCTATAAGCAAAGGAAGAGAATAAAACAGAGTACATCCGACGAATACCCATTATTTCCGACAGATCTGGCCTTTACCTTTAAGAGACTGCGGTTTGCATTGGGACTTGCGTTTTCTATTATGATTAATAAATCACAGGGCAATCTACTCAATACTGTGGAGTGTATTTGAAATCGCCATGTTTCTCACATGGACAGCATTATATCGCTTGCTCAGGCATGGGCTCTCCACAGAAAATATTCATATTGTATCCTGGACAAGTCACAAAAAATATTGGTTATAGTCAAGAAAGGAATGAATATTAGCGTTTAACACCCCGTCGACAACGTGGTCATTAGAGGCGGAGCTTACGCTCGGATTGTTTGGGTGTGGATGCGAAAGAAAATCGTAATTTGAAGTTTTTGTGTATACTATGCTTATAAGTATGGTGTAGTACAGCAAATCTCCAAGATTACTATACGAACTTTCATGGGGATTCATAGGTCACTGAGAGTACCTTGGGCAACAAATAAGCTTCATTTCATGAAAATCGGATCAGGGGAAGAAAAGGTATCGTAATTTGTAGTTTCTGGTGTATGCTAAGCTTGAATTGCAACGTAGTTCAAACGTTTGTAGAGTCTATGGGACTTAACTACGGGGTCATCAGTCCCTAAACTTACAAACTACTTATCTACTACCTTATACTAAGGACGGCACAAATATCCATGTCCGAGGGGGGATTCAAAACCCCGACCGTAGTGGCCGTGCAGACCGTGACTGGAGCGCCTCAGTCCTCTCGGCCACCGCGGCCGGCTGCAACGTAATATGGCAAAGATCCGATAGAGGCATTGTTACTTACATAGTATACAAAATACCTAATAGATGACGATGCTCATAACAAAGGAAGTAATACACTGAAACAAGGGCTACGATTTTCGATTTTCCTTACGGCAGCGGTGTAGTGTATTGACTTGGGCAACGGCCTTTGAATCTTTATTGAAAGAATCAGTCACGTAGAATGAGGGGAATAATTCTTTATGTTCACGATGAAATAAATAATTTATTCTGTTCTGGTCAGTAAATTAATCATCCTCCTAAAGCGAATAGTTCGTCGTCAACGATAGCAAACTAAACCGCTGCCTCTGCAAGTAAAATTTAATCCAGGTAGGACACATTTTTTTTCTTCCTAGCTGTATCCCATATGCTTTCGAATGTCATGGGAAAAAAATAAGTGCATCTTTTGATGGGTATAACCACTAAATTGTATATAGAGTATATGGAGTGGAGTATATGGAGTAAGCATTGCGTACTGTGCATCTTCGCAACATTAAGCTGGAATTAGCACGTGATATTGAGACAAATCCACTCTTTCCCCACATTTACCTGCTATTACGATTGGTTTGTACCGCCTGCAAAGAAGCCCCACCTCCTTTTCGCAGAGCAGCTGCATAACATGAAATAATATCTAAATAAATGTGTCACAGAAGCAACAAGAAAGTTGAGGAAGCTTCGGTAAAAGGGCCATTTACACATAGCGTCTTGACCGAACACAAAGGGACCAAGATAAAGTCACCGATTAGTAGATTTTTCCCAATATAATGGGACATTTCCACCTTAATGTTGAGAACACAAAATCTGTTCTGCGGATCTGAATGCTCACTCCACAGATATTTTTGCTCTCTGCCTGCCACTAGAGATAATATACGCACTCGAGCGACAAACTCATCAGAAATCTCCCTGCTTTTATAATTGTTCGGTACAATATTGTAATTAAAATTTGTAATTACTTTTGGTGCTGACTACATTAAGATAGAGAAAGACGTCTTCTTTTGCAGAGACAATTGCAATTAGTTATAATCCGACTGCTGAATATATAGTTCTACTACACAAGGTCGATTTGAACTTTGTGCTTTACGAAGTAATCATTGCAGGACGTGAGGACATGTATTAGCTGAAACAGTGGCCGATGCTGTTAACACGGTCAAGACAGTTCACTGTAAATACTATATTTAATGGAAAGTTTAATACAGACGATCAGCTGACGCCATTCCTTCAACGATTACCCAGACTTACTTTATCGCACATTGACCCTACCATGGCGTCTTATTTAAACAACCATGAACTACTCTGTTGATTGAATTACCATACTTTCAGCATTCGTCGTGGTTTCGATAATAGGGAGCACTGCATACAGAATAACTACATTGTCCCCAGTGCTATACTGTAATGTACTAATACTTCAGCACACACTTACTGTGAGAGATATCAGTTTCGTACTACACCACAGAATCAATACATGGCACTGTTATTATTATTATTTCTGATCTCAACTATAGAAGTGTTTTCAGAAGTTTATGCCAAACAGACAATTACACACGGCAGTCTTAACATTATGAACACAACCTAACATTGACCTTACATCGTTCCAAAGTAAGGACTTCAATTAATTTCACTTTTTGTATGAAAAACTTTATGAACATTCATCGTTGTCGACAATGACTTCGACTTAAATTTGACATCTTGGTTATGAGAACTGAGTTTATTGACAGAGGGATCCAACAAGGATTCTGTGTTTGCTGACCTAGGTTTGGAACCCTAAGAAACCATGATATACACAGGTCCCTCTTAAAGAACCGTTGCGAAGCACGGGCATGTATAACCACCACTGCCAATTTTTTTCCTCTTGCTTCCTAAAAGGTTTTCGCACACTCTTGTTAACTGAATACAACTATATTCTGCAAGATTCCGAGTTGTCCAAAAGTAACAGCACGTTCTCTGAAAGGTGCATTCGTTCTGTTTCGAGAATAAGCCATGAAATACATACCAAAGAATTGTAAACATAGACTTCTTTATCACATGTACATAAACTGGAGAGATACTGTTACAATGACTTCTGTAAATGACGTAATGATAGTACTAACATTGTGCATATATTAAGTACTATAGTTATGTGGAATTCAGTATTACCACACTTATTCCGTTTGTGATTTTAGCTGTAAAAGAAAACGTAATCACAGTTTGAAACAGAATAGTTGCTCTTTATTTTAGCGCAGAACAAAGTAACATGAACGAAGTTATATCTGAACTACAGGAAAGGTAATACCATCTACGTTAAAAGCGTCCATAGCAACCATGTCAAAGACAAACATTGTAGTAGATGGATTGATTCTAATCAGTGTCTTACAATATTTTCCATAAATAATCAATAAACGCTTAGAAAAAATTAACAAAGTAATTTGTTGCAATGTATACAATTCCCTTCCGTCTCATTAAGGAACTACACTTGCCACAGAAATCTAGTACTTCCTTTATGTACGAAACTACATGTATCAGCACGTTGTTAAGAAAATACGTTATTACAGTTTCCTCCCAATTTACATGCATATGCTTCAGAAGACCATTGTTCAGTTCGTTGTTACGTATTTCATGGCATGTTCACGAAATAGAACAAACACAGACTTTAGAGGGAGCATTCTTACATATGCACAACTCTAAACATTGAACAACATAGCTGTATTTAATTAATAAGAGTGCCCGAAACCCTTTTTGGTAAAAAGGAGCAAAAAGAAATGGGTAGTGGCAGGTTCCGAACCAATGACCATGTGCATTAACGTCCAACGCGCTGCTGACTACACTACGGTGAACAATTAGAAATTCGTCCTGTAATCTCGCATTATTGATGACAGTTGTTAACTGGTGCTAATATGGCAGTTTTAGACACTAGATTATCATTTATCGTACGGAGAACGACGTGTTTTTGTCAATTCGTCAGTGCGCCATTGCTTTGAAATGACAAAGTGTAAGTTATAATAAGAAAATCATCAAATACGGAATGTATGCCAGAGAGAGTTCTGGGCGAGGAATGTCACGTGACATCTCCGAACGGCTGCTTTTCATAAATTCAATGGGCGGTGTCATATCGCCGTTATTTTTGCAACTATCTCTCAAACGGTAGGAGATATAAAAAAAAAAAAACATAATAGAGTAAAGTTATAGAGAATTTTTTCTTCAACAAATTCAGTTACTCAATTTTCGTGTCAGATGAACGGTTTATGTGCAATTAAAATTACATTACAAACGGCTCTTTTTGGTGTTACTAACGTATTTTTGTCCGAAATGATTGAAAAAGGGAGAATGTGGTCTCTGATGGCCAACAATTATGTCTGTTAAATTTGGTGCCGATCGGTAGAACGGTTCGACCTAAAAAGTGACGTTACAGATGGACAGACATCGTCAAATCGCCGTTAGTTTTGCAAATATCTCTCCAACGATGCAAGATACGAAAAAAAAAAGCCATAAGAGAGCGAATTTGTAGAGAATATTCTCCTCTACAAATCCGGTTATTCAATTTTTGTGCCAGATGAACGATTCTTTTGCAATTACAATTACATTACAAACGGCTTTTTTTTAGTGTTACTAACGTATTTTTTGTACGAAAAATTTGAAAAAGGGAAGTTCTGGTCTCTGGCATCCTACATTTATGTCTGTAATATTTGATGCTGATCGGTTGAACGGTTCGACTTAAAAAGTGGGAAGACGTTACGGACAGACAGACAGACATCCCAAAATCTCCGTTATTTTTGCAAAAATCTCTGAAACGATGCAAGACATGAACAAAAAAATAATAATAAGAGGGCAAAGTTGTAAGGAACTGTCTCCTCTCCAAATTCATGTATTCAATTTCTGTGTCAGATGAACGGTTAATGCGTTATTTTCATTTAAATTTCGAGCTGTCAAAAGTCAATCGCAAAGGTCCACTTGCCCACCTTTAGTGTGACTACCGTAAACCAAAATGGACCAAAATCTATAGCTCACGTTCAAGAGCTTTTACTCTTTTACCCAAGATGAAAAAAAACAGATTTCCTACAAAAATAAATGAAATCCCATCGTTGTTGTTGTGGTATTCTGTCCGGAAACTGGGCTGATGCAGCTTTCTAACCTACTCAATCACGAACAAGCCTCTTCATCTGCTCATAAAACAGCAAGACACATCGATTTGAATCTGCTTGCCGCGGCAGAATAGCAGCGCGCACAAGGCCTCTTCTTCCAGTGTGCGCGGCCGTTCGCAGTGGCGAGTTCGAGTCTTCCCTGTGTTGTCCTTAGCATAATTTACTTTTAGTTTGTGTAAGTTGTTTGTAAGCCTAGGGAATGGTGACCAACGTAGTTACGTCCCTTAGATTTACAAACAGTTGAAAATTTTTCGAATCTGCAAACTCCTCTTGGATTTTTAACCCAGACCCTTCCCTCCAAAGCTAAATTCACGAGTCCTTGATGTCTAAGAATGTGTCCCACAAATCGAACCTCCCTTTTAATCAAGGTATACCACAAATTACGATTCTCAACAATTCTGTTCAGTACCTCTTCATTAATTATGCAATCTACCCACTTAATCTTCTGCATTCTTCTGTAGCACCACATTTCAAAAAACCACTATCCCCTTTCTGTCTTAACTATGTTTTACTCCCGTACAAGCAACACGACACAGAATTGCCATCAGAAAAGACTTGCTTACACTTAAATTAATATTCGATATTGACAATTTTTTCTTTTCCAGATAGGCCTTTCCACCCATTGCCATTCTCTACTTCATATCACGTGTGCTGCGACTGTCATATGCTACTTTACTTCCGAAATAACAAAACTCATCTAATAACTTCACTCTGCAGCGGAGTGTGCGCTGATATGAAACTTCCTGGCAGATTAAAGAGTGAAGTTTCATTCTGGAAACATCCCTTAGGCTGTGGCTAAGCCATGTCTCCACCATATCCTTTCTTCCAGGAGTGCTAGTCTTGCGTGTTTGCAGGAGAGCTTCTGTGAAGTTTGGAAAGTAGGAGGCGAGGTACTGGCGGAAGTAAAGTTGTGAGGCGGCATCGTGAGTCGTGTCGGGATAGCACAGTCGGTAGTGCGCTTGCCCGCGAAAGGCAAAGGTCCCAGGTTCGAGTCCCGGTTCCGGCACACAATTTTAATCTGTCAGGAAGTTTCACATTTTACAATGCTTAGCGCTTTGAGGCACCGTCTTTTCATATCTTTCAGGTGTGGCAGCCATGAAAGTTTCGTGTCAAATATAAGGCCCAGAAACCTCACCGTATCTTTAAAATGTAAAACGGCGTCCCTCAGTCGCAGTTCAGGCAAATTAAAAATGGAACGAGTACGGTTAAAAAGAACACAGACAGACTTCTCGGTTGAAAACTTAAAGCAAGTCTTTTCTGCCCATTCATCCAAACGGTGAAGTGTGACCTGCAACTGACATGTTGTCGTTGCTAGGTTGGATGAAGAGCAAAAGAGGGAAAAGTCATCAACAAATAAACAACACTTAACAGGACATTTAACAACAGACGTAATACTGTTAATAGCTATGGCAAACAGTCACACTTAAAACGCTGCCCTGAGGGACTCCGTTCTTCTGTTCAAAACGATCAGAAAGGGTGTCACCGATTCTGTATCTAAAATAGCGTGGAGAAAGAAAGGACTTGATAAAAGTGGGAAGACATCCACGGAAATCTCAATCGTGGAGCTGTCTGAGAATAAGATGCCGCCAAGTAGTGTAGCAGGCCTTCTAAATGTCAAAAAACATAGCCAAAAGGAGATGCCTTTGTAGAAAAGCCTGTTGTATCGCCGCCTCCAGTAAGGCCAGGTTATCGAAGGTGGAACGATATCTCCTGAAACCACACTGGAAGCGACTAAGGAGCTGCCTGGATTCTAGCATCCAGACGAGGCGGCGGTTGACCATCCGTTCCAAGGTCTTTTCCACACAGCTAGTGAGGGCAACACTACAATAGCTACTCGAGCATATAGAGTCCTTTCCAGGCTTTAAAAGAGGAATCATAAGTGCTTCACGCCAGGAGTCGGGGAAATGGCCCGACCGCTAAATTTCATTAAAAAGGGCGAGGAGAATTTCTTTATTTCGGTCGGTAAGGTGCTGTAGCATACTGTAATGGATCCTGTCATATCCAGGGCATGTGTCACGAGTTGAAAGAAGCGCAGAATTAAGTTCCCACATGGAAAAGGGGCAATTGTATTCTTCATCAATGGTGGACTTAAAATCCAAACTACTCCTCTCCACACACAGTCTGTGGCGTCTGAAAGCTGGATTCTGACTGGCAGTAGAAGTGACTGCGGCGATATGTTCCGCCATAGTCTGCGCAATCATTCGTGGGGCCGTCTGTAGGGTGCCATTTCCCATTACAGCAGCAATTGGACGCCTTCCTCCTCTCCCGGTAATTCTCCTGATGGTCTCCCATACATGAGAACTTGTAGTGGAACGAGTAATGGTATTGAGGAACTGTTGCCATTGAACGTTTCTTGCTTTCACGAATCGTTTGTCGACACCTTGCCCTCGCCACCCGAAAGGCTGCGAGGTTCTCTGCAGTTGGCCGGCTTTTGAACCTACGCAGAGCTGCTCGCCGTGACCGTATTGTGAGGCGGCATCGTCACTCCACCATGGGACGGGGTGCCTTCTCGGGTAACCTGAAGACTGCGGAATAGAAGCAGCAGCGGCGTGGTGGATCATTTGGGTGACATGGTCCACCCATTCCTGGACGTTAGCATGACAATCGAGTTCAGCCAGGCTGCCATAAAGGGTCCAGTCCGCCCTACTAAGCACCCATCGTGGCGGTCGCCTAACGGGCTCCAGCCCATAAGGCTGGGTGATCCATATTGGGACGTGATCACTTCCGTGAAGGTCAGCGTCCACTTCCCATTGAATCGTAGGGGCAAGGGCTGGAGAGCAAAGCGTGAGGTCTATAGCAGAGAACGACCCTGATGCAGTACAGAAGTGCGTGGGCTGTCCAGTGTTAAGTAAATGGACAGAGAACCTCAGAAGAAGCCTCTCAATTGCTTGACCCCAGGGGCAGGTGGTTTCAGACCCCCAAAGCACATTATGTGCATTAAAATCACCACAAAGGATGAAAGGGTGGGGGAGCTGCGTAATAAGGTCTTGAAGGGCGTCTTCACCAAATGCGTCATGTGGGGGCAGATATATGGCACAGACTGTCAATCGATGACGCATCTGAACACACACTGCAACAGCTTGTAACGGAGTTTGAATGGGGAGTAGAGACGAGTGGCAGGATGTGTCTACGAAAACAGCCACTCCGCCTTTAGCTCTATCACCACTAAGGTCGTCCTTCCTATATACGTCATAGCCACGTATCTCAGGGTTGGATGACGGCTTAGAATTCGTCTCTTGTAGACATATACACAATGGTCTGCTCTGAGTTAATATGCGAAGTTCCTCGACATGGGTCCTATAGCTTTGCACGTTCCACTGCAGTATGGGAGCCATCTTCACGGAGGTTGTATTTTAACTCTCTCTCTCTCTGTTTAGGTGGGGAGACAGATCTGGCTGGAGGTTCAGTCTGGGGGCGTGATGTTTGCCCCTGAGGGACATCCAGCTCCATAAGCCTGGAGCGGAGTCAGAAGGGAGGTCAGGTAGAATGACCTCTACGGAATCTGATGGTTTAGTATTTACTTTGTTCTTTTCCTGACTTTTCCCTGGTGTCTTTTTCGGCTCTGCAACCTTTATGTTCGCGGCAGTAGGAGTGAAAAGGTCAGGGATGACCTTCAGGAGAGTCTCTGGCTTTGAAGGTGCCAGGGCTTGGCCAATGGCCTCTACCATGGAGGGTGACGAAAGCTCTGTAATGTCCACTCCAGTAGCTTTTTCTGATGTGCGTGGGAGGGGTTCGGGTTCTGGAACAACTACAGCCTTACAGGTGCACTCACAGGTACAGGTGTTGGTACCGACACTAGCGATGTCCATCTGGGTGGAGACATCAACTTTGGGAGCTGGCTTTTGGGATACAGTAGCAAAGGACGTGACAAAGGAAGCAGGTTGCATGGCCTTGAAGATCTTTTTTACCTCACCGTAGGAAATTCGCTTGGCGGTGTTGATTTCCTGCACTTTTTTCTCCTCCTGATATACTGCGCAGTCTCTGCTCCACACTGGATGTTCCCCAGAGCAGTTGACACACTTTGCAGGGGGCGTGCATTCAGCTCCCTCATGGGTGGCCTTTCCGCATTTACCACAAGTGGCTTCCCCTTTACATGCTAGAGTAGTATGCCCGAACTGTTGACATTTAAAACATCGCATAGGTTTGGGAACATAGGGCCGCACCTTTAATCTAAAGAATCCTGCTTTTACATACTCCGGCAGCTTTTGGTTATTAAAGGTAAGAATGAAGGACTCAGATTTTACAAGTCCCCCATTCACCCTTTTCATGATGTTCTGCGCGTCCACAATTTCTTCAGAGACCCATTCCTCTTGCAGTTCTTCAGTTGGAATATCTACAAGATCACGACAAGAGACCACACCTTTGCTGTAATTTAGGGTACTAGGCACCTCCGTCTCTATCTCATACTCCCCAAGGCACTTGACATTTCGAAGGTTTACCGCTTGTTGGGAACTAGAAGTTTCGACCAACAGGGTACCATTTCGCAACCGTTTCACGGACTTCAAATCCCCTGCAGTGCCCTCTAAACCCTTTTGAATGTAGAATGGCGAGATCTTTTCAAAACTTCCCTCTTTTCTTTTAATTACTAAAAACACATTCTGTAAACCAGAATGTGCTCTGTTACTCTTTGACCTACTCGTATTACACAGACCTGTGTCTGGAGGACTGCCTAAGCGAGCCCTCTTGTTTGAGTGGGTGTTTGTTCCCCCCAGTGGTACACCCATCCCACTGGAAGGTTCATGGGATAAATTGGAATTGTTCATCTCGGTGCCACGATTAGCTAGGGAAGTACGTTTCCGCCTAGACAGAGCCCCGCGTGCCTAGGTAAGCCTTATACAACTGAGGTGCGGCAGTATTTAAAGAGGTTTATACCATGCTCGCGATCCGGGCGGTCAAGCCAAGATCCCCATTCCCTGGTACACACAACGTTCCACCGCCTCGCCACACGGTGGTCGCTGAAGCGTGCCCAGAGGTTACGGTGTCTAGAGGACTGGCGGCGCTTACCAGTCCCCAGCTCAGGACCCCTGGTTCGCCAAGCCCGTACTCAGCAAATTAATGCTGAGCCCCTGAGGGGATACTCTTCATCATCGAAGGGGAAAAAACCTGTTACCTTCAGAGAGAATATTAATGCTCCTTCGAAAGCTCTGATAACTTATGCTACGTGAAGTTCGCCAACAGACCATATTTCTGAGTCACTTTCCATCTTTCCTCCCTGAGTCGTAGAATCTGATGCCTCATTCTTTAAACGGTCACTTGTGAATAAATAAATAAATAATCCCTTCGCACTTTACATTGTATACCTTCGAATAACAATGAACATCACACACCCAGTTAGATGATGCACTAATCATTACTGATATAATCATACTAATACACATCAAGCTCACATTCGCACAACCATCCACACAATCTGTAAGTATTCCATATTCCCACCTCAATCGGGTGATTTTCATTATTCAAATCAAGTGCACATGGATAATTAGTTATGTCACAAAACTAAAGGACCTTCTGGCAGTCCACGGTATCATGCGATCCTCGCAATACCATTTGTTACACTCGATAAACTCGTGTTATACCACCAACACCGCGTGAAATGAAGGCGACCCACAGATCATTTTACTACGAAAGATCTGTCTCCACAATAACTCCAAGTTCTTTTTTTGTATCAAATCATTCGGAGCCCCTGTCCAACGTAATCTTTCTCATTTAGACCTAATACAACATCCGAAAATTCATGACTGCTATGAGCAGTCCTTTCGAGATTTATTTATTTAGCGTATTGCATTTATATTAACAGCAACTAACAACTGTAGATTACATAATTTTTACAAATTAAAAAAAAATATTAGTTTAATAATTTATAATAAAATATATATTAACATCAAATTTTACAATCTATTCAAGGACTGCCTCTGACACTTTTAAGAAATCTTCGAGAGTGACTGTGACGTTATATGAACACGTGTATCAGGCATAGGCGAAATCAAGTTAATAGGGGTGATTTTACCGGCCACCCAGTTCCATCGTCAGAGTGCTACAGTTATTCAAAGAAAGTTTACGATCAATAGCGCAAAGGCACCTGGACCATGCTTTAGTACGAGGCGTGTTTTTTTAAGAAAGTTCCGTTAAAAAAAAAAAAAAAAAAAAAAAAAAAAAAAAAAAAAAAAAAAAAAAAAAAAAAACAAGGAGGTGCAAAGATATCTCAATAATTTTATACGCACTGGGTATCTACATCTGTTGTCTACACACTGACGCCATTACAGTCTGATTCTTCCTTGTTTAGGTTGTGTACTGAATGTTTAAGATGCCTCCGATAATGGTGAGTCCCGCCGACTGTGAAGTACGGAATGTTATAAGATTTCTTTGTGATAAAGGCCTAAAAGCGATCGATATTAATAGTGAGGTCTGTGCAGTTTACGGAGAAAACATTATGAGTGATGGCATGGTAAGAAAGTGGGTGAGAGCCTTTAAAGGTGGCCGCACAAATGTGCATGATGAAGAACGGAGTGGGCGTCCTTCGGTCGTTAATGAAAGTTTGGTGCAGGAAGTGGACAATAAGGTGAGAGAAAACAGACGCTTTACGATTTACTCATTGCGGGATGACTTTCCTAATGTTTCTCGTAGTGTTTTGTATGGCATTGTGACAGAGCAAGACGATGACGTAGTCAAAACAGTTGTGATGCAGTGGTTAACAAATCAGACGGGAGACTTCTATGAGGAGGGTATTCAAAAACTGGTACAACGTTATGACAAGTGCTTCAATATTTACGAAAATTATGTAGAAAAGTAGATTAAGGTACAGGCTTTCATGTAAAAATAAAATCATTGTGATAAAAAAAAAAAAACACGCTTCGTAGTTGGGAGCGACTTAAACCTGCCGAGTATAGACTGGGACGCTTAAGCTTTCACTACAGGGAGTACAGACGAGCAATCTTGTGACCTATTGATGAGTACGTTTTCCTAACACTACTTTGAGCAACTAAATCGTCAACCCACATGCAATGTAAATAGTGTGGATATTATAGCTACAAACAGGCCAGACATTGTCAATGATGTAACTGTACGGACAGGGGTTAATGATCAACGTGCCGTCGTAACAACAATGGCCACCGAAGTTAATACATCGGTCAAGAAGCCTAGGACAGTGTTTGTGCTAGAAAGAGCAGATAATCTTGTTAGCGTCCCAGTTACATCGTTTAGTTCTGATAAGGTGGATATAGAGGAATTATGGGCAAAATTTAAATGCATTGTAAATAAAGAGCTGGAGAAATATGCGCCGACGTAGTGGATTAAGGATCGGAATGACCCAACGTGGTTTAAGAGTAATATTCGAGAAATTCTGAGAGAGTAAAGGCAATTGCACTCTCGGTTCCAAAATGTTAAAGAAAATCAAATCAGACCAGAGTTAGTAGAGATTCGCGCGTCTATAAAAAGAGCAATGCGCAAAGCATACAGTGACTACCACAGACACACCTTAGCAGAAGATATTGTAGAGAACTCTAAAAAATTCTGGTCCTACGTAAAATCGGTAAGCGGATCAACGGTCTCGATCCAGTCACTCGTTGATCAATCTGGGGTGGTAATAGAAGACAGCAAAACGAAGGCTGAAATTTTAAATTTAACATTTAAGAAATCATTCACGCAGAAGGACAATGCCATTTGATGGTCGCACTAACTCAGAAATGGACGAAATAGTAATAGACATAGATGGATGGCTGTTGTAGAGAAGCAGCTGAAAGAGTTAAAAAAAAAAAAGAAAAAAACCAAGTCACCAGGTCTATATGGGGTACCAATCAGGTTTTACAAAGAGTACTCAGAGACGTTGGCCCCTTACTTAGCTTGCAAATTTCAGACTTATATCATTGGCATTGATTTGCTGTAAAATTCTTGATCATATTCTTAGTTCGAATATAATAATTTCCTTGAGACAGAAAAGCTTCTGTCCAAGCATCAGCGCAACTTGAGGTAGCATCGATCGCGCGAAAACCAGTTTGCCATTTTCTCTCATGACATCTAGCGTTTAACACGTTACCGCACTACAGACTGCTAACGGAGGTACGAGCGTATCGAATAGGTCCCCAAATATGTGAGTGCCTTGGAGACTACTTAAGTAATAGAACGCAGTACGTTGTCCTCGATGGCCAGTGTTCAAATGTTTGTTAAGCTTATGGGACTTAACTACGGGGTCATCAGTCCCTAAACTTACAAACTACTTATGAACTACTTACGAACTAGGACGGCACAAATATCCATGGCCGAGGGGGGATTCGAACCCCCGACCGTAGTGGCCGTGCTGACCGTGACTGGAGCGCCTCAGTCACCTCGGCCACCGCGGCCGGCGGCGAGTGTTCATCAGAGACTAGGTATCGTCAGGGGTTAATTGACAGGGTAATTGAATTTTCCGCTACCAGTCATAATGAAATATAGCTGTTAAAATTATTTACTTAAGCTACATGTTTCGAGGCATGTGTCTCATCTTCAGGCTATTTGGCACAGCACACACAAAACTAATACTACAGGTATACTATATTACATTCTTGCGGTCTGTTGCAAAACACAAATAAAACTTTTTGAGATGATGTCTCTGTGTCCTGAAACTTCGTTTGATTATTAAAGTTCATATTATTAACCCACTCCCATGAACCACAAACATTGCCGTGGTGGGGTGGCTTGCGTGCCTCAACGATGCAGATAGCCGTAACGTATGTGCAACCACAGCGGAGGAATAACTGTGAAGAGGCCAGACAAACGTGTGGTTCCTGAAGAGGGGCAGCAGCCTTTCCAGTAGTTACAGGGGCAACAGTCTGGATGATTGAGCTGGCCTTGTAACATCAGCTAATGTGGATTTGCCACACAGTTACTGCGAACGGCTGAGTGCAAGTGGAAACTACAGCCGTTACATTTCCCGAGGACATGCAGCTCTACTGTATGAACATATGATGATGGCATCCTATCGGGTAAAATATTCCGGAGGTGAAATAGTCCCCCATTCGGATATCCGGTCGGGGACTACTCAACAGGATGTGATCATCAGGAAAGACAATGCTGGCATTATATGGATCGGGGCGTGGAATGTTAGATCCCTTAATCGGGCAGGGAATCTAGAAAATTTTAAAAGAGAAATAGATAGGTTGAAGTTAATTATAGGGGGGATCAGTGAAGTTCGGTGGAAAGTGAAACATGATTTCTGGTCAGGTGAGTACAGGATTATAAATACAAAATCAGTTGCGGGTATTACGGGAGTAGGTGAGAGTAGTTGTGAGGCGGCATCGTGACTCGTGTCGGGATAGCACAGTCAGTAGTGCGCTTGCCTGCGAAAGGCAAAGGTCCCAGGTTCAAGACCCGGTTCCGACACACAATTTTAATCCGCCAGGAAGTTTCATATCAGCGAACACTCCGCTGTAGAGTGAAAGTTTCATTCTGGAAACATCCCTTAGGCTGTGGCTAAGCCATGTCTCCACCATATCCTTTCTTCCAGGGGTGCTAGTCTTGCATGGTTCGCAGGAGAACTTCTGTGAAGTTTGGAAAGTAGGAGGCGAGGTACTGGTGGATGTAAAGATGTGAGGCGGCATCGTGATTCGTGTCGGGATAGCACAGTCGGTAGTGCGATTGCCCGCGAAAGGCAAAGGTCCCAGGTTCGAGTCCCGGTTCCGACACACAATTTTAATCTGCCAGGAAGTTTCATATCAGCGCACACTCCGCTGCAGATTGAAAGTTTCATTCTACAGAACCATCAGTTTAATAAGTCATGGCTGCAAAATATTAACACGAATTATTTACAGAAGGATGGAAAACCTGGTTGAAGCCGACCTCGGGGAAGATCAGTTTGGGTTCAGGAGAAATGTAGGAACACGGGAGGCAATACTCACTTTACGGCTTATCCTAGAAGATAGATTAAGAAAAGGCAAACCTACATTTCTAGCTTTTGTAGATTTGGAGAAGGCTTTTGACAATGTTGATTGGAATAAACTCTTTCAAGTTCTGAAGCAAGCAGGAGTAAAATATCGGGAGCGTAAGGTTATTTACAACTTGTACAAAAACCAGACAGCGGTTGTCAGAGTTGAAGGGCATGAAAGGGATGCAGTGGTTGGAAAGGGAGTAAGACAGGGTTGTAGCCTTTCTCCAATGTTATTCAATTTGTACATTGAGCAAGCTATTAAAGAAAGCAAGGATAAATTTGGAGAAGGGATTAAAATTGAGGGTGAAGAATTAAAAACATTGCATTTTGTCGACGACATAGTAATTCTGTCAGAGACAGCAAAGGACCTGGTAGAGCAGTTGAACGGAATGGACAGTGTGCTGAAAGGTGCATATATGAACATTAACAAGAGCAAAACTAGGGTAATGGAGAACAGTCTAAGAAAATCAGGTGATGCTGAAGGAATTAGATTAAGTAACGAAACAATAAAGAAGGAAGAAGAGTTTTGTTACTTGGGCAGTAAAATAACAAATGATGGTCGTAGTACAGAGGATATAAAATGCAGAATGGCAACGGGTAGAAAAGCATACTTGAAAAAGAGAAATTTGTTAACACCGAATATTGATTTAAGCCTAAGGAAGTCCTTTCTGAAGGCATTTGTGTGGATTGATGCCTTGTATGGGAGTGAAACATGGACAATAAACAGTGCGGCCAGGAAGAGGATAGAGGCTTTTGAAATGTGGTGCTACAGAAGAATGCTGAAGATTAGGTGGGTGGATGGCGTAACTAATGAGGAGGTACTGAACAGAATTGGGTAGAAAAGGAATTTCTGGCATACCTTGACTAAAAGAAGGGATCGATTGGTAGGACACATTCTTAGACATCAAGGAATTGTGAATTTAGCGTTGGAGGGCAGTGTGTGGGGTAAAAAGCGCACAGGAAGACCAAGAGATGGATACAGTAAGCAGATTCAGACATATGTAGGTTGCCGTGTGAACTATGTCGATAATCCTTTGGCAGGAGTCGCCAAGTGTGAACTATGTCGTTTGTTATGAATTAATATATATATATATATATATATATATATATATATATATATATATATATATATATATATATATATATATAAAATTAAAATGTTACTGTTCAGCTATGATGTGATCATAGATATTATTAAACATATAATAAATATTCCTACTCTATTGCAATGGATCAGTTGTACCACAAAAAGTGTACTCGAAAAATTATTGGTACACTGTGGAATTTAACTATTATGTTTCCCCTCCAAAAAAGTGAAAACGGAATGTTCTTAAGTGAAAGACGATGTGCTCACAATCAATTTCTTATAATTAAACGTGAAAAATCCTATCTTGACACAAAATTAGATGACATTTCCTATCATGAAAAACAGATAATGGTATTCAAACAATCTTTTGCAAATGTTAAAATATTGAGACACAAAAATGACTGGCTGAGTTAAAGGTCGGAGGTTTTGCAAAACAGAATGCTATTAGATTGGCTACACAGGGGGTTGAAATTATCGTTAGTCCTAAGCTCCCCAGAGTAAATAGGCAGATCTCAAAAGAATAAAATAAGGGACAGAATCCAACAAGTCTGATTCATATAACCACCCAGCAAGTGCGTCACCTTACCCACACAGATGATCATTGACGGCAGCGTCTCTGGTTCGCAGGTAGCAGGTGGTGGGATCGGATGAGCTGAAATTTTTATCCGACCGTAATTGCTGCGACCTGTTAAGCAGGGTCGACATGTAACTTAACATAGCGTCACTAGCGTCGGCGTCGCTAGGCAGTTGCTGTGCAATTCTATCACGCTAGTAGACTAATCAATATTTTGCATAGGTGACACAAAGGCCACTTGGCACAAATCGATCAGTCACTCGCGTAATAAGATCTGTAAAAACACAGTGCCCGATTCGCAAAGGCGCGAATGCTCAAATAGAGACTTCTAGCAAAACGAAAACTACACTGTGGCCGCTCACAGCGTAACCACCGGACATTGTAACGTCCGTGAAGTAAACACAAGTTCTACAAGGTCCGAATCTCCGGAATCAAACACAAGTCTAACTAAAGGACCGATTAAGACGATGTCCTTCCCGCGAATCTAAACGGAGTATTGCGTGTCTCCCGAGGTCCGTACACTTCGGACGCTCAGACAGGAGTCTCTCGAGCTCCGTACACTTCGGACGCTCAAACCGGAGTCCTCGTGCCTCCTCGCGCTCTGCCGCACCTCACGGCAAGTGACGGACCGCCACACCCACGCGCAAAAGACGTACCAATCTCTGCTAACGGCGAATAGTCCAACCAATCGGATGGTGTAGCGCCGTTTACAAATTGATTAGCTGTCATACTAAAATAATTTGCCGAATCAGGACACGTTCTCTGCGGCTGCCAAGAGGCTCCGTCCACGACACAAAAGCTTCCCAGGGATTTCACCGTTCCCAGGGTGAGTGCCCTGCAAGGAATTTCAGCTTGCTCCTAGCTACGGTCACACGACCTAAAAATGTTAACGTTGTGCTATATATACAGCCGCTGGAGCCAAACCCTTGCGGTGCCAGATGGGCAGAAAGCTTTCCTCTCAACCTAACCATTTGTCACACTATGTTCAAACTCTGCTGCC
This sequence comes from Locusta migratoria, assembly GCA_026315105.1. Lineage (NCBI taxonomy): Eukaryota > Metazoa > Arthropoda > Insecta > Orthoptera > Acrididae > Locusta > Locusta migratoria. The sequence goes on from CM048755.1 coordinate 512,081,106, forward strand.
TTCAAGAAAGTTTTTTAGATAACGCCTAAGGGCAATACGTCTCCATAAACAGCCCAGGGCCCAGAGCACTCTGCTATTGTTTATATCTGGCAAATTCCTCTCTTGCGGAATGGCCGAATGACTAAAAAGGCAGTCCCCACTTTCGCCCACCGTAAACCGCGCTTCAGCATTGTGTAAAGCGTCGCGCACACTCTAAAAGAATTCTGCCAGGTATACTCGGCCCCCGGACGTAGCGTGGCGCCGAGCAGGTCAAGCCAGCCCCTCTCGTCCTTCCCTGAAGGCGAGCGAAAGTTGGTGGGAGGGGGAGACCTCCAAGAGCTTCTCTGCTCTGCGCGGCCTGACCGTACCGAACACAGAAACCACATTTTAGCAGCCAAGCTGCGCCAATAAACATTAAAATCCCGAAATTTTCATATAAACATAGAATGTACAACAATCCCAGGAACCCATCACGCCTGATGTGTCCCCAAAGGCACAGAAATCAAAATAAAGAAAGATCTACAAAGAAAAATGTTACATATTTCAATAATAAGCGTAATGAGAAAGATACAGGAACACAAGGTTAGTATGAAAAATAGACTAATTACAGCTCCCGTCTCACAGCCGTTCTTATGTGGAGTTGAAGAGGCTTGCTCAGGATAGGGTATTGTGGAGAGCTGCATTAAACCAGTCTCCGGCCTGAAGGCTACGACAACAACAACATATTATTAATTCACGATCTTTATGTGAAGTAGCATTCTTCTTCTGCTGCTGCATGGAGGCAGAATTGTAGCACTTCTTGCCGCGCTGGAGTAGCCGAGCGGTCTAAAGCGTCTCGTTGCGGAGCGCGCGGTTGCTCGCCGCGGAGGTTCGAGTCCTCCCTGGGGCATGGGTGTGTGTGTTTGTCCTTAGTATAGTTTACCTAGGTTTAAGTAGTTTGTAAGCTACGGACTGATGACCACGCAATTTGGTCCGATAGATTTACAAACATTTAAACATTTGTAGCACTTCTTGGCTTGCTGGTCACGCCACATCACATTTAGCCACACGATTTCACTTTCAACACAGCTCACACTCTAAACAAGATGGCGGTCAAAACAAAGGATTGTTTCGACTGGTTTAGTACCGATATATCGATGTTTAGCATCAAGAGCCGCTTGGAGTGTCTTCTTTGTCTTCTGCAGTTCTTGCTGTTACTTAATAGACTGGATTTGTAGTATTATGGTGTGTTTTGCCATATATGTATTTAAACAGAATCATTGTGCACAGGAAACCAACCACCACAGACACCGTCATCAACAAATCTTCTACACACCCCTATTCACACAAGCATGCTGCTTTTAGAACATTATTGAACAGAGCAGAGAAATTCCCATTCAGTCCTGAAGACTAAGAGAAAGAAATAAGCATAATCAAACAGATAGCACACAATAATAGTTATAATGAACAGGACATTTACACACTCTCGCAACAAATAAAAAACAAAAACTAACAAAGTACTAAAGCTATTTCCCACAAAGTACAAAACCCCACCACCAATGAAGTGCAAAAGCAAAGGTACATAACCATGCCATACATAGGATTCATTTCAGACAAAATAACCAAACTTTTTCAAAAATAAAGATATCCAGGGCACATTTGCAACCAACAACAATTTCAGGCAGAAGCTCATTCACAACATAACAGAGCATACAGATAAAATTAATAAATAAGGAGTTTATAAAATCACTTGCAACCAGTGCAAAAAATACTACATTGGCCAAACTTCAAAACACGATTCAATGAGCCTATTGACTGTTTAAGACGAGACAAACACCGCAAATCAGCCATAGCAAAACATATATACGAAACAGGACACACCTTTCCAAAAGACAAATGTTCAAATGTTTGTATAGTTTATGGGACTTAACTACGGGGTCATCAGTCCCTAAACTTACAAACTACTTATGAACTACTTACGAACTAGGACGGCACAAATATCCATGCCCGAGGGGGGATTCGAACCCCCGACCGTAGTGGCCGTGCAGACCGTGACTGGAGCGCCTCAGTCTCCTCGGCCACCGCGGCCGGCTTTCCAATAGACAATGGCCTCAAAATTCTGCATACTCTAGAGAAAAGCTGTAAAATTGACATCTTGGAGGAGATGGAAATCTTTGTCCACCCGAAAACGACAGCAATGGAATCCTGAATGAAATCGGTTTAAAGGAAGCTATAGAAGCAGTTCAGAGGCGGGCGGATAGGTTTGTAACTGGTAGATTCGGTCAATGTGCGAGTGTTACTGAAATGCTTCGGGAACTCAAACGGAAGTCGATTGAGTGACGCCGACGTTCTTGTCGTGAAACACTGTTGAAGAAATTTAGAGCTCCAGAATTCGAGGCGGTCTGCAGAACGATTCTACTGTCGCCACCATATATTTCGCGTAAAGACCAAAAAGATAAGATCAGAAAGGTCAGGGCTCATACGGCTGCATACAAGCATTCATTTTTCTCTCGCTCTTCTGCTACAGCTTGTTACAAGGTGATGGATCGTCGGGAGTTCATTTCCACAATCACATTGAGGAGATGAAGCGCTTCCCTATCGGTAGAGGTTTTCAGCACAGATGCAGTGGCCTGTGGGGATTCCACTTATTGTTTTCCAGACATGTCACGTTAATTCCATACCGGCTGATTTTGTGTCATGTCTTTGGAGGTCTGATGTTCCGCATGGGGAATAGCGTTTAATATTTCTATCAACTTTTTGTTGATACTGCCTAGATTTTGGACGGTTCATTCGGAGTGCAGGAACATTATAGTGTATTGGAAGCTCAGGAATTGTAACTAACTTTTTGTATTTCTTGAGGAGGGCATTCTGTCTTTGGAGGTCTGGTAGCGCAATATTGCTTAGAGGTGGTAAGCAGTATAGAGGAGTGGCATTGTTGCAACATCTTATAGTCCTCATTGCTGCATTTAGCTGTGCGTCAATTTTTGCGACATGTTAGCCCCACTGGGTCACAGTATTCGGCAGCAGAATATGCCAGCCCTGAGGTAGCACATCACAGTGTCGTAGCTCGTGCACCCGATGAGGTACATGATGATATTGCCTGACCTCAGTTTTGTTGTGGTGTTTTCTATGTGCATCCCGTAAGAGAAGGTAATATCAAGAGTCAGTCCTAGATATATTGGACAGTCTTGGTGGCAAAGGACCTGACCATTTAACGTGACATTGAACTTCGCATTGGCCATTTTGTTGTTAAGGGGATAGTATCTCACTTCAGTCTTCGTTGAATTTGGCATCAGTCTCCACTTTTAAAAGTATTTATATATTGTACTTACATATTTGGAAATGATCTCCTCGCCAGCTTCACGAGATCTCTGTTAGGTGGCCAAGGCCAGATCGTCTGCATAGATGAACTTACTTAACTCATTATCAAGTTTCTTCTGTATGCTTAGTTGGTTGCCAAGGACTACCCTGTAGCATCTCTCAGATATCTTGTTGTTTATGAGCCCAGTTGTGGTTTGGCCGTGTGTAATACTGGCGAGTTTGTACAAGATTCGCAGTCTCCATACTGTATTAAAGGCAGCTGTAAGATCAATAAAAGCCACAGATTTATTAAGGCACTGTTGGAATACAGCTGCTGTGTGTGTAGTTAAGCTGAGCACTTGGTCTGTGCAGCTTCTGTTAGGTCTGAATCCTGGCTTTTTGGTGGGAATAGCTTCATGGATATTTGGAACTATTCGGTTGAGGATGACTCTTTCTAAAACCTTGTAGGAGCAGCTCAGGAGGGAGCTTGGGTGATATCTAGAATCTTTATTTGATGGTTTACCTGGCTTCGGTAAAGCTATGATTTTTTGTTCTTTTAAAAGCTTTTGGAATGTTCACTGATAGTATGATATGGGCGAAGAAACATGCAAGTCGTGTACGAGTCCTATTTCCACAACTGATGAAGAATTCTGGGTGTATCCCATTAAATCCTGGAGCTTTGCCTTTTTTCATTTTTTTTTATTTCTGCAGTGATCTCATCTACAGTGAAGTCTCTGGAATACTCTAATTTGTTGGGTGCCTTCTGTTTCAGGTGTCTAAGCTCTTTCTTAACCATTCTTGTGTGTGTATTATGAAGGGGTGCTTTGGAGAGAGATCTTATTCTGTTTGCAGTCTAGTCTAATGTTACTTCAACATCTTTTCTTCTTCGACTTCCTCTCCGTTTCCTCAATAAGCTCGACGCCTCTCTGCTTGATCTCTTAAGTTCGACTTTTTTTTTTTTTTGCTCCCAGCGCTCTTTAAGAGCTTTATAGAGGTGTTTCAGGAGTTCCATAGCGGTTCCGCTGTCATTGGTGCTTAAATAGTACTGATATAGTTCTTCGCAGTCATTACTCCAGTCTGGGTTCTCTCCGGAATCCTCAAGACACACATTTGTTTTCGTTATTAAACTGCTACGACGAATCTTTCATAGGTTTTTGATCAGTGGGGGGATCCATGTAATTAATTTATCAAGTTTTTTGGAGAATTATTCCAGTCTGTTTTTATGAAGTTCCATCTTGGAGTAGGTATTGATTTGTTAACAAGAATTTGAATTCTTAGATCTAGAATTACTGTCCGGTGTTGGCTTCTTGGGAAAAGGTTGTCCTGGGAGTCCTGTGTCACAAAACATAGGTCAGGGATGTAATCCTTCTTCCTGGCTGCAGATTTAAATGTTTCCTTGTCATCTGAGTCGAAACCTATGCTAAGGTCGTTTGGTTCAGCATAATTTGCAAGATCCTTGCCATTTTCGTCAGTATAGCTGTATTTCCTATTGTTGTGATACCTGTTGACGTCGTCCATGTATACACTTGGATGAGAGAAAACTGGAAGAACACGAGCTGGCCAGTTATCTGTTACATTAACATCTTCAACTTTAATTGAGACAGGCTCAATATTTCGCATGGAGTTTGAATATCAGATGCGGATTTTCAAGGTATCACAGCTATAGGACTAGTGGTGTGTAGTTCCCAGGAATTTCGTAGCTGCCGCGCGGGAGTAGCCGAGTGATCTGGAGCGCCTCGTTACGGTTCGCGCGGCCTCCCGCGTATGAGGTTTGAATTCTCCTCGGGCATAGGTGTGTGTGGCTTGTGCTTAGGTTAGTCTAACTTAGTTTAAATAATTTGTGAGCCTAGGGACTAATGCCCGCATTAGTGTGGTCCCATAGACTTACAAACATTTTAACATTTGACTTCGTAGCCAGCTACATGTTCTCTTGAATACAGGCTTTGCTCCTTATCTATGAGTTTCTTAAATGACTGTTACATCTCCATTGTTTTCGAATAGGATACCACAGATACGTTACGATTTAGACTGGCTGAGCCCTTCACAGTTAAATTCGGAAATTATGATTCAGGCATCAATTTGGTTGGTACTGAGCAGAACCGTTTTGAAGTAGATTTGCGTTGATATTTAAGTCAGGAGATCAGTAGTAGGTAAGTTTTACTGCCAGCTCTGATACTCATTTAGCACCACCCAGGGGATAGGGGCAGATAGAGGTGTGCTGCGGACGTGAGTATCTTCAAACCCCATCCTTTGAAATTAAATGTTCTTACACTTTGTATACACTCCTCATTGGTGGAAACTAATCTATCTGAGATTTGAACTCTCTGCTTCTAGACTGAAGAATAATTTACCGTCGCAATCATGTGTGATACACTACCGAAATGATTCCATTTTTGTCGTAAGTACTACTTACCCACGAGCCGTATGCGTTAACTTCGCACAACCATCATACTTCGTACTTTTCTGCGTATCTACAAATGTGTTACGACTCAGCATTACAGAGCATTATATGATTAACCAGATTGAGCCCTGTACTGCATAGTGAGGACTCTGACATCACCATCTCCAGGGCAAATTACGGTAAGCAATTAACAAAAAAATGTTCAAATGTTTTTATAGCTTATGGGACTTAACTACGGGGTCATCAGTCCCTAAACTTACAAACTACTTACGAACTAGCTAATACTAAGGACAGCACAAACATCCATGCCCGAGGGGGGATTCGAACCCCCGACCGTAGTGGCCGTGCAGACTGTGACTGGTGCGCCTCAGTCCCCTCGGCCACCGCGGCCGGCAAGCAATTAACATTCCACAGCCTACTTGACACTACACCAAGCAGTTCATATTCGCAGCGCTATGATACCCCATGTACTGTGCATTTTTTTTCTTTTATCAATAATTTAATTCCTTTCTGCACACCGATCCTGCAGCGCATTTGTCACGTACGATTCATCCTATATACCTATGATTCTCACTAGCGGCGTTCTCCTCTATCGCGTATTTTAAACGTTTCCGCTACCTGTAAGATTTCTGAATCCTTGACCCCTCACCCAATACAACAGCGAACATTGTATCCCCCATAACGCACCCTCGCTTCACATTCCTAGTTCAGCACTCTCGAAACAATATAGCATGCGAATTTCACTAAACGTGAGAAAACGAGCCACAGAACTGATTTGTCACATCCAAAACATTAAATGGCACCCACTCATTCCAAGTGGAGACTCCTACTTTGCTCTAAGACACCACAGTGGGAAGAAATCCCCATCAGACCATATTTCATTCTCAATTGTACAGAAACACGCATTTGTTCTAATTAATCGCTTTACGTCTTGCACCTTCTATTGACAAATCCGACTTGTTCGCTGATACATTTATCGTTACTGCCGATAAACATTGTAATACACCATTTGTTACTTTCGAGGAATTCACATTTAATGTTGGCTAAAAAAGTGCATTTTCGATAGGACTTTAAACTAATTGTGCTGTAAGTAATGGCTCTACAATTCAGTTTGTATTGCATCGGAGCGCAAATTCGATTGACATCTGAAAGTTTATGTCATAAAGCAGCTAGCTAGGAATACGGGATGAGAACTTAAAAGTGGTAGATTGGACGGGATAATGTCTGGGTGTGATAGGCTTTTGTCCCTACGTTTGGTAAGAGTAAATCTATGTGTGATTGAATTATGGGGACGTCATAAGACGTTAGAAAAAGGCGATGGGTACATTGTTAGGAACTGTTACAGGTACGAGGACCAGGTCTTTATGGCTGAGCTACAGAAGCAGTGCAAGAATTCGTATGCGCGTTTGACAAGCTAAAATGTATTACTTGTTTATCGGTAGTAACGCCAGGCGTGTTTGTGGAACTTTCGCTGTGCTAGGTCGGTGAACGTCGTAATACAGCCGCGAGAAATGGCCGCGTGGGCTGAGGCATCATGTTACAGACTGGGCCCCCGTTCCAGCCGGAGGTTCGAGTCCTCCTTCGAGCATGTGTCTGTGTTTGTGTGGGAGGGGGGGGGGCGTTGTCCAAAGTGTAAGTTACAGTTTGTAAGTCTAGGGACTGATGACCATTGCAGTTTGATGCAGTAGGTTTCCAAATGTATGAACCTTTTTTTTATGCTAATAAAATGTTCAAATGTTCGTAAATCTATGGGACTTAAATAATCTGGTCATCAGTTCCTGGGATTACTTGAACTAATTTATGCTAAGAACAAATGTTTCAAATGTTTGTTAACCTTATGGGACTTAACTACGGGGTCATCAGTCCCTAAACTTACAAACTAATTATCAACTACCTTATACTAAGGACGGCACAAATATCATGCCCGAGGGGGATTCGAACCCCCGACCGTAGTGGCCGTGCAGACCGTGACTGGAGCGCCTCAGTCCCCTCGGCCACCGCGGCCGGCTGCTAAGAACAACAAATACATCCATGCCCGAGGAAGGACTGGAACCTCCAATAGTAAGCAACGGCGCGCTCTGCAGTCTTGCGCCTTAGAACGCTCGCCCACTCCACCACGGCAGACATAGAGCGTCTTGGTTGGTTTGGACATGGTTTGGTTGTTGGTGCGTAACGAGGCGTTCTCCATTATTGAGCTTATACACTTGGACCGTACTGTAGCTTACTTATTTGGTCGTGCGAACTTAACCCTTTCGGACCCTCTGGCTACAAATGTGTACATAACTTCTACGGTGTCTAAGATGGTTCAGAAGCATTTTTTCTAAATGGAAAGAACATGTATACGACACCTGAGTGTTCAATCATTTCATCATGCACAGTTACTGACACCTACGGAAGATCACTACAAAAATATTAAGAAGCGAGTGTTGCACTGCGCAGCAGTTTACGAACTTCAAGGAACGCGGCAATTGTGGGTTACTTGTATTTCACTGTATAACTGAAAGTAGAAGTTGTTATTTTGCGATGTAGTTATTGAACGATCAGTTTATTTAGTACAACAGTTGGTACTACAAAATTAATTAATTTAGTACGTAAAAAAGCCTTGTTTTTCAGTATACGCAGTGTTGTAGTATGAAAATGGGTGCACATAATTGCATAAATCTTGCCTCTAAAATCAATGAAAATTTAACTTAAGCGTATTACAGCATTAAAAATAATTTCCTTGATAGAGAAAAAAATCAGGTCTGAAAGGGTTAGCAGAGAGAGTCGCTCGACTGGTTTATTGTGTGAGCTGGTTGCTGTGGTGGGAGGACAGTAACCGGTCAGGTTACTTGTATGGGCCTGCCTGTTCTCAATGTTTGCCTGTGGTGGTTCAAATCTTTGTTACTGGATGGACAGAGTGAGAATCACTGTAAGCTAGGTATTGACAGCTATCGATGGTCTAGTCCCAGCTGCCGCCAGTGTATCGCCTGCAGAGCAGTATTTGAGAAATTTAATTTTTCTGCATTTTCATTACTGGCTTTTTTTTTTTAATTTCGATAGTACCTCTGTTTTTGAGAGCTTCATTCTCGCGTGTTTGGTAGATTCTCGCTACATTTTCTGTTTTCGAGGGCTTTAGTCTCACGTGTTTTGGTACATTTAGTGATTTTAAGTAGCTTTACAAGAGATGGCTAGGGACTGCGCGTGTTGTGTGCAGATTCTGGAGACATTGGCCGCTGTCCGTAAGCAGCTGGAGGCTCTGTTGGCCACGGTCTAACAGTCTTCAGGTGCTGCCGTTGGTTGCAGTGTTACCCGGGCACATGAGACGATTGCTGGGGTACCCCTGGTGACTACTCAGGCGTCTCCGGTCCCTGATGCCACTGTGGTGACAGTTTCCGACGTTCCTGCAAGTCGACAGTTGTTTGACAGTTATTGGTGAACTGTGCAGGGGTCACGAAACTCTGGGCAGAAGGCCAAACCGCGAACCGGGTGTATGGCTGTCCCTTTACGTGTTGGCAATAAGTAAGTGTTCCAAGGGTTGTTCACTGCTAACGAATATACGAGCTTATGGAATAGATTCACAGATTTGTGACTGGCTGGAAGTCTTCCTAAGTAATCGGACGCAGTACGTTGTTCTTGACGGAGCGTTCATCAGAGACGAGTGTATCGTCAGGCGTGCCTCAGGGGAGTGTGATAGGGCCGCTATTATTTTCTATCTATATAAATGATCTTATGGTCAGAGTAAGTTGTAATTTGCGGCTGTTTGCTGATGATGCTGTGGTGTATGGGAGGGTGTCGTCTTTAACTGACTGTAATAGCATACAGGATGACTTAGACAAAATTTCTAGTTGGTGCGAAGAATGGCAACTAGCTCTCAATGTAGATAAATGTGAGGTGATGCGCATGAGTAGGACAAACGATCCCATAATATTTGAATACAGCATTAGTAGTTAGCTTCTTGATGCTGTCGCGTCGTTCAAATATCTAGGCGTAACATTGCAGAGCGATATGAAATGGAACGAACATGTAAGGACAGTTGTGAGTAAGGCGGACAGCCGACTTCGATTTATTGGGAGAATTTTGGGAAGATGTACTTCACCTGTAAAGGAGACCGCGTATAAAAGGCTTGTGCGACCACGTCTTGAGTATTGCTCAAGTGTTTGGGACCCGCAGCAAATCAGTTTAAAGGAATACATAGAGGCGGTTCAGAGGTGAGCAGCTAGATTTATTACCGGTAGGTTCGACCAATGCGCGAGTGTCACGGAAATGCTCCGGTAACTCAATTGGAGATCGCTGGAGGAAGGACGACGTTCTTTTCGTCTTTTCGTGAATTTCTGTTGAGGAAATTTAGAAGGCCGGAATTTGAAGCTGAGTGTAGTACGATCTTGCTGCCGCCTACTTACATTTCGCGTAGTGATCACAAAGACAAGATAAGAGAACTTAGGGCTCGTACGGAGGCTATAGGCATTCTTTTTTTCCTCACTCTATTTGGTAGTGGAATAGGAAAGGAAATGGCTAGCAGTGGTACAGTGTACCCTCCGCCACGCGCCTTACGGTGGATTGCGGAGTATGTATGTAGATGTAGATACCTCTGAGCCAGCGTGGTCTGCTCGCCTATTGCGACGGTGCCCAATTCTTCTGATATGTCCAACAGACGCAGAGGGAAGAGTTATAACTGATTGGGATCTCCAATGTTAGGCGGATGATGGAGCCCCTTAGGACAATAGCGGGAAGGTCTGGAAAGAATTCCAGTGTTAACTTTATTTGCTTGCCGGGGGGTCTCATCCGAGATGTGTAGGAGGCTCTGCTGGCGGCGATACAGGGCACTGGGTGCACCCCGCTGCGGATCGTTGCTCATTTCGGCACCAATAACTCCTACCGCTTCGGTTCAGAGGTCATCCTCGGCTCCTCCAGGAGGAAGGCGGATTTGCTGAAGACAGCTAGCCTCGCTCGCGGGATAGAAGCGCAGCTCTTCGATTTACAGCATCGTTCCCAGAACCGATCGCTGTCCTCTGTTTTAGAGCCGTCTGCAAGGCATAAACTAGAGTCTCAGACAATACTTTAGTGACCTTGGATGCAACGTTCTCGACCTCAACTATCGTTGGAGAAATATAGGGTCGCCCAGAATAGGTCAGGCGTGCACTCAACGCAGAAAGCGGCTACTAGAGTAGCAGAGTACGTTTGTAGGTCAGATGTGGGTTTTTAGGTTAGAGATATACGAGGCGCGTCCAGAAAGTAAGTTCCGTTTGGTAATAAAATGAAATTGTACCCAGATACAGAAGAAATTTTTATTCCACAAAATTCTACAACTCTTAAACAACTTTTCCACATAACTGCCGAAATTTTGCAGGCATTTGTCATATTTCATAGAACTCTGTCGCCTGTGTCTTCAACCAGTTGGAAACAGTTTCTTTGGGGGAAGTCCATAGCGAGAGCACTAATTGTAAACCTACTATTTTCCTGGATCTTGTCATCAAATCGCGTGAACCAGTTCTTCTGTAACCAAAGGTGAACGCCCACTTCCTCGTTCATCGTGTGCACATCACTACGCTCGCCATTGAACTGTCGGACTCATCTTCTCACCATCGAATCACTCATCGCATTTGGTCCGTAAACATTGCAAATTTGCCGATAAATTTCACTTGGTTTCACTTCCCTCGCATTCAGAAACCGAATCACCGACCTGATTTCACAGGCGGCGGGATTTTCAATCAACGCCGACATTTCAAACAAGAACAACAAAGCGTACCTAACTGACAGCGATCTCCAAATGGCGCACGTTATTCTTCTTGATACACATCGTCTACAGCGCATGTGCGAAACTGCTTCGCAGCGCTGCAGCGGAGATAAATTGAAACGGAACTTACTTTCTGGACGCGCCTCGTATCTACACGGGCCTTTGAATATGCTTACTGATTCTAGTCAATGCAGTACTCGGTACAATTGAACAGGGAACGAAAAGATTAACACAGTAACAATTATCTGTAGGAGCGGCTATGGAAAGATCCCTGCTCTCACTTTCAGATACTCAAAAATGTTGAAATGCTTTTAAACCTATTAGACGGAAGTGCTATGGTCATCAGCCCCCAGACTTATAAACTACTTAAACTAACTTACGACGAGGACAACACACTCATGCCCGAGGGAGGACTCGAACCTCCGGTGGAGAGTGGCTGCTCACACGGCAGAAAAGCGCCTTAGCGCGCTAGGCTACTTCCACGCGGCCCAGATAGTTACAATGCCTACATCTACATCTACATCTACATCGATACTCTGCAAATCACATTCAAGTGCCTGGCAGAGGGTTCATTAACCACCTTCATAACTTTTCTCTACCGTTCCATTCTCTAATAGCGCGCGGGAAGAAAGAACACCTAAATCGTTCCGTTTTCGATCTGATTTCTCTTATTTTATTGGGATGGTCATGTCTCCCTAAGTAGGTGGGTGCTAGCAAAATATTTTCACATTCAGAACTAAAAGTCGGTGATTGAAACTTCGCAAACAGATCACGCCGCAATGAATAACGTCTTTCTTTTAATGATTTCCACCCCAATTCGTGCAACATTTCCGTGACGCTTTCCCCCCCGTAACGTGATAAAACAAAACGAGCTGCCCTTCTCTGAACCTTCTCAATATCTTCCGTCAGTCCCACAAGGGGCAACAGTACTCCAAGAGAGGACGCACAAGTGTGATGTAGGCAGTCTCTTTGGTGGAGCTGGTGCATCGTCTAAGCGTTCTGCCAATGAAACGTAACCTTTGGTTCGCCTTCCCCACAATATTTTCTATGTGTTCTCTCCAGTCAAAGTTGTTCGTAATTGTAACTCCTAGGTATTTGGTAGAATTTACGACCTTAAGGTTTGACTGATTTATCGCGTAATTGAAGTTCAGCGGATTTCTTTTAGTGGTCATGTGTATTACTTCACACTTTTCTTTATTTAGTGTCAATTGCCAATTTTCGCACCAAGTAGAAATTTTGTCTAAATCGCTTTGCAGTTGCTTTTGATCCTCTGTTGACTTCACTAACCGATAAACGACAGCATCATCTGCGAATAGTCTAAGGGAGCTATTCAGATTATCTCCTAAATCGTTTATAAACACGAGGTAGAGTAGGGGACCAATAACGCTTCCCTGTGGAACGCCAGATATCACTTCTGTTTTACTCGATGACTTACCGTCAATTACAACGAACTGTGTCCTTTCTGATAGTGCAAGGGAAGAAAAGCTGGCTCAAAATAGATGCCAATAGTAATACAATTCTAAATTCTGACTAGAATATATACCGTAAAGACAGATTGAACAGCCGGCCGCGGTGGCCGAGGAGACTGAGGCGCTTCAGTCACGGTCTGCACGGCCACTACGGTCGGGGGTTCGAATCCCCCCTCGGGCATGGATATTTGTGCCGTCCTTAGTCTTAGGTAGTTCATAAGTAGCTTGTAAGCTTAGGGACTGATGACCCCGTAGTTAAGTCCCGTAAGTTCTACAAACATTTGAACATTTGAACAGATTGAACACCGAAGAGGGAAACGTATTTACAGCGATAAAACTATGATTGTATAGAGTGAAATTAGTAAAGATTCGGAATGCGAAATAATTTGACCTAAAGTCAGCGTTAAAAGTGGCTCAGATATAGTCATTGGATGTTTTTATAGACCACCTGGCTCAGAAACAGTAGTAGCATATCATCTGTGGGAAAGCTTAGAAAATATTTCCTATAGGTTTCCTAAAAATGCTATAGTTGTAGGTGGAGACTGTAACTTAACGGCTGTAGACTGGTAGCCAACTGCGTTTAGGACAGGTGGCAGGGACAGAGAATCGATCAACATTGTTGAAAGTGCTGTATCTGAAATTTACCTTGAACAGATAAATAAAGAGGCGACCGGGGGCAGATAACCTGTTAGACTTGCTGATGAATGTTCAAATATTTGTTAAGCTTAAGGGACTTAACTACGGGGTTATCAGTCCCTAAACTTACAAACTACTTATGAACTACCTTATAGTAAAGACGACACAAACATCCATGCCAGAGGGGGGATTCGAATCCCCGACCGTAGCGGCCGTGCAGACTGTGACTGGCGCGCCGCAGATCGCTCGGCTACTGCGGCCGGCTTTGCTGATGACAAATGGAATCGAACTTAACGATTCAGTTAGCGTGGATCAGGGAATGAGCTATCATAAGGCCATTAATGAATATTGCTTTAAATATTAACAACAACAAATCGCAATGGCGTGTTTTACGGCCCACTTCAGATTTGTCTATAGTTTTATAATTTTTTCCAACATTTTGGACACAAATAATAAAAATTGATGGACGATACGATTACGACTCTACTATTGTGATAATATCTATGCACACAACACATAATATTCTTTCGGACCGTATTTTAACAAACATCCAAAATTATTGCACTTTATTTTAGCCCAGAACAAAGTCATGTCTGAACTACAGAAAAGGTAATACAATCTACGTTAAAAGCGTCCATAGCAACCATGCGAAAGACAAACATTTTAGTAGACGCATTGATTCTAATTAATGTTGTGCAAATGCTTTCGAAGACCATTGTTTAAACCATGTATTTCACGGCATGTTTACGAAATAGAAAAAACGCACATCTGCACCACTCTAAACGTTGCAGAAGATAGCTCTGTTTAATTAATAAGAGTGCAGTTGCTAACAGCTAAAATGACATTTTAGACATTAGATTATAATTTATCGTACTATGAACGACGTGCTTTTGTTAATTATTCATTGCGCCACTGCTTTGAAATGACAACGCATAAGTTATAACAAGAAAATCATAAACTGCAGTAAGCAACATGACGTATGTCAGAGTGAGTTCTGGGCGAGGAATGTCCCGTGACATTTCTTAACACCTAGTTTACGTAAAATCAAGAGGCGGTGTCAAATCGTCGTAATTTTTGCAAATATCTCTGTAACTGTGCAATTTACGAAAAAAAACACACAAGAGAGCAAAGCTGTAGGGAATTTTCTCCCTTACAAATTCGGTTACTCAGTTTTCGTGTCAGGTGAACGGTATGTTTGCAGTTACAATTACATGACAAACGGCGTTTTTTAGCATTACTAACGTATTTTTTGTCCGAAAAATTTGAAATAGGGAGGCACTGGTCTCTGAAGGTCACCTATTATGTCTGTGAAATTTGGTGCCGATAGGTTGAACGGTTCGACGTAAAAAGTGGAAAGACGTTACGGACAAACAGATGGACAGACAGACAGACATCGTCAAATCGCCTCCATTTTTGCAAATATCTCTGAAACAGTGCAAGATATATATATATATATATATATATATATATATATATATATATATATATATATAAGAGAGCAAAGATGTAGAGAATTTTCCCCTTTACAAATCTGTTTATTCAATTTTCGTGTCATATCAACTGTTAACTGTTCATTTAAATTACAAGCTGTCAAAAGGCGATCGCAAGGGCCCACTTTTAGCGTTACTACCGCAACCTAAAGTGGGCCAAAAGGTAGGAAGATCTGCTTATTTAGCAAAAGCGAAAAGGGTACTTCACTGCTCGACACGACAGTTTCGTCTTACACACTGACAGTGTGCATCTACCTCTACATCTGCATAAATACTCTGCAAGTCACATTAAATTACATGGCAGAGAGTTGAGCAACTATGGATTAAACTCATGTCTACTTTACAGTATGCGTTAGATAACTATATTCCAAGTAAAATTATGAGGGGTGTAAAAATCCACCGCGGTTCAAAAACCGAGTTCGGAAAATGTCACGGAAACAAAGAGAACTTCGCCGCAAAATAAAAATGGAGCCAAAGTCTACAAGCAAAACTTAAATGATGCCAAAATTTGCGTAATAGCTACCATTCGAGAGGCGTTCAACAACTTTGAAAGCAATGTTTTGTGTATCGACTTGGCAGAAAATCCTAAGATATTTTGGTTCTACGTCAAATCGGTAAACGGGTCGAACACAAATATCCAGACACACTGTGACCATAATGGTGTTGAAACAGAGGATGATACACAAAAGGAAGAAATACAAAATGTCTTTCCCAAAGCTATTTTACAGAGGAAGATTGCATTGTAGTACCTCCTCTAAACCATCGCACGAATGATAAAATGTCGGATATTGAAATAAATGTTACAGGGATACAAAAGCAACTGTAATTGCTGAACACAGGAAAGGCCGCTGGACCTGATGGGATACCAGTTCCATTTTACAGGGAGTACGCGAAGGAACTTGCCCTGAGGGTCTCTAGAGGAACGAAGTTTTCATAAGAGGGCACAGGTTATTCCCATTTACAAGAAGGGTCGTCGATCAGATGCACAAAACTATAGGCCTATACCCCTGACATCGGCCAGTTGCAGAACATTAGAACACATTTTATGTTCGGATATTATGTCATTTCATGTGACCGGTAATCTGCTTTGCAGGATTCAACGTGTTTTCCGAAAGAAACGATCACGTGAAACATAACTCGCGCTATTGATTCACGATATCCAAAAGGCTGTTGATACAGGGTCCCAGGTAGATGCCGTGCTTCTTGACTTCCGCAAGGCGTTCGATAGCGTTCCGTACCGTCGCCTGATGAATAAACTGCGAGCATATGGAATGTGTGACTGGATTGAGGCGTTTCTAATTATCAGAACGCAGCATGTCATTCTCAACGGAGAGATGTCTTCAGACATTAAATAATCTCAGGCGTGCCCCAGGAGAGTGTTATAGGACCTTCACTTTTCACGATATATATAAAAACCTCGTAGGGAACATCGGAAGTTCAATGAGGCTCTCCACTGATGACACTGTAGTTTAGCGAGAATTCTCAACACTGGAAAAGGGTAGCGAAAAGCAGAATGATCTGCAGCGTAATGATACATGGTTTACTGAATGGTAATTGAGCCTTAACATGAACAAATGCGGTTACACAGAAAGAAAGAACCGTCATTATATAACTCTGCAGTAACAGGAGACACTCTAAAGCAGTTACTTCCGTAAAATGTCTGGGAGTAGACATAAGGGGCGATCTGAAATGGAACAACCATATAAAATCAGTCGTGGGTAAGACCTATGTGAAACTGAGGTGCATTGGAAGAATCCTCAGGAAGTGCAGTCCGTCAACAAAGACAGGAAATTACAATACTCTCGTTCCGCCGTCGCTTGAGTATTGCTCATCAGTGTGGAATCCGTTTTTGGTAGGGTTCATAGGAAACATAGAGAAGATCCAACGGAGAACAACACGATTCGTTACGCACTCATTTAGTAAGCGTGATAGCGTGACAGAAATGATTAAGAAACTCCAGTGGCAGACACTGCAAGATAAGTGGTATGAGCTTTTGTCAAAGTTTCAAGACACTAAGTTTCATGATGAATCAATCAATATATTGCTTCCTTCTGCCGCGGTGGAGTAGCCGAGCGGTCTAAAGCGTCTCGCTGCGGAGCGCGCGGTTGCTCGCCGTGGAGGTTCGAGTCCTCCCTGGGGCATGGGTGTGTGTGTTTGTCCTTAGGTTAGTTTACCTAGGTTTAAGTAGTTTGTAAGCTACGGACTGATGACCACGCAGTTTGGTCCGATAGATCTACAAACATTTGAACATTTTTCCTTCTACGAATATCTCGCGAAGCGTCCACAAGGAAAGATCATATAGATTAGGGCCCACACAGACGGATACATGCAATCATTTTTCCGGTGAACCATACGCGACTGGAACAGGAGGGAGTGAACAATTCTATCCAAAGTACCCTCTGGTACACACTATGAGGTGGTTTGTGGAGTATTCATGTAGATATAGATGTCTGCCTTATTCAGTGCCCATCTTGGAAGGCGTCCAGGGGAGTGACACTAGGGTAGTGACAGGACTATTGAGAACTGCTCACTACCACCCAAGTTGTCATGGTTTGTCAAGTGGACAAATGGTGGATGAAATGTGTGAGAGCGTCAATGCTTAAAAGGCAGAGGTCCATTTGAGTAACTAAATTATTAACATATCTACCACGGCCAGTAATCATGGTGCCTCCCAAAGTTGGGTAGCGAGCGTTGAAGTCACCCACTAGTATAAAGGGTGGGGGATCTAGGTGATCAGTGCAGCAAATACATGTTTGGGTAATTCACAATCTCGGAGAAGATAGACTCTGCAAACGGTAATGTCTGCAGTAATCCTTCCTCTGACAGCCATAGCCTATAAAGGTATTTGAAGGGGCACCGGCGTACTGTGGACAGAAGTAAGGACTATATACATACACTACCTAACAGACTGACATAGTCAGCACGATTCCTACAGTAAACTCGATAGACGCGCAGGGCCGGAGTCTGAATTGTGAGGAACTAAGATCCCTATATGGCGATGAAGAGAGCATGTCAAATACTGTGTTGTTGTAGCTTGCCTTAGCCCGGGAAAAACCGCACCAAATCCACTGGAGAATTCAATTTCCAGGTAGACGGGGGTCATAAGTAGACTGGGAAGACAATTCATTCCGCAGTTTCACCTGATGTCCCCAGTTGAGAATTAGAAGAATCAAGGACTATTCAAATTTGCAAATGTTTGTAAATCTTAGGGGTTTAACTACGTTGGTCATCAGTCCCTTGGCTTACAAACTACTTAAACTAACTTGTGATTAGGACAAAAAATACACCCATGCCAGAGGGAGGACTCGAACCTCCGACGGTGAACAGCGGCGCCCTCCGCAGCAAGTCGCCTTGGAGAGCACGGCCACTGCATCGCGGCCAAGGACCATTGGTTCTGCAGATTTAATGAGAGATATGTCCAAGAGGGACGCAAACATCTCTCCCTCGTCCTCAGAAGCAGAAGACGTAGTGATCTGTGGCGCAAACCCACCGAATTTCCTGTTTTCTTCTGTTTGTTCTTCTTCTTTGACTCTCGCCGATATCTAGATTTAAAGTGCTGGGAGGGCTTCTCTGAAGTAATTTCAACGACCGATGATGATCATCAGGCCTTCGACTTGCAGCATGTGGATCCTACAGGCTTTGGCTGGGATCCTACTGACCACTAGAAGAAGGCAGTGTCCTGAGGGACCCGAGAAGACTGTTGCTTCTCTGACTCATACAAAACAGGGAGAGCAGAAGAAGGAGAAAAACATCAGCCATCAAGGGGACAGGTGGACTCTCGATGTTCTGAGGGCCTACAGTAACAGATTTAGGTTTTAAGAATGTAGTTGTCAAAAAAGGTGGCATCAATGTGACAGGAGGAGATCACGATGCAAAATAATCCCCTAGACCACACTGAGGCTCATATGCGGAGGAATAGAAACAGAAACATCACGTTGCTTGTCACAGGCGAGTAGTGCCTCCGATTGGGCAAAAGATGCAGCCTCTATCAGAATTGACTGATTCCTTATCTTTGAGAGACCAACCACTTCTCCAAATTTATTTACTTGATTCTGCACAAGGAAACGAGGTTTAGTGGAAATACGAGATTCCCCATCTCTCCATGAACACAAAAGGAATATGGTAGAGTATAGCTCATTCCGATATTTGATCCTACGTTCCTTCCATGGCGTAGCCAAGAAAGGGAACGATTTGGGGTTGTATTTCCCTACATTAAACACATACTTTCCTCTCTTACAGACGCTGGTGGCCGATAGAACGCCAGCATTACTTGATTTCAACTACTTTATTGTGGGTCATCCACCCCAATACTTTCCTGTCCGACCAGGGGCATTTCTTACAGGAGCCAGGCAGCCACAACAAAGGCTGCCTGGTGGGATGACCATTGCCGGGAGTCCTAATGCCCGAAGTAGACGAGCATCTTCGTGTGTCTCGGGATGCAGTGGAATCAGGAGGTGGACCTTGAATAGCAAGGATGTAGACATGGTCTGTAACTAAAAGAATTGATTAGTCCACATATATTTGAGTTACAAGATGAAATGAATACTTAAATTTGTTGTGCCTGTGGTGGTACAAAATTCTTCCTAACTATTACACAGTTCTGCAATGTATCACTAAGACTCCTGGCAATAGTATACAATTCTGGCTTTTGCCAAAGGTAGAATGCCGGCTCTCGTAGATGGAACTCTCCTATTGAACTGCTGATCCAACTGTCGTGTTGTTGTTGTGCGCCCGCATATTTAGGCGAGCCTCCTTCTTCGTATTTGCCGGCGCGCGAAGCAAGCAAAGAGATACAGAGACTACGGGCGCCCCTGGCGTCCGCAGTTCTATAGAGTGACGTATCGCCCGTCTTATACTGCCAAAGCGACTTGCGTGGATCGCCGGCGTTGTGGCGAATAGCGACGCAACAACGCTCCTCCCCCCTCCCAAACCTTCTTACCATCGTTGTGTAGTGATCGGAACGAAAGCGGGGGAAAGGTGTGACCCTGGGAGCAGATGAGGGACAGGGGTTCGAATCTGTGCCCACTGCTAAACCACCGGTCGCTACACACCATCCGACCAGTGCTTAGCACGAAACGTCGGGCGGAAAACGCACTAAAGGCGGCGCTCCCATGGCCATGGGAACAGAGAAAAAATATGATGGTGCAGGAGCGACTATCTCGAGGATACGTGTCGGGCTCCTTGGACTCGGGGCCGAGAAGGTAGTCGGCCAAACCCGCCACGTTGATAAGGCGTGGGCGCCACAATCGAAGGGAAAAGGAATCTGTCGACAAAAACCCATCTGCACCCTGCAATAAAAAACATGTTAGCGACAAGCTGCCGAATGATGGGGCCATGCTCCCAACGCCTGCGTCCGCCATAGGACCTAAAAAAGACAGATGCGTGTGTGCAAAATTGAGCCTGATTCTGTAGAACGGGCAGCGCCGGTGGTGTGTGCAAGAGATGCAGGAGAGTGCGGTATCGCCGTCCATGCAACAACTTCGCAGATGACGAACCACTGCGTGGCTGTGAGGGGTAGAAGGCGAGGAAATGCAGAAGAGCTCGTTCATGCGTGTGGTGGTACTTGAGCTTGGTCATCTGTGACTTGAATATTCTCACAAACGTTCAGCTTCACAGATTGAGGGTGGAACGGATCGCTGATCAGAGGGGAATACCGTTGGCTTGGCAAAACTGTTCAAATTCCCTCGACACAAACTGTGCACCATGTCCTATCATAATCAGTTCTGACAGACCCACGATACATAAAAACTGACTGAAGGACTCGGAGGATGCTGCGAGTAGTCGTTGACTTAATGGGGACCATGAAATGAAATTTAGTGCAAGCATCCAAAATGATGAGCCATTTTGTATTGCGGAGTGGACCCGCAAAGTGTAAACTCACGCACTTCCATGGCGTGGATGGGCTGGGGGCCATTCTGAGAACCGTTGAGGAGGGGCGGGTTGGTTTTGAGCATAAGCACTGAAATGAGGCGTCATCCTCTCTATATGCGTGTCCATACCCATCCATGAGCAATGCCTGCAAAAACTGTTTGGTGCGGATCACACCCCAGTGACCTTGGGCAGTAACTTAAGTATCTGACGATTCAATGAGTGAGGAATCATCACACGCAACTGGTCCTGTACCGTACGGAGCAAAATTACACCCTGTAACACTGATGAGTGATGTTGGCGCGCAAAGAACCCCAGTGACCTTGGGCAGTAACTTAAGTATCTGACGATTCAATGAGTGAGGAATCATCACACGCAACTGGTCCTGTACCGTACGGAGCAAAATTACACCCTGTAACACTGATGAGTGATGTTGGCGCGCAAAGAAGCCGCGAACCATCGGGTTAACAATCTGCGTCACTGCGCGATGCCATCCCATGCAGACGTAGCGCAATGTGAATATATCTGGGTCCTCCGCTGTTGCTTGGGCCACTTTTCGGTGATCGAGAAGAAACTGGTAAGGACCTCAGAATCACTAGCAGCTGTGTGGCAACAAAAAGCTTCTGAGGCATCAAAATCAACGTCCGGGCCAACACGAAGACTTGACAGCGCATCAGCAGTCGCCTGTTTTGACGTCGGCAGGTAGATAATTTGTAAAGTGTAGGGAGACAACATGAGCGTCCAATGTTGCAGCTTCCGTTCATGCGACGAGGTATGGGCTTGTCAGGATGGAACTTGAACTGAAGCGGCTTGTTGTCAGTTACCAGATAAAACTTGCCACCATACAGATATTCGTGGAATTTTGTAGCACCAGAGATGATTGCAAATGCCTCTTTTTCAATTTGGGAATAATGGACCTGGGCTTTGTTCAACAATTTCTAAGCAAAAGCGATAGGTGTGATTCAAGAGCCAATCAGATACGAGAGGACAGCTCCTATGCCATAGGCCGAAGCATCAGTGGCTAACACAACACGTTTTTCAGGATAAAAATGTACAAGACAACGATCACTCAGTAAAGCGTCTTTTAACGCTTAGAAACCTATGTCACCCTTCTTTGACTAAATAAATTTAACAGGCTTCCGCCGTTGGAGGTGCAGCGGTGCCGCTAGTTGCGCTGTGTTAGGAATATCTTTTATATGGTATGAGATTTTGCCCAGGAAAGGTTGCAATTATATAATTTTTTGTGGGAGCCTTGAGCTCATAAATAGCTTGAAAATGCGACTGCAATGGATGAACACCCTGCGAATTGATGACATATTCTAAATATTTAATTTCAGTCCCAAAGAAAATACATTTCCCTTGTTACATTTGAGACCAGCTTCCGATAGGACTGTGAAAAGCGTACGTAAATTGTTGAAATACTTTGCAACTGTGCGACCAGAAACAACAGTAATGTCTTAATAATTTGAGCAACAAGGCACAGCTTTTGTTAGTTGTTCCAGGTATCTTTGAAAGATTGTCGGAGCAGAGGCACAACTGAACGGAGACCTGAGAAACTTGAAATGGCCCAATTTAGTATTGATAACTAGAAATTTCTGTTATTGCTCGTCAAGCGGAAGTTGTAGATATGTATCTGGAGGATAAACTTCGGAGAAATATTTGAGAGCTCCTAATCTGCCCACAAGTACATGAGGATAAGGCACTGCTTGAGGATTCCCAGTACCCTTAAAGGTCATACAAATTCTGGGTCTGCCAGATGGTTGTTTGGCTATCACTAAAGGAGCAGCCCACTGGATTGCTAAAGTGGGCACAACAACACCTTGATTTTACCACTTTGTGAGTGCCTATGCAACTTGATCGCTAAATGCAAAAGCAACAGGGCGTGCCCTGCAAAAACATGGCTGCAAATTATCGTTTAATGTCACACGGGCGGAAAAATTAGTTGCCTGTCCGACACTGGCAAAAAAGAGTTCAGGAAATTCAGCACACAGGTTACTTACACGTTCACTTGGGTTGAATGACGTCACTGACAGAACATTCCCGGTGATGCTAACACCAAATAAATCAAACAGATCCAAACCCACAGTATTTACACTGTCATAGGTTCAAGAACCAAAAGAGAAACTGTCTTGCATCACACACTGCAGGAAAGCTACAAGTACTTCTCCACAACCCAGAACAAGAGGCAAAGGTAGCTCAGATATTTGGAGCCCCCCCCCCCCCCCAAGACGAGAGGGCGGAGGCGGACCGCTCCCCGCCGTTAGTCAGCCGCTGGTGCTCCCAACATTTCATAAGTGTCGTCAGAATCTTTAGTTATACAAGAAAATTAGAGTGCTAGAGTGTCTTATTGACAGCAAGCTTAGAATGAATAGCAAAAACAGAGTCTGCACGTTGTGTATGTGAATTTTGCGAGTGATCCTGCTACGGAGCAGTCGTAAGTGACATATACTCACTTTCAATATGTCCTTGCAAATTGCATCAGGTGAGAGGCACTGAGTTCATCTATGCTTCGAAATACACTTGGGACAGGACTTAACATTAGCTTGCTTACCGCGAGGATGGCACAGTAGATGTTTACAGGAAATACGAGTCGGTCGCGCGTGGCGTGAGCGCTGGTTAACAAGTGTATCGGGCCAAGACAGAACACTTTGTCTCGCGCTGCAGCACATATGTGGGCAGCTTGAAAATAACTTGCTGCAAAGTCACACGTGTCCTCATACTAAATAATTAGAAGCAATTGTTCAAGTCAAGGATCAGAATACTTTAAGGTAAGTAAGACTCGCCAATTGGTGAAAAATTTCGACCATTTTATTTACGATGTAAAGTATGTGTACCTGCAGCAAAAAATGTAAAAATTACCAAAATGAGCTTTTTATAGAGCTTTAAAGCATGTAGTGGTCGCGAATGACATGCCCACTTTTTGTAGAACTTTACATCGTTGCGTAATATGTCGAAACTAAAAGAGCTGCACTTCAGAGCTTCCTTCCGCTTTAGTCTGTAATGCGTATTCTGTACGTTGGTAACACTGAAACTTCCAGAACATTTGTTTTTCTATGTTGTTTTCAAATGTTCAAATGTTTGTTAAGCTTATGGGACTTAACTACGGGGTCATCAGTCCCTAAACTTACAAACTACTTATCAACTACCTTATACTAAAGACGGCACAAATATCCATGCCCGAGGGGGGATTCGAACCCCCGACCGTAGTGGCTGTGCAGACCGTGACTGGACCGCCTCAGTCTCCTCGGCCACCGCGGCCGGCTATATTGTTTTCGTTTCGTTGTAGTTGAAATTATTGTAGTGCTGCATTTCAGCTGTTTTTTTCTTTCTTTTTTGTGTTCTCTCATCAACAATGGGCCGAGTGAAATTGTTTGGGAAGAGAAACTACAACGGAAATTATTATTCACGGAACTACCTCTATGAGAATAATGGTGAAAACAGAAATGACTCCATAACGTCAGAGGGCGCTGCGCCCAACAGTGCCACATGTCCATCACATACAACTGAAAATCCAGCTAGTTCCTCGAACAAGGAACTGTTTCATTCCCAACCATTCTTCGAGAAAATATGGGAAAATGAGCTTCCAAACGTGCATGAAACTGGCACGCTTCAGTCAGATAACGTACTATTGAACTTTCAGAACACGTTTGTAAGTACTCACGCTGCAAAAATTGTAATGCAACTGATTATCAGTTTTCGATGAATATGGTAAACGAAGTGGGTTAGCATCTTGCCGGCCGCGGTGGCCGAGGGGACTAAGGCGCTTCAGTCACGGTCCGCACGGCCACTACGGTCGGGGGTTCGAATCCCCCTCGGGCATGGATATTTGTGCCGTCCTTAGTTGTAGGTAGTTCATAAATAGTTTGTAAGTTTAGGGACTGATGACCCCGTAGTTAAGTCCCTTAAGCTTAACAAACATTTGATTTTTTTTTTTTTTTTTTTTTTTTTTGGTTAGCATCTTCGCTAGTTATTGTGTGTTCTTCTTGTCATAAAGAGAATTCCTTTTATACTTCAAAAACCACTAAAAACAGGTATGATGTGAATGTAAGATTTATTTACGGAATGAGATGTGTAGGCAAGGGGAACGCTGCAGGTAAAACATTGTGTGCAGTGTGCAGTGATGCCTCATGCGAAATTCCACAAAATTGGAGAAAATATTATCGAGTGTGCGAAATTGTTTTAAAAGATAGCATGTTACTGGCTGCCAAAGAAGCGGTGCAGTGTAATGACGGAGACACGAACATAGCCCCGGCCGCGGTGGCCGAGCGGTCTGCGGCGCGCCAGTCACGTTCTGCACGGCCCCTACGGTCGGGGGTTCGAATCCCCCCTCGGGCATGGGTATTTGTGCCGTCTTTAGTATAAGCTAGTTTATAAGTAGTTTGTAAGTTTAGGGACTGATGACTCCGTAGTTACGTCCCATAAGCTATACAAACATTTTGAATTCTAAATTCTGCTTCATGTGTAAGACGTACACGAAAACTGTGCTATAAATTTTCGTGGACCAAGTGGGAATATGGAAGCGGAAGGTGCAGTGCGAATATTTCAAAGACGAGACTTGTTGAGACTACTTGGGGGATGGAATCAGCAAAGGGTTCATGCGGTTGATACAGGGTAAACATTATGGAGAAAATATTTACCGGAGAAACTGGAGTGTATAGGACAGAAACGCATGGATACAAGGCTCCGTAGACTGAAAAAGGACTATGTTTTGAAAAAGTTATCTGATGGGAAAGGTATTAGTGGTGCAAATAGACTTACAGACTGCGTGACTGACCGCTTGTAAAACTAATGTGGCCAACCAATTGCAAATAACATGTCTGATTTTTCCGGAATGAAAGCAGCTGGCCGCGGTGGAGTAGCCGAGCGGTCTAAAGCGTCTCGCTGCGAAGCGCGCGGTTGCTCGCAGTGGAGGTTCGAGTCCTCCCTGGGGCATGGGTGTGTGTGTTGTCCTTAGGTTAGTTTATCTAGGTTTAAGTAGTTTGTAAGCTACGGACTGATGACCACGCAGTTTGGTCCAATAGATTTACAGACATTTGAACATTTGAAATCAGCTGTATGGGCTACTTACTTTCATCTCATCTCAACAGATGAAGAACCGATACATGGACTTTGCCCTAAAGGAGAGGATTCATGGTGCAAATACAACAAGAAAGATCCAAATTATAGACACCACGGGATACCCCCTTCTGTAGCTGATGTTATAAAGTCGTTGTATATGGATTTAGCACATCCAGATCTTCTGAAAAAGTGCCTCCATGAAAAAACGCAGAACGTGAATGAAGCATTCAAGTATATATTGTGGTCAAGAATTCCAAAGATAGTGTTTGTTGGTGCTAATACATTCCAATAGGACTTTCTGATGCTGTTCTATCATTCAATGATGGAAATGTTGTCAGTGCTAACGTGCTATAAAAGTTGAACATTAATCCAGGATTCAACACTGTGAACATTTTGAAAGAGTTAAATGAAATTCGTGTGAAGAAAGCAGATATTCTAATGGGAGAAATGGCTAAAAGGGCAAGAAGAATTCAGAGAAACTTGAAAGCCACCAAAAACGACACAAGTGATCCAGGCTATGGGGCTGGAATGTTCTAGGAATTCACTGACGTGAGGTGAGATTCCTCTAAAATTTATGGTCGTTTTTCTCAATTACATAATTTCATACACTTTGGTACACGTAAGCAAACCAATAAAGCGAGGTACATAAATTTTTTCTGTGTAGCAACTCAATGCCAGTAAACAATAATAAGAAGGTGTTTTCCTGCAAATCATATAGAAAGAAAAATAAAATCATTTTTATATCTATTTTTAGTCCAATTTTTTCTCCTTTAAAAATTCATACCAAGTAAACTATTTGGTTTGTGTTAATAATCCTTCTTATTATTATTCATTAAGGTACAAATAACAGTATTTGAAAATTACAGGCTGTTAATCCTATTAGATTTTCTTTGAGGTGTACCAGAAATGACAAAATTTAATATGGGCGAGATAGGCGGGTCTTCCTTACCTTAAGATTTGTTCACGGATGCGCGAATCTGACCATTCCTAGCAATCACATTCCGTATCATTAAGTCTGAATGGTACAGTTACAACGAATTTTACACTTCGTTGTTCAACCTTTTAGTTCAGTTACCCACTGTCTTAAAACTGTCCTGCCTGCCGAAGACAATTTTTACAGAATTGAAATCCAGCTGCTGTTACATTCAATGTTTGTTCATAATGGTTAGTAAACGCCTGCACTAATTTCTGAAATGACACTTGTTCTGGGTAAGATATGGGAAAAAGTTTTACACAGAGCCGACAAATGTTCACTCCCACTTGAGAGTAGGAATAAGGAAGCAACACAGTACCTTGTGTTTGATGCACTGCTACGTGGCTATAGAATGTGCTAAGTATTCCGCCCAGTCGTTTATTTTGTCATCATACTGTGTAAATGGCGGTAATATTGCAGGCTGTGCGGCCGGAGATTGTGTCGCGGCTAGTGGCTGTTGTGTACCTGCTGCTGCAGCTTGTTTTTATGGCTTCGATGAAAGACGTAATTATATATGTTAGTTGTTGAAATGACTACATCTGAATAATTTGTGTTATATCGTTTGGCAATGGAGGTGGCGGCTGATTCGCAAGCAATGGATTAGATGTAGCAGTGTGGCGACAGTGGGGTTAGACACGTGTGGTGGTGTAGCCATAATGCAAGCAAAAGCAAGACAATGCACATTAAATCTATATGCTAATGTAGCACGAGACCTGGAACAAAAATTGTCTACGTGCACACTAATAGCAAAAATTTCGCAGAAAGGTTTAAACATCCTCGTCGGCAGTTGTTATGTCTCGGGATGCAGATGGATCAGGAATTGGACCTTGACTAGGAAGGATGTGGACATTGTCTGTAACAAAAAGAATTGATAAGTCCACATACAACTGATTTACAGGATGAAATCAATACTTAACTTTTTGTGCTTGTGGTAGTACAAAATTCTTCCTGACTACTACACAGTTCTGCAATGACAAAATTACTAAAAATTTCCGGGCTATTGTGCCGTGATTTAATGGATTTATAGTGGAAACCCAACGTTTCGTCCCCGACTACGGAGGACATTCTCAAGGGGGATCGTGACACTTTTGAATGTCCGATACACACCCTAGCTCGCTACTGACTGAAGCCAAACTCCGTTTACGAGGGCTCGCAGAGGTGTGACGTCAGATGTTTGACATGCGCGCGCAATTCGTCGTTGCCTATTGCCGCCGTCCGTTAATATCGTCCCATGGTGGAAGACTGTTACTGTTTTGGGTTTCCACAATAAATCCACTAGACCACGGCATAATAGCCCGGAAATGTTTAGTAATTTTGACCATTCCGGCCGTAAAAGTTTATGCAATGTATCACTAAGACTCCTGGAAATAGTATACCGTTCCAGCTTGTGCTAAAGGTATACTGTTGGCTCTCGCAGATGGAACTCCTCTACTGAACTCCTGGATGGGACTGTCGTGTTGCTGCGGTGCGTCGGTATGTGTAGGCGAGCCCACTTCTTCCTATTGGCCGGCAAAAGATAAAGAGACTGCGGGCACCCCCGGCGGCTGAAGTACTATACAGCGACTTATCGCTCCTCTTATACTGGCGTGGCGACTTGCGTGGACCGCCGGCGTTGTGACGAATGGCGATTCACCAACTCATTCGCCAAACAAGACGAAACCAATATCCCAGATCTCGAATTACAAACAGAGGCCAGAATGAGTAACGTTGAAGTAGATACAATCGGAGTAGTGAAGCAAATTAAATCACTGAAAAAGGCTGAAAAATATTTATATTTGATTATGCTGAAGTGATAGCTCCTTACTTAACTGCCATATACAACCGCTCGCTCAAAGAAGTATCTGTGCCAAACGACTGGAAAGTTACACAGGTCACACCTATATTCAAGAAAGGCAGTAGGAGTAACCCACTAAACTACAGGCCTATTTCAGTGACGTGAATTTGCAGCAGGGTTTTGGAACATTTCCTGTATTCAAATATTATGAATTATCTCGAACAGAATGATCTATTGGCTCAAGGTCAACACGGATTTAGAAAATATTGTTCACGCGAAAAACAACTAGCTCTTTACTCACACGAAGTGATGAGTGCCATCGACAAGAGATCTCAAATTTATTCCGTATTTCTTGATTTCCAGAAGGCTTTTAATCAAATTGCGTGGTTATGGTATATCACCGCAAATTGACGACTGGATAAGGGATTTCCTGTCAGAGAGGACACTGTTTGTAGTAATCGATGGTAAAGCATCGACTAAAACAGAGGTGATATCAGGTGTTCCACAGGGTAGCATTATTGGTCCTCTGCTGTTCCTTATTTACATAACCGATTTGGGAGAAAATCTAAGTAGCTCTCTAAGGTTGTTATCAGTTGACGCCGTCATTTTCCGTCTAGTAAAATCATCTGAAGATCAAAACCAACTGCACAACGATCTGAATAAGATATCACTAGAATGCAAAAATTGGCAATGAAGTGTGAAGTCGTCCACATGAGTACGGAAAGAAATCCGTTAAACTTTGTTTACAAGATAAATCAATCAAAAGTGAAGGCCGTAAATTCCACTAAATACCTAGGAATTATTATTACTTCAGACTTAAACTGGAAAGAACACGTAGATAATGTCGTGGGAAAGGCGAACCAGAGACTGTGTTTTATTGGCAGAACCCTTAAAAGATGCAACAGAACTACTAAAGAAACTGCGTACACTACGGTTGGCCGTCCTTTTTTGGAGTATTGCTGCCCAGTGTGAGATGCTTATCAGGTGGGTATGACGGAGAACATCGAAAGAGTCGAAAGAAGGGCAGCTCGCTTTATATTGTCATGATACAGGGGAGATAGGGTCACGGAAATGATACAGGATCTGGAATGAGAATCATTACAACAACGGCGTTTATCGCTGCGGCGTGGGCTACTTACTAAACTCCAATTGCTAACGTTCTCCTCCGAATGCGAAAATATATTCTTGACTCCTACTTAAATAGATAGAAATGATCATCAGAATAAAATACGAGAAATCAGAGCTCTAACGGAGATATTCAGTTGTTCTTTCTTCGCGCGCGCTATTCGAGAATGGAATGGGAGCTAAACAGTATAAAGGTGGTTCGATGAACCCTCTGCCAGGCACTTAAATGTGATTTGCAGAGTATCCCATGCAGATGTAGATGTAGATACCACAGCACATCTATTCCTTGGCATACATAAGGAGTTCACAGTTCAGACAACAGAAGTGCGATGCTTGTGTTGTCAGGGAGCTACACGACAATCACCCCACAATGGATTGGCTAACATGCTGGATATCGGGTGCAAAGAGAACCATTATTCTAGTGGGTGCACGTGATGACAGTGCACAATGGACGTAACTACTGCAACACCTGACGAGCTTTTGCCCAATGGCTGGGTATAGGGTGCAATTATAAGTCCATACCATAATGACTGGAGAATATCTTAATGCACAGTGAATTATGACGCATCACGTGAGGCGTCCTTTCCCAAATGACCAGCACCTCTGTAAGATTAGGAAATAGGGAAGTAAAGCTCGTATAGGGGACCGCATTTATATGACCGAAAATTTCATGTCTCCTTTAATCGCCTCTTACGACATACAGAAATACCTCTAGCCCTTTCTAACCTCCGAACCCATGGTCGGGACAGCTATGTCAAAGTGCCACACTGTTCCACCGAGGAAGCTTTAAAGTCAATGAAAGAAAATATATACTGAGTAGCGCGGAAATACCCGGATCAAACAACATTAGTTGAAGGCGACCAATACAAACCGGAACGTCTATGAATTCGTTTCTGACATTACAGAACGGATTCTTGTGCACAGCTTTTGACCATGTTTTCAGAAAACTGTCCTGAGCAGCTAAATTCACAGTGCTAAAGAAATCCAAATATTTTAATCCTTGTAACTGATCCTATCGATGATGTCAATGTAGAGACAGGGATTAACGATCATTATGAAATAAGCTTTGAAAAAATTAAAATTCGGTGTTTTCTGTATTATTACAGTGCAGTAAAAATCAAAATATGTGTTTTAAAATTTTTGGTCGAACTACTGATTTTTTATGCCATGTATTTCATGCGCAATACAGACGTTTGTATCGAGGTATTTTGTTGCGTGGAGGTAATTTTGTCGATAGTTAACACTGCCAGATCAATAACGTTAGCATAATTTTCACCACAGCACAAAAGACAATTCACTGCTGGAGTGAAATAAAAGGAGCCACACTCACGCTCACACTCTCAGCCACGTAGAGACGGCAACGCAACACACCCTCCAAGATGAGCAGATTAATGCCTCATAAGTGGCTACACACTGTACCAAGCGGCACAATGTCGTTCATCAACAAAAATGCAACTTTAAGAACTGATGCATCAAATACGGTATAAATCAACTTTTCATGCTTTGTTGTCCAGGAATAACACTGGGAATGTAAGGGTTAAGTTGTCAAGAATAATGGGAGAGTATGTTTACTAGACAGAGGATATAATAAATTAAACGCATACATCTTAGACAATGAAGGGGCGCCGTTTAGTTCTGACATGATGGACACTGAGGAATTATGGCCGGCCGCGGTGGCCGAGGGGACTGAGGCGCTTCAGTCACGGTCTGCACGGTCACTACGGTCGGGGGCTCGAATCCCCCCTCGGGCATGGATATTTGTGCCGTCCTTAGTTGTAGGTAGTTCATAAGTAGTTTGTAAATTTAGGGACTGATGACCCCTTAGTTAAGTCCCTTAAGCTTAACAATAATTTGAAATTTTTTTTGGAATTATGGTCAAAGTTTAAGTTCATTCCAAATCGTACTGTTGAAAAGTATTGCCGAGTAAGTTAATTAATAACGAAAAAGACGCAGTGAGATTTAATAACCAAATTCTTAAAATGCAGAGAACCAAAGATGACTTCACTCTTGCTTCTAAAAACAACGAGTAAGTTAAGAGAGGAAAAAGTTTGTAGTGATAAGAGTATCTGTAAAAAGTCGATGAGTGAAGCGTACAACTATCACCTTTATACCTTAACAAATGATCTTGCTTGGAACCAGAGGCCGCGGCGGAGTGGCCGAGAGCATTGAGGCGCTATGCTCCGATGCGGGAGGTCGCTCCCCGTCGGGGGTTCGAATCCTCCCTTGGGCATGGATGTTTGTGCTGACTTTAGTATAATTAGTTCGTAAGTAGTTTGTAAGTTTAGGGACTGATGATTCCGCAGTTATGTCCCATAAAGTTATAAAACATTTGAACATTTCGAACCAGAGAAAATAGTTGCTTATGTAAAATCAATAAAGGATTTTATCCAGTCATTCATAGATCAGTCTGGTGTCGCACAGAATGTAGCAAAAGAAAAGCTGAAGTTGTAAATATCGTGATGAAGAAATCGTCCACGTAGGAGATTTGTACAAACACAGCCCTGTTTGACCACTGAACAGACTGTAGAATGGAGGACGGAGTAATTAACCAGAAATCCCTGGTGTACAGAAGCAAATGAATCAGCTGAAAACAAGCAGGGCTGTAGGTGCGTATAGACCCGCGATTCAGTTTCACAAAGAGTACCCCACGGCATTAGCCGCTTACATCGCTTGTATTTATCGCAAATCTCTGCTCCAACGAATACTCCAGAGAGACTGAAAGAAAAACCCCAAGCTACTCACATATAAAAGGAGAGTAAACGGAACATTACAAGCCAATATCCTTAACCATTTCATTCTCACATTACCAATTCAGCTTTGAAAAGAATTTTAATTCAGTATTATCTATATCAATATAATGCATTAAACATAAAAACTATTCTTTAATATTTTTTACCAAACAGTTATAATTTTTATTTTATTTCTTCATGCGCAATTCACATTTTTGTCGAGGTATATTATTACTTTAGTCATTATTTTGTTGATTGGTAGCACTATCGGAAGAATCATCTTCACCATAGCACCAAATACAAGATAATTCACTGCTTAAATAACATAACACTAATCACACTAACACTGAGTCACACGCAAAGCCATATCCACATATAGACAGCAATGTAACACGATTTCCTAGTCAAAGTGGTTATGTCTCTCAATTGTGTACATTCCCCACCATGCGGCAAAATGTCATTTTAGAAGCATGTTGTTCCTAAACAATGATGCGACTTAAAGGATTGTTACACGTAATACTGTGTAAAGCAGCTTTTAATGTGGTGTTGTCTAGGAGCAACACTGGGAATGAAAGGATTAATGTCAGTTTACTGCAGAAATCTTCAAAATATTATCAGACAGAAAACAATAAATTTCCTTGAGACGGAAAAGCTTCTTTTTATGCTTCTATACGATCTAAAATAGCATTGCTCGTGTGAAACTCTACTTGCCCTTTTCTCACGTGGTATCTTGCGAGACATGGGTGAAGAGCAACATATTCTTTTATTTCCGAAAGGTGGGTGATATGGGGCCACACCGCTTACTGCTAACGAAAGTACGAGCATACGGGGTTGGTTCCCAGATACGTGAATGGCCCGAGGGCTTCTTAAGTGATAGAACTAACTATTTTCTGCACGACGTGACGTGTTCATCAGAGAATAGGATATCATCAGGAGTGGCCCCAGGAAGTGTGGCAGAATCGCTATTGTTTTGTGTTTATACAAATTATCTGAGAGACAGCGAGAGTAGCAGTCTATGGCTTTTTGCTGATGCTACTGTGGTGTCTTAAGTATCGTCGTTGAATGACTGTAGGAAAATACAAGATAAAATAGTCAAAAGTTTCAGTCTATTAAATGAATGGAAGCTAACTATGTTGTGTCCTTAGCGATCACACAGAAAGGTGGGTCCAGGTTGTAGGCCACAATCGGGAACTCTGAAGAATTTCTATAGACATAGAACCATTAGTCAGTGTATTTTAGAATTAGGGCGATACATAAATACAAACAAGTACAGCAGCTATCCTAGTTAGAAACACGCGATGTATTCCGAGGAGTGCTGGTCGGCGTCCGAAGGTCTTCTGGTCTTCTCGTCTTCTGGCGTGGTGTCTTTAACTGCCTAGTAAGGCGCTGGCGGCGCCCCCATCGGCCGTGGCTTCGCGGGGCGCTCTCTGTGGCGGCCCGCGAAGGTGATGTTGCCAACCTATCTCAGCTATCGATACAGCACCCCTCCCCCCCTTCGGGAGCCATGGCCGGCGCGTCTCGGTACCCTGGGCGCTGACGGCCGTGGGGAGAGGGAGCCGGGTGGAGACCACTGATGGAGCCAGGCGTCGGAGTGCTAGCGGGGGACGCCAGGCCCGCGCGCCCGGATCTCAGCGCGAGCGCCCACCGTAAACCCCGCGAGGAAACCGGCGGCGGCGCGCGTCTCCACGTCCGGCCTGTGGCAGGTGTAAGGGACGCCCCACGAGGGCGTCTACTTCCATCGGGCGGACAACCGTCGAAGGAGCAGGCGCCGGACCGGGAGGCGCCGACGGCTGAGGCGACGGCGGCAGCTGTGGGACGTCCACATCCATAGGCTCCTGGGACGGAGGCGTGGCGGCCGCGCTCTGTTGCTGGTGCTGGTGCTGGTGCTGGTGCTGCTGCTGCTGCTGCTGCGGCGGCGGCAGCGGCGGCGGCCGCTGGACAGCAGACTCCACGGCTGGAAACACAGAGCCCGCGCCAGAAACACCGAAACGGAGCTGATTGCGGTGCCGCTTCTGCAAACCGCGCGCAGTACTAACTAAGAACATTGCGCGGCCGAGGCGGCGAGCAATTGTGCCGTGCTGCCAACGCTGGCGCGTGCCATAAGAACGAAACCAAACAGGCGCGCCAGCACGAAGAGGCGACGACGGTGCCGACAGCACGAACCCCGAGCTGCGTGGCCGTGGGTGGAGCAAGTGAAGCAGGGTGCGATGCGTCCGGCCGTGCAAAAGTTCCGCCGGCGAGGAGCCATTGTAAGGCTGCGAACGATAGGTAGTCAGGAAGATGAGCAAGGCGTCATCGCGGGAATGGTCATGCCTGAGGCGGGTCATATGTTCTTTAAACGTCCGCACGAGACGTTCCGCGGCACCGTTCGACGAAGGGTGAAACGGCGCGTTAGTGACGTGTTCGATACCCTGGCTCCGACAGAAGGAAGCAAACCCTGACGATGAAAACTGTGGGCCGTTATCAGTGACGATCGTTTGTGGAAGACCTTCAAGGCAAAATTTGGACCGTAGAATCTTAACGGTGGCAGTCGCCGTGGTCGAAGACATAGGCACCACAAAGGGGAGATTACTATAAGAATCCACTAACATTAACCAACGAGAATTCAAAAAAGGTCCCGCAAAATCGACATGAAGACGTTGCCAGGGCCCGGTCGCTTTCGGCCACGAAAAGAAACGGCGCGGTGGAGCGGACTGGTGCTCTGCACAAACGCGACAACGGGACGTCATACGCTGTATGTCCCCGTCGATGCCCTTCCACGTACAATGGCGGCGGGCGAACTGCTTCGTTCGGACTACACCCCAATGGCCCTCGTGCAGAAGTCGCAAGACTTGTGCGCGTAACGACGTCGGCACAACCACTCGCAACTGATCCGCTCCGCTGCGGAGCAAGATGACACCGTCTTGCAACGAGAGCTCATTACGGTGCGCAAAAAATCGGCGAACTTCGCAGTCTGCAATGTGCTTCGAAGATCGGGGCCAACCCGAACGAAGATAACGGACTAAAAGGTTCAGTGTCGGATCGGCGGCGGTTGCCCGTGCCACCGTCCGAGAATCAAGAGGAAAAGATGCAAGCCAGTCGGAAACCTGGGCGTCGAGCGCAAAACAAGACGCCGGCGACGAATCAAAATCTGGATCAGAGCCCACTGGAAGGCGTGATAAGACATCCGCGTTGGCGTGTTTCGATGACGGGCGATACAAAATTTCATAATTGTAAGAAGACAAAAGCAGCGCCCAGCGTTGCAATTTATGGGCAGTCGTTTCCGGGAGAGGTTTGTGAGGGTGAAACAACGATTGCAATGGTTTGTGGTCTGTAACAAGAAAAAATTTCCGACCATATAAATAATGGTGGAACTTCGTGACACCATATACCAGAGCAAGCGCCTCCTTCTCTATCTGAGAGTACCTGCGCTGCGCATCAGTAAGCAACTTTGACGCAAAAGCAATTGGACGATCCTGTTGTCCAATCCGGTGTGACATCACAACGCCAATCCCATAGGCTGAGGCATCGGCAGCTAAAACCACAGGAAGCGAAGGATCAAAATGAACTAAACATCTGTCACTCAAGAGTTTCCGTTTTAAGGTTTGAAAAGCGGCGTCACATTCAGGTGTCCATTGAAAAGGAACATTCCGTTTCCTAAGACGATGTAAGGGTGCAGCGATGTGAGCAGCATTTGGAATAAATTTGCAATAGTAATACAATTTACCGAGCACAGATTGCAATTCCCGAAGATTCTTGGGAGTCGGCAAATTCTTTATAGCAAGTAGATGCGTCTGCAGGGGATGTACACCCTGCCCATTAATGCGATGACCCAGATAATTTCTGTTTGAAAAAAGACACATTTGTCCTTATTACAGCGGAGGCCCGCTACGGACAACACTTCAAATAACGAACGAAGATTTCTCAAATGTTCGTCGGGGGTACGACCAGCAACCAAAATATCGTCCAAATACGTCGAACAACAGGGAACCTTGGCGGTCAACTGTGTTAAAAACCGCTGGAAAATAGCAGGAGAAGATGCGCAACCAAAAGGCAATCGCAAAAACTTAAATAAACCAATAGGAGTATTGATAACTAAAACATTCTGCGATTTCTCATCTAAAGGCACTTGCAAATAAGCATCTTTTAAATCAATTTTAGAAAAGTACTTTCCCGCCCCGAGTTGGTCCATTAGTTCTTCTGGGCGTGGTAGCGGGAATGTGTCCACAACCAGTTGAGGATTAACTGTCTTCTTAAAATCGGCGCAGATACGGAGCCGACCAGACGGCTTACGGACAATCCCTATGGGGGAGGCCCACTGACTGGCTGAAATAGGTTCGATAACACCGTTGCGTTGCAATTCTGAAAGTTCAAATGCCACTTGGTCCTGCAGGGCGAGAGGCACACGGCGCGCCCTACAAAACTTGGGTTGGGCCGATTCCTTGAGTGTCACTTGGGCAATAAACTTTGTTGTTCTACCAAGGCCATCTGTGAAAAGTACAGCGAAGTCCTTGCACAATTTATCTAAGCTGTCGGTGGGCACACACGATTGAACAGTCAGCACATTTTCCTGTATACTCATGTTGAACAAGTC
This sequence comes from Locusta migratoria, assembly GCA_026315105.1. Lineage (NCBI taxonomy): Eukaryota > Metazoa > Arthropoda > Insecta > Orthoptera > Acrididae > Locusta > Locusta migratoria. The sequence goes on from CM048755.1 coordinate 512,118,176, forward strand.
GAATAAATCGAGTCCAAAAATGTTTGTTGAATCTTCCGAACATAGTACATGGAAAGTCACTGTCTGCGTACAATTTCGGTACTTTGCGGGCAAGCTACATTTACCGAGTACCTTTATAGTGTCCCCATTGTATGCCGACAACTGTACAGGGGTTGGTTGCAACGGAGGTTGGCCCAGCAATGTGTAAGTACGATAATTTAGTAACGAAAGTGACGCTCCCGTATCTAATTGTAATTCCACAGGCAAGTTTTGAATCTTAAGGTTCACAAACAATTTATTGTTCTTACGAAGCAACGGGGTCTGTTCACTTTTAGTGGACACTGCAACACGAGAGTTGTCTGAAAGAACATTTATGAAATGCTCGTTCACTGTACTAGAAGTGATTAAATTTGTAGACGGCTCACCAGGTGCCTGTCGCTGCCTTTGTAAACACACCGATTGTACATGTCCTTGCTTTCCACACGCAAAACACTGAGCATTTCGCGAGGGGCAGTCACTTCGTTTATGTTTGGACAAACACCGTGGACAAGATTTTCTAACATTACGATTGGTGTCCGTGTGGCTCTGGCGCTTGTTGTCTTTCTGACGTAAGGCGTCCGAGCGGGAAGTCTGTGGCAGTTTCCGCGAACTATGTCTATTGCCTCGGCGGACGCTGCGGCCGTTGTGGGGAGGCGTGTGACGCTCATTTTGTGCCGCTACACTACACACTTGAGGAGAGTCAAAGCACTGGGTAGCTAATTCACACGCGTCCTGATCAATAATAGTCAATGAGGGATTACTATATTGTAAAATTTTGTCCCTAACTTTGTGATCTGTCACATTTTGTGTTACCGCGTCCCTGATCATAGAATCTGCATAGGAAGCACCACACACGCACTTAAATTGACATTTTTTTGTCATTCCCTGCAGTTCTGCCACCCATTGGCGATACGTCTGATTTTCCTTCTTTCTAAGTCTAAAAAACTGATAACGGGCGGCCGCTACATGCACGTGGTCTGAATAGTACTTGGAAAGGGCGTCTACTAAGGTGGAAAACTGCACTTGATCGGGTTTATTATCCGGGAACAGCTTTTCAGCAATCGCGAAGACTTGGGGGCCACACCACGACAGAAAAAAATGAATTTTGTCAGTACCTGGTACGTGATGGGCGATGAAATGTTGCTCCAACTGCTGAACATATTTTTCCCAGTCCTCCTCGTCTTCGTTGAAGGGACGGAAAGACGGCACTACCTTCGGTGTGGTGGCTGCTGGCTGCTGTTGCGACAGTTGCTGTGCTTGAGCCTGCAGTACTTGAGACAGTAGTCCTTGCAGAGCTGCTGTTTGCTGCGCCTGTGCCTGAATAACAGAGAATAAATCAACAAGTGTAGGTGGCGCGTTGCCTGGCTGTGACAGTTGAAGCCCGGCAGAAACTGTGGGTGGGGGAGCAGCCATGCTTACAATATCTCACAAACAAGAACAACAAAAAGAAACACGCCTTCCCTAGCAATATAACAAAATTCTTAACTACTTTCCCAAACAAAATTAACCAATACGCCAGAGCATTTTTAACGAAGACCAAGACAACAAACCCTATTGGCACGTGTGTGCGGGGTGTCGCAATGCTTGCGAAAAATTTGACCACTTGAGCAACGTCGGCAAGGCAATGCAGTGCGCTACTTACAAATACAGCCAATTACAATAGTATCTACAATCCCATCCTCGTCGCCATGTTTCTGTTGTGTCCTTAGCGATCACACAGAAAGGTGGGTCCAGGTTGTAGGCCACAATCGGGAACTCTGAAGAATTTCTATAGACATAGAACCATTAGTCAGTGTATTTTAGAATTAGGGCGATACATAAATACAAACAAGTACAGCAGCTATCCTAGTTAGAAACACGCGATGTATTCCGAGGAGTGCTGGTCGGCGTCCGAAGGTCTTCTGGTCTTCTCGTCTTCTGGCGTGGTGTCTTTAACTGCCTAGTAAGGCGCTGGCGGCGCCCCCATCGGCCGTGGCTTCGCGGGGCGCTCTCTGTGGCGGCCCGCGAAGGTGATGTTGCCAACCTATCTCAGCTATCGATACAGCAAACTATAAGTGTAGGAAATGTAAGTTAAAGTAGATGAGTGAAAATAAAGAAATAAATACCGCAATTTTAGAATACAGGACTAGCAGTGTGCTGAATGACATAGTACTTTTTTATTTTACTTTATGCGATCAGGCCTAGGGTAGCGCGCGCGGCTACAAGGACTGACTTGCATCTACGTATGTTGCATGTATGAACAGTTTTTGGGACGGTGGATGGTCGACTTATTGGGAGAATTTTGGGCAGATGGGCTTCTTCTGAGAAGAAAACGCATATAGAATATTTGTGCGATCTCTTCTTGAGTACTGTTTGGGTTTTTGAGAGCCCGTCACGACGGTTTACAGGAACACACCAAAGGAATTCAGGAGGCAGGTTTTAGATTTGTTATTGGTAGGTTCAGTCAACACAAGAGATGCTTACCGAGAGAGGTGGCGCAGTGGTAACGCAATGGACTCGCATTCGGGAGGACGGTGGTTCAAATCCACCTCCGGGGATCCAGATTTCGGTTTTCAGTGATTTTCCTAAATCACTCCAGGCAAATGCCGGGATAGTTCCTTTCAAAGGGCACGGCCAATTTCCTTCCCCATCCTTACCCAAAACTCCGAGCGTTAGCTCCGTCTCAATGACCGAGCTGTCGACGGGACGTTAAACCCTAAGCTTCCTTCCTTCCACAGAGATGCTTCGCTATTGTAATGGGAATACATGGAGGGAGAGTGACGTCCATTCGAGAGACAATATTGAGGAAAAGTAAAGAGAGCAATTTGGAAATGAGTGAAGAACGATTTTTCTGCCAGCAACTTATATTTTGCGTGAGAATCACAATGAAAAGTAAGTGAAATTACGATTCATGCGGATGCATAAGAACAGTCTTTTCCTTCTCACTCTATTTGGGAATGTAACAGAAAAGAAAAGGTCTTGTTGCGGTACTACGTGCCCTCCGTCATGAACTTACTATGCAGCTGCTGGCTGATACACACATTACTAATATATATGAAAGGAAACATTGAACTTTGCAAGGTAACGGAAGTTTTATAACTCGATGTCCAGTCCTTGAATCCAACACACAGCTCCTGCGGTTGCCAGCAGGAAATTTTCTTCTCTTCCACTATATGCTCGAAGCATACAGTCTCTGACAATGTGATGCATTGTCTGGTGTGGAGCTCCGCAATCATAATCTGGATTAGACAGCTTGTTCCATTTATCAAGTGCATCATTACACCTGCCATGGCCCGTTCTAATTCTATTCAGTGCTGGCCAGGTCTTGCGTGGTAGTTGGTATCCAGAAGGTAGTTTAGCGCCTGAGAAGATGTTATGCAGGTGCTCATCTGTTGGCGCTTGCCACCGACACTTCCATTCTTCTAGAAGTTTAACGTCTCTAGTAACCATGTCAGCAGCATCACGCAGAGTTGGATGACGTGAGCGTAGTCTGTTAACATTTAGAATTGGTAGGTCCCTATGTTCAGGTAAATTAGGTTTCTTGGAGATTCCTTGAAACTTCCTCATAAGAGCCGCAGTTCTGCGCAAATCAGGTACCATTATACCTGTTAGAAGCGGAAGCCAGTAAACCGGAATAGATCTGATTGCGCCAGATATTATGCGCATGGTAGCATTCAGTTGGGTGTCAACAAGCTTTGTATGGTGGCTGTTCATCCACACAGACGCACAATACTCAGCACTTGAGTACACCAAACCCGAGGCTGAAGAGCGCAAGGGGATTGCTAAAGATCCCCAGGTAGTTCCACATAATTTATGAAGTATGTGGTTACGAGTTTTCAGTTTCTCGGGTAGGTTTAGGTTTACAAGGTGTTGCTTGAAGGTTAGTGTTCGGTCAAGGGTGACACCTAGATATTAGGTACCAACTGTGGCTAGGAACTCTTCCTCTGAAACTTACATTCAGTTTTACGCTCGCTAAATGATTGTTCAAGTGGAAGCAAGATAACTCTGTTTTATTCCCGCTGATTCTGAAATAAGTCTTCAATCAAGACAAGTCTTTTGTAAGTATCTCTTCTGCCTTCTCCAGTTCTTTGTGTTGTACGACTATGACCAGATCGTCGGCGTAGCAGAATTTTCTAGACAAAGTGTCTGAAAAGTCGGATAGATATAAGTTAAAGAGTAATCGCGAAAGAAATGAACCTTGGCGTAATCCGTTGGCAAGCTTCCTCTATTTGCTTATTTTGTTTCCAATGATAACCAGGAATATCCGGTCACTAAACACGTAGTTGACAAGACGTGCCATCGTTCTGCAGGGTATGATTCGAAGAAATTTGTAGATCAGGCCTTCCCTCTATACAGTGTCGAAGGCAGCAGTTAGATCGACAAATGTGACAGATGTTTTCAGAGTCATTTGATATCCAGCCTCTATGAAGGACGTAAGAGGCAATACTTGATCACAGCAGCTACGCCCTGGTATGAAGCCTGCTTAGTCTATTGGAACATGGTCTAGGATAACACCACTTACTCTGTTACAGACCAGTCTTTCAAAGAGCTTGTAGCAGCAGCTAAGAAGAGCTATCGGGCAATAGCGACCTTGCCACTAGGTTTACCAGGTTTCAAAATAGAAATTAAATTTGCCTTCTTTAATTTCAATGGAAGGTGACAACTCACTAGGACGCCAGTGAAGAATTCTGCCAACGACTTTTTAGCATATCCTCCCAAGTAAATCAGGAGTTCAGGATGGATGCCATCGAATCTGGGAGCTTTAAGAGGCTTAAGGTCCTTCAATCTTGTGTTTATGTCTAAAACTGTGAAGGGGCGGGCGAGATGCAGAAATTTTTAAATCTCCAAGCTGACGTCTAATATACCTTTTTTCTTTTTTTTTTCTTTTTTTTATTATGGGACTTAACTACGGGGTTATCAGTCCCTAAACTTACAAACTACTTACGAACTAACTAAGACTAAGGACGGCACAGACATCCATTCCCGAGGGGGGATTAAAACCCCCGAACGTAGTGGCCGTGCAGACTGTGACTGGAGCGCCTCAGTCCCCTCGGCCACCGCGGCCGGCTAATATTCCTGGTATGTTTATTATCGGGTGTTACTTTTGACATAGTAATCACGTGGAAAACAATTTGATTTGGTGTCACTTCAGGTTGCTTTCTGCATACAGGTCCCCTCCTCCCAATCGTCTCAGAAGACTCCATGATTCCCTGCTCGAAGGGGTGAAATTCATGTTTTCGACTCTTACAGTCCATTTTTGTGTCAGAGACAAGTCCAAGCTGGATAAAAGTTCATTTGCTATGTAGGGGTACCCACATCCCTTGAACTGTTGATGCAGTATTTCGCTTTCATCGTTCCATCTTGGATTAAATTCCTTTCGGTATCCTCTTGGCATACACTTTTTAGTTGTTGCTGTGACTGCTCCAATGAAGCGTTGGTAGTTCTCATGTATCGGAGGGATCCAGCTAATACACTTATCAGGTTCCTCAGAAAACTTCGTCCAATCATCTTTATGGAAATGCCATTGAGCGTGTGGAGCGGATCGGATGATAGGGATTGTAATGCCAATTTGCCTCCTGTGAGGAAAGGCATCTATGACTTTTCTTGTGGTGTTCATCGAAAATCCACTTTCATCGAAGCTAATAAAACACAAGTCTTTATTTGAATCTGTGCCCCAAGTAGCTGACCTAAAAATATCTTGATCCTTGGCATCGAAAACTAGATGAAGATTGTTCTCTTCAGATCATTCTGCAAGTTTGATTCCATTTTCGTCATTTTCGGAGTACTTTCACAATACATGGTGGCTATTGAAGTCGTCTACATAGATTGGAGGATGTTCCGCAGTCTGAATGACAAAATCAGGCCACGGTGTTTTAGATGGCTTGTAAACATTAGCGACAGTTTTACAACAACTGTATGTATGTCTGCCTCTACATTTTCAGATATCAGCGAAGCCTCATTTATGTTGCACTGACATATGTAGAAACTTCAAGCTTTTCTTGGTATGTTACTCCGTGTGCAGTATATCCAAGAATTCGACCTCTTCTTCGTAATTGCGCTTCGCTAGAAACATGAGTTCCCTGAATGGCGGCAATATTGATGTTGTTGTCCAATCAGAATTTTGAGAGATAATCACATTTTGCCTCGCTAATGCTTGCGACATTCAGATGCAGGAGTCGAATAGTTGGTCCAATGTTTCTTGTTAGTAAGCTCTGAGAACAACTGTATCTGTTATTCGCTTGATGCATTGTGTGTGGTTGCCAGGAGTTCCTATGGATGTTCTGGCTGCCTGTATAGCTGTTGTTCATTTAGCACCACCCACGAGGCACGTGTAACTTTGAGAATGCTATGGAGGCGAACAACTTTACCTGCCGGCATGCACTATATTGCTGTGACGGCCCCTGACTGTCATGAGTGCCGGCACAACAGGCAACCAAGGCAGGTTGCTTAGATTCCTTCCGAGGCGCTCATGCAAACAGTAAACAACGACAAACTTCCTACGAGACGACGCGGTACTGCGGCACTACTTTCCGGTTAGACATGTGACAGTGCCCAGCCGATGACAGGTGAGTAACTTGTTGTACCCTCCGCCGATGCCGGCTTTATGAGCGCGCGTACGTAGTGTGGACAAAAAGCGCATAAGCAGCTAGTACACCTACCGGGCGCTCCTACGCCGAACCTAGCTGCAGCTAACCGTAGATCGTAGCTTTCGTGAGGTAGTGTTGAATGTATTTTGGCCTACCGCCACTAGAAAATGACAGTTTTGTTTTGTGTGAGAATTTACGCCATTTGTACTTGTTTGGTTGTCCCTAAATGTTCAAATGTTTGTATAGTTTATGGGACTTAACTACGGGGTCATCAGTCCCTAAACTTACAAACTACTTATGAACTAACTAAGACTAAGGACGGCACAAATATCCATGCCCGAGGGGGGATTCGAACCCCCGACCGTAGTGGCCGTGCAGACCGTGACTGGAGCGCCTCAGTCCCCTCGGCCACCGCGGCCGGCGGTTGTCCCTAAGTTACTGGTTCTCTTTTTCTTTGCAATCACTGCCTGCTTTGTTGTTGTATGCCCAGAAGGCTTTTTCTGTTAATAAACAATATATCATTTTCATTAGTTGTTGTGTTTCCTGCAGATCGTGGGCGCTATAGTATTGGCGACGAGGATAAAACTTTGTCTCAATAGTAATGATCCCCTTAGAGGAATTGATTCACTCCTTGACAGACACTGTATTCCAGATACAAGCGGCGCTCACAGGTTTGGCGCACCTGCCACACTCCCCAGAGTTACAAGACGTAACTCACAGAGTAGATTCCATCGCAGGAAAATTGAACAGTCTGTATATGTCCCCGCCGACGTTTCCCGCTATCGATAGTGTTTTGGAACCATGGCCGAATAATGTAAACCGATTGGAAAAACATTTCCTGGCCCACGGAGTCCTCGAGAAAAATCGGCGTCGGTTATTTTTCTTGGCAACAGTCTGTCTCCAGGTGTATCGCTAGTTTCAACAATTGAACCCGGAGCAGTCGCCTCAAGGTTTATCATATACCCACATAAAAAGCTTCTTGTCCATTCTGTCCTGCCGAAATTTCCCAGATCAAACATATCATTTATGGATTACGACCCTGCAGGGTCTCTCGTGATTGCAAATTTAGGTGTGCCAAAGTCGTCTGCAAGCAGTCCTATGCTCCTTTTTGATTCGTGATATAGTGGTGTTTCACGCACCGGACGAGGGTCTTCGAACTGAGATCTTGAAGTTACAGAACCCTTCTTTCGACATCTGTCGGCCACTTATCCGTGCCTTTGAACAGGCTCACCTGCCAACAATGGATACACCGATAAAGAGATAGATCGAGCTCTCCATCCAAGAAGAAAAGGGTCCGAAAATAAGCCACAGCAACAACTGTCGGCTGGAAAAGTTTTCCTTCCTTTCATCCACAACATTACGGACCGTATTGGGAAAGTTGTGGCCAGGTTACAAGTGCAAACTGTCTTTAGACCTAGCAAGAAAATTAGTGAATGTTTACGATCGGTGAAAGACGCACGACATCCCCTAGCAACGCCTGGGGTGTGTAAAATTCCCTATAGCTGTGGCATGGTGTAGTTAGGAACAACAAAAAGAAGTGTTAATACTCGCATATTGGAACATAAAAGGAATTGTCGTCTGGGTGACACAGACAAGTCAGTTGTGGTATAGAATGTTTTTACATATGGTGACCATGAAATAAAATTTAGTGAAACGAGTGTGCAAGCCAAGACCTCGCATTATTACACACGCATGTACAGAGAAGCTATAGAAATACAGAACCACCAGAATAATTTTAACAGAAAAGAAGAAGGTTTGAAATTAGGTAAGATTTCGCGGTCGACTTTGAATCAACGATATGACAATCTATTACCTGTGATCGAGAAAGATGACGTTGGTCAAAGATAGCTTCATAGTCGGCAGCACGTGATGGCGCCATCTATGCCCTCTACATAAGCAGGACCTCCAGCGCCCAGTAAGCAGTCGTCGACTCACCTCTGCAGATGTTGCCCGCAGTAGACAACGAAACGTCGGGAGAAAGAAGATTTATTGATGGATCACGGCATCTTAGCCCGGAAGTTTTAATTAATGACGAGGCTGGCCGTGAAAGCCTACATTCTATGATTTTGTGGGCTTTGATATAAACTGATAATACTCTATAGCTTTCAGGGATGCCAGCTACTTTAATTCTGTCTTAGTAAAGTAGCAAACTACAAACTGCACTCGTGAAACTTCCTGGCAGATTAAAATTGTGTGCCGGAACCGGGACTCGAACCTGAGATCTTTGCCTTTCGCTTGCAAGAACTCAACCACTGAGCTATCCCGACATTAGTCACGATCCGTCCTCACAACTGTAATTCTGGTAGTACCTCGCCTTCTACTTTCCAAACTTCACAGAAATTCTCCTGAGAACATTGCAGGACGTGCACTCCTGGAAGAAAGGATATGGTGGAGACATGGCTTAGCCGCAGCCTAAGAGATGTTTCCAGAATGAAACTTTCACTCTGCAGCGGAGTGTGCACTCGTACACAATATTATAGCATTCACAAACTTTACACAATTCAAAATATAACTTTATTGTTACGTAAAAATAGGTAACTGAACAATTACGGCCCTCTATTCTAATGCTGACAGAGCGGCCAAACGCGTATAACTTATTCCATGCTTCGGCATGAACCTGTAGTCGCGACAGCCGAAACAGAAGTGAACTAAGTGCGCCAGAGACAGTGGCTTCTATAAGCGCTTTTGGCGAGAAAGAATGTTCTCGAGGCGCGCTCACTCATTTCATTTGGCAACCAATCAGATAATTTCTCTTACAAACGTAGCGCAGTTTCCCACTGAAGGAACCTGATGCTACCTATTCCCGCCGTCAGCTTTCCCACACCACTGCTGACTGCATGGGAAACAGCGAGAACTGGAACAATGTTGAATATCAATTTTGGTAATTTTTAGTTCCATACGTAGTATTGTTGTACTTCATCTCTGGAATAGTTTGCTGCAATTACGATACGGTTATGATATCTCTGGATTATTTTCACGAATGTTAAATAGTAAGCCTCCCTGGAATAACGTTTTATATCGTAGCGATATGTTAGCGTGCCTCCTAGTGCTTTACACGTATCAAACAACGCAAAATAAACCAAGATAAGTGGTAAAAAACGCGTGAAAGAGGCTGCAGAAAGCTGGAAAAACTTATACAAATGCAAAAACCGCACATCGAAGGAAAATCACTATCAGGTAACTACGGGGTCATCAGTCCCTAAACTTACAAACTACTTATGAACTAGCTAACACTAAGAACGGCACAAATATCCATGCCCGAGGGGGAATTCGAACCCCCGCCCGTAGTAGCCGTGCAGACCGTGACTGGCGCGCCGCAATACCCTTGGCCACCGCGGCCGGCTTCTCTTAATGGAATTGAAGTTTTTGCTAAGGTAATACTTCTGTTTCTTAATGTTTTCATTACTGAATTACTGGAATGTATGTTTATATAAATGCAAAATATATATAACGTATTGTATTTTTATTTACAACATTGTTCCATGGAAACCAAGCGTTTTTTTCATTACAGCTTCTTAAGTAAGTATATATGTGTGAACCCACTTATTTCACAATGTGTGATTCACTATGCTCGATATTTTATGTACACATGTAAGCAATTTTATCAGAAAATAGACCTCGAATACGTTTTCGTCAATTCTGAAAAATTGCGAAACTCGACATACTACGGTATTCCGGGGGTCCATTCAACTCTCGAGCTATATCGCGCCTAACAAAATATTAAGATTGGAACTTCAAAATCCAGACTCATCACAGGATCTAGGCGTCTTGTCTGGGACTGCGAGTACTCCCTCGGTCGGATGTGTGTGTGTTTTGTCCTTGTTGCCGGCCGCGGTGGCCGAGGAGACTGAGGCGCTCCAGTCACGGTCTGCACGGCCACTACGGTCGGGGGTTCGAATCCCCCCTCGGGCATGGATATTTGTGCCGTCCTTAGTATTAAGTAGTTCATAAGTAGTTTGTAAGTTTAAGGACTGATGACCCCGTAGTTAAGTCCCATAAGCTATACAAACATTTGAACAATTTTGTCCTTGTTCATTTGTAGTTTGTAAGTTTAGGGACACATGACCCCGTAGTTAAGTTGAAAGACGGCTGTCTGCCGTCTTCTCTAGGTTTTTAAATTTGTTATTTATCTAAGTATACTAGACGGCCTTTTCTTTTCTTCCCTTCTTTGTTAAACGAAAACCCCTCCCGTTCGGAGGCTTGAGGAATAGAATTTCGTTTCATGTTTTTAAATGTTAGTTTCTGTAATGTTGCTGGTATTTTCTTATCCTAATAATTTATCATTGTATCTATGAATGTGGCAATATGAACGGTTTCTCCGTGACGCCACTGTCCCTGTGAGAATGTGTACTTGCTTTATTCTGTATGTGCACGTATGAGAATCTTCTAGCATGGCAGTCTGAGTGTATGTATGAGAATTTTCGTCGTCGGTTGCTGGCTGCTCGATACTAGTGTTCTCTGGCTTTGTATCGATAGGTAGTCGTTACCAACCTCTGCTTTTAATGCTACCAAAGAGGTTCCTCCGCCCTGTGGTTACAAGTTGGGTTGGCAATGCCCAGTGAGCGAGCCTCGGCAAGACGCGCGAGTTTCAGCTCTCCCCGCCACCTCGGTTTTCCCAGGGGTTTCTACCGATTTCCGGCTGGTGGAGGGGACTGGGTGGACGATCTGGACATTCGGTGGATGGGCTTCGATCTGGTAAGACATTCTGGATCTCCTTTCCTCCCTTGAGATGGTAACGATTCGTTGTCTGGTTTGTTAGACTTCAGATCTTAGGTTCATTTTTCGGAATAAGTTTCTCCGATCATGTACGGAAATGTATTCAATTTCATTTCGGCGATTTCGCATAGGTAAACACGGTGAATGTGCAACTAATTCGGTTTGATAACCGCTGGGAATCAGTAACCTGTGTCAGACTAGCTGGCGGTGTATGAACTCTATTTAATGTCTTTCTAGCTTTGTGGAACGCGACTAATATGCGGGAATATTTTGATTCTGTGTAGTGCATGTGAAATATTCTTCTTCTGCGAGTGATATGTACTCCACGTGGTGTGTTCTTAGAACAAAGCCTTCAGCTACCCCTGTGTCTGTTCCTATGTCCTTCAGGCAAGAAATTATCTATGTATCTTTCTGATTTCCATTAGTACCTCGCGATCTCCTCTCTGTCTATTTTTAAATTGTATTTTCGTTTCCAAACTTGTACTTTGCATTCAGACACCCCCCCTCCCCCCAGTAAATTCTCTTCTAGCGTTGTACGACCCCCTTTATTAACTTGTTTATGAAATACTATGTATTTCTAGGGGGCTGCATGCCGTATTTCTTAGTTAATTTACACCGACTTTGAATTTATTCCACTTTACTGAATTTTGAAGACTGGAATTTGTCCATCCGTGTAAAACCTTCCCAATTGCGTCTAACTACATTTCTTTAATTTCCTGATGATATACTACGCATTTCTAAGGGTTGCATGCCGTAGCTATTTTTCTTTATTTTCCGGAAATTAAATTTTATATTTTTACTGGTTTTCGGAACCACGTGATTCCGAACTCCGACTTCAAGGGATTATAGTTAGTCACTTGAGTTGTCGCCACTGCTCACACACCAGTGCCTTCCTACTGTGTATTCTTGCTTCGTAATCTGTGATTCCGTTGGTTTTTGTTGAAATGAATACAATATTTAAGCACTTCGCCCTCAGTGGGGTGTGGACGTGTAATGAAGCAGACACGTGCCGTGTGTCGCAATATTTCCTCATGCTCACAGTTTGATTTCAATGGAAATTAATCTCGCTACTATCGCTTACCATCTCAAGTAAAGAAAGACAAGGGCGACCTACGAAGTTTACTTTTCTTGTGTTGTGTGGTACATCCTGTTACGCTGAATTTCGCCTACGATAGCGGCGCCTGCTTCTACTTCGAATCAGCACGCTGAGTTGGGTGAGTTTCGCTTTGCTTCGCGCGTGTGAGTGGCTAAATGCTTGTTGATTGTAAAGCCCTCCTCCGACGATGTTCACTTCAGATTACTTTAAGCTGTTTTAAATGGGGATGCATTTTTATTGTTTAACAAAATTGGTGCCCCCATTTGCTCATGTTTGAAGTGAATAAATAATTTATAATCAGTGAAACTTTATCCTAATTATGAATATTAGTTTATGAACACCCTCCCTTTTTATTTAATGTTGTTTTTCACAAGTGCTGAGAACAAATTCAGATGCATTTTGTATATTGTTAATTCCGTTGCGCCATAAATGTTCTCTCAGCCACCTTATTTCTCGGTGGCTTGTATATTAATGATTGTGTGTAATTCTCGTGAGCTACGACGTATGCTGGCCACCGTCTCTTTGTCTTCCTGCTGCTAAAGTAAGGTTTGAGTCAGTTCTAAATTCTGGGTCAGGGAACAAGATTCAGTTGCAGGAAGTAGTCAGTAGTTCACGCGAATCTTTTAGCTGGTTTTATGGCCAGAGTTATATGTTTAAAGTAAGCTTTTAACTGGCTCCCTTCAGCTAGAGTTAATTTTACAATTAACGGTGGTCTTTCAAAGTCCCTTAAGCTCTACAAAAATTTGAATAAAAAATTTCTTAATTCTTTAAGTGCATAGGAAACTCATTACCTATTGCAAAAATTAATCCTTTTATGTTACATTCTTATTACATTTATTTTTCCTATTCATGCTTTAGTTACTTGGCTTCTGACACAGTAGTCCTTAAGACACCCATAATGCTGTCCTGGACACTCGATCTCTCGGAGTGGATAGAAGAGTGAAGAGGTTGTGAAAGGCAACACTGCCGACTACATATTTTTGGGTTGTGTAACTGCAGACCTTGGCTGTCTAGGCAGTCGCGTTACATACAGAACGCCCCGTGCAAAACCCGAACTGCCTGACGATCACCCCACAGAAGACTTGGTGTGCTTTCAGTCTGCACGGCATAGTCTCTCAAGTGATTTCTCCAGTACATCGAGCAAGCATATGGGCCGATAGGATTGGGCGAGCGCCGGTTCCTTATATGGCACTTTTTTTATGACAACCACATTGGCCTTTTTTCCAGGTTACTTAAAAAACTTCCCTTGCCTTAGGCACTCGTTGTAGAGTCTAGTCACTTGAATGACAATCCAGGGGTAAGAAACTGCACCATCTCTGACGTGATCCGGTCTGGCCCTGGGGCTTTGCCTCTTTTCAAGTTTTGAAGCTGGTTGACCACCTCCTCTTACGAGAAGAGATTAACCAACACATTGTTGTCGTATGGGAGGGCATCGCTGGCCAGTATCTGCCTTTGAATGTCTCAGACAGTTGCTTCCTTGTCATCAGGGAGTTGAGACTGGAGCACGACGTTAGCAGTCTCTCGCCAAGTATTCGTGTATTGGTCCCCATCCCTGATGGTTAATATGGCCATGCCGGCCGCGGTGGCCGAGGGGACTAAGGCGCTCCAGTCACGGCCTGCACGGCCGCTACGGTTGGGGGTTCGAATCCCCCTTGGGCATGGATATTTGTGCCGTCCTAGTTCGTAAGTAGTTCATAAGTAGTTTGTAATTTTAGGGACTGATGACCCCGTAGTTAAGTCCCATAGACTATACAAACATTTGAACATTTGAAATATGGCCATGTGTAATCTTATATTATCTAAATCAAATGTTTGTTAAGCTTATTTGAATTAACTGTGGCATCATCAGTCTCTAAGCTTACAAACTACTTATAAACTAACTTATACTAAAGACAACACAAACATCCATACCCGAAGGAGGATTCGAACCTCCGAGGGGGAGGCCGCGCGATCCGCAACGTGGAGGTCTAGACCTCTTGGCTACTCCCGCGTGGCATTTTATCTCTGCGCAGCTTGTAGGGTTTGCCACAGGGGTCAGTGGTCAGTTGGTTCTTTACGTCTTCCTCCCAGCAGTTCAACCTGGTTAATTGAAGTTCTTTGAAGAACAGGTCCTTCAATTCCCTTTATCTTTCGAGCCAATACTGCTTCCTTTGCCAGGTCACACAGCTCTGGTAGCACCGTCTCACACGTCTGACAAACTGCAGCAACCTCTGCAGCTCGGGGAAGGTGGCAACGGCCCTCCACCTGAGTGGTACTGCCAAGTCCATTGCACGCGTTATGACAGCGAACAGATCCTGTGCGGAATTGTCTATGTCCAAGAAACCATCCGGGAATGTCGGAACGTTACACTCCTTCTCAAGACACTGTCAGTCTGCCTTGTTAAAATTCAACTGCGACTCCCATCCTGCTTCTCAGCCGCTCTCGTTGCCCTCAATATCAAAGGTGATGAGACTGTCATGGAGACTTGTCATGGACTTGTCATGGAATCTCCAGTTATTGATATCACCGATCATGTTGGTTGTCGCCAGAATGACATCTCTGTTGCTCCCTTCCCTTCTGCCACCTTTGTAGTTGGGTGGGTTTCCTAGTCTGTTGACAATGATCAACTGGAGTGCCATGGCTGTTTCTTCTGCTTTGGCTCCTTTTTCATCCCGAGAGCAGCTGTTCCACAGAGGGGACTTGGCATTCAAGTCAGCAACTAACAGCCACCCTTCGCCCACACAGTGCCGTAATCACGGTGATCAGACGGTCCAGGTGTTTTTCAACGTCCTCCCCGAACTGGAAGTATATGTTTACTAGGATTACCAATCCTGTTGGGGATTGTAGCTCGTCGACAATGCAGTGAGCATTGGACAGTTGAGCGAGAACAGTGACTCTGAGAGCCTTTTTTGTTACGATATGGCACTTCTTGTTTATCGTTAGTGATGATTTGCCAGACAAAGGCCGGGTAGGCTAGTTGTTACGCGATAGAGTATGTCTCCTGGAGACAGACCACCTCGAGTCTCATCCACCACCATGTGTAATTCCTGCATTAACAGTCGGCTTTTAGGTGCATTCATTTGTCCGATTGAGACTTTCGACTTCAGGGGAAATACGCGTTGACGTTACATTCTATGCAACTTTTCTTGGCGTGCAACATTCTGGCGATTTGTTCTTTGGACTGTGAAACAGCGCATTTTCCGGCTCATCTTCTGTCACTTGTTTTATTAGTTCGTTTGATTCCTGAGGGGTAAGTCTGTTGGTTAAATTCTTTGCTAACTCTTGAAAGGCGTTGTCATCGTTCATTTTGTCAGACATCAACTCCGTGTAAGCAGTTTCAATCGCATTTCTGATGTCATATTGGTGAGTTAAAAGCGTACCGTCATCAGTTTTCAGTTCCGTTAGTATCTTGGTTTTACCTCTTTTACTCTCACGTGTCAGTGATAGATTGACGTTGCTTCATGGTATAGTGAGTCCTGGATTCGGGATCTGACTTTTAAACCTTCTAATTGTTTCCTTTTAAGAAGTAGTAGTTTGACTTTCACTTTCTTAATTTGGGCGTAGTTTTCAATGACTCTCTCATTCAGTTTGTACAGTTCTCGTAAACTTGAATAATGAAATTCAATGGTTCGCTTAAGCCTCCAGTTCTTGTCTCGTGAATACTCTGTAACATGGCTTTCCGTAATTTGGGTTTGGCACATTGTAGCCACCATATTACAGCCGAATCATATGACCGAAACTTGGTGAGACTTTCATTCCACGCATGTGTGAAGGCCTCATGACATCCTTGAT
Source organism: Locusta migratoria (assembly GCA_026315105.1). NCBI lineage: Eukaryota > Metazoa > Arthropoda > Insecta > Orthoptera > Acrididae > Locusta > Locusta migratoria. Next base: position 512,134,343 of record CM048755.1, read on the forward strand.
CGTCTAAGTGTGACACATTAAGTTTCCAGGGTCCCTTACTGCCGTACGTACCCTGTTTCTGCAAGTGTACGATACAGATATAAGCCGCAAGCTCTGTGAAAATAGTTGGCCAGAACTCACATTGCAGAATTCGTTGTTTTAGATTATCTGATACATATATTCTATCTAGCCTACTTACAGAATGATTTGTTATGTGTGTGAATCCAGGCGTTGCTGCATACTTGTGCTCCCAAGTCCTTGACTATCCGTTCTAATTCCACGGATTTGTTAAAATTTGGTGTCTGCTCTTTGGAGTGCAAAACGCAGTTAAAATCTCCCGCCAAGGTAAGCTGGTCTTAAATAAAGGAAGAATCTCTTCCGTATGATATTCAGTTCTTCGACGCCTGTTATTGGATCCTGAGGGAGCATATAGGTTAATAATTCTGACGTTGTTAACTGTTTGTGCAATTCCCCTGTGATTGACTAGCATTTCGATGTTGTATGCCACAATTCCTTCTCTTAATGGGATGGCGGTCCCCAAATCCGCACCAAGACCCAGGTTGGCAATGACGCTGTATCCAAATATTTCTTCTAAATTAATATCCGCAACCTCCTGAAGCAATAGAATATCTATATCTGCGAAATACAAAAAATCTTGAATGTGTTGTAACCGGACGACTCTTATTGATGTTTAATGTGGCAGTTTTGTAGGCTTGGCAGTCACACATGTGTGGATGTGGGGTGTTAAATAGAAATCAGAGTCAGCGTCTTTCTCCGCGTCCGTGGTTTCCATAGCCGAGGTATCTGTAACAGCAGGATCCGTGGTCACTGTGAGTCCTACTTTACCAGCATCCCCCGAAGCATCTTCCATAACGGTGTCCTTGTCCACATTCTCTATCTGGTCTACACCGGTGGCAAACTGAGCAGACACTGTCTTGTGTCGGTCCTGATCACGTGACTTCTGCGCCGGTTCATCAATTTCTTTGGTTGACGCCGTTTCAACCATTTCTTTGTCGGTGTCGGCTTTCAACGGCACGGCAAGTTCTACCTGATTTTGTGATGGCTGGTTCTTTGTAACTGCAACAGTGGTTGGCAGATAATTCTGTTCTTAACTTGTTTTGAATTTTCACGAAGTGGAGCTGACTTCTCCGCAGCTCCTACTTGCGTCAATCTGCGTTTCTTATGTTTGCGAGGTGACTTAGCCGATTCATTGTCCTGCCTAGTCTCCGAACTCGCGGGCTGACTTTCCGGAGTTTGTGTGTCAGCTGTTTCCTTCACCCCATTATTCTCTGTACGTAGTGTGGTGTCTTACGTTATCAGTGTGGGCGGCTGCTGCACTACTTCAGATTCTGGTGCCTTTTCTGTCGTCCTTTCCGAAATTTCCTTTGGAGTTGCTATTTCGGTCACGACGTCATCGGTGGGCAAGTCATCTAAACAAATGTCACTAGTCGGTGGCTCAGTCACTTGACCACGCGCCACAGCTACATACGTTTTTAGCAAAATCGTCATATCTGGAGCTTTAACAGTTTCACCGGATGGTAGCTGTGCAATGCGCCGTTGAATGCACTCGGCATGCACATAACCTGCCTTATTACAAAGTGCACAGGTCTTTGGTTTACCGTTATACATAACGATACCTCTAAACCAGCATACGTTTATAAAAGACGGTATGTGTCGACAGAGTTCTACTTTTAATTGCCTGACACTGTTCAGCACAGGAAGTTTGTGTGCGGAAGACCACCTCTCGGGAATATTACTGAGAACTCTACCATAGGGAGCAATGACGGCATCTATTTCACTGGCAGGTACCTAAAATGGCAACTCAAAAATTATAATAGTCCTAAATCCAAAACTGACATGGTCGTCAGTGACGTTCCCCACATTACCATCTCTGCGGTTAAATTTCAAGAAACCACCTGTGTCTAGAACGACCTTCTCGCATAATTTGGAAGATTTGAGCTTAACGAAAATCACTCTATTTACAATCGACATGTGATATTCAATAATGTCATCTAATCGAATCTTCGCAACCGCAATTAAACAATCTTCTAACTCAAACGACGTTGTCGGGAAAATTTTCGTTCGAAAGTGAACTTCAGAGTGTCTCTTCTACTAATTTGATCCATTATAGCCTTTCCATGTTACCCCAACTTCACAAGAAAACAAGCGCTGGCATGAGCGAGCAGACTGACCCCTGCAGGAAGTAAACAAACCGTCGCCGCAGCGAAGCACCGCACACGCTCCGTACACCGCCGCTGCCGCAAGCATACTTTCGACTGCTCCGCCACTCCGGCGAGCCGAAGGAGACCCAAAAGAAAGGCTGACCTGTGATAAAGCGTCTGTTATGGTTCGCGGTTCCTATCTCGCTAATTGTAACACTTTTATCCCTTCTGTGAAAGAGCTACAAATAGTCTGATCAAACATCGCTGAAAAAAAAGCAAGAAAATGCTTTGGGCTCATAGTGCAATGGTGAAAAACTTACAATGCTGCACAACAGGTAACGCCTCTTTCCGCTGCTGACAAGCAAATTTTGGGTTTCTACGAATACATTACTTTATTTATGAAATGCCACATTTTCATACCTCTTGAGTATGATACAGCATACCAATTAAACACAGACCCAATTGAAATCCAAGTGAGTAGTTTTATTAAACAGACTTTTGTCGTAAGGTTATCGTGGGTACTTTTTTTAATTTCTTATAATACAATGCACAATTTTACTAAGGTTCCTATTAGTCTTATTAAAACAATAAAAAACAACAGAGAGAAATTAATCACCAACGATATATGCGACTTCTCTGATGTCATCTATAACAGTCTGGCAATGCGCAATGCGGTTTATTAATTACGTGCATGTAGAAAACTTGTTCTGAGTTAAAGCTGTCAAACAAGAATTGAAGAAGAATAAAATGGCACTACCACATGACAGATAATGTAGAAAATCCTTTTCTGACTTATTTTCGTACGATGCGCTATCCTCATACATAATACAAAAGTTTCGAGGTGCGTCTGTTGCCTCCACCCATCTATTAAACTTGAAAAGAGCAAAATGTCGCAGAAGTTAGGGTTGAGAAGTGAAGGGAATTATGTTTAAAGATCCATTAGATTGATAACTCCAGCAGGCAGCAGAATTGCGTTTTAAAGAATTTAGCAGTGAATGTACTCGAACTCGTAACCTCTTATCTACAGTGCGAGGCTTATCGTTATGTTACTAGCTGACACGTGGCTACAGCAGCTCCAGAAGTCTATAACAATTCCTCCAGAAGCTCCGCATTCCACACTGCTGTCATATAATGCATATGTCCGGATCTAGACGTCTGAGTGACAGACAGTTACATCTTTTCTTTTGCACTGCACGACGTTTTCAACAGATTGCTCAATAGAGCAGCACAAATGGAAAGGAACACTTCCTATTTAAATTTCTACATCCTACAGTTTTGGCGGTTCTGAGTAGATGGCAGTTACGTGATTTTATTTCGATGAGTACAAAATAGAGTCGAATGTATGCACTGGGTAGCCGAAGCAGCTAGTTCATAGCGATTCAGTCAACCAAGTAAATGAATGTACTGAAGATGCTGCAATCCACATCATGGAGCCTGTGCGTCAGAATTCTCATCCAGTGCGGCGCAACGTCGTTATGACAGAAAAATGGGTCACGGAGAAGAGGATTTGGTGGTCTGTTGGATTGATGATAGGTTGATATACTTATGGACTGGGTTCAAAAAAATGTTCAAATGTTTGTAGAGTCTATGGGACTTAACTACGGGGTCATCAGTCCATAAACTTACAAACTACTTATGAACTACTTACAACTAAGGACGGCACAAATATCCATGCCCTAAGGGGGATTCGAACCCTCGACCGTAGTGGCTGCGCAGACCGTGACTGGAGCTCCTCAGTCTCCTCGGCCACCGCGGCCGGCAGACTGGGTTCGATTCCAACTTCTGCCGATGAGTTTTGATAGGGAGAGACAGATTCTGTTCACTTCTGACTACGCCAGGTGAAGAAGGTATAATGGCATAGTAGTCTGAAGTTCACATTAAACATAAGATTCCTTCTCTACCAAGTAGAGGTTAGGTAGAACCACAATAAACTCAGGAGTGGTGACCAGTAAGGTTTCTTATACTATTTATTTACTTCTAGTGACGAAATAAACACTATATAGGGTCACAGGACGCTTGAGTAGCTTGTTATCAAAGGCGGACATCTGTCGTTTGCAAATAACTGAGATAAACCCCATTTTTATTACTAAGCGTGGAGTTAATACGTATGCATGCTAGTTTGGTCATCATTTTCAACTAAATGATGACCAAACTAGCATGCATACGTATTAACTCCATGTTTAGTAATAAAAATGGCGTTTATCTCAGTTATTTGTAAACGACAGATGTCCGCCTTTGATAACAAGCTACTCACTTATTCCGCCTTTTATTTGAGCTTCTGTATATCGATAAAATTGGTTCTAGACTGGGAATGCAACTCAGACCGCCTTTAACGCGGAATTTGATCCCTTCGTGAAAAGACAGCTCGACTACATTTTGTTGTTTGTTAAAAACTGTAGATTCCTTAACATCTCCACATATTGCGCGTGAATGGCTTCGAATACTGGCCCGACACTAAAGTTTTTATTATATATTATGAAGCTCTAGCATGAAAACATCTATCTGCTGGTGGATAATAATTTTGATTTTCAATGTATTTTCATTCGTTATCAACACTAACGATATCTAACGTTTTTGACTCCCAGTGAGACACAGAACAGATCAATGTAAGTTCAAAGATGTTATTCCGAGCTGCTGATGGAGAAAAATTCGGTAGCTGACGTCTTTTTTGTGTGTGTGTGTGTGTGTGTGTACTCAACAAGTAAATGTGCGGATTTCGATTTCCAGTCAGCACTGAACTCTTCGTCAAATTACTTCTAGTCCAAACATACTCACATGTCGCTGCTGGTGTAACAAACCCATATTTCACGCTCCTTTCCTCTAGAATATAACAGTGATGGGTACCGGGTTGGAGTCCTGGGAAGGAAAAAAAAATTGTTTCGTTTCGTCATTTCGGTTGAAACATCTAGCTACTGCCGAGAAAATCCGATATCGGACCAGACTGCGTGGTCATTAGTCCGTAGCTTACAAACTACTTGAACTAAGGTAAACTAAGCTAAGGACAACACACACACACACACACACACACACACACACACACACACACACACACATGCACCAGGAAGGACTGGAACCTCCGACGGCGAGCAACCGCGCGGTCCGCAGCGAGGCGCCTTAGCCCGCTCGGCTACTCCACCGCGACGATATGTCACACTTGAGTGTGCTTCGATAACAGTCCGATTAGGTTATAGGATCGAATACCTGTCCAACACAAAGTTTTTCCTGACGGCATTTCAAGTAAGTTACTTGTGAAGACGCAATATTTAACAATAGATGCTGGGTAGGAATTCTCGTTCATTAAATATGTTTCAGTTATGTAATTTGAAGTTGATATTTGCTAACTGATTCTGTTTAAAATAGAGGTAAATCACTCTCTGTATGCTTAGTCAGGAACGACTGTTAGTTTCCGTCAGTCATGTAATATTTGCTTAGTCGACATGACCTGTGTTCGTCGTGTCATTTATAGTTCATACATGGAGGGAAGTGTGTGGGGAAAAAATCGCAGGGGAAGACCAAGAGATGGATACAGTAAGCAGATTCAGACAGATGTAGGTTGTCGTTCTTATGTGGAGATGAAGAGGCTTGCTCAGGATAGGGTATTGTGGAGAGCTGCATCAAACCAGTCTCCGGACTGAAGACCACAACAACAACAACAACATGTTCTCACCCCCATGAACCCCCATGAACCACAGACATTGTCGAGGTGGGGTGGCTTGCGTGCCTCAACGATGCAGTTAGCCGTACCGTAGGTGCAACCACAGCGGAAGGGTATCTGTGGAGAGGCTAGACAAACGTGTGGTTCCTGAAGAGGGGCAGCAGCCTTTTCAGTAGTTACAGGGGCAACAGTCTGGATGATTGACTGAGCTGGCCTGGTAACATCAGCTAATGTGGCTTTGCCACACAGCTACTGTGAACGGCTGAAAGCAAGGGGAAACTACAGCCGTTACTTTTCCCGAGGACATGCAGCTCTACTGTATGTAAATATGATGATGGCATCCTCTCGGGTAAAATATTCCGGAGGTAAAATAGTCCCCCATTCGGATCTCCGGGCGGGGACTACTCAGGAGGATGATGTCATCAGGAAAGACAATACTGGCATTCTACGGATCGGAGCGTGGAATGTTAGATCCCTTAATCGAGTAGGAAAATTAGAAAATTTAAAAAGGGAAATGCATAGGTTAAAGTTAGATATAGTGGGGATTAGTGAAGTTCGGTGGCAGGATGAACAGGATTTCTGGTCAGGTGAGTACAGGATTATAAATACAATATCAGTTGGGGGTATCACAGGAGTAGGACTAATAATGAATAAGAAAATAGGAATGCGGGTAAACTACTATGAACAGCACAGTGATCGCATTATCATTGTCAAGATAGATACGAAGCCAACACCGACAACAGTAGTACAGGTTTATATGCCAACTAGCTCTGCCGATGATGAGGAGATCGATGAAATATATGAGGAGCTAAAGGAAATTATTCAGACAGTTAAGGGAAATGAAAACTTAATTGTAATGGGAGATTGGAATTCGGTAGTAGGAAAAGGAAGAGAAGGAAAAATAGTAGGTGAATATGGACTGGACAGGAGGAATAAAAGAGGAAGTCGCCTGGTAGAATTTTGCACGGAACATGATCTAATTGTAACAAACACGTGGTTTAAGAATCACAAAAGAAGGTTGTATACATGGAAGAGACCAGGAGACACCGGAAGGTATCAGATAGATTTTATAATGGTAAGACATAGATTCCGGAACCAGTTATAAACTGCAAGACATACCGAGGGGCAGATATAGACACTGACCAGGAACTCGGATGGGAAACCAGTTTTCAGCAAAGAAGGGAAAGCTGAAAGGTGGAAAGAGTACATAGAGCAGCTCTACAAAGGAAATGAACTTAGAGACGATGTTGTAGGAAGGGAAGAGGAAGTAGATCAAGATGAAATAGGAGATACTATACTGAGAGATGAATTTGACAGAGCCTTGAAAGACCTAGGTCGAAACAAGGCCCCAGGAGTAGATGACATACCCTCAGAGCTAATAAAGTCTCTGGAGAGCCAGCCATGACAAGACTATTTGAACTGGTGTGTAGGATGTATGAGACAGGCGAAATGCCCTCAGACTTTAAGAAAATGTAATAATCCCCATTCCAAAGAAATCAGGCGCAGACAGGTGTGAAAATTACAGAACCATCAGTCTGATAAGTCATGGTTGCAAAATTTTAACACGAATTATCTACAGGAGAATGGGAAAGGTGGTAGAAGCTGACCTCGGGGAAGATCAGTTTGGATTCAGGAGGAACATAAGAACCCGGGAGGCAATACTCACTTTACGTCTCATCTTAGAAGATACATTAAGGAAAGGCAAACCTACATTTCTAGCTTTTGTAGATTTGGAGAAAGCATTTGACAATGTTGACTGGAATACACTCTTTCAAATTCTGAAGTCAGCAGGAGTAAAACACAGGGAAAGAAGAGTTATTTACAACTTGTACAAAAGCCAGACCGCAGTTATTAGACTCGAGGGGCATGAAAGGGAAGCATTAGTTGGGAAGGGAGTAAGACAGGGTTGTAGCCTTTCTCCGATGTTATTCAATTTGTACATCGAGCAGGCGGTGAAGGAAAGCAAGGAAAAATTTGGAATAGGGATTAAAGTTCAAGGGGAAGAAATAAAAACATTGCGTTTTGCTGATGACATTGTAATTCTGTCAGAGACAGCAAAGGGTCTGGAAGAGCAGTTGAATGGAATGGACAGTGTGTTGAAGAGAGCGTATAAAATGAACATTAACAAGAGAAAAACAAAAATAATGGAATGCGGTCTTAGAAAATCAGGCGATGCTGAAGGAATTAGATTAGGTAACGAAACAATGAAGGTGATAGATGAGTTTTGTTACTTGGGTAGTAAAATAACATGCGATGGTCGCAGTACAGAGGATATAAAATGCAGAATGGCAATGGGAAGAAAAGCATTTTTGAAAAAGAGAAATTTGCTTACATCGAATATTAATTTAAGCGTAAGGAAGTCTTTTCTGAAGGCATTTGTGTGGAGTGTTGCCTTGTACGGGAGTGAAACATGGACGATAAGCAGTGCGGACAGGAAGAGAATAGAGGCTTTTGAAATGTGGCGCTACAGAAGAATGCTGAAGATTAGGTGGGTAGATCGCATAACTAATGAAGAGATACTGAACAGAATTGGTGAGAAACGGAATTTCTGGCATACCCTGACTAAAAGAAGGGATCGCTTGGTAGGACACATTCTTAGACATGAGGGAATCGTAAATTTAGCATTGGAGGGAAGTGTGTGGGGTAAAAATCGCAGAGGGAGACCAAGAGACGCGTATAGTAAGCAGATTCAAGTGGATGTGTGTTGCCGTTCTTATGAGGAGATGAAAAGGCTTGCTCAGGATAGAGTGGAGAGCTGCGTCAAACCAGTCTCCGGACTGAAGACCATAACAACAACAACATGTTCTCAACTAGCTGCTCGTGAGTAACTTAAATTTTTTACGTTTTTTTGTGGTAAATAATAAGTACGTTATCTTATCATGAATACGACGAACTTACTACGTGCAGTTTCTATCTGTGGTAATAATGAGTGTGGTAACATTTCAGGTAGCAGTATGTCATTTATGTAATAAATGTGAGCTTAAAGCCTTGTGGACAGTCTTATCTGTGATAAGGTATTCCCTAATATTTGTAGTATCGTGGTATTACTTTACATCTTGAGTTATTGTGGTACAGAACAGTGTTTCTAGTAGTGACTTGATGGAACCGTTATCAATAGTCAAACGACTCCACCGAGGAGCGATAAGAGGACCTGCTAGTCAGCTGCTTTATGAGGGTTGCATGCGAAACAGGTGAAATGCAATTCAGGTCGTTCGGATAATTTTGAGCACGACTGTACAATCACTGCAACTGTTTGTAGGGTTGTGTTGAGGGAGATGGGTTCGAAGTGGTAGGCTGTGCTGACGAAAACAGCCATTCCTTCCCTCGCTCTCTTTACACTAACGTTGTCCTTTCTGTGGAGACCGTAACCGCGCATCTCAGGGTTATCAGCAAGTTTGTCTCCTGGAGACATATACAAATGGGTCGTCCCTGAGATACTAAAAGTAGTTACTCCATGTGTGTTCTAAATCCCTGTAAGTTCCACTGCTGTGTGGGAGTCATTTATCAAGCAGAATAAAACTTCACCCTCTCTTTTTCACGGGACTGGTCACTTGTACCATTGGGGAGGGGGGAGAGTCACCTTTGGGACGAAAAGTTTGCCTCAAAGTTACATCAAACTCCATGGCTTCTGGAGCTGAATCATATGGCACATCAAGATTAATTACATCAACTTGGTCTGACTGTTTACTTGTAGGTCTCGCATCGTACTATTCCTTATCCTTCTTTTTTCATGTTTCAGCAATAAAGTGGTCGCTACACTGGTCTTTGGGAGGGATTCTGTCAGTGAAGGTGGCAGGAGTTCTCCACTGTCGGTGGCCGTACTTTGTTCCACCATTTTCGAGAAGACTACAGGGGCTGTAACTTCTACCGCCTTGCACGTGCACTGGCACGAGCAGTTGTTAGTACCAGCACTGGAGAATTCAGTTTGTGTAGACGCTTTAACTTTCGGAACAGACTTTTTAAGGGCCGCCACGAAAGAGGTGGTAAGGGACGCCGGTTGCATAGCCTTATACATTTTTCTGGCTTCGGCATAGGAGATGCGCTGGCGGTCTTGATGTCCTGAACCTTGGGTTCCGCGAGGAATGCAGTACATTCTCTACTCCAAACGAGATAGTCACCGGCAAAGTTGACTCACTTAAAGGACGGCGAACAATCGTCTCCATCATGAGCGATCTTAGCACATTTTCCGCAGGTCTGTTCGCCGTTACACCCCAAGGTGGTATGCCCAAAACTGTGGCATATGAAGCAGCGCAATGGGGTGGGTAATAAGATCGGACGTTTAACCTAAGGAAACCTTCCTTAACACGTTCCGAGAGCTTTGGCGTATTAAATTTTATAATAAATGACTCAAATTTCACTAACTCGCCATTTATCCTCTTCATAATATTGTGGATGTCTACAATTCCATCCGAAGTCCATTCTTCTTTTAATTCATCCTCCTGCTTGTGACGACACCTTTGCTGTAATTGAGGGTGTGATGTAACTCAGATTCATTGGCAGACTCCCCAAGGTATTGAGCATGTTAGATATTAGTTACCTGTTGTGACGTATATATCTCTATCAACAGTGTCCCATTACGCAAACGTTTCACATTCTTCAAATTACCACCAATGCCCTCTAGTGCTTCCTGAGTATAAAAAGGCAAGAGCTTCTCAAAAGTGCCCTCTCTTCTCTTAATTATTATAAACACATTCTGCGGAGCAGAAAGAGCTCTGTAGCCATTGACTGTCCCTCTTTTATTCATTCCGAAACCCGTAGGACTGGCCACACGAGTCCTCTTCTTAGAGTGGGTAATAGTAGCTCCCAGTGGTACACCCATCCCATTAGGAGGTTGAAAATTACTCGATAGTTCCATTTTGGTCCCATGACTAGCTAGGGAACTATAGTCCGCCTAGACAGAGCCACACATGCCTAGGTACACCCTATACATCTAAGGTTCGGTAGTATCCCCAGAGATTATCCACAAGCGACTGTTCCATCTGAACAGCCATGCATCCCAACAGCATGTAGCACTCCTTAACATTGAGGATGACTTTGGAGAGGCATTTCCTTCCTCACGATTCGGGCGGTCAAACCAAGATCCCCATTCCCTGGTACACACAATACACACAACGTTACACCAATGCGTCACATGGTGGTCGCTGAAGCGTGCCCAGAATTTATGGTGTCAGAGTATTGGTGGCGCATACCAGTCCCCGGCTCAGGGACCCTGGGTTCGCCAAGCCCGTACCCAGCAAATTAATGCTGATCCCCCTGAGGGGGTCGATGACGAAGGCGTTGAAGGGGACCAGAACGCTGGAAACGGCGTACGGAACCCAGCAGCTCAGAAGTAGACCCTTGACTGTGGGGCAAAGTTGGTGGGCGAGCTGCAATAGTCCCCCCCCCCCCTTATACCAGAGAGACCAATCTGGGGCACGAGACGGGCCTTCAATTCTTCTCGTTTCCTAAGGCAATATAGCTGAGGCAATATGAAACGAATCGTGTGCGTCTACAATGTTCTCTGTCTTCCCACACCATAGTGGGGCGGCCCCTGAAGATAATATAGATGCAGCATCACGAGCCGTCTGATGAACTGGCATGGCATAATAAAATCATTTCCATTTTTGGAAGGAAATGTCAACAGTGGCAAAATTAACAAAACTGCCATTCAAGAAACTGCCCCAATCTAGCAGCCTGGGCAATTTAGCAAGCAAAACGTGAAGGCCGAATACAACAACTAGAAGCTGAGAATGAGAGGCTCAGAAAGCAACCAACCAAGACGTATGCTGGAGTGGCGGCGGAACTTGCACTACATCCCCGCCGGCCGCGGTGGCCGAGAGGACTGAGGCGCTTCAGTCACGGTCTGCACGGCCACTGCGGTCGGGGGTTCGAATCCCCCCTCGGGCATGGATATTTGTGCCGTCCTTAGTCTTAGTTAGATCATAAGTAGTTTGTAAGTTTAGGGGCTGATAACCCTGTAGTTTAGTCCCATAGACTTTACAAACATTTGAACATTTTTTGAACTAAATCCCCCTACCACCAGAGAGAATATTGAGAAACCGCTCCATAGGCCGGTACAGCTGTCTGTTTGAAACCTATGCACGGCCAGGGCGTGGAAAAAATTCAAGAGAATTTCACAAAGACAATAAATCGTGTTAAAGACAAAGTCAAAATAAACCGCAAAATTGTGGTCATCCTGCATATGGCCACTAGGAGGATAAAGAAAAGATACTTGGCAACCTAACATTCACTAAAGAAATTAAAATGCGGAGATCCCAAGAAAAAGAATCCAATGGTCATCTTCTATGATGTACCAAGTGGAACTCAATGATGAGGAAAGAAATCAGAGCACAGAATTTCGAAGAGATGGACTCTGAAACATTCAAAAAATAATTCAAACTAAGGGTCAATACTGGGTCCAGCAAACTCGGAACACTGCAACGCTTAGTACACAAGGGGGCAAATGTTCAAAATGGAGGAGATCTATAATCAGGCCGTGTTGTCAAATGGAAGAATCGCGTTTTACGCCAAGAAAAGTTGGCCAGAATGTAACGTCCACACGTATTTCCGCTGATGTCGAAGGTCTCAATCGTACCAATGAATGCACCTAAAAGCCGACTGGTAATGCAGACTCGAGGAGGTCATACTCTTTCGCAGAACAACTAGCCTACCCGGCCGTTGGCTGGCAAATCATCACTAACGGTAAACAACAAATGCCATAATCGTAACAAACAATCTCAGAGTCTCTGTTCTCGCCCAATTGTCCAAAGCACACTGCATTGTCGTCGAGCTACAATACCCAACAGGATTGGTAATCCTAGTAAACATATACTTCCAGTTCGGGGAGGACGTTGAAAGACACCTGGACCGTCTGATCACCGTCATTACGGCATTGCGTGGGCGAAGTGTGGTTGTTAATTGCTGACAAGTCCCCTCTGTGGAACAGCTGCTCTCGGGATGAAAAAGGAGCCAAAGCAGAAGAAACAGTCATGGCACACCAGCTGATCATTGTCAACAGACTAGGATACCCACCCACCTACAAAGGTGGCAGAGGGAAAGGAGCAACAGAAATGTCATTCTGGCGACAACCAATTTGATTGGTGATATCAATAACTGGTGAATCCATGACAAGCTGACCACCAGCGACCACAATCTCATCACCTTTGACATAGGTGGAAAAGAGTGTAGCTGGGAAACAGGATGGAAGTGGCAGTTGAATTTTAACAAGGCAGACTGGCAGTGTCTTGAGAGGGAGTGTGACGATCCGACATTCCCGGATGGTGTCCTGGAAGACAATTGTGCACAGGGTCTGTTCGCTGTCATAACGAGTGAAATGGACTTGGCAAAATCACTCAGGAGGAGGGCCGTTGCCACCTTCCCCTCGCTGTGGTCTGCGAAGCTCCAGAGGTTACATAAGTCAGACGTGTGAGACAATGCTACCAGAGAAGTGTGGTCTGACAAAGGAAGCAGAATTGGCTCGAAAGATAAAGGGAATTGAAGTACCTGGTCTTCAAAGAACTACAATTAACCAGGTTGAACTGCTGGAAGCAAGACGTAAAGAACCAACAGACCACTAATCCCTGTGGCACACCCTACAAGCTGCTCAGAGATAAAATGCCGCGCGGGAGTAGCCGAGTGGTCTACAGCGCCACGTTGCGGATCGCGTGGCCTCCCGCGTCGGACGTTCGAATCCTCCCTCGGGTGTGGATGTTTATTTTGACTTTAGTATAAGTTACTTTATAAGTCTGATGACCCCACAGTTAAGACCCATAAGCTTAACAATCATTTGATTTAGATAATATAAGATTATCCATGGTCATGTCAACCATCAGGGATGGCGATCAGTACAGGAAAACTTGGCAAGAGACTGCTGACGTAGTGCTCCAGTCTCAACTCCCTGATGACAAGGAAGCAACTGACTGAGACATTCAAAGGCAGATGCGGGACAGCGATGCCCTCCCGTACGACAACAATGTGTTGGTTAACCTCTTCTCGTAAAATGAGGTGGCTAACCAACTTCAAAACTTGAAAAGAGGCAAAGCCCGAGGGCCAGACCGGATCACGTCAGGGATGGTGCAGTTTCTTACCCCTGGATTGTCATTCAAGTGACTAGACCCTACAATGAGTGCCTAAGGCAAGAAAAGTTTTTTAAATAACCTGTAAAAAGGCCAATGTGGTTGTCATAAAAAAGTGCCACATAAGGAACCGGCGTTCGCCCAATCCTATCGGCCTATATGCTTGCTCGATGTACTGGCGAAATCACTTGAGAGACTATGCCTGGCAGACTGAAAGCATACCTAGTCTTGTGTGGGGTGAGCGCCAGGCAGTTCGGGTTTTGCACGGGGCGTTCTGTGTGTAACGCGACTGCCTAGGCAGCCAAGGTCTGCAGCTCCACAACCCAAAAATATGTAGTCGGCATCATGGTGGACAACAGTGTTGCCTTTCACAACCTCTGGTGGCCTTCACTCTTCTATCCACTCCGAGAGATTGAGTGTCCAGGGCAGCATTATGGGTGTGTTACGGACTACTGTGTCAGAATCAAAGTAACTAAAGCATGAATAGGAAAAATAAATGTAATAACAATGTAACATAAAAGGATTAATTTTTGCAATAGTTAATGAGTTTGTTATGCACTTATAGAATTAAGAAATTTTTTTATTCAAATGTTCAAATGTTTGTAGATCTTAATGGACTTTGAAAGACCACCGTTAATTGTAAAATTAACTCTAGCTGAAGGCAGCCAGTTAAAAGCTTACTTTAAACATATAACTCTGGCCATAAAACCAGCTAAAAGATTCGCATGAACTACTGACTACTTCCTGCAACAGAATCTTGTTTCCTGACCCAGAATTTAGAACTGACTCAAACCTTACTTTAGCAGCAGGAAGACAAAGAGACGATGGCCAGCATACGTCGTAGCTCACGAGAATTACAGACAATCATTAATATACGAGCCACCGAGATACAAACAATTTTATGGAGGTGGCTGAGAGAACATTTATTGCGCAACGGAATTAAAAATATGACAATATGCATCTGAATTTGTTCTCAGCACTTGTGAAAAACAGCATTAAATAAAAAGGGAGGGTGTTCATAAACTAATATTCATAATTAGGATAAAGTTTCACTGATAATACATTACTTATTCACTTCAAACAGGAGGTCCCTAGCGGAATGGTTAGCAAAGGAAGTAGCAAGTGGTGCCCTCAGGGTTTTTTCTTGGGGCCACTCTCTTGGGACATTAATATAGAGCCTTTGCTCCATGAGATGAAGGACAGTCCTGATGTGCTGGAGGTAATAGCCTATGTGGACGATCTCCTCCTCATAGTTGGCACCGAAAGCTGGGAAAATCCCGAACCAAGAATTAATTGTCACCACCTCGTGTTGCCAGAATACAAAACTCACAATAGCACTGGCTAAATCAAACTACCTACTACTCAAAGGAAATCTAATAAGGAATCCAACATTCCGCATAGACTGCATCGTTGTAGTGAGAAGGGGACAGGCAGATACATGGGTGCGGTTCTGAACGAACGGTGGAATTCCGCGGCTCATTCGACGCCGTTGCTGACTGAGCACTTGTAGCACTAAACACACTTGCTGGGATTGGGCATCGGAGATTTCTTCTCCCGCCAAGTCTCATCAATCTGTATCATAGTAGCATCTTGACGTCGATAATGGGCTACGAATCTGGTAGTTGGGCCCACAGGTCCACTAGGGTGGTGCCTGCGCTGGCATTGAGAAGGGTCCAGAGAAATGTCCTGTTGCTCTCCATTGGGGCTTATCGTACATCCCCACGCAGTTCCCTTTTGGTGTTGATGGGGCTCTGCCCCTTTGGTATCAAGATTAGGGAAGCTATCCGCTGGATATTGGATTAAAAAGGGAACATCCACAAAGTAGATAATATCTTGGCGGCAAGAGTGGGGTTGGGGGGGGGGCAGCTATCAGGGAATGGGGAGTCCAATTATGGCAAGAGCTATGGGATAAGTGGGAAACAGGAAGGAGAACACACCACTTCCTGCCTTATTTGAAAGAAAGACTGGAAATGAAACACTTGCAACCCACCAGAGGATTAATACACTATCACACTGGCCACGGCCCGCACCCAGCAATCCTCAGTTGGTTCGAGAAACAGGTGACTCCAGCAAGTGGCTATGGTAGTCCTGAGGGATGTCCAGAGTACGTCATATTCGAATGTCGCATGTATGACACATTTATTTCACAACATTGGCAACAACTACCCTACACAGATGTTACAGCTGCACCAGAGCGTTGCCGCCCGGATGTGGAATGGCCGCCAGCGATGGCCGGAATCCGCCGCACCCTGGACCAGGAGGACTGGCTGTTGCCAATTCAATCAACACGCTTAGTTATAAGTTAGATAATAAGTTAGTTAGTAGTAAACAAAACATGGAACACTGCACAGAAGCTGCAGTATACTGGGTCAGCCCTGTGCCAGGGGCACGTCCATTAGATTTAGTTTAGCCGACATCAGCCACCAAAGTAGGTTTATAATTTCTGACACACCTGTAAGCAATGCAGAAGGGAAGGGGAACATGCACACACACGCACAAACAATGCTCAGTAGAAATCAAGAAGGTCTTCTACGCAAACAACACGTAGCGGTCTATAGCGTCTCGCTGCGGAGCGTGCGGTTGCTCGCCGTGGAGATTCGAGTCCTCCCTGGGGCATGGATGTGTTTGTGTTGTCCTTACGTTAGTTTACCTAGGTTTAAGTAGTTTGTAAGCTACGGAGTGATGACCACGCAGTTTGGTCAGATAGATTTACAAACATTTGAACATTTTTGCAAACAATACCCGAACGACAAAAACAAAATAACAACACTCACAGTACATCAAAGTTGTAGTAATAGCCAAGTAACTAAAGAATGAATAGGAAAATAAATGTAATAACAATGTAGCATAAAAGGACCCTTTTTTGCAATAGGTGATGAGTTTATTATGAACTTATAGAATTACGAAATTGTTTTATTCAAATGTTCAAATGTATGTACAGCTTAAGGGACTTAACTACGGGGTTATCAGTCCCTAAACTTACAGACTACTTATGAACTACCTTATACTAAAGACGGCACAAACATCCATGTCCGAGGGGGTATTCGAAACCCCTACGGGGAATGGCCTCGCGCATCGAATCATAGCACCTCAATGCGCTCAGCCGCTCCGCCGCGGCATTTTTTAATACATATATGTAAAAACCGTAGATAACCTGTTATGGAGGAGTTTATTTCCCATAGTGAAACTGTGCCTCTTATTCCGGAGGAACGCCAGACGGAAAACAATTGCTGGATTCTCCGACGTACAGAAGCGTTACTCCACGAGTCAGGTGACTCGGGAAGGTGTGCACCAGTTGACGCCACTCAGCGCAGTACACGGATGCGTGATCAAGAGGAATACGGTGTTTAGGTTACACCTTTGAAGCTTTTGACTTGAAGAGTATTTTGTCTGTACAGAGAATCGAAAGATGCGCTATAGCACATTTTGACAAGGTATTACCCACATCTTGGCCACTGAAATACAAACTCGAGTTTGTTTGGGAGAATATACAGGGCAGTATCGCAGAGCATATGCGATCTGTAGCTGAAAGGTTCACCTCCAACAAGTAATTTAGAAACACCTTCTTGTCGGCATATTTGTCTCCTCAAACTCGGGAAAGGGTTTAAAGAGGAAATCATAACAGGAAAAGATATGAAGGCAGCAGGGCACAAAAACCCCGTTAAACTCCTCGATTCTTTGGTAAAACAGAATCGTTTCTTGTACAATCCGTACTCTGAGAAGGAAGTGATGAACCAATGGTTTGCAAAGTTTCCTGCCTCGTATCAGAGGTGCATGATCGAAAAATGCGATGAAACACTCGATCATTTCATTAATGCGCTAAGAGAAGCCGAATATGTTGAGATACGACCAGAACAATACAGAAGAAAACCAATCCGCACAGAATAACTGAAATAACAATAATAATAATTCTGACACGGGGCGCGGTAATAACAGAAACCAGGCGCCAAATATGAGTGTTCACAGGTCGAGGGGCAACCAGGTACAAGGGAATTGGCATAACATCGATCAGGGTAATCATTATGGACCACCTCAAAACAGTACTGAGTGGCGAAAATACCCATGTTCCAAAACCAGGCAGGTGATAACTTGGGTCAACAACAAAACCCACAGTGGCATAACCATCAATACAATCATGGTACATGGGATAACCAGAGGCCACGAAGTCCACCACGACAGAGGAGCGTGAAAATTGTTGAGATTAGGCCCCCAGACCCAACGGGAAGTAATAATAATTAATAATAATAATAGGAACAACAGCCGCAAGTGACTGGCGGTAACAGCAGATTGCGCACATCCTGTGTCCGCAGAATCAGTCGTAAATGCGCGATATATTTTCTGGATTACGAGGATATCCGGGGGATATTGAAAGAGGAGAAGCCCAACAAAACTAAACAAGATATCCATCCTATGATAGCGGTGTCGGTTGGCGGCATAGGTCTAACCGGCATTGTCGACAGTGGAGACCAAATTTCTGCAATATCAGAATATGCATTCCAAAGATGCGTCAAAGACCACTGGTCGCCGAATCTGAGACTCAGGAAAACTAAGGTAGACTTCTTCTTGGCAAGCAGGCTGAAGTTCAGCTTCAGAGTCGCACGACATTAAAATATCAAGGTCATGGGTGGATTTGAACTTCACGTTGGTGCCGATGTTGGCGATCGAACTGTTGTTAGGGATGGACTTGCTTACTGAGTACAAAGCGATACTCGATGTGGGGTGTGGTGAGTTTGTATTAAACAAAGAGAAGAAAACTACGATTCACTTCTATGAACAACAGACTAGGGCAGAAATTCCGGTCGAGTGGCCAAGGCAACTCAGTACCTTAAAAAAGAAGATAAGTCAATGTTTGATCAATATAAAATTGTTCATAAAGAGGCAATACAGGCAATCGACGAAGTAGTACTGGGTCAAAACAACATTTTAGTACCTAACAGAGAGGATCTCGCAGCCCTACTAAAATAAAACCCTTCGTCGAGTGGATATGTTTGTTAGTACATGTTAGGTTAAGATGTAGAATTAACATGTGAAATTTCTTATTTATTTCTTTCTTCTCTGTTTCTTACATTTAATTTTGCGTAAATAATTATATGTTTGGATTGTATATGTATGTTTTAATGGCATTATGATTCAAGTCATGCACTCAGTATGTTGAAAAACAATATTGTGATTTGTCTCCTTGTTAATTTTTTGTGTTTAATAATCTCTTTGTATATGTAATAATATGTCATGTTTATTGATATTGTGTCTTGTAGCGAAGTGTCAGGGTGTTGGAGCCTAGGGTTGATATAGGTCTGTTGAACATCAAATTTTTGAGAAAGGGTTTGTTGTCTCTGATTTGTAAGGTGGCGTCGTCTATGATATTAACGTGATCCTGTGGTCAGCTGTTTTGTCTTATTAATGAGGCTTTGTTGTTGAGAAATTTCTGCTGTCTTGAACATTTCTTGGGAGGTTGGATTATTGCCTAGAGATTTTTCTGGACATGGAAGAGATTTGTTTGCATTTCTTCATTATCATTGTTCGTTTTCAGGCTATCAGGCGTGAATTATTTGTTGCCCTTGTAGGTGAATTTCTTTGACGTTGGTAGTGTCCTTAATTCCGTCAAAGTGTCTGATCAGGGGCGAGGGCTATCGCTGACAGTGCGACTTTTGCCTGAGACGATATTTGTTGCGTTGGTGTTACGATCACGTTATGGAACGTGAGTTCGTATATTTGTCTCATATTTGATGTCCACACAGATCAGTTGACTCCAGTGTGTCAGACATGTTTGGACATCCGCCAGAGTTGCGATTCTGTCCATCTGCTTCGAGAAAAGATTTCGTTTCCCCGCAGTTGGTGTGGAGGTGATGTTTGGCAACATTAGGTTACCGAAGAGAAAATCTGTGATATAGGGCTGTCGTTTGAATTTTGCCTTGATAATTTAATCAAAATTATATTTTGGGGGTGGTGACTAGTCCCAGAGTAAAATATAATAATTTATTCAAAGTTTCATATCATCTTACTCATACATGTCACAATATAAACTGAGAACCATAAAGAAGACGTGTAACGATAATTCGCGTGAAAATGGATACAGGAAGAAGATAACAGGAAGTATTTGAAATTATTGTACATCCCTATCCTTGCCAGAAGACCCTGCAGAAATCTATCCAAAAATGGACCTCCGTAGCTAGAACAGTAGCACCCAAAGTAATAGTAATCAGTGTTAACAACGAATAACATGGCATGCTAAAAGACTAATGCATGTGATACTAATTACTTACCTTATACTTCTCACTCACAACAGTGACACAACACACAGCAGTAAACTTAGATTTATTTCTCTGTCTATATTTATTATCTTACTAAATATCTATGTTTATAATTCATTGTATATATGAAGTAATCAAATTAGCAATTTCTTTTCATAAAAAATTAGTACTATGTTTAAATTTAGTTTTTTTAATTACTGAAATAATTTAATTTGTTCTCAATTATAAAGTTAAATGTATGATTTATTTCATGTATTTTATTTTATATATACTATTTGCGAGTACCGGATCTAAAACCAAACCTTTAGATTCGTGCAGATCCAACACAGATCTGGCAGACGAAAAGGCAAAAGAGAGAGAAAAAGATGAAAATGATTCCTGGGGCCTTTGGCACGGGTGCACGATAGCAGACGATAGCTGACAAAACAGGTGTCTATTCTGCATCAGAACCCAGTGAGTGTTGTCCTGAGGTTAGTTTACCTTAGTTTAAGTAGTTTGTAAGCTACGGACTGATGACCACGCAGTTTGGTCCTATAGATTTACAAACATTTGAACATTTGCATTTTGGAGACGCCGCACACTGGCCGCAGCCTGGCCAATGAGGCCAGTCTGTCGCTGCGCTGGGAAAGTCGCCACCACAAAGGCTTCACCAAAAAATGTTCAAGTTTTTGTTAAGCTTAAGGGACTTAACAGCGGAGTCATCAGTCCCCAAAGGCTTGACCAGTCCACGGTCTTCGCCACGCTGCCGAATGGACGATAAGTAAATGGCCTTAAATCCTGCGAAAATCATCATTTTGTCACTGCCCATCGGACTCAAGCTCGGCTCGTCAGCGACAATGGGCTTTACTCATGTAGATGGCACTAGTTCAGCCTAAGCACAAGGAACTCCTGAACGTCAAAGACATGTTACAGAAAAACAACAGTTTGCAATGCACAGTTTAAGTTCTCAAGTATAACATTTTACAGATACTGTGTATTAACGAAGTAGAAGCGTCTATAATATATAGCGGATTTCCTAATAGTATTTAAAAGAGTAACATACAACTACTGTTTTCGTTACAAGTGAACAGCGTTTTCTATAGTTCTATTTCTTAACCATTTCAGACTCAGAATAAGACGGCCGCGATGGCCGAGGGGACTGAGGCGCTCCAGTCACGGTCTGCACGACCACTACGGTCGGGGGTTCGAATCCCCCTCGGGCATGGATATTTGTGCCGTCCTAGTTCGTAAGTAGTTCATAAGTTTAGGGACTGATGACGCCGCAGTTAAGTCCCATAATCTTGACAAACATTTGAACATTTGAACTCAGAATAAATAGGACCCACTTTTAAACTTTTTTTGTGTTTTGTTAGTATATCAATCATACAATATTATGGAAATTTTGATAAAAATGTTTTTTATGCAATAATTCGGCAGGTACAGAGTGGTTTAAAATGAAACCACTGCATATTAAACGCGGTGGGTATAAATGAAACCACCACCATTTAGCTTCATTAATTTCCAGGATAGTGCACGAAATAGTTCCTTTGTGCTGATCCACACAAGTTAGAGGTGAGTCAATTGTTGATACTAATGTGACAACACATTTGTCTTTCCATTTTATACGTGCAATCCCATTAGAACGAACTGACTTATCACTTTCTCCTCTTCGCAACTATTTCTCCGGTTTCAGAGGAGGAAGTCCTTTTCTGTGGATTTTAGTAGTAGCACAGGCTACAATTGCATCAAGTTTTAGTTTCTGCAAAAGTGGAACACTAGTAAAAAAGGGGTTAAAGACGAATCGTTTATCTGAAATCCAAAATAAACCGAAAGTTTGCAAGACAAAGAATCTACTAAACTTTTCTTACTAGTATAAACATTGCTAATGCGAGGCAACTGTTGGTTTGAGTTGTATTTTCACCATAAGCTGTAATTTATCAACATGTTTATTATTATTTACTTGTTAGACAGATGCATGAAGCAGTGGTGGACTGTCGGAGGCCCAGGGAGGCGGTAAAACAAACTGAGGCCCCCTGTCAAATCGGAAATACAGGTATTAAAATATTTTTAAAAAGTAACTTTTGAGATTTGGAGCCCCCCCCCCCCCCCCCCAGGATGAGAGGCATGGGATAGTATAACAAAAACAAAAAAGAAGAAAAACTGCTCTGGAGATTTGGAGGCACCAGAACGAGAACGGCATGGGGCTAAAAAAAAATAAAAAAATAAAAACTAGAATAAAAAAGTCTTTAGAGGTACTTGGAGGCCCCCAAGACTGGAGGCCCGGGGTGGTCCGCACCTCCACCCTCCCTTACCCCCCTTAGTCCGCCACTGCAATGAAGATATAAACTTCTTTTGAAGTTGCTATATTTCTTAGCTGTAAGTGTTTAAAATATTGCCGCGAGAGACCACGAACACCAACTGCCGGCGTGGTGCAGAGGATAGCGTCACGGACTGCAGAGCAGAAGGTCGCCGATTCAATCCCGCCCACCGGCAAAAATTTATTTCTTTGTAATTGACAATTCCAGAAGGTTCTACATCTTTCTTATGTTCACTTGTAAATTCTACTTGTTTCTTATGTTAACTGTTCTTCTAATTTCTGGTAAATTCTGTCTGTGTATAAATAGCAGAGCACTCTGCATGAGAGGCAGTCAGTGCTGCGTGTATGTTGAGTTCGTAATAAACATGCTTTCAGTATAAGTGATGTGTTTAGTTGCCTTCGAAGTCAAGCCTACTTCCATTGCAACGCGACATTGTTTGGTGGAGGCGCCGGGTACACTGTGCAACAGCTGCATCACCGTGGCTCCGATTAGGCAACGTAAAAGCCGTCGCTTACACGGACTGGAACCGGAATACAAGGGATACACCGAGTACGTCCTTCCAAGAGTCCGTATCATCAGACGAACTATGGAAACGAAACCAGCAGTAAGCCAGCTACACATCAGACACCCATCGGTGTTCTCTGGAGACGCTGGACAGGACCCAAACAAATGGCTAAAAGGGTTCGACCGAGTCGCCAAGTACAACAGGTGGGATCATACGATGTGCTTGGCCAACGTTTACTTCTATCTGGACGGAACGGCCCAGCAATGGTTCGAGAACAACGAAGACAAATTGAATGACTGGGAGACGTTCCAGGAGGAACTTAAAAAGACGTTTGGAGACCGCCAGCGACAAATCCGCTCGGCGGAAGAACAACTGAAGAACCGGGCCCAACGACATGGTGAGCCGACACAATCGTACATACAGAGTGTTTTGGCCCTGTGTAACGTAATCAATCCGAACATGACTGAAGCGGACAAAATCACGCACCTGATGAAGGGAATTGCAGAAGATATGTACCAAGCTCTTCTGATAAAATACGTCGCTACGACAGAAGAGTTCATCAAGTGGTGCCAGCGTATTGAAGAGATGCAACAAAGGAGGGTTGGACGCAAGAAGTATGACAGACTCCCAAATGTAGTCCCTATGGCCGTTGTGGAAGAGCAGCAGAACTTGGCTTCTCTCATACGACAAATCGTGAGAGAAGAATTACAACAGTGCATGGCAGCCGGGACTATTAGACCGAGCGAGCATCAGATTATGGCCATGGATGTGAGTCCTGTAAATCACGAGGTAGCCGACGCCGCTGAGGACGAGGTATTTCAAACATTAGCTCCTGTCTGCCCCGTCAGTCGCACCCGACGTGAAGAATGGCGTCGCCCTGCTATGACGTACGCTGCAGCCGACCAAACGGCAGCCCATGAACCGACCGACTCGACCACAGCCAACTTCCCCGGTAGCTATGACGCCCCGCAGAAGAACAGACGTCTGGAGGACAGAAGACAACACACCACTGTGTTTCCACTGTGGACGCCTTGGACACGTCTTTCGCTACTGCAGAGAGAGGAGGCGAGTATTCGATTATTATTTTGCCGCAAGACGTCAGCCGTCAGAGCAGTTCTATCCAAGGCAGTCACCTGCTGATGAGTTCAGTCGCCGTATCCTAGACGAGGTCGCTCCTCGACGCGCCGCAGCCGTTCACCGTCGCCGTACAGAGGTACCAGCCGTTCCCCTAGCCGCCGCGCCCAGGAAAACTAAGCGAGGCGACCATCTACGGAGGTGAGGCCGCCGCAGATGAAAATCCTCCATGGACGACAGTCACTAAGATGTCGGGAAATCTCATCGACGTCATAATCGACGGCCAACCTGTCCGGGCACTTGTTGATTCAGGAGCGTCTTTTTCTGTGTTGTCGGATAAATACCGCCGCACACTAAAGAAGACAATGTTCTGTGATACGGGGGCAACTGTGCTGAAGGTCGCGAATGGAAAGTACGTCCATCCAGCAGGAACTTGTGTCGCAAGAATAACCATCAACAACAGGACGCAGCCGTTTGAATTTGTCGTGTTAACAGAATGTAGTCACAGTGTCATCCTCGGATGGGACTTCCTTCAGGCATCCCAAGCTATCATTGACTGTGGAAGATCTGAGCTGCAAATTGAAGAAGTTGCTCCGCCGGATGCAAGTAATACAGAATTTTCTGGGAAGCTATTCGTCGTTGACAATGTGATGATACCGCCGTTGACAATGAGAAGAGTTGCAGTCACAAACACAGATGACTGGTTAAACTGTGAAGTTCTTGTTGATAGTAAAAAGTTTATGAGGCTCACAAAAGAAATTTACATACCAGCGGCTATCATAAGCATTACCGGTGGTCAAGGAGAGATTTGGATCACAAATTTTCGCGAGCAGTCACAACTTATCCCCAAGGGAATGTGTATCGAGACAGCTGAACCAATCCAGGATGGTGAGCTCAACGTCATCAATGAAGACCCATGCCCTGCTGCTAGTATAGACAACACGCCGGAGGAAACAAACATGGAACTGCCAATAGGGCCTGGACTGACCAAGGAACAACGCCAGCGGGTGTTAGGTATATTACGCCAATTTTCGGGTGCATTCACACCTCGGCAGGGGAAAAGTCAGACGCAACGGCCCACGATAAAGCACCGTATCAATACTGGGGATCATCCGCCAATTAGCCAGCGTTCGTATAGAGTGTCGCCAGCTGAAAGACGGATAATTCGGGAGGAAGTGGAGAAGATGTTGCGAGATGACATTATTCAACCTTCGGAGAGTCCTTGGTCGTCTCCGGTGGTCCTCGTAAAGAAGAAGGATGGCACATGGCGATTCTGTGTCGACTATAGGCGGCTGAACAGAATCACAAAGAAAGATGTCTACCCACTGCCGCGTATTGACGAAACCTTATACTGCTTGAAAGGAGCTACATACTTCTCAACTATGGACATGCAGACAGGTTACTGGCAAATCGAGATTGACGAAGCTGACAGGGAGAAGACGGCTTTTATTACACCTGACGGCCTCTATGAATTTAAAGTAATGCCATTTGGATTATGTAATGCTCCAGCCACATTCGAACGTATGATGGACAACTTGCTTCGACACCTTAAGTGGACGACGTGTCTCTGCTATTTAGATGACATTGTCGTCTTCTCGAAAACATTTGAAGAACATCTGAACCGCCTGTCAACTGTGTTGAAGTGTGTTCAGACTGCAGGTCTCCGCCTCAATCCAAAGAAGTGCCTCTTCGTCGCCAAAGAGATAAAAATCATTGGGCACCTAGTTAACGGAGATGGTGTTCGTCCTGATCCAGATAAAGTAAGTGCAGTCACAGAATTTCCAACTCCTCAGCACATTCGTGATGTAAGAAGTTTTCTCGGTCTGTGCTCATACTACCGACGTTTCATAAAAGGATTTTGTAACAAGGCACGTCCATTACAAGAACTTCTGCAGGGAGACGCCAAATTTTACTGGGATGAGACAAAAGAAAGAGCTTTCCGAGCACTTAAGGAGGCTCTAACTTCCGCACCAGTACTAGCCTTGTACGACGAGAATGCAGAAACGGAACTTCACACAGACGCCAGTGGTTATGGGATTGGTGCAGTGCTTGTACAAGTTCAGGAAGGTGCTGAAAAAGTGATAGCCTATGCGTCAAGAGTACTCTCAAAGTCCGAGATAAACTACTCTACAACTGAAAAACAATGTCTCGCGGTTATCTGGGCTATCAACAAGTTCCGGCCGTATTTATTCGGCAAACCATTCACCGTCGTGACAGACCACCATTCTTTGTGTTGGCTGACTAGCTTGAAGGATCCATCAGGTCGACTAGCAAGATGGGCACTAAGACTCCAAGAGTACGATGTCACAGTGGTATTCAAGAACGGGCGCAAACACAAGGATGCCGACTGCCTTTCGAGGAATCCATTAGTGGAACACAACAGCATGAATGAAATTTCAGCCCTCACTGAATTAGATGACGTTACAGCTGAACAGAGGGAAGATCCAACACTATTAAAAATGATAGAGGCCTTGGAGAAAGGAGAACCGACCAATGGAGAGTTCCAACTTATAAACGGAACATTGTACAAGAGCAACTACGATCCACTGGGCCCCAAATGGCTACTTGTTGTTCCAGCTCATCTCCAGCGAGCTATTCTCAAATATTTCCATGATGCTCCAATATCCGGTCATCTGGGATTCGTGAAGACCCTTGACAGAATCAGACGCAGGTATTACTGGAAAGGTCTCTACCGATCTGTCAAGCACTATGTGAGTCACTGTAAAGAGTGCCAGCGACGGAAGCATGTGCCACAATTACCTCCAGGACATCTCGTACCGATTCCGCCGGCAGCAGCTCCTTTCCATCGAGTTGGGATCGATCTTTTAGGGAGGTTCCCGAAGTCGACAACCGGTAACCGTTGGATAATAGTCTGCACTGATTACCTCACACGCTACGCTGTCACCAAACCTGTGCCGACTGCAGAAGCTCCAGAGATCGCAAAATTCCTTGTAGAAGACATTATTTTGAAGCATGGGGCAACACGTGTCATGATATCTGATCGTGGAAAAGTATTCCAGTCAAAACTAGTATCAGAGGTAATGTCACGGTGCAACATTGTCCACAGAATGACAACTGCATACCATCCTCAGACAAATGGTCTTACGGAACGTTTTAACAAAACGTTTGCCGACATGCTGTCGATGTATGTAGATGTTGAGCAGAAGGATTGGGATACAATTCTGCCAGTCGTGACATTTGCTTACAATACCGCTAGACAAGACACCACAGGCTTCACTCCGTTTTTCCTGCTCCATGGCCGTGAAGCTGAGACGACAATGGATACACTGTTCCCGTTCCAACCGGACGACACTCAGGATGACAATGTTAAACAGCTCATCAACAGGGTCGAAGAAGCAAGACAGCGGCTCGCATACGGACACTGGACGCCCAGGAGAAGGACCGTCAGCGGTATAACGACATGCACCGACCTGTTGTGTACAGCCCAGGAGATCTGGTATGGATTTTTACCCCTGTACGGAAGGTTGGACTGTCAGAAAAGTTATTGAAGCGATACTTTGGTCCGTATCGTGTCATACGACGCCTGTCAGACGTCACATACGAAGTTGAAGATTATGAGCCGTCTTCGAAACGTCAAAAACGAAGAGACATTGTTCACGTCCTGCGCATGAAGCCTTACTGTGATCCTGAAGAGCAGGTAGACGACAATGGCTTCTTGTTCAAGGACTTTAAGGACGGTAATGTTCCTGATGAAGCCACGACAGGAACGTCTGTCGTCGATAATCGCGGAGAAGGGAAGGATTCTCTTGAACTGTCATACAGAGGACCCATGACACGGTCAAGATCCAGGACATTGCAGCTGGCTCCACAGGGATCATAACAGCGGGTCGCTGTTTCTCCAGGAGAGGGAGCAATGCCGCGAGAGAGCACGAACACCAACTGCCGCCGTGGCGCAGGGGATAGCGTCACGGACTGCGGAGCAGAAGGTCGCCGGTTCAATCCCGCTCACTGGCAAAACTTTATTTCTTTGTAATTGACAATTCTACATATTTCTTATGTTCACTTGTAAATTCTACTTGTTTCTTATGTTAACTGTTCTTCTAATTTCCGGTAAATTCTGTCTGTGTATAAATAGCAGAGCACTCTGCCTGAGAGGCAGTCAGTGCTGCGTGTATGTTGAGTTCGTAATAAACGTGCTTTCAGTATAAGTGTTGTGTTTAGTTGCCTTCGAAGTCAAGCCTGCTTCCATTGCAACGCGACAATATAACCAAACAATCGTGATCAATCTTGAGAACGTGATTTCTCTAACAAAATAAATACTAATTGATTCTTTCGATACTATCTGTCTGAATCTGTTGAATAACAGCACAGAACACTTTCGATACATGTAAACCTACCAGTCTCAGGTCCTTGAGAAAACTGACATATTCTTTACAATTTATACTTAGTTCTTTTTTAGAATTTGACCGTGAGTGAGATATATGGGAGCTGTTGAACGTAGTGAGTAGGGCGATTTTTTGCCCATCTTCTAAAAAGTAGGAGCGGTTTTCCTGGAACTGCTGAGTATGCTGTACGAACATTTATATTGAGGAATACGAAAGGAAAACCTACATCCTTCCAGGCATATCTGCAGGAAGCAAAGAAGCAATTAGATAGGGAGATAGAAGAATGTACGAACGTTACAGGAATGAGAAGTCATTACATTTGTTAGAAATGCGAAGATGAAAAATCAATTCACGAAATGAATGAAATTCACTACTGTGGGAGACAAAAAATGTTCAAATGTTTGTTAAGCTTATGGGACTTAACTACGGGGTCATCAGTCCCTAAACTTACAACCTACTTATGAACTACTTATGAACTAGGACGGCACAAATATCCATGCCCGAGGGGGGATTCGAACCCCCGACCGTAGTGACCGTGCTGACCGTGACTGGAGCGCCTCAGTCACCTCGGCCACCGCGGCCGGCTGTGGGAGACAACATGCTGTCATATGTAATTAACAAAATATTGCGGAAAATACTGCTACTTCATTAACAAAAAGTATTAGAAAGCATAACAAATGATAAAGAGGATTGTACCAGCAACCCTTAACTCCTCACTCACCTACTTTTAACCACAAGACCACGCTGAATTCATTGAGAAGGAGTTTTAAAGTCTACCTATATCCAAAAACGTTTATTTATATCTAATAACGTGTTTATGATAAAGCTGCATTTAGTTGTTACTTACAAACGATGTAGATACCGCGATTGAAGGCAACAATCCAAATAGTGAAATAAATACGGCGATTTAAAAGTAGCAAGCGTGGACGTCACGTGACGAGCTTTTGGGGTGGCGCTGGGCGGGGCGAGCGGGCGAGCTCTGCAGGTAGATGAGAGGAGGGGGGCGGGATTTTCTCAGAATCTAACGTTTGCTCGATGAAGGCATGCCACTGACGTCACAGCCCATTCACTGCGGAAGTACTCGGCCCGGGCAACCTGGCGGGACGCTAATAGGGTTTAGGGGCGCGGCCGCCAGAAGACAAGTGGATAAGGCACTGTTCCACTGTGAATGGGGTCAGCCGACTACGGGGTACTGAAGGGAGAAACAGGTAACTAGCTAATCGGTACCACCCGCTTCGGATGAATGGAGGACCGAGCAGCTTCGCGACAACAATGGGGTTTCCGACTGGTTTCCCGCTAACATAAGTACGTTGCCAACAGCGACTGTCTGCACGAAACTGTTCGGCGTCAAAAGCGTCACACTGTGGCAAGGTCTCTTCGAAAAGGGCTGCCCGACTGCGTAACGACCGCACGAGACCAGTCCTGTTCTAGTTGTGTTTGTTTGTAGAGCTTAAGGGACTTAACTGCGGCGTCATCAGTACCTAAACTTACAAAGTACTTATGAACTAGCTTATACTAAAAACGGCAAAAAACACCCATGCTCAAGGGGGATTCGAACCCCCGTCGGGGAACGGCCTCGCGCATCGTAGCATAGCGCCTCATTGCGCTCGGCCGCTCCTCTGCGGCGTTCCAGTTGTGGGCAGTATATGCTGCTTTCTCTGCCAATGCTGTGCACTATGTATATACTCGCTCAAATCTACCATGAACATCGTATTCTCTCTATGGGGACTAGTCGCCTTCTAGAGATGCCCCATAACAGCATCATCAAAGAAGGCTTTGAAAAGACGTTTCAGAGCCATTACCTTCCATAAAATAAATAAATAAAAAAAAAGAAAGGTTCTAAATGAAATTTTAGTTCTAAATGTTATAGTTTTATTTCCTTAGTGATGTTTGTGTTTCCATGTCTTGTGCTTTAGCATATCAGATACATTTTCAACCTTTCTTTATTTCGTATTTAATGTTGAATGTCAGTTCTAAATTTTGCAGTTTAATAAGGATTGCGACGATACAGGGTTTTAGGTTAGTAACCTCTTTGGTACGTTTTGGTCGAACGATAGTTATCGTTGGCGTCCAGCGATAGCTGCTGGCAACAATGCTTAGGTTGGAATGTTAGCCGGTGTGCGGCAGTCTCCCGCCGACCGCATAGCGAGGCAGTAGCATGTCGACAGAGAGTCCGTAACCTGCGTTTAGCGGTGGCTAAAGTTTTGCCCATCTGTCGTATCGCATATGAGTTTCGGTTGCAGTTTCGTAGTCAAATGTTTCAATGTGGACTTGTAGACATTTATCGTGGTGGCCCGCGGTTATTTAATCAGTGTATTTGAAGAAAGTTATTAACGTTTGCCGTTCAGTAATAAAGGAAGTTAACAAAGTTTATTGTTATGGATCAACCTAGTAATTGTCCGCATCCCATACCGTCAAATCATTAGAACAATTATTAAATCATTAAGCAGCAAATAGAATATAACGGCACCTTCGGCCATCGAGGATTAGGTGGACGCAGGTGTGACGTTACAGGTTGTTTGTGTTTATGATACATTTCTTTTAGTTCGTAGGAATGATTTCACTTTTCATGATAGATTAAGGGTTGGCTTTTCATGGTTCACCTTTTGAGAATTGGTTACTTTAAACAAAGATGGTTAATCTCTAGATTACCTCCTAGTTGTTTATAAACATTTGACAATATGTACACACTGCAACAGTTAATACAAATGATTATAGTTTAAGAATATAAATTCCACATGTAAACTGATGAAGACGCATTCATTTTTGATCTGGATATATATACAGGTGTATATCGCCTACCTAAAGTTGTTGCTGTTGAGCGCATTTACATAGCATTAGGTATCAATATTTCAGTTGTGGTTGTTCCTTTTAAATTTTGGTAAATTTAAATACGTCAATTTGAATATAAAGATTAGGAAATCACTTTTAGTTTATCTGCCCACCCAAAATTTCTGTTCTTTCTCGGGATTTACATTACATTAGGCAACAATACTTCAATTGTGTTTCTTTCTTTTAAAATTTTGGAACATCTATATATATCTACATCTACATAGATACTCTGCAAATCACATTTAAGTGTCTCGCAGAGGGTTCATTGCCCACTTTCATAACCTTTCTCTACCGTTCCATTCTCTAGCAGCGCGCGAGAAGAAAGAACATCTAAATCGTTCCGTTTTCGATCAGATTTCTCTTATTTTATTGGGATGGTCATGTCTCCCTATGTATATGGGTGCTAGCAAAATATTTTCACATTCAGAAGTAAAAGTCGGTGATTGAAATTTAGCAAATAGAACTCGCCGCAACGAATAACGTTGTTCCTTTAATGATTTCCACCTCAAATAGTGCAACAT
Organism: Locusta migratoria; assembly: GCA_026315105.1. NCBI lineage: Eukaryota > Metazoa > Arthropoda > Insecta > Orthoptera > Acrididae > Locusta > Locusta migratoria. The sequence goes on from CM048755.1 coordinate 512,166,019, forward strand.
TTCCGTGACGCTTTCCCCCCTGTATCCTGATAAAAGAAAACGAGCTGCCCTTTCCTGAACCCTCTCGACGTCTTCCGTCAGTCCCACCTGGTGAGGGTCCCACACTGGGGAACAGTACTCCAGGAGAGGAGTGATATAGTGATGTAGGCAGTCTCTTTGGTGGAGCTGTTGCATCTTCGAAGCGTTCTGCGAAGGAAACTTAACCTTTGGTTCGCCTTCCACACAATATTTTCTATGTGATCTCACCAGTCTAAGTTGTTCGTAATTGTAACTCCTAGCTATTTGGAATTTACGACCTTAAGGTTTGACTGATTTATCGTGTAATTGAAGTTCAGCGGATTTCTTTTAGTGGTCATGTGTATTACTTCACACTTTTCATTATTTAGTGTTAATTGCCAATTTTCGCACCACGTGGAAAATATGTCTAAATCGCTTTGCAGTTGCTTTTGATCCTCTGTTGACTTCACTAACCGATAAACGACAGCATAATGCGCGAACAGTCTAAGGGCGCTATTCAGATTGTCTCCTAAATCGTTTATAAACACAAGGAAGAGTAGGGAACCTAATAACGCTTCTCTGGGTAACGACAGATATTGACATACCGTCAATTACTACGAAATGTGTCCTTTCTGATAGGTAATCGTGAATCCAATATCACAATTGGGGCGATATTCCATAAGCACGCAATTTCGTTACAAGCCGCTTGTGAGGTACAGTGTCAACAGCCTTCCGGAAATCCAGAAATATGGAATCGATCTGAGATCCCTTGTCGATGGCACTTATCACTTCATGTGAATAAATGACAAGATGTGTTTCACAAGAGCGATACTTTCTGAATGTGTAAAGACTATTGGTTAATAGGTAGTTCTCTTCGAAGTAGTTCATAATGTTCGAACAAAGTATATGATCCAAAATCAAACTGCAAATCTATGTTAATGTGATGGGCCTGTAATTTGGCTAAATTAAAAAATGTGAATTCGAGTATGAAAATGTTAGGGAATCTCTTTTAGTTTTTCGGCGTGAAGGACTGTAAGATTGTAATTAAGGGTGAATATGATACGGTCTGGGGCCCATGTTCTGTGCAGAACCACAATGAGGCTTCATGGAATTTGTCATCGACCTTCAAAAAGATCATAAGCCCAGAAGAGTTTGGTTGATTAGGCCTTTGGTTAGTGTGTTGCCTGCATTATGGGGTGAAGTTGAGCCATGATGGCCAGTTAATTATATGCATTGAGACGCTGTGCTGCGATGCGCGAGGCGGTTTCCCGTCGGGGGTTCGAATCCCGTCTCGGGCCTGGATGGTTGTGCTATCTTTAGTATAAGGTAGTTCATAAGTAGTTTGTAAGTTTAGGGACTGATGACCCCGCAGTTAAGTCCCATAAACTTAACAAACATTTGAACATTTTATCTACTAGGAAATAGATGAACAGTAGATGGAGTTCAGTTATGTTAATAGTGCACCAATGTAGCACATACAAAAATGTTCAAACGGTTGTAATTCTATCGTACCATACTGCGTGGTCATCAGTCCGTAGCTTACAAAATACTTAAACTAAACTAACCTAAGGACACACACACACCCATGCCCCAGGGAGGACTCGAACCTCCATGGCGAGCAACCGCTGTAGCACATACAGCTCACAAAGCAGAAAACAGATAATTGACTGATCAGGTCACATTTATATGCCACCGAACCCGGTTAAGTTCTGTGTTTATTTTTCCATGTTTTGCAGAAACATGGTGGCGACCCTCAAGTAAACTCAATGCAAGTAATGTCACTATTACGTTCCCAAGTGATAACGCACAATTGATAATAAGTTATGTTAAAAATAGTAACAGGCGTACGCACAGGTACGAAAAATAAGAGTCACAACACCAACTCACACACTTTCTGTGGTGTCGCACAAGTACAAAGTGCGCGCCACTTACTTTCGCCGCGCGCCGCCATGCACGCACGGCGCGGCGTTCTCACGACGACAGCCACGAGCGCCCTCTGCGACAACTCCGCTCGTGGCCACCACTGAAGGACATCGTGCACTTCGCACTTCGGACTGAGTTAGCCACGAGTTAGGACCTTCGTAATCAGATAGGCACCAGTGAAGACTTTGCTATTGTACAGGCACTAGGCAGGCCTCTAACAACTATGTATCAACGTTCTGCAGTACTATGTAAAAGTTAAGTATTGTTACATTCTGTGCAATATATCTCTTTCTAATTTACTCGAGAGTTTATAGTTTCTGGCTGCTCCCCTCCGTACCTGCACCAGCGTGTCGGTCTCATTCCACTCGGCCACCGACACCTACGACGAGGCTGGGACACAAAAGCGGCGACGAAGTTGGGACACAAAACTTTCAAAATTTACAAACATATGAACATTTTATAAATGTGTCAATAACTGTCGATATTTATTTCTTTTAATACTGGTAACAGCTGATCTACACTCACACTGTTAGTTTCGAAAGATTGTATATACTCACTCAGGAAATCGTTAATAGAATTTTTATGTGGTTATTGGAATAAATATATTTTTCGTTTAATTTTGGTGGATTTTAAAAATCCGATATTGAGTCTCGCTACGACAACCCAGGGTTTGTATCGATGATTTTTATTGGCGCCGGATTATTTGTTGTTATAGGCCTAGTATGTTTTCAAAACCATTTAATATTCTAGTGTGTTCATGAACTAATTTCTCGAGATAATTTTCGGAGAACGCGTTCAGTTTACAGTCGTACGATGTTTTATGCTTGCCTCCAGTTTTGAACTTGTATTTTCCAACATATTGATGGTATCTTAATGTTATCACTAATTAAAATAGTTTACTTTGTGTACTTTTTTGAAACTGTATCTAAGCTTTTCTTGAACCCTTATGAAATCGAATCCTCTGAGTCAGGGGGTCATTAAAAAGAACGAACCATTAATTTTTCCCTTTGTCAGGTATAACTTCTACCAAATCAACGTAGCTATCTACTTCAATTTCGTTGCAGTATTAACGCCTTGTGACAGCAATAAATACACCACCACCTATTTTATTCAACCTGTCTTTTCTGAACACAATTTTCCTCTTTGTAAAAATTTCGGCTGTGCTTATCTCCGTTTTAGGCAGATTCTTCTACCAATAATGATTATAACTTCAGTACTTTCTATTAGTGCTTGGATATCTGATACTTTCCCCACAAAACTACGACAATTAACAACTGTTACACCAACGGATTTTAGTTCTATATTAGTCTTATTTGTGGCTTGTACCCTTTGAGACAGAAGCTCTTTTTGTGAGTTACCGAGGCCCTGTAATCTAAAAAACCGCTCAGTCCACGGCAGACAGTTTCCCGCTACCCCTGTAGTGGCTTCTTGTGTGTAGTGGGCGCTTGACATAGTCATCAGAACCTGTAGTCTGCGCCTGACCTATTCCGCAGAACCTAGAACCCAACTGATTGGCCCAGCAAAGAAATCCGTACGTACACGGTCCCAGAACCGTTTGAGCCTCTGATTCAAACCCCCCACTCAGCCCTGTACCAGATTTCCGCTGTCGGTCCTGTAAACTGTGCTGCAGATGGTGAGCTCTGCCTTCATCTTGCAAGCAAGACTGGCTGTCTTTACCATTTCAGATAGCCACTAAAAACCGGGGAAAACCTGTTCAGATTCAAAGCGACACACATTGTTGATACCATCATAAGTAACCACCTACTGCTGGCCGCACCCTGTACTCTTCATGGCATCTGGAAGGACCCGTTCCGAATTCGGGGTGAGTCCAAACAATATGCACATGGAGTGCACATTCACCGCTTTCCCCTCCCTAGCAGGTAGTGATGGGAACAATCGAATGAAAACAATCGATTCATTCGGTTGTTGGGAAAAAATCGATCATTCGGTTGCAGTTTCTCGTATCGGTTGAATTATTCATTCATTCTTCTGAGTGAAACCAGTCGGTGGGACCAACCGAATGAAACAACCGATTCAGTCGGTTGGACTATTTATTCGTTGTTTTGGGTGAAACCAGTCGGTGGGATCAACCGAATGAAAAAATCGACGCAGGCGGTTGGACTACTCATTCCTTCTTTTGAGTGAAACCAGTCGGTCGGAGCAACCGAATAAAATCGACACAGTCGGTTGGACCACTCATTCCTTTTCTTTTGAGTTAAATCAGTCGATGGGACCAACCGAATGAAAAAATTGACACAGTACGTTGGCCTCGTCATTAGTTCTTTTGAGTGAAACCAGTCAGTGGGAGCAACCGAATGAAACAGTCAGTCGGTCGTAGTTTTACAATGTTGGATTAATATTCGTTTATTTTTTTCGAATGAAAGTAGTCTCTGGGAACAACTGAATGAAAACGTGCGACACTTTTGCAGTTTTGTACATTGACTGAATTACTCATTCTTTCTTTTCAAGAAATTATGTACTGAATGAAGTAACTTTTCGTTTTATAATATACAGCAACAGTGATTCATATTTTGTTGTAGATTAAATTGTTTGAGGTGCCATCAACGAGTAACTAATTAGATGTCATATCGCTGGAGCAGGCCTGCGATCACTTTCATTACCCACCACAGACCTCATCTGGGCCCGATCAGATTACTTTCGCAGACACCCACAATCTGTAGAAGATAAGTGGCCAATGACCACGAAGTACCGTGGGAAGCGGGGACACGAGAGGGGGTGCTGCCTCGCTTGCGTTTTCACTGCTGACAGCGCCAGCAGGCGCGCGCCAAACTCCACACAACAGTGTCCTGCGGGCGGGGCGTTCCATCGCCGATTGTTGTCGGTTTCTTACTGTCTCAATAAAGAAGCGTGGAAACTACAGGGTATTCCAAAATGATCTCTACAAGTTTAATCTCGCATACCGTATCTCCGAAGTGGGAAGAGGTAGAAACGTGCGGTTTGCGGCTTCTTGTTCATACATATCTAAGGTTCTAGCAGGACAGTGTTAAGTATGTTAACTTTGAGCATACTTGCTAGATCCAAATTCTAAGATCACTAAAACATTAGGTATTGTAAAAAAAAGCCTTCATTAAAGTATTTTGTATGAAAAGATTTCCTATAAAAATATTTTTGTTAATTCCATCTAATTTGAAGGAGTACGAGAAGACATACAACACTTATCAGTGCTGTAAATTTTCTCCAGCGTGTCTGTATTCGTCAAAAGTATGTGAAAACATTCATCTCAAGTTTCATAATTATTCACTCTTGTCACGCAACGGTGGAGTAGCCGAGCGGTCTAATGCACTACGCTGCGGAGGGCGCGGTTGCTCGCCATCGGAGGCTCGAGTCCTCCCTGGAGCATGGGTGTGTGTGTGTTGTCCTTAGGTTAAAGTAGTTTGTAAGCTAAGGACTGATGACCACGCAGTTTGGTCCGATAGATTTACAAACTAATGTTTCTAATGTTTGTATAGCTTATGCGACTTAACTACGGGGTCATCAGTCCCTAAACTTACAAACTACTTACGAACTAGCTAACACTAAGGACGGCACAAATACCCATGCCCGAGGGGGGACTCGAACCCCCGACCGTAGTGGCCGTGCAGACCGTGACTGGAGCGCCTCAGTCCTCTCGGCCACCGCGGCCGGCGATTTACAAACATTTGAAATCTTGTCACAGATATTTCTGTGGTTATCGGTGAAACGGTATGGAGGTTTATTCCATCCCTCCGCCATGTACCATACAAAATCTTAGATGAACAGTGAACTGCCACTTGTTTTGAAAGTCAAGTGTTCAACATTTCGTCAAGATCGGAAAAACTCTATATTGGCGTCAAAGTCTGGAATACCTTCTGTCATGCATCGAACTAAAGTAGATGTAGACGGTGGCCATTCTCTTTCTTTGAAGGTGAAGAGTGAAATATATCATTAAAATTCGAATACAAAACGTAATTTATCGAAGTTAGTACGTAAAGCACCCTCCGCCATGCACCTACGAAATTTATTGTACACAATTACAAACTACTTACTACTTACTACTACTTGTTTTAAAGGTCAAGTGTGCAAAATTTCATCAAGATCGCAGCCAAATTGTGGGTTTTGGCGAAGTTAGTATGTAAATTACTCTCCGCCATGCACCGAATGAAATTTGATGTAGACAGTGACTTTCCTCTTGCTTTGAAGGTCAAGTGTGCAAAATTTCATCAAGATTGGAAGAAAACTGTACATTTGCATGCAATAAAAACACGCACACGGACACACTGCTATATTTATAAGATTTGTCTCTAAGAAAGTTTCACGCTGAATCACGGTTGATTTATACCAGAAAAGACTGAAGGAGTAAGGAAATAAAGTCACACAAAGTCGGTGAATTAATAAAAACATTCATATAACTACAGAAACCGACAGAGACTTTGTCCAGCCGGTTGTATCGCATCAAGTGAAACCAATCAATGCCGAAAACATTCATATAAAGGGCAGACACTTGTTTCATTCGGTGGTCGCGCATCGACTGAAACCACTCAAACCCACTGAATGAGTGAAAACATTCATATAGCGGCTGCAACCGATAGCGACTGGGTTCATTCGATTGTTTCGCATCGACTGAAACCACTTAAACCCCGCCAGCGAGTGAAAACATTCATACTGTCACAGAGACTATTTTCATTCGGTTGTTTCATTCGACTGAAAAAACCGACTGAACGAAAAAACAACCGATTGACCAATCGGTTGTTAAAAACAGTCGGTTGTGCCATCACTACTAGCAGGCATATTCCTAAGGGGCTCCATTAGCCTCCTAATGTTGGAGCTCCCAACTACAATGAAACCCACCCTCAGTGATAGCCAGGATCTTGCACGCTGGGAGGTGACCTCAGGATAAGCGACACCATGCGCTCAGGATCATTGTGCAACCCACACAGCAGCTCGTATGTGTGTGTGTGTGTGTGTGTGTGTGTGTGTGTGTGTGTGTGTGTGTGTTTAGTCCTTACTGTAAGTTAGTTTACGTAGTACGTAAGTCTAAGGACCGATGACTTTAGAAGTTTGGTCCTTTGGTTTCACAAACTTTTTACTTTGAACGCTGAAATAATTTTCCAAATCGTTTATTTTGATAAGGAAAAGCAAAGGACCTATAAAAGTTCAATGGGAAACGCCAAATATCAGATATGTTTTAGTCATGCCTTTCAACGAACTGTGTTCTGTTTGACACAGAAATCTCGTCTCACAAATCTGTGACGGCAATCAACGACCACGCTATTTGACGAAAAACCTCGTTTAAGGGACGGTGCAAAACGACATGGGAAATCTAGAAATATGGAATCAGTATGAGGTGCCTTATCGATAGCACTCATCATCACTTTATGAGAGTAAAGAGCTAGATGCTTTTCATAAGAATGATATTTTATAAAAACGTGTCAGCCATAGAACGAACAAGAGCGAACATACCTGCATAACGCTTGGCATACAAGGCAACAGCAGCCCAGCCACTAAATTTCTCCTAAATTCACTGCAAGTCACGATCTTTCCAATTTTTTCATCTGTGGTTGCAACATTCATCGTCTACTCCCATGTCTGTTCTACATACGATACGCAGGTGTGCAATCAATACGCACTGTGTAAGTATTGTAATGTTTAGAGATGCTTCCTGTTCTACAAGGAGCGTCTGAAAAGTTCGGTGAATGTCCCCATATTTTACAAACGGCGCCAGCGAGAATGAGGTGCCCGCGCATACACATTGAGGGACATGTCAATATGTGCCCCCTATCGTGCAAAGAACTGCACTGAAGCGATGGTACACGCTGAGACCTAGGCAACAGGGTCAGTGTGAGAACTCGTGTCACTGCAACATGGAGCGCAAAATGGAGACACGCGTTAACATCAACTTATGTTTCAAATTTGGCAAAACGGCGACGGAGACCCCTTGAACGTTTAAGTGTAAGTGTATGGCGTTAAAGCAGTGAGTGAAAAGTGTATGTCTGAGTGGTTTAAACGCTTCCGAGACGGGAAGGAAGCTGTCGAGGATGAGTCACGCTCGGGTCGCCCGGCCACTATCACAGTCCCAGATGACATCAAACGACTGCGGCGGATGTTTCTGTTTCCCCGCCTTAAATTAGCCCTGAAAGGGGTTTGCTTCGCAAAGGTTGCTGAGATCCAACAACTCGTGACCTCAGTGCTTCGAGCGATTCCACAAGAAGCGTTTGCTGACAGTTAACATCAGCTATACAACAGTGTATTGTAGCCAGTGGCGATACTTTGAAGGCCAGTAAAGGTATTTTGTTTGTTTCTCTTGTTTCCTATATTTCCTGTGACCACTCACCGAACTTTTCAGACGCGCTTTGTATGTCTACTCGATATGAGTGCTCTGGTCGCAGTGTACTGCATGTTATAATACATCGTGGTTTGTTGCACGGCCTCAGTCGGACGGCGAGTAGCACCTTAACGATATGACAGAGGAAGTTATAAAATATTGGTCAGTCGTATCGTTGCAGCATATAGGTGAGGTCCCAAATGCTGTTCGGTATTCAAGGAGTATTGAGTTGCATGTTGTAAATTACGATTGTATACCAATTTCGATTCCTCCAATTGCAGCGACAACTGAGGCGAAACAAAACAAGTGTTTCAGACAAAACGTATGCAGTTTTCGCCATAGAATCGTAAACTGCAATACAAAACAGCGGTAGCAGTTGAATATTTAAAAGAAGCATCCCACCACCCACGCACATTGTGGAGTAGACGGTCTAGTGTGGTATCACTGGATGTCTCCCTTCGAGAGAAACGAATCTGAATCGCAACTTACTTTTGTGTCCCAACTTCGTCGCCCCTTTTGTGTCCCAGCCTCGTCGTAGGTGTCGGTGGCCGAGTGGAATGAGCCCGACACAGGAACAAAAATAGCACGCTGGTGCAGGTACGGAGGGGAGCAGCCAGAAACTATAAACACTCGAGTAAATTAGAAAGAGATATATATTGCACAGAATGTAACAATACTTAACTTTTACATAGTACTGCAGAATGTTGATACATAGTTGTTAGAGGCCTGCCTAGTGCCTGTACGATAGCAAAGTCTTCACTGGTTCCTATCTGATTACGAAGGTCCTAACTGGTTGCTATCTCCGTCCGAAGTCACCGGTGTCTTTCCGTGGTGGCCACGGGCGGGGTTGCAGCAGAGGGCGCTCGTGGCTGTCGTCGTGAGAACGCCGCGCCGTGCGTGCATGGCGGCGCGCGGCGAAAGTAGGTGGCGCGCACTTTGTACTTGTGCGACGCCACACCCCTCCCCCCCAAACCGCCGCGCCGTCGTGGCGTAGGGCTGAGGGCCACGGCGACGGCACTGGGAGGAGGGCCTGGGCGGGGGCGTTACTGGTGGGACGGGCGTCGTAGCTGAGGCTGGGATCGAGACGCCGTCCGCGCCCCGGCATCCGCCTTGCGATCCTCCAGGGAACCCACCGAAACCTGGGGAAGGGCGCACCCCCCCGCCCAGAGGGAGCAGGTTATCTTCTTCTGAGGTGCGTGGCCCAGGCGGCGGCGGCACGCACGGTCCCGGAGTCCCTCTCGGTGACGCTGTCATCTGCGGCGGCGACAGCGGCGGCGTCGCGTCGATCTCCATCGGGACGATCTCGTAGTCCGGGGACGCTGGACCCGTGGACGAACGATGTGTTTGTGCTCCCTGGCGGTGAACTGGGTCTGGAATCAAGAAACCGGAGACAGGATCGCGCGGCCTATGCAGACGCAATTGGTTTGCGTGGCGCCGCAGCTCCGACCCTGTGGAAGAACGTACAACATACATATTGCGACCGAGCACGCGCTGAATGGTGCCCGGTAACCATTTCTTCTTGTTGCCAGCAAACACCCTGTACAGCACCGGCGTAGAAACCTGAAAACGCGTAGCGCCATACGAACCGACTCGGTGCGTGGGAGGCTGCAGCAGGTGAAGGAGAGTGCGGTGTCGGCGGCCGTGTAGCAGCTCGGCAGGAGACGGGCCGTCACGTGGCATGCACCGATACGTAGACAGGAAAATTTGAAGAGCTTGCTGCCTGGAGTGCTGACCTTTCATCTTCTCCATGTGAGACTTGAATGTTCGAACGAAACGTTCTGCTTCACCATTGGACTGAGGGTGAAAAGGTGCGGTGGTGATATGCTGAATGCCATTCACACGACAAAACTGTTGAAATTCCGCACTAACAAACTGAGGTCCATTGTCACTGACGATAGTTTCAGGCAAACCTTCGATGCAAAACACTGATGTTAAGGCACTGATTGTATTAGAAGCTGTCGTTGAGTTCATGGCAATCACAAAAGGAAACTTGCTGAAAGGGTCTACAACAATTAACCAGCGCGTACTCCAGAAAGGTCCGGCAATGTCATTATGTAAACGTTGCCATGGTCCCTTGGGGCGTGGCCAGTCAGAAACGCTGTGGAGGAGCCGCCTGGTGCTCCGCACAAACTGTACACTGTGATGTCATGCTCTCTATCTGAGCGTCCATACCAACCCAGGTACAATGACGTCTGGCCAGTTGCTTTGTCCTAACAATGCCCCAATGTCCTTGATGCAGGAGGCGTAACACTTCTCGTTGCAGGGAACGAGGAACAATCACTCTTGCTTGGTCGTTGTCGGTATGCAACAACAGTACACCCTGACTTAAAGATAATGCATGACGTTGTGCAAAATAACGTCGAACCAGAGGCCGATCAATGTCTTTGGCCCTGGCAGGCCACCCTGAGCGAACAAAACGTGCTACTACACTTAGGTCTGCATCCGCAGCTGTTTCCTGTGCAACCCGACGAGAGTTCAAAGGAAAGTCTGCGACAGCGGAAGCATCTCTGGAGTCTATCTGACAACATGCCATTTCTGAAGAATCAAATGATACATCCTGGCCAACCGGAAGTCGGGAAAGTGTGTCCGCGTTGGCATGTTTAGTAGTAGGTCGGTACAAAATCTCATACTGATAATTTGACAATATCAAGGACCATCTCTGAAGCTTTTGCGCGGTTCGTGGCGGAATTGGCTTTGTGGGTGAGAACAACGACGTAAGAGGCTTGTGGTCTGTCAACAAATAGAATTTTCTGCCATATAGATAATGATGAAACTTTGTGACGCCGTAAATGATTGCTAAGGCCTCCTTTTCTATCTGACTGTAATTCTGTTGCGTTGGCGTCAGTAGCTTGGATGCAAAGGCAATAGGACGATCGTGAGATCCAATGCGATGTGAGATTACCGCGCCCAGACCGTACAACGAGGCGTCAACTGCTAACACTACAGGCTTCTGTGGGTCAAAGGGAATCAAACATGCATCACTGAGTAGTGCAGACTTTAGTTTGTCAAAGGCAACCTGACAATCTTTAGACCATACAAAAGGAACATTCTTCCTACGTAAGTGATGCAGTGGAGCTGCAATCTGAGAGGCATTGGGAATAAATCTGAAATAATAGTTAAGCTTTCCCATCACTGCTTGCAATTCATGCACATTCTTAGGAGGAGGCAAGTCTTTGATTGCTCTAAGATGTGACTGTAAGGGATGAATTCCTTGGGCATTAATTACATGGCCTAGGTACTCTATTTCAGTTTGAAAAAACGAACACTTTGCTTTATTGCAACGTAGACCTGCTGCAGTCAAAACTTTGAAAAGGCACTCCAGGTTTGCTAAATGTTCTTCAACTGTACGTCCGGATACCACAATATCATCTAAATAGTTCGAACAACACGGTACAGAAACTGTCAGCTGTTCCAAAAAACGCTGAAAAACAGCGGGAGCGGAAGAACTGCCAAAGGGTAGGCGTTGAAATTGAAAAAGGCCCATGTGAGTATTAATGACGAAAAACTTTTTTGACTCGTCATCAAGTGGAATCTGTAAGTATGCCTCTGCTAAATCAATCTTAGAAAAGAAGCGAGACTGTCCTAATTTGTCCATCAGTTCGTCAGGTCTGGGCAGGGGGTAAGTGTCTACAATTGTTTGACTGTTCACTGTTGATTTGAAGTCCGCACAGAGACGAAGTTTTCCTGACGGCTTGGGTATAATCACTATAGGCGAGGCTCACTGACTCGCAGAAACAGGAGAAATCACCCCACTATCTTGCCAACGTTTAAGTTCTTCGGCAACTGTATCACGCAAGGCGATAGGCACTGGTCTAGCTTTACGAAATTTTGGAACTGCAGATTCTTTTAAAGTTACATGTGCCACGAAGTCTTTTGCACAACCTAGTTCCGGCGAAAACAAGTCACTGTATTTGTCACACAATGCATTGATTTTATCCTGAGGCACTATTGACGAAATTTGAAGCACATCTCTTTGAATTGATAAACCAAACAAGTCAAAAGCATCTAGTCCAAAAATGTTCTGCGTAGATTTGGCCTGAAGAACAACAAAAGCAACTGTTTTCGTAACACCTTGAAAAGAGGCAGGCAGGCTACACGTTCCTAGCACGGGAATATTTTGACCTGTATAAGCTGTTAACACTTGTTGACACAGCGATAATTTTGGCGAACCCAGCAGTTCATAAGCGTCTTTATTAATTAATGTAACAGCGGAACCAGTATCAAGCTGAAATTGCACCGTCTTATATTCTATAGATAGAGTCACAAAAAGTTTTTGCTTGCGGCGCTCGACAGGTGCGCGAATGTGGGCAACGTCTGCTACGGTTTGTTGGCTGCACTTGCGCGGGCCGCGTAGTGAAGTAAGCGGCGCAGACTCGGCACGCGGCGGATTAACAACACTGTCACTAGATGGCACTACCGCCGGATCGGCGTCCGCGCAAGCATGCGAAGCTACTCCAGATGTACTAACTACTGCACTACACTTTTGAGTAGCTACTTGATGTCTACTGTCACTAGCTACACAGTACTGGGCACTATTACAAGGAGCAGTTGCAGAAGGCACTATTTTCACTACAGGAATGCACTGTTCATAGTCATTTTGCTTGTCCCGAACCCTTTTCCGTTGCACTGTTTTACGCGCTCGTCGGCGCTTGCTACGTGGTGCACTATATAGTTTTGCCATAGGCGCAGAACTACTTTCTTGCAATTGAGATCCAAGGAAAGCACTGTTCAATTCCGCAGCCCGTATAACATTTACAGAATGAACTGTTCTCGCACTCTGCGAAGCACTGTTTCTAACGGTACTGTTCTTTGAGTTGTTAATTTGCATACACACAGACTGTACATGTCCTGATTTGCCACATTGATAACAGGTTGCGTTGCGACTAGGGCAATGAGCACGCTTGTGGCGAGACACACACTGGGGGCAAGATTTACGTACATTTTTCTGAAATGAGCGGTGGCGCCCGTTATTCAAATCACTGTTTCTAACACGACGGGGCGACCTTTGTGTCGCACTTTTACACTGGCTACTGTTCACTGTCTGTTCAGCACGACCGGTAGAAAAATAAGAATCACTAGTGCAATACTGAGAACTACGGCTAGGAAAGCGTCCGTTGCGGCGCACTGAATTTACACTGTGGCTTTGCATTTCTACATCTGCTAAGTCAAAAGTATCATACGCTTCTATAAGCTGCAGTACAATGTCTAATGAGGGGTCAGACTGTTTCAGAATTGCTGCTCTAATTCTGGGGTCCTGAATATTCTGCGTAATCGCATCCCTCAACATCACGTCACTATACGAAAGTCCACAAGAGCAAGTAAATTTACATTGGCGGGTTAAGCCCTTCAATTCCGTAATCCACTCTTGGTGTGACTGCTGCGGCAATTTTTTAAGTCTGAAAAATCGGTACCGTGCCGCAGCTACGAGAACTTTTCTCTCATAATGAGCATTTAGTGCCTCTACTATTTGTTCAAAGTCTACATCACGAGGAGATGCGTGAGGGAATAGTTTTTGCAGTAACACGAAAGTTTTGGGGCCCACCACGGACAATAAAAGATGCTTCACTTTCTGACCTGTAATTTGATGAACCGCGACGAGTTCTTGAAACTGTGCGAAATAGTCGCTCCATTCTTCCTCACGTTCGTCGGAAGCGTTGCGGCGGCAGGTGTGGGCTGCTGATGCGACGGCTGTTGTTGAGTTGTCGTCAACTGTGCCACCGCCTGGAGAAGTTGTGTTATTTGCGCCGTCTGTAACTGAATAATTTCCATTAAGTTTGGGTTCGGGGTAGTGGCCATGCTGACCGATTAGGCGCCGCGCATACAAGTAACTTATAACAAAACACAAATGCAATATGAAAGAGGACGCTCTGCAACAAAAAAGTCCACAAAATACGTAACAGAATATGTTCCCCCAAAAATCTTATAATAAGGGTGGGTGGGCGGGAGCAATTTTTGCGTGCTCCGACTGCTGCTGTCTGGCTGCTGTCCAAGGTTCTATCACTCCTCGTCGCCACTTTTGTGTCCCAACTTCGTCGCCGCTTTTGTGTCCCAGCCTCGTCGTAGGTGTCGGTGGCCGAGTGGAATGAGCCCGACACAGGAACAAAAATAGCACGCTGGTGCAGGTACGGAGGGGAGCAGCCAGAAACTATAAACACTCGAGTAAATTAGAAAGAGATATATATTGCACAGAATGTAACAATACTTAACTTTTACATAGTACTGCAGAATGTTGATACATAGTTGTTAGAGGCCTGCCTAGTGCCTGTACGATAGCAAAGTCTTCACTGGTTCCTATCTGATTACGAAGGTCCTAACTGGTTGCTATCTCCGTCCGAAGTCACCGGTGTCTTTCCGTGGTGGCCACGAGCGGGGTTGCAGCAGAGGGCACTCGTGGCTGTCGTCGTGAGAACGCCGCGCCGTGCGTGCATGGCGGCGCGCGGCGAAAGTAGGTGGCGCGCACTTTGTACTTGTGCGACACCACACTTACCTTATCCGATTTGTAGTTTTCGAGATATTTCAATGTCTTCATTTAAAATGAGTACTCTTTTAGTAATTAAGGAACGACTGCCAGCGATCACTAAATGAAGATGTATACCATGGCCGATCTCTTAGGCAATCAACGGTATGCCACGAGTAACGAGGACAATGTGCAGAGGCACTACTTCAATAGTGAGTAAATACGTTGAAAATTTTAATAAGACAGGAGGCGTACTAATGTAGACTGCGCAGGCGTGGGGAACACTGTGCCGGATGGCGTAGTGGCTACAGCAATCGCATAGTAAGCAGGAGACCCAGGTTCGAACGTCATTCTGCCACAAATTTTCTACTTTCTCTTAGATGTATTAAAATATCCATTGATATTTAATATCTGTAAGTCCTTTGTGAGTTTGAATTTTATCCTTTGGAATGACGTTTGTTTCAGCCTGCGATCTCGGAAAAATATTTTTCCGCGGTTCCCTTTTGTGAGAACGTACAAATACACAATATCACGTTATGTGATACCGCTATCTAGAGTGCAGCGAAACAGAACTCCTTAAATGAAAAACTCTTGCCCTTCATCATACTCTATAAGGAAGCGGAGCATCTGGGACATGATGTACTGGCACACGCACAGATTCTGCGCTCCTGCAGAGGGAAACGCGGTAATCGAATTTCCATTTATACAAGGCCTGCGCTTCCAAAATTCAATATCCGATGGAGCTAATAAGGAGGAGATCAGATATATCTCTTATGAAACTCGTTATCGTGTGAAAGGGAGGAAAATACCCTGTAAACCAATATATTTCTTCCTCCGTATAGCGTGATGTTCTTGATGCTTCAGGTATTAAGATAGGCCGGCCGCGGTGGCCGACTCGACAAAATACCTAGGAAATACAATTACTTCTGACTTAAATTGGAAAGAACACGTAGATAATGTCGTGGGAAAGGTGAACCAGAGACTGCGTTTTATTGGCATAACCCTTAAAAGATGTAACAGAACTACTAAAGAAACTGCACACACTACGCTTGTCCGTCCTTTTATGGAGTATTGCTGCCCAGTGTGGGATCCTTATCAGGTGGGTTTGACGGAGGACATCGAAAGAGTCCAAAGAAGGGCAGCTCGTTTCGTATTGTCACGATACAGGGGAGACAACGTTACGGAAATGATACAGGATCTGGGATGGGAATCATTACAACAACGGCGCTTATCGCTGCGGCGTGGGCTACTTACGAAACTACAATCGCCAACATTCTCTTACGAATGCGAAAATATATTGTTGACTCCCACTTACATAGGTAGAAATGATCATCAGAATAAAATACGAGAAATCAGAGCCCGAACGGAGAGATTCAGGTGTTCATTCTTCCCGCGCGCTATTCGAGAATGGAATTGGAGGTAAAATAGTATAACGGTGGTTCGATGAACCCTCTGCCAGGCACTTAAATGTGATTTGCAGAGTATCCCATGTAGATGTAGATGCATGTAGATGTAGACAGGACTGCGGCGCGCCAGTCACGGACTGCACGGCCACTACGGTCGGGGGTTCGAATCCCCCCTCGGGCATGGATATTTGTGCCGTCCGTAGTATTAGCTAGTTCATAAGTAGTTTAGGGACTGATGACCCACCGGCCACGGTGGCCGAGGGGACTGAGGCGCTCCAGTCACGGTCTGCACGGCCACTACGGTCGGGGGTTCGAATCCCCCCTTGGGCATGGATATTTGTGCCGTCCTTAGTATAAGGTAGTAGATAAGTAGTTTGTAAGTTTAGGGACTGATGACCCCGTAGTTAAGTCCCATAAGCTTAACAAACATTTGAAACATTTTGACTGATGACTCCGTAGTTAAGTCCATAAGCTCTACAAAGTTTTGAACATTTGTATTAAGATAGACAAGTCTGAATAAGGCAAGCATTGTAAGTTATTACTATTTACAGTATTCAATACGTATAGAAATTCTAACTTTGAATTCTTTGGTTGCTAGAGGATTCATCAATCGAAAAAAATGGGTTAGACAAAACTTGTTTTTAATTCACTTGTTTCCGGAAAAAGGAGATACTGTGTTTCCGGTTTAATTATATATTCTTTGCAGTTGCTTTTCACACGCAAAACATTTCGAAATGGTTTGATAAGTGTGCATTAACTTCAATTAAACGCAATGTCACATAAACAATTCACTTTAAAACGCAGCAGAAGATCATCGTTCCATGTATTGTCTAGGAGTGGTAGTTGAACGGTAGATTAACGGAATACAGCTTTTATATTAATGAGATGCATTGGCAGTCCATTAAATATCATGTTTAAAGAAGGGATTTCATCTTTTATTTGCCTGGCAGTATGACATCTAAAATGCACTTCTGGGGAAGCATACACGGCCATAGCCTAACACAACTAACTTTTCCGGATCCACCGCAAGGTCAGACACGCGCGCGTGAACTGGGGCAAACTCCTAACTCTCTTGTCCCCTGGGATTGCAAGAGACGTGGAAGCCAACGGAACGGAAGCCAGCAGAATGTAGTAACACGTCAGCCGGGGTTGTTACTGTGTTCTTGACGTCATCAAGCTTTAAATGGAAATGTTTCAGATTAGAATTTAGAGTGGCTATTCTGATTATTGCTGAAACTAAAAGTTATTTTTAACAATCACAAAATATTTTCTTTCAGTTACCCAATTCGTAGAGCTAAGCATTGGCCATCACGTGAATTTCTATGATTTTACATGATCTCTATTATCCGAACGACTGTTTGGTATTCTTGGCAGTTTCCGGTAGCAGAAGACAAAAAGTAACAGTAGTTTGGTACAAGACTAGAAATTATATGGACTTTTATTGGAAAGATGACCAGTACTATAAATTTTTATACTCTGAGTGCTCATTCATTTCTATTAATGGCGTTTTCGTATCACATAAATCTTAATAGACGGTTTGTATAAACAGATATACGCAAAGAAGGAGTATTATAAGCTAAAAACTGCTAACGACATATTCAATAATGATAACCGAGACAGTCAACTTTATATAATACTTTAGTTATTATCACTGAACTGAGACAGACACAGGGGGAGGAAAGGAAACCACAAGTTTGATAGGGAGGTAACTGAAGGTTTTTAAGCGTATAATATAGATATTTTTGTGATAGGTTCATTGCCGATGCCACAGTTTCCATATCTCTTGTAAGGGTAAAAAATACTGTATAAACAATGATGAATTGGTCGGGTTTGTGAGAATATTAGTAATGGATGTGTTGAGCGCACCTAAAGTAGTCGTTACAACTCTCATCTGTTACATGTGAAGTACATCAACCATATATGGACGGTGTTATGCATCACTAGACCAAGTGCCATTTATTGATGTCTTCTGATTTGAGCAAATTCTATTGAGAAACCATAATCTATGTGGATAAAAATCACCGTTCTCGCCGTAGCAACGTTTGCAATGATATATGAAAAAATACTAAGTGCTACTTCGCTTATCGTTGATTTTCAGTTTTGCATCACAAGTCTATACGCGACAAACCAAACTATAGTTCTGCAACAGTAAACCTTGTGTTCTCATTTACAGAAGACGTTGTCTCTGCCTAAGATTCCTACCAACATAGTGTATTACAAAAGCCACATGTGCGTGTATAATTTAGGTATTCACAGTGACAAACACGCAAAGGCCACTGCTACGTCTGGGTTGAGGGTGAAGCTGACCGTGAAGGAGGTTGGCAGCTAACTCAAAAAACAATTCGAGGGAAATGTCATTGCCACAGAACTTATTCTTTGGTCAAACTCTTGTGGAGACCTAAATCGTAACATTAAAATAGTGTTGTTACTTAAAACGGTTTTGGAAAGTCATCCTACGTTGGAAAACATTACTTCGCGCCATGTTCTCCCAGAGCACAACTTTTTCCCCCGTGACAGTGATTTTGGAGACATAGAGTGTGCACTGAAGCTAAAACAACTGTTGAACACCGTCGATAACAGTATGAGTATAATGAAAGTAAGTCGTAAAAAGAATGCTTTGGTCGTTCACAGAGTCGAAAAGAGAGACTTCGTTGGTACGCAAATGTTGGAAAAACAAATTACAAACCACAAATGAGACACCGAAAATCGCGAAATAAATTGGCTGAAGACTAGAGAAACTGGAATGAGAAAGGACAAACCTGCAGCGGAAATATACATTTATAAAAAGGAAAGAAGTGGGTGACCTTCTTCTCACCCGTTGAAATTAAGTGAATACTTAATACCACTTTGGCCAGGAGGAAAACCGATTCCTAAAGAAAAACTGGCAGACTTTAAATATCTTCTGCCACTGATTCCGAAAGATGCAAGACAAATCTACCAGTCGTTTCGAAGTAATCCCAGTGTGGAAGACAACATCGATGGTTTCAGTGGACACGTTGACTTCGAAATTGAATGCGAATAATAACAACTACCTCTAATTTTGTTTTGTTAAGTTTCATTTTACTGGGTTTATACAGTAGGCCCATTGTGATGTACATCTGGTTACACTTACTCCCATTTAGAATGTGTGTAGTGCTGCCATAGATATTCATAGAGGACCCATGACGTGTCTGTAATGTTATTTACATTGTTACAATTGATTTGTGACTCATACAATGTCATAAATAAAATGTCAATGATACAAAATGATACAAGAACTTTAGGATTGATATCTTCTGCATGTTACTCACAATGCTTAGCTCACAAAATTTAATTTGTTCTTTATTTAAGCTTCGTTTTCAGTAACGTGACCTCATTGTTACAGAATATGGAAGGCATATGGCTTCCTAAGGCTTTATTTTTATAATAGGCTAAATGCACTGTTCAGTTACTGATAACGAGATCAAAGGACGTTCAAGTCTTTTTGTCCACTGATGTATAACAGAACTGCACAAGCAGCAATTAAGCATTAGTATCCGGCCGCGGTGGCCGAGGGGACTGAGGCGCTCCAGTCACGGTCTGCACGGCCACTACGGTCGGGGGTTCGAATCCCCCCTCGGGCATGGATATTTGTGCCGTCCTTAGAATAAGGTAGTTGATAAGTAGTTTGTAAGTTTAGGGACTGATGACCCCGTAGTTAAGTCCCATAAGCTTAACAAGCATTTGAACATTTTGAAGCATTAGTACTCTAACGACCATTTGTGTGATTTATTCTGTTGTTTAGCTTTTAATTATGGTGATCATGTACAAATAAGTGAAACAATAATAGCCCTTCCTATGTAAAAAAATTGAGTAACTTCAACAATACATACATTTTTTAGGGAACGGTAACTTTGGACGCCATTATCTCGCTTATGACATTCTGGCGCTTGGTCTAGTTATACATAACACCGTCCATATGTCTTCGTTAGTGTGAAGCTGAGCGCTTGTATAGCAGCTGCGTTGACAGCTGGTGCCCACACAGTGTTGTTGTTGTAATACTGAACAAGGTCGTTGCAGTGTTGCGAGGCAGGTCATCTACACCAGCTGACTATTCGGTACTGTACGAAGTCATACATAAAGGGACAAGACAGATTACAAAGCTGCAGTAGCAGTGGTGTTTTGGAAAATGTGAACGTTAGCAGCGCATATGCACAATAAGCGCGTCGCGCTCCGCTACTCGGCGTCGGAGGTTCGAGTCCTCCCTCGGCCATGGGTGTATTCGTTGTCTTTAGCCTAAGTTAGTTTAAATAATTTGTAATCTAGGGACTGATGACCAGAATAGTTAAGTCCTATAGATTTACAAACAAACAACAAGGGCCTCACTACCGATCGTAAGTAGACGACATTCTGTAATGAAACTGTTCTCAGTTTTGCAGCTTTATCAGACCCAGGGTACTGCGCCGGCAGAAGTTCTACATCTACATGCATACTCCGCAAGCCACCAGACGGGGTATGGCGGAGGGTACCTTGAGTACCACTATCGGTTTTCCCTCCCATTCCAGTCTCGTAGTGTTCGCGGAAAGAAAAATTGTCGGTATGCCTCTGTGTGGACTCTGATCTCTATGATTTTATCCTCATGTTATCTTCGCGAGATATACGTAGGAGGGAGCTGAATCCTCGGTAAAGGTATGTTCTCGAAACTTCGACAAAAGCCCGTACCGAGGTACAGTGCGTCTCTCTTGTAGAGTCTTCCACTGGAGTTTATCGATCATCTGCGTAACGATTTCACGATTACCAAATGATCCTGTAACGAAGCGCGCTGCTCTCAGTTAGATCTTCTCTACCTCCTCGATGGATGGATGGATGGATATGATGTTATGGGCGCACGACAACTAGGTCTTTAGCGCCCATACAAGATAATTAGGCGATACGTGTGACCTGATTCAAATGAAATGAAGACAAATAGGGAACAGAAGAGAAAGTAGCCAAAGTAGCCAAACGATAAGGGGAACGAAGCAAAGACCCAACCAAACATGGCAAGGTAGGAACAGTTGGTGAGCGTCTAAGGTTTACAGACGTACTCAAAATGCCATGCCAGAGGAGTGGTGAGCTAACCATTCGTTAACGTCCTAAAACCTCCAGCCTAAAAGCTTAGGCCAGAGTCCGGAAAGTTCACAGAAATTGAATACTTTCGTAACACTCGCCTCGTCATCAGCTAAAACAGAGGGCAGGGGACCACAAAGAGCCACCGCTGCCCTAGCAGCACGGTAGGAAATACATTCCAGTAAAATGTGGCGTACAGTGACTTGCATACCACAAGCATCGCAAATCGGAGGGTCCTCCTGACGGAGTAAATAGCCATGTGTCAAAGGACAATGCCCGATTCGGAGACGTGTCAAGGCCCCCTCATGCTGCCTCAATGAATGACAGGATGTTCGCCACGGTCGGACAGTGGGCTTAATCAACCGCAGTTTATTGTTCGTCACTGCCTGCCACGTCTCCTCCCACAAACGAAGGGACTTCCGGCGCACCACAGAGAGGATGTCCGGCAGGGGAACGGCACAATGAGTAATACCAGAACTGTCGCAAGCCTCCTTGGCAGCCCGATCAGCCATTTCGTTACCACTAATACCGACATGTCCTGGCACCCAACAGAATGTCACTTGCTTCCCCCGCTGCTGGAGAGTGGACATTCTGTCATGAATGAGCTGCACTATCTTCTCAGCTGGATACAAATTTCGTATTGATTGCAGCGCAGTGAGAGAATCAGAACACAGGAGAAACTTCGTGCCACGAACCCGCTGCATTTGTTCCAGCGCCCGCAGGATCGCATGGAGTTCTGCTGAGAAAACTAAGTATGCAGGAGGGAGGCGAATCCTGATGGTGGTGTTGGGGAACACTATGGAACAGCCTATCGAGTCCCCCTGTTTGGACCCATCCGTGTACACCACGGTAAAATCACGATGCTGATCTAAAATGTGAGAGAACAGAGATTGAAATATAAAATCGGAAGTAGAATGCTTCTGAAAATGTGTCAACTCTAAAAGTAGTCTCGGCCGCTGGAGGAGCCACGGTGGACGTTTACTCCAACCTCGCTGTAAAACATTAAAACCAGACACATCCATATCTAAAAGACAATCTTGAGAATGTATCCCAAAAGGCCTCGTTGCCCGTAGCCTGTTTCGAAACAGCCGTTCCGCAGGAGGGTGGGCAACGACCCGACCGGATGGGCTGGTGTATTTGGCGAGGACAAAGTCGTATATGCCTGGCGTGCCACGAGAAACTGCCGCCGCATGTGAAGTGGTGGCTCACAAGCCTCGGCGCAGATACTTGGTATGGGACTCGTGCGGAATGCCCCAGTTGCGAGCCGAATCCCCTCATGATGCACCACGTCCAGAATCTTTAAATAAGAGGGTCTTGCTGACCCATACACGGTGCACCCGTAGTCTAGGCGAGAACGCACAAATGCTCTATAAAATCGTAGCAGACAAGTTCTGTCGGCTCCCCATGAAGTGTGGCTAAGACACTTTAAAACACTTAGTGCCTTCAGGCACCGTCTCTTCAAATCTTTAAGATGTGGCAACCAGGTAAGTTTAGAGTCAAATGTCACACCCAGAAAACGCACAGTGTCTTTAAAATTCAGAACGGTGTCCCTCATCCGCAGTTCAGGTAAGTTAAAAATAGAACGAGAACGGTTAAAACAAACACACACCGACTTCTCTGTTGAAAATTTGAAACCGGTCTTCTGTGCCCATTCGTCGAGCCGCCGGAGAGTGAGCTGCAACTGACGAGTTGTCGTTGCAAGACTGGAAGAAGAACAGAAGACAGAGAAGTCATCAACAAATAGTGAACACTGGACAGGACTTTTCACAACACACGTGATACTGTTAATGGCTATAGCAAATAACGTCACACTTAAAACACTACCCTGAGGGACACCGTTTTCCTGCTCAAAGCGGTCAGAGAGCACGCCACCGACTCGGTATCTAAAAAAACGTGGAGAAAGGAATGACCGGATAAAAATTGGAAGGCAACCGCGAAAACCCCATTCGTGAAGCTGCCTAAGTATAAGATGCCTCCAAGTAGTGTCGTAGGCCTTCTCGATATCAAAAAATACACCCAGAAGGTGATGACGGCGCAGGAAAGCCTGTTGTATTGCCGCCTCCAGAGAGGCAAGGTTATCGAAGGTGGAACGATATCGCCTGAACCCACACTGGAAGCGACTAAGTAGCTGCCTGGATTCCAACATCCAGACAAGGCGGCGGTTGACCATCCGCTCCAGGGTCTTTCCAATGCAGCTAGTGAGGGCAACAGTACGGTAACTGCTGGGGCATGTGGAATCTTTACCGGGTTTTAAAAGGGGAATTAAAATAGCCTCTCTCCACAAGTCTGGAAAGTGTCCTGACATCCAAATGGCATTAAAAAGGTGAAGGAGGATAACTTTGTTGCGATCTGTAAGGTGCCGTAACATAGCATAGTGGATCCCATCGTGACCAGGTGAAGTGTCTCGGGCTATACACAATGCAGAATCTAATTCCCACAGGGAGAAGGGGCGGTTGTACTCCTCCGTAATCGCGGACCTGAAGTCCAGCGTGCCCCCCTCAGCAGCCACTCTGTGGTGCCTGAATTCAGGATCCTGACTGGCAGTGGCAGTAACAGAAGCGACGTAAGTAGCCATGGTTTGGGCAATGTCTTCTGGTCGTGTTTGTAAAGTTCCGTTACACACCACAGCAGCTATGGGGCACCTTCCTCCTCTTCCATAAATCCTCCTGATGGTCTCCCATACTTTCGTGCTGGTTGTAGAACGGTTAATGGAACTCAGGAACTGCTGCCATGACCTCCGTTTGCTCTCTCTAATAACCTGACGACACTTGGCCCTTGCAACCCGGAAAGCAGCGAGGTTCTCTGAAGTCGGACGATACTTGAACCGACGCAGAGCCGCCCGTCTGGTCCTGAGGGCAGATCGGCATTCCTCATTCCACCAAGGGACTGGCTGCCGTTTTCGACGTCCCGAAGACTGTGGAATGGATGCATCAGCGGCGGAGTGCATCACGGCAGTAATATGGTGCACCCATTCTGTGACATTGTCACGATGTTCAAAGCGGGCAAGTTGGCTGTAAAGTGCCCAATCCGCTCTACTGAGTATCCATCGTGGCGGGTGTCTTTCAGGTTCGATTCCATACGGTTGGGAAATGGAGATTGGAAAGTGATCGCTGCCATGGAGATCATCGACCACGTCCCATTCTATAGTGTGGGCAAGGGATGGAGAGCAAAGAGTGAGGTCTATGGCAGATAATGACCCTGTCGCAGTACAAAGGTGTGTGGGTTGACTGGTGTTAAGTAAAAGTTGCGTTCCACGACAAGAGGAGCCGCTCAATGGCCCTACCCCTGGGGCAAGTAGTGACAGAGCCCCAAAGCACATTATGTGCATTAAAGTCTCCACACAGAAGAAAAGGCTGGGGAAGTTGAGTAAGAAGGTCCTTGAGGTCCTCTTCATTAAGCGTATCATGAGGGGGCAGATAGAGGGAGCAAACAGTCAGTCGATGACGCACATATACAGATACTGCGACTGCTTGGAGGCTTGTGGTGAGGGAGAGGGGCTCGGAGTGGTAGGCTGTACAAACAAAAATAGCCACTCCACCCCTAGCTCTCGCCCCACTTACGTCATCCTTCCTACATAGCGTGTAACCACGTATCTCAGGGGAGTCTGAAGGCTTAAAATTTGTCTCCTGGAGACACATACACAGAGGTCGACCCTGAGATAAGAGACGAAGTTCCTCCACATGGGTCCTAAAGCCCTGCATATTCCATTGTCGTATGGGAGCCATTGCTTACGGGGGTTTCACCCTCACTTTCTCTCTCCGCCGAGGCGGCGAGACGCTATGGGGTAGAGGGTCCGACTTGGGGCGGTTTGGCTGCCCCAAACGCACATCAAGGTCCATTGGCTCGGACAGAGAGTCGGAGGGAGCATCTGTTACACGTACATGGACAGGCTCAAACAAAGTAACTTCTACTTTATCCTGTGACAGATACTTTTCAACTGCTTTTTTAGCCTTAGGTGGTTTCGGATGGGAGCCTGTTGCAGAGGTAGTGGCTGTGGTGGATTTCTGCACAACCTCTACTACTGGGGGGGCCATCATCTCCACAGGAGGCGGATCAGTTCCTTTTTACGATGTTTGGGGACCAACCGGACTGGAATCGTCTACGACTGCAGCAGCCGCCTGGCAGGTGCACTGGCAAGTGCAGGTGCTAGTACCAACACAGACAGACTCAGTTTGCGTCACAGCATCACACTTGACAATCGGCTTCTGGACAACAGAAGCGAAAGAAGCGGCAAAAGCTGGTGGTTGCATGGCCTGGAAGATTTTCTTGGCCTCAGCATACGAGATGCGCTTCGTGGTCTTTATTTCCTGCACCTTTTTTTCCTCAAGGAAGACTTTACAATTACGACTCCAGACAGGGTGATCCCCAGAGCAGTTGACACACGTGGCAGGTGGTGTACACTCTGCTCCGTCATGCGCCACCTTGCCACATTTGCCACAGGTGGCCTCACCTTTGCACCCCAGGGTGGTATGCCCAAAGCGCTGGCATTTGAAGCAGCGCATTGGGTTGGGCACGTAAGGTCGAACTTTCAAACGAAGAAAACCTGCTTTGACATTATCTGGAAGTTGGGGATTATTGAAGGTAAGGATGAATGAGTCCGATTTCACCAACTCACCATCCACCCTTTTCATAATATTTTGCACATCCAAAATACCCTCCTGTGCCCACTCAGATTTCAGTTCTTCCAAAGGGATGTTTACTATATCTCTACAGGTCACTACGCCTTTACTGTAGTTCAAGGTGTTATGCAACTCCGCCTCTATGGCATATTCACTCAGGAATTTCGCCTGCTGCAGGTTGGTTGCCTGCTGGGAACTCGATGTTTCGATCAGTAATGTCCCATTCCGCAAACGTTTCACTGATTTTAAACTGCCAGCAATTCCCTCAAGGCCTTTTTGAATATAGAAGGGAGATACTCCCTCAAACGAGCCGTCCTTTCGTTTCACAACAATAAACACATTCTGTACAACAGCCTGTGTTCTGTTACTATTCACAAAATACTTTTTCTTACTCCCCGAATCAGGAGGACTGGATATCCTAGCCCTCTTTTTGGATTGGGTGTTGGTACCCCCCAGTGGTACACCCATCCCACTGGAAGGTTCAAGGGACAAATTGGAAGTGCTTATGTCGGTCCCACGAGCAGCTAGGGAAGTACATGTCCACCTAGACAGAGCCCCGCGTGCCTAGGTAAGCCTTATACAACTGAGGTGCGGCAGTATCCCCAGAGGTTGCTCGCTAGCGACTGTTCCTCTTCAACAGCCATGCATCCCATCAGCACGTAGCACACCTTGGGATTGAAGGTTTTTTTATAGAGGTTTGTACCATCCTCGCGACCCGGGCGGTCAAGCCAAGATCCCCATTCCCCAGTACACACAACGTTCCACCGCCGCGCCACACGGTGGTCGCTGAAGCGTGCCCAGAGGTTACGGTGTCAAGAGGACTAGCGGCGCTTACCAGTCCCCAGCTCAGGACCCCGGGTTCGCCAAGCCCGTACTCAGCAAATTAATGCTGAGCCCCTGAGGGGTCTACCTCCTCGATCGACCCCATCTGGTACGGATCCCACACATGTGAGCAGTATTCAAGCAGCGGGCGAACAACTGTTCTGTAACATACTTCCTCTGCCTTCGGACTGCATCTCCTTACGATTCTTCCAATGAATCTCAGTCTGGCATCTGCTTTACCGACGATTAATTCTATATGGTCGTTCCATTTTAAATCACTCTTAATGCTTACTCACAAATAATTTATGGAATTAACTGCTTCCAGTTGCTGACCTATAGTGTAACTACATGATAAAGCATCATTCATTCCACCTATTCCTAGCACATTACACTTATCTACATTGATATTTAATTGCCATTCCCTGCACCACGCGTCAATTCGTCGCACATCCCTCTGTATTTCAATACAATTTTCTATTGTTACAACCTCTCTATATACTACAGCACCACCCGCAAAAAGCCTCAGTAAACTTCCGATGTTATCCACAAGGTCATTTCTATACATGGATTTCTATACATACTTACACCGCAAAAATTGCGGAAACTGAAAGAGCTATAGATGTGCGGTTTTCACAGAATGGATTGGTAATCAAGTACTCGTATTGTTAGCCAATAAACAGATTGAAAAAAATACCTAGAAAGTGTTTTTATGCAAACATACCATTTTTCAAATGGAACAATGGATGTTTCTATTATGCACTGGAATTTTTTACACCAGTTGTGTACAAAAATTTTGAATTACATTTTTATCACGTTTAGTTTGGCAGCTACGACCATTCAAAGTTTTTGGGGCTGTGGCTACGACAGCGTTGCTGACGGCTGGTGGTAACGAGACAGTGGACCGTACCTCAAGGAGTAGTCGGCCAGTCAGCTACGCTACGCAGCCTCCACCCCCGAAACTTTGAACGGCTGTATATGCCAACTAAACGTGATAAAAATGTCGTTCAAAATTCTTTGTACGCATCTGGTGTCGAAAATTCCAGTGCATGATAGAAACAACCATTACTCCATTTAAAAAACTGTATGTTTGAAAAAAAAAACTTTCTAAGTAATATTACAGTCTGTTTGTTGGCTAAAAATACCAGCCCCTGACTACCAATCCATTCTATGAAAACCGCGCATCAATCGCACTTTCTATTTCCGCAATATTTGCGGTGCAAATGTTAGGTGATTCGCCCTGTATAATGTGAATAGCAACGGTCCCATGACACTCCCCTGTGGCACACCAGACATCACTCGTACTTCGGAAGACTTCTCTCCATTGAAAATGACATGCTGCGCTCTGTTACCTAGGAACTCCTCAATCCAGTCACACAATTGGTCCGATAGACCATATGCTCTTACTTTGTTCATTAAACGAGTTTGGGGAACTGTATGAAACGCCTTGCGGGAGTCAACAAGCACAGCATCTACCTGGGAACTCGTGTCTATGGCCCTCTGAGTCTCGTGAACGAATAGCGCGAGCTGGGTTTCACACGATCGCCTTTTTCGAAACCCATGCTAATTCCTACACAGCTGATTTCTAGTCTTCAAAAAAGTCATTATACTCGAACATAATAAGTGTTCCAAAATTCTACAACTGACCGACGTTAGAGATATAGGCCTATAGTTCTGCACGTCTGTTCGACGTCCCTTCTGGAAAACGGGGATGACCTGCACTATTTTCCAATAGTTTGGATAGCTACGGTCTTCTAGAGACCTCACTACACCGCTGCAGGTTACCACATAAATTGCCATTACAAGTAATGGGTTCGAGTCCATGGCCGGGGCCCATCTTTCACACTAACTTCCTCCAAGACTTTACGCCACAACGCTGCAGGACGCCCTTACTCCTGTCCAGCGGGAGTGGGTGAATTCTTGTGCTCAACAGCCGACTTCTGACAACGTGGGGCGAGCACCTCTTCGCTCTGGGTGTCCGCTGAACTGCTGCAGCTGAGGCCCCGCCTGTTGATAGGAGTCATCGTGGGTGCATACTGCTGGCTACAAGCCTTGCCATCAGATCACGTAACGAGGCCGCCATAACAGTGAAAGATGCGCGTCAGCATCTCTGAGCGTGCAGAAGCTAACGCGGCAGTATTCAGCAGCCTGGATGCCACTGACCCAGTCTATTTCGCAGAACAGATGCCAGAATAGGAACTATTTTGCCTTGTATCAGCATTGCTCTGGATCCTCCTGGGCTGCCCCAGCTTTACCTTACCACATCCCCACCTCAACCCCCACCTCCTCCTCGCTCAGTGCTCCCCCACTCTGCACTGCGTTACTGCACTTTGGTGTCAGAAAATTACTATTGATAGCAGTGAGGTGCAGTCTGGCTAAACAGGAGTGGCTAGAGGACAAATGCAGAACCTTAGAAGAATGTATAACTAGGAGAGAGATAGATACCGCCTACAGGAAAATAAAAGAGATATTTGGAGACAAGAAAAGAAGCTGTATGAATATCAGGAAATCAGACGGAAAGCCAGTACTAAGCAAAGAGGGGAAAGCTGAACTGTTGAAGGAATATATAGAGGGCCTATACAAAGGAAATAAACTTGAAGGCAATATGCTAGAGATAAGATATGTGATATGATACTGCGAGCAGAATTTGACAAAGCGCTCAAGGATTTGAGTCGAAACAAGGCCCCTGGAGTAGATGATATTCCGCCTCAACTGCTGATATCGTCAGGAGAGCCAATCATGAAGAAATTGTTCCACCTGATATGCTAGATATGAGAC
Organism: Locusta migratoria; assembly: GCA_026315105.1. Classification (NCBI taxonomy): domain Eukaryota; kingdom Metazoa; phylum Arthropoda; class Insecta; order Orthoptera; family Acrididae; genus Locusta; species Locusta migratoria. The sequence continues at coordinate 512,195,383 of CM048755.1, forward strand.
AGGGGATATACCCTCTGACTTCAAGAAGAATATCGTAATTCCAATTCCAAAGAAAGCAAATGTGAAAATTATAGAACTATCAGTTTAATGAGTCATGGTGCAAAATACTAACACGAATTATTTACAGACGAATGGAAAAACTTGTGGCATCCAACCTCGGGGAAGATCACTTTGGATTTAGGAGAAATGTAGGAACACGGGAGACAATACATTACGATTTATCGAAGAAGGTAGGCTAAGGAAAGACGAACCTACGTTTTTAGCGTTTGTAGATTTGGAGAAAGCTTTTGACAATGTCGACTGGAATATTTCTCTCTTTCTCTTCAGCCTTTTTACCGCACATGCGGGGTCGGCTTTGTTACTCCGGAATTGGCGTGTTAATATTTACGGGATGGCCGGATGCCCTTCCTGCCGCCACACCCTGTCCCCGGGGAGGAAATGTGTACCCCAAATATCTGTGTCTAGCGTGATATGTATGAAAGTGTAAAGTGTTATGAAATGTTTGCGAATCGTGTAACTGAGGCGGGACCAGCCCGTTATTCACCTAGGGGGATGTGTAAAATCGCCTAAAACCACATCCAGGCTGGCCGGCACTCCGACCCCCTTCGTTAATCCGCCGGGCGGATTCGAACTGGGGCTGGTACGCCTCCCCGTCTCGGAAAGCTGTGCGTTAGACCACACGGCTAACCGAGCGGGTACAATATCGACTGGAATACACTCTTTCAAATTCTGAAGGTAGCAGGGGTAAAATATAGGGAGCGAAGAGTTATATTCAACATATACAAAAACCAGACAACAGTTATTAGAGTCGAAGGGCAAGAAAGAAACGCAGATGTTGGAAATGCAGTAAGACAGGGTTGTAGCCTTTCCCAAACGTTGTTCTATCTGTACATTGAACAAGCAGTGAAGGAATGCAAGGAGGAATTTGGAGAGGGAATTAAAGTTAAGGGAGAAGAAATAAAAATATTGCGGTATGCCGTTGACACAGTCATTTTGTCAGAGACTGCAAAGGATCAGGAAGAGCAATTGAATGGAATGGACAGTGTCTTGAAAGGAGGGTATAAGGTGAACATTAACAAGGATAAAACGAGGGCAATGTAATGTCAGAAAATCAGGTGATTCTGAAGGAATTACATTAGGTAATGAGACAATAAAAGTAGTAGATGAGTTTTGTTATTTTGGTAGCAAGAAGTAAAGAAGATATAAAATGCAGAATGGCAATGGGAAGAAAAGCGTTTCTAAAGAAGCGAAAATTGTTAACATCTAATATTAATTTAAATGTTACGAATCCTTTCTGAAAGCATTTGTCTGGACTGTAGCATTAGTTGGGTTGCTTGTTTGGGTTAAGGGGACTATAATACTGAGGTTATCAGTCCCCCAGTGGGGAGGGAAGGAGTGAGGATAGAAAAGGATGGGAGGGGGAAAGGAAATGCAGTCCGAGAAGTAAAGAAGGAAAGAAGACTGCATTAGCTCGGGACCCCGTGCTCGCCACGCACGTACTCACGAAACAACCGTGAGCCTCCTGGGGGGTACAGTGTAGCACTGTATGGGAGTGAAACGTGGACTATAAGGAGTTCAGACAAAAATATGATAGAAGCTTTTGAAATGTGGTGCTACAAACGGATGATGAAAATTAGATGGGTAGGCCTCTTAAATAATGAAGAGGTGCTCAACAGAATTCGGGAGAAAAGGAGTTTCTGACATATCCTGACTAAGAGAAGGGAAAGATTGGTGAGACACATACTGAGAAATGAAGACATTGCCAACTTAGCCTTAGAAGGAGGTGTGTGGGGTAAAAATCGTAGCGGGAGACTGATTGACGAATACAATAAGCAGATTCAAAAGGATTTAGGTTGTCCAACGTATTCTCAGATGAAGAGCCTTGCACAGGGCAGGGTAGCGTGGAGAGCTGCGTAAAACCAATCTGCGGACTGAAGACCACAACAACAACATGCACTCAACAAGTTTTCTGGAACAGCCTCTACGGTTACAACAAAGAACACTGAGTAATAAACCATTTGGTTATTTTATTCGTTTTATTTTTATTTTTTGTGGTTATAGTAGACGTGTGCGATGTCGTTGTCATTCTATTTTGGAAGTTACCTTGTTTAGGCCGGAGGATCTTGATGACTAATCTGAATTAAGGGGTAATAGTAGATAGCAATAGTTGGTTTCCTGTTGTGCACGTTATGCTGTAGGCCTGCGGCTCGTTACAACACAACCGAAAGAGAAGGCTGCGGCGTGCTCGTTTCACGTCACCATGAGCAGCAAGTGGCCAACGAGAAAGAAAGGCCGTGGCGCGTACGTCACGTCACGTCACGTCACGAGAGAAGGCTTGAAACATCGCGATCGCTAGCTGACTGGCTGGTCGCTGTGAGACAGTGGGCTATGCCTCAGTGGACAGCCATTCAGCAAGCGATCGCGTTATCTCAAGCCTCCTGTGATGACGTGGCGTGACGTACGCGCCACGGCCTGTCTTTCTCGTTGGCCTCGGAGAAGCCCACGATTGCGTAGTTGAGTGGCTGGGTGCCAGGGCGTAGTGAACTGCGCCTTAGCGGGTACTGGTACAACAACCAAAAACAGCTCTGGGAAGTCCAAAGCACAAAGGAGTCAAGTGATCAGCAATTAAGCAGTTCGAAGGTATCTTTGTTGTCGTAATAGGGCTCTTAGGTTGCCATAAATTATTATATTTATGTCGTAGATACATTACGAACAGCATTGGTCCTGCCAACCTTCGAGCATTAAAAACGTGAAGATGAGAAAAAATATGTTTCTCTAAAACAGAAAGGGGGAACTTATACACACCTGAAGAGAGCGGGAGACAATATGGAACTACAAAATTTGTACAATAAATATTTAAGTTTGGCATAGTGTAATAACTTTTCGTGATAGCAACACCAGTTCCTTATTTCGACATTGGAATACTAGCAAAGCTTCTAATAGTCACACGTACAGCGGTAGTAATCATCTGGTTTTAGCAGATTTAATTCTCCTGGAAAAATGCATAAGGATGTATGGAAGACATCTGCGGTCGTTCAGCACAGTTGGAGGAGAAGGCTTTCGAGATCTTCCACAGACAGGGCTAGGAAGAGGAGCACAGAGTCCACTGAGAGTGCAAGAGACATGATCCCGCACTCATCAACAATGTTAATAGCACCTTAGGACAACGTTGCACACCACCTTTTGCTCTTTTCAGTATTGAGAAAAAATGTGTTCAGTGTACATTTTCTGTTATTAATACACACACTAGAGGACCCGTGCGAATACTTCGCACCGTTTGTGGAATGACAAAAAAGTTGGGAAAAATAGAAGTAAAGTTGTATGTTCACGCATATCTTTTTTCAGAATCTATCAATATAAGTGCTTAAAAGCGCAAATGAAAGAAATTGATCCGCTGAGTGTTGTCAGGTCAAAAAGAACTGCGTACTTTAATGACAACCGAAGATATAGTAAAATAAACGGATTAAAATATTCACTGCAAAGACAGAAGGATACCGCGTGTGAAGAAAAATAAAGGATGTAGAGACTTAAGTTAATTCTGATACTAGATGACAAATCTGCGAATGAATACATTTCGTTTAAAGCAAAAATGAAGAAAACCGGTCGCATAGAACGGACTGACCGACTGACTTTAGTTTACAGCAAGGAAATCCCCGTAAGAAATATGCAGAAGGAAATCGCGTTTGATTATAAAAAAAGGAAGGCGAGAGTTATGTAAATTGTGATACTTTTTGACAAATTTGCGAATTAATACCTCTCGTTTAAAACAAAAATGAAGGAAATTGGCAGGGTACTTTGGTCTGACCGATTGACTTTAGTTTTCGTAAAGTTGAATGTTCACGCATAGCTTTCTTCATAATAAATCAGTCCAAGTCTTTAAAATCTCAAATGAAAGAGCTTGACCCGTTGAGTGTTGTTACGTCAAAAAGAATTTGGTACCTTAATTAGAACCGAAGATATCGTAAAACAAACCGATTAAAATATTCAGTTTAAGGACAGAGGGATACCGCGTTTGAATAAAAATGAATAATGGAGAGACTTTACTTATATCTGATACTTGATGACAAATCCGCGAATGGATACCTTTCGTTTAAAGTAAAAATGAAGGAAATCGGTCGGATAGAACGGCCTGACCGACTATCTTTAGTTTACAGCAAGGACATCCCCTTAAGAAATATGCAGAAGGAAATCGCGTTTGAGTATAAAAAAAGGAAGGCGAGAGTTATGTAAATTCTGATACCTGATGACAAATCTGTGGATGAATACCTTTCATTTAAAACAAAAGTGAAGGAAATCGGCCTGGTTGTTTGGACTGGCCCACTGTCTTTAGTTTTCGTAGATTCTTTTAATATATAAGATTTATATAAAAATATATAAAATAGTGAATTATGAATTATAGAAGAGATGCTTTCATACACTGGCACAAATACATTCTAAGGTGAGGAAAAATACCCTTACTATCCTTGGAATAATGTTGTAGACCATCCACTGCTATAAAATGCAGTATATCCTTATTGGTATTTTTCTAAATGTTCAAATGTTTGTATAGCTTATGGGACTTAACTACGGGGTCATCAGTCCCTAAACTTACAAACTAACTTATACTAATGACGGCACAAATATCCATGCCCGAGGGGGATTCGAACCCCCGGCTGTAGTGGCCGTGCAGATCGTGACTGGAGCACCTCAGTCCCCTCGGCCACCGCGGCCGGCAATCGCTACAGTTACAATTCTTTGTTACAGGATTCGGTTGTCTGAACATCCACAACAGAACATACTGAACACTGTAGAAGCGGAAACCACTTCAGTTGGACATTTGTTTTATTACCGTTCATACGACCGTGTCAGGTTTGTTAAATCCCATCATCATGTGAAAAAGCAACTTTTTCAGTGTTCAAGTATTTCTCCCTAACAACATTGACGATAGAACTTCAGTGTGTCATCCGACTCTCAGTCCCGACACCATATAAATGTCGTCATTGACTCGCGGAAAGTAACGATTCACAAGCCAAGCCGTTCACTTAAGTAGCGATTTACTTACATAAGCTTCTGTAAGGCTGAGAAGCCAATGAAGGCCAACGAAATAGACCTCCAGGACTAACAATCTTGAAAGCATTTTGAACTAACTGAAACGCTGCTAACCCCCGAATGGAATGCCTTTCCAGCTAAAATGAGTGATGTAAAGTCAAATACGGGAATCTACTTCAGGTGGTATCCAATCCAGTTTGGCAATAGGTAGCACAAGAAAGTCATCCGATTCTGGCGAACGTGGACCAACATGCTGGGAAGAGTCAGAGCTTTCTGGAAACAGAAAAAAAATTACAACAAACGAATTAAAATAAATTCACTTTTGCAAACTGAGAAGCTTAAACAGACGACAGACGCTCTTACTACACACGTCGTACTCACTGCAGCACTACAAGAAACAAGAGTTACAGATGAGCATGCGGTTCAACCCTTGGGCTCCAGATTTTCAAAGGAAAACTAGGGAAAAGGTTATGAAAAATATTCCACGATTAAGTTTGTTTACAAAGTTATGGGACCTAACTGCAGTGTTCATCGATCCCTAAACTTACAAACTACTTAAACTAACTTATCTTAAAAACAACACAAACACACCCATGCTCGGGGGAGGACTCGAGCCTCCGACGGCGAATGGCCGCGCGCACTGCAGGAAGGAACGTTAGTGCGCACGGCTATTCCGCCGCGGACCACGTTTAGGAACAGGCATCATTGTCAGTTACAAACATTAGATTCCATAATAGATATCCAGTCACCTAATGGCAGAATACTGATGCTTTCCTTCATGTGGACAAATAAGCCACATACAGTAGTCAACATCCATACATCAGTCAATTATTCCAATACGACAAACACAAAAATTATTAAAAATATTTTATTATGAAAAAAATCAGTTCAGTTTACACAAAATTTTAAAACTTCTGTTGTAAGGCGACCAGTTTCAATCTTTGAATAAATCGTCATCAGACGGTTTGGCTGACAAAAAAAAAAAAAAAAAAAAAAAAAAAAAAAAAAGGACAGACAACTTTCTTTAGAGGTAAACAGTTACACCAGAAATTCAAGCTACTAAAATTTAAAGAAATGAATTAAAATATTTTGAGCAAACGTTTATATCTCGTGTTGGTGTCTAGACGATGAGTGGGACACATTCGTGTGGCAACTGCTAAACAGCTAGAGATCGTTGCGAGTTATAAACTATAAGCCTTCATCCCCATTACCTACAGCATGAAGATATCGAGAACCAATGAGGCATCTCCTACTGTAGTTACGTACGTTGAAATATAAATAAACCTTGTGGATAAAAAATAGTATAAAATGGCATTTTATAATCTATAAAACTTAGTTGCTACTATTATTAATTTCACATGTAAAAACAAATTGTAAATATTTACAATTAACCGAAGAAAATGGTTGTGGCAGTAGTACTTCCCATCTATAGGAAGTAAATAACTGTAAAATTGGAATCGAAGGCAGAGTCATAATTAAAGATAAAATGAACTGAGGCCAATGGTTTCCGTGAATACCGCGGCGTGTAGACAATCGATACATGACGTCAGTGGCAATTTAGACGACGTGTCAGAGGTGTAGTGGCCATGGGACGCCGTCGATCACTTTGGAGACAGGAACGATTGAAGTGACGACTAGTGCTAGCAGGTACAAGGAAAGATGCCTAAAAGTCACCTGCACAGTATGTAAGCGGGGAGGAATAACATTTAAAATTCCTTATTGGTTCTTAATGAAAGTAATAATTTCGGCAAAATGTCAAACACAAGTACTGTGTTGGGTAGCTGATGTAATATATTCTAGAATTTTAAATTGTCACAACAGACAAATCGATCATAACGAACGATACGGAATAAAGTTAACAAAGCAAAGAGCAGATATGCAATACACCAAATCGTCAAAAATATCATGAAAACGTTTCTCCGTAAAGTCTCATTTCTCATTTAATAGTGTTAATGGTTGATTTTTATAATAAGAAAATATTTCAACCTATTCAATAGTATTTCATAAAGGTCCTTTTGGTGTATTGTGTAAGAATTTTAGATTCGCTTGAATAGGCCCTTCAGAATGTTGACTTTTTTTGTAGACGTTCATCAAACACAGATTTATTAATTGAAACACCAACTGTGTGGTTGTGTGCTCTCAAAACCGAATAAGGAAGTTGCGATCTGTTACAGCCATTTAATCGAACTTCTAGACTCCAGAGTTAAGTGGTTAGCCATATTTATTAGCAACAGTATTTTTATGTTTATTCTGAAAGAGATTACTTGTGATGAATGGCATATTTACATCTGTAGTTTTCAATAATGTGTTAATTTTGTCAGAAACGTTACCCATGTACGTCATTTTGATAAATTTTGTATCAGCTGAACCTGGAGATTCTGAAGATTCCTCTTTTATCTTACTGAAAAAAAAAATCGCACTGACGTGATTTACGGCCCACTTTAGATCTGTAGTTTTATAAGTTTTTGCAAACAATTTGGACCAAAATAAAAATCTAAATAATAAAAAATTAATTAATAAGAGTGTCTGAAACCCTTTTAGGGAAAAAAGTAGGGAGCAGTGGGTTTCGAACCACTGACTTTCAGCGACACAGGCAATCGCATTGCCTACTATGCTACAGCTGACAGTTACCAGCCGTGTTCTCTAATCTTGTACTATTGATAGTCGTTGTTGACTGATGCTAATATGGCATTTGTAGACACTAGATTATAATTTATCGCACGAAGGACGACGTGTTTTTGTTAATTCTTCAGTGCGACATTGCTTTGAAATGACAACGTGTAAGTTACAATAAGAAAATCATCAAATACGCAACGCAACATGGCGTATGCCACAGAGACTTCTGGACAAGGAATGTCACGTGACATCTGCGAACGGCTGGTTTTCGTTAATTCAATGAAAGGTGTCAAAACTCCGTTATTTTTGCAAAGATCTCTCATACGATACGAGATATGAAAAAAATGGGAACAAAGATGTAGAGAATGTTATCTTCTACAAATTTGTTTATTCAGTTTTCGCGTCAGATGAACGGTTTATTTGCAATTAAAATTACATTACAAACGGCTTTTTTTGGTATTACTAACGTATTTCTTGTACGAAATATTTCAAAAAGCGAGGTTCTGGTCTCTGGTAGCCGACAATTATGTCTGTAAAATCTGGTGCCGATCGGTTGAACGGTTCGACCTAAAAAGTGGGAACAGGTTGCAGCCAGACAAACATTGTCAAATCGCCCTTATTTTTGCAAATATCTCTGCAATGATGCAAGATATAAAGAAACATAATAGAGCAAGTTGTAGAGAATTTTGCTCTCTACCAATTAGGTTATTCAATTTTCGCGTCAGATGAACGGTTCGTTTGCAATTACAATTGTATTACAAACGGCTTTTTTTTTGTATTACTACCGTATTTTTTGCCCGAAAAATTTGAAAAAAGGAGGTTCTGGTCTCTGGCAGCCTACAATTATGTGTGCAATATTTGGTGCTGATCGGTTGAACGGTTCGTCTTAAAAACAGGGAACACGTTACGGACAGACGGACAGACATCCCAAAATCGCCGTTATTTTTGCAAATATCTCTGAAACGATACGAGATATGAAAGAAACATAATAGACCAAAGTTGTGGAGAATTTTCTCCTCTACAAATTCGGTTATTCAATGTTTGTGTCAGATGCATGGTTAAGCCGTTATTTTCATTTAAATTTTGAGCTGTCAAAAGACGATCGCAAACGCAAACTTATAGTGTTAGTACCGTAACCTAAAGTGGGCCAAAGTAATAATTAAAATAATGTGATAATCAAATTCAGCGCTGTTTCCTTGATTTGAAAAAAAAGGGGAAAAAGTCGTTAACGTTTACATCAGGTCGTGTTTCCAAGCTGATATTGCGGTTTCCCATTGAGGACATGTGCGTCTCGTCGTTTTTGAGTCCCGTTGGACGCGGCCTCTGCTCCACTCTGCTGCGGCGTGTGCGCCCGCTCACGGCGTTTAATAGGCAGTAGTCACCTTTTGAGCATGGACCAATCAGTCAATATTCAACTACCTTCGTCAGTGCACTACCTGTTTCATCGTTCGCTTTTTCAACTGTAAATTACTTCCAACGTGGATCCATGGCTAAAGTCGGGTTAACTGAAGAGGAGAGCAGTTTTTTCCATCGCCTTCACAGCGAGGGACGCTCCCGGTGGATATTAATGAGGACGGACGACGGCAAAATGAAGAACAGTCTCAAGAAGCGCCATAGCTGGCTTTATTATCTGGTCTCTGAAAGTGCTGCATTAATAGCGGTACGGGACTAATGCACCACTACATGAAAACTCATTTAAATCGGTTAATGAAAAATCCTTAACGCTATCTTCTTGATAAGCTGTCGAGTGGCAAAGGCAGGCAAAGCTCATACCATTTAAGTAACTAAAAACAAAACGCGGTAAAATTTGTATCCTCTGTGCCGCTATCAAACAATACTCTCAAGACAAGCATTGTTGACATGTCAAATGACGTGAAAGAGTGTCTGATCTCTAGCGCCCAACATACTTTATTTTCTCTCCAAGTAGATGAATGTACTGACGTTGCGAGATTAGCAATTTTTTTGGCTTTGGTCCGTTATAAATACTCAGGATGTTTCACAGAGGACCTCTTACTGTACAAACCACTACATGCCAATAGAACAGGTGATGAAATATTCAGTTTATTGGAAGATTTTTTTAAAGATTAACGGAATTTCAACGTCTAATTGTATCGATGTGTGCACATATGGTGAAAACGTTAGGACTGGTCCAACGCATAGTCGCAAGCAAGGGGGTGGGCGATGAGAGTTGTTTTGCTTTACAAGATAGAATATCTGTCACAGCTTACAGTTTTTAATGTCTGATCCACTCCCCCACTCCCCCTCCGAAAAAAAAGAAAAATATTCAGCCTACGCCCTTCGTCCAACGGTTGGAGCGATCATTAAAATAAATATATAAAATAAAATAAAAACACGAAGACAGCAGCAATAGTCATTGCGGTCTCCACAGACATGCGTTGGCTACGAAACAAAGGCTTGCTTCCATCAGAAAGGTATTAAACGAATCCGTCCAAATTATGAATTACATAAAATCACGGTCGTTGAAATCAAGCCGGCCGCAGCGGCCGAGCGGTCTGCGGCGCGCCAATCACGGCCGCTACGGTCGGGGCTTCGAATCCCCCCTCGGGCATGGATGTTTATGTCGTATTTAGTATAAGGTAGTTCATAAGTAGTTTGTAAGTTTAGGGACTGATGTCCCCGAAGTTAAGTCCCTTAAGCTTAACAAACATTTGAACGTTGTTGAAATCAAAACTTTCTCAATAATGTGCAAATGTATGGGAAGCTTTCATAATCCTCTACTCCTTCATAAAGCAGTAAGGTGGTTCTCTCGTGGAAATTCACTTTCTCGAATACATGATGAGCCGTGGCGCCAATGACTACTGTGCGTTTGCCACGATCGATCTTGTCGCGTTGCATGTTATCTTTGTTTTCCTTCCGTGGGATGTTGACAGCCCGGCGGAGAGGGCAGTGACGTTTGAGGAGGAAAGCGGAAAGGTCGGTCGCCTCTCCTCGGGACGTGTGGAGCGTCGAGTGGGTTGGGCCGGCTGTCGGTAATTGTGAAGAACGCTTGCACGGACGCCCGTTCTAAGCAGGCGGGAGAATCTTATTTGTTGACGTACGAAACAGTGATCATTTTAAGAGAAAGTTAGGTTAGGTATAGGTTAAACAAGAGGGTTTTTTTTTTTTTTTTTTTGTTAGTATGTGAGGGCGCGTAGCGCCCAAATCTCTGGTTCGGGACGGTAGAATTGCGAAGTCTGTTGCCCATGTTATTTGCATGGCGCTTATGTTGGCAAGTTTGAGTGTTTCTGAACCGGAGATTCGGGCACTACGCGCCCTCACATATTAAAAAGAAAAAAAATTCTTGTTTAACCTACAACTAACCTAACTTCACTTCAAGTGATCACTGTTTCGCACGTCAACAAATCACATTCTCGCGCCTGCTTTGAACTATATGGAAGTGTGGTAGCGCTTTTGAGATTTATCGAAACGTGCGCCCATGCAAGCGTTCTTCACAATTACCCGGCTGTCTTATTGTGGAGAGGACGGATAAACTAGGATCCTGACGTCCAGGCCAGCTGGTGTTGGTATCCGGTCCAGGTTACATTTGTGATAACTGGATTCCAAGGATTTCCTGGCGGTCGCAACTGGTGGCGAGGTGATGCATGAAGTTGAGTGTTTCTTGTTTAAACATTATTTATGAGACTTGAGATATTGTTGACTTAATTGCATGCTGTTGTGCCACTTGGTGAACCTTAACTGCACGTTAACTTGGGTGTGCTGACGTTGTTATTGTCAGTAGAACCGGCTAGGCCTCAGTTATTGTCATATTTCTTATTTCCTTATTGTTGTCATGTTATTGTGGAGCTACGAGAACATGCCCAACTGTTTAGAAAATGTTCAAATGTTTGTAAAGCTTATGGGACTTAACTACGGGGTCATCAGTCCCTAAACTTACAAATTACTTATGAACTACTTACGAAGTAGGACGGCACAAATATCCATGCCCGAGGGGGTATTCGAAACCCCGACCGTAGTGGCCGTGCTGACCGTGACTGAAGCGCCTCAGTCACCTCGGCCACCGCGGCCGGCACTGTTTAGAATTTCTGTGCTAAATTGACACCCAAGTGGTTCATGCACTCGTCCAGCCAGGCTTATTGTGCCTGTTAATGAAGTAAAAAAAGGTTTTTCAAAGCCAAGGAGAATTTGAGCCTCCTGTTCTAATTATCATCATTGGGTTATTCTTTTATAATCTGTGTTCTTAAATATTTTACTTGATCATTTATTTGTATTTTGGTATAAGGTGCATGTTGCTGATTGACACCTATGTGCATATACACTCATACAGCTAGACTTATTGTGTCTAATAGAGTGAGAAAAGAAAAAAATCTTTTTTAAGATGAAGAATTTGAGCCTCCTGTTCTAATTATTCATTATTATTGGGTTGTGTGTAATCCGTGTTCTTAAGCGTTGTGCTTATGCATTTACTGTTGGCATTTATGGTACACTGCATATGTTGTTCAAGGATTCATGCTGTGAATCTAAAGCAGTTACTTGCTTACAGTTCAGTGTCTGGTCCCAGTGGCTTAAATAATTTTGTAAATTGTTGTTTACAGTTAATATTTATCTTAATTGTTTTGGAAATCCATTGCTAATGGTTATAACTGGGCTATAAATGTTTGGATAAATGCATCCCTATTGCCATAAAAAATAGATAAATTAACTAATTGTATAAACGATAAACAACGAATTTGTGGGTCCCTGTTTCACTTGTCTGTATTCCCTATCAGCCTGTTGCCCTTAATGGACGTTTCACATGAATTACATTGAGAAGTCTTGTCATTCCTATTAGGACTATAATACCAAATTATCTGACCTTAGCAATGACGAAAACTGGCAGTACGTCCTTGCTTATTTGGCAGATATTTTCTCCAAAATTAACGTAATGAATACTAAACTGCAAAGAGAAAGTATAACAATGATCACCGCCAGAGACAAAGTTCGTGCATTCAAGAGGAAAATCTGGTTTTGGTTGAGAGTATCGAGGGGTCGGGGGGGGGGGGGGGGAGGTAGTGTTTTCCTCTTCTCAATTATTTTTTGAAAGACAAGACATTGGATTTTAGGAACAATTTGTTTCATCAAATCTTCGTACATCTCCGAAGCTTGACGTCTTTGTTGAAGCATTACTTCCCAACAGCTCAAGGTAAGAAGCTGAAGCAATAGAAACGGATGGTCATTCGTTCACTGTATCTAAAATATAGAAAATTCTGTCTTCGAATGAATATGAGTTTTGAATAGAAACTGCCACAGACTCGACCTTCAAATCCATTTTCGATAGTGATGGTTACTCACACTTTTGGATCAATTTAGAACAAAATAAATAATACTCCCGTGTTGAAGAAGCAAAACGTGTTCTATTTCCATTTCCCACAACGTTCGTGTCCGGATCTGCATTCTCGATCATGTTGCCAACAAAACTAAGTACCGAAGTTGTCTAGATGCTGACCCAGTCATTGGTCTCCAGTTGTCAAGTACTGTACCAATCTTTCCAAAATTATGTCAGCAGAAGCAACCTCATTCGTCTCATGGAGATTCAATAATTCGTACAAAAAAGTTCAAATGTTTGTAGAACTTAAGGGACTTAACTACGGGGTCATCAGTCCCTAAGCGTACAAACTACTTATGAACTAGCTAACACTAAGAACGGCACAAATATCCATGCCCGAGGGGGGGATTCAAACCCCCGACCGTAGTGGCCGTGCAGACCGTGACTGGAGCGTCTCAGTCCCCTCGGCCACCGCGGCCGGCTAATTCGTACAGACTCATCTCTACTAAAGAAGAACACAATTTGTTTCGTCACGTTAGTGAGCAGTAAACGTTCCTGTACAAACCTGCAGGAATTTTGTTTATATTTTGTATCATTTACTTAATAATAATTTATTGAATTCTGTATTTAATAATAGTTCTATCTGATTCGCCATGCGGCTGTCTTCTTGAAAAACGTTCGTGTTTAAAACCGAGATTCTGCAGAAGTAGTCGCAACCAAGATTTGTTGCCTACAAAAAGTTCTACTTCATACGATGTAGTACGAAGCCTAAGTAATGTAGGCAATTTTTGTTACGGTAATAACGGTGTATGTGTCATCGGCTGTGGCATTCTTCAATAAAATCTCGGTATACAAGCCGCACCACGTCGAATAAAATTCCGAAGCTTTCGATGGCAAACTCCGCCACCGTCACCAGGAGTAAAATCACTCAATGCCACTGCCTGCACAATGTCTTGATTATATAGCTGGAAAAACTACGTCCGGAACCTTCTATAGCACCGAAGAGCGTGTGCGGAATGCAAAGCGAGCAGTTCGTCTCGCCGCGATGCCGTGCGACTTCACGCCACATTAATCGCTTGTTTTGTAAAAGGATTACTTTTGTTACACGTTTTAAAGCATATATCTCCGTCCCGGCGTATCAAGGCAAGAGGATCCATGTGTAATTTTCCTTTCGTACTTGTCTTTACCGATACGCATTACAGTGGCGCCGCGCGGGAGTAGCTGAACGGTTTGGAACGCCATGTTGCGAATCGCGCAGCCTCTCGCATCGGAGGTTCGAATGCTCCCTCGGGCATAGATGTTTGTGTCGTCTTCAGTATAAATTATTTCATAGGTAGTTTGTACGTTTAGTGAATGATGACCCCGCAGTTACGTCCCGTAAGCTTTACAAACATTTGAACGCCGGCCGCGGAGGCCGAGGGGACTGAGGCGCTCCAGTCACGGTCTGCACGGCCCCTACGGTCAGGGGTTCGAATGCCCCCTCGGGCATGGATATTTGTGCCGTCCTTAGGATTAGCTAGTTGTTCAGTAGTTTGTAAGTTTAGGGACTGATGACCCCGTAGTTAAGTCCCCTAAGCTGTACAAACATTTGAACATTTGAACATTTGAAACATTTGAACATTTGAACATTTGAACATTTTGAACATTACAGTGGCTTCAGTAGCATAATCGCGTTAGCGGTTCGCGCGACTACTTTGGAAACCAGTAAGAGAAGTCCTCAGTTTTCCGCCTCTTTCCACACATTGCACACGAATTGTGGCGACTGTCCTTTAAACGTAATTCCTTGCCCACTTTCCTTTCCTGAATCGTGGTTCTGCCCCTTTTCTTCGCATTTCATCAGACATGACAACGAAACTAAAGAAAACACATGAATAACAGTACTAACTAAAAATGCGCAAGCTTCTTACACAGCAGTAGCCAAACAACCAAAGTGTACTGACCATCTGTTGTCAGCAGCGGAGCGGACAATTAGGGCGCGGCGTTGATCACTCTGATTGGAGGAAGACAGTTCCAACGCTTGAACTGTCAACTAACAGGTAAATTTTATCAGGCAATAGTGTATTGAACAATTGGAATAAATCAAGCAGCAAAGTATCTCAATATACTGGAAATTCAGGCAAATGGGAACACCGTCAATTTAAAGTTGTTTCCATTTATCTATAAACTATATACTCTTGATTCTTCCTTGATTTAGTGGAGAAAAGGCACTTGAATTTGAAAGTTTGCAATTTCCGTGGGTTTCGCGCTGAATTTCAACATGTACTATGCGCTTGACTGACAAGGGGTCCGCGGTGGACTTTCGTCTGAATAAGGGGTGCGCCAGCTAAAAAGATTGGGTAGCCCCGCTCTACAGTACATCTTCTCCAAAGACTGGCTATTCCGAAGCAGCTGGAGGCTGTGTTGGCCATGAACAACAGGCGTCAGGCTCCATTTCTTGTAGTGACGGATTTAGAACAAACACTATTAAGGAGGGGGGGGCAAGGAAACTGTTATGGTATAACACAAATTGCATCAATTAAATAACTTACTGAACCTATAAAAACAACAGCAATAATGATGATAATAACTAATATTAATATATTTTGTTAAGTATTATTATTATTAATTATTACCTTTAATATTAATAATACCATCAACATTATCATAAATCTTGGTGCGTGAAATTTAAAGAGAGAGACCTTTCAAAACT
Organism: Locusta migratoria; assembly: GCA_026315105.1. NCBI lineage: Eukaryota > Metazoa > Arthropoda > Insecta > Orthoptera > Acrididae > Locusta > Locusta migratoria. The sequence continues at coordinate 512,210,979 of CM048755.1, forward strand.
TACGTCAGATGTACGTCAACTCCTAGCGTCGTTGAGTTTGCAAACAAACTTCTCGATGACTTCTTGTGGTTCCACGTCGATGTTATGATGGATGTGTAGTAACAGCAATCCGTTGAGCCGCTACTAGCCCATAGTTGATCGCAGATTTGTCTTTACTCTTCTCAAGGTAGAAAATGCTCTTTCTGCTGAACATGTCGTTCCTGGTAGCACAGCAATAAGATGAAGTAAGCACTGGACGTTCGGAAATTTGTAGTAGCCACTCCTAGCAGCTGCAATGCTTTCTACAGATGTTGTTGGTTTGTCTTTTTTTGGCATTCCTTTCTAATATGAATGCCAAAGTAGTAGTTCTCCTTTCAGTTCAAGGATACAATCTGGCAAATCACTTTCATATATAGTGTCAGCTTCCAGAAACGCGCTGTATCGGTAACCGGTCAAAAGAGAAATGTTGCTAGAAGTCCTTGCAAGTTCAACACAGTCTCATGCTTTTCCTTGCAGAAAGGTTGACTAAGTTCAGACACGAGGAAATCTAACAATGGTATGTACACTGTTGTGCGATAATACATGCAAGGATCAGCAATTTGGTTGGTAGCTCTCTGTTTGACGATTGTTTATTCGTGGAATGGAAACATCGACATTTAGATCCATAGCCAATGACACTGTCCGCTTGAAAATGTTCTCACTCATTAGACGCTTCCCTTTGACTGTGAAATAACATTCACTGTATTACCTGCCATCCTGTATGTCTGAGACAAGACAATACTGGTATCTTGAGTTGGTGTAAAAGTGGTAACGTAACTGACATCAGTTCTATAACTACAACGCCGGCCGCGGTGGCCGAGGAGACTGAGGCGCTCCAGTCACGGTCTGCACGGCCACTACGGTTGGGGGTTCGAATCCCCCCTCGGGCATGGATATTTGTGCCGTCCTTAGTTGTAAGTAGTTCATAAGTAGTTTATAAGTTTAGGGACTGATGACCCCGTAGTTAAGTCCCATAGACTCTACAAACATTTGAACATTTTTTATAACTACGTCCTATTATATATAGCAGAAAAAGACACAAGTTGGTAAGTATCTCTTTTATTACGATTCCAGATGTAGTCTCAGCGGAATCTCCACAGGAAAATAATATTTCTTCTAAGCAATGACAAAAACAAAACTTCTTCTGATAGTTCAGTAAAACTAAAATAATTCCTTTAAAACTTCCTTAGTAGCTCAACTCCATCTCTTCTACAAAGTTAATAGCGCAGGTGTTACTTTCCTTCGAAGGGTTTCGGTGTCCTCTGCTTCGGGACCTCGGTTGGAAGCTGCAGCGGCAGAGTCCGGCAGTCGGTGGCCATGCGTAGCGGAGACGTGGCTTCTGCGATTGTCCGGCTCCGCCGATGCTCCCTCGTGGTCCGCGGTGTCGGACGACGCCGGTCTTAGCGGCGATGCGGCTACTTAAAGCCGCGGCGGTTAGTATTCTTGCGCTGCGATTTGCATGCGGATTGGCGGCCGCCCGCGACCGCTGGTTGGGTGCTGATGCCGTCATACTCGCTACTTGCGAGGTGCGAAGAGGCTCCTCGCGTCTGCGTGGTGAGCGGACCTGGGAAATTCTGTATAGGGAAAGTATGGCCAGCCTGCCAGCGGGAGCCATGCTGGGCTTATTCCGCTGCTGCTTACGCACCGACCGCTTCAACGTTCCAAGCACTTAACAATACTTATCAACCGATTTTGAGAAAACTATTCAATGAAAAAATTTAATTTTTTCACATGTTATAGTGTGATATATTCGCTCGATAATGATCTAATTTTCTATTCATTATTACTTATAGTTCCCGTGCTACGTCAAATTAAGTAAACTATTGCGCAAAATTTTGAAGAGTTTGCAGAGGAAAAATCGCATTGCGTAGACTTTTCATGTGGTTGATTTTAGCACATACAATGCTGCGGACGAAATGTAGGTAACATATCGAAATTTTATTTAAGGCTGAGAGCAGAACGATAACTCTTTCCATTCTCGAGATACCGGGTGTTTAGTCCAACATACAGATGCGGGAACTTCGCGTAGTTCTGTCCATGCGGACCTGGCGGCTCTACGAAATACTTATTATCCGATATTAAGAAAACTGTTTGGTTGTCACTCCAGATCTAAAGAGTTCGCCTATAAATTCAGATTGACCTGTACCATAGACAAATATTGAGTGTTTGATGAGTATTTTCTTGCGTGTATTGCTCTTATACCTTACATGAACTACGAAAAATGAAAAGGGGATACCCACAGCATGACTTTTTAGCAAAAAGAGAAATCAAAGGTGCCTTTACAACGCCAATTGCATTTCAACATCTAATATTTCTCTTGTTTCAATTCTCTGTTTCCTGTAATGATACACTTAACACATGAAAACGAACGAGAAAAGCTTGCTTCGGGAATTATATATTACTTTCATATGTAAACGAGAATCTCGATCAGTCACTAATATGTCCAAAATTTGGGTGTTTTCGGCAGCTGTCTGGAGATAAAACCAACGACGCGTAAATAGTTTAAACTCACGACATTATGTAGGAATTTTCTTCTGACTTTCATCAGTCAGACTGTTCATCTTCCTGCATTTCTGATATCTAATAGAAGTACTATAATGTTTACCTCCCTCCTTAGTTTCTTAAGAACACCGAAAAGTACAACACAGTGGCGTTATTCAAACCCATACGAAAATTCACAAGGTTTCTCATGGCAGCCAAGCAACGTATAGGACCAAGATGGCGAGAAGAACCATGTGACTCGATTTCAGACAATCACGAGCTGCAGACGGCGACAAGCGGCGCGGAAAAGGATGGCCATACTTTCCCTACACAGAGCTTTACTGGCGGTACGCCTGCAGTGCCGCCTGCCGGAGGGCTCGTGCATTTGGTCGTGGTGCACTGTTCGAACTGTCCGCCGCTGCCGACATATCGGTGCGCGGCGTGCGCGTCTGTTGAGCTGGCGCGCGCAGGGCTGCACTGCGGCGCGACGTCGTGGTTCTACGGGGCGCGCCACGGCACTTCCTAACTCACAAGAAACTGAAATTGAGTAATTGTAAACAACATGCAATTTGCGAAAGTTAACACCTTTCATTCTGTGTCAGAAATGGGCATGTAACAACAAAACACTATCATGTTTTTCTATCCAACATGTGTCGCAAAGGAGCTTCAATCTTTTAACCTTCGCTTCAGGAAATTTTGCTTCTAGCTTTTGTTGCAAAGTTGTTCGTTTTGGCGAGTCACGAACAAAGTTACAATTTTCAACAATTGTGCCTAAAACATTTCTAACAGCTTGCATATTGCATGATTTTGAATGTGCTAAATTTAAACAGTGACTTTTACAGTAGTTATATAATGCTAATGGTTGTTCTTTTAAAATATGTGACTGTACATCACGAAATTTCACTGCAATGTCAGCTCCCCCATCGTAACCCTTCCCATGTAAGTCTTTAAACTAAGCTCAAACTCATTCAACATGTTCAATATTGTCTCTGTAAGTCCTTCACCACTCAAATCATTCACTGTTTGGAAGCCAAGAAAGTCCTCCAGCAGTGTTACAGTTTCCACGACTAAATAACAAACACAAAAAGTTAGCTGTTCCTGTGAACTGACAATCGTTGTCTCATCCACCAGTATCTACATCTACATTCATACTCCGCAAGCCACCCGAAGGTGTGTGGCGGAGGTTAACCTGAGTACCACTATCGGTTCTCCCTCCTATTCCAATCACGTATTGTTCCCGGAAAGAAAAATTGTCGGTATGCCTCTGTGTGGGCTCTAATTTCTCTGATTTCATCTTCATCATCTCCTCTCGAGACATACGTAGGAGAGAGCAATATACTGCTAGAATCCTCGGCAAAGGTATGTTATCGAAACTTCGACAAAAGCCCATACCGAGCGACAGAGCGTCTCTCCTGCATAGTCTTCCACTGGAGTTTATCGATCATCTCCGTAACGCTTTCACGATTACCAAATGATCCTATAACGAAGCGTGCTGCTCTTCGTTGCTTCATTTATACTTCCTCTATCAACCCCAACTGGTACGGATCCCACACTGGTGAGCAGTATTCAAGCTATGGGAGAACAAGTGTACTGTAACCCACTTCCTTTGTTTTCGGACTGCATTTCCTTAGGATTCTTCCAATGAATCTAAGTCTGGCATCTGCTTTACCGACGATTGATTTTATATGGTCGTTCCATTTTAAATCACTCCTAATGCCTACTCCCAGATAATTTATGGAATTAACTGCTTCCAGTTGCTGACCTGCTATACTGTAGCTAAATGATACAGGATCTTTCTTTCTGTGTATTCGCAGCACATTATACATGTCTACATTGAGATTCAATTGCCATTCCCTGCACCATGCGTCAATTCGATGCAGATCCTCCTGCATACCAATACAATCATCAATTGTTACAACCTCTCTATACACTACAGCATCATCCGCAAAAAGCCTCTGTGAACTTCCGATGTTATCCGCAAGGTCATTTATATATATCGTGAAAAGCAACGGACCCATGACATTCCCCTGTGGCACACCTGACATCGCATCTACTTCTGAAGACTTCTCTCCACTGAGAATGATATGCTGCATTCTGTTATCTAGGAACTTCTCAATCCAATCACACAATTGGTCTGATATACCATATGCTCTTACTTTGTTCATTAAACGTCTGTAGGGAACTGTATCAAACGCCTTGCGGAAGTAAAGAAACACAGCATCTACCTGAGAACCCTTGTCTATGGCCCTCTGAGTCTCGTGGACGAATAGCGCGAGCTGGGTTTCACACGATCGCCTTTTTCGAAACCTATGCTGATTCCTACACAGATTTATAGTCTCCAGAAGTGTCATTATACTCTAACATAATACATGTTCCAAAATTCTACAGCTGACCGACGTTAGAGAAATCGGCCTGTAGTTCTGCACATCTGTTCGAAGTCCCTTCTTAAAAACGGGGTTGACCTGCGTCATTTTCCATTCTTTCGGAACGCTACGCACTTCTAAAGACCTACGAAACACTCTTGCAAGAAGGGGGGCAAGTTCCTTCGCGTACTCTTTGTAAAGACGAACTGGCATCCCATCTGGTTCTGCTGCCTTTCCTCTTTTGAGCGATTTTAATTGTTTTTCTATCCTTCTGGCAATTATTTCGATATCTGCCACTTTGTGATCTGTGCGGCAATCTAGAGAAGGAACTACAGAGCAATCTTATTCTGTGAAACAGCTTTGAAAAACGTCATTTAGTAAATCATCCTTTAGATTGTCATCCTCTGCTTCAATACTATTTTCATCACAGAGTGCCTGTCATTTTGTTTTCATCCACCTACCGCTTTGTCGTAAGACCAACATTTCTTAGGTTTTTAGCCAAGTCAGTACATAGAACTTTACTTTCGAACTCGTTGAACGCTTCTCGCAAGGCCCTCCTCACCCTACATTTGGCTTTGTTTAATTTTTGTTTGTCTACAAGACTTTGGCTATGTTTATGTTTGCAGTGAAGTTCCCTTTGCTTCCGTAGCAGTTTTCTAATTCTGTTGTCGTACCATGGTGACTCCTTTCCATCTCTTACGATCTTGCTTGGTACATACTCATCTAATGCATATTGTACTATGGCTTTAAACTTTGACCACTGGTCCTCAACACTATCTGTACTTGAGATACAACTTCTTTGTTGAGCCATCAAGTACTCTGTAATCCGCTTTTTGTCACTTTTTCCGAACAGAAAAATCTTCCTACATTTTTAAAATATTTCTATTTATGGCTGAGATTATCGATGCTTTATCCGCTTTATGATCGCTGACTCCCTGTTCCGCTTTAACTGTTTCGAGTAGTTCGGATCTGTTTGTCACCAGAAGGTCTAATATGTTGTCGCCACGAGTCGGTTCTTTGCTTAACTGCTTTAGGTAATTTTCAGATAATGCATCAAAACAATTTCCCTGCATTCCTTGTCCCTGCCACCCGTCATGAACGTTTGGGTCTCCCAGTCTATATTCGGTAATTTAAACTCTCCTCCCAAAACTATAACATGATCAGAAAAATCTACTCGAAATATTTTCCAAATTTCCCTTCAGGTGTTCTGCCACAACAGCTGCTGAGCCAGGAGGCCTATAGAAACATCCAGTTACCATGTTCGAGCCTGCTTTAACCGTGACCTTTATCCAAATTATTTCACACTTCGGATTTCCGTCTATTTCCTTCGATACTAGTGAACTTTTTATCGCTATAAACACGCCTTCCCCTTCATTGTGCAGCCTATCTCTGCGGTATACATTCCAGTCTGAGTTTAGAATCTCATTACTGTTTACATCTGGCTTCAGCCAAATTTCTGTCCATAGTACTATGTGGGCATTGTGACCCTTTATTAATGAGAGCGGTTCTGGGATCATGTAGTTAACTACTACTACTACTACATTGATCTTTTCATTCCCTGTTGTGTTCTGCCTACTGCTAGGTTGTTGCGACTCAGGAGGCGTCTTGTCGGGCCTAGAGAGGGAATTCTCTAACCTAAAAAAACTCCCATGTGCACTCCAAACGTACTCTGCTACCCTTGTAGCCGCTTCCTGCGTGTGGTGCACGCCTGACCAATTCAAGGGAACCCTACATTTTTCCACCCGATAGCGGAGGTCGAGAAATTTGCACCCTAGATCTCCGCAGAATCGTCTGAGTCTCTGGTTTCAGCCTTGCACTCGGCTCCAAACCGGAGGACCGCAATCGGTTCTGGGGACGACACTACAAATAGTTAGCGCAGATTCCACCCCGCGAGCGAGGCTTTCAGCTTTCACCAACTCCGCCAACCGCCTGTATGAACTGATGATGACCTCTGAACCCAGGCGACAGGAGTCATTGGTGCCGACAGGAGCAAAAATTTGCAGTCGGGTGCACCCAGTGCTCTCTATCGCCGCCAGAAGGGCCTCCTCCACATCTCGGTTGAGACCCTTTGTCAAGCAAACAGTGTGCACACTGGCCTTCTTCCCCGACCTTTCCGCTATTTCCCTATGGGGCCCCATCACCCGCCTAACATTGGTTCTCCCAATCACTAATATACCCCTCCCCCCATGTGCCTGCTCAACCCTGCTGGAGGAGCGGCCACATGTCCACTCCCAGGCAGAGCGGGCGATGCCGCACGGCCAACCTCCATATTGACCTTTCGCCCCGAGCGACGCAAACATCTTTGAACCCGCCACACCCCTTGAGAAGAGGGTGGCTCAACTGCGTCCGGCATGCGCAAAGATGTCCCGACAACAGGGACCATGGGTGAAGCATGGGTGAAGCATGTAACACTGTAACACCTGTGGTGTTCCATATACTAAAATAACGGCCCTGTTTCACTTTTGCAACAATTTTATCTGTAATTATGGATCCACAACATTCAGTCACAGTATCTCGTGTTGTTTTGCTAACAAAAGTGGCATTTTATGTGCGTTTCTAAGGTGTTCCTCAAGAATTTAATCACCTGCATCTACTCTAAACCTGAGCGATGCCCTAAAATTTCCTTTACCATTTTCTGTACTTGAATTTTCAAGTAAAACTTGCCCATCATTATGACGGCCCCTAAGAGCAAAATTCTGACGACCATAGAGTTTAATAGTTTTCACTATAGGCACCAGGCGCTGTCGATTTTTGTCTACTTGTTGTTTAAGCTTGGAGTCAATCATAACGAAAAACCATTCACTCTTACCTTCCATTGTGCTTCTGAAGGCCTCTGCTGTGATGACTGACATTTTATGGTACTCACGGTGAAAGACGGCTGTCTGCCGTTTTCCCTAGGTTTTTAACTTTGTAATTTATCTAAGCTCACTAGACGGGCTTTTTTGCTAAACGAGAACCCTTTTCGTTCAGAGGCATGAGGAATAGCATTTCATTTAATGTTTTTAAATGTTAGTTTTTGTAATACAGTGTTAATATTGCAGGGATTTTATTATGCTAATAATTTATCACTGTGTCTATAAATGTGGCAAGATGAACGGTTTCTCCATGACGCCACTGTCCCTGTGAGAATGTGTACATGCCTTATTCTGTATGTGCATGTATAAGAATCTTCTAGCATGGGAGTCTGAGTATATGTATGGGAATTTGCGTCGGCGGCTGCTGGCTGCGCGCTTTGCATCTCTGGCTTTGAGTCGATAGGTAGTCGTTACTAACCTCTTCTTTTGATGCTACCAAAGAGGTTCTTCCAGCCTATGGTTACAAGTTATGTCGGCAATGCCCACTAGCGAGTCTCGGTTGGACGCGCGAGTTTAGGCTTCCCCAACCACCGCAGTTTTTCCAGGGGTTTTAGCGATTTCCGGTGGATTTCCGGTGTTGTCTGGTTTGTAAGACTTCAGATCTTAGGTTCATTTTTTGGGATAAGTTTGTCCGATCATGTACGGAAATGTATTCAATTTCTTTTTGGTGATTTTGCATAGGTAAACACGGTGAATATGCAATTAATTCGGTTTGATAACGGCTGGGCTTGGGTAACCTGTGTGAGCCTATCTGGCGGTGTATGAACTTTAATTTCTTTCTAGCTTTGTAGAACGCGAATAATATGCAGGAATATTTTTATTCAGTATAGTGCATGTGGAAATATTCTTTTCCGTTTTCTCCTTCCGCGAGTGATATGTACTCAAATATTCAAATGTTTGTATAGCTTATGGGACTTTAGTAAGGGGTCATCAGTCAAAAAATGTTCAAATGGTTGTAAAGTCTATGGGACTTAACTACGGGGTCATCAGTCCCTAAACTTACAAACTACTTATGAACTAGTTAACAGTAAAGACGGCACAAATATCCATGCCCGAGGGGGGATTCGAACCCCCGACCGTAGTGGCCGTGCAGACCATGACTGGCGCGCCTCAGTCCCCTCGGCTACTGCGGCTGGTTGATATGTACTCCACATGGTGTGTTCTTAGAACAAAGCCTTCACCTACCCCTGTGTCAGTTTCTATAACCTTCAGGTAAGAAATTATGCACATATCCTTCTGATTTCCTTTAGTACATCACGATCTCCTCTCCGCCTATTTTAAATTTCTGTTTCGTTTCCAAACTTGTACTTTGCTTTCAGACTCCGTCAGTAAATTCTCCTCTAGCCTTGTACGACCCCTTTTATTAGCTTGCTTATGAAATACGACGTATTTCTAGGGGCTGCGTGCCGTATTTCTTAGTTGATTTACTCCAACTTTGAATTTATTCCGCTTTTCTGACTTTTGAAGACTGGACTTCGTCCATGCATGTAAAACCTTCCCAAACGCGTCTAACTGTATTTCTTTAGCTTCCTTGATATCCTACGCATTTCTAAGGGTTGCATGCCATAGCTATTTTTCTTTATATTTCAGAATTTTTTTATTTTTATTTTTTTATTTTTCTGGTTTTCGGAACCACGTGGCTCCGAACTCCGACTTCAAGGGTTTAGAGCTAGTAACTTAAGTTCTCGCCACTGCTCACACACCAGTGCTTTACTATTGAGTATTTTTGCTTCGTAATATGTGATTCCGCAGTTTTTTCTTCTTTAATTAATGCGATCTTTAAGCACTTCGCCTTGAGTGGGGTGCAAATATGTGATGTAGCAGACACGTGTCGTGTGTCTCAATAATTCTGCATACTCACGGTACCCCCATGAACCACAGACATTGCCGAGGTGGGGTGGCTTGCGTGCCTCAACGATGCAGATAGCCGTACCGTAGGTGCAACCACAGCGGAGGGGTATCTGTGGAGAGGCCAGACAAACGTGTGGTTCCTGAAGAGGGGCAGCAGCCTTTTCAGTAGTTACAGGGGCAACAGTCTGGATGATTGACTGAGTTGGCCTTGTAACATCAGCTAATGTGGCTTTGCCACACAGCTACTGCGAACGGCTGGAAGCAAGGGGAAACTACAGCCGTTACTTTTCCCGAGGACATGCAGCTCTACTGTATGAACATATGATGGCATCCTCTCGGGTAAAATATTCCGGAGGTAAAATAGTCCCCCTTTCGGATCTCCGGGCGGGGACTACTCAGGAGGATGTTGTCATTAGGAAAGACAATACTGGCATTCTACGGATCGGAGCGTGGAATGTTAGATCCCTTAATCGGGTAGGAAAATTAGAAAATTTAAAAAGGGAAATGGATAGGTTGAAGTTAGATATAGTGGGGATTAGTGAAGTTCGGTGGCAGAATGAACAGGATTTCTGGTCAGGTGAGTACAGGATTATAAATACAAAATCAGTTGGGGGAATCACAGGAGTAGGACTGATAATGAATAAGAAAATAGAAATGCGGGTAAACTACTATGAGCAGCACAGTGATCGCATTATCATTGTCAAGATAGATACGAAGCCAACACCGACAACAGTAGTACAGGTTTATATGCCAACTAGCTCTGCCGATGATGAGGAGATCGAAGAAATATATGAGGAGCTAAAGGAAATTATTCAGACAGTTAGGGGAGAGGAAAACTTAATTGTGATGGGAGACTGGAATTCAGTAGTAGGAAAAGGAAGAGAAGGAAAAATAGTAGGTGAATATGGACTGGGCAGGAGGAATGAAAGAGGAAGTCGCCTGGTAGAATTTTGCACGGAACATAATTTAATCATAACAAACACGTGGTTTAAGAATCACAAAAGAAGGTTGTATACTTGGAAGAGACCAGGAGACACTGGAAGGTATCAGATAGATTTTATAATGGTAAGACATAGGTACCGGAACCAGGTTATAAACTGCAAGACGTACCCAGGGGCAGATATAGACTCTGACCATAACTTGTTAGTCATGAACTGTTGGCTGAAACTGAAAATATTGCAGAAAGGTAGGAAAATAAGGAGATGGGACTTAGATAAATTGAAGGAAAGTGAAGTTGTGGAAAATTTTAGAGGGAGATTTAGGCAACAATTGACAGAAACAGGGGGAAATAAAACAGTAGAAGAGGAATGGGTAGCATTGGGAGATGAAATAGTGAAGGCAGCAGAGGACAAAATAGGTAGGAAGGCAAGACCTACAAAAAATCCTTGGATATCACAGGAAATACTAAATTTAATTGATGAAAGGAGAAAATATAAAAATGCAGTAAATGAAACAGGCAAAATGGAGTACAGACGATTAAAAAATGAGATTGACAGGAAATGCAAAATGGCTAAGCAGGAGTGGCTAGAAGCCAAATGCAAATCTGTAGAAGAATGTATAAGAAGGGGAAAAGTAGATAACGCCTACAGGAAAATAAAAGAGACATTTGGGGACAAGAAAAGCAACTCTACGAATATCAAGAACTCAGATGGGAAGCCGGTTCTCAGCAAAGAAGGGAAAGCTGAAAGGTGGAAAGAGTACATAGAGCAGCTCTACAAAGGAAATGAACTTACAGACAATGTGGTAGGAAGGGAAGAGGACGTAGATCAAGATGAAATAGGAGATGCTATACTGAGAGATGAATTTGACAGAGCCTTGAAAGACCTAGGTCGGAACAAGGCCCCAGGAGTAGATGACATACCCTCAGAGCTAATAAAGTCTCTGGGAGAGCCAGCCATGACAAGACTATTTGAACTGGTGTGTAGGATGTATGAGACAGGCGAAATACCATCAGACTTTAAGAAAAATGTAATAATCCCCATTCCAAAGAAATCAGGCGCAGACAGGTGTGAAAATTACAGAACCATCAGTTTGATAAGTCACGGGTGCAAAATTTTAACACGAATTATCTACAGGAGAATGGAAAAGCTCGTAGAAGCTGACCTCTGGGAAGATCAGTTTGGATTCAGGAGGAACATAGGAACCCGGGAGGCAATACTCACTTTACGTCTTATCTTAAAAGATAGATTAAGGAAAGGCAAACCTACATTTTTAGCTTTTGTAGATTTGGAGAAAGCATTTGACAATGTTGACTGGAATACACTCTTTCAAATTCTGAAGTCAGCAGGGGTAAAATATAGGGAGAGTTATTTACAACTTGTACAAAAGCCAGACCGCAGTTATTAGACTCGAAGGGCATGAAAGGGAAGCATCAGTTGGGAAGGGAGTAAGACAGGGTTGTAGCCTTTCTCCGATGTTATTCAATTTGTACATCGAGCAGGCGGTGAAGGAAAGCAAGGAAAAATTTGGCATAGTGATTAAAGTACAGGGGGAAGAAATAAAAACATTGCGTTTTGCTGATGACATTGTAATTCTGTCAGAGACAGCAAAGGACCTGGAAGAGCAGTTGAATGGAATGGACAGTGTGTTGAAGAGAGCGTATAAAATGAACATTAACAAGAGCAAAACAAAAAATAATGGAATGCGGTCTTAGAAAATCGGGCGATGCTGAAGGAATTAGATTAGGTAACGAAACAATGAAGGTGGTAGATGAGTTTTGTTACTTGGGTAGTAAAATAACATGTGATGGTCGCAGTACAGAGGATATAAAATGCAGAATGGCAATGGGAAGAAAAGCATTTTTGAAAAAGAGAAATTTGCTAATATCGAATATTGATTTAAGTGTAAGGAAGTCTTTTCTGAAGGCATTTGTGTGGAGTGTTGCCTTGTACGGGAGTGAAATATGGACGATAAGCAGTGCGGACAGGAAGAGAATAGAGGCTTTTGAAATGTGGTGCTACAGAAGAATGCTGAAGATTAGGTGGGTAGATCGCATAACCAATGAAGAAGTACTGAACAGAATTGGTGAGAAAAGGAATTTTTGGCATACCCTGGCTAAAAGAAGGGATCGCTTGGTAGGATACATTCTTAGACATCGGGGAATCGTAAATTTAGCATTGGAGGGAAGTGTGTGGGGGAAAAATCGCAGAGGGAGACCAAGAGACGCGTATAGTAAGCAGATTCAAGTGGATGTGGGTTGCCGTTCTTATGAGGAGATGAAAAGGCTTGCTCAGGATAGAGTAGGGTGGAGAGCTGCATCAAACCAGTCTCCGGACTGAAGACCATAACAACACGGTTTGATTGAATGAAATTTAATTTCGCTATTATCGCGTACCATCTCAAGTAGGTGTGGTACATTCTGGTTCGCTGAATTTCGCCTACGATAGCGGTGCCTGCTTCTGCTTCGTATCAGCACGCTTAGTTGTGTGAGTTTCGCTATGTTTCGCACGTGAGTGGCTGAATGCTTGTTAATTGTAAATCCCTTCCCCGACGATGTTCAGTTCAGATTATTGTAGCTTAATTTTCAATGTGGGATGCATTTTTATATTTAACAAAATTGGAGCCCCCATTTGCTCCCCGAATAAATAATTTATTGTCAGTTAAATGTTGTTCTTCTTTTGAATATTAGTTTATGAATACCCTCCCTTTTTTATTTAATGTTGTTTTTCGCCAGTGTTGAGAACAAATTCAGATGCATATTTTTAATTCCGTTGCGCCATAAATGTTCTCACAGCCACTTTCATGGAACGGTTTAGTTCGGGGTGGCTTGTATATTAATGATTGTGTGTAATTCTCGTGATCTACGACATATGTTGGCCACCGTCTCTTTGTCTTCCTGCTGCTAAAGTAAAGTTTGGGTCAGTTCTAAATTCTGGGCCAGGGAACAAGATTCTGTTTCAGGAAGTAGTCAGTAGTTCACGCGAATCATTTAGCTGGTTTTACGGCCAGTATTATATGTTTAAAATAAAGCTTTTAACTGGTCCCTTTCAGCAAGAGTTAATTCTACAATTAACTGTGCTCTTTCAACGGTTTTCATGACGTTTAAAATCCGCAACTGCATTCTTATACAGTGTAAAATCCTTAGCACTGAAAGCATGTAGCGTTTGGTATCCTTTATCTCCTGGTTCCCTTGGTCCAAGCAACACACACAGACGACAATATACACCTTTGTCTTTGCCACTATACGAAATCCACGGAAAGTCAACCATTTCATTTGGAACGTTTACTTATGATTACCACATTGTGGCGCCACAGGAAAGTTGTACTTATCAGAAGGAATCCCTGGATTGCACAACACGCTATATTTTTCTTCATCGGAAAATGAAGAATTATTTTTCACATACAGACCGATATCATTTTTATAATAATCCGCTTTCACCTCAAAGATGTTTTAACTATTTGAAGTCTGATCTGGTGCGGATGTGCTAGCTAAATCATTTGAACTATCTTCTAGGAAAGATTGTCGAGCTTCACTTGTAGGGCTAAAAAACGGAGAAATGTTTGTCTGATTTTCTGTCTTTCTCTTTTTACAGATCATTTTGTGGCACACACTTGAACACACCTGAACACACGCACTTGAACACACTTTTTAAAAGGAAAAAAAAGTTCATGCCCGTGACTGTGCGGAAGCAGCTGAAATATATTCACGAAGCTAGTGAGATTGGAGTGGCAGCAACGATCGTGCGATTTGCGTGCGCGACGGTGTGGAGGGCGCGTTGTGCTCGACCCGCGTCATCCACGGTCTAAGACACTACTAATAAAGACACGTCTGAACGCTTCCGGTGGCGGGCTAGCACTCCCCTGTCCTTGTGATTCTCGGCGGTGCCCGTTGGTTCGCACCGTAACGAATCGGTCAACGGAATTTCCGCGCGACGATTCCAGTAATTGGCTGTTACTGGCTGTCCACGGCTGTGGGCACGACTGCCACTGAGTCTACGTCCTGCTTGTAAAGCTAGCTGCCTGGTGCAGACAGCTGGAGACTCAGTCTCCTGTGAGAATTAACCTGGCGCGTGACACTATCTGTCCTGCCTCCCTGTAGTAGTGATTTTGTTCAGTACAATCCTAAATTTGTGTTATGTTTCACTATGCAACCGTGTAAGATCTTTTTATAGGGAGGAATGAGGGCAACGAAATGCAGATAATGACAGCACAGCTAAACAACAAAACAGATGACAGCTTACAGTACGCTGCACAGTAGGTAACAAACAATTGCAAATCACTACAGCCCGAAGTCTCCCGACTGATGCTGAGTGCCATCGATCAGAAACTAGCGAGTCTGCATGCCTAGTTAACATTTCGCGTATAGTACAACACTTGCTAATGTCGACAAAACTGATCATAAATCTACAGTCTTCCAGTAATTGCTTGGGAAACCTCTTCCAATCCGCAATGGCCCCATGGTAAAAAGAAAACGGTAGCTATGGCAAGCTGGATGTATAGGAACTGAAAAGTAATCCAAGGCATCATCTCGAGCTTTGATAGGACGCTGTGTAGGTTTGACTCTACAGCTGAGGTAGCCTGACAAATTTATTACACTGATTCACTGATTATGAGCTAACTTTGTGAGCAAATAGAAGTCCGACTTTCGCCGCCACTTCACCAAATGTTGTCAGGGCGTTCCGTTTCCCTCAAATCATTTCCGTATTCCTGGGGTCGCCAAACAGCCTCGAGTATACTAAGATGGAGCAAGTTAGCACTAATTACAAACAAGCAAAAAACATACTCTCGCCTGATTCTTGGTCGGCCGACGTCCCTGCCAGTCGAAAGTTGCTAGATTATCATTGGAGACCTGAGCTGGGGCCACGAGACTCTGGGCGGATGGGAAAACTAGGGACAGGCTATCCCCTCACGTCTCAGCAATAGGTTTGAGGTGTTGCCCTCTGATGATGGTACCTCTGAGCCAGAACAGGCTGATTCGCCTGTTGCGGCAGTGGCCGATCCTTCTGAGTCGTCCTTTCAGACATAGAGGGTAGGTTTTCTAGTCATTGTGAGCTCCAGTGTTAGGTAGGTGTTGGAGCCCTTTAGGGAAATAACAAGAAGATATGGAAAGATCTTCAATGTGCACTCTTTTTGATTTCCAGGGGGTCTCAACCTCGGTTGCACAGCTGGAGGCTGCGATCAAGGGGCGTCGTTGTTGTAGGCCGGTAATAGGGACTGAATAGACTCCTGTCGTCTCCACCGATCGGCCTGCGCCATCGACATGCCCTGATACTGCTAGCAGTGAGGCAGACACCCCACCCATGGTTGTGTGGGAGGTTGCTCCAGTGCGTGGCAGGAGGCGCAAGACATTCTGGGGAACCGATCGTGAGGCCTTCTCAGTTCGTCTTGCGAACAGGTTTGAGGCGCTATCTGTTCAGGACAACGTTCCTGAGTCGGATGGTGTCTCTCATCCTGCAGTCACCACCCAGCCTGCAAGATCCGGGCTTTCACAGATGGTGGGTTTGCTTGTAATTGGGAACTCCATTGTTAGGCGGGTGATGGAGTCCCTTAGAGAGATGGCTGCCAAGGAGGGGAAGAAGGCCAACGTGCACTCCGTGTGTATATCGGGTGGAGTCATTCCAGATGTGGACCGAGTCCTTCCGGATGCCATGAAGGGTACGGGGTGTAGCCAACTGCAGGTGGTGCCTTACGTCGGTACCAATTATGTGTGTCGATTCAGATCTGAAGAGATCCTCTCAGGTTTTGAGCGGCTATCTGAAGTGGTAAAGACTGCCAGTCTTGCTTGCAAGATGAAAGCAGAGCTCACCATCTGCAGCATAGCAGGACCGACTGTGGACCTCTGGTACAGAGCCGAGAGGAGAGTCTGAATCAGAGGTCAGACGGTTCTGCGACCGTGTAGGCTGCAGAATCCTTGACTTGCGCGCTATCGGGTGGTGGGTTTCCGGGTTCCGCTGAATAAGTCAGGAGTCCACTATACGCAGGAAGCGGCTACACGGGTAGCGGGGGCTGTGTGGCGTTGACTGGCGGTTTTTTAGGATAAAGGGCTTCGGGGAAAACAAAATGGTCAGTCTCAAAGGGTGCAGGTGGATCATAGGAGAAATGTAGATCTGGGAACTATCGGCATAACAGTTGTACATTGACGTAGCTGTGTCGGGAAAGTACCAGAATTCCAAGCGTTAATAGAAAGCACCGAAACACACATCATTGTAGGCAGTGAAAGTTGGCTCAAACCGGAAATAAGTTCAGCAGAAGTATTTGCAAATATCTGTATTCAGAAAGGATAGATTAAACAAAATAGGTGGAGGCGTGTTTGTCGCCGTCAAAAGAAGTACTTCGTGTAGCGAAGTTGAAGTTTATAGTTCTTGTGAGCTACTATGGGTAGAGGTTGTACCTGAAAATCGTAAGAAGTTAATAATGGGTTCCTTTTACCGGCCTCCCGACTCTGACGATACAATAGCAGAAAGGTACAAAGAAGACCTGAGTCTAATTACAAAAACGTACCCGACACACACGATAATAGTAGGCGGTGATTTTAATTTACCCTCGATCTGTTGGCGAAATTATATTTTCAAATCAGGAGGTACGCATAAAACATCGTGCGAAATTGTACTCAACGCATTCTCTGAGAATTACTTCGATCAATTACTTCATGAGCCAACTAGCATTGTAAATGAATGTGAAAACACACTTGATCTCTTAGCAACAAATAACCCTGAGCACATAACGAGCATCAAAACGGATACAGGTATTAGTGAACACAGAGCTGTCGTAGCGAGATTGAATATCGAATGTCCCAAAGTTACCAAAAGTAAACGAAAAGTATATTTGTTCAGGAAAGCAGATAGAAATAAAATACATTGCTTCTTGAAAAACAGCTTTCACTCGTTTTTAACACTAAACGTGAGTGCAGACCAGATGTGGCTCAAATTCAAAGAGGTGGTATCGACAGAAATTGCGTTTTATGCTAAATAAATTAATATAAGA
Organism: Locusta migratoria; assembly: GCA_026315105.1. Lineage (NCBI taxonomy): Eukaryota > Metazoa > Arthropoda > Insecta > Orthoptera > Acrididae > Locusta > Locusta migratoria. Next base: position 512,228,470 of record CM048755.1, read on the forward strand.
AGGGGGCGATTCTCCTTGGTACTCAAAACAGGACACTAACGCAAAAGCAAAGGAAAAGGCATACTAAATTTAAACGAACACAAAATCCCCAATATTGGCGATCCTACACAGAAGCTCGAAATTTAGCAAGGATTTCAATGCGAGATGCCTACAATACTTATCACAACGAAACTCTTTCTCGAAATTTCACTGAAAACCCAAAGAGATTTTGGTCATATGTTAAATATTGTCGCGTTGCAATGGAAACAGGCTTGACTTCGAAGGCAACTGAACACAGCACTTATACTGAAAGCACGTTTATTACGAACTCAACATACACGCAGCACTGACTGCCTCTCGGGCAGAGTGCTCTGCTATTTATACACAGACAGAATTTACCAGAAATTAGAAGAACAGTTAACATAAGAAACAAGTAGAATTTACAAGTGAACACAAGAAAGATGTAGAACATCCTGGAATTGTTAATTACAAAGAAATCATTTTTTGCTGATGGGCGGTATTTTTTTTTTAAATTTCAAATAAATAAATTTTTGCCGGTGGGCGGGATGGAAACTTTTTTTTTTTTTTTTTTTTTTTTTTTTTTTTTTTTTTTTTTTTTTGCTCCTAACTATTCATCCCCAATCTAATTACCTCGCCTCTAAAAAATGTTAATGCCACCGCCACTTTGTGCCCTAAACTAAAGAAAGACTCCACCCAGGAAACGGGAAGGGAAATGGCGTGTTTTTATTTAGTCAGTATTCATTTATTAATATTTTGGTTTTTATTTGTAGGTATTTTAAACAACTTGTCCACAAGGGAAAGAAAAAAGGAGGACTCCACCTATGGCAAATACGTTGATGAACAAGTAGAAATAAAGAAATGTTTAATATAACCAGCCACAATGTGCGGAGAAAAAAAGTCAAACGAAAGAGAAAACCATAGCGGCAAGACTTCAAACCGCGAGTCCACCAAAAACATCGTGCTATTTGTAAAAGAAAGAACAAACACAAACAAACGTGGACGAGAGGGCTGGCTAGCACGCAAAAGCAGCAAAGGAAGGAAGAAACAACAATATAATACCAACGAAACGACGCACCTGAACTCCCAAAAGTGAGATTAAAAAAATTGGAAACACAACAAAATCGTCACTTTCCAATGACAAAATTCAAAGAAGGAAACAGAAAATGGAAAAGAAAGAGATATAAAGGACACGAAGACAACGTTCATTCCGTGCATATAGAAAACGACCGACATTCCGACCTATACAACAGGGGAGAAATGGGAGTTCACACCAAATTCCATGTAAAAATAAAACGAAAAGATAAATAAAAGTAACCGAAGAATAGAGGTAAAGCTCAACACACAATGGAGTGGAACGCACAAACAAGAAAATTCTAATTCCCTGTTTTCGAACCATGACAAAAAGCCAAAAGAAACACAAGACTGACAGAAAGGAGATGAAACACACGGAATCAAAGGTTCATAGCCATTATCCAAAAGCAAGTCCGGTAAACGTTAGCCAGAGGTCAGGAGAGACAAGTCAGAAGTGACACGTCTCCCCACCAGAGGGGCCGACACTCAAGTCCCGGCCCGGGCTCCACCTCGTCCGCCCACACAAACGGCTTCTCCTGGCCACTCCCAGGCGGCCGGCACGCGCGCTGCGAGTGGTCGTCTTCCGCCTTCCTCTTCACAGCGGCGGTCGCGTCACTGGAGGCGTCGACGTCCATCTGGAAGGACTCTGCCGACGTCTGGAGCACCTCTTGCAGCTGTCGAACACTTTCCCCCTTCAGCCACTGGTCATCGTCAGCTTGTGGACGGACGACGTCCCTGGGACCCCGTTTCTCCGAGTACCTCGATCTACCCGACAGACCACGGTGCTGGCGGAACTGGGCATACCTGCTGTGCCCGTCAGACGAAGAGTCCCGCGATTCCCGCGAGTCACCGTATGAAAGACCGCGTGAACTGTCGTACGAGGAATCACGCGAAGAACCACGTGAGCTGTCACGCCGGGGCAGCGGTTCTTGCGGGACGACGGGGCCACTCCGTATGGTGACGGACGGACGAACAAAGGGCGTCACGTCAGCAGAAGAGATAGCGGGTTCGGATCCCGGCGTCATTTCACGCTCCACAGCAACATCTACTCGCCGGTGTTCAATGCTAGCAGAGGAGGTAGCGTGTTCGGATCCCGGCGTCTTTTTATGTTCCACAGCAACATCTTCTCGCCGGTGTTCAACTTCAGCTAAGGAGGTAGCGGGTTCGGATCCCGGCGCCATTACGTGCTCCACAACAACATCTTCTATCTGGTGTTCAACTTCAGCGGCGACGGGGAGCGCGGCCGCATCGGCAGCAACAGAGTCAGTCGCCGGCGTATCGATGGACGCCGCGTCGGCGGGCGAGGACGCATCGCCATCTTCCGTCCCGTGAGGAACAGGTACTGCGGTGTCCGCTGGAGGAAGCAACGACACGTCCTGTGGAGGAGCGTCCGGAGAAGGGGCCGAGTCGGTTTCCATGGAGACGGGTTCGGATCCCGTGCCGTCGTCCGCGGCCCGGCGGGCGGGCAGGCGTGCGCCGCCCAGCGCCACCGCAGCGTACGAAGCGTCGCCGTCGATCCCGGCCGCCGGCAGCTGCGCGGGGCGCCGGCGTCGTGGACAGTGCTGCCGGAAGTGTCCCGCGCCGCCGCAGAGCGAGCAGGTCTGCGGCTGCCCGCTGTACGAAACGAACGCTCGGTGACCGTTGACGAACACAAAGGACGGCACATGTTTCCTGACAACCATCCGGACGCTGCGGATCCCATTCTCGACCCTATATATGTACGCAGATGACCAGCGTTCCTCCTCTATCGAAAGCACCTCACCGTAGGGCGCGAGACACCGTGCAATCGTGTCGTTGCGGACCTCAAACGGGAGGTTAAAGACACGCACCGTCCTAAGACCGTAACCGGCGTTCGTGACGTTCACATTGCTAACGGTGCCGTCGAAGTGTTTAAACCTCCGAACGGCGCTGTTAACATTGACCAGGGCTTCACACAAATCCGGGGAACCCAACTTAATAAATAACGAATGTACAAAAACGTCTAACTGTAAACCGAGAACAACAGCTTCCGGTAACTGGAGTTCGTCCTGCAGCAAATTGTGAACTTCCATCGCGGACGGCCTGGGAGCAGACGGATCAAACTGACATTGAACGTTATTTTCACGCTCTTTAGACTCCATATTCATTTACGGAACGCAACCATAACACGCAAACGACGCGAAGCGAGTGGCCGACCGCGCAGCACTTGTAAACAACCGCCCGGCCCGCGCACCGATGTGACCAGGCGGGCAGCCAGCCAAGGACTCAACATACACGCAGCACTGACTGCCTCTCGGGCAGAGTGCTCTGCTATTTATACACAGACAGAATTTACCTGAAATTAGAAGAACAGTTAACATAAGAAACAAGTAGAATTTACAAGTGAACATAAGAAAGATGTAGAACATTCTGGAATTGTTAATTTCAAAGAAATAAATCTTTGCCGGTGGGCGGGATGGAACCGGTGACCTTCAGCACAGCAGTCCGTGATGCTATCCTCTGCGCCACGCCGGCAGTCGGTGTCCGTGGGGAAGAACATTATGCGAGGGCCAGCCGCGGTGGCCGAGGGGACTGAGGCGCTTCAGTCACGGTCTGCACGGCCACTACGGTCGGGGGTTCGAATCTGAAAAAAAAACTAGTGACCTATTGAGATATCCTGCGTGAGCTTATATGATGTTGTTCTAATGTGCAACCATAAAACAAGCAACTATAAGCGTGTGGTTACGTCCACGGTGGGCAGTGTATCAAATTGACGCCAAATCTGCGTATACGTTACCAACAGGATGGCTGCTGGCTGGACAGGGCGTCATGCCATGGAGAAACTGCGGTTGAGCCTCGTGCGGTCAAAATCGTCGCGCGATCAGAATGTTAAATGACAATCGATCAGAGATGTTTTACGTTATCTACGCTCGCCACCTTGTGTCGTTGCCACTGTTAGATTGGCTCACTTGATGTACAAGGACTTTCTGCCAACTGCTCAAATGTGGTGTTACTGCACAGAAATTACTGGCGAGTGTTAAGATGCTGAAACTAGTTGAGCAAAGGAACAGATATTAATAGCCGATGCAATTAAACAAGATCAAGCTCTGAGTACAAACGAACGCGTACTATATTCTACACTTACGAGTGTGAACAGTAGTTATCTACTCCGCCTTGGCTCCCAATTCGGAGACCAAATGAAACTTCGGAAACTTCACGCCCGGCTCTGCAGAAGGCAGACACCAGAATTTCTTAAGACAACGACGAACATATCTGACTCTCCCGGAGGCAGAGATCAGAATCATCTAACTTAGAAACTAAACTTGCTTGCTAGGCGCTCCGGAATCACTCCTTTCACTTTTCCAGTGGCCAATTCTGAAGCTGGTGTCTAGTTTTGCCCAATGAAATCCCACAAGGGTGGCTTGGCGGTAACACGGGGTACGAACACACGAGTTTAGCAAATCAGAATGATTCCCGCGTGTTTCTGGCGCCAAAACTGTAAATGGGACTCCCATTCCATGCTGACGAAGAGCGTCGCTACCTCCTTCTCTTTCAACGTCTAAGTGTTGCCACCTCCTCTTACTAGGAAAGGCACATTCCGTTTGCTGAGCCAACAACCTCAACTAATGGCAACTGGCTACGTCCACTTCTGGCTCCCCATTCATAGCGAGGCTTACGCGAGCCCTCCTTCACGGTTTAACACGTCACTGGCCGCTAGCCGCCTGCCTTCCACTAACTTTGGCGTGCTCTGAATGGGCGCCTCGCTCCTTCGACATTTCCCTTGTTTGGGACCGAGCGAGGTGGCGCAGTGGTAACGCACTGGACTCGCATTCGGGAGGATGGTGATTCAAATCCACCTCCGGCCATCCAGATTTAGGTTTTCCGTGATTTCCCTAAATCACTCCAGGCATATGCCGGGATGGTTCCTTTCAAAGGGCACGGCAGATTTCCTTCCTCATCCTAACCCAAAAACTCCGAGCGTTAGCTCCGTCTCTAATGGCCAAGCTGTCGACGGGACGTTAAACCCTAAGCATCCATCCATCCATCCTTGTTTGGGCATTAAGCTTAATTTATCGACCACCTACACTGCAGCCAGCCAGATCCCTTCCTCTGTCAGTGTTCGTCGCCTGCTTCCGTTAGACCACCGAAGACGCGGCTTTTCTACAACGCTTCCCAAACAAACATCAGATTCAAACTAACTGTTCCTGCACATCCCAACATAATTACACGCAGCAATGTCCGTGGACAGTCTTCATTGGCCCCTCTCATTAAGAATGGGTCTCTCTAGTCATTACCTTCCGAGGGTTTTGCAAGTGGAATCGAAGATCCCAGCTGATGGGTGAAGAATCCACATGTTGCTGATAAAAGTGCTTCCTGCTAGTCATAGGTACCTGACGTGACTTCAGATAAGCATTTCCGAAACTCAAAACCAAAGGATCGTCGAGATCCCAAGAAGAAGAAAGAACAGAAGAAAAGGAAAGTTCTGTGGCTTCTGCGCCCCAGCTTCATATATCTTCTGTTTCTGATGGCTTGCTGAAGATCTTTGCATACTCCAAGGATCTCTCACTGAATCAGCAGAACCAATAGATCTTGACTTTGGTTGTTCACCAATGGTGACATCGGCTGATCTTGCAGAATAAGCTATCTTTTCAGTGTACCCATTGCCACCTGCCTTACTGAGACCTTGATTCTCCAATGGAGTTGAGGTGATTTTTGCCCTCACTGGGCTGAGCAATGAGGAGTTCTCTGTATTTCATCTTCCTTCTGCTTCACCCTATAGGAGACTTGGTCCCCTACAATGTTGTCCCTGAACTAACGTGGTTATTGTGGTTATTATAGAAACAGTCCCGACTATGACAGGTTGTCAGATGGTATATGTAGATATGACCTTACTTCGGTCCAGTTCGCCTGTGCTCTTTCAAACAACTTTAGAGGCCGTGCATGTTAGAGTAAGGTACCACAGTGGACATTACAATGTTCAATCTCCATCTTCCAACAGATGGTGAAGTAAACAACCAAGTATTAATGGAACAGAATACCCAGCTCGCTACCCTTTCTAATACTGGGTGACTTCAATGCTCCAAACCCCATCTGTGGTGGCACCATGAATACTGGCCACAGTGGAGATGTCGAGAATTCACTGTCTTAATTCCATCTCTGCTTTTTAAACACTAGTGTTGTCCCACATTTCAGTGTGGCACATAGCATCTATTTGGCCACTGACCATTAGTTTGCAGCCCTGGCTTTCTACCACGACCTGTGTTGTAGTGACCACTTTCATATCTTTCTTTCGCTAACCCCGGACATCTACTCTGATCGGCTTTAAACATGACGGACTGGGAAGTCTACCAATGAACCTCTCTCACACAGAAACATCCTTGTGGTTGTTGAGTGACACTAAGACAATTGTATCAGCTGCAGAGCATACAGTTCCTCGTTCTTCAGGTTGCGTCTGGCGTAAGACAGTACCCGAGAGGTCGCCGGAAGTTGATGATGCCACACAAGACTGTAGACGGGCTCTAAAGCGACATACGTGGCACCCATCTCTCGAGAACATTATAACCTTCGAGCGATTTGTTTCTCTTGCTTACTAACTAGTAAACAGACAGAAACAGGAGTGTTGGGATAGGTACGTCTCAATTATTGAGTCCCGTACCTCACCTTCGCAAGTCTCGACTACGATCAGACGTCTATATGGCTACCATACCCCAGATGGTATACCTGGAATCTCTATATAAAAGCGAAAAGACATTCATGCACTCATTCATTCACTCACTCATTGATTAAACACGAAATCTCGAAAACTACCTCACCTATGAAGCTGAAATTTGGAAGGAATGTCGTTTATAGGTAGAAGTCGTCAGCTAAGAAAGGATTTTGCGATAGGGCCGATAGTTCAGGAGATATGACGTCATAAACAGTGAAAACTTCCCCCTCTTGCGGCACGTGATGGTGTGTCTTCATCAGTCCACTATTGAAGAAGGAGAGCACTTAGCAACTTGCAACAAACTTTAAACATAATTTCAAACCTATAAAAACTTTTTCTCGCTGACAACTCCAGCGAAATGTGTGCTCTACCTGCTCCCAAAATTGTATCCTTTCGCTCATCGTAACGCCTCATCTTTGAACTACAATTTCCCTTCCAAGGTATTAAACATTTGAATATCACATAATTAAGTGTTTCGACCACCTCCCTACAAATTTTGTTTACATTTAACAAACACATATATATTTAACAAAACTAAAATCGGTTGAGACTGAAGTTCTTTGCGCAGGTAGCTATTAAGCGTGGCGTCTCACTGTTCAAATATACTGCCGCCGTCGAAATATAGTTGCACAATTAATATTTAATCTATATTGGCTTTTTATGCAAATATATTCGGTTCTTGTCCACAAATACATATAATTGTGTATGTATAAATTATTTGCTCCATATCTACTAATTTTAGTCGGCCATGGGATATTTAAGAGGCAGTCTACAACATAAAACGAACGTTACTAAGAATAACATTAAGTGTAATAAATACATATATAAATGTAATGCGCTTTGCTGGTTTCATGTTCTGTGTTTATGCGGTGGAATCTAAGTTCTGATACAAGGATATTACTACCTCAACGAAAAGCAGAAAAAGAGAGTAAAACAAAGTTTATTGGAAGAATACGGAAATAACGTGGTGCGTCTTTTAACATAGGTAGCGTGGTGCAATGCTGCCCATTTCCTTCTTAAATCTTTACTGATGAAAACTACGTATCAATAATTGCAAATATAAGACTTATAATACTATTATTATAGTACTGAAATTTATCGGCTTTTTATCTGTAAGTAATATTGAGATTGTAATTTCGGCGTTTGATGCTCCCACGTCTCCCGAATCCATTCATATAATTATATTTGTCGTATGATCATTCCCAGATTTTATATGGATTTTTAGACTTATGGCTGTATTTTATTTCAATTTCAATCTGGGTTAGCTGCCCTCGCTAATCCAAGACCGCCGTTTCCCGTTTCCGAGCAGATTAGGGTTTCCCTAACGAACCTGTATTCCATTTAGTAGGTCCAAACTGTTAGCCGGCCGGCTGGGGAATCCAACAGGTTGCCAAAACTAGCTTTTCACACGGAAACAATCAGCTTCCCCCTTTGTCTGTAATGTCACAATATTAACTTGTTTCATTGTAGTCTACTTTCGTATTGTTATAACAAAACACAACTGTTGCAAAAAATGTAAATGAGATATTAATACTGATATTTAATTTTGCTGTGTACTATGTTAACTGATCCTTGTAATAAAAGCAACTACTATTTGGAAGTATTGCTTTCATTTGTTGTAATACACTGTCATTCATTGCAAAAAGGTCATGAGTAAGGGATTTTTAAATTAACATTACGGTTAAACTATAAATTACAAAACAAAAATACACAGTGAAGGCGACTCACTAACTTCTGGGCTTAAAACAGCAATAAGGAAAGTGATGGTTTATTGTGTAGAAAGTCTTTTCCTTCTGCCGTAAAATTTTACTTTCGTGACTTATGACGTTTCTGAAATGACCTATTCAATACAGGCTCCCTCGCGAGAATCGTTCGAAGAATTTGAAAGCAATGTTTTGTGCACCGACTTGATATTCAGACACACTATGAGCGTAACTGCGTTGAAAGAGAGGATTACACAAAAGGCAGAAATACTAATCTGTTCTTAGAAAGGTGTTTCACACAGGAAGATTGCACTTGAGTTCCTCCTCTAAACCATCTCACGAACGACAGAATGGGAGACAAATGTCAGAGGAATATGGAAGCAATTGAAATTGCTCCACAGAGGACTGGCCGCTGGGAATGACGGTTTACCAAATTGATTTCACACGGAGTAAGCGAAGCAATTTGCTTCCCATCTAGCAGAAGAGTACCGAAGGTCTCTAGAGGAGCGAAGGGTTCAAAAGGGTTGGAAAATAGCGCATGCCATTCCTCTTTTCAAGGAGGGTCTTCAATCAAATGCGGTAAACAATATCTCTGACATCGGCGAGTTCCAGAATTTTAGAACACGATTTATGTTTTTGTATTATTACGTTTATGGAGTCCGGAAAACTCCTTTGTAGAAATTAACATGCTCTCCGACAGCAACGATCAGGTGAAACCTAGCTCGCGCTATTCATTCACGAAATCCAGAGCGCAGTAGATATAGAATCACAGGTAGATGCCGTCTGCCGCGGTGGAATAGCCGAGCGGTTTAAAGCGTCTCTCTGCGGAGCGCGCGGTTGCTCGCCGTGGAGGTTCGAGTCCTCCCTGGGGCATGGGTGTGTGTGTGTGTGTTGCCGTTAGGTTAGTTTACCTTAGGTTAAATAGTTTGTAAACTACGGACTGATGACCACGCAGTTTGGTCCGATAGATTTACAAACATTTGATGCCGTCTTTCTTAATTCCCGCATCGTCGCTTGGTGAACAAAGTGAGAGCATATGGGACATCCGACCAACTCTGTGACTGGATTGAGGCTGTTCTAGCAGCATGTCTTTCTCCACGGAGAGAGTTCTTCAGACATTATAGTCATTTCAGGCCGCAGGGGAGTTTAAGGGACCGTTTCTTTTCGCAATATACATGAATGACATCGTAGATTACATCTGAAGTTCAATGTGACTTTTTGCGGGTGATTCTTTAGTTTATCGAGAAGGGGCCACACTGGATATTGGTTTCAAAATGCAGGATGATCTGCAGTGTATCGATGCACGGTGGCCACAGCGGATTAACCGTGCGCACTGGGGCGCCGTTCGCCGTTCACCGTCGGGGGTTCGAGTCCCCCCTCTGGCATGGGTGTTTGTGTTGTCCTTAGGTTGGTTTACCTTAATTTAAGTAGTTTGTAACTGACGGAATAATAACCATGCAGTTCAGTCAGATATATTTACAAACATTTAAACATTTTGATGCGTGGTGTAGGAAACGGCAATCGAGCCGAAACAAAAAAAGTGTATAGTGTTACGTTTACAAAGAAAGAAAGATCCTTCATAATTACGGAACAGCAGGAAAATCACTAGGAGCAGCTACTTCTATAAACCATCTGCCAGTAGACATAAGGGGAATTTGAAATTAAACGACCATATAAAATTAATCGTAGTTAAGGTAGAAACCACGCTGAGATTAATTGGAAGACAAAGGAAGTAGTTAACAAAACTCTGGTTCGGCACAAATTTATCAGTGCGTACTGGGTAGGGGAAATGGAAGAAGGCCGGCCGCGGTGGCCGAGGGGACTGAGGCGCTTCAGTCACGGTCTGCACGGCCACTACGGTCGGGGGTTCGAATCCCCCCTCGGGCATGGATATTTGTGTCGTCCTAATTCGTAAGTAATTCATAAGTAGTTTGTAAGTTTAGGGACTGATGACCCCGTAGTTAAGTCCCATAAAAAAAAAAAAAAAAAAAAAAAAAATGGAAGAAGTAGAGAAGATCCAAAGGTGAGCAGCACGTTTCGTTACAGCCTCAGTTAGTAGCCGCGAACGCCTAAGAGAGAAAAAGAAAATGTTCAAATGTTTGTAAATCTATGGGACTGAACTGCTTGGTTATTAGTCTCTAGCTTACAAACTACTTAAACTAAGCTGAACTAACCTAACGACAACGCATACACCGATCCCCGAGGGGGTACTCGAACCACCGACGGCGAACGGCCACGCGTACAGCAGCGGCGTGCACGGCTAATCCGTCACGGAACCTCACAGAGATAATCGGGAAATTCCACTGGCAGACACTGCAAGAGCCCGTATTGAGGTACGGGCTTCTGTCAGAGTTGCGAGAACAAACATTTTTCCAAGACTCAACCAGCATAATGCTTCCTCTTACGTCTACCTCGCTAACGGCCACAGAGAGACAATTAGAGAGATTAGAGCCCACACAAAGGCTTATCGGCATTCGTATTTCCCGCGAACCATATGCGACTGGAAAGGATGCAGTGACAGTGGTTCACAAAGTACCATCCGCCACATACCGCAAGGTGGCTTGCAGTATGTGGATGTAGACTTTGATCTGCTCTGATGTCTTATGTCGCAATTTTATTTCAAAACATTAATAATTTACAACTTAGAATAAAGTCTCATATAAACTAATTTTGCAAGAAGCACGTTAATTTGTGCTTTAAAAAGTAAGCTGTTCAATAAATGCAGGCATTAACAGTGCTTCCTTAGTTTTGGGTGATGCATAGCATAGCGTACGCCTTTTGCAAGGATTTATTTACTCGTCATGTGGCAAACTGTTGGTTTAAGTACCATGTTTGACCTAAAATTCACTTCAAGATTTTGTAGATGATACAATCTAGTGAAAATTGGTGATTCTTCCTCTGTGTTCTCAAGGTCTTCAGTCCGCAGACTGGTTTGATGCAGCTCTCCATGCTACCCTGTCCTGTGCAAACCTCTTTACCAGCGAATATCAACAACGACAACCTACATCCTTTTGAATCTGCATACTGTATTCGACTCTCGATCTCCCTCTACGGTTTTTACCTCACGCACTTCCTTGATCTCTCAGAATGGGTTCCTCCAAACAATCCCTTCTCTCAGTCAGGATATGCCAGAAACTCCTTTCCTCCCCAATTCTGTTGAGCACCTGCTCATTAGTTACGTCATCTACCCATATAATCTTCATCATTTGTCTGTAGAATCACACTTCAAGAGCTTCTGTCATCTTTTTGTCTTAACTCCTTACCGTCCACGTTTCACTCCCACACAATCCAGACAAATGCTTTCAGAAAGGACTTCCTAACATTTAAATTAATATTTCATGTCAACAAATTTCGCTTCTTCAGAACCGTTTTTCTTTCCTAAGTCATTCTGCATTTTTATCTTTTTCACTCCGGCAATCACAAGTTATTTTGGTACGGTACCAAAATAACAAAACTCATTTACTACTTTTATTATCTCATTACCCAATCTAATTCCTTCAGCATTGCCAGATTTTTTTCCCAATATTTTCCATTATCCTTGTTTTACTCTTGTTAATATTCATCTTACATCCTCATTTCAAGACACCGTCTACTCCGTTCAGTTGCTCTTTCAGGTTCTTTGTTGTCTCTGACAGAATGACGATTTCATCGGCGAAACGCAAAGTTCTTATTTCTTCTCTCTGAACTTCAATTGCTTCTCCAAGTTTCTTCTTGCATTCCTTCACGGACTGCTCAGTGTTGAAATTGAATAACATTGGAGAATGGATATAGCCCTGTCTTATTCCCTTCCCAAACACTGTATCCCTATCATACCCTTCAAGTCTGATAACTGCTATCTGGTTTTTCTACTAATTGTAAATAACCTTCCGTTCCCTATATTTTACTCCTGCTTGCTTCAGAATTTGAACGAGTGTATTCCAGTCAAAATTGTCAAAAGCTTTCTCCAGATTTACAAATGTTAAAAACGTACGTTTGCCTTTCCTTAACCTATCTTCAAAGATAAGTCGTAATGTGGGTATTGCCTCCCGTGTAACTACGTTTCTTCTAAATCCAAACTGATCTTCCCCAGGTTCAGATTCCATCAGTTTTTCCATCCGTCTATAAATATCTGTTATTATTTTGCAACAATGACTTGTTAAACTGATAGTTATGTAATTTTGACATTTGTCTGCACTTGATTTCTTTGAAATTGAAATTATTACATTCTTCTTGAAGTCTGAGGGTATTCCCCCTGTCTCATACATATTGCATACCAGGTGGAACAATTTCTTCATTACTGGCTCTCCTAACGATATCAGCAGTTCAGACGGAATATTGTCTACTCCAGGAGACTTGTTTCGACTCAAATTTCCAGTGCCCTGTCAAATACTCCTCACAGTATCGTATCGCCTATCTCATTTTCCTCGACTTTCGTTTCAATTTTTAGAACATTGCCTTGAAGTTCGTTTGCTTTGTATTGGCGCTCTATATATTCCTTCCACCTTTCAGGTTTCCATTCTTTGTTTAGTACTGGTTTTTCACCTGAACTGTCAATATTCTTGCAGATGCTCTTCTTATCTCCAAATATTTCTTTTATTTTTCTGTAGGCGGTATCTATTTTTCCCATAGTTATACATTCTGCTACGGTCTTGCATATCTCTTCTAGCCACTCCTGCTTAGCCACTCTGCAATTCCTGTCAACCCCATTTTTCAATTAAGTTGAGTAACTCCTGGGTAATCCAGGGACTTTTATTACACTTTGTCGTTCTGCCTATATGCTCCTGTACGGGCCTCGCTACTTTATCTCTCGGAACTACCAATTCTTTTCCTGCTGTCTTACTTTCCCCTGTTTCGATTAATTCATGTCTACTGCTCCCTCTGAAACTCTCAACCGCCTCTGGTTCCTGCAATTTGTCCAGGTTCCATCTCCTTAATTTTCTACCTTTTTGCAGACTCTGAAGTTTTAATCTACACTTTATAACCAACAAGTTATTTTCAGAGTCTCTATCTGCCCCTGTATATGTCTTATACCGGTGTTTAAACGTATGAACTACCATTATAAAGTCAGTTTTGTATCTTTCAGTGTCTCCTGGTCTCTTCCACGTATACAACGTTCTTTCATGGGTGCTTCATAACGTGTTCACGATGGTTAAATTCTGCTCTGTACAAAATTCTGCCAGGCGATCTCTTCTTTCATTCCTTTTCAGCAGTCCATATTGACCTACTTTTTTTCCTTCTCTTCCATTTCGTACTGCCGAGTTTCAGTCCCAGACCACAATACAGTTTTCGTCTTATTTAACTGTCTAAATAATTTCTTTTACCTACTCATACATTTCTTCGATATCCTCATCGGCACAGCTAGTTGCGACCTAAACTTGTACTAATTGTGGTCGGTGTTGAATTCGTGTCTATCTTTGCTATGATAATACATTCACTATTCTATTCATAGTAACTTACCCGCATTCCTATTTTCTTATTCATTATCCGACCTATTCCACCAACTGATTTAGTATTTATAACCCTGTACTCCCCTGACTAGAAATCCTGTTTATCCTGCCACCAAACTTCATTAATCCCTACCATATCTAACTTTAACCTATGCACTTCTTTTTTAAAATTTTCTGACTTACCTACCCGATTTAAGGGTTAGTACATTCCACGTTCCGAACCGTAAATGCCATTTTTTCCCATGACAACATTCTCCTGAGTACTCAAGAAGATGTCATCATCATATATTCACACAGCAGATCTCCATGTCATCGGGGAAAGTACTACTGTAGTTTCACCTCAGTTAATCCTCCAGACAGCTGTCCTTATAACTACTGAAAAGGCTGCTGCCCCTCTTCAGGAGGCACACGTTTGTCTGGCCTCTCCACAGATACCCCTCCGCTGTGGTTGCACCTACGATATGGCTATCTGTATCATTGATGCACGCAAGCACCCCCACCTCGGCAATGCCTGTGTTTCTTCTCTTTCATCATTTATTCTATGAGACTCGATGAATAATCATCAATTTAGGTGTCAGTATATTAGTGAATCTGTAAAAGAGAAAAAGAATTAATGTTAGGGTCTTACGTCCCATCGATGAGACAGTGAAATCAAAGATAAATAATGTATCGCATTCAACGCCACATTTGATACACCGGTGGTAAATAGCCATCCATGTGCATAAGAACAACCAGAATGTAGAAGGAAACTGTTCTACTATGCAGGAGTCAATCGTCAGTTTCACGTTTATTGCAATGCGCTGAAGACTGCAAACGACCAACGAGATTTCTTTAATAAAGTTCCTATCTAAGGCACATGCTGCTCCACGAGACTGTGATGGGCAAACTAGACCTCTACCCACAACAATTTTTTGTGCTCTGGGATATTTTCTGTGTATTTTGGCGGTAGGTACGGTTTTGGATAGCATTTACCTGTGTTTGTGCGAAAGTGCTCTCACAACAATAAAAACTTGTAATATATAATGACCAAAATCGAGGATGAGAAAATATCGAGAATGCAGTATCTCTCAGACGACGTGAAAGAAAAATGTCGATATGACGTCGTTGTGTGTCTCTTCCATTGCATTCACTTAATCCATTTATAGGTGCTCACCGACCATCTCCCCTTCAGTAAACCTTAGTGTAAAGCTATCACAAGTTAACATACAATTAACTCTGCGTGAAAATCATATCCGCGGCAGAACCGAGAATTAGTGAATCCAGTCTTGAGGGAGTAGAGGAAAGTGGATACTACTGTTGCCAAAAGCATGTATCGTGAATAACCGCAACACGTTTTCGCTTTTGTAACAAGAATTGTAATGCATACCGTCGATATTTGCAAAATGTACAGAAATTGACGTAGAAATGCGCATAAGAAGTCGAGGGCAGGAAATCAGACGAAGTGCAGTTACTCTGTTACGAGTTACCTGAGACACTTCTGAAACTTCACTATCCACTGCCTCGGGTCATTCATTATAGAAGGATAAGTTATGGTATGCTGGTCCATGACACTGCCATTTTCCAGTGGACCTCGATGTGATCAATGGAAACGGCTTTGTCATTTGTAGGACCGTCACCGACGCTGCCACTCATAGTGTGGTCGCAGCAGCCGCATCTGTCATTCTTTTGTTGACTACATTTTCTGTTTTTTGTTTCTGTAATAACACAATCTGTAAGTTTATCAGGATATAGTTCTTGTTCTTCCGTTGGTTTATTTAACTTCTTCTTCTTTGCATTAACTAGAGACTTTAAAATTTGACTCAAAAATTAAACAGCTATTAACTGATGAAGTTTTACCTATGTATGAAACTGGCCATATTCAAATGGTACAAGTCACATTGCTTGTAACCTTACGGTAATATATCTAGCTTGTCAGATTATTTCCAAGATTGACGTTCTTTGGAAGACACTAACTTAGTTACTTAACCTGATGTTGACTTTCGCTAATTCTGATTAACATTACCTGACATCGCGGGTTGTGGAGGAGATATGATTGCAGTGTAATTATTTATTTCATGACGACCGGTTTCAATGGCCTATGCCACCATCATCTGGTCATGTAAAATTCAATGTGGTATGGGTGAATTATAAAAACAAAAACCCTTCATTTGCAGTAGCAAAAGACGATTTCTTTAAAAACAGTACAGCGAAAATACATATTCAATGTGGTCATCTCACGTTATTATTATTATTATTTTAAATAACCGGTTGTCATATCTATATCTATAAATGTGAATTTCTGTTCGGTGTACGTTTATCACGTCTGAACCACAAGACATAAAGAGCTAAAAATTTGTACAGTTACTAACGTCTACCCGGGGAAGGCTTTAGGCACGGTTTTATGGCAATCGGATACCTATTTATCTATATATATTAATGTGAATGTCTGTTCGGTGTACGCTTATCACGTCCGAACGACAAGACGCAGAGACTTAAATATTTGTACAGTTACTAATTTATACCTGAGGAAGGTTTTAGGCACGGTTTTATAGCGATCTGATAGATATTTAGTAATTTGAAGAATATAACGCGAAATGGAGAACAATAATTACTATTTGAATATGGTTTTATTGGTTTCATTGTTGCTTGAGGGTTGATAATGATAAAAGGGTGGAGTGTATTTGGATGGAAAGTTATCGGTGTATCTAAAACTCTACGTGTGTGTGTGTGTGTGTGTGTGTGTGTGTGTGTGTGTGTGTGTGTGTTAATATTTCGCTCTGCAGCAAAAACTACAGGACGCAAACGAATGGTCTATGTGTAATTGTTTTCCGAAGTCTCCCGTTGTACACCATAGCAGTTTCATGCCGATAGCTATAAGGGGGTGGAAGATATGGTGGTTGAAAGTCGTCAGATTATAAAAAATTTCGGTCTGAAGGCCAGCGATGACGTTTGCGACTCTATAGCAAGGAGGTTACATACAGCGAAACCTGATGCCACAGACCATGCCTTTGGGCTATGCGTGCTACAATTTCTTCAGCTCTTTCTCTGGAAGGATAAGCATACGAATAAGGAACTATAAGAATAAATAAACAAAGCAGTAAAAAATAAATTTATTTTAATACACCTCTTTAAAAATATCGATTTGAAGTTTCCCGCAGTATCTATCATAATCCACCACCACGCGCGCGGAGCCGCGGGTTTAAGCGAGTAATAAATAATTATATTGCGATCTTGGCTTTCTACGTTTGAAGATAACTAATTCTGATTGTTTCAGTTGTAGAAAACCGTAGTGATTGCTCTGTCTGGTCATGTATCGGTTGAATTACGGCGCAGCCCGCTCGGGGATAGGTGTAGCTTCGCAGGACTGCTAGTTACTAAGGGGTTTCGGGAATATTCACCGGAAAGCGACTGACGGGAACAGCGCTCCGTGAAGGGATGAAGTACGCTTCCAGGTAACGACCTGTCAGTCGCAATATTCGCGGAGGTGCGCCTGTCGCGGCTGTGCGGGAACGTGGCACGCCAATACGGCTTCTCTGTCGCGGGCACACTGCTGCTGTGGAAAACAGGGTTTGTTACATAATTTTCCTATTCTTTTGTCACCTTCTGACATCAAATAGGAAGTCCTGCAATAAACTCTTTAGGTTCGTCCAAGAAACTGACAGTGGACCTTCTAGTGGTGACATATTCCACTTTTCGTTACCAAAAAATGTGACTGATTGGTGTTTGAGCAGTGAGAGCAAGCAGCCAGAAGCTACATAGAAAAATACTCCAGGCCCTCTGAAGCTGCCACATTGGTGCATGTGTAGAACTGTCTGAGTTGTAGTGAGTAGTGTCCGCATGAGCAAAGTAGCTTTCTTCTCTTCGTGTACAACTGTCACAGCAATTGAAACAAAACGGACGTATGCGAAGAGGAATTATTCACAAAATAACGGACGGCCAGCGTAAAGTAATGATATTTTAGCTTTCTGATTTTATTTCCTCATTATTAGCAGATCGAGCATTGTCTTGGAGAACAATGGAGTTATTGTTGTTGGTTTGCTACAGACACTTGGCTTTTATTAATCAGTGGAGGTAAAGTGAAGAGGGAAGTCGCATATTTCGAAATCAATATCTATATAGTGTAAAACTGCACTTGCGGATGTATAAACGCTTGCGAACTGTTTGGACACATGTTTCTTCTTCTTAAAAAGAAATAAATTGCGGATCCGTAAATACATCAATAAAAATAAAAAGACGCACCATGGCTAGGAGAGATGCAAAAAAAAAAAAAAAAAAAAAAAAAAAAAAATTCAATTGTTTGTAATTCTATCGGACCAAACTGCGTGGTCATCAGTCCGTAGCTTACAGACTACTTAAACCTAGGTAAACTAACCTAAGGACAAACACACACACACCCATGCCCCAGGGAGGACTCGAACCTCCACGGCGAGCAACCGCGCGCTCCGCAGCGAGACGATTTAGACCGCTTTTTTTTTTTTTTTTTTTTTTTTTTTTTTTTTTTTTTTTTTTCTATGGGTAGTTCTCTTCGTTGCGGACGCTGATCGCTTTTGTTCGTTGTTGTTGGCTCAGCTTTTTTTTATTACAGAGGGCGTTGAGCCCTCTGACCGGGCGCGCTGAGCCACGGCGCCCGGCGACCGCTCGGCTACTCCACCGCGGCTAGGAGAGATGCTTCACGATTGTTATTTACAAACAGTTCGATTAAATATTAGCCAATTCGTTTCATAAGCTTGTACTACAATATCAAGTCAGATGAAAACATGAAGAATACATAATAAGACATACCTTCTACAAACACCTATCATACAGATTCCACCTCTATGAATCACAGGCATTGCTGAGGTGGGGTGGCTTGCGTGCCTCAGTGATACAAATAGCCGTACCGTAGGCGCAACCACAGCGGAGGGGTATCTGTGGACAGCCCAGACAAACGTGTGGTTCCTGAAGAGGAGCAGCAACCGTTTCAGTAGTTACAGGGGCAACAGTCTGGATGTTTGACTGAGTTGGCCTTGTAACATCACCTAATGTGGCTTTGTCACACAGTTACTGCCTACGGCTGAAAGCAAGGGGAAACTACAGTCGTTACTTTTCCCGAGGACATTAAGCTCCACTGTATGAATATATGATGATAGCATCGTCTCGGGTAAAATATTCTGGAGGTAAAATAGTCTCCCATCCGGATATCCAGACGGGGACTACTCAGGAGGATGTCGACATAAAGAAAAACAAAAC
Source organism: Locusta migratoria (assembly GCA_026315105.1). Taxonomy (NCBI): domain Eukaryota; kingdom Metazoa; phylum Arthropoda; class Insecta; order Orthoptera; family Acrididae; genus Locusta; species Locusta migratoria. The sequence goes on from CM048755.1 coordinate 512,247,543, forward strand.
TGGCATTCTACTGATTGGAGCGTGCAATGTTCTAACCATTACTCGGGTAATTAAGTTAGAAAATTTGAAAACAGAAATGAATAAGTTAAAGTTAGATATGTCAGGGATTAGTGAAGTTCGGTGGCAGGATGAATGGGATTTCTGGTCAGGGGAGTAAAGAGTTACAAATACTAAATAAGTTGGTGGTAACGTAGGAGTAGGTCTGATAATAATGAATAAGAAAATAGGAATTCGGGTAAACTACTATCAGCAGCGCAATGATCGCATTATCGTAGTCAAGACAGATACGAAACCAACACCGATCGCAGTAGTACAGGTTTATATGCCAACTAGCTCTGTAGATGATGAGGTTGAAGGAATTTATGAGGCGGTAAAGGAAATTATTCAGATAATTAAGGGAAAGGGAAGCATATTTGTGATTGGAGATTGTAATTCGGTAGTAGGAAAAGGAAGAGAAGGAAAAATAGTAGGTGAATATGGACTGGGCAAAAGGAATGATGAGGGAGCCGCCAGGTAGAATTTTGCACTGAACGTATTTAAATCATAACGAACACCTGGTTTAAGAATCACGAAAGAACGTTGTTCACGTGGAAGAGACCAGGAGACACCGGAAGTTACCAGACAGGTTCTAAATTACATGACATACCCAGAGGCAGATATGTCTCTGACCATATGTTATTGGTCTTGAACTGTAAGCTCAAACTGAAAAATCTGCAAGGAAGGTAGTAAAATAAGGAGATGGGACCTGGATAAATTGAAGGAACCTGAAGTTCTTGAGAATTTCGGGGGGAGCTTTAGGCAACAATTGACAGAAACGGGGTGGGTGGGGTGTAATAAAACAGTAGATGTAGAATGGGTAGTATTGAGAGATGAAATAGTGAAGGCAGCAGGGGATAAAAATGGTAAAAAGGCAAGACCTACAAAAAATCTTGGATATAATAGGAAATACTAAATTTAATTGATGAATGGAGAAAATATAAAAATACAGTAAGTGAAACAGGCAAAATGTTGTACAGACGACTAAGAAATGCGATTGACAGGAAGTGCAAAGTACCTAAGCAGGAGTGGCTAGAAGACAAATAAAAATCTGTAGAATATTGTATAAATAGGAAAAAAATAGATACTGCCTACAGGAAAATAAGAGATATTTGCTGACAAGGAAAGCAGCTATATGATTATAAAGAACTCAGATGGAAAACCACTTCTCAGCAAAGAAGGAAAAGCTGAAAGGTGGAAAGAGTATGTAGAGAGGCTCTGCAAAGGAAATGAACCTAGAGACAATATTGTAGGAAAGAAAGAGGCAGTGAATGAAGATCAATTAGGAGATACTATACTGAGAGATGAATATGAGAGATCACTGAAACACTTAAGTCGAAACAAGGCCCCTGGAATGGGCGCCATTTCCTCAGAACTATTAAAGTCTCTGAGAGAGTCAGCCATGACAAAAGTATTTCACCTGGTGCGTAAGATGTATGAGGCAGGGGGAAATACCCTCAGACTTTAAGAAAAATCTCATTGTCGTCTTTTAAGGTCCACTTTAGATTTGACTGTAGTTTTATGTTTTTTTGCAAACATTTCGGACAAAAATAATAAAAAATGATGGACGATACGATTACGACTCTACTGTTGTGATAATATCTATACACACAAAACGTAATATTCATTCTGACTGAATTTTAACAAACAGCCAAAATTATTTGATAATTGAGTTTAGCTTTGACAAACATACTATTTGTTGAACTTTTACCTCTTTAAACTATTATTTTAATATCTCTCCCTCATCTTTTTCCGTTAAAATGTTATCACCTGTCTTGCTTTGGTAATTTGATCTTAGTTTATTTTCTTTGCCTGTACTGGTTAGGAATGACTGTAGCCTGGAAAGAACATAGGGTACATTTGGCATTCGGTCACGTGACTTCCCTCGCCCGAAACTCTTTTGCATACGCCACATTGCTTTGTGTATTTGATGATTTTCTTATTATAACTTAAGCTTTATCGTTTCAAACCAATGGCGCAGTGAAAATGTTCAAAAACGCTCCGTCCTTAGGACAATGAATTATAATCAAATAATTAAATACGTCATGTTAGAAGGTAACACCTGCCATTGATAGTACGAGAATTACGGGTTGGTCTCGCAGCTGTTCGGCGTAGCGTAATGGGCGGCGAATTGGTTTGTGATGGGCGAACATGTTACACGGAAGTTTTGAACTTGATAGGCGCGTTAGCTCAGAGGGTTGCTGACGTGGTAGCACAACGTGCTCGTTCACAGGACTCGACGCCCTCTGTAACGAAAAAACTGAGTCAACGACGAAACCATCAAAATAAAACAAAAACCAACGACCACAAAAAAGAGACGAAAAGAAAGAGGGCTCAGTACCATCTCTAATAAAGAGCTGAGAAAAATTCTCAACGAACAACTCAGAACGAACACGAACAAACGACCGAAAAGCATCAATCTACCAAAAAGAATAATTAATTAATTAATTGATTAAAATAAAAATAAATAATAAATAAAAACCGTCACTGGGATTTTTATTTTATCATTATAATTCCTAAAAGGTTTTTGCGCACTCTTGTTAACTGAACACGTGTATATTCTGCAAGATTCCGAGTTGTTCAAAGGTGACAGCGTTTTCTCTGAAAAGTGCATTTGTTCTATTTTGCGATCATACCTTGAAATACATACCAACGAATTGCAACCACAGACTTCTTTTTCCCGTGTACATAATCTGGGGTGATACTGTTAAAATGACTGTTGTAAGCCGCGGCGGAGCGGCCGAGCGCATTGAGGCGCTATGTTTCGATGCCCGAGGCCGTTCCCCATCGGGGGTTCGAATCCCCCCTCGGGCATGGATGTTTGTGCTGTCTTTGGTATAGGATAGTTTATAAGTAGTTTGTAAGTTTAGAGACTGACGACCCCGCAGTTAAGTCCCATAAGCTTTACTAACATTTGAATTTAACTGTTGAAAATGATGTAATGATAGTAATAAATTTGTATATAGATTCAGTACTAGAGTTATGTGGAATTCAGTGTTACCACACATATTTCGTTTGTTATTTTAGCTGTAAAAGAAATTGTAGTCACGGTTTGAAACAGAATATTTGCTCTTTATTTTATTGCAGGACAAAGTAACATGAACAGTCATGAAACACAGAAAAGATAATACAATCTACGTTATAAGTGTCCATAGCAACCATACCAAAGACAATCATTTCAGTAGATGCATTGATTCTAATTAATAACTTTCAACATATTCCATAAGTCTTTGCGTATCCATCTTGATTAGAAGGAGGTTTGGACGACGGCATTGTATTACTGTAACAAATGAAAAACCTTCAGCCATTATTTTTGGATTTTAATTACTAGTTTCGAGAATACGTTATTCTCCTCTTCAGACCCTATATCAGACAATAACTTTAGTTAACAACAATGTAGATGTATGGTGTAAAATATTACTTACAAACATGACATCAGTTGATTGTAATGAAATAACTTTGAAATATTAATATTGGTTAAAGTGTGGGTAAAATTTTTATAATACAGGCATAAATTGCATGATGAATGTGAGAGTAACGATCTCAAATAATCGTCATTTCAAATGATTGAGTGGCTGTATCTATGATAGCATTTCAGAAAACTGGACTAAACGCTTACAAAATAAGTAATTAACTGTAATCCGCGTAGTGACGGTTGTAAAATATCTGACAGATTTGCAGAGTAATATAACATATAAGTAAAAATGTCATGGTTAAGGTTGATGTAGAATGGTTATAGCAGAAGGAACCTTTACTGTATTATTATCAATTTCCACTAAAAATATAGTCGCCTGTAATGATCATACAGGTACTAGGATTACTGTTAAAAAGGCGACTGGGCAGTCAAGCATATAAAACTATGATAATGAAACTGTCTAACGTTCATATATATATATATATATATATATATATATATATATATATATATATATATATATATATATATATAGGGTGTTTCACTAAGTGTGTTTGCCTCTGTAACTTATAAAATAATAGGTGACGGGAAATTTTAATGCTGTAGGTCAACACAAGAAATGTTACACTTTCTGCGGAGCTATGAACATAGTTTATTGTATCATTTCCAAAGAGTTACTGCACAAAGATATAATTTTTCTATGGAACAATAGTTTTTTCTATCGTGCATTGGATTCGTTGAAACCAGCTGCGTCCAAATCAATTTAAACTACATTCCTATCACTGTTAGTTTGGGAGCTACAACCCTTCAAAGTTTAGGGTGCGGAGGCTACGACAGCCCATCTGACTGGCTGGTGGTCATGAGACAGTGGGCCGTGCACCAGAGGATAGCCACTCGGCCAGTCAACTACGCTATCGCAGCCTCCGCCCCCGGAAATTTGAAGGGCTGTAGCTCCCAAACTAACAGTGATAGGAATGTAGTTTAAATTGATTTGGACGCAGCTGGTTTAAACGAATCCAATACACGATAGAAAAACTATTGTTCCATTTAAAAAAATATATCTTTGTGGTGTAACTCTTTGGAAAATGATACAATGAACTATGTTCATAGATCCACAGAAAGTGTAACATTTCTTGTGTTGACCTACTGCATTAAAATTTCCCGTCACCTATTATTTCATAAGTTACAGAGGCAAACACACATATTGAAGCACCCTGTAAAATTAAAATCCTGTCATTATACCAGATACAAATTTTTATTTTATCGTGTGGATGTTTTCAACTACATTTTGGGCCTACAAAAATATTTAGCCATGTGAAAACAGTCATATGCACCACTATGGTATAATTGATAGGTTTTTAGGGTAACTTTGTTAATTCCTAGACATTTCCACTATGTTTTGTAGATGATTTTTGGTATACATGGTACGCTTCAGATGGTTAGACTACTGATTGATGATTATAAGGTACATGCAGAACCGCACCATTTCCTTTGTGACTTGTAGGCGTTACCTTTGAAAGTAGCCTGTTATTAATATAAGCAAAATCTCGGGCAGTTGAGATCCGCAAATGAAAGTTAAAACGCTCACCGCTGCTCTAAATTACTTATGTGTGGCCACAGTACATGTGCAATGGAAATTTATCTAACTTCTTACTCCTTAAGGGAGCAGCCAACTTTTAAACAAACACAAAATCGACGTTAAAAGTAAATGAATAGATAATTAAACATGGGATGGGAAGCATGAAATCATAAAGCAGAGGTTTGATACTTTAAAATCATAATCCATTCAGTAAATTAACAAGCAAATAAAAGAGGGGAGACCAAATTAAGTGCACACTTTGTGCAAAAGTGGATTAAATCATACAATTACTGCCCATGTTAAAATTGTTTCTGCCATTTGTGAATATGGAAGTATCTTGGGAGGAAAATTGTAAACACACAATGTGTATCTGAAAGCACATTCATACCTTCACAGACACGTGCATAAAGTTAGGCAGTTCATTACAAGCTGGAACCCATGAAAGCAGTGGCGAAACGAAACGCCAGCGACGTCTTGACGTGATGGCGGCTGTCTTGATCGCAAATTTTAAATTATACTGTGCACTAAACTAACTCATGTGGGGGGAGGCAGCAGCTCACTATTCTTAAGTACCACGTGGAGTGTGACCATGATGAATAACATAGAATTTACAAAGAAAATTAATTCATAATAAGCAAATAAAGCACACACAAGAATTGATATAGAAGATAGTTAGTATTAATAAAACCACGGCTGAAGGCCGAAGTAACGACCGTTACGAAAGCACATGGTACAATCGGTCATACAAGACAGGAAAGACGGAATCAAATCAGAAAATCTGAGAAATATTTAGCACACTCGCAGATACAGAAATGACGTGAAAATGTTAGTTAAAAACACAAAGGAAATTCAAACGTATTACGTTTACACAAAGGCTAAAGGCCACACGTGTATACTAATTTGAGCAAAACCAAACATACAATCATCACTGGAATGAACATGCAAATTATAAATTTACAATGAATTTACTTCGCCTCACATAGCGAAAGAAATTACTCAGTGACTATCGCTGAAAAACCAAGACTGCCTGATAACAAAGAAATCAAAGTCCTCACAGCTTGTCTTCCCCTCAGCATGCTTCGGTGGAGTACTTACTTCCACAGTCATCGGAGCCAGAATGGAGATTGAAGACTAAAGCTCTAAGGCCTCGGAAAAACCTCACCGTGCCATATACCGGATGTAGAGTGCGTTAAAAGCGATGCAGAATGCTTTCAGAGACTAGTGTTTACCAACCCTTGCTACCTGGCCAAGACAATTCCCTCTTCAACCGCTCCCAGAGAGGTCTCCTGTTACCTCTGTCTTCCAAGATTAGGTTGGTACGACACTAAGAACACGGCCACCTTGCCAAGTAAGCTTGTCTCTGGCCAGCCAGCAGATGCCAGTGCAGTCGACAAACAAAGCCAAGCGTTCTTAACTACAGCAAAACGAGGCCTAAAGCGTGAGGCGGCGACTGCGACTGTAAGCCATTGCGCACCAGTCAGTCAGTATTAAGAGCACACATTCACATTCACATGAACACACCAGTTCAATCACACGGGTGGAAAAATTTCTAAATATGGGGCAAACATACATAATCGTAGGGCACTGATCATTAATAAAAGGAACAAAATAATTAAGACACAGATAGATAACGTTAATGGTGCAGAAACACTTTAGGTTAATGAATCAATCAAAATGGAACACGACCACACATTCAGTGGACGTGTTTCACCTTTATACAACATTACGGTTCAGATAGGGTTAGAACACATTGGTTGATGTTGAGCGACGTGAATTTATAGCTAATCTCTCTTTTCATGTGCGAAATATATAGAAGCGATACCGTTTGTTCAAATGTTTGTAAATCTATCGGCCCAAACTGCGTGGTCATCAGTCCGTAGCTTACAAACTACTTAAACCTAGGTAAACTAACCTAAGGACAACACACACATCCATGCCCCGGGAAGGACTCTATGCCGGCCGCGGTGGCCGAGGAGACTGAGGCGCTCCAGTCACGGTTTGCACGGCCACTACGGTCGGGGGTTCGAATCCCCCCTCGGGCATGGATATTTGTGCCGTCCTAGTTCGTAAGTAGTTCATAAGTAGTTTGTAAGTTTAGGGACTGATAACCCCGTAGTTAAGTCCCATAAACTATACAAACATTTGAATATTTTTGAGGACTCGAACCTCCACGGCGAGCAACCGCGCGCTCCGCAGCGAGACGCTTTAGACCGCTCGGCTACTCCACCGCGGCGGTACCGTTTGATTATTGGTTCTTGTCCACTGTCCTTGTTATTCCCATAACATTGCCCTGATCCCAAATGACTCTTAGATTTACACCCTTTGCCACACCCCTTTACTTTTTTAAATGATGACGATCATGAATATTATTCTTTTACAGTGTTTTATGACAACATGGATATTATTCCATTACAGAGTTTTACGACTGACTTACAATGTGATTAACTGACCATATACATTATTACGCCTTACAGCACCTATCCCCACACTCACCCACCCACAATAGTGTAATCCCTATAATAATATTGCTGTGGAGCCCTTAATCCAATAGCCATATTCATAACTATATTTATGGAGGTAAACAGTCCATCCTTCTCCCCCTTTTCCCTCCTCTTTCCCACCCCTACAATCCCTATCCCGCCTCTAATAACCACGCTGTCGACGGGGCGTTAAACACTAACCTTCCTTCCCTCCTACAACCCCTATTCCCCATTTTGTTTCAGTTTTCACAAATACATTTATTTTTTATAGTTGAAGGATAGATAGTTTCATTATCATAGTTTTATACGCTTGGCTTCCCAGTCGCCTGCTTTACAATAATCCTAATACCTGTATGATCATTACAGGTGACTATATTTTAGTGGAAATTCGCTATGGTGTAATACTTAACTATACATTGATAATAATACAATCTAGGAGCCTTCTTCTATAACCATTCTAGATGAACCTTAACTATGACATTTCTTACTTACATATTACTCTGCAAATCTGTCAGATATTTTACAACCGCCCCAATTGGGATTACAGTTAATTACTTCTTTTATATGCATTTAGTTTAGTTATCTGAAATGCTATCATAGATACAGCCACTCAGTCAATTGTAAAGTCGATTATTTGAGATCGTTACTTTCATATTACTATACAATTAATGCCTGTACTATAAAATTTTTACCCTTGCTTTGGCCAATATTAATATTTCAAAGTTATTTCATTGCAAACAACTGATGTCATGATTGTAACTTAATATTTTATACTACACATCTACGTTGTTGTTATATATTGTTATTGTCTGATACAGGGTCTGAAGAAGAGAATAATGTATTCTGGAAACTAGTTATTCAAATAAAAAAATAACGACTCAAGGTTTTTCATTTGTTACAATATTGAATAAGTTGTAAATAATTGCTTTAAAAAAAGGTGGGGAATTTGTTGCGATGTATACACTTCCGTTTCATTGAGGAACGACAGTTGCAACAGAAATCTAGGACTTCACTTATATGTGGAACTACCATTATCAGAACGTTGATAATTATTACAGTATCCTCCCAGTTTGTGTGCATATCCTCCAGAAGACCATTGTTCAAGTCGTTGTTACGTATTTCATGGCATGGTCACGAAATAGAACAAACGCACATTTTAGAGGGAGCACTCTTACGTATGCACAACTCTAAACATTGCAGAAGATAGCTGTATTTAATTAATAAGAGTGCCGGAAACTCTTTTAGGAGCCAAGGCGGAAAGTAAAAAAAGAAAATGATATCGGCGCGTTTCAAACTACCGACCGTTGTGCATCAGGACCCTAACGCCCTACACACTACATTACGGCGGACAATTACGAAAACGTTCCTTAATTCTCGTACTATTGATGATAGTTTATAACTGCTAATATGGCATTTTAGATACTTTATTCTAATTTATGGTACTAAGAACGACGTGTTTTTGTTAATTCTTCAGTGAGCCATTGCTTTGAAATCACATTGCGTAAGTTATAATAAGAAAATCATCAAATGCACAAAGCAAGATGGCGTATGCTGCGAGGAATGTCACGTGATATGTCACAACGACAGCTTTACGTAAAATCAACTGTCGGTGTCAAATCGCCGTTATCTTTGCAAACATGTCTGAAACGATGCGAGATATGAAAAAACAGGGCAATGTTATAGAGAAGTGTCTCGTCTAGAAATTCGGTTATTCAGTTTTCATGTCAGAAGAACGATTAAGATGTTATTTCCATTTAAATTTCGAGCTGTGAAAAGGCGATCGCAAAGGCCCACTTTTAGTGTTACTACTGTAACCTAAAGTGGGCCAAAAGCAAAGTAATCCCCATTCTAAAGAAAGCAGGTGCAGACAGGTGTGAAAATTACAGAACCATCAGTTTAATAAGTCATAGTTGCAAAATATTAACACGAATTATTTACAGAAGGATGGAAAAGCTGGTAGAAGCCGACCTCGTAGAAGATCAGTTTGGATTCAGGAGAAATGTAGGAACACGGGAGGCAATGCTCCCTTTATGTACTATCTTAGAAGATAGATTAAGGAAAGGCAAACCTACATTTCTAGCTTTTGTAGATTTCGAGGAAGCTTTTGACAATGTTGATTGGCCTGCACTCTTTCAAAGTATGCCGCAGTGGAGTAGCCAAGCGATGTAAAGCTTCTCGCTGCGGAGCGCGCGGTTGCTCGCAGTGGAGGTTCGAGTCCTCCCTGGGGCATGGGTGTGTGTGTTGTCCTAAGGTTAGTTTACCTAGGTTTAAGTGGTTTGTAAGCTACGGACTGATGACCACGCAGTTTGGTCCGATAGATTTACAAACATTTGAACATTTTTTTCAAAGTATAAAGCAAGCAGGAGTAAAATATAGGAACGGATGGTTATCTACAATTTGTACAACAACCAAATAGCAGTTATCATAGTTGAAGGGCATGAAAGGGATGCAGTCCTTGGAAAGGGAGTAAGACAGGGTTGTAGCCATTTTCTAATGTTATTCAATTTGAACGTTGAGCAAGTTGTGAAGGAAAGCGTGGATAAATTTGGAGAAGGAATTAAAATTCATGGTGAAGTAATAAAAACATTGCTTTGTCTTACCACATTGTAAATCTGTTAGACACAGCAAAGGATCTGGATGAGCAGTTGAACGGAATAGACGGTGTGTGAAAGGTGCGTATAAGATGAACATTAACAAGAGCAAAACAAGGGAATTGACTGCAATCTACGAAAATCAGCCGATGCTGTAGATATTAGATTCGGTAACGGAACAATAAAGGTGGTAGATAAGTTTTGTTACTTGGGCAGTAAAATAATATATAATAGTCGTAGTACAGGTTATATAAAATGCACAATCGTAGTGGGGAGATATGCGTTTTGGATAAAGAGGAATTTGTTAACATCGAATATTAATTTAAGCGTAAGGATATCCTATCTGAAGGCATTTATGAGGAGTGTTGCCTTGTGTGAGAGTGAAACATGGACGATAAACAGTGCAGACAGGAAGAGGATAGAGGCTTTTGAATTGTGGTGCTCCAGAAAAATGGTGAAGACTAGGTGGGTGAATCGCGTAGCTCATGAGAAGGTACTGATCACATTTGGGGAGAAAAGGAATTTCTGGCAAACCTTGACTTAAAGAAGGGATCGATTAGTAGGACACATTCTTAGACATCAAGGAATCGTGAATTTAGCATTGTAGGGAAGTATGTGGGGAAAAATTCGTAGAAGGAGACCAAGAGATGAATACAGTAAGCAGATTCAAATGGATGTAGGTAGCTGTTGTTATGAGGAGATGAAGAGGCTTGCTCAGGATAGAGTAGGGTGGAGAGCTGCATCAAACCAGTCCCCGGACTGAAGACCACAACAACAACTACAAACAACATATGTAAATGTAGAAACTGAATGAAATTTATCGTAGGTAGGTCTCCTAACAAACGAAGAAATCAGAAAGCAGAAAGGAATATTCCATGTTTATGTAACTACATTTTTCAACTTTTTATTTTCATTTCTTCCACAGAAAGGACTCACGTTATAAACTGAACAGGAACCACCTTTTTCACGCTTCAAATTGAAGGCATTAAGCTTTAGATCGAGTTTCAGAGTTCAGTTCCTGTGTCTTCAGTGTATTCCTCAGACAAATCATTGGAGTCAAGACAACCTCCTCGACTCTGTCATCATCTGATGGTGGTTCTAATTACAAACTTATCTGTGAATCATTTAGATCTCCTGCACGTTCCTTTCACAACCTAAAGTCCTATAGCAGTTCTTGTAACTCACTGAAGAGAATTGGAAGCAAAAAAATGAACGATTAAAATGACTTTGATTGCGTGTTCTGGAATAGCATCCACATGAAGTGCAGAGATACATGTAGCTCGAAATCCTGATACACTATTCTCAACATTTCGATAATTCCCCAAAATGAGAGTTGGAAATATTCTTGATTCCGTTGTTCACCTCGCGATCATATTTCTAACGGATGCCGGACACTTGCCACGCCGGACTTTTGCCACGCCGGACACTTGCCACACCTGACCCTTCGCCAGGTATTCGGATTAGCGGCCCCTCAGGCAAGGGACGCCCTTCCCCGTACTGCTGCTGTTTGCTTCCAAACCTCCGTCTCCAATCTTACACGAAACAGCCAATACGAAAGAGATATTTTTGTTCGACATCTCGCCGAAATGTACAACTTCTTTTCAATATCCCGGAATCGAAATATTTATAACTTCTGGGAAACGAAAGCAATACCGTCGGCTAAGTCAGTATGGTTCATCCAATCACAAATATGAATCCATTCTCCCTCCTTTTGTACGGTTGCTTTCTTCCACACTTACCGATTGCGATATAAACAGTCCATCGGCATAGAAGGAACGTGAAAGGAAAGATATAAAAGTAATTCGAATGAATGCTTATTATTCAAGTTTGATCTCTGCATTTGTACATATATTAATTGCTACAAATGGGTGCCAAAAAAGGGGAGGAAAGAAGAACGATACACCTCATAAATTTACTCTTTTGTGGCGAAATATTGGTTAATAAAGTGAATTGGGACAATTTTCAAATCAATGACAGAAAATACGTTTACAAAATATAGATAACAGCGTCTATGTTTTATGTTTGACAGATCACCTAAAAACGACATACAGATTTGAAATAAAGAATTGAAGGAATATAGAATTCTATGCTTGTAAAGTACACTGTTGTTCTACATTGATTAGTTGTCGCAGAGGAAATACCCTAGTTTTTAATGGAAATGCCATAATTCTTATGATCTGCACTACAAAAGAAGCAAAAAGCATAATGTAATATATGTACTAGCTCACAAGCGAAACTGAATTCGATAGTTCCTGTCAGTTAGTGTGAGCAGATGTTATACTCGACTACAGGAATAAATCAATAACTACCGCGGCGGAGCGGCCAAGCGCGTTGAGGCGCTATGCTGTGATGCACGAGGCCATTCCCCGTCGGGGGTTCGAATCCCCCATCGGGCATGGATGTTTGTGTCGTCTTTAGTATAAGGTAGCTCATAAGTAGTTCGCAAGCTTAAGGACTGATGACCCCGCAATTAATTTCCTTAAGCTTAACAAACATTTGAACAGTTTAATTTACCGACCCCGGCACTCTCATAATGCAGCCGCTGAACAGTTCATAGAAAAATTGAGTCTCAACACAAATAGGTACACTACGCACACAATTATGATGGCCATGCGTATGTTGACAAAAATACACTTTCTGACCAAATACATCATCTGAAATTGTGCTAAATGCTTTTTTAAAATTATTTTGAACAATTAGTTCACGAGCCCATTAAAACTGTAAATGATTTCGGAAACACACTTGAGCTCTTAGTCACAAATACTCCTGAGCATCACGACGGATACAGGGATAAGTGAATCCAAAGTTGTAGCGAGCTCAAATATGTAACAAAGATTTTCACCAAAACTAAACGCTAAATACGTCTACTAAAAAAAGATAAAAATTCGGTTGACATCTTACTAGGAGACGGTCTCAATGTTTTCTAAATTAACTATGTAAGCGAAGACTATATGTGGCTTACATTCAAAGGAATAGTATCAACAGCATTGGAGGGATTCCTACCAAATAAATTAATAAGAGACTGGACTGGTCCCCTATGGTACATAAAACAGAACAGAAAGCTTTTGCAGAAAATTTAGACGAATTCAAAATCCCCAAGATTGCAGATGTTTTACTGAAGCTCGAAATTTAGCGCGGCTTTCAATGCGACATTCGTTTAATATTTTTCACAACGAAAATCTTCTTAGAAATGTGGCGGAATATCCAAAGAGATTTTGGTCCTATGTTATCTACAGTAGCGCAAAGACTAAGTGAATGCGTTTATTGCGCGATAGTGACGGTAATGTTACTGAACACAGTGCCACTAAAGCGGAGTTATTAAATCAGTTTTCAGAAATTCTTTCATCGAATAAGACGAAGTAAATACTCCACAATTCGAAATGAGAACTGCTGCAAACATAACATAAAAGTAAATACCCTTGGTGATCCAAAGCAAATCACCCTATCAAATAAGCGATGTTGCAGACGAAATGATCAAATATGTTTTCAAAAGTTTCTAATGCATAAGAAAAATGCGTCTAATACATTTGTTTATGATATTCTTTTGTAACAATTATTTTTAAACGGTAAGCTCCTTGCCTTGTTTCCATAGCTTTTACTGGCCTGATCAAAGATAATCAACAACATGGTAAGAAACTTTAATTTTTAAGGACTACAGCTAAATGTACTTCATGAGATCTACGTCTGCTATTATGTTATTTCTATTCTTGTCTAATTTTGGAGATATGGAAATATTTCAACACTACAGCTGCTGAACTAGTCAATCTTAAGAGCAGATCTGTTTTACGGTGTGTATTTTAGGTGCAATTCTAAAGTTCAGATTCTTTTTAAAACCTAAAGTGTACCTTATCAGTTTAACAAAAATGATATTTTTAGGAGCTAATTGCGGCTCTGAAGTTACAGGAATAATTTTAGAACTCACAATCATTGACGGTATGGTCATAATATTAGAAAGTAGAAAAAAATTCTCTTAACGTGTCAACTGTAGGAGTTTTTACCTAAATAGGAAATTGCAAATTGAAAAGTGGTAGATTTAACTACAAGTTTTGTTTGCAGGAGGATCATTTGAGTGATGTTTAATGTATTTGCTTCGTTGAGTCAAATTTCACCGCGTATTGATTAAAAGCTAGTGAACCGAACTGTGACCAGCCAGCTTCACCATTAAGTTGAGGATATTGAGGTCTGATACACTCTTTTTCTTTTTACATGTTATACAGGTCGCATCGTTAGGTGGTCCTCACAGGTGTTCTCTACGTTCGTCTTCGTTCTTCGGAAGCAGCTTTCCCTTGCAATGATCCTGTTTTCGGCGTAAGCACATCCACACCTTATTATCGCGTAACCATTGTAGTGGGAAAAAGGCCTGCCCTTGGCCGTTGTAATAACTTTCATACTGACGGTCGTACTACGAAATACAGAAGCGACCAGTGTGCAGATGTCGGGACACCGCCCACCGAGTTCTGGGGTCGGGTGGCAGTGGGGGAGGGGGGAGGGGGGAGGAGGAGGAGACAGGGGCACCCGACCCTTCGGAGCAGGTAAAAGTGTGGCAAGTGTCCGGCGTGGCAAGTGTCCGGCGTGGCAAGTGTCCGGATACCTTTCTAACATTTCTTTAGTGGCTTAAAAGCAGAACGGTCCAGTGGCTGAAGATAATGCATAGTATGAGTCGGTAAGTTGATTATACTGCTATAATCACTTGTGGCAGCATCTAACGACTTGAAATAGTTAATATGTGAAGTATGTTCATCCAAGATAAAAAGATTTTTACCTGAAGGCTTTCTGGGAAGAAAATAGTTTTCTAACCAATCCATGAACAAGTCTGTATTAATGTAGGCTGACTGGTCTCTCATTTTCATTATTGTGCCTGTGGGAGCCTGCTTTGAAACTCTGGTTTGCAGTCTACGCCTTTCATTTTGCAGTAAGGAGGTATAAAGTGGCCCTCTGCTCTACAGAAGTCCTAAACCGTAACTGTCTCTGTTTTCTCTAAAGATGTTATAATTTTAACATTTTAGCTACCACTTCGAGCAATACCTTGTCCACCAACAACATTGTTCATCTGGAGTCCAGCATCATCAGTATTCCATACGAATGTTGGTTTGTCAACACTTTGGTAAACAGTTCAAAATTATCAGAAACTTCTGTCCTGTTGATGTCTTTTGTTCTTGGTCGAGAATACCCTTCACTTTTCCTTACACTGAGCTCTGGATTTCCTATTAAAAAGAAACTTAGCCATATTTTTCTCGTAATTGTCGCATATTTTCTTAAGCATAGCACGTCGAACATATTTCAGGCAATCTCCCTAACATCTCAACCAGATGGAGCAAATACTAAAGTCTATAGCGCAAGATTAAGCTTAACTAATTGTTTTCAATATGAGATTCTAATTATGATGGAAGTCCAGCAATTCGTTGATTGAAGTTATTGTTTTTTATTCTAGCCCTTTTCTCATGTATAATGAACTGCTTGTTGGCTGACCGGAAAGAAAGCGTTGACTGCATTGCACGTATCATTTCACTCCTGGAAGCTCGATTTGTTATCCGTTTATAGATATTTGCATGGTATATTTAACCTGCAAACACACAACAAGCATTTAGAAATTGCACTACAATACACTGATATTTGTTTTAAGATCGCGTCTTCACTTCTATTGCGTTTATGCGACAACTGTCCTAAAACGGCAGTGAAGAAGACGCACATTGATTTTCCGGTGTAAACAAGGGTGACGGACTTGAAGCATTCCACGCTATATTACCATTAAGCTAAGAACCACCTGCAGCACTCGGTTATCAAAAATATTCAAATGTTTGTAAAGCTTATGGGCCTTAACTGTGGGGTTATCAGTCCCTAAACTTACAAACTACTTATGAACTAGCTTATACTAAAGACGGCACAAAAATCCATGCCCGAGGAGGTATTCGAACCCCCGACGGGAATTGGCCTCGCGCATCGTAGCATAGCGCCTCAATGCGCTCGGCCGATTCGCCGCGGCACTCGGTTTTCCTTCATGCTTTTGCACGTTCATTATATGTAAATATTACCAAATGTTCGTGAAATTTCAGACTCTTACCTCAGGCAGTCGGTGAAGAATTTCTCTCCTACAACTTGCAATATGCTCCCAATCTCAACAGAATTTGCAGCACTCTTGTCTTCAGCATCCAACTCGCAACTAACAAAAGATTACCACCAAATTCGCATACCATCACGTATGAAAACTTCAAGAGCTTCACCTTAAAATGAGCTGTACTTTTCAAAAGTGGGCCGGCCGCGATGGCCGAGGGGACTAAGGCGCTCCAGTCACGGTCTGCACGGTCACTACGGTCGGGGGTTCGAATCCCCCCTCGGGCATGGATATTTGTGCCGCCCTAGTTCGTAAGTAGTTCATAAGTAGTTTGTAAGTTTAGGGACTGATGACCCCGTAGTTAAGTCCCATAGATTGTACAAACATTTGAACATTTACATCAAAAGTGGCAGTCAATTTATTTGCCTCACTATTCCGCATAATAGGTCGGTTTTAACTGTTTACTGGATTTTAAGGGCACCTCTTTATTTTGTAGCGTGTTTAGAGTTTCCAGATCATTTGTTATGCTATACTAAAGATCTAAAAATGTGAGTATTCGCAAAGAAAATTAGTGTCTTCAAAACCATACCAAAAAGTTTATGAACAAATACTTCAATGTGGCTCCGCACATACGAATGTCATTATAAAACCAAATTGTGCTTTGAGAGGGGTTTACGAAATTTCGATGCTCTTGGTGTACCCTCTGATGTGTTGTTTATTGTATGAGATAATGTAGGATTTGTTAACGCTATACGTACGAATATTCGTAAATGTTCACTTGAATTTGGTTAAAGTATCTTATTCAAAATATATTGATAGCTTTACCAGAAAAGTTTCATTGCACGAACAAAGGGTTTTACATTACAAGTTTATATCTCTCTCTGACATACTCTCAAGGCTTCATTTTATTTCTTATTTCGTATTGTTTACGTTTTAAATTTACAGAACGTCATTGCCTGGGAAAATGCCGGTATAGACTAGCAGAATATCATACTGTGTTTCATCGTTGTACGTATTATCCTTCTTTGGTACGTATGACTTAATATGTGTTCAGTCTTTATACCTTCATCTGGCTTTCCTAAATTCACACTAAAATAAATATATAATATAAAATTTAAAAAAACTGTACACGACGTTCAAAGTCTTCGCCATGCAAATGCTGATGGAAAGAAATATGGTACGGGTGAAGTTTATGTTGATGTAGAATTCTTAACACCGAAGTTTTTGAGATTCCCTATTCTCGCTCAGTTTGTCTGCTACTGATGTGCGGATTAGCCAGAACTGCAGCTAAAACACTTGCTTGGGCATAATCGTTTGTTGCAGGTCGTGGTTGACGTTTCACTTGTGGCTGAACACTTCCTGTCTTTTTAAATAATGTAACTATACGACGAAAGATCCGGACACTTGGATGATGTCTTCCAGGATAACGATCAACATACATATCACAGACCCGTTTGGCATTTTGATCACAATAGCCATACATAAATACCATATCGACCTTTTCTGCAATTGGTAAACGGTCCATTTTAACAGGAGTAATGTATCACGAAGCACTGGCGAAATGTTAAGCGATACCACATACTTAAACGTTTGTGACTGTTACAGCGCCATCTAACACAAAGCGAAAAAAGTGTTCCAAATAAAACATTCATATTTATTTACGTACTAGACGAATATGTAATAAAATGGGGGTTCCTATTTCAAAAGAATGCAGTTGATATACGTTTGATCTGTGGCAGCGCCATCTATCGAGCCAACCATAGCGCCCTCTGTTTTCCCCCTTCAAGCTGAAAAAGTTTTGCTCTTTGTAGGTTTTTCGTTTGATGCTTATTTCGTGAGATATTTGGCCCGGTCACTATCAGTGGACCACTCTGTATAAAAGTATTAACAGACTGCAGGCCATTGAGTGGAATACTTTCTAAACACTTAATAAAGTAAAATGTTATTTAATGAAAAAAAAAACCTTTTTTTGACTGCACCTGGATGCAAATATTGATAGCAGATAAGTTACTTTTTTGTTTCACTAAATAGTTTTGTAACACTGAAAAACAATTCGATTGCAGTTTCACACAATCGTTAAACCGGAACTGAGGTAACACCAAAGCATATTTCAAAGTATTGCAAGAAACGAGTTGTATTTTAGAAAATGTTCCAACAAGCCGCGGCGGATTAGCCGTGTGCACTGAGGCGCCGTGCTGCAGTGCGCGCGGCCGTTCGCCGTCGGGGGTTCGAGTCCTCCCTCGGGCTTGAGTGTTTGCGCTGTCCTTAGGTTAGTTTTATTTTAGTTTAAGTAGTTTTTAAGCTAGGGACTAATAACCAAGTAGTTGCGTCCCGTAGATTTACATTTAATTTTGTTCCGACAAACAATAAAGAAGATAAATGCCAATGCATTTTTGTATCCACCGGAAGTTATATAGTGAATATTCTTTACAAGGGCAAATTGATTTCATTTTGCTAAACGTTTTATTCTCTTCGGTACAGAACTGTTTCTACATGCTGTTGACCACGACGAATACGACAGATTGTTTTGGGTTGCGTCATTGACGTAGACGTTCCATCACTCCAGGAGTTTAGCGTAATACTCTTGTAGGTGTGAATTCGTGCCACTCAAGCGCGAAAGCCGGTATCACACAACTTCTTTCTTCTTATATACTGAGAATAAATCCTCTTGTCATGAGCAACAGAACCTTTACATTTCCGTGTTCATTTCTCAGGTTTCATCAGTTCTTTTTTTTTTTTTTTTTTTTTTTTTTCCTCGGACGTATTTTCATCCCCATTTCTGATATGTAAATAATTTACATAATTGTTTACAGTAAATCTTGGCATGTCATTTCATCATTCCTTATTAAGTAAGAGATATAATTAGAAATTTCCCAGGTTAATGTTCACACTTTTGCGCACGGAAAGGCTTTAATGTCTCGGTAAATTAGCTTATAAGTTTTGTGAAAGCTCGTGTAGCAGATTTGCTCATTGCTGGATTTTCCATTTCGAAACGTCAATGGAATTCGAAGAGCCAACCATTCTGCTTATGGTGGTGTCTCTAATATGCCTGCACTGGTATTGTGGGTTCAGCTCTAGGTGGATCCTGTACTGACACTTCAGTTAGAGAATTCAACAGTGTCGTTATCTTCAACACGTTTGTGACAAGTGTGCTAGTGTTTAATTGCTAGGAGCTCTTACGATGAAGGGTTGGACTCGGAAATCCTCTGACTTTTCCTAGAAGTGAATAGTAATATGTCGCGCTGGGTAGTCTGACTTCAGATCTGTTTACCTCTGGATTCCCCGAAACATGAAAGCTATGCAGTCGAGATGCTGTATTTGTGCTTGACATAATTTCAGTAAAGCGTTTGGATGTTAAGCTTTTCGACTATGTCTTTCGCGCGGACAGCAGTTATTACATTCCGCAGAACTTCACAGTTGGAGTGGTCTCCTTGGTATCCAGGGCACGTAGTACATCTACATCTACAAACATACTCCGCAATCCCCCGTAAGGTGTGTGGCGGAGGGTACACTGTACCACTACTAGGCATTTCCTTTCCTATTCCACTCCCAAATAGAACGAGGAAAAACAAAATGCCTATATGCCTCCGTACGAGCCCTAATTTCTATTATCTTGTCTTTGTGATCACTACGCGAAATGTAAGTAGGCGGCAGGAAGATCGTACTACACTCAGCTTCAAATTTCGACCCTCTAAATTTCCTCAACAGAATTTCACAAAAAGAACGTCGTCTGTCCTCCAACGATCCCCAATTGAGCTGCCGGATCATTTCCGTGACACTTGCGCATTGGTCGAACCTATCAGTAACAAATCTAGCTGTTCGCCTCTGAACTGCTTCTATTTCTTCCTTTAAACTGATCTGCTGCGGGTCCCAAACACTTGAGCAATACTCAAGACGTGGTCGTACAAGCGTTTTATACGCGATCTCCTTTACAGATGAAGTACATCTTCCCAAAATTCTCTCAATAAACCGAAGTCGGCTGTCCGCCTTACTCACAACTGGACTTACACGTTCGTTCCATTTCATATCGCTCTGCAATGTTACGTCTAGATATTTGAACGATGCCACTGCATCAAGAAGCTCATTGCTAATGCTGTATTCGAACATTATGGGATTGGTTTTCCTACTCATGCGCATCACCTTACATTTTTCTACTTTGAGAGCTAGCTGCCATTCTTCGCTCCAATTAGAAATTTTGTCTAAGTCATCTTGTATGGTATTACAGTCACTTAAAGACGATACCCTTCCATACACCACAGCATCATCAGCAAACAGCCGCAAATTACAAGTTACTCTGTCCATCAGATCATTTATATAGATAGAAAATACTCTCGTCTCTGATGAACACTCGCCGCCGAGAACAACGTACTGCGTTCTATTACTTAGGAAGTCTTCCAGTCAGTCAAAAATCTGTGAACCTATTCCATAAGCTCGTATCTTCGTTAGCAGTCTGCAGTGTAGCACCGCGTCGAACGCCTTTTTGAAGTCGAGGAAAACACAATCCACGTGTTGCCCTTCATCCATGGCTAGCAAGATGTCATGTGAGAAAAGGGAAAGCTGAGTTTCACCTGAACGATGTTTCCTAAACCCGTGCTGATTCACAGAAGGAAGCTTTTCCGTTTCAAGGAAATTTACTATATTCGAACTGAGAATATGCTCCAAAATTCTACATGAAACTGATGTCAACGATTTGGCCTGTAATTGTATGGGTCAGTTCTCTTTCCTTTCTTATAAACCGGAGTCAACTTCGCTTTTTTTTTCAATCATTAGGAACTTTGCGCTGAATTAAAGATTCGCGATAAATGCAAGCTAAGTAGGGGGCCAGTGCCGCAGAATACTCTTTGTAAAACCGAATTGGTATTCCATCCGGACCAGCAGACTTTTTCGTATTGCCGGCCGCGGTGGCCGAGGTGACTGAGGCGCTCCAGTCACGGTCAGCACGGCCACTACGGTCGGGGGTTCGAATCCCCCCTCGGGCATGGATATTTGTGCCGTCCTAGTTCGTAAGTAGTTCATACGTAGTTTGTAAGTTTAGGGACTGATGACCCCGTAGTTAAGTCCCATAAGCTTAACAAACATTTGAACATTTTTTTTTTTTCGTATTTAGCTCTCTCAGCTGCTTCTCTACACCGGAAATACCTATTACTATGTCCTCCATTTCGGAATTAGTACGTTGATCAAATGATGATAACTAAAGTCACTTTCGAGGACCAATCTGTTAGGAAAATGTCTTAAGAAATTGGTGACTGTTTTCCGGAAAAAAGTGTGGAGGTACTTTCTTGTTCGCTACTGACTGCCAGCCATCCAGATGAAATTCAACTTAACTAGTCTCCAGACATATTCATGTTAAGACTGCATAACGGCATCCGTTTCCTTCCACGTTATTGTAGACTTCATATGCAGCAGTTCCTGAATTTTCTTGACATACAACATCCTGCAGAATTTCAAAAATTTTCAAATGTTTGTAAACCTATTGGACGAAACGGCTATGGTCATCAGTCCCTAGACTTACAAACCACTTAAACTATCCTAAGGACAACACACACACACACACACACACACACACACACACACACACACATGCCCCAGGGAGGATTCGAACCTCCGACGGCAAGCAATCGCAGCAAGGCGCCGTAGAGCGCTCGGCCACTCCACTGCGGCGGCAACACACACAACCATGCCCGAGAGAGGATTCGCACCTCTACCGGGAACGGCCGCCAAGTCCGTAGCATGATGTCTTAGACCACGGGGCCCTTCCGCGCGGCTCTTGCAGGAATGCCCCACTGACGTAACTCCAAAACTTAGCATTCCTACCAGCACATGCTACCTGAGATATGGAGAATTAGCTTCGTAACAACTTTATTGGCGTTCATAATGAAGTTATTTTTCAGCAGAATACACATTCACAGTTCGAGTTGTAATGTGTATCAAAATCAATTGAGCACTTACTTCTGCAGCACAGGTTACTACAAGATCTCTATCAACCTGCGCCAGGTTAACAATACTCTTAATTGCGCAGTAAGATTTAGACTTCATCCCACGGTCATGGTTGGTCGTCTGCATGGAATATGTTCTGTTCTCAGACTTTTGTCGCACCCCATGGAATTCTTTGACATATCGTATGGAGGTTACCATTTCTTCATTGTCTTTCTTTTTGGTGTTTGTTTGTTATTTGAGGGATGTTTGTGCATTTCTCTCCAGCTTCTTCAATGATTACCTTTCCTGTTTTTAACTAAACATTGTAACAGTACGGACCCTTCATTGAACTATCTTTGTGTTCGGGGATGACCTATTCCTGTTACCTACAGGCTCGTTGCTGTCTGTACACGTATATATTTATTTGTAAAACTAAACTTTCAATTTCAAAGTCAGGGAATGTTTAACTAGGGCGGAATCTACTAAATAACTGACTACAACATGAGGTTTGCCTTTTTACTAAAATGGTTTATTGTCTATTGCATGATGTTATCTGGCGAGAACCACTAAATTTGTTAAACTCCGTCTGATATGATTAACACAAGGCCCCAATATTATTAATAAAATAGCTGTATGAATTTTAATCATTTGGACAATGTTCATAAAATGATTACTATTAAAGATCATTGCTCTGTCCTGAAAAACCAAGTCAGAAAGCGATGAATAATTTCCTAGTCCGACTACTGTTCAAAATCAAAGTCCACACACGTCCGAAAATATTTCAGAGTCCAGCGTGGCGGATTCTGTGGCTATGTACAACACCTATCGTCTCACTCGATTCCACTGCACTCACAACACACGTCTGCCATCAATAATGAAGTGCCGTAGACTGATTCTGGGCCGCTCCCGGCACCCACTTATATACGATCTGTGACGTCATTCCAGTAATACGCCCCTCTAACGAGGATCAGTAGTCCACGCAGTAGTGTACAAAACTTTTGAACTGTTGATATGACGGCATCGTTAGCTAAGATGCTAATGCAAAGAGATACTTTAATTTCTAACATTAATAATACCCGCAAAATCTTAAGTTTAAACAAAGTAATATTTTTAAAACG
This sequence comes from Locusta migratoria, assembly GCA_026315105.1. Classification (NCBI taxonomy): domain Eukaryota; kingdom Metazoa; phylum Arthropoda; class Insecta; order Orthoptera; family Acrididae; genus Locusta; species Locusta migratoria. Next base: position 512,270,730 of record CM048755.1, read on the forward strand.
ACCGATAAATAAGTCTTTTGGCCGTCGCACAGTGAATATTTCAGTACCGGTAATCACTTAGGTAAAGTGTTTTTCAGATACATTTTCCAGTCCTCTTTCCAAAGCACTGTTCAAAATTACTGTGGTCATAAATTAAACAAATTACTGTCGATAAACAAAATAATTTAGTTTACACTGTGGTGTCGCACAAGTACAAAGTGCGCGCCACTTACTTTCGCCGCGCGCCGCCATGCACGCACGGCGCGGCGTTCTCACGACGACAGCCACGAGCGCCCTCTGCTGCAACCCCGCTCGTGGCCACCACGGAAAGACACCGGTCACTTCGGACTGAGATAGCAACGAGTTAGGACCTTCGTAATCAGATAGGCACCAGTGAAGACTTTGCTATTGTACAGGCACTAGGCAGGCCTCTAACAACTATGTATCAACATTCTGCAGTACTATGTAAAAGTTAAGTATTGTTACATTCTGTGCAATATATATCTCTTCTAATTTACTCGAGTGTTTATAGTTTCTGGCTGCTCCCCTCCGTACCTGCACCAGCGTGTCGGTCTCATTCCACTCGGCCACCGACACCTACGACGAGGCTGGGACACAAAAGCGGCGACGAAGTTGGGACACAAAATACACAAAAAGAAAAAACAAGTGTTCAAATGTTTGTATAGTCTATGGGACTTAACTACGGGGTCATCAGTCCCTAAACTTACAAACTACTTATGAACTACTTACGAACTAGGACGGCACAAATATCCATGCCCGAGGGGGGATTCGAACCCCCGACTGTAGTGGCCGTGCAGACCGTGACTGGAGCGCCTCAGTCTCCTCGGCCACCGCGGCCGGCTACACAAAAAGAAAATGTTCAAATGTTTGTAAATCTATCGGACCAAACTACGTGGTCATCAGTCCGTAGCTTACAAACTACTTAAACCTAGTTAAACTAACCTAAGGACAACACACACACCCATGCCCCAGGGAGGACTCGAACCTCCACGGCGAGCAAACGCGTGTTCCGCAGCGAGACGCTTTAGACCGCTCGGCTACTCCACCGCGGCTGTTTACACAAAGACAACATGTTTAAAATATATATATATTCTAAACAGATCATACTGTGTGTTCACGTTACCTGCAACTTATCACTGCCTCACTGTTCGTGTATGTGTCTTGTATTAATTGTTATCAACAAATAACTATTGTTCCTCCTTAAAAGTGCATTATTATGCGCAACATAAATGTTGCAGATAATATGGTTATACCACAATTTGCTGTGTCTCGATGAGACCTTTCATTTGAGCCCTCGCTCGTTACTGTAATTCAATTAGTTTAGCACCTGGATCTTTCCAGGTGAATAAATATTAGTTTTCTGAATAACTCTTGATATAAAATTAATATAAATGATGTGATTCTTCAGTTTCTCCCTGCGTATTTGATAATCAAAATATCCACGGGTGTGCCGGTCTATAGTGTCCAACGGGCACAATATTTCGGTGATCATGCATGTCGCCATCATCAGGTGAACTGACGGACTCGGACTTCTCAGACGCCGGCGCAATCGGTTCCACTGCGCAGCCGCGGCGCGGGGCGCGGACCGCGGAGGGGTCGCTCCGCAGATCGAGGGTATTTAAATGGCCCGCTACCGGGCTAGAACCCAGTTCCCTTCGAGCAGCCGTAGCGTGCGGATCTCCGTGCCGGCGCGTTTCCAGGATCTCAGTCCGTCAGTTCACCTGATGATGGTGACATGTATGATCGCCGAAATATTGTGCCCGTTGGACACTATAGACCGGCAGTACACCCGTGGATATTTTGAATATAAATGATGTCAACACATCATCTTAATTGCACTGTTATCCTCTTTCATTTTCTTCTCCGTGCTAGTCTGTAACTCTAATAGTGTCAGCGTACTATATAAAATTAAAAATGCCATTTTTAGGCGGGAAAAATTTGCAGTTTGGGATGACGTCACGTCCGGCAGCGTGCTATCCATATGCTCTCGGCCCGCCGCGGTGAAGCTGAATGTCCTACCTCCTCACCGAGCAAGGTGGCACAGTGGTAACACACTGGACTCGTATTCGGAAGGATGGTGCTTCAAATCCACCTCCGGCCATCCAGATTTAGATTTTCCGTGATTTGCCTAAATCACTCCAGGCAAATGCCGGGATGGTTCCTTTCAAAGGGCACGGCCGATTTCCCTGCCCCACCCTTCCCCAAAAATCCGAGCGTGAGCTCCGTCTCTAATGACCAAGCAGTCGACGGGACGTTAAACCCTAAGATTCCTTCCTTTCTTTCTGCTTACCTCCTCGCAGCGCTGATGGCAACTTTCGACGCTCTCCGCTCTCAAACTAGCGTTCTTTGCGCTCCAAAGGTTGTTACACGTTGTCGTAACGTCACAACACTGCGGCTCTTTTGAAATGTCACTATCAAAATTTTGCCCCAGATTCGAAGTCGCGTTTGTTTTGTTCAGTTTCAGAGTATCTATTTCCACTGCTCAATTGTCTTTTGCTTTCGATAAAACTAGCTACCACAGTGAAAGGTTCTCGGGTTTCCAACCCGAAGACAGTGTATTCACAACGCGACGTTTCGATGATTTACATAGGCATAATCTTCTGGCAAAGTGCTGAGATGACGAACTACTTATACATGCACGTGCCCCCACTACCCAGCCGCGGTGGGTGGTTTGAGTCTACCGTGGGATGCGAAGCGAGTTCTCCACTCGCATCCCTACCACAGCATTGCGATTTGCGGCCACATGCAGGACGGTTCCTGGCGAGTTCTTGACGTACTGCGGCTATTCCTGGACTCCATGCCGCACTCTGCAAATGGCCGTTGCGGTGGATAGGGTGGCGGCTAAGGGTCTTACCCCCCCTACGCCAGAAACAGTACCTGATTTTGAATGTTTAGACTGATAAAGCTTATCTTCAATTGCGAGAAGCTTCCCCCTCCCTCGATTTATAATGAAAAAAAGTATCTGGATTTTAGTGTTTTCCTTGTTAATGCCAGTATTCTAGTGGGTAAAGCCCCTCCCAAACCAAAATCCTTCATCAGCCATTGGTTGATATCCTTCGTATCTGTTTACAAGATTATTATGAACTCGTATTGCTATAGGTTCATTTCTGACGCTGCTTCAACAGTTGCCGGATCGGCACAGCATTCTAGCATTCTCGAAATCAAAGCTGTTATTTTGTTAGACGCTGTGCTCTGCTGTAGCAGATTTCTCAGTCTACTTAGTCCGCCTCCGTAGCTCAGCGGTAGCGTCGCTGACTACTACGCAGGAGGCCCGGATTCGATTCCCGGCAGGGGACTGGGTGTTGTATGTTGTCCTAATCATCATCATCTCATCATCATTGGCACGTAAGTCGCCCAAGCGTCGTCAACTAAAAAGACTTCCACTAAGGCGGCCGAACAAACCCACAAGGGTTCTCCCGGCCAAGAAAGCCATACGCTATTTTCCATTTCAGTCTACTTAAGTCGAACATGCCTACTACGTTCGAAGCAGCATTTAGAAATACATCGCTATGTTTGTCTAATATACTGTGGAGCGCTTTAGTAACCAAGGAAGAAATATTAGGGTTTAACCTCCTGTCGACAGCGTGGTCATTAATGTAGGTCGCATTCGCAGGCAGTCCTTTACATACGTGGTATTCTGAGTTTAAGTGGGTCTTCTGCCGAGCTAATAAACTCTATCATCTTCGTTGATGGTCATTAGCCTCCAAATTTTGGCTGACAGCTGTCCCTAATATCGAAGAAAGGCTAGTCGTGTCTTGTCGTCTCCCGATTTCGGACAACCTGTTGTTTTTCAAAATCCCTACAAATCTGCGTATCTGTGTACCCATTTTAGCGAAATAGTCCTCTTAGGTGTTTCATTTCGCATGAGATGTTTCTTTTTCGTCACAGATGACGCGCGCCCTTTATACCAAAGTGGTCAGTACTGTCGACTTTAAACTGGATGGTGGTCGCTAGTTGCAGGTAGACATACGTCTGTGTGTGTCTTCTTTCTATAAACTGAATGACCCTGTGCCACCCAGCATCTACCTAGTTAATACATCCAAAAGCGGAGGACCGACATTCTCCTCTACTTCCATAGTGAAAGTGATTCTTTCGTGGATGCTATTTTGGTGTTCCATAACTCGTCACGATCTGTCTGCCACGCCGCCAATTCATGTGTCATCGACAGAGCGGAAGTAGTCACAGGATTTACGGTGAGCACTTTGTAGGCCTACCTCCTCAAAATATTTCATGTAAGGACTTTCAATCGATGGAGCGAGTGGAGACCCCGTGACAACACTATTCACTCGTTCATAAAACTCTGCGACGTTGGAGTGGCAGAGGGCTCTAAAGCGTCTGGTTCCGGAGCGCGTGGTTCCTCGCCATCAGAGGTTTGAGTCATTCCTCGCGCATGTTTGTGTGTGGTGTCCTTAGAATAAGTTAGTTTAAGTATTTTGTAAGCCTAGGGACTGATAACCGCTGCAGTGAAGTGCCTTAACGTTACAAATATTTGAACGTTTTGAACATATACTGTCCAATGCACTTGTAGTACTTAATAAGTAGTGCAGTTTCCAAGTGATTCACCATTTGAGGCTCGAAATGTTGACTCAGCAGCGCATAGATGCTTTACAGAGGTACTTTCGTAAGCAATGAAGCGACGTCGAAACTCATGATTAGGTCATGTGTTTTTATTCGAATGTCCTTAAGCACCCTCACGAAAACTGCTGATATTTTCACATGATTAATACAGTGTTCTTACAGGGGCTCTATTGCAGCAGTCTATAATCGTTAGAATTAATAGTGTGCAGTACTTGACGTAGAGGCGCACTTTCTTTTTGTATCTTGGATAGTCCATTTATTGTGGTGTCTTTGGCAAGTTCGGCTACAACTGTTTCTTTACTGTCTCTGATATATATATGAGCAGCGCAACGTTTTTTTTTTTTTTTTTTTTTTTTTTTTTTTTTTTTTTTGTCATTGAAAAAGTGGTTTCCCTGTTAAGGTTTCTGTAGGCTGGAGCTTGTAGCAGCGACCAAATTGTATGCCAGTAGTCGACAGTGAGAATGAGCAATGTCGCATTTCCCCTGTCTGCTGTAAGCACCCTTCAGTGAGCAGATACCGCCGGCCGCGGTGGCCGAGGAGACTGAGGCGCTTCAGTCACGGTCTGCACGGCCACTACGGTCGGGGGTTCGAATCCCCCCTTGGGTATGGATATTTGTGCCGTCCTTAGTATTAGCTAGTTTGTAAGTAGTTTGTAAGTTTAGGGACTGATGACCCCGTAGTTAAGTCCCATAAGCTATATAAACATTTGAGCATTTGAGCAGATACCCATCAATTTTGCCACCTTTACGTACGATAGCGTAGTCGGGTCATGCAGGTGTCTCTCCGGATATCCTCTGTTTCTTCCTTGCTTAGGACACTAACTGCTTCCTCTACGCTGGCAATAACATCCCGTGTCTGTATGGTACTCAGTACAAGGGTAAAGATAAGCCCCATTCATGAGGACATAGGCTGTAGCTACATCTAGTACTTTATCTGTCTACTTTACAGTGACTCTGGTGCTATTAGTCACCTCCTTGTAGATGGTATGAGCTGCGAAGAACGTGTCAAATTTGCCGAGTTGTTTTCGACAGCATGTCGTTTCAGCACCTTGCTGTCCCTTTAGAAGTTGTAGTTTACTGACATCCGGGACACACGAAAATTCCGCTTTTCTGAGTTGTCCTAATCGACAACCTTGAAATCCTGAACATATTTGACTTTACAAAGATCGCATCTACATGGGCTCTACATCTACATGGGATACTCTGCAAATCACATTTAAGTGCCTGGCAGAGGGTTCATCGAACCGCCATTATACTATTTATCTCCCATTCCATTCTCGAATAGCGCGCGGGAAGAAAGAACACGTGAATCTCTCTGTTCGAGCTCTAATTTCTCGTATTTTATTCTGATGATCGTTTCTACCTATGTAAGTGGGAGTCAACAATATATTTTCGCATTCGGAGGAGAATGTTGGCGATTGGAGTTTCGCAAGTAGCCCACGCCGCAGCGATAATCGCCGTTGTTGTAATGATTCCCATTCCAGACCCTGTATCATTTCCGTAACGCTGTCTCCCCAGTATCGTGCCAATACGAAACGAGCTGCCATTCTTTGGACACTTTCGATGTCCTTCGTCAAACCCACCTGATAAGGATCCCACACTGGGCTGCAATACTCCAAAAATGGACGGACAAGCATAGTGTATGCAGTTTCTTTTGTAGTTCTGTTGCATGTTTTAAGGGTTCTGGCAATAAAACGCAGTCTCTGGCTCGCCTTTCCCACGATATTATCTACGTGTTCCTTCCAATTTAGTCTGATAATAGTAATTCCTAGGTATTTTGTGGAGTTTACGGCCTTCACTTTTGATTGATTTATCTTGTAAACAAAGTTTAACGGATTTCTTTTCGTACTCATTTGGTCGACTTCACACTTCTCATTATTTAGAGTCAATTGCCTATTTTTACACCATACTGATATCTTATTCAGATCGTTCTGCAGTTGGTTTTGATCTTCAGATGATTTTATTAGACGGTAAATGACGGCGTCATCTGCAAACAACCTAAGAGAGGTACTTAGATTTTCGTTTATCTAAATACGAACTGTGTCCTCTCTGACAAGAAATCGCCTATCCAATCGCAAATTTGGGGCGATATACCATAACCACGCAATTTGATTAAAAGCCGTTTGTGAGGTAAGGTGTCAAAAGCTTTCTGGAAATCAAGAAATACGGAATCGGTTTGCGAACCCTTGTCGATAGCACCCATCACTTCGTGTGAATAAAGAGCTAGTTGTGTTTCGCATGAACGATATTTTCTAAATCCGTGTTGACCTTGGGTCAATAGATCGTTCTGTTCGAGATAATTCCAATCTTTTGGTACAGATCCTTCTATGACAGAGCGGTTGTATATGACTGTTAAGTAAGGAGCTATCGCTTCAGCATAATCAGATAGAAATCTAATGGGTATACAATCCGGACCAGAAGACTTGTTCTTGTTAAATTATTTTAGTTGCTGCACTACTCCTATGATATCTACTTCTACGTTACTCATTATGGCATCTGTTCGTAATTCGAAATCTGGAATATTGGTTTCGTCTTCTTTGGTGAATGAGTTTCTAAAAGCTATGTTTAGTAACTCTGCTTTATTAGCGCTGTCATCGGCAGGATCGCCATTACTATCATGTAGTGAGGGTATTGTATGTGTTTTGCCCCTAGTATATTTAAAATATGACCAAAATCTCTTTGGGTTTTCAGTCAAATTTCGATAAAGAGTTTCGTTGTGATAAGTATTGTAGGTATCTCGCATTGAAATCATCGCTAAATTTCGAGCTTCTGAGTACGATCGTCAATCCTAAGGATTTTGTGTTCGTTTAAATTTAGTATGCCTTTTCCTTTGCTTTTGTAACAGTGTTATGACCTGTTTTGTGTACCAAAGGGGATCGCCTCCTTCTTTTATTAATTTATTTGGTCGAAGACTGTCAATTGCTGTCGATACCATTCGATTGCGTACGTTGACGTAACAGTGGAACCCATCTACACTAAAGAAATGAGGGTTCAGTGCTACTCATACAAGGGCTTAGACCACGTGTCACGCTACTACCACATCTCGGTGCTGGTCCGCGCGGAAGTCGAGACTGTTCATATAAGCTGGAGGAGAAGCTGCAATTGCAGTGTGCCTCACGTTGCAAACTACAGGGGGTGCAATGCCTTCGAGAGGAGCGGAAAGGCGTGGAAGGTGCAGCTAGGGCAGTCTCCGCCGACGCAGCCAAGCTGAGGGTGGCACACGATCCCCGCCACCAGCAGCAGAAGACAAAGTGGCAGACGGGAAGGATCCACCCGCCCCCAAGCCGCAACCTGACGACTTGCAGGCGGAGGCGGCCTGCTCCCTCCGCAGCGCCGCTGCTCGCTGAAACGAGACCAGCCGCCGCCGCCCAGCCACGAACAGCTTCTGTTCCGGAGATGGCCGCCACCGTCCCCAGGGAGGACACCAGACAACTTAGTTCGCTGCTGCTCTCCCTGAACCACCTTCTACCGCCGCCGTCACGTTGGCTCTTCAGGCCGCAATAACGAGAATTTCACCAGTTCTTACGTTTGGATTTAGGAGAAATGTAAGAACACGGGAGACAATACTCACATTACGACTTATATTGGAAGATAGATTAAGCAAAGTGAAACCTACGTTTTTAGCATCTGTAGATTTGGAGAAAGTTTTTGACAATGTCGACTGGAATGCACTCTTTCAAATTATGAAGGTAGCAGGGGTAAAATATAGGGAGCGAAAATTTATATTCAAATTATACAAAAACTTGACAGCAGTTACTAGAATCGAAGGTCATGAAAGCGACGCAGAGGTTGGGAAGGGAGTAAGACAGGGTTTTAGCCTTTCCCCAAAGTTGTTCAATCTATACTTTGAGCAAGCAGTGAAGGAATGCAAGGAGTAATTTCGAGAGTGTATTAAACTTCAGGGAGAAGAAATAAAAACTTTGCGGTTTGCCGACGACATAGTAATTCTGTCAAAGACAGCAAAGGATTTGGAAGAGCAGTTGAATGGAATGGACAATGGTCGCCTTGAACAGAGAGTTATTCCGAGAAGCAGACACAATAGCACCGAGACGACCGCAACAGCTGCGAGATCTTTCGAGCCACCTCCCGCCTCACATTTTAGAAGCCTACTGTTTATTAAACGGAAGCTTAGAAGCCAACCAGTTCCGAAACGTTGTGGAAATATCATGAGGCGGGAGATCAAGACGGCCGTGGAAAAACATAGGAATCGAGAATGAGGCGACATGGTCAACAGGCTGAATCCCCATGGTGGCACTGCCTACAGAGAAGGCAAAAAAATCTTGCCCGCCAGGCATCGGAATTCCACCGCTGCAGGGCGAACAGAATTCTTCGGCGGGCCAGATGCAAAATCCAAAGGACTCGCCGACGTATTCATATAAAAATTCATTCCCGTTACGGACAATATGGATGAGGACCACATCCGCAGAGTCAATGGGCAACTATCTACCCCCTAATGAACGAAGATTACGCATTCCAGCCCATCACCGAGGAAATAATCTCTGCCCAATTCCAAGGCCTTAACGCCAGAAGAGCCGATGAAGACGACGGCGTTAACCACGTCCTGTTGACAAATTTGCCGCCTGGAGAATACCGACCAATATCGCACATCTTCAACCAAATATTACGCTCCGGTGTCTACCCTGCTGTATGGAAAACAACGTAGATGTGGTAGACGTGCAGAATACCGAGAAGGATCCCTGACCGTTGACCAGTTACCGACATATAAACTTACTCCCGTCACTCTCGGAAGTTTTGGAGAGGCTGTACGCCGATGGGCTATTTCAGCATGTCAAGCAAGAAAACATCCTCCTAGAGTAATTGTTTGGATGAGGCAATAAGTGTGCTGGAAACAAGAGAGTACCTTGAGGCAGTGTTCTTTGACGTCTTTACACCTACATTTACATGTATACTCTGCAAGTCACATTCAAGTGCATGGCAGAGGGTTCATCTAACCACTCTTATGATATCTCTCTACAGTACAATTCTCTAATAGTTTGCGGGAAAAAGTGACACCTAAATCTTTGTTTTCCATCTGATTTGTTTTATTATGATGTTCATGTCTCTCTATGTAGCTGGGTACTAACAATATATGTTCGAATTATGATGAGAAAGTTGATGAAAGAAATTTCGCAAATAGATCTCGCCGCAACAAATAACGCCTGATTTCCACCCCAGCTCGTGCATCATTTCCGTTGCACTCTCCATCCAATATCGCGATAATAGAAAACGAGTTGTAATTCTCTGAATTTTCTCAGAATTGTCTGTCAGTCCCACCTGGTGTAGATCCCACAATGCGCAGGCAGCAATACTCCAAAATAGGACGCACAAGTGTAGTATAGGCAGTTTCTTCAGTAGATTTGTTGCGTCTTCTAAGTGTTCTGCCAATGAAACGTTGACTTTGGTTCGCCTTCCCTACAAAATTTTCGATGTGTTCTTTCCATTTTTAGTTATTCGTGTTTATTACCCCTAGGTATTTATTTGAACTGATGGCCTGTAGGTTTGACTGATTTATCGTGTAACTGAAGCATAACGGATTTCTTCTAGTGGTCATATGGATAACCTCTCACTTATTATTAAGGGTCAAATGTCAATTTTTGCATCATGCAGATATTTTATCTAAATCACTTGGCAGTTGCTTTTGATCTTCTGGTGACTTTACTAACTGATAAATGACAGCATCATCGACTCGGTGTGACATAGCAGTCTCATGTTAAAACTACAAGAAATCGGTATACGGACGTTACATGTACTTTGCTACGTTCCTACACTGAGGAAAGGACATTCTACGTGTGCGCATGCGAAGGAAGTCCGTGAACCTGACGATTGGTGCTGAAGTAGAGTATGGTCGATAGTCGGCGCCCTGATCTACTCCCTGTACACATCGGGCACCGCAAGTGGTACAGGTACAAATGACGCTTTATGTCGACGACAAAGCTATACCTCCGCACCATTAATGCTCGTGAGATGAGATGTCGGCCTGAGATCGGATGCGACGTATCAGGTGCATGGTCTATAAAGTGGCGGCTGAAATGTAACACCGCTCAGGGCTTTTCACTTGGAAAAGACTGCCACTAGATTTCCCACGAACAACATCGCCGGATGCCCTATCCTCTAGAGGGAGACGTCAAAATAACTCGGAGCTGCATTTGACCAGCATCTCACCTGGGAGCCGCACATTCATGATATCAGAAGTAAAGCGTTGGGGTGCTTACGCGCCTTGTATCCTCTGCTTAATCCATAAATCTCGCTGGCCCCGAGCTATGGTATTACCCTCAACTTGTCTGTGGTCAGACCAGTGCTGGAGTATGGGGCCGTGTCGTGGGTCATTGCCACCCAGACACACAGCGTGACACTACAAGCTTACATCTCTATAAACGTCTCTACGCCTTCCAAGCCAGTGTCCTACTCGTCGTTTACAAGTAGGCACAGGAAACCTTCTGCAAAGACAGATTCAAACGGCTGACCATTGACTTGAATCGGCTCATCGCGGAACTGGGCCACCAAAAACATCACAGAGCAACTGCACGTTGCCCTAACTTGCTTAGAGATTAAATTTCTCTTCTGTAATTTATGGTAAATCCATTTCACACAATCAGCGGCTAATCCATGAAGAGAGGTAACCGAATCTCCCCCCAAGAGGAATTACATGTATGAAGGTACAACGAGAATTCTGTCTACAGAGGGTATGTTAACCGGTCCTATAGCATTTCCTTTCCTCCTCCATGTTGCCATGAATGACGCAGAACAGCTTGCGATTGTACCTCAATCACAGGGTACGCGAGGGTTGTAGTTAGTCCCCACTGCAATGTGTGAAGAGTAGAAACTCTAAAAGTTCACCAACCTGACGTCTTCTATAGATGTCCCCACGCAGATGATAGCACGCAGGTCGGAGTTCTTGAATGTGGCTGAAATTGCTAAACTATTAGTAGGAACTTATCTAGTTACTGAATAAAACTGAAATCCTTGTGAATCGGGATGCCAACTCATTTTATTCGAAGAAAGCAGAAAACCAGTAAACTGCATGATAATATCCACTTGACACAGATTGTTGTAAATGAAAATAAATATAAAGTCATTTCCCTTGCTCTAAGATGATTAAACAATGTTTTATGACCGTCTACATGTGCATGTTACTTCACCGAGTGCGCGTACTGAAGTCACATGTTACTCTTTCGAGCGCCTGTTCTGAACTGAACTGTGGCGGCTCGATGCAAGGCTGCCTTCGTTCCGCGATTTGGCACGCAAACATGGCTAACGTGCATCGTCCGTCTTAAATTAATTATTTTGTTTATGTTTTTAGCAATTGTTAATATGTTTTACCTACTCAGGGTATAGCTTGGCTTTGAGGGGTATTTCTAAATTGAATTTGACTTTGAATATACTATTAGTTTATTAAATATTAACAAAATAGGAATGCGTTTTGGCGCGTGACTGCCAGTGCTACAGCCAATCGGCATCCAGAGCCTGCCGCTCGGGGACTTCCCTAGAATTCGGGGAAATTTGCCAGTGCTCTTTCCTATGAGAACCCGACCTATTGTACCACCTGTCGTGGTTCTCACCAGCTATTACCATCTGTCGCCTACTGGTCCTAACCGGCTGCACTGAAGCAATACTTCGACGTTGATATGATGGCTTTAAGCCAAAAATATTACAAAGGATACAAAACCAACAAAATATGCAGTCATATCATTCATAGGCAAAATCTCATATAAAATTTCCAATTTGTTCCAAACGCATATGTCAATATCCGCTTTTCAATTTACAATAAACTCCAGTAGAGGGTTGTACACACACTTCCACAAACTAGTAATCTCCACAAAAGATCAGGTATCTATAAACTTAAATGCAAAAAAAGCCCCAAATACTACATTGGCCAAACAGGTAGAGCCTTTGAAACTAGGTTTAAGGAACACCTGGATGCCCTACGGCTGAACAACTTCAGTAGATCAAACTTTACCAGCCATTTGGCCGAAAATAAACACTCAGTGTATAATATAGAGAAGAACCTACAAACATGACATAAAGGTGGAACCATAAATCATCTTGAAGACATTCAAATCCATATACATAAAAACATCTCAGTTTCATCCTGAATCAAGAAACAGAGTCGTCCAACACGCCCTTCCTAAAAAACTTACAGGGAGCACTTTCAACATTTAAACCACTGTAAACACCTCCATAGGCAAAGCACGGAAAGTTGTGTCGCAAATGTAATTTGGTACCCATGTTATATGGATTCAATAGAATTCTATATGTACAGGGTGTGCCAAAAAGGATAGTGCAAATATACACGTTTGAAAGAACTAGACAATAGAAGTAAAAATGTCCCATTAAACATGGGTCCGCAAAGGAGCCGTTTGCGAAATGATTACGAATGTATGGTTCCAAGCCGCCACTGACTTTATTGTAAACATCGTCCTAGTTAGCACATCTTAATTTGAAATCTAGACTTTACTGTTAGGATTTAAATCACATTTAGTTTACATTTCACTGACGTATTGTAAACATCGTCCCAGTTAATACAAATTAATTTGAAATTTACACTTCACTATTAGCTTTTACATCGCATTTACTGCACATTTCACGTATGGTTTACCTATTAAAGGTGTTCGAAGTGTCTTCTTTGAATCTGAATGCAATACTGTGCTGGTCTATGCAATGAACTTCGAATTATTTCGAAAATCCCTAGATCATTTCGTAATTCTTGACAAGCATGTACACGCTTCACTGTGTTAACTATGCAATGTACACTTCGCTTTTGAGATGACCACAGACGCAAAAATCCAAAGGATTCAGATCACGTGATCTTCGAGTCCAAGGTACAGGTCCGCCTGGACCTATCCACCTTTGGCCTGTATATTTCACGTAAAAGCTCATAGTCTGGTATAATGAAAATTACTGCCTACTTACTTGAAACGACACCACTGTTACATAAAATATATTACAACAATAGTTAATATGCACAGTGTGCACATATATTTATAGTTCAATCACAGATTTTCACATAAAAAAGCCCCTAATTCTGAATAGTTCTGTGCCGGCCGCGGTGGCCGAGGTGACTGAGGCGCTCCAGTCACGGTCAGCACGGCCACTACGGTCGGGGGTTCGAATCCCCCCTCGGGCATGGATATTTGTGACGTCCTAGTTCGTAAGTAGTTCATAAGTAGTTTGTAAGTTTAGGGACTGATGACCCCGTAGTTAAGTCCCGTAAGCTTTACAAACATTTGAACATTTTTTTTAATTGTTGTGTATCGGTTTGTTTGTATGTAATTTATGTGTATTGCCACAACTATATGTAGTAAGAGGGTTGGAACTTAAAAAGTACCAAAATTGCTGTGGAGAAACTATGAAATGGAATCTACTATTGTCGCTGATAGCACACGTTGTTGATATACCTATCTTACCTCCGAGCAAATGAACTAGTCCCTCTTACGGCACTTGCGTGCGCATAGTCAAGAGAAACACCGTCACTTGTGAGCGAGCGGTCTAACGTAACAGTCTCACTAAGTTTTCGAAACAGGAAAATCGGAGTTGGATCAAGGATGAATGTGCCAGAGGTCGTACAACACGACAGTGTCATCGAGGTCTTCAAGAGGCGTGCGGAGAGTCGGCATTGCCGTACAGAACAGTGAAACGTTGGATAAAAGCCATCAACGAAAGTCGGCAAACTGTGGCAGACATGCATCTGGCAGGTCGTCCTATCATCTTTGAAGAAGTGCATACTGTTGCCGCGTTAGTGGACAGAGATCAACATCAGACAATTTGTGAGCTCGCACACGAAACCGGATTAGCACGTATGACTGTGCTTCACACTTCACGTCCTGAAGGAACGCCTGGGCATGCGAATAATTGCATTATGATGGGTTCCGCATGAATTGACGGAAATGCAGAAATGGATACATTACGAGACTGCACATACGCAGTTGGAGCGCTATGAGCACGAAGTAGAGGCTTTCTTTCGCCGTATCGTAAAACTTGACGAGACAAGGGCCACATCGTACGAGCCAAAAGTGAAACGCCAGTCCAACGAATCTGCGTCAGAACCCAAGTATGGTGAAAGTTATGGTGATTCTCGTGTACGAATTTGCATTGGTCGTTACCCTAACCCATTAAGTTCCTCTACGGCAGACAGTCAATGCACAGTAGTACAGTTCATTTTTGGAACATCAGCTGGACGAGCTTTGCGAAAGAAGCGTCAACACTTTCTGCGCAACCCACCCATCATTTTGCTCGACAATCCAAGGGCGCATACAGCGCAAGCTGTGGCCGCTCTGTTCGGTAGATGGAATTGGTAAGAACTGTACTATCCACCATACATAAGTCCTTGTGACTTCTATGTGATTCCGAAGATGAACGAACCGCTTCTTAGTATTCGCCTTCTGGCGAAGGGCCGAGATTTCGACTCTCTAAATATCGAGCAAACCCTACTCGATTTGTGAGCAGTGCTAAAATGTAAATGTTACTCTAATGTTTATAATTAGAAACAGCGACCAGCCACAAGTATGGTATAAAACTTTTATTTATTTAAACCATAACCGGTTTCAGATTTTCTTACATATCCATCTTCGGATGGTTTACATGCTTTCCAGCTGGAGCCTCGCTGTGTGTCTGTTATAGTTTCGCAGCCATAGGATAGACCAAAATAAAATATTTTTTTTGTTTACTATTTGCCGAAGTTTACATTAGGTTTCTTCGTGGTAATCTCTATCATTACATTTATAAAAGAGTTCTAGAGTTAAAAACACATTAAATGTGGCGAAAATTAACGCGCTGTGACCTACTCTGTGACGAAATCGTCCTGCAATCCTCTTGTGTTATTTTTCACATGTTTTGCTTTTTAACATGCCCTGTTCGACTGCTATTAAGATTGTCAAGTTTTTTACACAACACCATGATATAAATTAACGTGATGCACTCTACAACCAATCACAAAGCGTGGGCCAGCTTCACATAAGAAAGATAATCATTGTTTGCAAAGCGTTATAGTGGTGAAATTGTTAGGTTGTAGACGCTATGTAAGTGTGTGAGTAAGGGTGAAACTTTTCTTCACTTATTCAATGAGATAAACATAAATATCTAATTTTAGGATTAAAATTATTTACAATATTTATAATTGGCCATTTAGTAAGTAGTTGAGGCAAGACATACGAAATGACATGTAAACAAACTGATACAGTACATGAGCTGGGCAAGTTTTTTTATGAATAGCTGTGACTGAATTATAATTTTACGGTCACACTGTGAATTATAAATATTGCTGTAATATATTTTCTTTACAGTTGTTTCATTACACGAGGGTTGCAACTTAAATAGTAGCAACTATTTATTCACAACCAATAAAAAAGCGTTACATGTCTGCACCTGCTACTGTTGTTAAAAATAGTCACCAGCGTTCCGTAGAAACCGTTTCCAGCGATGTGGAAGCAGAACCTGTTCTGTTGACGGTACGAATGGAGCGGTCTACTGCCTGTCGAATAACTGGAACAGTTCTAAAGGGAATACCAAGAAGTGGTTCGTTTATCTTTGGAATCACATAGAAGTCACAAGGACTTAAGTATGGTGGATAGTACAGTACTTCCCAATCCCATCTACCGAACAGAGCGGCCACAGCTTGCGCTGTATGCGCCCGCGGATTGTCGTGCAAAATGATGGGTGGGTTGCGCAGAAAGTGTTGACGCTTCTTTCGCAAAGCTCGTCTCAGCTGATGTTCCAAAAATGAACAGTAATACTGTGCATTGACGGTCTGCCGTGTAGGAACGTAATGGGTTAGGGTAACGACTAATGCAAATTCGTACACAAGAATCACCATAACTTTCACCATACTTGTGGCTGGTCGCTGTTTCTAATTATAAACATTAGATTAACATTTATATTTTAGCACTGCTCACAAATCGAGTAAGGTTTGCTCGATATTTAGCGAGTCGAAATCTCGGCCCTTCGCCAGAAGATGATTCTTATGCCAATCTTGTAAACGTGTTGCTCGAAGACACTGCCATCTACCTGGAAACCCAAGAAATTCTCATCAGCTGCACACGCTGGCAAAGAATATATATTCTAGCTAACATTTCCACATTATCGTGCACATTTCTAGTGGCATTCTAATATTCCTGACCCTGTGCGTTGCTAATAGCACTGACAGCGTCCACTTCGACAGTCTAACCGTTATTTTCCGCTATAACTTCGATTCTTAACTGCCGGGCAAGAACATTACTACATATCATAAACTCTCAACTATTAATATTTACTGGCAATCTTCACAAAAGGAATATATATATCACTAGATTTATAACTATTATATTGGCACCATATCGGGTGGCCAGATGTAATTTAATTGTAATATTCAATTTCTGTTACTTGCGCTGGAGACAAGAACGAAGAGAAATGAAATTGAAAATCTCGTTTACCCAATGATGTTAGGAAATTACACGGAGAAGTAGAAAAATAGTTTATGAACAACAAAATTGTCTCCTTTCAGCTTTGTTACCGCTACTTGCACTCTTCTTTCAAGTAGAAAGAAAAACTTTTTCTTAATCTTTCGCCTTCGCAGAAATAGTCAATTTCTGATTTTCCATTCTAATAGCTCATGTAGTTAGTTCAATATGATTCACTATTGTTCACTGGAACATCAGTGAAGTGCCTTATAGCCGTTAGGTAAAATTCTATGCGGTATTTATCACGATGTTTCTTTTTTTCCCTCAGAAATTTAATATATCTTGGCATATGTTTTTGGTATGACGCAATAGCCCGTGTGCGTGGTACTTGTGATTCTTGAGATTCGTGAGAAGCGTAATTCATTGTTAGACTGGTTCCAAAATAAATATTCAATATTTTAGGGGGAGGTGAGAAGGAGCTAAATTTTAATCAACCTTTATTACCGGAAACAGAAACAGGTAACGAACATACAGTGTCTGTTACGGGGGCATGTTCGTGCAAACAGCTTCCTAACGTATGAAAGTAGTCTTCAGGATAAAATACTGATCCGAGGAAACAATGAGCCATTATTCGGCGCAAGTATTGAGTTTCCCATATTATTACGTTCTGAGTCAGTACGGCTACCTAGAAGCCCTTCTGATTTAGACAATGAGGTTTCGGATGACGTGGCCATGAAATAAACAGATGAATGGCCGTCTCCTCCATTACCTAAGGCGGAGTCTTCACACGTAACCATGGAAAATACCTTGTTTTGTAAAAGCAAAGGAGGAAGATGTAAGCTTACTACTGACGATATGGCTGATTTGATATCAAAAGTTCTTGCCGGGATAGCGATAATGCAGGAAACACGTCTTGCGAGCATGAAAACCAACATAAAGGAGACTAATGAATGTGTTTTGTGCAGGGAACACGAATGTCAGCAAAGGAGGGTATAAGGCGGGGCTTACATAATTTGAGTACCAAATTGGAACACTTAAATTTGAGACAGGATCACCTTGCTCAAAACGTCGAGCGAGCACTGCACGGCCACTACGGTCGGGGGTTCGAATCTCCCCTCGGGCATGGATATTTATGCCGTCCTTAGTCTTAGTTAGCTCATAAGTAGTTTGTAAGTTTAGGGACTGATAACCCCGTAGTTAAGTCGCATAAGCTATACAAACATTTGAACATTTTTTGAACAGCTAAAATCGTCTAAGCAATCGATGAAGAGGACAATGAGAGTCACTAAACACGTGTTGTGTGAATTAAAGGAGCGATATGAACCTCTCACAGACCGCGTAGAACAATAACCGCGCGAAATAGGATTTTTGAAATTAAGGCAACAACATACGAATTCTGAAGTACAAGAAATAAGGAAACGTATGAAATCAGATGAGTGTGATGTTGTAAATGAACACCTGAGTGTCGTGAGGAGGTAGAAATATGGGTAACCGAACGGGGACAGCAGTAATTAAAGATGGAGATCAGATCAGTAGCACGGCAAGAGAGAGATGAAGTCTCTCCCCCGCAATCCGCACATGCATCTGAAGCAGGGTAAGTTGTATACGGGCCGAATACAGAGCCTTTAGAATCATTGGATTTAGTTAGTAACTTAGCATCTCCGATGCAGATGCACAAATCGGAATATGGAAGGGAGGTGCATGTCGAACTGGTGACGATACCGCCGAGCCCGATAATCACATGCTCTCGGCCGGTATCGGGTGTCTCGACAGTTGTGACCTGATCACGCCCTGTTACCATTTGTGACCGAATAAGTTCACTTTTAGCAGGAGAAACGCTGCTCTGTGAGCGTCGGAGATGGCAGACAGATGTCTCTCTTATGCTCTGTTTCTTTCAAAATATTTGTCGCCGGCAGTGCAGGGAAGATTGCGGCGACAGGTTTTCAGTCCAGAGCCATACAACCGACGAGCCGGAAGTTTAAGAAATACTTAAATAAAATATTGTACTGGAGCACTCACGTGTCACATTTAGATGTAAACCGAATTTTAAATGCTAAACTACTCTCAGATACAGCTGAAAAACTACTTATGGTGGTACTGGAATACAACTTGGAGACTTTCTTAAATGCACTCGACTAATTTGATTTGATACATGATGGAGACAGAAATATGGGCCACCATTCAAATAGGGTAAATCACTGGGGAAAGAGCTAGCCGTCAGATGTCAATAACAAAGGGCAAAGTAATGGTCAGACGCAAAACAACCCGAATAACAGACACAGTAACAACAGTAATAATGGTAGCGGCAATTGCAATTACCGAATGAGAAATAAAAACTGGCGTAGAGAAACACAGTTATAACCCTGGGTATCAGTGGGGGAAACAACAAAATTAATACCAAGGAAATCAAAGGAATACCCAACCGCAATGCCAGAGCACTACCCTCGGACACAAAGGCCCGCGTGCAAATACGAGTGCGTGGGAGAACGTTGATCGACCTCGGGGCAAAGGCGACAGAACAAGGCAAAATAATGAATGGCGGCAAGCGACTAATCAAGTTCAGATAATTGAATTAACATCCAACACTGATACGGGTACTCAGACGCAGGAAAACTTGACACAGTAGGCGTTGGCCCCCGCACCTCGATTGAATACACTAACCGAGGGGGAGAGCAACATCAAGTGAATTTCATGAGATTTCGTGACAAACAGCATATAAGAGAAGAGTTATCTGGAGAATCTAGGATAGGTGAAGGTAGGGTAGGGAGGTATTACAGGCGGTGTGTGATAATGGGAGACGTGCCAGTACACACAGGACTGGGTGTTGGAGCCACAGTAAGCGTAATTTCAGCGGATCTGTTAAACGAAGTCAGGCAAACGATGCAAGTACCAACCGTGCCAGTTCAAAATTATAAAGTATTTATAGATGTAGGTACGAAAGCTCAGACTATTAAATGGCAGGTATGCATTCCATTAACCTTTGGGAAAGATACATTTTTTTTTTTTTGCAATTTTCTTGTACTTCATAGACTAATAGTACAATGTTTGTTAGGAATGGATTACTTCCTACAGCTGAACGCAACTTTAAATATTTGAAAGTTAACTTGACGTGGGTGTGGAGACTGTGTCTATCTACTTAATTAAAACGAAGGAAACTTCGACTCACTTGTCTTGTACGATAAATTTTCAATTGTTTTATCGAGAGGTACTTATTCTGGAAGAACAATCTGGTCAGGTGGTCTAAACGGATAGTTTTCTTGCCCGGGATCAAGTAATGGAAACCCCCTTATTTGACTAAAGAGCATCAGGGTGAATTACAACTGTTGAGAGAATTGTGTGAGGTGTTTAACAAGCGACCTGGAGCGATAACAGGATATGACTATACCGCACGTAACAATGTCACTAATCTTACCGCACACCCTGAGAGAAGCAGATAGTACAGGAAAAAACAGAATGGTCAACTGGGGCATTATGGAACCATCAATTTGACCACACTGCAGTCCAATTCTAGCTATTAACAAATCCGATGGTAGTGTACGATTGGTGCTGGATACACTAAATATAAACAAAATTATTGTGTCTGTGAGAATGAGACACGAGAACCTAGATGAACAGTTGTTGAAATTCTATAATGTTAAATATTTCACAGCACTAGATCTGAAGTCTACTTACTGGCAAATAAAGTTACATTAAGAGAGCCGGAAGTACACAGCCTATGTATGTCTAGCATGAGCTACCAGTTCTGCGTGTTGCGTTTTGGCCTAAATATCAGTGCTAGTGTGTTCATTGCGGCACTGAACGAGATGCTAGGTCCTGAACTATGAAGTGAGATCATTTATTAATGAGATGATTTATTAATCGCCACGCAAACATGGGAAGAGCATTTGAAACTGATCACGCAGATTAAAAAAAATCAAACAGGCAGGGATAACAGTCAATTTGGCGAAACCTTGTTTTGGTTGTGAAAAAATAAAGTTTTTGGAACATACCATTTCCCGGGAAGGGACTGTACCTGATCCTTAAAAAATGAAAGCCATTAAGTGCGCACTCACATCACAACACAGCAGACAGTTTAAAGCATTCCTCGGTCTAACTTTTTTTTTTAAAAGGAAATTCCTGTGGTTCATGTTGTGGGTTCCTGTAGTCATGTTATAGTTCATGAACCACGGGCAACGTATGAGTGGCGAAGTAAGTGGTCCTGACAGTTGGGATACCAGTTACTTTGGAATAAAGTTGGGAATCTCGAACATATTCTGAGTCGTAGCCACCTTTGTGCTCAGACGGCAAAGACTACCAAATTCACCGGTTAGTCCGTCAACCGTTAGGGGTAAAACCCAGTGGGGTCCTGGGCAAGTAAGGCTAGCAACCTGCTTCCCAGGTACTTCAATATCATAATATCATGCTGGCAACAACCAGAGCAAAATGCTTCGGACTTTTGGAGGTGATGGAGTCCCACCTCTAATTGACAGTCCAGGGACTCCTCCGATACGACTTGGCAAACGATCTGGAATGAGATTTTTTTTTAATCTATCGGACCAAAGTGCGTGGTCATCAGTCCGTAGCTTACAAACTACTTAAACCTAGATAAACCAACCTACGGACAAACACACACACCCGTACACCAGGGAGGAGTCGAACCTCCACGGCGAGCAACCGCGCACTCCGCAACGAGGTGCTTTAGACCGCTCGGCTACTCCACCGCGGCTGGAATGAGATGGGGAGCTATTAATATCAATGGGAATTACACTGGGAAGAAGGTAGAGCTATAGGAGGCTTCAAGTAAGGTGGGGTTAGATGTTTTAGCTGTTAGTCACGTTAGAGTAAGGGAAGAGAAAGAGAACGAAGTCGGAGAATACAGGGAATACCTGTCAGGAGCCAGAGTTGGAAGAGCACAGTGAGGTGTAGGGTTTTACATCAGGAAAGCAATCGAACTCATCATAATTGCAATAAGGTATGTAAATGAACGACTGATGTGGATAGATTTGGACATCTCCAGCAAGAACATTAGGATTGTGGCAGTGTATTCACCCTTGAAGGGACAGATCAAGATGAAATGGACAGATTTTACAACGCACTTAGTGACGTAATTGTTAGAGTGAAGGTTAAGGACAGTGTTTTACTCATGGGTGATATCAACGCCAGGATAGGAAATCGAACAGAAGGTTATGAAAATGTTATGGGTAAGTTTGGAGAGGATATGGAGGCCAACAGGAACGGAAAAGCAGCTCTTGGATTTCTGTTCCAGTATGGACTTAGTTATCACAAACTCCTTCTTTAATCATTAGGACATTCACCGCTATACTTGGGAAGGAAGGGGAACCAGATCTGTCATTGACTATTTAATAATAGTCCAGGAATTCAGGAAGACAGTTAAGGACACACGTGTTTTCAGGGCCTTCTTTGATGATGCTGATCATTATTTAATCTTCGGTGAAATTATTGGTTTTGTGAGATCAAAAGAGCAGAAAGTCAGGTCCATGTGTAGAAGGATAAGAGTGGAGAAGCTTCAAGACAAGGAAATTAGGCACAAATACATAACAATGATCCCGGAAAGGTACCAGTTAGTTGAATGTAATGATTTACAGTCACTGGAAGAGGAATGGTCAAGGTACAGGGACACACTACTGGAAGCAGCTAGAGAATGTCTTAGAACTGTAGTGTGTAAAGGCAGGAAGAAGCAAACAGATTGGGGGAATGACACAGTCAAGGCAGCATGTAAAAAGAAAAAGAAGGCATTTCAAAAATGGCTCCATACTGAAAGTCAGGCAGACAGAGAAAGTTAGGTTGAAGAAAGAAACAAAGCCAAACGGATAATTGCAGACTCCAAGCAGAAATCATGGGAAGGCTTTGGAAATAAGCTAGAAACTCTGGGTCAAGCCACGGAAAAACCATTTTGGAGCGTAATTAGGGGGGGGGGGAAAGGGAAGGGAGGGAAGAAGGAATTAACAAGTGTTTTGGACAGGTCAGGAATGCTGCTAGTCAATTCTGTGGATGCCTTGAGCAGATGAAGGGAATATTTTAAAGAATTGCTCAATGTAGGAGAAACTTTCAATGACGTGTCAGATTTTCAGGTAGAATAGGATAGGAACGACGATGGAAACAGGATTTCATTTGGGGAAGTGGAGAAACTGGTCAGTAGATTACAGTGCAATAAAGAGGCTGGGGTGGATGAAATTGAGCCGGAACTCGTCAAAAAGAGTGGAATATCATGTCTCAGATGGTTACACAGGATAATTGAGAAGGCGTGGTAATCGGGACAGATTGCGTCTGACTGGACGAAAGCGGTAATCACGCCAATTTTCAAACATGGAAACAGAAAAGATTGTAATAACTATCGCGGTATCTCTTTAATTAGCGTTGTAGGCAAAATATTCTCAGGTATTGTTGAAAGGAGAGTACGAGTATTAATTGAGGTCAAGTTAGATGAAAATCAGTGTGGGTTTAGGCCTCTTAGAGACTGTCAAGGCCAGATCTTTAGCTTACGGCAGGTAATGGAAAAGTGTTATGAGTGGAACAGGGAATTGTATCTATGTTTCGTGGATCTAGAAATGGCTTATGACCGTGTTCCCAGGAGGAAGTTACTGTCAGTTCTACGAGATTATGGTATAGGAGGCAAACTTCTGCAGGCAATTAAAGGGCTTTACGTAGACTGTCAGGCAGCAGTTAGAGTAGATGGCAAATTAAGCTCATTGTTCAGGATAGTTTCAGGGGTAAGACAAAGCTGTAACCTGTCACCACTGTTGTTCATACTATTCATGGATCATATGTTGAAAACAGTAGACTGTCAGGGCGGGATTAAAATAGGTCAAAACAGAATAAGCAGTCTCGCATATTCGGATTACTTAGTTGTAATGGTAGATTCGATTGAAAGGTTGCAAACTAATATTTCAGAGCTCGATCAGAGGAGCAAGGATTATGATATGAAGATCAGCATCTCCAAAACGAAAGTAATGTCTGTGGGAAAGAGATTTAAACAGATTGAGTGCCAAATAGGAGGAACAAAGTTAGAACAGGTAGACAGTTTCAAGTACCTGGGATGTATTTTCGCACAGGATGGCAACATAGTGAAAGAACTGGAATCGAGGTGCAGCAAAGCTAATGCGGTGAGTGCTCAGATAAGATCTACTCTATTCTGCAAGAAGGAAGTCAGTACCAATACTAAGTTAGCAGTACACCGCTCTATCTTTGGAGCAACTTTGTTGTATGGGAGTGAAAGTTGGGTGAATACAGGTTACCTTATTCATAAGGTAGAGGTCACAGATATGAAAGTAGCAAGAATGATTGCAGGTATTAATAGATGGGAAGAATGGCAGGAGGGTGTACATAATGAGGAAATCAAAGAATAACTTGGAATGAACACCATAGATGAAGCAGTTAGAGCGAACAGAGTGAGATGGTGGGGTCATGTTACACGCATGGAAGAAAGGAAGGTTACCTAAGAGACTCATGAGCTCGGCAGCGGAGGTAAGAGGAGTCGAGGTAGACCAAGAAGAAAGTACTTAGATTCGGTGCAGAATGATTTTGAAGTAAAAGGCATAACATCAGACGAGGCATCAATGTTAGCATTGAATAGGGGAACATGGAGGAATTTTATTAGAGGTACTATGCTCCAGACTGAACGCTAAAAGGCATAATCAGTCTATAATGATAATGATGATGAAGGAAATTCCTTACTGATCAGCTGTTGTACAGCGATAATCTTTTAATATTGTTGCGAAAGGGGCAGGTGTGAATATAGACACGTGAATATCAACATGACTTTCAGCCAATTACAGATGCATTAGCCAATGCCGATCTATTTTACCACCCCGATATGTCAAAGGAGTTTTTTTTTAAGTAAGGATGCTCAGTCCACGGGATAGGAGCGTGTCTGTTCCAATGGAGAGGGACAGAAGGCGAAGTTAAACATTGCATTATAAGCTTTGCGATTAGAACCCTTACCGAAAGTGAAGGATCTTATTCAGTAACGGAGCTTGAAGCGTTAGCAGTTGTACGGGCATTCCGAAAGTTTCAGTAATACCTTTGGAGTAAGCGCACGCGTGTTTACTGTCGCCACCAGGCACTGACTTTTCTGCATACATGCAAATTATTATGTAAGAGCTTGGCCGGATGGTCACTTTTCTTTCAGAGTTTAGTTATGAAATTGTCTATATAAAAGGGGAACGTATGTAATAGCGGATAGTTTATTACGTCTGCCAATTAAAATCCAAGAATTTCACGAATTAACAGAACAAATATCGGATTACAGGATTCTTTTAATGCATGACGGCACTTTTCGACCGTACTGTTTAAAAATGTGTCGGAATATGAGCGTGTTGCAGGAGGCAGATGCGCGGTGGAAAAGGGTTAGGGAAAACCTGAGAGAGGGCAAAGAAGAGTGGTTAAAGGATTATTACAAGTTGTATGAGTATGTCCTATTCTCCCGAAATACTCCTGAATCAGGTAACTGGCGAGTTTGCATACCAGCGGATTGTGTAGAGAACCTAATTAGGTATACACACCACACTTGGGTATACTATCGTGTTACCAAAATGTGTAGCCAAGATTGGGTCATACTTTCATGTCCAAAGTTTATTCCGTAAGGCATATCAAGTCATAAAGAGTTGTCCCACTTGTCAGAAGGCCAAGTACTTAAATATTTCCAGATTAACCTATTTAAATCCTATTATTTCCGAGCAGTCACTCACTGTGGTATCTATAAATACAGCAGGACCTATGCTGCGAGCGCATGGCGGTGCTAAATATTTGGTTCCCGTCTATGACGTGTGCATAGATGCTACGAAAACAATTACTTCCGGTCCAATCATTGAGAGGATTACGTAAGACTATTTTGTTAGAGTGAGGGAAACCGAAAGCAATTATTGCGGTCAATGCTACAAATTTCACAAGTAAAAAATGGTAGGAGTTTCTCAGAGATAATGGTATCAAACACGTATTGGTTTAGTTATATCACCCAGATTTGGCGGAGTCGAATTCCGTTTGTGCCTATATCAATCCACTGAGCTCACGTTCGAGGTTTATTCTTCGAACTTTGGCGCACTACTCTCTCTTTCCAGACGAAGCTGGCTGTTGTGTACAGGGCCACATACCTTCCGTCCGCCAAAACCACCTTTTCTATCACCTCTCACTACTTTCCTTTCTGGAGTGATTCACTACATGTTTTACGTATGATGAAAATTTAGTGTCCTATCGTTAACCAGTCAATTTTACAGTATTTTAATACAAGAAATTCACAACAATATGCGGAACTTCACATATTAATAATTAGAAAATTAATACACAAGAAAGTAATATAATAAAGTGGTACACAGTATTTGCAAAATCACAGCTTCCATTGACACAAAGAACATAAGTATATAGATATAACATTGCACATAAGCAATAGTATGAAACAGGACAATAAATGTTCCAAAATTCATGTTAATTATGAGATAACCTAATAGCGTTATACTTAACGCTGATAAATAATCACATCGTCTTATGGACACAAGTACTATAGTACCTCACAAGATTTACAATAGAAAGCAATGCTCAGTCTGCACACCTATGACGAGCATACGCTACGTTCAGTGCAAGAAAACCCTGGAACCACTGTGCCTTCATTAGCAGCAGTAGAGGACGTGTTTCACTCCCTTGTCTGGAGAATACATCTTGAACAATTCCTGAACCAAAATCGTAAACAGTGTGTTCAGGCCTTAAGATCACAAGATCATCATGGCAGATGGAGATTCTGTCAATGGCTGCTGTAGAATTTTCTCGCAAATCCGCTGTTTACATCCTAGATTTTATTCACCAATGAATCAGGGTTCACAAGATGTGGTGATATAAATTTCAAGTATGGTTTTGCGTGTGTTGTCCTTAGTATAAAGTAATTTAAGTAGTGTGTCAGTCTAGGGACCAATGACCCTAGCACCTCGGTCTCTTAATTACAGGAACTTTGAACTTTGTAACTTTCAGTAATCAGAATGTATGGGCAGACTTTAATCCCCCAATCAAATCAGGAAAGAGAGTAGGAACAGCTACTCTCAATAATAGTTTGGACTGTGGTACCACAAAGGTTAAATGAGGCGCATTATCTTGACTTTCACACTGATGTATTGCGTACCCTGATGGCCTTCCTGGACGATGCGTCATTGCAGCAACGATTATATACGTGTCGTTCATGCGTAATGGCGCATCAGCACCCGTTAATCAAAGTGTGCGAGAACATCTGACGCAGTCTCATTTCAGGATATTTCAGACATTAACCCCTTACACTGTTGGTTACGGAAACACTTGAAAGAAGTAATGGACCCAACTTCATTAAAGTATGTGCGCGCCGCGGTGTAGTGGCCGAGAGTTCTGAAGCGCTTTGCTGCGGAGCGCGCGGTTGCTCGCCTTCGGAAGTTCGAGTCCTCCCTCGGGCATGGGTGGGTGTGATGTCATTAGCACAAATTACTGTAAGTTAGTTAAAGTAGTTTGTATGTCTAAGAACTGATGACCAACGACGTTAAGTCCTTTAGATTTACAAACATTTGAACATTTCTTCAATGCGTGCTAACATGTATTACTACAACAGCCGGTCATATTTAGCAGGGTGCGTCCACCAAAGGGCAGAGGAATGCACTGCCATGAATGGACGCTACCTGGAACACCACCGTTTACCACATGCTTATCTAAGAATGTACGCGTTTCCGGATACTTTTCTATTGGATACATATTTCTTGTTTCGATGAATACTAGCGCACATGAATGTGTTAGACAGTTTTCTTGAAGCTCCGTGTATATTCAGTTCTGATATATCCAATCCCTATTTGCATTGGTTTCACCGATGAACCCTGATACTGTACATCGCATTGAAGTTTTCACATGTAGTCGGTGGAGTTATTTCAAAACTCAGAGGCAGCTAAAACGTAAAATGCCTCTACATAAAGAAAATAGTATTGTTACTATGTTGGCGATGTATCATCATGAACGTTCTTTATATTGGCGGAAGCCTGCTATGCAGTTCCTTGATGGCTAGCAGCCATAAAACAACTGTATCCCAAAAACTTGCTATTTGATTTTACTCAAGTACAGCTTTAAGTTACCTACTTAAAAAGATGTATTAAATGACTTTACAAGTTTTGGCAGGTAAATACAAAGTCAATGTACAAAGAATAGTAATGATAATTTCTAAGCTTCCTCCATATAGTTGTCGTAAACAGTCGTTTTACATTTAAATTTTTACAATTAGATCGGTGGTCTGGTGTTCTGCTCACCACCAAAAATCGAGTTTAGATGCCCCTTTGGCAAGTATTCCCTAACCAGCTTTTCGGTAACCACTTTGGTTAATGCTTTTCGTAATTTGACATACCTTGAGAAGGCGTCATTGACCACAAAGGTAACCCATGTTGGAAACATACAGAATCATCTTTGACTGCAACAGCCCGTGTATCGGAACGTTCATCAGTCTTACCCTTTTGGATGGAACAAAAATTGCTATCCACTTCTTAGCCCTGTCTCTAAAAATATTTTTCTGTGTTCTATCAATGAAATTACAAATCCAAAACAACGGAACAACGGTGAATGATAGGAATTAAAGATTCAGCATGCTAAATAAGGAAAGCACAATTTCCATGTATCAGCTTCTCAACATTCAGTCCGAAATGGAATGCCGCTATAAAGGTTAAAATTAATATTTTATCTTTGGATAATCTTTCGAGTGTAGTAGCTGTTTTACCAAACAATATTGGTGGCGTCCTTCTGTTTGCGTCTAATGCCATACTCTTCCCAAATGAATTATAATTCATCTTTCAATCTGCTAAGAGAACACTTGTAATAATTCAGGGTCCGATGAATTCTTCTCCATCCCCATACTATAAGGAACTGGAAGACAATTGATCAGGATATATATTAACCCGTCCTTAGAGTATCGAAATTCAACTCTAGCTAATTTAACGTATCGAGCTGTCTAGACTCTGGTGTGATGATGTATGAAATGCTACTGGAACAGTAAAGATATTCAGTTTACTCTCATTGAAAGGTAGGCCCTGGGATTTATTCCTTTCAAACCTGTATTATATATACCTTGGTGATTCTCATACGTCTTCTCCTTTCCGATTAGATTACATCCTTCCGGTGAAAAAGTTTCAACATTTATGTGAAGAAGGTAACACAATGCATGCATGAAATTTTATAGATCAATTCAAGTAAGAATTACAGAGCACACATATGGTAGAACAATGCAGAAAGTAGCGACTACATGCAAATCATATCGACAATTTCGAACAGAATTTTTGTCACGCTATTGGTCAAAAGACGCACAGAACAGAATGAAGAATGAGTTGTAACAAAAAGTATCGTACGAGAATTCCGGGGAAAAGTGTCCTTTACAATCGTCGAAAATATGGAGGAGAAAATCCAATGTCTTGACACGCCGTACAGCAGCGGGGAATTAATCAGGAGATATACAGTGAAATTACCTCGGAAATACCAGCAACCTCTCGTTGGAAGAGGTGGTGACGACATTCAGGCATTCAAACATATCCTGAGAGATTAGCATTTATTTTCTGCAAGGACACAAACAAAAATAGAAGGGTCAACAGGAGGTCGAAGTTAGACAACCCAATCCTGAGAAAAGAGAAGATTTACTGGCTGCCAAGGAACGGGTGCAGCAAGATAACTTTTATCCCGAGGTAGTACCAGAGCAGGCCATCAATTTGTTACATTGGAGTGAGGCAATACTAACGCAGGCAGAAAACCCGGATATGTCTTGTTGGGAGGAACAGCGTGGAAGAACCCTGGCATTGAAGACGAGTTACCACCACTTCCTAATAACAGGCCAGTAAATTAGAATGACATATTAGTAGGACGAGAACCACAGAGAGGAACTGTCATGACAAGAAAATAAAGCACAGGGTTATACAGATTCAAATGTTCAAATGTTTGTAAAGCTTAAGGGACTTCACTGCGGGGTCATCAGTCTCTAACTTACAAACTACTTATGAACTAACTTATACTAAAGACGGCACAAACACCCATGCCCGAGAGAGGATTCGAACCCCGGAGGGGAACGGCCTCGAGCATCGCAGCATAGCGCCTCAATGCGCTCGGCCGCTCCACCGCGGCTATACAGATTCACAGATGGAAAGTGTTACAAGGATTCGTAATGTTTTTAATGTAAACGATTACTAACTCATTGACCAGGAATATGAGAGGAATTTTAAGGAGAAAATGAGTTAAGAAACATAAAAGGTAAATAAGAAACAGGCAAGTGGAGAAACATTACAGGTAACGCCACTTCGGGTGTCTACACACACAGAAACTGTGACAGAAAAAAAACGTAACAGCAATAAATCGATTAAGCTACGACTCCACAGTTGACGGTGCTAATACGTTGAAAAGAATGAAGGAAGGAATCTTAGGGTTTAACGGCCCGTCGACAGCGTGGTCATCAGAGACGGAGCTCATGCCCAGGTTTTTGGTTAAGAATGGGGAAGGCAATCTGTCATGCCGTTTCAAAGGAATCATCCAGGCATTTGCCTGGCGTGATTAAGGTAAACAAGGAAAAACTAAATCTGAGAAGTCTGAACATTACGACAGAGAGAGTACCAAGATATGTAGAGACGGCAATTGGTGGCTGAACGACGACAACGAAAGCAACCAACACATGGACTACACTTTGGGTCTAGCCACGGTCCCAACTTTACACAGTACGGCGCGGATACATCTGATGTCATGGAGCTGTATAATGACAGAGAGATATAAATGTTAATGTATTCATGTTGTCTGATACTTACTACGAGACGACGATCATAAAATTTTCAACAACATTTAATCGTAATAGTTACAACAAAGATTGCAAAGGAGGGAAGACAGTTACATCACCATTTTCTTTGTCCATTGATATATCACTTTTCCAGACCAAAGGAGAAACAAGATTCAAGTTAGAAGAGGGGAAAACACAAGAACAGAAGATGAAGGTTCGCAAGAGAGATCAAGAAGAAAAAAGATGGGTAAAGAAAATGCAAGAATTCTTTCTCTCCTTTCTTAATCATTAAATATATTACCACAATTTTAAAAATTAAAAAAAAATAGTACTTGGTCCCCAGCAACCAGCGAAAGTCCGGTAATGTCAGTCTCACATATACATTCCACGTCAATGCTACATGACAGAAGACCATAGCCACAAACTGATAAATATTCATCACTTTGAAATGAGTAACTGAAAATATAATAAAAGACTTGCAAAAACAAAGTTATTGTGTAGCCTCTTTCATAGTCATATACGTCTTTCGTGACAAAGTCAGTATTTTGTAATTCATTTGTTTGCGTTTACATTTCTATGTGCATTTGTAATACACATGAATATCTATGAATTTGTCTTTTGTATTTTGTATTATGCTATTTTGGAAGAATCATATAAGATTTTATATTTTTTCTTTAGGTTAGTTTTGTTTAGCTCATGGATATTTTTTTCTAATTTTATCTATAATTATAAATAGAAACGCAGGATAATTAGTAATGCAAAGCGTAAAAAATAGTCATATGACAACCATTTTCATTACGAGGAAAATATTGATACAGACATAAATTATACCTAATAAAACATTAAAATTAATAATCTTTAATAACAAGCAACATAACATTAATATCAAAAGCCTACGAAAACTTGAATGTGACGCTTAATTAAGAAAGAACATAATGTATAGGAACCCTATATACACTTCAAACACACAAAGCCAAACATTTAAAAGAAATAAAGGCATAAAAATATGGAATTTTTGTAAAAGTTAGATTTGCTTGAAGCAACAAAACAGACATTTTGTGATCATAGATATGATTAATTTTATAGATATTTCTGTCATGCTAGGGTGGATAAGTATATAATTATCTAAAAGAAAATTTTGGCCTGAATTTGCTAATTTTACTTTGCCATTAACGAACTCTAGGCAAAAATTTAAACAGAAGGGACGAGATATGTAAGGTGTCAAGCTATAACTAATTCGTTATATCTCATTGCTAAGTACTCTATCGTAAAGAACGCCTCTTTTCGAGTAGTTTCATACCTCACATGTTATGTTTGTGATAGTAATTAGCCAAGTAATTAATGAAATTGCAGGGATAATTGCACGTCATTTGCTCCTTTGGCGCTAGCTTAAGAAGATCACATTATAAGCTACACCCACAATTTAAAAATACTGCCTACAGCGAAGGCAAACCGTACACCAGGGACCGTATTTTAAAAGAGACGATGTACATGGCGCCGATGGGTAATTGATGGTGAAAGGGGACCTTTTTAGCAACAATTAGGCGAATGTGGTAGCTACGAGGATATGTATCAGCCATCCGCCAGTTTTATAATAATTGATATTTTTGGTAAATAATTTATGACAGTAATTTGATATAAACATGTTGGGTTTTGTGTGTTAA